>CAMTDV010000006.1:9662655-12062655 GCA_947069175.1 Scalesia atractyloides | reverse complement strand
ACTTTACATTCTTGATTTTGTCACACCCCGACCCGCAGCGGAAAAGGTGATCGGGGCATGATTGGGTTATCATCAAAGCTCATGACATTTATTATAACGTTTCATATTCATTATTACAATTTAAAGGGAAACATACAATCTTAATTTCATCATGTCCTAAACATCATTCTAGACTTCATTGTTTTCTTCTAAGGCATTTCCTATGTTTTCCTTGCTTCATCCTGTTCACCTGTATCATGTGTAAAAATAGTTTTTGGATCAACAAAAAGTTGGCGAGTGAATCCTATGAAAAACATTTGAACAAGTTTATTGAATTGATTATAAAATAAAGTGCACAACCACATATGAGTAAATATAGATGTAAACATATTCATAAAACACTTAATATCAGATAATGCACACACATACAATAATAAATTGTTTTGAGGCACGCGTTGCTCAACCCGTCTCTCACGAGGAACTGATGGGCCTAATGAATGAGTTTTGAGGCACGCGTTGTTCTACGAACTGATGGGCCTAATGAATGATTTGCATACAACTTGACAATATGAAAGACATAACTACAAACAATATTTACACTCTAAGTTTAGATCACAATATGGTATGGCACAAGTTTAAATAAACGAGTTAATTTTAGTGACACATGACACAACCCAAAACGTGTAATTAAAAAGGGGAGTTGTAAGATTCACTCATAGTGGGTGCGTTCGGTTGATGATGTTGAATGCGCACGAAGTTTGATTTAACCACGAGTGAAACTAACCTAGATAATAGCATAATGGTTCGGTAAATAAGCGGATTTTATTAATCAATTTTAGTAGGATTATTGGATATGTTTTTGTGAGTTTAAAGCTATTTTCTAACTTTAATAATGTTATTTTTAAGTATTTTTAATTGATTTTTAAATAAAATAAATAAATAAAAATAATAAAAAAATGTTGACTTTTTGACCGTTGACTTGTTGACCGTTGACCGGTTTTATTGTGTAAATGTATGCGCCGGGCAGGACTCGAACCCGAGACCTCCCGTTCGCGTGCACGCAGCTCTACCAACTGAGCTACGTGTCTAACCCTAAATATTTATGTTTTTAATTATATTTATATACTAATTGAATTAATCCGAAAATCATTTATTTTAAAAACGATTTTAATGCATCGGCTCGGTGCTCGCCACAGGTCTCGAACCCGGGATCTGTGGGTTAGTTTGGCACACAGTCCACCGCTGGACTGTGTGTCCAACTTGGTAAATAATCTGTTTTTTTATTATACTTAACATCTTACTGAAATTAACCCGGTTCGGTCTAAAAAAAAGGCATTTTATTTCTGTGAAAGTGCGTGTGTCAAGAATCGAACTCGGGACGTTATGCATATTGTTTGCACACAGTCCACCACTGGACTGTGTGTCTAACCCGTTCATAAAACTGTTTTTAATTAATCTTATATCATATCAGAACTTCGTCTTCTTCGTTAAACTCAACCAGAATCGATGTCCGACTGTTTTGACAAAACTAACCAGTTTCTTTAGTAAGTTGTGATTATCTACATGTGAGATTAATAAAAACGAGAGAGATTAGGTGTAAGGTATACCGAACAGAGATCCTCTGTTTCGCCGGCGAATTTTCCGATAACAGCAGGTTATTCCGGCGACGTTTATCTTGCGGCAGAAGGTCTTCAGGAAGCTTGAGGTGAGTGTGGGTGGCTTCGGTATGAGCTCTAGGTGTTCTGTTTTTAGAGTAAGGCACAGAGGTGAAGGGGTTCGGTTTTCCGGGGAGTTGCAGAAATTTTCCGGCGAGTAATATTTCGTCGAGAATGGGTGTGATTGTGAGCGAAAAGTTTATCAGAAGTTAAAGGGTGTATTTATAGGGCAGAACATCGACGAATTTGGTCCGTTTACCGTCTTGATTCGTCGGTTAAATATTTCTCCGGCGGTTATGACTGATGTCGCGGACTGGACATCGGCTATAACCGATGTTAAGGTTAATGCGTCGGTTAAAACAGAAGAAACCGTCCAATCTCGGCGAAATCGTCGGAATTTCCGACGACTGCGATTTGGGCGCGTCAGTTTTGAATTCGAGTTTGTGTATTTGAATTAATTGTTTCTAATAATGAACAAGGAACACAAGTGGCGCAGTGGTTGGAAGTGTGGGAGTTAAGACTTTGTTGACCATGTTGACCTGGCTGACCCGGGTTCGAATCCCGGCAGCCTGGTTTTATTTTTATTTCATTATTTTTAATACTTTTTCAAATATAACTTTTATAATCCAATATACTTATTAATTATGTATCGTTTAAAATTAATTTGGGCATTAAATACGCCACGAAATTTTTAACTGGTTGTTCGGTTAATAAACGGAGCGGGTTTGGTAAATCCGGTTTTTGACGGATGTTACAGTATCCCCTACTTCTTAGAAATTTCGTCCCGAAATTTAAGTAGTGACATATTTGTCTCAAAAGGATGGTGTTTTAATTGACCATTAAATACTTAGAAAAAGAGTAAGAGTTTAAATTTTTGGTTGAGGCGGTAATGTTCCTTGTAAGGGTTAAGTACCCTGCTACAAGAATCGCTTTTTGTTGCCTACGGTAAAAATATTGATAAGCGGAGTTGATTCACTAAGCATGATTTCATGCGCAAGAGTTTTGAGATGTTTGGAAAGATAAGGTTATATCCTAAAACAAAACTTCTAATACTACAACCTACATGGAACTTCTCATAACCGTCTGACAAGGCCTCTGATCCTTTGGCAAGAATACTTATATATAGGAAGTACCAACGTCGTATCTACCATATTCTTGTCAAATTTTCATTGGTTTTATCAGTAAGTTATGATTGGTTCTATGATGTGACTCTAGAACATAAATAAACACCACAACCAATGTCTGAGTCCTAATTCTGATAGGATACATGTTTGATTGGTGACATAATCCCATTTTAAATGATGAGATGATATAAATGCTAGATCAGTGAGTATAAAACGAACTTCAACCAAGAAATTACTAAATCCTACATGGAACTTCTCATAACCGCCTGACAATGCCTCTGATCCTTTGGCAAGAATACTTATATATAGGAAGTACCAACGGCGTATCCACCATATTCTTGTCAAATTTTCATTGGTTTTATCAGTAAGTTAGGATTGGTTCTATGATGTGACTCTAGAACATAAATAAACACAACAACCAATATCTGAGTCCAAATTCTGATAGTATACATGTTTGAATGGTGGCATAATCCAGTGATGAGATGATATGAATGCTAAATCAGTGAGTATAACTCATATTTCAATCAAGACAATACTAAATCCTACATGGAACTTCTCATAACCGCCTGATAATGCCTCTGATCCTTTGGCAAGAATACTTATATATAGGAAGTACCAGCGGCGTATCCACCATATTCTCGTCAAATTTTCATTGGTTTTATCAGTAAGTTATGATTAGTCCTATGTGACTCTAGAACATAAATAAACACAACAACCAAAGGTTTGAATCTTAATTCTGATAGTATACATGTTTGAATGATGACAGTACTTCTCTCGTTTGTTATGATGGAGAGGTTAGTCCTTGTGGAAGTGAGACATAGCTCAACTTCTTTAAATGATGAAATTGAAATACGTTGTATGATGAACAAACTTCGACCAAGACATTACTAAATCCTACATGGAACTTCTCATAACCGCCTGATAATGCCTCTGATCCTTTGACAAAAATACTTATATATAGGAAGTACCAGCGGCGTATCCACCATATTCTTGTCAAATTTTCATTGACTTTATCCGCAAGTTATGATTAGTTCTATGTGACTCTAAAACAAACACAACAGCCAAAACTTGAGTCTCAATTCTGATAGCATACATGTTTGAATGATGACAGTACCTCTCTCGTTTGTTATGATGGAGAGGTTAGTCCTTGTGGAAGTGAGATATAGCTCAACTTCTTTAAATGATGAAATTGAAATACGTTGAAATGTATGATGAACAAACTACGACCAAGACATTACTAAATCCTACATGGAACTTCTCATAACCGCCTGATAATGCCTTTGATCCTTGGACAAGAATACTTATATATAGGAAGTACCAGCGGCGTATCCACCATATTCTTGTCAAATTTTCATTGACTTTATCCGCAAGTTATGATTAGTTCTATGTGACTCTAAAACAAACACAACAACCAAAACTTGAGTCTCAATTCTGATAGCATACATGTTTGATTTGTGGCAGTTCCTCTCTCGTTTGTTGTGATGGAGAGGTTAGTCTATGTAGAACTGGAACACAATCCAATTTCTTTAGATGATGATATGATATGAATGTTAAATCAGTGAATGTAACACAAATTTCAACCAAGACAATACTAAATCCCACATGGAACTTCTCATAACCGCCTGATGAAGCCTCTGATCCTTTGAAAAGAATACTTATATATAGGAAGTACCAGCAGCGTATCCACCATATTCTTGTCAAATTTTCATTGGTTTTATCCGCAAGTTATGATTAGTTCTATGTGACTCTAATACATAAATAAACATAATCAACCATAGCTTGAGTCTTAATTCTAATAGCATACATGTTTGAATGATGACAGTACCTCTCTCGTTTGTTATGATGGAGAGGTTAGATTATGTAGAAATGGAACACAATCCAATTTCTTTAAATGATGAGATGCTATAAATGCCAAATCAGTGAGTACAAAACAAACTTCAATCAAGACAATACTAAATCCTACATGGAACTTTTCATAACCGTCAGATAATGCCTCTGATCCTTTGACAAGAATACTTATATATAGGAAGTACCAGCGGCGTATCCACCATATTCTTGTCAAATTTTCATTGGTTTTATCCGTAAGTTATGATTGGTTCTATGTGGCTTTAAAACATAAACAAACACAATCAACCAAAACTTGAGATAACATAAAGAAAAACATAAAACTAAGCGGTTGGAGTTGAATCTTGATTTCGGTGAAGGGGACTAGTTGGGTGGTTTCGTTTGGGCCGTCATTATCTTCAACAGGATTGGCGTTGATGTTGAAAACTCTTCCTCTTGCTGGTGGCCTAGTGGTTAGGTTTCCTAGATTTGCTTGGTTAACTGGGTTTGCTTGAGATTGGGCGTTTATGATGTTAATCAATCGAGGGCACGTGTTTCTAAAGTGGGTAGGGTCGCCACAATTGAAGCAAGCTCGAACATATGGAAACATGGGGTATTGGGGTTGTTGATATGTTTGGATCATGTTTTGAGTAGGGGGTGAGATTTGGTTTTGAGGGGTGCGGCAAACCTTGCTCAAATGACCATAGCGTCCACAATTCACACATAGTCGACAAGGCAAGGTAGATGGATGGTGATAAAAGCAGGTGTTACATTGAGGGTGAGGTCCAAGGTATGGTTTCTTATTTGGATAAGTTGAGTTGGGTGCTATTTGCGTGATTGGGATAGCTTGGATGGGTATGGCTTGTGAGGCTAGTTGGTTGCGTTGGGTGGTAGCGAAAAGTTGCCCGTCTCGTTTTCTCTTAGAAATGGGTTGGGAAGGGGATTCGGTTTGGGTGGAGTTTGAAGTTTCAGTCGATGCTTTATCCTTTTTCTTCTCCTCCTTGAAGTCTTTATTCCGGATGCGGTTCTCGGTGAGCTCTGTAGCTAACTCCATTGCTGCTTCCAAAGTTGCAGGCATGGTACTTATTACAGAGTCTTGAATCTTTGACGGAAGACCTCGAATGTAGTGCTCGATCAAACGGTAAAGAGGAGTGAACAAGTTGGGAACCATTTGATTTAACTCGAGAAATCTTTTGTTGTAAGTGGTGTGGTCGCCTTCCTTTTGCTTCAACGAATAGAACTCATCTTCTAATTTCTTGATTTCGCTCCTTGGGCAAAACCGTCTTGTCATGATTTCCTTCAACTCTTCCCAAGTCAAAGTCATAGCGTCTTCAACACCTCGTTTGACCTTCTCTGTATTCCACCAAGTAAGTGCTATTCCATATAAACGACCAGTAGCATATCGCACTTTGCGATCATCGGGGCAATCGCAATTTAGAAAAGTGTTCTCCATTTCTTCAAACCAATGGAGGAGAGCGGTGTCACCTTCAGTCCCTTCGTATTTTGGAGGGTCGCAGGATTTGAAGTGCTTGTAGGTGCATTTAGTGGTATTTGGGGGAGGGTTGATAACATTTTGATCTTCTTGGTTGACGGGATTAGTGGTAAGGGCTTGTTGGACTTGAATTACAATGTTGGGTATTATGGCAGCCATTTGTTGAGCGATTAGGGCAGCCATGCGCTCGCGGGCTTTTCCTGCTCTCATCTTCCTACGAGCGAGGGTAGAAGACATCTACAAGGAATACATATCAAGAGTATGAGTTGGATGATTTAGGGATCAGGTGTCGTATTTAGGAATGAACATTTATAAAATAAATATAAAATAATAAATCTACTACATCCATAGGATGTCTTGGGCTTTGCTCGTAATTGGGCCTTGCATGCCGCCATACTTCACCTTCGTAATCATGTGGGCCCCCATGAATACGGGGTTTTTCATATGGTTCGCATGTGATAGCCTGGTTACGTACACTAAAACCCGGAGAAAATCGAGAAATATGTATATAACGTATGATATTCGGAATGTGTCCAGCTGTGGACACGGTGACACCTCAAAGTGGGGTTAGTTCGAACGACGTTTGGTGTGGCATGCTTTGGCCTAATAGGTCCTTCGTACTCTCATCGTTAGTCCCCAGGTAGGCAAACTGGTCCGTTATATTGGATTTATACGAATGCCAACCTAGACAGGACGTTCCGACTACCGGTACTTGTACCCTTCCAGTTACTACATGCCCGTCGCAGAACTCACTTTGATGAGATTTGAAGAATGAAAAATGCGACAAAATCTTTGAATAACGAAAGTATGAAGATGATTTGAATATGTGAACATTGAAATATGTATGATGAATGTGTATGTAAGTATGTATGTTTGACTGTAAGTATAAACAAATATGAAACAAATAAATATCATAAGTTTGCATGTAACCACATAAACAATTAAGATCTAGTCAACTATAGTATAGGCTCTAAGGGTCTCATAACCTATCCTATATCCCTATAGTCATGGCTCTTATACCAATCTGTCACACCCCGACCCGTAGCGGAAAAGGTGATCGGGGCATGATTGGGTTATCATCAAAGCTCATGACATTTATTATAACGTTTCATATTCATTATTACAATTTAAAGGAAAACATACAATCTTAATTTCATCATGTCCTAAACATCATTCTAGACTTCATTGTTTTCTTCTAAGGCATTTCCTATGTTTTCCTTCCTTCATCCTGTTCACCTGTATCATGTGTAAAAATGGTTTTTGGATCAACAAAAAGTTGGCGAGTGAATCCTATGAAAAGCATTTGAACAAGTTTATTGAATTGATTATAAAATAAAGTGCACAACCACATATGAGTAAATATAGATGTAAACATATTCATAAAACACTTAATATCAGATAATGCACACACATACAATAATAAATTGTTTTGAGGCACGCGTTGCTCAACCCGTCTCTCACGAGGAACTGATGGGCCTAATGAATGAGTTTTGAGGCACGCGTTGTTCTACGAACTGATGGGCCTAATGAATGATTTGCATACAACTTGACAATATGAAAGACATAACTACAAACAATATTTACACTCTAAGTTTAGATCACAATATGGTATGGCACAAGTTTAAATAAACGAGTTAATTTTAGTGACACATGACACAACCCAAAACGTGTAATTAAAAAGGGGAGTTGTAAGATTCACTCACAGTGGGTGCGTTCGGTTGATGATGTTGAATGCGCACGAAGTTTGATTTAACCACGAGTGAAACTAACATAGATAATAGCATAATGGTTCGGTAAATAAGCGGATTTTATTAATCAATTTTAGTAGGATTATTGGATATGTTTTTGTGAGTTTAAAGCTATTTTCTAACTTTAAAAATGTTATTTTTAAGTATTTTTAATTGATTTTTAAATAAAATAAATAAATAAAAATAATAAAAAATGTTGACTTTTTGACCGTTGACTTGTTGACCGTTGACCTGTTGACCGGTTTTATTGTGTAAATGTATGCGCAGGGTAGGACTCGAACCCGAGACCTCCCGTTCGCGTGCACGGAGCTCTACCAACTGAGCTATGTGTCTAACCCGAAATATTTCTGTTTTTAATTATATTTATATACTAATTGAGTTAATCCGAAAATCATTTATTTTAAAAACGATTTTAATGCATCGGATCGGTGCTCGCCACAGGTCTCGAACCCGGGACCTGTGGGTTAGTTTGGTACACAGTCCACCGCTGGACTGTGTGTCCAACTTGGTAAATAATCTGTTTTTTTATTATACTTAACATCTTACTGAAATTAACCCGGTTAGGTCTAAAAAAAAGGCATTTTATTTCTGTGAAAGTGCGTGTGTCAAGAATCGAACTCGGGACGTTATGCATATTGTTTGCACACAGTCCACCACTGGACTGTGTGTCTAACCCGTTCATAAAACTGTTTTTAATTAATCTTATATCATATCAGAACTTCGTCTTCTTCGTTAAACTCAACCAGAATCGATGTCCGACTCTTTTGACAAAACTAATCAGTTTCTTTAGTAAGTTGTGATTATCTACATGTGAGATTAATAAAAACGAGAGAGATTAGGTGTAAGGTATACCGAACAGAGATCCTCTGTTTCGCCGGCGAATTTTCCGATAACAGCAGGTTATTCCGGCGACGTTTATCTTGCGTCAGAAGGTCTTCAGGAAGCTTGAGGTGAGTGTGGGTGGCTTCGGTATGAGCTCTAGGTGTTCTGTTTTTAGAGTAAGGCACAGAGGTGAAGGGGGTTCGGTTTTCCGGCGAGTTGCAGAAATTTTCCGGCGAGTAATATTTCGTCGAGAATGGGTGTGATTGTGAGCGAAAAGTTTATCAGAAGTTAAAGGGTGTCTTTATAGGGCAGAACATCGACGAATTTGGTCCGTTTACCGTCTTGATTCGTCGGTTAAATATTTATCCGGCGGTTATGACTGATGTCGCGGACTGGACATCGGTTATAACCGATGTTAAGGTTAATGCGTCGGTTAAAACAGAAGAAACCGTCCAATCTCGGCGAAATCGTCGGAATTTCCGACGACTGCGATTTGGGCGCGTCAGTTTTGAATTCGAGTTTGTGTATTTGAATTAATTGTTTCTAATAATGAACAAGGAACACAAGTGGCGCAGTGGTTGGAAGTGTGGGAGTTAAGACTTTGTTGACCATGTTGACCTGGCTGACCCGGGTTCGAATCCCGGCAGCCTGGTTTTATTTTTATTTCATTATTTTTAATACTTTTTCAAATATAACTTTTATAATCCAATATACTTATTAATTATGTATCGTTTAAAATTAATTTGGGCATTAAATACGCCACGAAATTTTTAACTGGTTGTTCGGTTAATAAACGGAGCGGGTTTGGTAAATCCGGTTTTTGACGGATGTTACAGATTTAAAGTGATGCTCATACATGTACCAAGTGTTGAAACTAACCAAGTTCACCATCCTCAATTTCGACGGACTTGTGCTCTAGTAAGAGTGTGAACGATGGAAGCCTTGGCTTTCCGAAATAAGTTCCACCACCTTACTTGTACACTTTGTATGTTCATCCAAGTAGTTTTCTAGAATAAAAGTAACACAACTTGCCGCAACTCCAACACTTTCCATGATGGGTACGCAACACTCGAGTTGTTGCTTACTTGGCTTCTTGTTGAATATGTTAGATAGTTTTATTTTATTTCCATTCATTCATGACCAACCGGGTTTATCAACTATGTTGATAAACTTTGTGCTTTGGTGAATCATATAATGAGGTGTTCATACCTCCATGCTTGACTTCTGTGATACATTTGATGGACTAATAATATAATCTATGTAATATAAAATATAAAGTGTGTGTGTGTATATATATATATAGCCGAGTTCACGATACTAATCGGTTTATGGTTAGGTGTTGTGAGTTTAGGTTGTTTTGTCTTTGTTCTAAATTCCTCGTTTATGATTCTAATGGGCAAGTTAGGACCCATGAAATCACATACAAAACTTAGTGTCAAAACGAGTGTTTAGACGAGATATATTTTCGAGATTGGTATCTTCGTACGAAGTTAAGTGTTATCTTCGCACGAAGGTAACTGTTATCTTCGCACGAAGATATATTTTCGCCTACTATACTTTTTGATATACTAAAATTCTGAATCTAAATCTCTCACCAACTCTGAATACTCACACACCTCTGTTTTCCTCGTGTAGGGTAACTTCAGTGTTCCACCCTCCAACATAACAACTCGCGGATTGCTAGGAACGCTTTGCAAAATAGTGAGTATACTCGACTCCCGTTTTATTTCTTTAACACTTTTGGGTGCCATATGTACGTGCTATCAAAATCACCAAATCACATACTTCATGCTTATCACAAACAAACGATCCTTTATACATGCTTAATACGTCCTACTTGCAAACTCGTATATGCTAGAATGCGTATCCTTTATACTTTGTCATTAACTTCATACAAGCCTCCGTTAACATGTATAGCGCTATAGGATTAACACACCGCCCGTATTCTTGAGGTCATATTAAGTAAACAAAACGGTCTATTCATTGCTATGATTAGATTACGCTAGCGGGAATCTTTGGGTTGACGTACAGTTGCATGCTAGTATTGTACGATAGTTTTAAGTTAACGTTTATGCCATGTGGATTTGTTTAAACTTTTAGGTTATCTAGTATTCAAACTTGTATGCTCGCTAGTGCCTTGTGTGTTGAACTATACTTTAATATATATTGCAGGAAATTGATGATGATGAGGACGCATGGAATCTAGTAGGATGAACTAGAAACCCATTTTAATTTAGAACTTATGTTGTATTTTGTTTCTTTGATTACGTTTTTGTACTTTGTTTCCAAACGATGTATTTTATTTAGAAATGAAATGAAACATTGTTTATTAAATACTTGTCGCAAAATAGTGTTATTAAGTCTCTTGCAATCTCGTTTTTGTCCTGCCTCGATGTTTCCGCCATCAGTTGGGGTATGTTAAGGAGTCCTCTTAATCAAGAAAGATACAGTTAGAATACACTCAGTCCAAAACCTAACAGGTAAGTTACTTTGAAATAACAAAGCCTTAGCAAGTTTGAGAAGGTTTCTATGCTTTCTCTCCACAACACCATTTTGTCGTGGAATGTAAGCACAAGTAGTTTGATGTAACATGCACTCTAATTACAAACATATTCATTTTATTGTTAATAAACTCTAGACCATTGTCACTTCTAATACATTTAATAACTTTTTAAATTGAGTTTGTACTATGTTAACATAATCATGAAAGTTTTCATACACATCACTTTTATTTTTCATCAAACACACCCACACAGCCCTTGAGTAATCATCCTCAATTGTAAGGAAAAACTAAAACCTTCTCTACTAGTGACTCTATATGGACCTCATACATCTAGATGAATTAATTCACCTTTTGAGATGTTTATGATCACTCAAAGGAAATGGTTCTCTATGTTGCTTTGACTTTGACACACTTCACAAGCAATTTGATTTTCAAAACATTTAATTTCTAGTTTATTTTTATACATCTTACCAGCTTGATCGGATGGATATCCTAATCCAGCATGCCACAAGTTATACAAATTATGATTACTACTACACACCTTAACAGAAGAACATGAACTTCCATTGATATACAAACCATCTAACTGTTAACCAGTCACCGAGACTCTCTTTGTTAATACATCTTGAATATAACAATTATTCTAATCAAATCCAACATACAACTTGTTATCTTTATCCAATTTATGCACATAAATGAGATTAATACAATATTCAGGTACAACAAACATATCCTGCAATACAACACCATTTGCAAGTTTTAAACTCCCATTTTAGTTACCAAAGCACTAGTTCCATAAGGATGTTTAACTTTTATGTTTAAACTTGACACATCAACAAAATCAGTTAACATTTTATGACCTCTAACCGTGTTGATTTGCACCTGAATCAATTATCCAACCGTTATCCTTCCCATTACCAAACAAATTTGCAAAACAACAAATTGGTTCATAAAACATATTGGCACAGAAAGGAATAGCAAAACTACCTGAGACATTGCAACTTTGAACAACACACCACTAGTTCTATCAGAAAACAAACTCAACAACCTACACACTTGTTTAGAAGTTAATAAAGCATGAGTATTTACATCACTAACAAAATTATTACAATTTACGTTACCTTCTTACCATATCCCCCCCCCCCCCCCTCTTGGTTTTATCCAAGAGGGATAACCAATAATTTCAATACAATTATCTACTGAGCAGCCTATTTTATTACAATTTGTACATTTCAAACTTTGATTTGAAACCCTGTTATTCAAATCACTTTGACTTACTTTTGAAAAAAACCAATAGTTTGAATTTTTTTTTATCATTTCTATTAGAGTTAATTACTGTTTCGTCCCTGTGGTTTGTCAAAAATCATTATTTTAGTCCATTAGTTTAAAATTTGCGATTTCAGTCCCTGTGGTTTTACTTTCATAACCATTTCAGTCCACCTCGCAACCATTTCAGTCCCTGTACTTACAGAATAAATGGATTGAAGTGGTTACAAAAGTAAAACCACAAGGACTGAAATGGTTACGAAAGTGAAACCACAGGGACTGAAATCGCAATTTTTAAACTAATGGACTGAAATAGTGATTTTTGACAAACCACATGGACGAAAACAGTAATTAACACTTTCTATTATTTTTGTGAGACTTCTCTAGAAACTATGGCAAATGTCTCTTTAACAGTAGGTAAGGTTTTGATAGACATAATCTAACCCCATTAAGAATTACATAAGTTTGATCATCTGATTAAAATTACTAAAAGCATTGGATGCATTACATGTACAAGATGGCAATTACAATATTTGATCGAATTGTTTCCACATTACATTTAGTTTAGCTTATGATAGTATTCAGAAACAAATAAGCCACTTTGATTAAATGAGTTAATTTTTGTATACAAGTTGAACACAATAGAACCATAAACCTTATCCTATGTTTCTTTCAAATCTTTTCACACTTCAGAAGCTAAACTAGAATTGACATGACCCAAGTATAATTCTTCAGACACATACTTTAAACTAGAATAAAACCAATTGATATGAGCACTTATGATTATATTTTTTTTTTAACAAATGGCAAATTCGGTTTTCTTCAGGATACCAAAACTGTTTCTTACAAAATTGTTAAAACAAGTTTTAATAGATGAAACTTACATGTTTATACTTTAACCAAAACGAATTTAGATACACATTTTCATTTGTCCCAAGCCACATCAGGCTCCCACTTGACCCAATATCTTCTTTAATTGGTTTTTTAAACTCAATAGAGTTAACGGTCATTTTCGTCACTGTGGTTTGTTCATTTTTGCCATTTCAGTCCAGTTTTAATAAAATACGTCAGTTTCCTCCCTGACATACTGAAAACGTGTTACTTCAGTCTAAAAATTAAAACTCAGGTAAATCAGACGGGTTTAGTTTAATAAAGGGTATTAATGTCATTTCATATTTCTTTTAATTTCACCTTATTTTATGTTAGATAATTAAGTCTGACTTAACTGGGTTTTAATTTTTTGACTGAAGTGGCATGTTTCCAGTATGTCAGGGAGGAAACTGACTCGTTTTTAAAAATTGGACTGGAATTGCAAAAGTGAACAAATCACAGGGACGAAAATGACAGCTAACTCAAAGTCAATATATTGAAGGATGATTACATAAAAAGTGACAGATTTTTACCAAACCAACATAAACAATCATCTAATTTTTATTAAAAATAGAAACAATAAATTGTATGAGAAATGAAATAAAAGAGTGGGCAAATGAAAATAAGAACTTTTTAATGACACAACTTAAGGTTATTTTAGTCGATTTACAAGCATTTCGAAAGTTGATAAAAAAATACAAACATGTCTTGTACCTCCTTATATGCAAATCAAAACCTCTACAAATCATGCTTTTGACACCTAAAAGACCGAGAGGCTATATCATCTCTCCTCAATTTACAGTATTACCCTCCACCCAAACTCTGTTCACTTATGGTCTATCCTTCTCTTGGATCTCGAATAGGTTTGGTGACGAACCGTTGCTCATTTTGCTAGGGACTGGCGTGTTCCTACGCGACTGTCTCTTGGTTGGGACCAACATGTTATCCTTCGCCCACTTTTTATCACCGTCGTCATCGTCGTCGTCTTCCGAGTCGGATTCCGCTTCCTTGAAAATCGGAGGAAGGTATGCTTTGTCAAGGTACCCTTTTAGGTTTAGATTAGGCTCTCGTGCTCTTTCAAGCGTGTCTTTCATCATGGCCTCCTGTAAATTTTCAGATCATATAACATATCATATAACGACTATTAATATTAACAAGTGGGTTACCCACCTGCGCTCCGCAACGGGCTTGAATAGTAACTATAATAAAATGTAAGGGTAAGTAATGAAAATTAAAAATAAGGAAAGTTTACTAAAGCTGAGGGGCTAAACATGTCATTATTAAAGTTAAGAGGCTAAGTGTGTCATTACCAAAGTTGAGGGGCTTAACATGTCATTATTAAAGTTTAGGTGTAGGTCAATGAATAGTTTATTTTTTGTCATTTAGTGATTTTTCACTTTCACCCCCTGTAGTTTACTCAGTTTACGTTTTACACCATAAACTCTGATAAGTTATCAAACAGCCCTGAAAGTTAATAAATCTTTTTCTTTCGACTATTAATATTAACAATGGTTATGAAGGGTAAAAGAGTCGTTTTGTAGGTAAAGAAAAAACAGGTACCTGTAACGGGTTTCTGATAAACGCAGGCTCGAACCGACCTTTACAGTACTTATGGAAACCTATGGTCATAACCGGAAGTGCGAGAAGAAATGGAGTTGAAGATGCGGCTTCTTTTGTGCCTAACAATCCCATTAAAAGTAACTGTGATATTACAAGTGCCCCGACTATACGTCCATGAACATCTGGCCAAAATGCTGCGCTGCTTTCGTATTCTTGATTATAAACGTTTATAATCTGCATTCAACAATAAGTCAACATCGAGTTTCAAAAGTCAAAAACAAATTTTCTTTTTCAAATTCAAGATTGTTCCATTTGAGCAAGAAAAGATGTTTTTACAGCTAATTGCTTTAAAATATTGAGTCGGTTAACAGGTACATTCTAATATGCATTTAAACAAAAAAGTCAACATTTTGTATTTCAAAAGTCAAACAAGTTCATATTAAAACTTCATACCGACAAGAATCATTTCATTCGTGGAGGAAAGAGAGTATTTCTGCATTTAGTTACTTGAGAAGTACACAAAAGAAAATTTAGAGTAAAATGCCAATTTCATCCCTGAGGTTTGGCCAGTTTTGCGACTTTCGTCCAAAGGTTTGTTGTTTTTCCACATCTGGATCCAAAAGGTTTGAAATCTGGCCATTTTCATCCGACTCATTAACTCCATCCATTTTTCTCCGTAAGTTGGGGGTCTTTCTACATAAAGTGAAAAAGACGGAAATACACCAGACTTAACAGAGAAAAATGGATGGAGTTAACGAGACGGATGAAAATAGCATAATTTTAAACCTTTTGGATCCGGAGGAAGAAAAACAAACCTTTGGACCAAGTCGCAAAACTTGCATTCAACAGAAAGTCAACATTTCTACTTTTGAAAGTAACATCTCAACTTTTGAAAGTCAAAAAAGCTCTTTTTTAACTTCAAGATTTGTTCCATTTTGGTTAAAAAAAAAAAGAAACCATTTTTGCTTTTGTTATATGTGAGGTACTGTAACACAATAACCTGTATTCAACAAAAAGTCAACATTTTTATTTTAAAAAGTCAAAGAAGTTAATCTTCCAACTTCAAGATTAACAACGACCATTTCATTTGCATAAGAGGAAAAACCATTTCTAAATTTGATTGCTCAAAAAGTATAAAACAAAAATATTTTAAGTTAGAATATGAAGAAATAAAAATCGAATTTGAATTCAAAAGGTACCAGTCCATGACTAGTTAAAAAGGTTTGACTTTTACCTGATGACGATAAACAACATATGCAAGCGCAAAGAACACGAGGATAAAGGGGGTTAAAAGTGGGGTCACCACAGCATATATAAGCCCGATAAGAAAATATAATTGTATTTGCGGTTCGCCTGTATTAAAACCGATGCTTCCAGGATCCATGGCTTCTTCTCTGTCTTTTTCAGTTTTAACCAAGAAAAAGTTCTTCAAATGATAGATTATCAACGGTTTTAATCTCAAAATCTCTCCGGCTGTACCACTCCAACCATCAACCATAATATATGTAATGAAAAAAGTTGCCTTCATCGGGATAGCCACTCCAATTGTCGCGGGGAGGCTAACATTAAACAAAAAAATATATAAATTCAAGTTAAGAATCTAATGTTAATTAGAGAACATGGTTTTCTTGATTAAAGATAGGCCCGTAAAAGAACTGAACTTTCATGAACTTGTTCTGCGGAAAGCTCGTTTATGTACGTTTATATAATAAACGAACGAACATGAACAAATTTTTTTGTTCATTTAACTAAACAAACGAACATGAACACATGCTTTGTTCGTTCATTTATGTTTGTGAGCGTCCATTTATGTTCGTTTAAATATAAATATAAACATAAAATGGCTTTCTAACTGATTATATGAATATAAATAATTAGTAATTAGGCTTTCTAGTAATAAAAATAAGCTTTACAATGGAACTTATCGTAATTAATATTTAATTTACATATAAAAAAACTAGTTTTGGTTCGTTTGTCTTCGTTTATTTAGATCAATTATGTTCATTTGTGTTCAGTTCAATCATGTTCGTTTGTGTTCGTTTATGTTTCTTAAATTACGTTTGTTCAGTTCGTTTGTTTATGTCCATTTACGTTCATGAACTGTTCGTTTAGCTTTAAACGAACGAACATACCCATTTTCTTATGAACAAACATGAACGAAAAAGGTTGTTCGCTTATATGTTGGTGTTCGTGTTCGGTTAAAGTTAAATGAACAAACACGAACACGCCTCTGTTCGTGTTCATTCGATTCGTTTACAAGCCTAATTAAAGAACATGGTTTTGTTAATGAAAAATTAGAAACATACTCGTTTACGGATTTCTTTAGGAATGTTTGTAGTTGTTCTAACACGGTTCCCGTGACTACACTCGCTAAAAACACGTTGAAGAAGTTGAAAAGATAATATCTCGATGCGGATCTTCGTTCAAGCCTTGAAATACTCAAAAATCCCTCAAATTTCGACATGATCATTAAGATTGTCGGTAGAAGGATTAGAAAGATCTTTAACGCAATCCCGGGTAGAAAACCTTGTATAAATGCTTTGATAGGTTTTCTGCATAACATTTTTATTGTTAAATCTTTGGTAAAGAACAAAAAGATAGATAATATGAAAAACTTACATTTCAATTATAGGCTTAAGAAAAGATGCAGTCTTCTCCAAACCTTCGATGTTCGCAAGCGATTGCACAAACGCGACGGGAATTATGAAGAAAAACGTGAGAAAGAAAAAGGCAACCGACATTAAAAGCCTTCTAACAGTCAATGAAACATAAGGAATGGCTAAGTTTGGCCAGTAAACATCTCGTGGTTCTGGGGCCCACTCGGTCAACCAGAGGGTCGGGTTTCTAGCCTGTTGCGTTTGTGCGCAAACTGCAGCGCCCCAACGTGTCTTGAATGATACGAAAGCTGCAGGCATTATAGCTTTCGGGTTGTTTCTAACATTCTCTCTTTCTTCGGCTATCTGTATTACAAATTAACCAGAAAAATGTCGTCTAATATAATATCTAGTGAAAAAGTCAACTTTAATCGATCAAAGTTTGCAAAGACGGGATCGTTAATTACTTCATTTGAGAGTTTCTCGATTTCGGCTATGTGATGTTCGATAGCATCCACTTTCTCTCCCCAAAGTCCGAGAAAACCAGTCTGTAGAAGACCGAAAAAGAAAATTTAAATAATAAATAAACAAATATACATATGATATATATTCTAGACAAGTGTACCTTCATCATGGGTTGTTTCGATTGATTTCTTTCGTACTTATTCTGGTAATAAACGAGCCAGTTTTGCTTACTTTTCTTCTCTTCAACCAATTTTGCAAGCTTGTTTGCATTTAGTACAACCTGCAAATAATTAATATGAAATTAAAAAAACCACACTAAGAGCTTTATTTATATCATAATGATCCCAAAACTTCTGGTTGTAATAAAGTTAAGTTGGTTGTACATATATTAAACCGAGATCTTGATAGCACTAGTTATGATCCGCAAGATTCTTATGTCTTATCATTATATTATATTTAGAAGAATTTTAGATAGTTGGCTAAAAGTCACAAACGTTACATTTATTTATTATTTATTTTTACCTGATGAGTTAGATAGTGATCGGGATGGTTGACTAGAAAGAAATGCTCCACGGCCTCACTAACAGATTCATCGGCATCTGGGGGCACATTCTTCACAAGAACCTGTGAAAAAACAGTTGTAAATATAATGGTTTCAGATTTGAAAAACAAGTATATAAAGATTTAAAATAAAACAATAAAAATTGTTAATGATAATAATAATAATAATAATAATAATAATAATAATAATAATAATAATAATAATAATAATAATAATAATAATAATAATTATTATAAACAATAAAAAAAAACAAAAATAAGAATGTTGTTGCTTGTGTGTATGTGGCTTTGATGAGATAATTCAAACTTATAAAATTTTAAATAAAACAATAAAAAATTTATAATAATAATAATAAACAATAAAATAATAATAACAAAAATAAGAATAAGAATGTTGTTGCTTGTGTGTATTTGGCTAAGCTGCAAGAAACCAAACGCACTTGTTCGAGTTTGTATGTTAAGGAAATCTATGTGTTCACGAACTATTCATGAGCACTTACCGAACGAGATTTTATGTTCGTGTTCGTTTGTTAATTTTAGGCCACGAACGATCATGAACACAAACTAATGTTCATGAACACAAATGAAAACAAACGAACACAAACAAGTGTTCACGAACAGAATATATAATACACTGAATATATAATACGTTGATACTTGTTAAATATTTTATTTGTCGGAATTTTGAAGTCTTTAAACACAATAAAAAAATTAAAACACAAACGAACATAAGCGAACACATTACCGACTGTTCACATACATAAATGAACGAACGCGGCCTCTGTTCATGTTCGTTCATTCAACTAAACAAACGAAATTTCTTGTTCGTGTTCGTTCATTTATTAAACGAACAAACATAAACAAACTTCCCGCCGAATGGTTCACGAACTATTCGCTGAACGTTCAGTTCGTTTACAGCCCTATATGGCTTACTGGCTTTG
Organism: Scalesia atractyloides; assembly: GCA_947069175.1. Classification (NCBI taxonomy): domain Eukaryota; kingdom Viridiplantae; phylum Streptophyta; class Magnoliopsida; order Asterales; family Asteraceae; genus Scalesia; species Scalesia atractyloides. The sequence continues at coordinate 12,043,251 of CAMTDV010000006.1, read as the reverse complement.
ATGCGATGATTCAACTTACCGTAAATTGATCAGGGCGGCGTTTTTCCGATTGAAGAAAATGTAACCGCATCTTTGCAACCGTCTCATATTCCCTCTTCAAAGCAAAACATGTCCAAAATGTAACAGCATATGCCATTACTACATGTGCATAAAACCTGCAATCATACAATGATGAACTCAATATTAATATTGCATTCAAGAAACACTAGAAGGTAGAAGACCATGATACATATATTAGTTTACATGCCTGTGAGAGCCTTGTGGAATGTTTGATATAGAAAGCTTATCGATATCGCTGTAAGTTGCTTTCGAGAGCTCGAGCCAATTGTTTGTCCAGTTAACCGGGACCAAAACGGCCCACGTAAGGAAGAGTATGGGTATAAATATTTTTAACCTGCATACATTAACAATGGAATATTGAATAATATGATATAATAACAAGATAAGCATTCATTTAGCACGCAATCGCCTCAAACAAGCCTTTCATCACATTTAAGTAGCTGAAAAAAGAACGACTGTGGTTTCACAAATAAAAAAGAGTAAACTTCCGTTTTGCTCCCTGTGGTTTGATCGTTTTAACGGTTTTGCCCCAATCATTTAAAAACAGCCATTTTCCTCCAATAGTTTACTATGTTTTTTCCCATTTTCCAAATTGTTTGTTAACTGAAAGGGTATTTTGGTAACTTTCAGTTAACAAACAATTTGGATGGTGCTAGAGACGGGGAGCAAAATGGGAAAAACATAGTAAACTATTGGATGAAAATGGCTGTTTTTAAATGATTGGGGCAAAATCATTAAAACAACCAAACCATAGGGAGCAAAACGGAAGTATACTCAACAAAAAATGAGGCTTTAGACCAGTTTATTTAATTTGATAGGCAAAAGGGTAAAAACAAAAAGGATAACATAAAAACTAACATCATGTTTGTAGTGATAAGTAATTACTTTTGAGATGTTTGTGTTTGGTTTTTTATGATTTAAAATATCTACTAATTCTTATTAGAATATTTTTTTATGTAAATCGGTTGTTAACCATAGCACTTAGAGCTATGTTTGTGGAAACCAATTTTAATATATAAATACATGAATTCCTAACAATTCATAAACATTGACAAAAGATGGTATCAGCCATCAAAGCAGAATGCAGTCACATTGTGTAAACACAAAGTGCCATTTGGTGGTCAACTTATAATAACTAGTCAACTAAAAGACCCCAAATTTTAGGGGGTGTTTGGTTTACAGAATTTGTTTAAACAAGGATATGAAACTTAAGTGATAACAAGCCAAACAAGATTACAATTCCTTTTGACATATTCTTATAGGCTATAGCATCAAATTCTAATTCCTTTTACACATTCTAATTCTTATTCCAATTCCTTAAAAAAAATACCAAACGCCCCCTTAAAGTTCAATCACCAGAACAACACAACACACTAAAAAAAACCACAAAATTATTAAGAGTAAATTACTTTTTGAGTCCCTGTGTTTTAGTGGTTTTAACCACTTGAGTCCAAAATCAAAAAGTTTAACACCCTGAGTCTCTCACTGCTCATTTTATAACGTTCTGGGTCCAATTTTGTTCATTTTATAACATTTTGAGTCCATTTTTGTTTTAAAAATTGGACTCAAAAGGTTAAAAAAATGGACCCAAAAGGACTCAAAAGGTTATGAAATAAGCGTCTAGGGACTCAGAGCGTTAAACATTTTGATTTTGGACTCAAATAATTAAAACCACTAAAACACGAGGACTCAAAAAGTAATTTACACAATTATTAATTAACAATAAAACAAAACAGGTGTTCTTCCTGTAGGATGCTAAAATAATCCTCCATCAAGCCAATAATCTAAAAACACACAAAACCTATCATAATACCAAAAATAATAATATTACTATATTAGCTAAACAATTAAACAGAACCAAAGTAGCATACCCTAGCAAGTAAATCCTCAAATAGACTGCAGAATCCAATCCAGCATGATCAATGAGCTCGAGTTCCGGCATCTTTAGCGCGTCCGGCATCCAATTAAGGAACCGTAAATACGACCGATAATCCAAATTGACAAACTTGCCTGCAAATGCCCCAGATGTTGCAGGGCTTGTTCTTAAGCCCTTAAGATACCATTTTGGAAAATAAACTCTATCATTAAAAGGTTGCAGCCTCAAAATAGCAAAAGCTATCAAGAAAATAAGAGCTGTAATAATATTAATGGCTGCTGCAAGCCCAATATCCCCTAGTGTTGCCATATGCCTTCAGATCTTCCTGTTCAACAACACTATATATTCATCAAATCAAATCAAACCATTAATCACAAGATTCACAAGAACAAAATCAGTTATGGGTATATCAAGAAACTTATAATTCTTGACTTTTTTTTCAATAAAGTTTGTTAATTTATAAAGAAAAACCTAAATCTTGAAACTTTGCTGCAAATCAATGTACAGCAAAACAATAATAACAAGAATCCCACCTTTTTGTTTCAAGATTTAAAGAAAGATTAAATTAAATTCTTAAAAAATAATAATAATAATTCAAGAAAAGAAATAATAACAAAAATCCCACCTTTTTGTTCCAAGATTTAAAGAAAGATTAAATTAAATTCTTAAAAAATAATAATAATAATTCAAGAAAAGAAATAATAACAAAAATCCCACCTTTTTGTTTCAAGATTTAAAGAAAGATTAAACCCTTAAAAAATAATTCAAGATAAATCAAGCAAGATATTCAAAGGGGTCACCTAATATTGCTTAATATAGACTTATTCAAACAAATTTCAACAAAAAGTAAATTACTTTAATAAAATATAAACACCAAATCAAGAAACAACTTTACCCTTTTAAGCAAAATCCCAGAATACTCTTGAAAATAACAGAATTGGATTAAACTTGAATTATCAAAGGCAAGAAGAACATTCCTGATATTTGTGAGCAGAAAATCTGCATAAGCACATGCTTAAATAAATAAACAAAAAATAAAAAAAAAGTTGATTATTTGTGACAGTGAGTTTGCTATCAGTGGAGATAGATACTTGGATGTACTGAAAGAGACGAAAACGAAGATGGAAGAAGGAATGGACGGTAGATGAAAGTGTGTGAATAATGATGCTTACGTTTTGTTCATCTATCTACAGAAATTAATACAGAGGGGTGATGTGAGTTGTCTCTTTGTTGATACATATATATCGTATTAAAAAGACAATCAAAACGTTATGGTGTGAATGATTTTGTTATATATAACACCCTTGGTGTTTTGGGTGGTTTTATTTAACATCCTTGTAAAATGATTTTTATTTTTATTTTTATTTTCTGGTAAATTGGATTTTAATAATCCGACCTGACTTTTTTTGACCGAGAATAATCCTGACGTGGTTAATTACCCACAATAATCCAAATTCTTCCATTTTGTTTGTAAAATAGTTTGCCGTTAAAAAAACATAACGGAGTTAAGTTTTTTTTCCAAATTACAAATCGATGTTTTCCGGCTTTTTATTAGACTGGGGATACGAGTCTATTGATGTAACACTTATCTCTAAACGGTGCTTCAATTCGGGTGTTTGAACTTCTAACTAACAAAAATCAAGTCGTTTAGAGCACTGTTTCGAGGTAAGTTTTATATCAACTGACTCGTATCCTCGTTCTGATCAAAAGCCCGAAAACATCGGTTTGTAATTTGGAAAAAAAACTTAACTTCGTAAAGTTTTTTAAACAGCGGACTATTTTACAAAAAAATGAAAGAGTGCAGATTATTATGGGTACTTAAATGAGTTGGATTTATTATCGGCAAAAAAGAGCCAGTTCGGATTATTAAAATCCAATCTGCCTTATTTTTTGAGCGGCGAAAGGTATCGTTTTATTAATAATCATGGACTAGTAAGAAACTAGGCGTCAATATAAAATACACGGTTATAGTTTACATCATATTTTTCCCATATGTGTTGTTTCAACCTATTTTGGCTCGCCATATGCTTAATACAGAAGAATGATATGAGTATCTGACTTTGATCAATTCCATATTTATCTTTGAGCATATTTCGTACTATTAAGTACTTTGTCATTTCTTACTCTCCAAATAAACCACAAAGTTGTCAAAACAATTGCCTTATGCCTTATGTGATTTCTTTGAATATACGGTGGTTATGTTCTCCAATACCCTCGTTACTGTGGGAGTTTGCACCGTAAGACAATTTGTTTTCCTACATATGTCATGAGTCACTTCATAGTTTATCAAAAGATAATCCAACTCTTCTCGAAACTTGCCACATAAAACATAACACTTTGTTGAGACGTCCACACTTCTTCTCGATAAATATATTGTGGGAGTTTATTTAGTATTACTCTTCATGCAAAGAAGTTTACTTTGATTGAAATTCATCTATTCCATTCAAAAATGCTTTTTTAAACAATTTAATTATGCCTTTAATTTTACACCATTTATTCACGTAGGACTCGAACCCTTGACTTCATAGGAAGAGACATAATTATACATGCCTTGATACCGCTAGACCAAAAGGCTTTCGATGTAGAATGATAAATTCTACAATAATTTGTGTTTTTGAGATTATATACATAAGTCGATTAAGAAAATAAACTAAACGTTTCGGTTAGTGTCTTTTAGAAGAATGTAAAGAAATTGTTGGACTTTATAACCTTGTATCACTCACATTGGAGCCTCTGTCTCATTCTCGATCTTTAAGTTTTAGAGATTTCGTCTATCTTTTATCCTTATCCGAATGTCCATCTCCAAAACACAAATATTTTACTATAGTGAATCTCTCTGTATAGAGATTCACATTTCCAAAATTTAGAGATTGTACCTCAAGCGCTAGCTCTAAATCTAAATCGGTCAGATGTAGAGTGTGTTTAGTTCACTTAAAAGACACATCTTAATGGTTCAAACAGTCTCTTAATTGGTAAGTTTTAGCAACACCTTGGTCGGTTCAGAGGCTACCTCTTAACAAGTTAGGACTCTTAATGACTCAACACAAGATTGTTAAACAGCCCCAAAATGTTCAAATGAAAATATACATAAAACTAGTTTTCTAAGTACGTTATGTTACGGGTTTTTTTCTATATAAATGCTATGTTATTAAGTATGAAAGAAGTAACCAAGTTCTTAACACATGCAACATGATATATACATGATCAGTGTAGAGAGAGGAATTGGATACTACAAGACTAAAATTTCCGGTGAATGTGAAATATGAAAGGAAAAACGTGTCATGTAGGCGGTGAAGAGTTTTACATTTTACACAAAAAAACAAGGGATGTAAGAAGGTGAAATATGAAATCTGATGATAGGTTTAGATAACTCAATACGTGTTATAGACTAATACCATTGCAAGGTATGAGACTTGTCCCATATTGGTTGTATGGGCAACTGATGTGGGGTTTATATACCAAATAGACTCTCTCACTTACCAGACTAGTCTTTTGTGTTGAGTTCTCTCGTTTGGTATGTAACAATATGATTGGGTTATATTTCATTTAATATTAAAAAAGCAAATAAACCACCACCCACGAACCTGCTAGGAGACCCTCGTCGGCACCCTAGCGGCCGGTGTGTGGCGATGTTCCACTCCCCCAAAACCGACGTGACTCCTTCACGCCCCACTACACGCATCCTATGAACCTAATACTAGAAGGGTTGATATAGAAAATTGGTGTAACTACAAGCCTCAAATTGCAAATACAACATTAATACTTTTAACGTTTTTATATCACTGACCATGTGTCTCAACGGCTACTCGGTACTGTCAACCAACCTCAATGTTACCACCTAAAATATCGCGTGTATGTCACGTCATATCGGATATGCACGTGTGTTATGTCATCGAGTAAGGCAAGTGGCAGAATTTCGTCGGTATTATATGTTTTACAAAATATTAAAAATAAAATGTGAGGAGGTGAACGTCACGCGCGATTGGGAGAGAGCCACTCCGATCAGCGGTGAGGTCGCGTTAAGCCCGTGTCGGCGTGTAGCGGTGACACCTGTGAATCATCAGTTGCACTGTAATGCTATGGGTATGGGGAGGGGTTTAGGCTTGGGTAGGGGGGAAACGTCTAAGGCACCATCTCCGGTGGGCTTGAGATTTAGCGTGGCCCCTCGGGCGGGCGATTTAGGCCGGACGTTGCGCGGGGCTATCCGAGTGACATGGCGGATCGTTATTGGCGGGGTGGCTAGGGGCGTAAATTGTATTTAAAAAGTAACCGTTGGCCAAGCCAAACGGCTAACCCAGCGGTTATAAAAACCCCACTGCATCCCCTTCGCTAACCCAATAGGCTAACCCAACCGGCTATAAACCCCCACCACCTCTCACCTTCGCTACCCAACTCGATCGGTTCAAAGCCTACTACGAAAGCGTCCCGGGCGGGACATAAGCCACAACGACCGGGTCGAGGTGCCCAACATCGAGTACTGGTGCAAGGAGAGGAAGGCGTTCGACAAGTTAGCCCTCTTCGAGATTTACCTAATGCTTTAGGTTTTTTATTTTTCGGATTTGTAATCTTTTTTTAGGTTATTTTAATCTTTTTTTAGGATTTGTAATTTTTATAAATTTTTAATAATATTTTTAGGTTATTTTAATCTTGTGTGATATATATATATATATATTACACGTGGCCTAGCCACGCCGCACCATACCCACCGTTGGGCTGCTTCACCGACGGTGCCCCTCAAACTCCACGTGTCGGGCCATGCCCCAAACCCCCGCCCCACCATACCCCACGGTCTAAGTGTAAACGCTTTATTTCTCCACGTATTTTTAAATAAGGCTATGGGGGTATGGTGGGGCGGGAGTTTGGGGCATGGGTTGATACGTGGGCTGGATGGGCTCCACTGGCAAGACCCAAAAAAATTAGCGGTATGGTGGGGCTTAGGTTTGGGGCGTGGCTTGGCCAAATTCCTTTTATTTTATCTTTTTTTAATTAATGGATAATATAGGATAAGGTGCACCCAATGTCCACCCGCCAGCTCAGATGGGTAGCCCCGCCCCACGCCCAAACCCAAACCCACCCGGGATAGTTACATGGGCGTTTCTCCTCAACCCACGCCTAAACCCCCGCCCCATACCCCATAGTCTAATATCATATCATTAGTGATAATATCAAATATATTTATTGAGAAAAGAATTTAATTAAGAAGAAAAAAATAAAAGATATAATTGCAAGACATTAAATAGTTTTTCTTTCAGCTCATTTATTATTATTTTTGACTAATTAATTAGTAAAAAAGATATCATCCTCCATATTCCAAATTTTTGCCTGCACACATCAAAAGTTATCCTACACATTTCGAAATTTATCATACACATATTGAAATTTATCTTACAATATAAATGAATTTTTATTTTTATTTTTTTAGAAAATATATATTTTAAAAATAAGTTACAAATTTGATATAGTTAGTTATTAAAGAGGAAGATTAAAAGTTAATGATATATGTAAGTTTACCAATATACCCTTATAATAACAATAAATACAAATATTAAATGAAGTCAAACGAAACAATCCTATTGGTTGAAAATTTTCTTTTTTCTTTTTATAAAGAATTTCTTCTCGTTTGAACCCTTCACTACAGAGAAAATATTCAAAATATAGTATATAAAAATAAAAAGTCTCGAGAAAAGTATCAAATGGATTTCAGTTGAACTTATTTTAACGGTACTGGAATCTTTCATTAAACTCTACAATCTTCAATTTTAAATTTTCATTTATAGATTTTAGCTTGTAAAGTTTATAATTCTTGTTTACATCTTGTGTTTTTGCTTGGCATTCTGTTTGTCATTGTGTCCTTTTTATGCGATTCATTGTGACTTTTTTCTTAACATTGTGTTATATTTCTCGGTATTGTCTTGTATTTTACGATCTTTTATTGTGCTTTTATTTGACACTCTGTTTTTGTCATTGTGTCTTTTTTATGCGATTCATTGTCTTTTTTCTTAACATTGTGTTATATTTCTTGGCATTGTCTTGTATTTTGCGATCTTTTATGTTATATTTTGCTTTGTACTCTTCCTAAATTTAGCAAACTTTGTAAGATAATCTTACGTTATAGATATATTTCAGATTAAATAAAAACTTAGGGGCTGTTTGGCAACTTCTGAATAGTTAAGTGCTGAACCAATAAGATGTCTGAACCATTAAGTGATGAACTAGTAAGAGGTCTGAACCAGTATAATGCTTAACCGTTCAGGGGCAAATGTCTGATCAATTCAGATTAGAAGTCTTAACCATTCAAACTTAGTATAATGCTTAACCATTTAGAGGCAAATGTCCGAACCATTCAGACATCTGCTTGCAAAACAAACAGTCTGAACCATTAAGTGCTGAACCAGTATAAGCTCTTAACTATTAAAAGGCCCGTTAAAAGGTAAATAAACAGGCCTTTAATATACGAAGCTTAGAAAGGAAGCGGGCAATGGAATATTTGACTGAATTATAAAAAGAAATTAGGCAAATCGTAATTTCGGTATCCTAAAATTTCAACTTGAGTTCCTAACTATAAAAAATAAAACTAGAGTTTTAGCTCATTTAACCTACACACCTACATAGATGATGTCATATATTTTTGTTTAATTTGTGTGAAATTAACATGTTTCCCTTGTAACTAATAATGAAAAGTAAAATGGAAATAAAAAGTTGTAAATTATCTTCTATGTTTGTTCTTTAAACCAGAATGCAATCGCACCGGCTTTTTGTCGGTAACTATACCTTACGCCTAGAAAGTGTGGATCGAGGTGGAGTCATGTGTTGCGGCCACACCATGGGTGCGCGGTGAAGCAACCGGTTGTCATGCGTAGGAGAAGCAACGGCGTTTGAGCTGTCTTGTTACACAGGGAAAACACATGAGACAAAGAGTATTGTGAGAAAGGGCGAGAGAATGAGGTCGTGCGGAGTGGAGAAGGGTGTTGGTGCAATTGATTTTGTCGCAATTGTGTGTTTAGAGTCGATGGAGAAAGGACTGAAACATGGCATAGGATTACCATCGGTAAATGTCACACCCCAACCGATGGCGGAAACATCGAAGCGCGGCACTAGGCGAATCAGATTGCTCAAGAGAATCCATAACAACTATTTAAGCGATAATATTTAAAAGTTCAATATCCCATACTATCAAACATAAAATCCTCAAATAATTATTACAAATACCAAACAGTCTCTCAAACATATCCAATCTGATCTTCCCTAGATTTCTATTACATGAGTTTCTAGAGATAAAGTCCTAAATCCATTGCAGCAAAAGTCATCAACCTGTCACATATGTTAAAATAAACGTCAATACAATTAAGTAAAGGTGAGCATACAGGTTTGCATATATAGTAGATATAAAAGCGTTTAGCATACACCGCATGAACATACGCAAGAGATGTGAATTATACTACTGCATTGATACATGTAAACCAACAAATTGCGAGTGCGAGGCACGCAAACAAGTGTCCACGTCCTAAAGAGAAAATAAATGAGAAATAAAAGTGCGAGCCTTAACAACCCCGGGCCTCCGGGTGGCGGGTCAACCTCTAGCAAGCTATCATGTTAAGGGTGGCATACAAACCAAGCAATACATACAAGTCATCGATTCACGTATAATCATGTAAAGGCGGGTGCGAATAAACATTTTGAGTTGTGTGATGTGTTTTGATATAGGAACATATGTGACACCCAAAAGTGCGTTTAAGCGTAAAAGGGTTCAAGTATACTCAGAGTCGGTGCGTTAAGAGAGAGAGATAGGATCTGATATGGATTGAAGGGAGCACCGGTTCAACCTGTAAGCGAACAGAAGTGTATCAGTCTTCTGAATTGCTTAAAAGGTCGAAAAGTGAAGGAGCAGAGGACAAGTTCGGGCGAAGTTGTACCAAATCTCCTGGATTTGGTACAAGTTCGGGCGAACTTGCTTGAATTCTTCTGGGTTTGTACAAGTTCGGGCGAACTTGTCGGGTTTCCTAGGAAACTGGACAAGTTCGGGCGAACTTGTCTGGTTTTTCTTGAAAACTGGACAAGTTCGGTCGAATTGGTTGATTTTCTTGAGGATTAAACAAGTTCGGCCAAAGTTGGTCACCAATCTGGTGAAACTTCGAGCGAACTCGCTCCTTTTGGAGCGAACTTGACGGTTTTGGTCACCAATTCGTGCGTTTTCGCGTCGTTTGCTGAGGAAATCGAGTGTCCATCCCTCCAACCTTGAGCTACTGAGCAAAACATAGCTGGAGATGTTTTTTGGAGTGAGTTTTAGCCATTTTAGAGAAACTCGGGCTAATCCGGGCGAACTTGTTGGTTCGTACGGGTTAGTCCAATTTGTGTAAAGTGACGACATCGTCCTTGTGCTTCCGGATCTGAGATCTTGCTTCACAACGCCTCGTTCCACTTCATAGTGAACGAAACATACATCACTTAGTCCGTATTTGTGTAAAAATCAATGTTCTAAAAGGTTTTGTCCGATCTATGGTGAGTCGAAATCATCAAGATTTTCTGTCTTGGGAAGCCAAAGCTAAGCCCAAATGCACTCGTTTAGTGTAGATCTAAGGGGAAAGTAGAAGTTTTGTAGAAAAAGATGAAGTTTTTTTCATAAACAAAAGAGATTTGATGAAAACGAAGGTAATCCTTGTGCAAAATTGTTGTAAAGCGTTGCTGTTTTGCATAAAACGGGTTGATTCTTACTTGGAAGTCAAGGGTTTTCAGTTTTGGGAGCTTTCGGGCGAACTTGCAGCAAGGAGAGCACGAATGGAGGTGTTGGGTATTTATAGGTGAGGAGAAAATCTAGCTGATGGAGATCAAGTTAGGCCGAACTTGTCACTTTCCAAGCGAACTTGGCACAAGTTCGGGCGAACTTGGCCAGTTCAGCATTGGAAAGTGCAAGTTCGAGCGAACTTGCTGTTAAGTTGTGTTGAGGTGGCCTAGTCAAGTTCGGGCGAACTTAGGATGCCCAAGTTCGGCCGAACTTGTCCTATTGGCAAGTTTTGTTCGTTATTTTCGCGTTAGGAGTTCGTTTGGCGATTCGTTTCGTATTAGATAGTTACGTTAAGCGTTTTAGCGGAGCATTAAGCTTCGCGTTATTAAATAAATGGGATTTTGCGATTCGAATAAGCAAAAGCGATGTGATAGCGAGTATAATCATAAACCATAAAGCACACGTAACATGTAATTAACATAATGTAACATAATTAACTGCTTTTGCGATGTGATGTGATAAGCGATGTCGAAGGCACAAGTGCTTATTGTACAATAACACACTCGGCTCTTAAGGTAACATAGTTACTCGTGATTGCGTTGAGTTAGCGTGGCATTAAATAGGCGTTTAGATGTGATATAGTTGTGACAAAACATAATTAGTTAACATAAACCATCCTTTTTTATCGAATCTCGGATTACAAATACAGATGCAGACAAAACAAAAGGAAAAAGATAACAATGAAAAAATACGAGTTGTTACAGTCTCCCCTACTTTAGGAAATTTCGTCCCTAAATTTAAGTAGTGGCCGTAACAAAGAGATGTGGATATTTAGTTTTCATATCACTTTCCAGTTCCCAAGTGAACTCGGCACCGCGTTTGCCTTCCCATCGGACTTTCACAATAGGAATGCGAGAGCGTCGAAATTTCTTGGTCTCTCGATCCATGATTTCTACTGGCTTTTCCACGAAGTGAAGAGTCTTGTTTATTTGCAAATCCTCAAGTGGCATATGAAGATTTTCTTCAGCTAGGCATTTCTTGAGGTTTGAGACGTGGAAAGTCGGATGTACGTTGTTGAGTTTTGCTGGTAGTTCGAGTCGATAGGCCAATTTGCCAATTGTTTCCAAAATTTTAAAGGGACCCACGTATCGTGGCGCTAGTTTGCCTTTCTTTCCAAATCGGATCACTCCTTTCCAGGGCGCAACCTTTAAAAGTACATGATCTCCAATTTCGAACTGTAGGGGCTTGCGACGTTTATCAGCATAACTCTTTTGGCGATTCCGAGCTTTCAAGAGATTGTCTCTGATTTGAAGGATCTTGTCTGTCGTTTCTTGTATTAACTCGGGACCGTTGATTTGTGCTTCTCCATCTTGTGCCATGCAATAGGCGATCGAGATTTTCTTCCATAAAAGGTGCCATTTGAATACTAGTATGATAACTGTTATTGTACGAAAACTCTATTAAAGGTAAATGCGTATCCCAATTACCACCAAAATCTATGATGCACGCACGAAGCATGTCTTCGAGGGTGCGGATCGTGCGCTTAGTCTGACCGTCGATTTGAGGATGAAAAGCGGTACTGAGGTTAAGCGTAGTACCGAGAGCGGATTGAAAAGTCTCCCAGAGACCTGAGGTAAAGCGACCATCGTGGTCAGAGATGATGTCACGAGGCATCCCGTGTCAACAAATGACTTCGTCGGTATAGATTCGTGCTAATCGTTCTACCTTGTAGTCTTCTCGTATGGCAATAAAATGAGCAGATTTCGTAAGGCGATCGACGATAACCCAAATGCTATCGTGACCAGAGGAGGTGCGAGGAAGTTTCGTAACGAAGTCCATGGTTATGCTCTCCCACTTCCACATCGGGATTTCGGGTTGTTCGAGCAAACCAGAGGGCCTTTGATGTTCGGCTTTAACTTTCGAACAAGTTAAGCACTTTGAGACGTATAAAGCGATATCCTTTTTCATGCCCGACCACCAATACTTAAGACGAAGGTCCTAGTACATCTTGTCGGCTCCGGTGTAACAACTCAAAAATTCGTTGTTATTTTTTTCTTTTATTTTTGTTGTACCTCTCCTTGTAATCCCGAGATTCGATTTATAAGAAAGTTATGTTAATTAATTATGTTTGTTTACAATTACATCGCATCTAATCGCTTATTAAATGCATCGCTAATTCATCGAAAACACAAGTAACTATGTTACTTTAATAGCCGAGTGTGTTGTTGTACAATAACCACTTGTGCCATCGCATCGCAAAACGCAGTTAATTATGTGGAATTATGTTTTATGTGTGTTATATTTGTTTATGCTATGGTTACAAACGCTATCGCAACGCTCTCTCACGCATGAGTCGATAAATCGCACTATTATATCAATTATAACGCTTAATATAACTATCAAATACGAACCGAATCGCCAAACGAACACTTAACGCGAAATAATCGAACAAAACTTGGCCACTAGGTCAAGTTCGGCCGAACTTGTGCATCACAAATTCGCCCGAACTTGCCTAGGCCACCTAAACTTTTCAAAAAACACAAGTCCGCCCGGACTTGTCTCCTAAAACTTAAGAAACAAGCAAGTTCGCTCGAACTTGATGTTTCAGCCCACCTTTCTGACTCCACCTATAAATACCCAGCTCCTCTTCTCATTTGAAGTTGCTGCAAGTTCGCCTGGAGCTCCCCAAAACTGAAACCCTTTGTTTTCTAAATAAGATTCAACCCGTTTTCAACTACAACAACGTTCTACAATGATTTACAATAATTTTGCACAAGGCTTTGCCTTTGTCTTCATCAAATCTCTTCTGTTTACGAAAATCTTCATCTTTTTATACAAAACTTCTGTTTTCACTTAGATCTATGTTTAGATCTGAGTAAAACCTTTAAAACATCGATTTTTACACAATATTCGGACTAAATGACGTATGTTCGTTCACTTTGAAGTGGAACGAGGCATTGTCAAGCAAGATCTTAGATCAGGAAGCACAAGGACGAAATCGTCACTTTACACAAGCTGGACTAACCCGTACGAACCCTCAAGTTCGCTCGGATTAGCCCGAGTTTCTGTAAAATGGCTAAACTCACTCCAAAAGACCTCTGCAGCCTAAGTTTTGCTCAATGGCTTAAGGTTGGAGGGATGGACACTCGATTTCCTCAGCAAACGACACGGAAACGCATGATTTGGATGCCAAAACAGTCAAGTTCGCACGGAAGACATCAAGTTCGCTCGAACTTATCACCAGATTGGTGATAAGTTCGCCCGAACTTGACCCACAATTGACAAATTTCCAATATTTCCAATCAAGTTCGCTCGAGCTTGCATGGTTTCCAAGGAAACCAGACAAGTTCGCTCGAACTTGTATCAACCTCAAGCGAATGAGACAAGTTCACCCGAACTTGTACTCTCTCAAGGGTAATAGTACAAGTTCGCCCGAACTTGTACCCCAAGGTACAAGTTCGCCCGAACTTGTCTACTGATCCTGCAACTGTTAACTGTTTCAACATTTCGGAAGACTGATGCACTTCTGTTCGCTTACAGGCTGATCCGTCGCTCTCGTCAACTCATCTCAGATCCCGACTCTCTCTTAAAACGCACGAACTGTGAGTATACTTGAACCCTTTTACGCTTAAACGCACTTTTGGGTGTCACATATGTTCGTATATCAAAACACATCACACAACTCTTAAACGCTTATTCGCAACCCGCTGAATTACATGACTATACGTGAAATCTGCTGAATTGTATGTATTACTTGATTGCTTGTACGCCACCCTTAACATGATAGTATACTAGATGTTGACCCGCCACCCGGAGGCCCGGGGTTGTTAAGGCTCGCATTTTCATTTCTCATTTATTTTCTCTTTAGGATGTGGACACTTATTCGCATGCCTCGATCAATCGCGGTTTGTTGGTTTACTTGAATCTAGTAGATACATAGTTCACATCTCTTACGTAATGTCATGAGGTGTATGCTAAACGCTTTTATATCTATTATGTACGCAAAACCCGTATGTTCACCTTTACTTAATTGTATTGACGTTTTATTTTAACGTATGTGGCAGGTTGAGGATTTGTCTACTATCGCAACTGGATTAGGATTTCCTAGAAACGCATTGTAATAAAAATCTAGGGGATATCAAACTCGATCTGTATTCTGAGAATGCTTGAATTTTGTAACCTGTTTAAGGATTTTATGTTAGTAGTATGGGATATTAACGTTTAAATATTGTCGCTTAAATAGTGTTATGGAATTTCTCATGAGACAATCTGGTTCGCCTAGTGCCACTACCCCGATGTTTCCGCCATCGGTTGGGTGTGACATCCGGGATGAATGGAGTAGCAAGATTTATGAGCTTCGGTCATTAGCAATTCTCGAAGATTGTCATGGCTAGTGTCACACCCCTATTTCCACCTATACCCGGTGGGCCCGATTGGGGAATATCGTGACGTAGTTGATAACATCATAACCAAACAATACGCAGCACAGTGGAAGTCTTGGATTTAAATTACTATTACAAACCGAGTGTCCAAAGCTCAAAAATAAATTACAAGGCTTGCAATGAAAAGATCCACAGGCGGATCGAAATATATATACGAAGTACTTGTTCAACAGACTTTAAGTAATCTAGGGACTTACAAGATCCTCTTTTGTCACTATAGCGCAGCTCCCGATCTATTGCGTGTTGCCACCTGTAACTTGGTCTTTTGAAAATACGCCAGTTTTCACTGGTAAATACTAATAACCGACTCATTTTGAAAATATTTATGAAAATGATTTTAGGTGCGCTTGGCACATTTTATAAATAACTTGGGATAGTTCAGAATGACAATGTTTACAGTTTTACATGTTTGTCAATACATATGGGGTCCGGTGCAGAAACCGAATAACCTGATTAACCGACACGCCACTTAAATAATCCACCAATGGGATTCAATATTTTATTAGCATTAGCATCTGTCAGGTGTATGCCTACACCCCGCGCTTAAGGTCGTGGCCATTAGTAACTTAAATGAGCCAAGGATATCCCAGACATGGTTGTGTTAACCCCCAATGTTTAAGTTATCAAAGAATACAGAATAAAACTGGTTATGAAGATTTAGTAAATCACAATCCGATAACATGATCCCATACCCGACCAAGCGGTATTATTATACCGTATCCCAAGCCCGTATAGGGAAAATAAGTTAAAAGTATTTACCTGAGCTAATTCTTCGATAAAATAATACTCAGCCGATAATTCAAGAAGACAAGTAAAGTAACAATCTACCTGGAGGCTCTTAGTCTGGAAATGATGGTGTTTATAACCAATTAGAATGCTAACGGGTCCTATCTACTTAGTAGACTCGAACCATGTAGCTTAAGAATAATAACGGTACTAAACGCTAGATTAAGCGATGACCGGAATAGAATGTAGTTTAAACCCGACAAGTATGGAGACTTGTTTAATATGGGTAAACATGTTACATTCTGGATTTTGAAAATAAAATGATAAGATTTTAACCCGTTTCGGTTGATTTGCGTAAACTAGTTACGTAGGCCGAACCATACGCATATAAGCGAAACTGGTTAACTGGGTGCGTCCTATACAAGTTCCATATGCCATTATTTTTTTTAAACATGTTGTAACATCAGTAATATATCAACATGTTGGTCCGTTACGGTTTTAAAATCAATTTATGCCTTAAAAGGGCATTTTGGTCATTTTACGGCTTATAAAAAGACTTCACGAGCAAACTGATGTAATGGTTATAAACTTACTGTAAAAATAGTTTAAGTATGATGTTACATCAGTAGGATATCAATCTCATGTGTGGTTTTAAGTTTAAAACCAAACTATGTCCCGAAAAGGGCACTTTGGTCTTTTCACACATAGTTGACAACTTATTTGGGAATCTGAGTTTGGAATATTTACTTACTGTAATTATGTTTAAAATATGTTTAGAAATCAGTAGGTAACAAGTCCGAGGTCATAAATATGGTTTTAAACCATACTATGTGCCGAAACGACGTTTACGACGTTAAATGATGATTTAAACGGTGTTTAAGTAAAACTGAGGTTAGAATCTATTTTGTATGATGAATATATGTTATTTAATATAACATATCAGTGTACAAAAGTTTTGGTTCATTAAGACACTTTAAACCTCACTTTAAGTGTTAAAAGGGCAATTTCGTCATTTAGGAGTTTAATATCCGAATGTATGTATAAACTCAGTTCATACTCAGAATTTATATCCCAAATAGTCCTAATAATGATAACACATCAGTAGGTACATGGTTTTTAGTCCAAAGTTACGTTTAGAACAACTTTGTATGAAAAAGGTAGTTTAATCGCTTATAAGCGTAATTTACGGCAATTTACCATCCTTTGGTCTTTAAACCAGAAAATTGACCTTAACGTATGTTTATCAACTTAGTACATCAGTTTACGATTTATAATTATGCTCATTTGCATTTAAATCTTGTTTTTGACTCATAGGGACCTTTTTGTAAAAATTGACATAAAGTATGGAAACTTGCATAAACACTCAAATTCCTATGTGACCATGTCTTACAACTCTAGAAGGCTTTGCTATAACTATTCATGGTCACATTTCAACAAATTTTCAGTTTCATAGGTTGCTAATTCGGGTCAGAATCGAAAGTCAAAGCGTGAGTCAAATACCACGACTTTCGATTGCAAACCGACTCAAAACTTGGTCTTGTCGGGCCGAACATGTTTAGACATGTCTTAATATCATTTATTAAGTTGTTAGTACGCTAGAATTGATTTTATAGCCTTTATATTGTTAGTTATGCAATTGTTCATAATTTGACCCGTTGACTTTCTGTTAACTTTTCCTTTGACCTGACAATTGACCATGTAAACGTGGTAATCAGTAGGCACCCTTTTAAGGAATCAATTCCTACATTATTACGGTCACGTAACCACATTCGTTGTGACAATAGACTAAGCCAATGTGGTTTTATGCTAAAGTCAAAGCGTTTTTACGACAAAGCTTTGACTTAAGCTTTAACCCTAATGAAACTGAATAAGGAAGGTTAGGACACTTTCTAGAGGTCCAAAGCACGAAGTGTAACTGAATAGGAAGTTCCTTGAAGACTAGGAAGCTCCAGAAAGTGAATACCCAAATTTGGGGTGAATGAGCAAGTTCAAGGATGAACTTATGGCTCTATTTATAGTTGAGGTTAATGCTTGAGCTCATAACAGGTGTTAGCAGGAGTTACCAGGTGCCAACAAGTGTTTCCTAACGTGTCAAGACCCAGGGAAAGGTGGCAATTCGTGTTAAACATGGCAGAGGCGGGTTCTGCCATGTTTTTGGTCCTTGGCAACCCCTTGCGGACCGTAAGGCATTTACCTTGCGGTCCGTAAGGCCCTTCTGGCGCGCACATATCAAAGGTGGTTACGGACCGTAACCAAAAGGTCTTGCGGTCCGTAACCGCCTCCCAGAACTTGAAAATTTGATTTTCTTTCACTTCTGGTCCCTTGACTTTAAAGCTTGTCATTCAGAGGTTATAACTTAACATGTTGGCAAGTTTAGTCCCTCTCGTTGAGCTCGTGGCCGTCGAGGATCAGCGGGACACGTGACGAAATTTTACGGGACGGGTTTTTACGAGGTGTTACATCCTTACCCCCTTAAAAGAAATCTCGACCTCGAGATTTAATCAAAAAGATAGGGGTACTTTTGTCGCATACTGGACTCAACCTCCCAGGTGTACTCAGGGCCTCAACGGCTTCACAATAGGCACGTGCTTTCTTTGTAGCTTCTTGATTTGGCGATCTTCAATCGCAATTGGTTTCTCCATAAAACGTAATTTTTCATCAATCTGGATGTCTTCGGGGCATTGCTAGCGATTCATCCACTAGACATTTCTTTAGATTGGAAATGTGAAACACATCGTGTATTCCACTTAACTTTTCGGGTAGTTTAAACTTGTAAGCCACTGAACCGACACATTTGATGATCTCGAACGGTCCTATATTAGCTTACCCTTTTTACCAAAACGCATTACACCTTTCCAAGGTGATACCTTTAGCATAACTTTTTCTCCTACTTGGAACTTCAAAGATTTGCGCCTCTTGTCAGCGTACCTTTTCTGTCGGTCTCGTGCAGCTTTTAATAGGTCAAGGATTTGTCCAACTTTTTCCGTCGTTTCTAGAACGATCTCTGGGCCTGATAGTTGGGCTTCCCCAACTTCGGCCCAACAAATAGGTGTTCGACTTTTTCTCCCATATAAAGCCTCAAAAGGTGCGGCTTTAATGCTCGTATGATAGCTATTGTTATAGGAGAATTCAATTAAGAGTAGGTGGTCGTCCGAACTACCACCTAAGTCGATTACACATGCTCGAAGCATATCCTCAAGAATTTGAATAGTACGCTCACTTTGTCCATCAGTTTGCGGATGATAAGCGGTACTAAAGTTCAATCGAGTGCCAAGAGATTGTTGGAAGCTTTTCCAAAAGTGAGAGGTGTATCTTGTATCTCTATCGGACACAATAGACACAGGAACTCCGTGTAGGGACACAATCTTATCCACATACATCTTTGCCAATTTGTCCGAACTAGAAGTTTCCTTTATTGGCAAGAAGTGTGCTGACTTAGTCAGCCTATCGACAATGACCCAAATGGTGTCGTTTCCTCTTTTAGTCTTGGGTAACTTGGTTATGAAATCCATGGTTATTAGTTCCCATTTCCATGTGGGAATCTCCAATTGTTGTAGGAGTCCTGACGATTTTTGGTGTTCGGCTTTCACTTGCGAACACGTCCTGATACATAAGTGGCTATGGATTTCTTCAATCTCATCCACCAATAGTTAGACTTTAAGTCTTGGTACATCTTATCACCTCCTGGGTGAACAGAGTATTTGGAACTATGTGCTTCCTGGAGGATTAGATCTCTAAGTCTTCCAAAAATTGGAACCCAAATTCGTCCATTGAATCTGAGGACTCAATCATCACCGGGCGTTAACTGTTCCACAGTTCCACCTAGTTCCTCATTGGCTATGTTTTCTTTCAACATAGCTTGCCTTTGCGCTTCCAGCAACTTTTCATTCAGATTGTTCCTCACTTCTATACTTTTGGCGTTAATCCTCAAAGGCTTAACTCCTTCTTTGTGACTAAGCGCGTCAGCAACTACATTTGCCTTACCGGGGTGGTAACGGATTTCACAATCATAATCATTAAGAGTTTCCATCCAACGGCGTTGGCGCATGTTTAAGTCCTTTTGATTAAACAGGTGTTGAAGGCTTTTATGGTCTGTGTATATAATACACCTGGTTCCGTATAAATAATGCCTCCAAAGTTTAAGTGCAAATACGACGGCACCTAATTCCAAATCATGGGTGGTGTAGTTCTTTTCATGCACCTTTAGTTGTCGTGACGCATAGAAATCACCTTGCCTCTTTGCATAAGCACACAACCCATGCCTGTGTGCGACGCCTCAGAGTACACTACGAATTCTTCAATGCCTTCCGGTAAAGTTAAGAAGTTCAGCCCATCTTCGTTGGCGCATGTTTAGTTCTTTCTGATTAAAGATATGCTGTAAGCTCTTATGGCCGGTGAAGACCGTACACTTAGTACCGTAAAGGTAGTGTCACCATATCTTTAATGCAAAAACAACTGTACTGAGTTCGAGATCGTGGGTAGTGTAGTTCTTCTCGTGGATTTTGAGTTGTCGAGACGCATACGCGATAACCTTGTCTCGTTGCATAAGCACACAACCAAGACCAAGATTAGAGGCATCACAGTAAACAACGAAATCGTCGTTTCCGTCAGGTAGGGCGAGTACGGGAGCGTTGCATAGCATACGCGTGAGAGTTTGAAAGGCTTCACCTTGTTTGGAATCCCAAACGAAAGGCTTGTCCTTATGAGATAAAGCGGTAACCGGAACGGCAATTTTAGAAAATTCGGCGATGAATCGACGGTAGTAACCCGCCAATCCATGAAAAGACCGGATTTCAGATGCATTCTTCGGCGTAATCCAACTCTTTACCGCTTCTATCTTTGCAGGGTCAACGTGAATTCCTTGACTGTTAACGATATGACCAAGGAATTGGACTTCTTCGAGCCAAAATTCACACTTAGAGAACTTGGCATAAAGGCGATTTCCTTGGAGGAGTTCGAGAACTAAACGGAGATGCCGGCGCGTGTTCGGCTCTCGACTTCGAGTAAATAAGGATGTCATCGATAAACACAATGACGAAACGGTCCAAGAAGGCTTTACACACACGGTTCATCAAATCCATGAAGACCGCGTGTGCATTTGTGAGACCGAAAGGCATGACCACGAATTCAAAATGGCCATAACGAGTACGAAAGGCGGTTTTCAGAATGTCTTCTTCTAACACGCGTAACTGATGATAACCGGAACGTAAATCGATCTTAGAAAAACAAGTAGCACCTTGAAGTTGATCAAACAAATCGTTGATTCGAGGAAGAGGGTAGCGGTTCTTTATCGTGAGCTTGTTAAGTTCACGATAATCGATGCACATTCGGAACGTCCCATCTTTCTTTTTCACAAAAATAACGGGTGCGCCCCATGGCGGAGTGCTCGGGCGTATGAAGCCTTTATCAAGAAGCTCTTGAAGTTGGCTAGATAGCTCGCGCATTTTGGATGGTGCAAGGCGATAGGGAGCTTTAGCAACGGGTGTGGCACCGAGAATCAAATCAATACGGAATTCGACATCACGAGTAGGGGGTAAACCAGGTAAATCGTCAGGGAAAACTTTAGAAAATCCACAAACAACGGGTATGTCTTTCAAAGTTTTCTTTTCCTTCTCTGGGTTCATGATGTGGGCTAGGAAGGCAACGCATTGCTTGCAAATGCTTGCTCGCTTGGGTACATGACATAAGCATCAACTTCTTTGAGGGTGTTTCACCGTAAACATGTAGTTGATCACTGTTTGAGAGGGGGAAACGAAATATCATAACACACAACTTCGGCACGATTTACACGAAGGAAATCTATGCCTACTATGATATCGAAGCTACCTAATTGTATAGGTATGAGATGGATCGAGAAGATGTGGTTATTGAGATCGAGGGTACAACCACGTAAGACGGAGTTAACAGTAACGGTTCTTTCGGTGGCGACTTCAACATCAAAAGTATTTGGGAGTTTAGCGCGTTTACATTTTAAAAGTTTTTCGAATTCTAACGACATAAAACAGTTATCAGCACCAGTATCAAATAAACAAGAAGCATAAATACCATTAATAAGGAATGTACCATTGACAACATTGTTGTCGTTCTGAGCCTGGCGGTGATTAAGATTGAAGGCTCTTCCACGCACAGCCTGTGGTTGCTGTTGCTATGGTTATGGTGGCTATGGCTGAGACTGCTGCTGTGGCTCTTGCTTCACGGCTTTGTTTGGGCAGACATTGCTAAAGTGGTTCGGATCACCGCAAGTGTAGCAAGCACGTGCTTTTGGGACTGGTGCTTGCTGCTGGGGCTGCTGCTGGTTGGTTTGAGGAGCACGAAGTGGAGCTGGTAGTGCTGCTGGTGCTTGAGGAGCTGGCTGAAGAGGACCAGTACGGCTGCTGACAGTGAAATGGCTGTAAATATTGCAGTTGGTACAGAAACGGCAATTGCCTCCAACTGGATGATGGTAGGTACACTTTGAGCATAGCGGGCGAGGACCAGTGTACGAACGCTTTGCAGGTGGTGCGTTTGGTGCAGCTGCGGGAGCGGGCTGAGAGTTCAACAGTGCAACCACTGCACAGTTCTTGCTTGGGTTCCCTCTTTTGCGACCTTGGCGATTTGACTTTGATTCTTGAGACATCTCGGTAGTAGCACTCGATTCGGTGGTAGCCTGATTCACGACTTTGTTGTGGTTCTTGAAGTATCTAGCCTGGACACGTTTGTCATTAATCTCGACTGCAAGCTGAAAGGTCTCTTCACTGGTAGTAGTACGTGCTGCTTGGACGAAATCAACAACGCAGTTAGGCAGAGCACGAAGGTACTTTTTGATTGCCTTTTCTGTGGTTTCCACCTGACCGGGACATATGATACTTAGCTGCTTGAAACGGGCGGTGAGTCCTGCGTTGTCGGGTCCATCTTGCTTGATATCCCAAAATTCATTCTCCATTTTCTGAATTTCATGGGGAGGACATAATTCTTTCACCATAACTGCCTTGAGTTCCTCCCACGTGAGCCCGTAAGCTTCATCATTTCCACGCCTGTTGCGCTCTGCGGTCCACCAATCAAGTGCCCTTATGGGAACACACCGGTAGCATTGATGGTGCGGAGAGATTAGGGGCATCCGCTCTGGCGGAAGGTGACCTCAATGGAACCGAACCAATGGAACATTGCGCTTGGTCAGTCTGTGCCAGTGAATGTGAGAGGTCAGCACGCTTTGAATTGCTTGAAGCTGAACGAGGACTTGGGCGCGTCCGTCTTGGAATCCACCAACGAGTTGCTGCTGACAGCATGAATTCCGCTAACAATTTGGGGAATGACCTTAGCCATCTGCTTGGCCACTAGCGAGGCGATACGCTTGTCAGCATTGTTGCGCTGGATGTTCCTCCTAGTGTGAGATCCAATGGAAGACATCTACATGAAGGATTTGATTGGATGAGATTCGATTATAGTAGGTTTATGTTCAGAAGTTTAGCGTTTCATTACTATTATTATTGTAACATCCGTCGAAAAAACGGGTTTTCAAAACCCGCTTCGTTTATTAACCGAACAATCAGTTTTAAACTTTTGATGTTTATTTATGACTTATTTTAATTTTAAACGATACATAATTAATAAACAAATTAGAAGTTATAAATTATAATTGTTGAAAAGTAAAAATAAATTAATTAAAAAGAAAAACCGGCTGCCGGGAGTCGAACCCGGGTCAGCCGGGAATCCACAAATCTTAACTCTCACACATTCAACCACTCCGCCACTTTGGTTATTTGATAACATATCGAAACAATTAATTCAAATGATGAAACACGGAAATCAAATCCAGTCAAAGTCGCGCCCAATTCGCAGTCGTCGGAAATCCCGACGATTTCGCCGATAATTGACGGTTTCTTCTAATTTAACCGAAGAATTAACCTCGACGACGGTTATAACCGATGTCTGAACCCGCGACATCAGTCGTAACCGCCGGAGAACGGCTGACCATGAATCGAGACTGAAATCAGACCCCATGCGTCTCGATTCTTCCCTATAAATTCACCCACAATTCACTGGTTGCCTTTTCGCTCAAAATCGCACCTTTTCTCGACGAAATTTCGCTCGCCGGAAATATCCTGCCATCACCGGACTTTCGCCGGAAAACCGAGACTCACATCCACACGGTAATTCCCTCGACTCTTTCTGTTTCAATCCATTGTTAGACTGTTATTAACACAAATCCACCATCCAGAATCAATCCCAGACGACGTTGTCAGAATTCCTGCCTTCGCCGGAAAACTTCTGAAACTTCCAGAATCACGCTGAGAGCCGGTATGATCATTCAAACTTCTGTTAATCTTTGTTTAAGTACCTCAATTTCATAACTAATCGAACATAACTGTTAATTGATTCTAACAGCCGAAGTTCACTATCAGAGCCGACGGACCTTTGCCGGAGTTCTGTGAAAGACACGGATCGGTACCTCCTATCCCCAAACTCTCTCCATTCATTACCTTTCAATTACTTATAATGTTTGATAATCAAATTAGACATAAATCAGTCAAGTTATCACTGTCTGTGTTCTTGAGCGAAGAAGACGAAGACGGGTTATAATATAAGATTAATTAAAATCAGTTTTATGAACGGGTTAGACACACAGTCCAGCGGTGGACTGTGTGCAAACAAATACACATACGTCGCGAGTTCGATTCCTGTCCCAACCTTACTCTCTTGAAATAAAAATGCCTTTTTAACTGAACCGGGTTAACTCACAAAATCATGTTAAGTATAATAAAAACCGGATTATTAATCAGGTTAGACACACAGTCCAGCGGTGGACTGTGTGCACGTTAACCCACAGGTCCCGGGTTCGAGACCTGTGGTCAGCACCGGTTCGATACATTTAAAATCCTTTTTTAAAAATAAATAATTTCTGGATAAATCTAAATAGTAAATAAGTATAATTAAAAACAGAATTATTTCGGATTAGACACGTAGCTCAGTTGGTAGAGCTGCGTGCACGCGTACGGGAGGTCACGGGTTCGAGTCTCACCCAGCGCACATATATAATCGACCGGCCCGGTCAACGGTCAACGGTCAACGGTCATGGTCAAAAGTCAACATTTTTTTTATTATTTTCATTTATTTATTTAATTTAAAAATCAATTAAAAATACTGAAAAATAACTTTTTTAAAGTTAGAAAATAGCCTTAAACTCAAAAAAATATATCCGAAAATCCTATTAAAATAGTTAATAAAATCCACATACTTACCGTACCTTTTCATTATTAATTAGGTTAGTTATTCCTCGTCGATCAATCCTCTAAACTCGTGCGAAATCAACACCTTCAAACAAACGCACCCAAGGTGAGTGAATCTCTACCAATTCCCCGTTTTAATCACATTTTGGGGTGTATCATGTGTTGCTATTTATTTATTATAATTAAACACTTGTGCATCCATCATGTTCATGATCAAATGTGCATTCAATATGTATCAGTTGTTTGTGTGGTTGAAGTTTAGATTTAATTTATCATTTTCAGTACATACATTTCATAGGCCGCCGCTCCCCATTACCTATGAGCGTGAGCTGTTACCCATTACCTATGAGCGTGAACCAGGCGTTGCCAACATAAGATCGGCTCCGTTTGATTGGGCCTTGATCTCACATACATTAGCATAGGCCGTCCGTTCCCCATTACCTATGAGCGTGAACGGGACGTTGCCAACATATACATTGTCATTCTTATTACATACTTAAGCAAGGTGGTTTGTGATCGTTATGTTTACATACATTTGTTCATATATGATTATTGCACAATTTTCCTAAATTAATTACAATAATGAATCAATAACAAATGTTTTTAACAAGGTTCACTCGCCAACTTTTGTTGACCCAAATTTCCCATTTTTACACATGATACAGGTGATCAAGTTGAAGCAAGAAACATATAGGGCGGCTTAGAAGAATAAACCAGTTTAGATTATGGATTTTTTAGTTAATTTTTCCTTTCCTTGTATTGTATGAATTTGACTTGGAACTTTGAGATGTAATTTGAATATAATAAATATGAAACATATTAGTAAACATCATGAGCTTTGGTGATAACCCAATTATGCCCCGACTCTTATTCCGCTGCGGGTCGCGGTGTGACAGATTGGTATCAGAGCCATGACTATAGGGATATAGTATAGGTTATTAGACCCTTAGAGCCTATACTATAGTTGCTTAGAATTTTTAAATTTTTGTGTGTTACATGCAAAATTCATGATGTTTATATGCTTTATGTTTATTATTACATTCAATGTTATGCAAGCATGTTCATAAGTACATATTATTATACAATGCCTATCATGAATCATATTCTCATAACATATCATATCCATGGGAGCACACACCTCACAATTTATACGATTGTTACAACGATTTTTGTGTTTTCAAATCACATCAAAGTGAGTTCTCATGACGGGCATGTAGTAACTGGAAGGGTACGAGTATCGGTAGTCGGAACGTCCTGTCTAGGCTAGGCATTCGTATAAATCCAAAAAAAGGACCAGTTTGCCTACCTGGGGACTAACGATGAGAGTACGAAGGACCTATTAGGCCAAAGCATGCTATACCAAACGTCGTGTGAACTAACCCCACTTTGAGTTGTCATTGTGTCTATACCTGGACACCCTCCGACCATACATCTCGTAAACATATTTCGTGGTTTTCATTCGGGTGATGCGAGTGTTAAACCGCCAATACCAATGTGAATCCTACTAAGCCAATAGTCATGGGGGCCCACATGACTATACCGGCGATAGTATGGGGGACATTTGAGGCCCAACATGAGCAAACCCAAGACATCCTATGCAGTTGCATTATTGATATTTATGTTATTTCATTTTCTTTAAGACACATGACACCTAAAAAGACTCCATAAACTCACAATCTTCCTATGTATGTTCCTGTAGATGTCGGCTAAGCAGCTACGTGGAGGACGAAAGTCAGGAAGGTCAAACGAATGCTTGGCCACTCAGATTGCGAAACAAATGGCCGCGGTGCTTCCTGATATTGTAATTCAAGTCCAGCAAGCTCTCACCGCGAATCCTGTCAACCCACCCAATCAAGAGGATCAAAACATCGACAACCCTTCCTCCAAAAGGTGCTCCTACAAGCACTTCAAGTCTTGCGATCCCCCAAAGTTCGAAGGGACCGAAGGTGTCACCGCTCTCCTCCACTGGTTTGAGGAAATGGAAAACACCTTCCTAAATTGCGATTGTCCCGAGGACCGCAAGGTACGTTACGCAACCGGGAGTTTATTTGGGGTAGCCCTGACCTGGTGGAACACCGAGAAGGGTAAGAGAGGAGTTGAAGACGCTATGGCCTTAACCTGGGAAGAGTTAAGGGAAATGATGACAAAACGCTTCTGCCCAAGAAGCGAACTCAAGAAGTTGGAAGACGAATTCCACTCGCTGAAGTAAAATGAAGGGGACCATACTTCCTACAACAAAAGATTTCTTGAGCTGAACCAGATGGTTCCTAACTTGTTCACCCCAGTATACCGCTTGGTTGAACACTATATTCGAGGCCTCCCCTCGAAGATTCAAGACTCAGTCCTCAGCACTTCGCCTGCAACTCTCGAAGCTGCTATGGAATTAGCCACCGAACTTACCGAGAACCGCATCCGAAATGGTAAATTCAAAGAGGAGAAAAAGAAAGCCCCCGTTGAGGGCCAAACTTCAAATCATTCCACCTCCTCCTCAAAATTTTCAAACAAGAGGAAACGAAATACCAGAAATTTTGCGGTCACCCAAACCAATTTTCCTATCCCTGCTGCACCCATTACACAAGTTGCTCCTTCACCCACACCATACAAAAGGCAATACTCTGGCCCTTACCCAAAATGCACCCGTTGTCAATACCATCACTCCCCCGAACACCCCTGTCAATATTGCACCGGCTGTGGCCGTGCATGTCACACCATCCAAGCCTGCCACTCACTACATCGAATGAACCGCAACCAACCCACAACTCAAACCACCATCAAATAATGGGTCAAGCCCGACAACCCCTACTACCACCACCTACACAACATACGGCCCAAACCTACTACCAACCCAACTACCCCATGATGCAACTCATGCGGGCTTGCTACAATTGTGGAGACCCAAACCACTTTAGAAACACTTGTCCACGCTTGGTGAACATCATACATGCTCAAGCTCAAGCAAATCCGGTGAACCAAGCTAACCAAGCTCCTCCACCTGCTAGAGAAAGAGCATTTAACATCAACGCCAACCAAGCTAGGGCCAACAACAACGTGGTTAACGGTACGTTTCTCATCAATGGTAGTTATGCATCCGTGTTATTTGATACTGGCGCAGATAAGAGTTTTGTGTCCTTAGAATTCGAATCCATCCTCAACCAAACTCGTGATAAACTTATGGAATCCATAACGTAGAAGTTGCTGACGGAAAACCGGTCTCATTAAACTCCATTATCCAAAACTGTACCCTTACTCTAAACGATCACGATTTTCCAGTTGACCTCATTCCTATGTAGTTGGGAAGTTTTGACGTTATAATCGGCATGGACTGGCTCAGCCAACATCATGCTGAAGTGGTATGCCGCGAAAAGTTCATTCGCATTCCTCTTGCAGACGGTCAAACCCTACGAATCTTGGGAGAGACCCCTTCGAAAGGACTCAAACTGATGTCCTGTCTTCAAGCCCGAAAATATCTCCGCAAGAATTATGTAGCATTTCTAACCCACGTTGTCAAGAAGGGAAATAAGGAGAAGAAACTCGAAGACATACCTGTAGTGAAAGAATTCCCGCAAGTCTTCCCCGACGACATCTCAGGACTTCCTCCCAAGAGAGAAGTCGAATTCCGCATTGATCTTATACCGGGCGCTACACCCATCGCGAAATCTCCTTATAGGTTAGCCCCGTCCGAAATGCAAGAGCTAGCCAGTCAATTACAAGAATTGACCGACAAAGGATTCATACGCCCTAGCTCATCGCCTTGGGGTGCACCTGTTCTGTTTGTGAAGAAGAAAGACGGAACGTTTCGCATGTGTATCGATTACAGAGAACTCAACAAATTAACGGTCAAGAACCGCTATCCATTTCCTCGTATCGATGATCTTCTAGACCAACTCCAGGGTGCCACTTGTTTTTCAAAGATCGACCTTCGTTCCGGCTATCATCAACTCAGAGTACATGAAGAAGACGTCCCAAAGACTGCCTTCCGAACTCGTTATGGTCACTATGAATTCATGGTCATGCCCTTTGGTCTAACCAACGCTCCAGCCGTCTTCATGGATCTAATGAACAGAGTTTGCAAACCCTATCTCGATCGCTTTGTTATAGTCTTCATCGACGATATTCTCATTTACTCAAAGTCTAAGACTGATCATGAACGACACCTTTGACTCATCCTCACGCTCTTAAGAACCGAAAAGCTCTACGCTAAGTTCTCCAAATGCGAATTCTGGTTAAAAGAAGTACAATTCCTTGGACATGTCGTCAATGATAAGGGAATACATGTCGACCCCTCAAAGATCAAAGCAGTGCAAGAATGGCAAGCGCCACGTACACCAACCGAAGTAAGATCTTTCCTTGGTTTGGCTGGTTACTATCGTCGTTTCATATCAAATTTCTCTCGTATCGCTGTACCACTCACGGCTTTGACACATAAAGGAAAACCCTTCTTATGGGGACCTAAACAAGAAGAAGCCTTCCAAACCCTTAAGCAAAAGCTTTGTGATGCACCTATCCTCACACTCCCCGAAGGTTGCGATGACTTTGTAGTTTATTGCGACGCATCAGGGCAGGGACTAGGCTGTGTTTTAATGCAAAGGGGAAAAGTGATAGCCTATGCTTCTAGGCAGCTCAAAACTCATGAGAAGAACTACACTACCCACGACCTAGAACTTGGAGCCGTTGTGTTCGCTCTTAAGATATGGAGGCATTACCTCTATGGTACCAAGTGTGAAATTTACACTGACCACAAGAGCCTCCAACACATCTTTAATCAAAAGGAGTTGAATATGAGGCAACGAAGATGGGTCGAACTTCTTAATGACTACGACTGTGAAATTCGGTATCATCCCGGCAAGGCAAATGTGGTGGCCGATGCTCTCAGTCGAAAGGGTTATGCGAACTCCATTCGTCTTCTATGTTCGCAAATCATAACCGATATCAAAGATCAAATTCGAGAAGCTCAACATGTTTCCATAACGGAATACGACATACGAAATGAGTTATCTTGTGGAGCAGAACTTAAACTCGAAACAAAATCTGACGGCATTCTGTATTACCTAGATCGCATATGGATTCCCGATCACAATAACCTTCGCGATACCCTTATGAAAGAGGCGCAAAAACACGATACTCTGTACACCCAGGAGCTGCCAAGATGTATCAAGACCTTCGATACACCTACTGGTGGCCTGGCATGAAAAAGGATATTGCTGTTTTTGTTTCCAAGTGCCTTACCTGTTCTAAAGTGAAAGCTGAACATCAAAGACCCTCAGGACTTCTAGTCCAACCTGAAATACCTGTATGGAAGTGGGAAAACATAACCATGGACTTCATTACTGGGTTACCTCGCACCTCCGGTGGGTATGACACTATATGGGTAATCATTGATCGTCTTACAAAATCAGCTCACTTCATTCCGATTCGCGAAGACTTTAAGAATGAGAAACTAGCTCGTATCTACATCAGTGAAATCGTAAGCCGTCATGGTGTACCGTTAAGCATTATTTCAGATCGTGATGGTCGTTTCACTTCACGAACATGGCAAGCTGTACAAGCCGCTTTGGGTACACGATTAGACCTCAGTACCGCTTATCATCCCCAAAGTGATGGTCAATCTGAACGCACCATTCAAACTCTTGAAGACATGCTTCGAGCATGTGTCATAGACTTCAAAGGGAATTGGGACACTCACCTACCATTAGTTGAATTTTCGTACAACAACAGCTATCATTCAAGTATCGGCATGGCACCTTTCGAAGCGTAATATGGTCGTAAGTGCCGATCACCAATATGTTGGCACGAAATTGGAGAAGCTCAAATCACCGGTCCAGAATTAATACAAGAAACAACAGACAAGATTCATCAAATCCGAAACAACCTTCTAGCGGCACAAAGTCGTCAAAAGAGCTATGCTGACAAGCGATGAAAGCCCTTGGAATTTAACATTGGTGACCAAGTACTTTTAAAAGTATCGCCATGGAAGGGAGTAGTTCGTTTTGGCCAAAAAGGCAAGCTAGCACCACGCTACGTAGGTCCTTTCAAGATACTCGAAAGAGTAGGACCTGCAGCATACAAGCTTGACCTACCGGAGGAACTCAACAGAATTCATCCCACATTCCACGTATCGAACTTGAAGAAGTGCCTCGCCGATGAAAATCTCCATATTCCTCTAGAAGACATTCAAGTCGATGAATCTATGCATTTCATTGAAAGACCAGTAGAAATTATGGACTTCGGAGAAAAACGTTTAAGACGAAGCCGCATCCCAATTGTCAGGGTACGCTGGGAGTCGAAACGAGGACCTGAGTTTACTTGGGAACGTGAAGACTCAATGCGCGAGAAATACCCACACCTATTTCCTGTAACTACTACTACTTAAATTTCGGGACAAAATTTCTAAAAGTAGGGGATACTGTAACATCCGTTGAAAAACGGGTTTTCAAAACCCGCTTTGTTTATTAACCGAACAATCAGTTTTAAACTTTTGATGTTTATTTATGACTTATTTTAATTTTAAACGATACATAATTAATAAACAAATTAGAAGTTATAAATTATAATTGTTGAAAAGTAAAAATAAATTAATTAAAATGAAAAACCGGCTGCCGGGAGTCGAACCCGGGTCAGCCGGGAATCCACAAATCTTAACTCTCACACATTCAACCACTCCGCCACTTTGGTTATTTGATAACATATCGAAACAATTAATTCAAATGATGAAACACGGAAATCAAATCCAGTCAAAGTCGCGCCCAATTCGCAGTCGTCGGAAATCCCGACGATTTCGCCGATAATTGACGGTTTCTTCTAATTTAACCGAAGAATTAACCTCGACGACGGTTATAACCGATGTCTGAACCCGCGACATCAGTCGTAACCGCCGGAGAACGACTGACCATGAATCGAGACTGAAATCAGACCCCATGCGTCTCGATTCTTCCCTCTAAATTCACCCACAATTCACTGGTAGCCTTTTCGCTCAAAATCGCACCTTTTCTCGACGAAATTTCACTCGCCGGAAATATCCTGCCATCACCGGACTTTCGCCGGAAAACCGAGACTCACATCCACACGGTAATTCCCTCGACTCTTTCTGTTTCAATCCATTGTTAGACTATTACTAACACAAATCCACCATCCAGAATCAATCCCAGACGACGTTGTCGGAATTCCTGCCTTCGCCGGAAAACTTCTGAAACTTCCAGAATCACGCTGAGAGCCGGTATGATCATTCAAACTTCTGTTAATCTTTGTTTAAGTACCTCAATTTCATAACTAATCGAACAGAACTGTTAATTGATTCTAACAGCCGAAGTTCACTATCAGAGCCGACGGACCTTTGCCGGAGTTCTGTGAAAGACACGGATCGGTACCTCCTATCCCCAAACTCTCTCCATTCATTACCTTTCAATTACTTAAAATGTTTGATAATCAAATTAGACATAAATCAGTCAAGTTATCACTGTCTGTGTTCTTGAGCGAAGAAGACGAAGACGGGTTATAATATAAGATTAATTAAAATCAGTTTTATGAACGGGTTAGACACACAGTCCAGCGGTGGACTGTGTGCAAACAAATACACATACGTCGCGAGTTCGATTCCTGTCCCAACCTTACTCTCTTGAAATAAAAATGCCTTTTTAACTGAACCAGGTTAACTCACAAAATCATGTTAAGTATAATAAAAACCGGATTATTAACCAGGTTAGACCCACAGTCCAGCGGTGGACTGTGTGCACGTTAACCCACAGGTCCCGGGTTCGAGACCTGTGGTCAGCACCGGTTCGATACATTTAAAATCCTTTTTTAAAAATAAATAATTTCTGGATAAATCTAAATAGTATATAAGTATAATTAAAAACAGAATTATTTCGGGTTAGACACGTAGCTCAGTTGGTAGAGCTGCGTGCACGCGTACGGGAGGTCACGGGTTCGAGTCTCACCCAGCGCACATATATAATCGACTGGACCGGTCAACGGTCAACGGTCAACGGTCATGGTCAAAAGTCAACATTTTTTTATTATTTTTATTTATTTATTTAATTTAAAAATCAATTAAAAATACTGAAAAATAACGTTTTTAAAGTTAGAAAATAGCCTTAAACTCACAAAAATATATCCGAAAATCCTATTAAAATAGTTAATAAAATCCACATACTTACCGTACCTTTTCATTATTAATTAGGTTAGTTATTCCTCGTCGATCAATCCTCTAAACTCGTGCGAAATCAACACCTTCAAACAAACGCACCCAAGGTGAGTGAATCTCTACCAATTCCCCGTTTTAATCACATTTTGGGGTGTATCATGTGTCGCAATTTATTTATTATAATTAAACACTTGTGCATCCATCATGTTCATGATCAAATGTGCATTCAATATGTATCAGTTGTTTGTGTGGTTGAAGTTTAGATTTAATTTATCATTTTCAGTACATACATTTCATAGGCCGCCGCTCCCCATTACGTATGAGCCTGAGCTGTTCCCCATTACCTATGAGCGTGAACCAGGCGTTGCCAACATAAGATCGGCTCCGTTTGATTGAGTCTTGATCTCACATACATTAGCATAGGCCGTCCGTTCCCCATTACCCATGAGCGTGAACGGGACGTTGCCAACATATACATTTTCATTCTTATTACATACTTAAGCAAGGTGGTTTGTGATCGTTATGTTTACATACATTTGTTCATATATGATTATCACAATTTTCCTAAATTAATTACAATAATGAATCAATAACAAATGTTTTTAACAAGGTTCACTCGCCAACTTTTGTTGACCCAAATTTCCCATTTTTACACATGATACAGGTGATCAAGTTGAAGCAAGAAACATATAGGGCGGCTTAGAAGAATAAACCAGTTTAGATTATGGATTGTTTTAGTTAATTTTTCCTTTCCTTGTATTGTATGAATTTGACTTGGAACTTTGAGATGTAATTTGAATATAATAAATATGAAACATATTAGTAAACATCATGAGCTTTGGTGATAACCCAATTATGCCCCGACTCTTATTCCGCTGCGGGTCAGGGTGTGACAATTATTATTATTCAAATAAAGCACAAAATCACATATTCACGTAGGCAAGTAAACACGTAGTCACATAAGCACATAACTACATAAGCACGTAGTCACATAATTCACGTAAGCATATATTTTACACGTATTCACCTTCTCCTAAGTAAAGGGGTAGCGCGTATGAGATAGGCGTAGTATAAGCATAGTAAGCGAGATAAGCGAGTAACACTGCGTATGAGGACATTCGCGTAGGAGAGTTGAGCATTTTAGTTTGATTGGTGATAATTTAGCGTTTTAGATTATGAGAGCTGTGCGAGTTGTGCGTATATCGATAGATCGTAAAAGCGATAAATCGAGAAATTGATAAAGCAAGAAATCGAATAACGTAAAATTCACATATTCAAACACATAACTAAAATAAAACTCGATGATGCGTAAAATCGGCGATTGCAGGCTTAAATCAATTTGCAGCGTCCTGGGTTTTGAGACAGCGACTGCCCAAAATGATTCCAAAATTCTCTGAGTTCGGACACACGATTTGGCCTAATAGACAAATGCTCTCGCCGTACTACGGTTAACGGCATTTATCCTTCCAATTACGCTGTGTTCCGAGTCATCGAAATAGTCGAGACTTTGGTGAGATTGAAAATCGAGGAGTGGAACTAGTTATTAAGATGCGGGTTTCACCCCTAACTTAACAACTTCATTCCTAGTTGTGGTTGTGCTCACCGATCAAATCGGGAGTTCCCCGAGATAGAAATGGAGATTTTCGTCGAGGTTTGGATATCACTCCTAACTCAACGAAAGAATCTCGTGCGATAGAGGATGCGCAGAGTGAATGACCTTATCAAGAGTTCTTGGTTTTCACACCTAATCTCGACTTGATCACTCGTTTTATGTGATACGAGCGTTTTCAAGCGTGTACATTGTGTTAGCCTTAGGAAAGGCATGTAAGCATTTATGGCAAGTAGTTTTAAGCATTTAAGTCAAAGATTGGTCAAATTGGGTACTTAAACTATAGACTAGGTCTAACATGGCGATTCTACCCAATTTCCCTATAGTTATGGCTCTATTACCAATCTGTCACACCGCAACCGATGACGGAAACATCGGGGCGCGACACTAGGCGAATCGGATTGCTCAAGAGGATACATAACAACTATTTAAGCGATAACATTTAAACGTTCAATATCCCATACTATCAAACATAAAATCCTCAAATAATTATTACAAATACCAAACAATCTCTCAAACATATCCAATCCGATCTTCCCTAGATTTCTATTACATGAGTTTCTAGAGATAAAGTCCTAAATCCATTGCAGCAAAGGTCATCAACCTGTCACATATGTTAAAATAAACGTCAATACAATTAAGTAAAGGTGAGCATACAGGTTTGCATACATAGTAGATATAAAAGCGTTTAGCATACACCGCATGAACATACGCAAGAGATGTGAATTATACTACTGCATGGATACATGTAAACCAACAAACCGCAAGTGCGAGGCCACGAACAAGTGTCCACGTCCTAAAGAGAAAATAAATGAGAAATAAAAGCGAGCCTTAACAACCCCGGGCCTCCAGGTGACGGGTCAACCTCTAGCAAGCTATCATGTTAAGGGTGGCATACAAACCAAGCAATACATACAATTCATCGATTCACGTATAATCTTGTAAAAGCGGGTTGCGAATAAGCGTTTTGAGTTGTGTGATGTGTTTTGATATAGGAACATACGTGACACCCAAAAGTGCGTTTAAGCGTAAAATCAATGTTCTAAAAGGTTTTGTTAGATCTAACACTTGGTGAGTCGAAATCATCAAGATTTCTGTCTTGGGAAGCCAAAGCTAAGCCCAAATGCACTGGTTTAGTGTAGATATAGGTGGAAAGTAGAAGTTTTGTAGAAAAAGATGAAGATTTTTCATAAACAAAAGAGATTTGATGAAAACGAAGGTAATCCTTGTGCAAAATCGTTGTAAAGCGTTGTTGTTTTGCATAAAACAGGTCGATTCTTACTTGGAAATCAAGGGTTTTCGGTTTTGGGAGCTTTCGGGCGAACTTGCAGCAAGGAGAGTAGGAATGGAGGTGCTGGGTATTTATAGGTGAGGAGAAAATCTAGCTGATGGAGATCAAGTTCGGCCGAATTTGTCACTTTCCAAGCGAACTTGGCCAGTTCAGTAGTGGAAAGTGCAAGTTCGAGCGAACTTGCTGTTAAGTTGGTATTGAGGTGGCCTGGTCAAGTTCGGGCGCACTTAGGATGGCCAAGTTCGCCGAACTTGGCCTATTGGCTAAGTTTTGTTTGTTATTTTTGCGTTAGGAGTTCGTTTGGCGATTCATTTCGTATTAGATAGTTACGTTAAGCGTTTTAGTTGAGCGTTAAGCCCCGGGTTATTAAATAAATGCGATTTAGCGATTCGAATAAGCAAGAGCGATGTGATAGCGAGTATAATCATAAACCATAAAGCACATGTAACACGTAATTAACATAACGTAACAAAATTAACTGCGTTTGCGATGTGATGTGATAAGCGATGTCGAAGGCACAAGTGGTTATTGTACAATAACACACTCGACTCTTAAGGTAACATAGTTACTCGTGATTGCGTTGAGTTAGTGTGGCATTAAATAGGCGTTTAGATGTGATATAGTTGTGACAAAACATAATTACTTAACATAAACCATCCTTTATTATCGAATCTCGGATTACAAATACAGATGCAGACAAAAGAAACGGAAAAAGATAACAACGAAAATATACGAGTTGTTACAGTAAAGGAGGAGGAGGAGTTCATCATGTGGAGTGGAAAATGGCGTTTTTCATCGGCGAAGACGACGAATGTTGGGGCAACGAATGGCATTATTCACATGCGAGACTTCTCATGTAAACGAGCGAGTCTGTTAATAATAACTCTATAAGAAAAACTTGCAGGTATATAAACTGAATACACTCTAAATTCATTTCATATCTTTTATTTTGAAAAGTTCTTTGCTGTTTTATTCTTTTATAACAATACTAGGTTAAAATCCTGTATATTACATGGGTTGAATGTGTAGAACTGGATTTATTTTTATTTTTTAATTTTGAATGTGTGAGAATAATAATAATAATAATAATAATAATAATAATAATAATAATAATAATAATTATAATAATAATAATAATAATAGTAATAAAAGACTACATCTAACCAAAACTAAAGTGTTTCCCGGGAATAGATACACAAATAAAATAGAGACGTCGGGTCTAATCACACCACCACAGAAGGTGCCAGATAATCATAACAACATATTAGACAATACATAGTAGCACATAAACTTTAAAATTATTACAAAAGTGGTTGTAGAGTGATCTGCTACATATAGTATAATGAATCAGATTATCTGTACGTTAAACAATAAGCATGATGGCAAAATGTACACGCATTAATAACTCTCCACACAAGTCCACAAATCAATCACACTTACCTACTGTTATGTTATATTACAAATCAAATTCACTAAAGTTTGGATACGTTAATTAATAATATGTCGGTTAATTGATTTCTTTTAAATTCCCAATTAATTATTATTTCACTTGTAAATACTAATGTTATGTATGGTCTTGTGCCAGCTTCGTCAAAGGATTCCCCAGTGCAGAGCACCACTATTGTTTACGGCATATTCATGAAAACATGAAGAAACAATGGAGCGGCGACGTGTAGAAATACATGTTACGGGGAGTGGCTAATAAGACATTTGTGTCGTATTGGGAAAATGAGAAAAGCATAACCTCAACTCCATGAATGGATGAAGAATCCCACCAAACAGCTGGTGTCGTGCTCACTTCACTATGAGGGATAAGTGTGACATCTTGTTGAACAACATATGTGAGGTGTTTAATGATACGTGGTTGAAAACCGGTGTTCGTTATGGTTTATGTTCATGTTTTATGCGACTTTTAATCACGGATAGGCTACTTTTAATGAGGTTTGTGTTTTGCAGGTCTTATGGAGTTTAAGGTGCTAATCGGGAGGTAAACGGAGCAACGGGACCCGAAATGAGTTCACCGGAATCAAGAAATCAAGGAAGCAAAAAGTTGGATTTAGAGGCACCGTTGCCGACGCCCTATTTGGCCGTCGGCGACGCCCTATACATATTCAGTCATGCCAAAACGTTCTTAGACAACAGGTTAAAGCATCAGAGGAGACTTGGGGATGCACGTACCGTCGCTGATGCCACTCCTGGCCGTCGGCGACGACCCTTCGTTTGTCGTGTCGCGAATTTTTCAAGTTGTTGAGTTTTGGACGAGTTATAACACAATTTCTGACCTATTCTTGGGAAGTGACGAGTTTTGTGAGTTTGAAACTAGTTCTGGGAGCCATAATCATCCACCATCATCATATTCCATCAATCCATTCCATCCAAATCATCCGAATTCACTCTTCGATCTTAACCCTAACATCATCACCATCATCTTCATCACCAAACCATCCATCCATTCATCACCACCATTCAACATTTACCCTAAGCATCATCCATCTCCATTATCAAGCTTCAAGATGCCAAGACTCGAACATTCATCCCTCGTTGATCGTGTTCCGTTCACTATGAGCGGCTAATTCCCGGAGGTTTCACTGTAAGGCCTCATATTTTAATGTTTTATTTAATAATAATAATAATAATAATTATAATATTCCACTACATTTCTTGATGTTTGGATTCGAAGACGGGTTTCAGAAACGTAAACCGGGCCGCTCAAAGCCCTAATCACTAGTTAACAGGCCTTGGGCCCAGCGCACAAGCCCAATTGAAACCCTAGGCTATTTATACATCTCATCCTCACAAACCCTAGCCACCACTTCTTTTACTCACCCTCCCCCTCGATTTTTCGGTCACCAGAATTAATTCCGGCCGGCCACCGACCTCCTTCTTCATCTCCGGCGATACCATAGCAACCCCCCACTTCTCTCTCCATCTCCTTTACATCTCCTCATCCCTCACCTCACAAACACCCACCTTCCACTCAGATTAACGACCAGCCACCACCATCAAGTGGCGGTGCACGGCAACAGAAACAGAGAGAGATAGAGAGAGATTAACTAGAGAGAGAGAGAGAGGGCGGCGAACGAAGAGGAGCCGGCCACCCTCTCTGGTGGCGCGACGGTGAATAGTGACAGCGACGGAGGACCGACGACGAAGGACCGACAACAGGTGTGTCGCCGGCAGTGGTGGTAGTCGGAGTCACGACGGTTCACGTCCAGGCTAGACTGGGTTCGGTTAGTGTTGGTTCGGTGCAGCTTCAGACAAGGTTCGAGTCATAGTTACGAGTTCCGGCCGATTTCCGTTTGACCCGGTTCCAGATTCGAGCCTCGATTCAGGTAAGCTTTTTATTTATTTGGTTCGGTTTCTGGTCAGATTCGATTCAGTCGATCATTGTTTGGTTCGTTTCAGGTTCGACACGACAGTGGTGAACGGGTTGAGTCGGCTCGGGTCATACTCATGTTCGGTTCAAATTCTGTTCGGGTCAAGCACGGTTCGAGTCCCGGTCAACTCAGTCAACTGTGGTCAACGGGTCGACGTGAGTTTCGGTATAACATTAACGACACGATTCTTTGTAGTATATTGTTTATACATATTACACTAACCACTCGAACCGATACTTTTAATAATTATTTACATTTTTTGTATTTAACGAGAATACTTATATATATTGTTTTCATTGTGACTTCGTTGTTATATAACTTATTGTCTACACGAAACCGGTACGTTTAATCATTTAACTACTTTTTGGCATTTGGCGATAAATTTATATATATCATTTGTATTATTGAATTATTGTGTTTTAACAAATATATCGACAACTTGTGTTGTCCGGATCATCCAAAAACAGAGGAAAACTCTGCCCGTTTTCGTCAAAACATACCTATAGATACTTTAGCACTTTTTGACTAAATATATTATTTAACGACGAAATGCATACATATTGTTCTTCCCGACAAAGTATATATTTGTCCGTTATACTGTCGACGGAATATATTTTTAATTGTTATACTTTTCGACAAAAATATATATTTATTTTATTTTTTTGACAAAATATATTTATTTATTATGCTTTTGACAACATATATATATATATATATATATATATATATATCGAATATACCCTTCGACAAACGTACGTACTTATTACACCTTTCGCTAGAAAATAAATATAAATATCTATATGACGTTCGTCAGACATAAATATATATCTATATATATATATATGTAGCAATATATATACTTCATAGTCTAAACCGCAAATAAAAAACGTATCGGATTCGAATAACTTATATAACAATAAATATAAGGGTAAAAATATTTAGTTGTGGTTTTGATAACATTCTATAATACTTTGGATGAATTCAAACTTAGAATCATTACATAAACTATGTTATATGTATACGTACATTCAACTTCAATTCAAATCCTCCGTTGTGGTTCCGATTACTCATACCCCTTCATTTGCGCTGTAAGGTGGCCTCAGTGTCCCTTTCTCCAACTCATCAACTCGTCGCGGTAATTCCATAGAAGACTTAGCAATTTTGTGAGTATACTCGAACCCCTTTTATGTTTACCACTTTTGGGGTGTAACATGTTTACATCTCTTAAAATCACTAAACTTATGCTTTATTACTTGCACGAAAATAATCCATTATACATGAATACTTTGATACGTATGTGATGCTTATACGAGGACCGAACGTATGTGATACCATAGTCATTAGCTTTTTTGAGCCTCCATTTGACATGTATAGCGCTATAGGAGTAACGCACCACCCGTGAACGTGAGGTCATGTTGAATTATCATAAACATATTGCGTAAACAGAGGGTTGACAAGAAATATCGCATGCCTTGTATTTGCACGTGTATGAACTTGGTTGCCATGTGGATTCGTTTTAAACTTGGACTTATACGTATGCTTATGTTTAAACATATATACTCGCCTTTGTTTTTGCATTGACTTTATTTTTAAACATGTTACAGGTTGACGAAGATACTATAAAAGAAACATAGTAGGACGACATAGAAACACACCTAGATTAACCTTGATAAACATGTTGTGTCTGTCATTGTACTTTATTGTTGTATTTCTGAAATGATGTTGTACTTGTCAGTTTTTATGAAATGAAATCCGGTTTAATTAATTATTTTCGCTATTAGTATTATGAGCAATGAGCAATCGTCCTGCCTCAATGTTTCCGCCATCGGTTGGGGTGTGACATTCACCCCGGTGTAGACTTTTGTAAGGTTCTAGGGTTTACTTTTTGTTAAACATTTGGTTTGTGACTAATTGAATTGCATTTGATCATTAGATAATTGTCCTACGTTTGTATTGTATTTGCGAATTGATGAATGAGTTATGAAATTTGTCTTTGTGAATGAATATGCGTGTTTATGCTTTATATTTTGATAGATTTTAATTGTCCAAGGTAACGAAGTGCATTGTGGTCCATTGTCTATGACGTTGATAGCAATTGGCACCTAAGCCTTGTGATCTAAATCGTTAATGAACTAATTTGATTAAACCAAATTAAAACACTTAGTAACCCTAGGCTTTGCAATTGTTGAACCGGGTGTGGACCTTGCTTTCTCATCATTGTTTTACAATCGTAATTACTTTCGTTGCAATCATTCTTAATTTTTAGTAGTTAATTAATCAAACCAAACTTGTTGGTTCGTTCCAACACCTTTCTCAAACAAACAAGTCAATCATTTTCATAGCAAGCTTCATAAAGTGACATTCTTAGTTAAAATCAATCACATCCGTTCTCAAACCACAGACTCTTCGTGGTTCGACCCCTTACTACCACTAACGCATTTTTAAGGGTAATTTGGGACTATAAATATTATCTTTGACCGGAGCGCGACACTCCGATCATTTAACAAAAAATAATAATTAGAGCAAGAGACAAACCTACAATTACCTACTTAAAGTTCATAAGAGTTTACATGACCAAACCACCACAACAGTCAAATATAACGATATGAGCATCATCAAAACAGAATGAATATTAACAAACAACTACCACTACATATCCGTTCATTACCAAATTACAATGTCAACATTACACTTAAATACATCAACTACAAGTTACTAACATTCTCAACCTGTTACATAACTCTACTTAACACATAGTCAACAAAAACCACCAAACTAAACATCAACATCTTCAAAACCAACACCTCCTTAGATTTCTTCATTGCCATTTCCTCATTCTTTTCGATCAACCTCAACAATGTGGGGATTATGTTGTCACACCCAGGATAAGTGACTTTATCATCCCACCGTTTGAATCCACATCTTCTAATTGTTAACCTAAACAAGTTAATTTACCACTTTGCAAAACTAAACCAGTAACACCGTTCATTAGCAAAACACAACATCAAACATTATCGTAATACGAATCCAGAAAAAAAGGATAATCTACACAACATAAGTAGCGGCGATCTGGATTGGCTATACTCCCTGAGTACTTGTAGCAATTAGAGGCACCACATGAACAGATTATATCTGACGCCTCTGTCCTACGATTTTCTTTTTTCAGCAAAGTAGCGTCTGAATTTTGAGACATTGACCTTTGTGACATTGTTGAAGTGGAGTGGAGATCGATTTCGTGATTTAGGGTTCTTTGTTTGATATCTAGTCGCCTTGAAGAAAAACGAGCAAAGAACATAGAACAACTTGCTTTCTAGGCTTGCAATTATTAATTGTAAAGAGCGGCAATCGTGACAATTTACACAAAATAAACAGCCAATCTCAGTCAAGCTAATAGAATTTAGGCTTTGGGACTCAACATGTAGAGTTTCTGTAAGACAGAGGACTCATTTGAGAAAAAAAATGAAAATGAGGACGTAATATGACACTGTGTCCTTTCTTTAGAGACGCAAATAACAGTTTACTCTTATTGTTATTTTATTTTATTATGATAATAATAATAATTTTCGTTATTATTATGAATATAATATTATTATAATAATAATGGTTGCTGTTATTATTAATATTAAATGTTAAGAAAGTCCTTGTTGAAAGATTGGGAATAGCATGTCGGCAAAATCTTGACCATCTGTTGCTTTCAAATATATATATATATATATATATATATATATATTATTTATAAGAAAATAATACTCAAATAAACGTGCACACTGAACATTATTTTAAAATATTTCCAAAGTTTATTCGACCAATAAAATTTAGTTCTATGATACGTAACAATGTTTTTTAAAACATGCAGATTTATAGTGTTTTAAAATAAAAATTACATTACATTAAACTATAATTCTTACTTCTAGAAATAGAACACTTGTATTAAGTTATAAACTTACTGCTAATAAATTATTTTCTTTATAATTATAACATCATATTACTTAACATCGAAGTCATTTTTTTATTATTCAATAAAGTTTTAAAGCGTGTAAATTATTATAACTTTTTCTTTAGCTTTTTTTGTGTGTTTATAATAATGACAAAAGTATTATTTTTCATGAACCACCTTTTTGTAACATACCAAAACCTTGAACCAGAACAATGCAACGGTTTTGGTACGAGTGTTGCTACCCATTCTCATATCAGAATGTAAAATTGTATCTTTTACCCAACTTTCTCTGGCTGAGTAGTTGATTACGCATTAATAGTAGAGTTCGATTGTTTTAGTGAGGTTTGATGATCATTGTTCTTTTATCTTAGGTGATTAAAATTATCAGCTAATGCACAACCTTAATGAAACATGTTATGAATATAAAGAAACAAATAAAAATGTGTTTGTGGTTAATGAGATTCTTGACAAAATTCTAAAGATTTTCCCATGACTACCGCTCAATAAACAAATGGGATTCAAGATTGAGTTAACATCAATAATGATGTTGTTTTACAAAACTCAATATCCTTTAGATCCCACCAAAATGGGAAAAAAGCAAAGAGTTTAAAAAATTTGCTTAATAGGGGTTTAAAAAATCCACCTGTTTGGCTGGTGGATTTCATGGGATTTAAGTGGAATTAGAATTTAATTTTTTATTTTCATTTTCACCGTGTTTGTTTGTGTGAGAAAAGGAATTAGAATTGGAATTCGAAACTTTCATTTTTACCATGTCCATTTTCCTTCTTTATATATCTCCG
Source organism: Scalesia atractyloides (assembly GCA_947069175.1). Classification (NCBI taxonomy): domain Eukaryota; kingdom Viridiplantae; phylum Streptophyta; class Magnoliopsida; order Asterales; family Asteraceae; genus Scalesia; species Scalesia atractyloides. The sequence continues at coordinate 11,999,065 of CAMTDV010000006.1, read as the reverse complement.
GTGTTTATTTACAATTCGGGTAATTTTGTCTTTTTATGAATTTTTTAATTCTATTTCCATTAACAATTGGACCAACCAAAACCATTATGAATTTTCAAAAAATAAAAAATCCATTAAATTCCAATTCAAATTCTAACTCAAATTCCAATTTCAAATCATTACGCGACCAAACGCCCCCTTTAGTGCCTTTCTTAGATTAGGGTTGTCAATTTCAAATACGGGCGTTTTAACACGACACAACCTTAACGAATTTCGTGTTTGACTTTAACATGTTTTATGTCTTAAATGGGTCGACACGAGTTTCCGTGTCTAAACAAGTTAAACACATGTTAACCATTTAGGGACCTTCTTTTAATGAATATTATGATTTGACTTCTATATATTTTTTAAAGAAATAGTTAAAGATAAATATGCTTTTATATATTTTTTAAAGAAATAGTTAAAGATAAATATGTTAAGAATTATGTATCTACGTATTAGTTAAAATTTTTATAACTTGACAACTTTTGTTTCACTACACACCGGTTCCAAATATATTTGTTCCAAAAATGACTTTTCAAACTACCTCTACAAATATGTGGTTGAAAAACAAATGTGGAGTCTAATTCTTGGAACAGGTGGCCAACTTCATGTGAATTCAAGTAAACCCTAGAAAGTGGATGTGGTACGAAAGTGGAATCCACTTAAAACACCCACATAAATGGATTTTTTTAAAAATAAGAATTAGTTCTAAAATTAAGAATGTTACACCAGCTACGTTCTTTTTTCTCTTAATTCTTCTGTGTGTAATTCCTAAACAAAATTATTTCCAAAATAGTATGCGATATCAATAATATCGTTGCATTATTAAAATTTAAAAGAGTTAAAGCATCACCTAATTAGTGGTATGATAGATTGATAGTGTTGTGTTACTTGAGTTGTGTAATGGAATTAGGAGGGGACCCCCTCTATATGCTAGTTCTAGATGAGAGAAACATATCTCAATAACTAGATCACTTAATCAGTGATTCAAAGATGATAATATTTGTGTAATTAATCGAAAAACACTGAGAACAAATAAATAAGAAAAGGGGTTGGGTGAAATGTGAAAAACAAAAATGTTGCTATATATGCATAACGTGTGTATAGATGGTTTTACTTTTCACGTTTCACTAAGGTGTGTTGTGGGAATGTGTAATGTGGTGGAGTGAGCAATATAGAAATGGTCAGTTGGAATTCACTCTAGCGCCCCCATGCCCCACTCGCGCCACCTCCGTGGTGTTAGGCTTACTGAAAGAATACGAGCGAAAGCAGGTTCGTGTTTGTTAATTTAACTTTTACCGAACACGAACATGGACATATAATTGAACATTTTGTTCATATTCGTTCATTAAGAAAACAAGTATGTTTGTGTTTGTTCATGATCAATTCGTCCGTCTAAAAACTAAACGAACATTTTACAAACGGAAATGAACATACATAAACAAACTTAAACGGACTTGATTGAAGAAACATAAACATTCATCGTTCATAACAAAGTTTATGCATCTAATTTCTAAGTTATATATATGAGTTGTTAGATACAAAATCAGTTTTAAATAGATAATTACGTAACTAAATATAGTGTAATTATTCTCTTTCACATATGGTATACATCGAGGCATTTGCAAATAAAGAACTGTACGAATTATATATAACATTTGTATATAACGAATTATAATATACTAAATGGTTATATCATCACCTAGACACTTACAGAACGTGTAAGTTTGAAAATAACTAATTAACTTATTCGTGTTTCTAACTAATAAGTCAAAAAAGTGTCTAACATTGGTAAAAGTTATTTTTATTTTGACTTTTTGAAAAGAAGTAAATTTGTTTTTTAAAAGCCATAAAAGCTTGGTTTTTAAAATGATTTTTGACTTTTTAAACATAAAATTACCAATCTAACACACACCCTTTAAAATAGCAATCAAACATGAAGACTTATTTTGTCCTTTTTATAATTTTATTTTTTTCCATCACAAAAGCTAATTCAAACACTTTAAAAAAATCTTTTTAGAAATGTCATTTTAAAAAGTCATAAATTAATAAGCATTTTTATTAAAAAAGAATAACAGTTTTAGAGTTCAATAACCAATCCAAACCCCCACTAAAATTTGATCAGAACCAACAACCCTAGATATGCTACCTGCATCCACTCATTCACATAAATATCATGTCTTCCATTCACATCCCTGCTGACAAACTAACGGTGGGTCATACATTTAAATATCAAACAATTTCATTATGGTGTTACACTGTTACATATATATTCAAAATATATACTTGATGAAAAATACATTATTTGATGAAAATAAGAAAAATGGACTATTTCGTTTTCTTATAACAAAAAGAGATTTTTATAATAACCACCAAATACCCAGTCCTTTTTTAGGTCGACCAAAATTATTGATATTTTCATTATTCAATTTTAATCTTGAAATTTGACTATTTTCATAAAATAAAATTTATCTTTTTTGCAACTGATCGAACATACGAGAAGATGAATCAACATAATTATGAATACTTTTTGGTCTGTCCGTTTCAAGACGTTAGATAAAACTTTGACTTTTCATGAGAGTGTGTAAATTGTCACTCTAAAAACACAGAATAAAGTGGAAATAATCATTTTCACTCCCAATTAATCAATTATGGTCGTTGTTACTCTCAACTTTCACTTTGGCTCCCACCACACTCTACTTAACATTTTAGGTTGTTGTGTCACCCCTTCGTCAGATTATCACTAACTCTAACTGTGCTTGTTTTTACTCCTACGTTGTCACACACCCAACCGATGACGGAATTATCGGGACACGACACTAAGCGAATCAGATTGCTCGAGAGAATCCATAAAAATTACTATATGACAATATTTAACAAGGTTCAATTTCCCGTAAAACTAAACAAATATTCATACAATAATTGAAATAAATCCAAGTTTCTCAAACAACAAAATAAAGTAGACAACTTGATTTAGCGTGTATCTAGAGAGTCCTAAACTTGATTCAATATAACCTGCGTTTAACCTGCAACATACGTTAAAATAATATCAATACAAAAATGTATTGGCGAGCATACAATTTTTGTTATAATAGCATAGTAGAGAAAAGCGTCATGAAATACCATATACATAAACATGATTCACATAACATATAAACTAAACAAGACAAATTACATGCTAAGCTCTCGAGAAGGCTGGTAAGCGCGGTGTGTCCTTCCTAGCTAGATCCTGTTGGGTGTCAGCCAATCTATAGTATCATACTAGTTAAGGTGGAGTTAACGAATCCATTTCAGGCTGTTTTTGACTCCGCTTCATCCCACTGCTTAAGTGAACGAAACTTAGGTCGGTTCTTATCCGTTTTTGTGTAAAAAATCAAGTTTAAAACAGTTTCTTAAGGATTTACAGACTTTGTGAGTTGAAATCATAAGATTTCTATCTTGGGAAGCCAAAGTTAAGTCCAAAACACATATTTAGGTGTGAAACCAAGGTAAAAATAGAAGGTTTTATGAAAAAGATGAAGGTTTTCGTAAAAGAAGAAGTTTTAGATGAAATCGGAGATAGACTCGTGTAAATCGTTGTAGTTTGCTTGAAAATAGTTGTTTCTTATGTTGCGAAACAGAGGGAGTGCGGGTTGGGACGTCAGTGCAAAATGGCAGCAAGTGTGTGAGCATGAGCATGCTTGGTATTTATAGGAGATGAGAGGAGAAGGCCTCAGTTCATGAGAAGTGCCACTTTCGTGAGAAGTGTCATTTTCGTGCGAACTGCCACTTTCGTGAGAAGTGCCACTTTCGTAAGAAGTGACCAGTTCATTTAGTGTTTTCGTTTGCATTAGTTATTTATATTAAGCGTTTTAGCGAGGCGTGTATGTGTGTATATATATATATATATATATGTATATATAGATAACTGTAACAACTCTCCAAAACACCCCAAACCGAGCCGAAGCGATGAACCGGGCACACAAATCGAGACATAGCACGCAAAACGAGACAGAAGGAACCAGAGACTTCGTATTTTATTGTGATGCGTCCAAGTTAGGATATGGATGTCTACTGATACAACGTCAAAAAGTAATTGCTTATGCCTCTAGACAACTTAAGAAGCATGAAGAGAATTATACAACCCATGATCTAGAGTTAGGAGCAATACTTTTTGCCCTTAAGATTTGGAGACACTATCTTTACGGTAGTAAGTTCGTTGTATTCACAGATCATAAGAGTTTAAGATATGTCTTTGAGTAAAAGGAACTAAATATGAGACAGAGGCGATGGATGGAAATCCTTAGTGATTATGATTGTGATATCCAGTATCATGCATGAAAAGCTAATGTAGTAGCAGATGCTTTAAGTCGAAAGTATCATGAGAAGCCGAAAAGAGTACGCTCTCTTAGACTAAACCTGTAGATAGATTTAAATGAACAAATTAAACAGATACATGAAACATCAATCAAGGACAATGCTGAAGGATTAAAAGGAATGATTAAGGAATTAGAAGAAGGAACAGATGGAATTTGGAGATTCCATAAGAAAAGGATTTAGATTTCTATCCAAGGAGATCTATGAATCGAATTTTAGAGGAAGCCCATAAGACTAAGTATACAATGCATCGTGGAAGTGATAAGATGTATAAAGATTTAAGAAAAAAATTTCTGGTGGATAGGAATGAAAAAGGATGTAGCAAATTACGTTGCCGAATGTCTAACATGTTCACAGGTTAAAGCTGAACATCAGAAACCTTCAGGATTATTGCAACAATTGGAAATGTCAATTTGGAAATGGGAATTGATAACAATGGACTTTGTTACCAAACCACCTAGGACACGAAAAGGTAATGATACAATTTGGGTAATTGTAGACAGATTAACCAAATCTGCTCATTTCTTACCAATGAAGGAAACTTTCAGTATGGAACAGTTAGCCAAGTTATATGTAAATGAAATAGTTTCATTACACGGAATTCCTTTATCTATTATGTCTGACAGAGACAGCCGTTTTACTTCTCATTTATGGACAAGTTTCCAAAAAGCAATGAGATTTAGACTAAATCTAAGTACAACATTTCATTCTCAAACAGACGGTCAAAGTGAAAGGACAATCCAAACAATGGAAGATATGCTTCGAGCCTGCATAATTGATTTTGGAGGAAATTGGGATGAACATTTACCTTTGATAGAGTTTTCCTACAACAACAATTATCATACCAGCATCAATGCTGCACCCTTTGAAGCACTCAACGGATGAAAATGTCGAACCCCAGTATGTTGGGCGGAAATTGGAGAAAAGCAACTATCAGGTCCTGAAATTGTGCAAGAAACAACTGACAAGATTATTCAAGTCAAGGAAAGACTGAAAGCAGCCCGAGATTGTCAAAAGAGTTATGCATATAACAGACGTAAACCCTTGGAATTTCAAGCTGGAGATAAAGTGCTATTAAAAGTCTCACCATAGAAAGGAGTTGTAAGATTCGGTAAGAAAGGAAAACTAAGCCTAAGGTATGTTGGACCTTTCAAGATTATCAAAAGAATAGGGCCAGTAGCTTATCAGCTACAATTGCCAGAGGAAATGGCAGGAATACATGATGTATTTCATGTATGTAATCTCAAGAAATATTTAACAGATGAATCATTGGTGATACCTCTTCAAGATATAGAGGTAAATGAGAAGCTTAAGTTTGTAGAGAAACTCATTCAGATTGAAGATAGAAAGATCAAGAATCTCAAACGCAAGAGATTAGTTCTAGCCAAAGTAAAATGGGATTCCAAGAGAGGACCAGAATACACATGGGAGCTAGAATCAGAAATGCAAAGGAAAATATCCACACCTATTCTAGTAATTCTCAAGGACGAGATTTAAATCAAGGTGGGGAGGATGTAACAACTCTCCAAAACACCCAAACCGAGCCGAAGCAATGAACCGGCACATAAATCGAGACACAGCACGCAAAACGAGACAGACTCACCTAGGCAGCCCAGGCGCCACACACCAGAGACTCCTGTCTCTGTCGCGGCGCGCGGGAGGTGTCCAGGTGACGTGTCACCGTTTCACGCCATGTGGCAACCCTAGCTTGTTACGAGGCTGACCTAGCCCTAGCTAAGTGTCTCAGGCGCCACGCGTGGGATCCCATGTAACCTGGCCAACGCACGAAGATGCCAAAATCGAGTATAAATAGTGTCTCAGGCGCCACGCATGGGATCCCATGATCTACGGGATCACCATAACCTTCGGGTTATAAACAATGTAAAGGTCTATGGGACCAAAATGACCCTTGGGTCATGAAAAGAAAGAAACGAACTATAGGGGTCTCACCTGAAAAAGGTGAAAACCTGAGGAAGTAGCCTACGAGGCTAAGTGAAAGAACCTACGGGTCACTTAAGTAAAGCGTGGGAACTGGTTACGATTCCCCGCGTAAAATAATAACGGAAAAAAATAAATAATAAAGGTAAATGTGTGCAAAACAAGAGTGACGGCCCATGAGGCCTTACTAACGAAGTAGATTGATCACTTATACTAAGCGATCATAAGGCAATACAAGCAATGTGTCGGGAAGTCAAATCGAGCAAAAGCACGATTGAAGGATAAAGCTAAAAGGTATGTGGTTATATGCTTTGTAGAATTTCGTTAATAGTGCATATTGATAGTGTTATATAAATAAGATAAAAATCAGGAAATTCAGCTTGTTCTTAAGCGGTGGATTCTGTATGAATGAACCGAATGAATAAATTCGTAAATAAGAGAGTTTGTTTGTCAAAAGTGAAAGATTTCACTAAAACATTCAAAAGGGTTAAAATAACGGATTCACGAAGAGTCCGAAGGTATAAATGCGATGGATTTCGCTAAGTTAACTAAACTAGTCGAAATAACGAGATTACGTTATTTTGAGTTGTGTTATTTCGCATGAGATACGAATATGCTTTGTAACCAAAAAGATATTACCATACTTTTCTGGTAATTCTAATAATTGGCTAAAGTATGAGCAAAGCTCAAAGGATTACCGAGATCAAGTGCATTGAGTTTAAACTCAATGAACTATGTAAGAAAGGTTTCGAGGACGGAACCTGTTTAAGGGGGGTAGACTTGTAACACCCCGAAAACGGGTTTGGTAATCAAACCACGTTAATAATAATAAGAGCGGGTAAGATACCATTAGTGGTAAAGTGGACCCGTAAACGTAATAACTAGGAACAAATTAACCTAGTTAGTAACAAGTATATTAATTATAAAACAATGAGCTATAGTCCCGTTTATATAATAACTAAACTTGAGGGACTAAAAGGAGAAAACATGGAACTTGGGTTTAATAAAAAGAAAATAATAAAACACAACACACACACACTAAGTGTGTGTGTGTGTGTCGTACAGAAGCAGAGAAAGAAGGGGGAACCCCATCTTGACCTAATCCACAAGAATCATCAAATTGAAGGATGAATAAGGGCTCAAATAAATGCATTAACGCATATAAACGATCACCTAAGCGAGGGGATCATAAGGTATGTCGAATTTTTTATATTGGTGAAGTTGTGAAATTTGATGAACATCACAAGAAGCGATTTGAGTATGAATCGTAGAGGCTATGGCCGAATTAGTGATGTATACTTGCTTAGGAGCAAAACCCTAAGTGAAAATTCTACATAGGTTGCTATGATTTGGATGTCTAGATGATTTAGCACACTTAGATAAGTAGGTTTTAATCATATGATGAAATTGATGATATAATTGTGTTTAGAATCATCATGCATGATAGTAATAAGGAACTACTTGAACAAATTGTGTGTTTGAGTATATAATCATACTTATTATGAAAAAGGGTTTTGTATGATAGAATGAAAGTGATGATAGATTCATGTTAAAATGATGTTGGTATCATCATGTGTTAAGAATGATTGATGTAATGATAATTTAACAAGCTGTGATTTCGATAACTTGATTTAATAAGTAATTAAAACGGTAGCGCAAGAATAATGCCTACAGGATATTTGACAAATTGCTTAAATGAGTTGTTGAACTCATGGTGTAATTACTTAAGCTAATAGGCAAAGTCAAACTGACCAACGACATGATCGAATGATAAATTCGACATAAAATCAAAGGATGGAATAGTCGTGAATGAGTATGACTAATCTAACCATCTTACAAATTACAATGATAGTTTGACGCTTAACAAGCTAGGTGGAAGCTTGGGAAGGAAACGGGTCAAACAAATCGAGTGTGAAGAAAAAGCATAATTCGGATGCAAGGTAAGTATAGCTTACACTATTCTTGATTTGTAAAATATTCTCTTATCATACGAATTATGAATCAGATAAATATGCAATTGAAGTATAATGTTCCGACATGTAGTCGTATGGAACGAGATAAGCAAAATGATATGAAATCATATCAATGGTTAAGAAGGAGTAAATTGGGAATTTGGACATATTATGACGAAAAGAAAATGAAATTTTAATGGTTACCTTATAGGGTAAACCAAAACAAATGATAAGGTCAAAACGGTAAATTGGTCACGCGTTGACAATAACCGTTAGTTTTGAAATTACACTTCATGGCGTAAGCCATAAGGAGTCAAAAGAGTTAAGAAATGGTATAAAAGTAAAATGACCGTACGGTGTAAACCAGAGTGAGTCATGTAGATGAGATGGTAATAAATGTCATCTCGCAAAGAAAAACGGTCACTTAGACTAAACGGGTCAAAAGGTGAAGGTATCACCCTTTAACAACATCGACTAATGATTATCTGTTGAGCTGTATGTTTACAGGAATAAATATCTAATGGATATCCACTTTGATAGTAATTGGTGGTTACTAAAGCAAGGTATTAACGGGTCAATATATTGATCCGAGCCAGGTAAGGGTAACAGTTTAATTACTCATTTAGAACTTAAGGTTCAATGAGAGTTAAATAAGGTAAAAATGGACATTTGGTTATCTTTTAGGTAAACCGAATGATTTACATTATAGTTATTGTGTTTTGAAAACAATATGATTATTCAAACAAGATCATAGTTTAATATGTGAGATTTTAGGTCAATATGTCTTTCGAAATCATTTATCGTAAATGAAAGGCTTAAATGGACCATAATGCCCTTGATCGACAAATCAAACAAACGACCCTTATGGGTTGTTTAGAAATAAGTCATTTGATCAAGTAAATACTTAGAACAAGTATAAAAGCGAAAAGTATGGTTCTTATGAGTCAAATGCCTTAAAATGTGTCTTGTCGTAAAATAGTAATCCGAGGGTAAAACTCGTAACTAATAATTACCACATTAAAATCCACCACAATTATAGTTGTGGTGGAAGATTATTTGATAAGAAATGTGGTAATATGATGCTAGAAGTGAATGAAAGTGAATTATGCGGAAAAGTGCTTAAATACCCTTAACGGGTCAAAATAAGCATTTAAGTAAGAACGGGTTTAAGAATGTATATAACTCTTGATTTGATCCTAGTATAATGGATAACATTGAAATTATGAGGTTCATCAGAAATTGGGATCAAACAAACATGTTTGTTTGATGAATATATGAACGAGTCAAAACTTAGTAAATGTATAGTAAGCCAAAGGCTTAAAAATCTCAAATCTTGTTAATCCGGGTGTCGGATTTTAACTCCATATGATGGAGAATTAAATTACGATCACGTAGGAAGAAACGGATCGTAAAACGGATAAAAAATTGAGCGAGATATGAAGGTTTAGGCGAAAAATGGGATTGCTGAAAATATACAGCACCCAGTTCAAACCTTTCTGTCAAAAAGGGGGCGTGGCGTAGTTGCGACGCCCTGTAGCGTACGGCGACGCCCCCCAAAACATGCAAAAATAAAAAAAAATGTTTTTCTTGTTCGTTTTAGTCTTCGGACTTGATTTAAACACCTGTAAACTAAATATGACTAACTCCTTTCATGTTGTATGAAATGTAGGTATATTGTAAGGTACCGGAAGACGATCAAGCTCAAAGAAAAACCGAACACGATCAAGATACAAGCTTCCGTGCTATGTTTCGATGCCATTTTTTTTAGATGACGAACTTATTTACATAATGTTGTGTTGTTTCAATATAAAAATGCTTTAATGAACCCGTATTTTCAAATGTATGTGTAAACGTAATTACACCATTATGGTCGAAATCTATATATAAAAAAAACCATTAAATAGAAGTAAGGTCTTACACCCGATCAGTAATTCGTTACCCTACCCGATTTAGAACCCACCAACACATGTCAAGGCTCTGCCCGACTAAGTTCGTTGGGGTTCTACCTCGTGTTGTATGGTTATCCTACCCGATTGATTTAGGACCCACCGACGCATGTAAAGGCTCTGCCTGACTAAGTTCGTTGGGGTTCTGTCTCGCGTTGTATGGCTAGAGTGACTTGGGTTAATTTACTAACACTTGTGCATTGTATGTTTTAATAGAAATTCCAGGAAGTAATCAGGATTTATCACCAGAAAAGCCGTAGGAATTGTAGCATTTGTCAAAAACGGGTTTTCCAAACCCGCTTCGTTTGTAATCGAATATCAAGTTATAAATGTTTCGTTGCGTATTTATGTTTATTTTAATTTTGAACGATGCATAATTAATAAACAAATTAGAATTTAAAAGCTATAATTGTTAAAAAGTAAAAATAAAATAAATAAAATAAAAAACAGGCTGCCGGGACTCGAACCCGGGTCAGTCGGAAAGCTCAACAACTTAACTCGCGCACATATAACCACTCCGCCACTTGATCTTTTTGTGAGTTCTAGGAAACAATTAAATCATATGTTCAACCATGAATCGACCTGTTTACGCTAACTGAAACCGTTATCGGCTTCCAAACGTCCAAGACGTTTGAGTGATCACGGATTTCTGATAATAACCGATAAACCGATAACTTTAATCAATTCAGTCTTGAATGGACTTGAATTCATGTGATGATCGGTTTTAATAACCGAAAATCTTCACTTCCTGAATTACTCCATCAATAGCATCCTCTCGCGACTCAAAATCATCCGTAGAACCTTCAATTTCATTTTCGCTCTATTTTCAGTTCGTCGGAAAAGCTTTTTGAACTCGCCGGACTTTCACCGGAAAACCGTGTCTTCCATTAAAACAGTAAGTTTCTCAATTCTTCTATCTTCTATCAGTTGTTAAGCTTTTGCTAACTCAAACCCTTCAATCAGAATCAGTTCCAGACGACGATATCGGATAATCATCACTCGCCGGAAAATTTCTGAGAATTTCTAGAACTCGCTGTGAAACGGTATAAACCTTTAAACATTCTGATAACTCTTGTTCGGTACTTCAATTCCACATCTAGCTAATCAAAATTGTTAATTGGTCCGCTCAGACAAAGTCCATAAAAATAGAGCCGACGACTTCTCCGGAACTCTGAGAAAGATCATTTCTCCGGTATGTTTACTTCCAAAAATCTTCCCTGCCATTTCATTGTAATCATTTGAATGTTTGTCAATCAAATTAAACAAGAAACAGTAGGGTAATCGTTTCTGTAAATTTGTAACGAAGAAGACGAAGTTAGTTTGTATATAAGTTTAATATAATTTGGATTATAACTCGGGTTAGACACAAGTCCAGCGGTGGACTGTGTGCACACATTAATCACACGCCGCGAGTTCGATCCTTGACACAAACTCATTAGCTGTAATAAAGAATTTCTTTTTTTAACTGAACCGGATTAATTCAAGGAAGATGTTAAGTATAATAAAAATCGATATATTAACCAGGTTAGACACACAGTCCAGCGGTGGACTGTGTGCAACACTAACCCACAGGTCCAGGGTTCGAGACCTGTTACACACGCCGGTTCGATGATTAAAATCCTTTTTGAAAATAAAAGAATTTTGAATAAACTAAAACAGTATATAAATATAATTAAAAACAGAATTATTTCGGGTTAGACACGTAGCTCAGTTGGTAGAGCTGCGTGCACGCGTACGGGAGGTCTCGGGTTCGAGCCTTACCCGGCGTACATATGCACACTAGCGAACCGGTCAAACAGTCAACAGTCACGGTCAACGGTCAATGGTCAACGCAAAAGTCAACAATTTTTTTATATATATTTTTATTTATTTAATTAATTTCAAAATCAATTAAAAATACTTAAAAATAATGTTTTAAAAGTTAGAAAATAGCCTTAAACTCACAAAAATACATCTAAAAATCCTACTAAAATTATTAATAAAATCCACTCATTTACCATACCTTTCGTTATTATTTAGGTTAGTTAATTCTCGTCGATCAATCCTCTAAACTCGTGCGCATTTCATCATCTTCAACCGAACGCACCCAATGTGAGTGAATCTCTACAAATTCCCCGTTTTAATCACGTTTTTGGGGTGTATCATGTGTCTTATTACTTATCACATTTAAACTATTGTGCATCTATCATATCAATGAACAAATGTGTATTCAACATGTATCAACTGTTTGTGTGGTTATTGTTTAGATTGTATTTATCATTTTTCAGTACATACATTATCATAGGCCGCCGCTCCCCATTACATTATGAGCGTTGAGCTGTTCCCCATTACATTATGAGCGTGAACCAGGCGTTGCCAACATACGATCGGCTCCGTTTGATTGAGCCTTGATCGCACAGACATTCATCATAGGCCGTCCGTTCCCCATTACATTATGAGCGTGAACGTGACGTTACCAACATATACAGTTTCATTCATGTGTTATATTCATGCAAGTTGGTTTGTTATTGTATGTTGTTGTAAGTTATTGTTTGTTGTTGTTATTGTTATTGTATGATTTAATTACGTTTGCTCACATATGATTATTGCACAACTTTTCCTGATAAAGATAACAAGAGATCAATAATAAATGTTTTTCTAACAAGGTTCACTCGCCAACTTATGTTGACCCAAAAACCCCCATTTTTACACATTTTATACAGGTGATCCAGCTGCAGCAAGAAACACATAGGATGGCTTAGAAGAATAAACTGGTTTAGACTTTGGATTGTTTAGTTGATTATCTTTCTTTGTATTTGTATGAACATGTTTGGAATATTGAGGATGTAATTTTGAATTTAATAAATATGAAACATATTAGTAAATATCATGACCTTTGGTGATAACCCAATTATGCCCCGACTCTTATTCCGCTGCGGGTCGGGGTGTGACAGATTGATATCAGAGCCATGACTATAGGGATATAGGATAGGTTATTAGACCCTTAGAGCCTATACTATAGTTGATTAAAAATTTTTAATTTTTGTGTGTTACATGCAAAATTCATGATGTTTATATGTTTTATGTTTAATGTTACACTCAATGTTATGCAAGCATGTTCATAAGTACATATTATTATATAATGCCTATCATGAATCATATTCTCATAACATATCATATCCATGAGAGCACACACCACATCATTTCCATGATTGTTTTTGCAATGATTTTTGTGTTTTCAAATCACATCAAAGTGAGTTCTCGTGACGGGCATGTAGTAACTGGAAGGGTACAAGTACCGGTAGTTGGAACGTCCTGTCTAGGCTTGGCATTCGTATAAATCCAAAATAAAGAACCAGTTTGCCTACCTGGGGACTAACGATGAGAGTACGAAGTACCTATTAGGCCAAAGCATGCTATACCAAACGTCGTGTGAGCTAACCCCACTTTGAGTTGTCATTGTGTCTACACCTGGACACCTTCCGACCATACATCTCGTAAACATATTTCATGGTTTTCATTCGGGTGATGCGAGTGTTAAACCGCCAATATTAATGTGAATCCTACCAAGCCAATAGTCATAGGGGCCCACATGACTATACAGGTGAAGGTATGGGGGACATTTGAGGCCCAACATGAGCAAACCCAAGACATCCTATGGATGTAGTTGCATTATTGATATTTATGTTGTTTTTATTTTCTTTAAGATACATGACACCTAAAAAGACTCCATAAACTCACAATCTTCTTATGTATGTTCCTATAGATGTCGGCTAGGCAACAACGAGGGGGTAGAAGATCAGGAAGGTCACACGAACGCTTGGCCACTCAAATCGCAAAACAAATGGCCGCGGTGCTTCCTGACATTGTGGTTCAAGTACAACAAGCTCTCGCCACAAATCCCACCAATCCTCCCCAGCAAGAAGACCAGAACATCGGCAACCCTCCTACCAAAAAGTGCTCATATAAACATTTCAAGTCTTGCGATCCTCCGAAATTTGAAGGGACCGAAGGTGTCACTGCTCTCCTCCACTGGTTTGAGGAAATGGAAAACACATTCCTCAACTGCGATTGTCCCGAGGATCGCAAGGTACGATACGCAACCGGGAGACTATTTGGGGTAGCTCTTACCTGGTGGAATACTGAAAAGGGTAAGAGAGGAATCGAAGATGCAATGGCCTTAACATGGGAGGAGTTAAGGGAAATCATGACGAGACGATTCTGTCCTAGAAGTGAGATTAAAAAGTTGGTGGATGAATTTCATTCGTTGAAGCAAAAGGAGGGAGATCATACTTCCTACAACAAGAGGTTTTTAGAGTTGAACCAAATGGTCCCTAACTTGTTCACCCCAGTTTACCGCTTAGTCGAACATTATATTCGAGGGCTTCCCTCGAAAATTCAAGACTCAGTTCTCAGCACTTCGCCAGCAACACTTGAAGCTGCTATGGAACTAGCTACTGAGCTTACTGAGAATCGAATTCGCAACGGTAAATTTAAAGAGGAGAAAAAGAAATCCCCCGTTGAGGGCCAAACTTCAAACCATTCCTCCTCTAAGTTTGCTAACAAGAGAAAACGTAACACCAGAAACTTTGCTGTCACACAAACAAATTTCCCTATCCCTGCTGCACCCATTACCCAAGTTGCCCCCTCACCTGCACCATATAAAAGGCCATACTCTGGCCCATTCCCAAAATGCAACCGTTGACAATACCATCACTTTCCTGATCATCCCTGCCAACATTGCACCGGCTGTCGTCGCGCAGGTCACACTGTTCAAACCTGTCGCATACCTCAGCGGACGAACCGCCACCAGCCCTCAACCCAAACCCACCATCAAATAATGGATCAAGCCCAACAACCTCTACTACTACCACCTACCCAACATTTAGCCCAATCCTACTACCAACCCAACTATCCCATGGTGCAACCTATGCGGGCTTGCTACAATTGTGGAAACCCAAGCCACTTTAGAAACACTTGTCCACGTTTGGTAAACATTATACATGCTCAAGCCCAAGCAAATCCGGTGAATCAGGCTAACCAAGCTCCTCCACCTGCAAGAGGAAGAGCTTTCAACATCAACGCTAATCAGGCTAGAGCTGACAGCAATGTGATTAACGGTACGTTTCTTATCAATGGTAGTTATGCATCCATGTTGTTTGATACTGGCGCGGATAAAAGTTTTGTGTCCTTAGAATTTGAACCCATCCTCAACCAAATTCGTGATAAGCTCATGGAATCCATAACAGTAGAAGTTGCTGACGGAAAACCGGTCTCATTAAACTCTATTATACGCAATTGTACTCTCACCTTAAACGATCACGATTTTCCAGTTGACCTCATTCCTATGAAGTTGGGAAGCTTTGACATTATAATTGGTATGGACTGGCTCAGCCAACTCATCAGGCTGAAGTTGTATGCCGCGAAAAGTTTATACGCATTCCTATTACAAACGGTCAGACTCTACGAATCTTTGGAGAAACCCCATCGAAAGGACTCAGATTAATGTCCTGTCTTCAAGCTCGAAAATATCTCCGCAAGAATTATGTCGCATTTCTAACTCATGTCGTCAAAAAGGGAACCATGGAGAAGAAACTTGAAGACATCCCAGTAGTAAAAGATTTTCCGCAAGTTTTTCCTGACGACATCTCAGGACTTCCTCCCGTGAGAAAAGTCGAATTCCGCATTGATCTTATACCTGGTGCTACACCAGTTGCAAAGTCTCCTTATAGGTTAGCCCCCTCTGAAATGCAAGAGCTAGCCAGTCAATTGCAAGAGTTGACTGACAAAGGATTCATACGTCCTAGCTCCTCACCTTGGGGTGCACCTGTCCTTTTTGTGAAGAAGAAAGATGGAACGTTTCGCATGTGCATCGACTACAGAGAACTCAACAAGTTAACGGTCAAGAACCGCTATCCATTACCTAGCATTGATGATCTTCTTGACCAACTTCAAGGCGCCAGCTGTTTTTCAAAAATCGACCTTCGTTCTGGTTATCATCAACTCAGAGTACATGAAGAAGACGTCCCAAAGACCGCCTTCCGAACTCGTTATGGTCATTATGAATTCATGGTCATGCCATTTGGTTTAACCAACGCTCCAGCTGTCTTCATGGATCTAATGAACAGAGTCTGCAAACCCTATCTCGATCGCTTTGTTATAGTCTTCATCGACGACAGCCTCATTTACTCAAAGTTTAAGTCTGATCATGAACGGCACCTTCGACTCATCCTTACACTCTTAGAGAATGAAAAGCTCTACGCCAAATTCTCCAAATGCGAATTCTGGTTAAAAGAGGTACAATTCCTTGGACATGTCGTCAATGACAAGGGAATTCATGTCGACCCCTCAAAGATCAAAGCAGTACAAGAATGGCAAGCGCAACGTACACCAACTGAAGTAAGATCATTCCTAGGTTTGGCTGGTTATTATCGCCGTTTCATTTCAAATTTCTCCCGCATTGCTGTACCACTCACGGCTTTAACTCATAAAGGGAAACCCTTCATTTGGGGACCCAAACAAGAAGAAGCCTTCCAGACCCTTAAACAAAAACTCTGTGATGCACCTATCCTCACTCTTCCTGAAGGTTGTGATGACTTCGTGGTTTATTGCGACGCGTCAGGGCAAGGACTAGGCTGTGTTCTATTGCAAAGAGGAAAGTTGATAGCTTATGCTTCTAGACAACTCAAAACTCATGAGAAGAACTACACCACCCATGACCTAGAACTTGGAGCCGTTGTGTTCGCTCTTAAGATATGGAGACATTATCTCTACGGTACTAAGTGTGAAATATACACTGACCACAAGAGTCTTCAACATATTTTCAACCAAAAGGAGTTAAACATGAGGCAACGAAGATGGGTCGAACTTCTTAATGACTACGACTGTGAAATTCGGTATCACCCTGGCAAGGCAAATGTGGTGGCCGATGCACTCAGTCGAAAGGGTTATGCGAACTCCATTCGTCTTCTATGTTCACAAATCATAACCGACATCAAAGATCAAATTCGAGAAGCCCAACATGTTTCAATAACAGAAGACGACATACGAAAGGAGCTGTCCTGTGGAGCTGAACTTAAAATTGAAACTAAATCTGACGGTATTCTGTACTATCTAGATCGCATATGGATTCCTGACCACAACAACCTTCGTGAATTCCTTATGAATGAGGCACACAAAACACGATACTCTATACACCCAGGAGCCGACAAGATGTATCAAGACCTTCGATACACCTACTGGTGGCCTGGAATGAAAAAGGATATTACTGTTTTTGTTTCCAAGTGCCTTACATGTTCCAAGGTAAAAGCTGAACATCAAAGACCCTCAGGACTTCTGGTCCAACCTGAAATACCTGTATGGAAGTGGGAAAACATAACCATGGACTTCATTACCGGGTTACCTCGCACTTATGGTGGGTATGACACTATATGGGTAATCATTGATCATCTTACAAAATCAGCTCACTTTATTCCGATCCGCGAAGATTTCAAGAACGAGAAGTTAGCTCGTATATACATCAGCGAAATCGTAAGTCGTCATGGTGTACCGTTAAGCATTATTTCAGATCGTGATGGTCGTTTCACTTCATGAACATGGCAAGCCGTACAAGCCGCTTTGGGTACACGATTAGACCTCAGTACCGCTTATCATCCTCAAACTGATGGACAATCTGAACGCACCATACAAACTCTTGAAGATATGCTTCGAGCATGTGTCATAGACTTCAAGGGAAATTGGGACGCTCATCTACCATTAGTTGAATTTTCGTACAACAACAGCTATCATTCAAGTATCGGCATGGCACCTTTCGAAGCCTTATATGGTCGTAAGTGCCGATCTCCAGTATGTTGGCACGAAATTGGGGAAGCTCAAATCACTGGTCCAGAATTGATTCAAGAAACCACAGACAAGATCCATCAAATTCGAAACAATCTTCTAGCGGCTCAAAGTCGTCAAAAGAGTTATGCAGATAAACGACGAAAGCCTTTGGAGTTTAACATTGGTGATCATGTACTTTTAAAAGTATCACCGTGGAAGGGAGTAGTTCGTTTTGGCCAGAAAGGCAAGCTAGCACCACGCTACATAGGACCTTTCAAGATACTCGAAAGAGTAGGACCTGTAGCATACAAGCTTGATCTACCAGAAGAACTCAACAGAATTCGCCCCACATTCCACGTATCAAACTTGAAGAAGTGCCTCGCTGATGAGAATCTCCATATTCCTCTGGAAGATATTCAGATTGATGAATCTATGCATTTCATTGTAAGACCAGTAGAGATCATGGACTTTGGAGAAAAACGTTTAAGACGGAGTCGTATTTCAATTGTTAGGGTACGCTGGGAGTCAAAACAGGGACCTGAGTTTACTTGGGAACGTGAAGACTCAATGCGCGAAAAATACCCGCATCTTTTTCCTACTACTACTACTACTTAAATTTCGGGACGAAATTTCTAAAAGTAGGGGATACTGTAGCATTTGTCAAAAACGGGTTTACCAAACCCGCTTCGTTTGTAATCGAATATCAAGTTATAAATGTTTCGTTGCATATTTATGTTTATTTTAATTTTGAACGATGCATAATTAATAAACAAATTAGAATTTAAAAGCTATAATTGTTAAAAAGTAAAAATAAAATAAATAAAATAAAAAAACAGGCTGCCGGGACTCGAACCCGGGTCAGCCGGAAAGCTCAACAACTTAAATCGCGCACATATAACCACTCTGCCACTTGAACTTTTTGTGAGTTCTAGGAAACAATTAAATCATATGTTCAACCAGGAATCGACCTGTTTACGCTAACTGAAACCGTTAACGGCTTCCAAACGTCCAAGACGTTTGAGTGATCACGGATTTCTGATAATAACCGATAAACCGACAATTTTAATCAATTCAGTCTTGAATGGACTTGAATTCATGTGATGATCGGTTTTAATAACCGAAAATCTTCACTTCCTGAATTACTCCATCAATAGCATCCTCTCGCGACTCAAAATCATCCGCAGAACCTTCAATTTCACTTTCGCTCTATTTTCAGTTCGTCGGAAAAGCTTTTTGAACTCGCCGGACTTTCGCCGGAAAACCGTGTCTTCCATTAAAACAGTAAGTTTCTCAATTCTTCTATCTTCTATCAGTTGTTAAGCTTTTGCTAACTCAAACCCTTCAATCAGAATCAGTTCCAGGCGACGATATCGGATAATCATCACTCGCCGGAAAATTTCTGAGAATTTCTAGAACTCGCTGTGAAACGGTATAAACCTTTAAACATTCTGATAACTCTTGTTCGGTACTTCAATTCCACATCTAGCTAATCAAAATTGTTAATTGGTCCGCTCAGACAAAGTCCATAAAAATAGAGCCGACGACTTCGCCGGAACTCTGAGAAAGATCATTTCTCCGGTATGTTTACTTCCAAAAATCTTCCCTGCCATTTCATTGTAATCATTTGAATGTTTGTCAATCAAATTAAACAAGAAACAGTAGGGTAATCGTTTCTGTAAATTTGTAACGAAGAAGACGAAGTTAGTTTGTATATAAGTTTAATATAATTTGGATTATAACTCGGGTTAGACACACAGTCCAGCGGTGGACTGTGTGCACACATTAATCACACGCCGCGAGTTCGATCCTTGACACAAACTCATTAGCTGTAATAAAGAAGTTCTTTTTTTTAACTGAACCGGATTAATTCAAGGAAGATGTTAAGTATAATAAAAATCGATATATTAACCAGGTTAGACACACAGTCCAGCGGTGGACTGTGTGCAACACTAACCCACAGGTCCCGGGTTCGAGACCTGTTACACACGCCGGTTCGATGATTAAAATCCTTTTTGAAAATAAAAGAATTTTGAATAAACTAAAACAGTATATAAATATAATTAAAAACAGAATTATTTCGGGTTAGACACGTAGCTCAGTTGGTAGAGCTGCGTGCACGCATACAGGAGGTCTCGGGTTTGAGCCTTACCCGGCGCACATATGCACACTAGCGAACCGGTCAAACAATCAACAGTCACGGTCAACGGTCAATGGTCAACGCAAAAGTCAACAATTTTTTTATATATATTTTTATTAATTTAATTTAATTTCAAAATCAATTAAAATACTTAAAAATAATGTTTTAAAAGTTAGAAAATAGCCTTAAACTCACAAAAATACATCTAAAAATCCTATTAAAATTATTAATAAAATCCACTCATTTACACACACCTTTCGTTATTATTTAGGTAAGTTAATTCTCGTCGATCAATCCTCTAAACTCGTGCGCATTTCATCATCTTCAACCGAACGCACCCAATGTGAGTGAATCTCTACAAATTCCCCGTTTTAATCACGTTTTTGGGGTGTATCATGTGTCTTATTACTTATCACATTTAAACTATTGTGCATCTATCATATCAATGAACAAATGTGTATTCAACATGTATCAACTGTTTGTGTGGTTATTGTTTAGATTATATTTATCATTTTTCAGTACATACATTATCATAGGCCGCCGCTCCGCATTACATTATGAGCGTTGAGCTGTTCCCCATTACATTATGAGCGTGAACCAGGCGATGCCAACATACGATCGGCTCCGTTTGATTGAGCCTTGATCGCACAGACATTCATCATAGGCCGTCCGTTCCCCATTACATTATGAGCGTGAACGTGACGTTGCCAACATATACAGTTTCATTCATGTGTTATATTCATGCAAGTTGGTTTGTTATTGTATGTTATTGTAAGTTATTGTTTGTTGTTGTTATTGTTATTGTATGATTAAATTACGTTTGCTCACATATGATTATTGCACAACTTTTCCTGATAAAGATAACAAGAAATCAATAATAAATGTTTTTCTAACAAGGTTCACTCGCCAACTTATGTTGACCCAAAACCCCCCATTTTTACACATGATACAGGTGATCCAGCTGCAGCAAGAAACACATAGGATGGCTTAGAAGAATAAACTGGTTTAGACTTTGGATTGTTTAGTTGATTATCTTTCTTTGTATTTGTATGAACATGTTTGGAATATTGAGGATGTAATTTTGAATTTAATAAATATGAAACATATTAGTAAATATCATGAGCTTTGGTGATAACCCAATTATGCCCCGACTCTTATTCCGCTGCGGGTCGGGGTGTGACAGGAATACCTAAGTTTTCAATGTGAGTACATTCTCTTTTTGTAAATCTTTTTGTGAGTACATTCTCTTTTTGTAAATCTTTTTGTGAGTCATTCTCTCTTTTTACCAATTTACTTTACAAAACCTCAAATGTTTTCAGTTATACTTACAGGGATTAAGTCTGTGTAATCTATAATTGTTGCCAGTAGTTGGGGTTTTGTACATTACTAGTCCACATTCACCAAGGGTGTGACAGGAACTGTTACTTGTTGGGAGACAGGTCCCACAATAATATGACCATAAGCATGGGGGAGTGTCCCCAGTCGCCTACTGTGCTGAATAATTGATAGAAAACTTACACTGTAATCGCCCTTAATACTGTAAAGTATAATGATGTGTCATTTTAAAATGGAATGAACTCGCCAGTATTTCTTGCTGATAAAAAAATTTTTTTAAAACGCGTTTCAGGTAACTTAATGTGAAGCTATAAGAAGCCAGCTATGGAGCACTGAAGGCTTAAAGAAAGTGGCTATAAAGTTACATAAATAAAAGTTTTATATTTCCAGCAATTAGGGTTTATCCCTAAAAATATGTTATGAATAAAATAAGGGTTTCATCCCATTTGTTTAATATAAAAGTTGGTGTTTTGAAACTCTGAAATTTATTTTCTAACTACGATCCTGATGTTTTAATTCCGCTGCCAAATTAATAAACAACACCGGTACCACCTGTCTGCGGTCCTCGCGGCTCCCGCTCCCGGGGTAGGGGTCGGGGGTTACGATAGAAGGTGGTATCAGAGCCACTGGTTTAAGCCATTTAGGTGTTCTTTTAAAATACCTAAATTCTAACCAATTGTGTTAGGAAATACCTGTGACTTCTATGTTACTATGTGTAAATATATATTATTCTTCTGTGTTATTTAATAACTTTTTTAGTTTTCAGTATGAGTGATCAAGGTACTTCTGACGTTTATCGTCATCTACCTCATTCTCTCTTGGATGAAGGAACATCCTAGCCAATCACCGACTACACCGCCGATTCCGAAGATATCTTTGTTTTCAAAGCCAAATCCGAGGAACCTTTTCCCCCTAAAAAGAGAGGTTGGTTTAGTAGAGCCAGAGGAGAGAAGAAAAGAATGAGACAAGCACAACAGCAAGCCATAGCAGTTAGAACTGAGAAAAATACCCAAAACCCAGAAGTTAGACCCTTATGGGAAGAAGAATTAGATAGACAATTTGCTAATTTTCAAATGTTTGGAAATATAGGAGGAGAACCTAATTTCAACCAAGTAGTAAATCCAGAACCACCATTACTTCCTTTATTTCCTAACCAACCCATGAACCTAGAACAGAATCAGGGAAACCAATTTCCAATTCCAGCCTTTGATCCCAATGAGATACCTTGGATTCCAACACCAAACCCTTTGGATCAGTGGTGGGCTAACAACTGGGCAATTCAGAACCTACTATAAAACCCATTTCCCTACGAAGAACCAGTTCCTCCTTACCCTGAACCAGTGCCAGCCCCACTACTACCCAGGGATCATGTGGAGGAACTCCGCCAGTATGGTGAAGAGTTGGTGGAATAACGAAACCGTATCCGCCAAATCGGGGAGAAGCTCGTCTGGAAATATGACGAGCGGGAGATGCAGTTTTAAGAAACAATCGCCTAATATATATATATATGTGTGTGTGTGTAATTTTGTTACTTTGAAAAAAAAACCCCAACTAAAATAGATATAAAATAATATATATCGATGCATAGTTACTAATGTTTGAATCCCAGCTATGTTGTAATAGATGCATATATATATATATATATATATAAGAGTAAAAGTCGCAATGCTCGACGATTTTGGTTCACTGTGTTTGAGTGATTATTATTCTATGATATTAATACCTGATAAATGTTTACAATTCAGATGTCAGACGAAGTAAATCAGGAAATCCAGAATTACGATAATAACAAGAATCCAATGAATAAAAGTGCTATCGAACACATAGTGGCCCAAGGAATCATAGATGCTATGCCCTGTATTATCGATACTATTAAAAAGGCAGAAAATAATGATTCCAGAAACGGGAATAAACGTATATCCACTGAATCAAATCGCAGCGTGAATGGAAATCACGAATTGTTAATCCAAGCTCCAATTCCAAAAAGAAGAAGAACCATCTCATATGGTTGTTCTTATAAAGAATTCTTATCATGCAAACCGATGGAATTCTCAGGTAATGAAGGAGCTATCTCAGTCTTGGGCTGGATAGAAAATACAGAAGCAGTCTTAAAGATAAGTAAATGCGTAAATGAATATAAAGTCATGTATGCTTCTAATCTTTTTAAAGATGCAGCTTTAGAGTGGTGGAATACCATTATTCAGTCTAGAGGAAGTGACATGGTTTACAGTATGGAAAAGAACAACTTTAAAGGAAATAGTTGAAAGGAAATTCTGTCCTCCTAATGAAAAGGAGCAGATTGCTAATAAATTCCTAAATCATAGAATGATCGGGGTAGATTGCAGAGAATATACTACCACATTCTTTGAATATGCAAGGATAGTACCAACCCTGTCTTCACCAGAACCAGTATTAATCTCCCATTACATCTGGGGATTAATCATTGAGATCACACATGTAGTCAAGGCAGCTAGACCATAAACCATCAAAGAAGCAGTAGAACTAGCAAACACCTTGACAGATGAGTTGGTACGTACGCAAGAAGAAAACCAGAAAAGGAACTTAGCTCAAAAGATCACCCAGGAACTACGTTATGGTAACTCCTATCATGGAAAAGGGGCAAGTTCATCTTCACCCCCATGTAAGTACTGCAAAAAGAAACAATCAGGGAAATGCTGGGTATACTGCAACTTCTGCAAAATACCAGGGCATAAGAAAGAAGACTGCAGAAAGAAAGATAACACAAGAATATGCTATAACTGTGGAGAAGCTGGTCATATCAAACCAAACTGTCCAAAGCTAGCCCTAGCAGCAAACAACAAAGCGAAGACGATGGAAGGACCCAAGAGAAATGCCAGAGCATTCATGCTGACCGCCGAAGAAGCCAAGATGATACCGGATGTGATTGCCGGTACGTTTTTAGTTAATGATGTTTATGCTAAAGTATTATTTGACTTTGGTGCAAACCAAAGTTTCATAAATACTTCTTTCTGTAAACTTCTCAACCAACCATTAACTAAACTTCACCAAGATTGTTTGGTGGAGACGGCAGATGGATCTTCTATCAAAATAAGCGAAATCCTGCAAGGAGTAAAGATAGAAATTTTAAGCCATAATTTTACTGCTAACCTTTTTCCAATGGATCTAGCCGGATTTGATGTCGTATTAGGAATGGATTGGTTGGTAACCAATCAGACCCTAATATTATGTGATCAAAAGTCTGTAGAAGTAAATACGCCATCTGGCGAAAGGATCACAATCAAGGGAGACAAGTCGACAAGGTCAACAAAATTCGTCTCGGTAATGAAAGCTGCAGGCTATATACGGAAAGAAGGAATGGTGTATATGATTTCTATAATCATTAACACTAAAGGAAAAGAATTAAAAGATATTGCCGTAATATCTGAATTCTCTGATGTTTTCCCAGAAGATTTGTCTGGATTACCGCCAGATCGTGAGGTGGAATTTAGAATTCACCTAATACCAGTAACGACACCAATTGCCAAAGCACCCTATCGTCTAGCATCAACGGAGATGCAGGAATTGAAGAAACAACTGGATGAATTACTAGAGAAAGGGTTCATACAGCCTAGCTCATCGCCATGGGGAGCACCGGTGTTGTTTGTCAAGAAGAAAGACGGATCAATGCGTATGTGCATTGATTACCGAGAATTGAATAAAGTGACAATAAAAAATCGATACCCATTACCGAGAATTGAAGATTTGTTCGATCAACTCCAAGGAACCCGATTCTTTTCTAAGATCGACTTACGCTCAGGATATCATCAGTTGAAAGTACAGGAAGAGGACATTCCTAAAACTGCTTTCAAAACAAGGTACGGTCATTATGAATTTACAGCCATGCCATTTGGTTAACCAATGCCCCAGCTGCATTTATGGACATGATGAACAGGATATGTAAACCATAACTGGATAAATTCATAATTGTCTTTATAGATGATATTCTAATTTACTCTAAGAATAAGGAAGATCACGCAAAGCATTTGCATATGCTCCTGACATTGTTGAGAAAGGAAAAGATTTATACGAAATTCTCAAAATGTGAATTCTGGTTACAAGTAGTACAATTCCCTAGACATCCGGTAAACCACGAAGGAATTCATGTGGATCTCACAAAGATAGAAGCAATTACCAAATGGAAGGTCCCATAATCACCAACGGAAATAAGAAGTTTTCTTGGATTGGCAAGATATTATAGATGCTTTATTCTAGATTTTTCTAGAATAATCATCCCGTTAACCAAGCTAACTTGCAAATCAGTTAAGTTTGAATGAGGAGCAAAGCAAGAAGAAGCTTTTAGGATTTTGAAGCAAAAGTTAACCAATGCTCCAATACTCGCCTTGCCAGAAGGAACCGGAGACTTCGTAGTTTATTGTGATGCGTCCAAGTTAGGATATGGATGTGTGCTGATGCAACGTCAAAAAGTAATTACTTATGCCTCTAGACAACTTAAGAAGCATGAAGAGAATTATACAACCCATGATCTAGAGTTAGGAGCAATAATTTTTGCTCTTAAGATTTGGAGACACGATCTTTACGGCAGTAAGTTCGTTGTATTCACATATCATAAGAGTTTAAGATATGTCTTTGAACAAAAGAAATTAAATATGAGACAGAGGCGATGGATGGAAATATTTAGTGATTATTATTGTGATATCCAGTATCATACAGGAAAAGCTAACTTAGTAGCAGATGCTTAAGTCGAAAGTATCATGAGAAGCCGAAAAGAGTACGCTCTCTTAGACTAAACCTGTAGATAGATTTAAATGAACAAATCAAACATATACACAAAACATCAATCAAGGACAATGTTGAACGATTAAAAGGAATGACTAAGGAATTAGAAGAAAGAACAGATGGAATTTGGAGATTCCATAAGACAAGGATTTGGATTCCTATCTAAGGAGATCTACGAAATCGAATTTTAGAGGAAGTCCATAAGACTAAGTATACAATGCATCATGTAAGTGATAAGATGTGTAAAGAGTTAAGAAAAAATTTCTGGTGGATAGGAATGAAAGAGGATGTAGTAAATTACGTTGCCAAATGTCTAACATGTTCACAGGTTAAAGCTGAACATCAGAAACCTTCAGGATTATTGCAACAATTGGAAATGCCAATTTGGAAATGGAATTGATAACAATTGAGGCGCGACACTAAACGAATCAGATTGCTCGAGAGAATCCATAACAATTACTATATGACAATATTTAACAAGGTTCAATTTCCCATAAAACTAAACAAATATTCATACAATAATTGAAATAAATCCAAGTTTCTCAAACAACAAAATAAAGTAGACAACTTGATTTAGCGTGTATCTAGATAGTCCTAATCTTGATTCAATATAACATGTGTTTAACCTGCAACATACGTTAAAATAATGTCAATACAAAAATGTATTGGCGAGCATACATGTTTTGTTATAATAGCATAGTAGAGAAAAGCGTCGCGAAATACCATTTACATAAACATGACTCACATAACATATAAACTAAACAAGACAAATTACACATGCTAAGCTCTCGAGAAGGCTGGTAAGCGCGATGAGTCTTTCCTAGCTAAACCCCGTTGGGTGTCAGCCAATCTATAGTACCATACTAGCTAAGGTGGAGTTCACGAAAAAGTGTCTTAGTATATATGTTTCTAGCATCACGTATAAATATGTATAACATATATTCGCGTGTGATAAATCGGTTTAGTTTGTGTTGTGTACTTTTAATATGAACGTGTGTTACACCCAAAAAGTGCGTTAAAGCGAAAAGGGGTCAAGTATACTCACAGTGAGTGCGTAAAGAGTAACTGAGAGCGGGGATGGAGTGAGGAGAGTGTCTAGTCAGCCTGCGGGTAGAAACAAAAGTGCATCAGTCTTCCATAGTGTTGAAGTGGTTGAACGGAAAAGTTGTACGGGTAACACTCAGTTCGTACGAAGTGCACTTTCGTGAGAAGTGTCACTTTCATGAGAAGTGCCACTTTCGTGAGAAGTGCCACTTTCGTGAGAAGTGACCTGTTTCGTGTCCAAAATCGAGTGTTTTCGCGTCGTTTCTTTGGGAAATCAAGTGGTCATCCCTCCAGCCTCAAGTTACTGATCAAACCTAACTTGCAGTTCGTACAAAGCAGCCCAGTTCGTACGAACTGGCTGTCTTGCGTCTTGTGCGTTACAGACATGGTTTTTGCTTGGAACGGACGTGTTTCGAATCCATTTCAGGTTGTTTTTGACTCCGCTTCGTCCCACTACTTAAATGAACGGAACTTAGGTCGGTTCTTATCCGTTTTTGTGTAACAAATCAAGTTTAAAATAGTTTCCTTAGGATTTACACACTTTGTGAGTTAAAATCATAAGATTTCTATCTTGGGAAGCCAAAGCTAAGTCCAAAACACTCATTTAGGTGTGAAACCAAGGTAAAAATAGAAGGTTTTATGTAAAAGATGAAGGTTTTCGTAAAAGAAGAAGTTTTAGATGAAGTCGGAGATAGACTCGTGTAAATCGTTGTGTAAATCATCGTGGTTTGCTTGAAAGTAGTTGTTTCTTATGTTGCGAAATAGAGGGAGTGCGGGTTGGGACGTTAGTGCAAAATGGCAGCAAGTGTGAGAGCATGAGTGTGCTTGGTATTTATAGGAGATGAGAGGAGAAGGCCTCAGTCTATGAGAAGTGCCACTTTCGTGAGAAGTGCCATTTTCGTGCGAACTGCCACTTTCGTGAGAAGTGCCACTTTCGTAAGAAGTGACCAGTTCGTTTAGTGTTTTCGTTTGCATTAGTTATTTATATTAAGCGTTTCAGTGAGGTGTGTGTGTGTATATATATATATATATAATGGCATACACAAGTACCATTAAAAATATAAAGTAGTGGCTGAAAATTGGTAAAATTAATATTTTACACAATAAAAAAATTGGTAAAATTAACACTATGACCAAAAAATCGGCGGGAAGCTTCTAGTGTTATTAATATGTCTTGGGTGACATGGGAGAAAGTTACGAAACCGAAAGAAAAAGGTGGGTTGGGTCTTAGTTCTCTTAAGTCGGCTAACCTCACCAGGGCCGTCTCCGAAAATCTTCGAAAATCTGTAGGCCCTGTGCGAAGATAAAATAAGGGCCCTTAAAATATAAACTTTTTAAAAAGAATATAAGGTTTGGACTTTATGACAACTTATATGTGATAATTTAGATTTTCGCTATCTCGTTGTCGGAAATTTAATGTCTTTTTTAGCTAACGACTACGTGATTAAGGTTTGGACTTTATGACAACTTTGGTCGATGGCGGCCGCCGCTAAGGTGTTGTTTGGTCTCGGTGGTCAGTTTTTGGGCCCAAAATTTTTGGTATTCCGGTAGCCAATCAAATGTCGATAGCCCTATCTATCTACCACGCTTGACGCAGACATAGACTGCAATTACTATATATATATATGTATATATATATATGTATATATATATTTTTTTTTTCTAACTATAATTAATATAGATAACTGCGTTTCGAGTTTGCGTTGCGTTGAGCGTTTCATGCATTATGCATTTGGACAAGATAATTAAGTTAGAGACAACGCGTGTTAGTTCCCAAGTTTTGTGAATATCGCGTTGGCGTGTAAGCGAGCGAGTAGCCTTTGGGAAAAAAATCACGCGGTATCTTAGTATAAGCGAGGGCTGTAAGTGAATGCGTCGTGAAGTGCGATGTGTCGTGTGAAATAAGCGATGTAGTGCGAAAATATGCGATGTAGCATAATAAGCGATATACTTTACATTATGATACGAATCTCTGGTGCTAGGCGTGACGAGAGTAACGAGCTGCGAAAATGCGGGTTGTTACATACGTGTCATCATAATGTGACGTGGCTTGCTTATGTGACTGACCCCTTATAACACCTCAGGTTATAAAACCCCCAAATATAAGTCTCCCAACAACCACTCATTTTTCAGCAGCAACAAGACCGAGTGCATCCTAAAATACACGACACATCATCCAAAACGACGTCAGATTGCGTCTCTTCTTGAAACAACTTCACATCGGATTGTGTCTGGTCCTGAAACAACTTCACGTCGGATTGCGTCTGGTCCTGAAACAACTTCACATTGAAAACGAACGGACAATTTGTCTTTCAAAACGATGGGATCGAGCTCCGGCACATAACTTAGGTTTGTGGCGGCGCGTGAGGGGACAGAGAAGGAGAAGCCGTTATCGACGAGGATGGATTTGGTGAGATTGAGGGTGAGGATGCGGTTTTGGACAGAGGATAACGGGAGGTCGGTGACTTCATGGCAGGTGGAGGAGAGGGAAAGGTCGGTTAGGGTTAGGGTTAGGGTTTTGGAGGTGGAGGCGGATTTGGTGGCGGTGGTTAGGGTTTTGAGAGTGGATAAGATGACAGAGTCTGGTTTTAGACAGTTTTTTTAAGGGGAGGCGTGTGGTCGTGGTGGTGTCGGAATCGGAGTCTGCTCGCCGACGTTTTCCTATTTTGTCTATGTTGTGTGTGAAGTGAGTAGTATTTGTGTTGATGGTTTATGTTCTAAGGGGTGAGTCCAAGTAGGCAAGCCACGTAACATTATTATGATACTTAGGATTAAAAAAACAAACGGAGTTAGTGATTTTTAACAAAGGGGTAACACAACAACCTAAATGTTAAGTAGAGGGTGGTAGGAGCCAAAGTGAAAGTTAAGAGTGATAGCGACCACAATTGATTAATTGGGAGTGATAAAATCCATTTCTCCTAGAAAAAATAATAGATATGATATGACTTTAATTTTTGTGTTTTTCTTATTAAATTTTAAATCAAAATTTGTCATTTGATATGATATGACTTTAATTTTTGTATTTTTCTTATTAAATTTTAAATCAAAACTTGTCATTTGAAAACCAAACTGTGCTAGTCGATTTGGTCTATTCCAATTTAATTTTGCAATTTAATGATTAAATTGTGTTTGATTTGCTTTTCTTTTCTTTTATTTACATTGATTATATCTTGTAAGAAAATATATAACGACCGGTTAGTTATGTAAAATATTCTAAGTTACGAAATCGAACCCTACAAACTTTTAAAAGTAGAAAAAAAGAAGAATTACAAGCATTCAAAGAAATAAGAGTGGTGACAAATGGGGTCACATTCTCTCAATAATTCCACCCTTTTGTGTCAAT
Organism: Scalesia atractyloides; assembly: GCA_947069175.1. Taxonomy (NCBI): domain Eukaryota; kingdom Viridiplantae; phylum Streptophyta; class Magnoliopsida; order Asterales; family Asteraceae; genus Scalesia; species Scalesia atractyloides. The sequence goes on along the minus strand of CAMTDV010000006.1, from coordinate 11,968,435 downwards.
ATTCCAAGAACAAATATATGCCCCTTAAAAAGATGTCATGGGTGGACGTATGGACCTTCAAAGCCCTCCCCTCTTGGACACCTTCTAAACTAAGATATTCACAAAACATATTTTTGTCTTCTATAAAATTCACATATATTTAACAAATAAACTATGATTAGAAAAAATATATTTTATTGAAACAATAGCTTAATAAAACAATATAAGATGTTGAAACTTTTAAACAATTTGAATACATTTTAGATCATTTTTAATCTATTTTTATCTCATGTTGGTTACATCTTTTTTTTATATATATATTTAAGATAAAAAGAAAAAATCGATTTGACATGTTTTTGTATGATTTTTTTATTGTATTCTTTAGGTAACGGATATTTTAAAAATAAAAAACATATAAAGAAGTTTCCAAATGGAAATTAAATCGAGATAGAAGGTAAATGGGAACAAGATGCGCCACTACCCCTTTTTGAATAGCGAAACGAATTCTCTTAAAATTACATCCATAGATCTCGATGTCATAATATTAATATGCATGACCCTTTAAACTCGATTAAGTAGCCCCTGAAGCAAGGAAACCAATGTTTTTATTTTATCAAAGTGATAAAACTTTTTTTTACGCTTTACTAAATTTAGTTACAAATTCTTCTTCATCCATTCCTCTTTTCTTCGTTGTGTGCCCATTACGTCTATAGGCATAAACCTATAAAAACTCTTAACCCTAACTCAACCCACATACTTGTAAATTACACTCACACGAAATAAACAAACATAAACCGAAATCAAAATTAAGTATAACTAAATAAACAAACATAAACCGAAATCAAAATTAAGTATAACTAAACACATAGCGAATTACCGATCTATAGTATATGTTTGAGTTATGATTTCTGAATTTGGTTGTGTGCATCCGTACCCTAATTCCTGATCTTTATTGGGTTTATGTTTTAATCATATCATGTTTGCGTATAATATTATTTGTTTGATCGGGAGCTTCAAACTGGGGTTCGTTTTTATAAGAATAACTTCCTTGTAGTGATATTGGTGTTGGATTGTTATCGACAATATTAGACGGTTTATGGTTGTTTTCTTATGGATAGACGGTTTATGGTTGTTTTCTTATGGAGAGTGAGATCGATAGTTTCGATAAATACCCAGACATATTCTCACGGAACTAGTAATATAAAATTGTAAAAATGATGCTTGTGGCACGTTAAAATCTAAAGATTTGGTCACTGTGACATGTAATGTGATGAAAATGATATTTGAGTGTAAAATGGGTTTATGATATAAAGTAATGGGCTAAACATTCATGTTGGTGATCTGGGCCTGATGATATTGGACTCTATGCTGCTCACAGCCCATTTACAGTATTCGAAGTCGAGAAGGGTTAAATAGGTTTAATATTTATAGTTATTGGCTCCTGATATTGGGCTATTATGGGCTATGGTTAGAGATGGGCATAATAACCGGTTCCAAATCCGACCCGGTAGAACCGAACTGGACCCGGTTCCAGTTCCTACCCGACATAAAGTAGAATCGGTTCCGGGTTCAAAATACCCGATGGTTCCTACCAGGTTCCACATTTTTTAATTTTAATCGGGTCGTACCCGGTTCCAAACCGTACCCGGTTCCTAATGTACCCGGTTCCACCCATACCCGGTCCCGGTTCCTAATAATTTGTTATTATTAATGTTTTTAGTGTAACTAATTTATTATCAATGAATAAAAAAACATTGAATTTACTAAACTCACTAAACATTAGTAAAAGTTAAACATAATAAACATCTCCACATGACCGGTTCCCCATTGTACCCGTAACCGGTTCCACACAGTACCCGTACCCGGTTCCTACTGTACCTGGTTCCGGAATACCCGTACCCAGTTTCAAACGGTTCCAGATTCTGTTGTGTAAACCCGGGTAGGAATCGGACCCGGTTCCACATCAAACCCGGTTCCATTGTCAACCAAATAGAACCTGGTTCGGTTTTGAACCGGTTCCGGATACTAAGAAAACCCGATTATGCCCATCTCTAGCTATAATTATGACTTGGGTCTAGGGGTTAAAATCACGCTTTAATATTTAAAGTTGTTCAGTTTTTCATTTTTATATTAAAATTTGACTCTACTAGTTATTTTTTTAAACATGGAATCTAATTTTTTAATCAAGTTCAAGGATATTATGTTTTGGCAGAGTAGTAAACATTTCAAGAAATTCATTTGATTTAATTTACGTTTAAGTTGTTAAATTAGCAGAGTATTATTATGTTTGGCTACTTAATATATGAAGAAACATCAACTTAATCTGGTGATTAGTTTGTGGATCGTGTCTCGACAAATAAGGTTATATCTCCTTTCGTCTCGTCTACTAGCTAACCAATCATGCAAAACCAACAACACACCGTATGCTCGTTACAAGGAGGGGAATATGGGGGGGGGGGTGGGGTTCTCCTTGTAACCACCATCCGGCGTGAGAAGAAGTATAGGTTTTTGAGGATAATTGTGTGTGTATTAAGTGAGAGAGTGAGAGAACGATCCTTAAATCTGGAGGTGAAGTCCTCTATTCATAGCCGGAAAGATTTGTGAAGGAGATGGACTGATGGACCTTGGGCCTGAGACCGACAACAAGGAACATCCATCTTGTCCCTTCTGCCACGACCGTTAGTGATCACTGGCGAGAAGGGTATTTGGCGCATGGTGAATGGATCCACGTGTCCTGACAATCGTCCTTGTTGTTTGGTCTGTCATCAGCGGTTAGTGGAGATTATAGAACAGTGGTCGGCGCAAGCTGATTGGTGCCACGTATACGTCCTTGTGTACTTCTTATCTCTTGCAAGATTTGTTCATCGTGCAACATGATCTAATACAGCCTGTTGGATGCCTATTGGCCTGTTGTTCTGCCACTTGTACCCTTTGTACTTGTTCTTTGTTTAGCTGCGCTTCTGGTACTCAAGCGTCATGTATAATGCCTCAAGTAGGCCGCGCCACGTTAAGGAAGTTATGCTCTTCGTCCAAAGAAACCAAGTGTTGGAAATGGTTTCGTATTCCTTCTGTTCTCGCGCGCAACCTTGGAAGCAAGTGTTCGGTCGGCACGAGGTCGGAGTAGTTAGCATTTCAATTTGTCTTGAACATCGTCTTGCGCGTGATCAGGGGTTAATTCCTTTAATCAGCGTAGGTTTTGAGACCATACCCCTTCATATAGCAAATGCTATTGGGTACGTAAGTGAAGCTGCGCCTTTATTAAGTTGTTTAATTAGCACAGTATTATTATGTTTGGTATACTTGAAAATTTACATATTTTATACACTACAAGTTTTAATGCATAATGTACGACATGACAGTCCCATTTTTATTACGCAGATGCTAAAAGTGAATGATTTTGTTGGGATCAATAGAGGAGCTCGACCCATTCCTTTGGGCCGACGTATTTCCAAGCAACTAAAGACCCTAGGTCTGGCTACCATAATGGGTTCAATTTAGCCCATTATTTGTTACTTGGAGAAAAATATTTGTAACCCAATATCCCCTGTACATTTGTCACCGGAAAGAAATAAGAAAAAAGATCTTGTACGTTGCCCACGAATGTAGTTGCACACCTCAATCCAACCACGTAAAATCCCTTGTTGATCTTTATTGTTTTCTATGGTAAAGTTATTATACAAGGCTCCTAAAAATAAGAAGTGTACAAAGATATAATGGATCACAAAATATAACACAATGTCGAGCAAAATATAACACAATGTCGAAAAAAGATAAAATAAGTCACAAAAAGATGCAGGGGTTATTTGTTTACCTCTTAAAGAGGCTCTTAATGGTTCAGACCTCTTACTAGTTCAACACTTAATGGTTCAGACTGTTTGTTTCGCGAGCAGATCTGAATGATTCAGACATTTACATCAGAATGGTTAAGCATTATGCTGAGTCTGAATGGTTAACATCTCTAATCTGAATTGGTCAGACATTTGCCTCTGAAAGGTTAACCATTATACTAGTTCTTAATGGTTCAGACTTCTTACTGGTTCAACACTTAATGATTCAGACCTCTTATTAGTTCAGCACTTAACCATTCAGAAGTTGTCAAACAGCCCCGCAATGACGCAAATATAGAAAAAAACACAATGATTTAAAAAAAATACAATGAGGACAATCAGAGTCCGTTTGATACCTTTCTTACAACTTCTTACTTTTATGAGACTTTGTATTTACGATTCGTGTACTCGTTTTCTGCCTTCAATGAGATCTATAGAATAACTAAGTTTTGACTTCGTTGTTTCATCAACCAATCACAAGTGCAAGATGTTTAAGCTCAGCCACCACCAACCTTTGCACCATTCTTTGGTTTTGTGTTGACCAAGATGAACAAAGTCAACATATATTGATTTCTTTTGTGATTGCTTTGTTCGATCAAAGTAAACAAATCAAGAACCACCAAGTTAGTTTCTTAATTGTGTTTACGGTTATTTATTAGGGTTTAGGGTTGGTTGCATATAATATTGTTTATTATTTGGGTTGTTATTGTCACACCCTAACCGATTACGTAAACATCAAGGTGAGACGAACGAGATTGTTCAAAAAGAACATAACACTATAATTGTTACAATAATTTAAATACCAAATTTCATTCTATCACTAAAAGTTACATTGTCTTGAAAATGAAAGTACAACACATTGCAAATTGAAACATAACAAGTACAAAATTCTAAATAAAGTTTCGAGTGAGTTTCTAGTCCATCCTAAATAGATTTCTTGTCATATCGTCATCTATTCTAAATAAATAGATTTCTCCTATATGTCAACAACAAAAAAAAAATGGCCAGTGAACATACAAGTTTGTCTACATAGTATAAGTATAGAAATGTCTCAAATCCACATGTCAAATTTATACTATGTTATATGAATCATACTAGCTTTCATGAACTATAAATCAAATCAAAGTGTCTACTAACGTAATCTTATCATCGCAATGAATAAGACCGAAATGAATGATTACTTAACAATGAACCACAACGAGCGGTGTGCTACTCCTATAACGATATACATGTTAAGGTTGTAACATTTGTAAAAAAACCGGGTCTCCAAAACCCGCTCCGTTTTGTAATCTTGTACCATGTTATAAAAGTTTCATTAATTATTTATGATTATTTTAAGTTTAAACGTTACATAATTAATAAATAAACTAAACTATAAAAATTATATTTGATAAAAAGTTAAAATAAAATAAATAAAAAACATTTGAAGCTGTCGGGACTCGAACCCGGGTCAGCCAAGCCTTCAACACAACTTAACTCTCTTTCACTAAACCACTCCGCCACAATGTGTTTTCTGTTAACACTAGGCAAACAATTGGAACTTATACGCAAACTCAAATTAACCGTTGATGCCATCTGAATAACGGAAATCGGCAAACCGATCGCCAAATCATTTCGAATTCATCTGGCCAGCTTATAACCGATGTATTTCGGTTTCTAATTAAGTCAGAATTGAATGAACTTAAAGTTTCATCATTTTCGGTATTTGAAACCGAAAATTTATCAAGCTCTGATTTAATTCAAGTTCCGATCATTTGCACGATTCAGAACTATCACAACAACACTCCAATTCCTTTTCGTCGCGTTTTCAAATCATCTGAGCACCTAAAACAGTTCGCCGGAATCTCTGCAAAAGTCGCCGAAAAACCGTATTCAACACAAACCGGTAAAATACTCTTTCTTTACGACTTCAATCTATTGTTAGAACTTTACTAACATTAACCCATCACTCAAAATCAGCCACAGACGACTTTGCTGGATTTTCTGTGTTCGCCGGAAAATTTCTGGAATTGCCGGAAACTCGCTAGTTATCGGTATGCACATTCAAACGTACTAATAATCAATACACACTAGTTCAATTTCATATCTAATTCCTTAATTCTGTTGATAGACCCTCTCAGCCGAAGGTTCGAAAACAGAGCCGTCAAATTCTCGCCGGACTCTCTGAGGAAGACAACCTGTTCGGTATCTTCTTTCCCCAAACTGTTCGGTTTAGTACATTCAAGCTAGTCGTCATGTTTATTTATTAGATTAATCACGAACCAGATGTTTGAGTAAGGTCTGTGATCGTAATGAAGAAGATGAACTTAATAATGAGATAAGAGTAATTAAAATCCAGATTATAAACGGGTTAGACACACAGTCCAGCGGTGGACTGTGTGCAAATTTCACATACACGTCCCGAGTTCGATCCTTGCTACGCGCACGTCTTACGTAATAACATGCCTTTTTGATCCAGAACTGAACCGGGTTAAAACAGGTAGTTGTTAAGTATAATAAAAACCAAGAATATAACCGGGTTAGACACACAGTCCAGCGGTGGACTGTGTGCAAAATGAACTTCACGTCGCGCGTTCGAATCTTGTCACGAGCACCGGTCCAGTTGAATTAAAACGTTTTTGTAAATAAAGGAATTTTCGGTTAATTCAAATAAGTATATAAATATAATTAAAACTGAGTTTATAACAGGTTAGTCACGTAGCTCAGTTGGTAGAGCTACGTGCACGTGAACGGAAGGTCGCCGGTTCGAATCCCGCCCGGCGCAGAAATATCCGCTGACCGAACCGGTCAACGGTCAACAGTAAAAAAAAAATAATAATATTTTTTTATATATTTATTTATTTAATTTAATTTAAAAATCAATTAAAAATACTTAAAAATAACATTTTTAAAGATAGAAAATAGCCATAAACTCATAAAAATATATCTAAAAATTTCATTAAAATCCTTAATAACATTCATCCACTTAATATATTTTTCCATTATTATTTAGGTTAGTATTCCTCGTCGACTCGCTCATCTAAATCGTGCGCATCTCACCATCTCAAATTCAACGCACCCAGGGTGAGTGAACCTTTCAAATTCACCGTTTTAATCACGTTTTTGGGGTGTATCATGTGTCTTTGTTTATTTACATATTATAACGAAACTATTGTGCATACATCATATCATGACATGTGTATTAGTTTGTTGCTGTTAAGTAGTTAATATTGGATGCAAATTATTATTACAGTACATGCATTTGCCGAGGCCGCAGCTCCCCATCCATGAGGTTGAGCCTGTTCCCCATTTTATTATGTGGTTGAACTGTGGCGTGCCCGCACGATCGGCTCCGTTTGATTGAGCCTTGATCGGTCATTTCAATTTACATTTCCAGTTCATGCAATACGATCGGCTCCGTTTGATTGAGCCTTGATCGCACAGTTCAATTTACATTTCCAGTTCATGCAATACGACCGGCTCCGTTTGATTGAGCCTTGATCGCACAGTTCATTTATGTTAGTTATCGTATGATATTGGTATGCTCATGTATGCTATCAAGTGTTATTGTATGTTATAATTGTAACTGCTATTTGCCAATGCTTGATTACTTACATTTGCTCTTTTATGATTATGCACAATATTTTATTGATAAACTAACCATAAAATCATTATCAAATGTTTATCTAATAAGGTTCACTCGCCAACTTATGTTGACCCAAAACCTCCCATTTTACACATGATACAGGTGAACCAGCAGCAGCTAGGAACACATAGGACCTGGATTAGAAGAATAAAACGATTTAGTATTTGGATTGTTATGTTTGGTTATTTTCCCTTGTATTGGATGAACATGTTTGGATGTTTGAAAATGTAACTTTGACTTCAATAATTATGAAACATAATAGTAAATGTCATGTGCTTTGGTGATAACCCAATTATGCCCCGACTCTTATTTCCGCTGCAGGTCGGGGTGTGACAGATTGGTATCAGAGCCATGACTATAGGGATATAGGATAGGTTATTAGATCATTAGAGCCTATACTATAGTCGATTAGAAACTTATAAGAAGTTTGTGTGTTATATGTCAAATTTCATGATATTTATATGTTTTATGTTAAATGTTACATTTGATATTGTGCAAACATGTTCATAAGTATTTATTTATCAAATAATGCCTATCATGAAATCATATGCTCATAACATATCACATCCATGAAAGCACACACCACATCATGATTGATTTTACAATGATTTTCGTGTTTTCAAATCTCATCAAAGTGAGTTCTCATGACGGGCATGTAGTAACTGGAAGGGTACTAGTACCGGTAGTCGGAACGTCCTGTCTAGGCTGGCATTCGTATAAATCCAAAATAAAGGACCAGTTTGCCTACCTGGGGACTAACGATGAGAGTACGAGGTACCTATTAGGCCAAAGCATGCTATACCAAACGTCGTGAGAGCTAATCCCACTTTGAGTTGTCATTGTGTCTACACCTGGACACATTCCGACCAAACATCTCATAAACATATTTTGTGGTTTGCATTCGGGGGACGCGAGTGTTAAATTGCCAATACTAATGTGAATCCTACCAAGCCAATAGCCATGGGGGCCCACATGACTATGTAGGTGAAGGTATGGGGGACATTTGAGGCCCAACATGAGCGAACCCAAGACATCCTATGGATGTAGTTGCATTATTGATATTTATGTTATTTTCATTTTATTAAAGACACATGACACCTAAAAAGACACCACAAACTCACAATCTTCTCATTTTATGATCCTGTAGATGTCGTCTAGACAGCATCGGAGGGGTAAGAAATCGGGAAAGTCTCGGGAACGTTTGGCCACTCATATCGCGAATCAAATGGCCACGGTATTGCCTGACATCGTGGTACAAGTACAACAAGCCCTTGCTGCAAATCCTACTAACCCTCCTCAACAACAGGACCAGAACATCGACAACCCTCCTACCATCAAATGCTCTTACAAACATTTTAAGTCCTGTGATCCTCCAAAATTCGAAGGGACTGAGGGAGTCACTGCTCTCCTACATTGGTTCGAGGAGATGGAAAACGTTTTCTTAAACTGCGATTGTCCTGAGGATCGCAAAGTTCGTTACGCCACCGGGAGATTACTTGGTGTAGCTCTCACTTGGTGGAATACTGAGAAAGGAAAGAGGGGAACTGAAGATGCGATGGCCTTAACTTGGGAGGAGTTAAGGGAAATCATGACTAGGCGATTCTGTCCTAGAAGTGAAATTAAGAAATTGGAGGATGAATTTCATGCCTTGAAGCAAAAAGAGGGTGATCACTCTACTTACAACAAGAGGTTCTTGGAGTTGAACCAAATGGTTCCAAACTTATTCACTCCAACCTATCGTCTGATCGAACATTACATTCGAGGACTTCCCTCGAAAATCCAAGATTCGGTTCTCAGCGTTTCACCGGTAACACTCGAAGCTGCCATGGAGTTGGCAACGGAACTGACCGAAAACCGAATTCGCAATGGGAAGTTCAAAGAAGAAAAGAAGAAAGCCCCTGTCGAGGGACAAACCTCAAACCACCCCAATCCTTCCTCTAAGTTTGCTAACAAGAGGAAGCGTAACACCAGGAACTTTGCAGTTACCCAAACCAACACCCCTATTCCTGCTGCACCCATCACTCAAGTCACTCCTCCACCCGCGCCATACAAAAGACCCTACACAGGCCCATTACCAAAATGTAACCGTTGTCAGTATCACCACTCCCCTGATTATCCTTGCCAATACTGCACCGGCTGCGGTCGCGCAGGACATACTGTTCAAAACTGCCGCACGCTTCAACGAACAAACCGCCACCAACCTATAACCCAAACCCACCAACAGTTAATGGGTCAAGCACAACAACAACTACCATTTCCACCCGCCCAACATTTAGCCCAAACATACTATCAACCCAATTACCCTATGGGCCAACCTATGCGGGCTTGCTTCAATTGCGGCGACCCAAGTCATTTCAGAAACACATGTCCAAGGCTGGTCAATATTATTCATGCTCAGGCCCAAGCCAACCCTGTGAATCAAGCGAACCAAGCTCCTCCACCTGCTAGAGGAAGAGCTTTCAATATTAACGCAAACCAGGCCAGAGCTGACGGTAATGTGGTCAACGGTACGTTTCTTATAAATGGTAGATATGCCTCTATGTTATTTGATACTGGTGCGGATAGAAGTTTCGTGTCATTAGAATTTGAACCTATCTTAAGCAAAAATCGGGATAAGCTCGCAGAATCCATAACGGTGGAAGTTGCGGACGGAAAACCAGTTTCATTAGACTCTATTTTACGCAACTGTACACTCACCTTAAACGACCACGATTTCTCAGTCGACCTTATTCCTATGAAGCTGGGAAGTTTCGACATCATAATCGGTATGGATTGGCTCAGTCAACATCATGCGGAAGTTGTATGTCGTGAAAAATTGATTCGTATTCCTCTTCCAAACGGTCAGACTATTCGAATCATTGGAGAAACCTCGTCGAAAGGGCTCAACTTAATGTCTTGTCTTCAAGCTCAAAAATACCTTCGTAAGAATTATGTCGCGTTTTTGGCCCATATCATCAAGAAGGGGACCACAGAGAAGAAACTTGAAGATATTCCCGTAGTAAAAGATTTTCCACAAGTTTTTCCTGACGACATTTCAGGACTTCCTCCAATCAGAGATGTCGAATTCCGTATCGATCTTATACCTGGTGCTACACCAGTTGCAAAATCTCCATATAGGTTAGCCCCCTCTGAAATGCAAGAGCTAGCCAGTCAATTGCAAGAGTTGACTGACAAGGGATTTATACGCCCCAGCTCATCGCCTTGGGGTGCACCTGTCCTTTTTGTAAAGAAGAAAGATGGATCTTTTCGTATGTGCATCGACTACAGAGAGCTCAACAAGTTAACCATCAAAAATCGATATCCTTTACCTCGCATAGATGATCTTCTTGACCAACTACAAGGTGCCAGTTGCTTTTCAAAAATCGATCTTCGATCTGGCTATCATCAGCTTAGAGTGCATGAAGAAGACGTCCCTAAGACTGCTTTTCGAACTCGTTATGGCCACTATGAATTCATGGTTATGCCGTTTGGATTAACCAACGCACCAGCTGTTTTCATGGACCTAATGAACAGAGTCTGCAAACCTTACCTCGATCGATTTGTTATAGTTTTCATCGACGATATTCTTATCTATTCAAAATCTAAAGCTGATCATGAGCGTCATCTTTGACTTGTTCTTGCACTTCTAGAAAAGGAAAAGCTTTATGCCAAGTTCTCTAAATGTGAATTCTGGTTAAAAGAGGTGCAATTTCTCGGGCATGTAGTCAATGACAAAGGAATACATGTTGACCCATCAATGATCAAAGCAGTTCAAGAATGGCAAGCTCCACGTACACCAACTGAAGTAAGGTCTTTTCTTGGACTTGCTGGCTATTATCGTCGGTTCATTTCAAACTTCTCTCGCATTGCGGTGCCACTCACGGCTTTAACCCATAAGGGAAAACCATTCGTATGGGGACCCAAGCAAGAAGAAACTTTTCAAACTCTTAAACAAAAACTTTGTGATGCACCAATCCTCACTCTTCCTGAAGGTTGTGATGATTTTGTAGTCTATTGCGACGCGTCAGGGCAAGGATTAGGTTGCGTTCTCATGCAAAGAGGAAAAGTCATAGCTTATGCCTCGAGGCAACTCAAGACTCATGAAAAGAACTACACCACTCATGACCTCGAACTTGGAGCCGTAGTATTCGCTCTTAAGATATGGAGACATTATCTCTATGGTACTAAGTGTGAAATATACACTGACCACAAGAGTCTTCAGCATATCTTCAATCAAAAAGAGTTAAATATGAGGCAATGAAGATGGGTCGAACTCCTAAATGATTACGACTGTGAAATTAGATACCACCCTGGTAAAGCAAATGTGGTGGCTGATGCACTTAGTCGAAAGGGTTATGCGAACTCCATTCATCTTCTATGTTCGCAAATTATAACCGATATTAAGGATCAAATTCGAGAAGCTCAACACGTTTCAATAACAGAGGAAGATGTACGAAAAGAGATGTCCTGTGGAGCCGAGCTAAAACTTGAAACTAAATCTGATGGTATTTTGTATTACCTAGATCGTATCTGGATTCCTAACCACATCAATCTTCGTGAAACACTCATGCATGAAGCTCATAAAACGCGATATTCTATACACCCAGGAGCCGATAAGATGTATCAAGACCTACGGTACACCTATTGGTGGCCTGGAATGAAGAAAGATATTGCCATTTTTGTTTCCAAGTGTCTCACATGTTCTAAGGTGAAGGCTGAACACCAAAGACCCTCAGGACTTCTAGTCCAACCGGAAATACCTGTATGGAAGTGGGAAAATATAACCATGGATTTCATTACCGGGTTACCTCGCACTTCTAGTGGGTATGACACTATATGGGTGATTATAGACCGACTTACAAAATCAGCTCACTTTATCCCTATTCGAGAAGATTTCAAGAACGAAAAGCTTGCTCGTATTTATATCAACGAAATCGTAAGCCGACACGGGGTACCATTAAGTATTATTTCTGATCGTGATGGTCGTTTCACCTCACGAACATGGCAAGCAGTACAATCCGCTATGGGCACTCGATTAGATCTCAGTACCGCCTATCATCCTCAAACTGATGGACAGTCTGAGCGCACCATTCAAACTCTTGAGGATATGCTTAGAGCATGTGTCATAGACTTCAAGGGAAATTGGGACGCCCACCTACCGTTAGTTGAATTTTCGTACAACAACAGCTATCATTCGAGCATCGGCATGGCACCTTTTGAAGCTTTATATGGTCGAAAGTGCCGATCTCCTGTTTGTTGGCACGAAATTGGGGAAGCACAAATTACTGGTCCAGAATTGATCCAAGAAACCACAGACAAGATTCATCAAATCCGAAACAATCTTTTAGCAGCTCAAAGTCGTCAAAAGAGTTACGCAGATAAACGACGGAAGCCCTTGGAGTTTAGCATTGGTGATCATGTGCTTTTAAAAGTATCACCGTGGAAGGGAGTAGTTCGTTTTGGTCAAAAGGGAAAGCTAGCACCACGTTACGTAGGACCTTTCAAGATACTCGAAAGAGTAGGTCCTGTAGCATACAAGCTTGACCTACCGGAAGAACTCGACAGGATTCATCCCACATTCCACGTGTCGAACTTGAAGAAGTGCCTCGCTGATGAGAATCTTCATACTCCACTGGAAGATATTCAGATTGATGAATCCATGCATTTTATTGAAAGACCAGTGGAGATTATGGACTATGGAGAAAAGCGTCTTCGGCGAAGTCGCATTCCAATTGTTAGGGTACGCTGGGAGTCGAAACGGGGACCTGAGTTTACTTGGGAACGTGAAGACTCAATGCGTGAAAAATACCCGCATCTTTTTCCTGCTACTTCAACTGTTTAAATTTCGGGACGAAATTCCTAAAAGTAGGGATACTGTAACATTTGTAAAAAAACCGGGTCTCCAAAACCCGCTCCGTTTTGTAATCTTGTACCATGTTATAAAAGTTTCATTAATTATTTATGATTATTTTGAGTTTAAACTTTACATAATTAATAAATAAACTAAACTATAAAAATTATATTTGGTAAAAAGTTAAAATAAAATAAATAAAAAACATTTGAAGCTGCCGGGACTCGAACCCGGGTCAGCCAAGCCTTCAACACAACTTAACTTTCTTTCACTAAACCACTCCGCCACAATGTGTTTTCTGTTAACACTAGGCAAACAATTGGAACTTATACGCAAACTCAAATTAACCGTTGATGCCATCTGAATAACGGAAATCGGCAAACCGATCGCCAAATCATTTCGAATTCATCTGGCCAGCTTATAACCGATGTATTTCGGTTTCTAATTAAGTCAGAATTGAATGAACTTAAAGTTTCATCATTTTCGGTATTTGAAACCGAAAATTTATCAAGCTCTGATTTAATTCAAGTTCCGATCATTTGCACGATTCAGAACTATCACAACAACACTCCAATTCCTTTTCGTCGCGTTTTCAAATCATCTGAGCACCTAAAACAGTTCGCCGGAATTCTCTGCAAAAGTCGCCGGAAAACCGTATTCAACACAAACCGGTAAAATACTCTTTCTTTACGACTTCAATCTATTGTTAGAACTTTACTAACATTAACCCATCACTCAAAATCAGCCACAGACGACTTTGCTGGATTTTCTGTGTTCGCCGGAAAATTTCTGGAATTGCCGGAAACTCGCTAGTTATCGGTATGCACATTCAAACGTACTAATAATCAATACACACTAGTTCAATTTCATATCTAATTCCTTAATTCTGTTGATAGACCCTCTCAGCCGAAGGTTCGAAAACAGAGCCGTCAAATTCTCGCCGGACTCTCTGAGGAAGACAACCTGTTCGGTATCTTCTTTCCCCAAACTGTTCGGTTTAGTACATTCAAGCTAGTCGTCATGTTTATTAATTAGATTAATCACGAACCAGATGTTTGAGTAAGGTCTGTGATCGTAATGAAGAAGATGAACTTAATAATGAGATAAGAGTAATTAAAATCCAGATTATAAACGGGTTAGACACACAGTCCAGCGGTGGACTGTGTGCAAATTTCACATACACGTCCCGAGTTCGATCCTTGCTACGTGCACGTCTTACGTAATAACATGCCTTTTTGATCCAGAACTGAACCGGGTTAAAACAGGTAGTTGTTAAGTATAATAAAAACCAAGAATATAACCGGGTTAGACACACAGTCCAGCGGTGGACTGTGTGCAAAATGAACTTCACGTCGCGCGTTCGAATCTTGTCACGAGCACCGGTCCAGTTGAATTAAAACGTTTTTGTAAATAAAGGAATTTTCGGTTAATTCAAATAAGTATATAAATATAATTAAAACTGAGTTTATAACGGGTTAGTCACGTAGCTCAGTTGGTAGAGCTACGTGCACGTGAACGGAAGGTCGCCGGTTCGAATCCCGCCCGGCGCAGAAATATCCGCTGACCGAACCGGTCAACGGTCAACGGTCAACAGTAAAAAAAAAAAAATAATAATTTTTTTTATATATTTATTTATTTAATTTAATTTAAAAATCAATTAAAAATACTTAAAAATAACATTTTTAAAGATAGAAAATAGCCATAAACTCATAAAAATATATCTAAAAATTTCATTAAAATCCTTAATAACATTCATCCACTTAATATATTTTTCCATTATTATTTAGGTTAGTATTCCTCGTCGACTCGCTCATCTAAATCGTGCGCATCTCACCATCTCAAATTCAACGCACCCAGGGTGAGTGAACCTTTCAAATTCACCGTTTTAATCACGTTTTTGGGGTGTATCATGTGTCTTTGTTTATTTACATATTATAACGAAACTATTGTGCATACATCATATCATGACATGTGTATTAGTTTGTTGCTGTTAAGTAGTTAATATTGGATGCAAATTATTATTACAGTACATGCATTTGCCGAGGCCGCAGCTCCCCATCCATGAGGTTGAGCTTGTTCCCCATTTTATTATGTGGTTGAACTGTGGCGTGCCCGCACGATCGGCTCCGTTTGATTGAGCCTTGATCGGTCATTTCAATTTACATTTCCAGTTCATGCAATACGATCGGCTCCGTTTGATTGAGCCTTGATCGCACAGTTCAATTTACATTTCCAGTTCATGCAATACGATCGACTCCGTTTGATTGAGCCTTGATCGCACAGTTCAATTTACATTTCCAGTTCATGCAATACGACCGGCTCCGTTTGATTGAGCCTTGATCGCACAGTTCATTTATGTTAGTTATCGTATGATATTGGTATGCTCATGTATGCTATCAAGTGTTATTGTATGTTATAATTGTAACTGCTATTTGCCAATGCTTGATTACTTACATTTGCTCTTTTATGATTATGCACAATATTTTATTGATAAACTAACCATAAAATCATTATCAAATGTTTATCTAATAAGGTTCACTCGCCAACTTATGTTGACCCAAAACCTCCCATTTTACACATGATACAGGTGAACCAGCAGCAGCTAGGAACACATAGGACCTGGATTAGAAGAATAAAATGATTTAGTATTTGGATTGTTATGTTTGGTTATTTTCCCTTGTATTGGATGAACATGTTTGGATGTTTGAAAATGTAACTTTGACTTCATTAATTATGAAACATAATAGTAAATGTCATGTGCTTTGGTGATAACCTAATTATGCCCCGACTCTTATTTCCGCTGCGGGTCGGGGTGTGACAAAGGTAGGCTTTTGAAAATTAATGATAGATAGCATGCATGTAATGTGTCTTAGCATGTGTAACAAATAGCATAACAAGTAGCATGTTGATGGATTAAGTGTCTGTTTAAACATGATTGTATGTGTGATTGTGAGTTTCATAATGATACATATTGCAACCCAAAGTGTTTTAAAGCGTAAATGGGTCAAGTATACTCATGGTTTGCGTTGCTTTACACAAAAGTAAGCTTGGATGTGTTAGAAGGATGGAGCACCGAGGTTATCCTAAAAGGATAAACAAGGTGTATGAATACGACGAATTTAGAGTTGGAAGGAGTTCGGGAATCTAATAAAATGAATATACATAAAAGTCTATCTTGCTTGAATACTTATTTGGACCCCATTCTAGTTAGCGTTTTTCATGAGTAAGATACTAATTGGAAGCCCATGATAAGAACTTCAAGACTTAGATAGATTTCCACCTCAACACATGACCTTCAACCATGGATTGGTTGGTATCATTGTTCGATTTCGGATTAAATACTGTATGTACATATATATATATATATATATATTATTTAAAGTCCAAGTCATAGATTGTCATGCAAAGGTAGGATAATTCCTTTAACCTTGGTATTTCACCAATACACAAATCATCTCAAATAGATGGTCATGGATATATAAACATAAGAACAAAAATAAGATATTGTAGTTTACCAAACAACCAAGTGATCTAAACTAGACGAGTACATTCCAAACATTGATAGTGTTTGGAGACTTGGTGTAGTCTTACTCACTTTGTTTATTCGAAAGTTGTTTGGTGGCTTAGATGGTATACAATGTAAGCTAAACTAACTAAGTATTCAAGTGAGGTTGGTGGAACTCTAGTTGTAGAACCAAGGTTCTATTGTTCACACCATGCACCATAACACAAATCTCACAACATTGCAAGTTGAGGACTTGGTTCGGTTTCTCTTACTAAGGAGACCACTTGGGGTCTTTGTACCATTAAGAAAAGATGTACAAGGACCTTATACTTTCTGGAATTCCTCAACATGAATATTAGTTATAAACTTGGTTTGGTACAAGATACTCCAAGAAAGAAAGGTGGAAATGCCATAGTATGAAAGTTTTATAAAAATAAAAAGTTTATCCTACTTTGTGCCTCAAAATGGTGATATTCCAACTAGTTTACCATGAAAAACTTGTGGAAACACTCCTAGAGGTCATCCAAGTCGTAGGAAGGTAAGAAATGAGAAGAAAACATGAAGGAAAGTGTTCAAAACTCACAAGGTTTGAACTTGGTATAATCTGCCAACTTGGAGATTTCTTGAAGGATTAAGAGAATTAGAGAGTGATTTGAGAAAGTGAAAAGTGTTTAGAAGGTGTGAAGGAGGGGTATTACAATGTGGTATTAGGGTCTAGTGTTTTAATGAGTTAGTTGAGAGTTAGAGTGGTTGGAAAGGTGAAAACCGGACTTAAATCACGAGTTGTTGGGAATTCTGCCCGCCCAGACATGCTTGCGGACCGTAAGGCTCCTTGTCTTGCGGTCCGTAAGGCATTCCAGAAAAAAATATTTTCATTTTTCACCCTTGAACTTGTATTGTTTGTTATTTAAGGCCTTTGTCTTGATGATAAACATGATTTTAGGGTTTTAAAGTGTAACTTTGACATATTGTAAGCATGATAGAAGTATGATTATAATTCGAACATTATATAAACATATAATGTATCTCAGTTTTGTAAAAAAATGCACGTATTCGCGATTGCTTGTGTATTGTGTAGGCATGAATGAACAAGTATGACATAAAATGTATTTCCATTATGATCAAAAGTCTCGGATTACAAGGATTGATATTGAACTCGAATACAAGTTTTCTAAAAATAGAAAGTACAAAAATATGAAACATTACGGTTATCTCGTTGCGTATTGATTCGTTTGACTACTCGTTTGTTACTTGTAAACTTCTGGTAATTATTATATGTTTTAGTAATAATATAGAATTACCGTCAATTTCTTAAGGCCCGAGCCGTTGTATTCTTTTAATAACTGTAACATTAACTGACTCTTTCGGGTTAGCCGCACACACCTAATACCTAACAAGTGGTATCAAAGCTAGTGTTAATTCTCTCGTATGTACCGGGTTGACCAAGTCATGAATTGTGGGCTTTGCTTTAGGTTGTGTTGTTTGTTTTATTTTCTTTATTTCATTGTGGTTAGAATAATGGGTGTAGCAATGGAAGCTCCGTTACACCGTGCTGTATTTATGTGGAACCATGTCTGTGTTTATTTTGCATTATCTAATAGGTTAGTATACATGGGTTTTGTTCCGGTGGGTTAGAATGGTTATTGTATGGTAAGCCCCCTAATGTAAAACCTAAATAAGTAGTGATCACTGAGGAAGTCAAAATGAATCCCATTTTAACCGATAAGTGTAGGGATGGCGATCATGATGTTAAACTAGAGGTTTTTAAGCATTTAGACACAAAGGTAAGTATTGTAAGCAAACAAGAGAAACCACAGTGCATAACTCCAATAGAAAAATTGGATCATAAGAAAGATAGGGATCTATGGATCAAGAAAGGTCTGTTGAAGTTGTCCCAAGAATGGATAACCGAGCAAATTTTGGTATTCATATCATCACTATCGAAGGTTCTCGGATCATCTTAAACGGGGCAGTCGAGAAAATCATTAAGGAGGAATGATGTAAAAGAATTGAAACGTCTTTAAAACGCCAAATATACCCCGTTTATGCGAGAACTCTTTGTATTTTCATTGATTTTGGTACTCATTTGAGTTGTTTGTGAAAATACTGGTCCAGGCTTCGGCCCGGTGTTGAAACGGAGGCTTTTGGAGCAAAAAACGGAACATTCTAGCACACTGCCAGATATGGCACGATCGTGCCAGGCCAAATCTCATCAGCACTCTTATCAACACTATCAACCGACATCGCAAACCAGGGAAATCCATGACTCGCACGACCGTGCCATCCCCAAGCACGACTGTGCCTAATCCAAATCAGTCTCTGATCAGCTCATTTCCGAGATCTTCAAAACCGCACCCAGAAATCGGTCAGGCACGAGGGTGCCAGAGGGTGGCAGGATCGTGCGACTGGGAATAAAAACCCAGAACTTCATAAATTTCCAAAAATCTTCATAAATCCTGCAGTTTTCAAGGTACGCACGACCGTGCCATCATGGCACGATCGTGCTAACTGGTCCAAATCCATTTTTTTGTCTGTTTTGGCTGCTGATTATTTCTTGCTTAATCTTGCAGATGAACCATCCGTATTTACAGTTCAGCAAAAATGCTAGGGAAGGGCATTATATCGCAAAGGTGGAACGATTATGGGCAAGACGACACCTAATTGAGCCCATGCGGAAGTTGCAAATGGTTGATTTAGACTTGCTCGGTCAGACAGAGCGGTTTGAAGACCTTATGACACCTCCGTGGACCCGCCTTTTCAACATAGCTGAACCCCAATACGTGGAGCTAGTGATCGATTTTTTTGCCTCTTTTCGATGTACCTTTCCTTGTCCGGACGTATATGAAAAAAACGTTGGTGTAAACTTCCGACTAGGACGCAAATGGCATCATCAATCTATTAGTCGGTTTGGTCAGGTGTTGGGATTATATGAAGATGATGAAATCGATTCTGGGCTCTTTCATGGTAGTTTGCAAGAATGGGAGCCAAATGTGGACAAAGTCGCTTTTTGCAATGAGATCACGGTCCCGGGTCGGGTATGGGACCCGCGGAAGGCCAAGGCAACATGGATTCTTGACCCACTACACCGCGTCATCGATCTAGCGATTGACCTACTTGTTTTCCTTGCATAACTTCATCATGTTCTTGATATGAACCACAAGCATGGTCATGCTAGACAACAATCTTGGCCTAAATCATCATACTAACACAAACACAAACTATAGAATTCATATAAACATTATTTTGATCTTTCCAAATCTAAATGCAAGAATCCATACACATGTTCAAATTACCATTCAATTCATGTTAGAAATTACCATTCCTAGTTTCATGCTATGAATCATACTAACAAGTTAACAAGATTCAACAATCATAATCTTTACATGGGCTTTCCAACACAACACGTATATACTTATGATCAAACATTCAAGAACAACAACTTTAAACATGTACATGAACTCCAAGAACAAGATTAAACATCACTATGAAGATTAACAAAAACAATCATCACATCTCTTTCCATGTTATCACATATTCATTAGCTTCAACAAAGTTTAAGCAACACAATGTTTAGCCCACAAGGCTCATAACTACTAGATCAAACACAAGAAGGCTTTACATTGTTCATAATGTAATAAGCAAGCTAACCAAGTTTAAAGACAAGATTAAATGATAAATGAGTTAATCTTCTAATGATTAAGTCTTCTTCAAAGCTCCTCCTTGGCTCTAACAAGCTTCCAAGTCCAAATTTTTGAGAGAAAACTTCACCAAAATGCTCCAACTCCCTTGCAAATGAGCTTGAAACCCGTATTTAAGCAGCTGGGCGTTTGGCACGACCATGCCACCTTTTGGAATGGTCGTGTGTGGTAAGTGTCAGAAGAGCTTTTAGCCGGTCAATCTTGTTCGCTACTATTTTTGGAAAAATCCCGCTCAAAGTTTCTCGAGGTGGCACGATCATGCCAAGGAACCACCTAAACTGGATCACTCATTCTGGTAAGGAAGAGACTACCTTTCGGGGAATTGATATAGTTGAAATAAGGTCTTAGTCTAGAGCTAACACTAGAGAGATCTCCACCTTAGTCTGTGCTAATCGCTTAGGATAAAGGGTAGCACAGAATCAACAACTCATCATCAACGATCTAAAGAACACGATTTAGCAACAACAACAAATTGAAAAAATAAAAGTTGACGCTCAAGTCCACAAAATTGTAATCAAAGATCTGACTAAGTCTCAGCGCCTTCAACAAAGGCAGATTACATCTCAGCAATCACATATAGAGGAGTTAAGAAAGTTGATCACTGGTCAGGGATCTGATGTTCAGGGGGAGAGTTCAGGAGTTGACAAAGATCTTGATAACAATCAAGACGGTGAACAACCAGATCCCAGTAATGAATACGTTTGTGTTGATACTGAACCAGAGGATGATGATGTAAACAATGTTGTTGATCGTGGTGGAGTTTAGTGGGAACACCCAGGAACTGGTAATTACTGAAAAGATGGAATTGGAAGATAATACCGAGTAGGTTTCTAATGCTCCAACAAGTTGGAAATGGTGGTATATGTGCCTCCAACTTTAGATATACATGAGTCAAGTCAACAAGTTGAGGTTGAGGACGTCATTCTCTGAAGAGGACGCTAATGAAGTTGTGTTTGAAGGGTCTTCTGAAAGAACGCATGTTGCATCACACGATGGATTGGTTCTTAATATCAATGAAACTGCTGAAGGTGTCAAAGAACGAGAAATCCAGTTCCCCTGAAAGCTCTTCGACACCATCATGGTTCAAATAGTTAATTGTTCCTCCGATTGTTAAAGCTTCATATGAGAATAAAGGGGCTTTAAGGTTGAATGGGAGAATCATTAGCTGGAAATATGATGAGGTATTTAGATGTTTTGTTATTAATAGGATTGATGGGTTACAATACTTTCCAGGTTTAAGTTTGGCCAACTTTAATAGTATGCGTGGCCTATGAATTACATTCTCTGGCTCAGAAACCCATGACCAACCAAGATAACAAAATGTTGTTGATGTGCAAAATATGGTGTAACAACCCTCAAAAATATTCCTAGCGACAACCCGTAATCAAAACCAGAAATGCGCGCAATGAAACTTGTATACTCGATCAGAAAAAACTTAGCGGTTAAGAAAACTTGACGGTTGAAGAACCAACCCATAAAAAAGTATACTTATTAGACTCACAATTAAAAAACCGAACCATTTGGGATCAATACCTGAGCATACGCGATAAGAATCAGCACGAAAATCGAGAAAAACGCGCGATTGGGCGAAAAAGACGGCCAAGGACACGTGTCACGCCCATGCGCCACGTGTCAGACCTATGCTGGACACGTGGCAGACCTATACCAGGCCGATCGCCCCGGCGCGTCTCGCCAGGGACCCTGGTTTCTCCCACGACGCGCGGGAGATGCCATTTTGGGCTATATAACCAACAGCGTGGGACTGAAGTTTTTGCACCAGTTCGATCGAATTTTAATGAACTCTCCTCTCTCGTATCTCCGTTATAAATCCCGTACCCCTAAAACCCCTAGACCTGCGAAGCTCTGCCCCGTTGTAAGTACTTTAACCCCCGATCACTAATTCGTTACCCTACCCAATTGATTTAGGACCCACCAACGCATGTCGAGGTCTGCCTGACTAAGTTCGTTGGGGTTCTGTCTCGTGTTGTATGGCTAAAGTGACTTGGATTATTTTACTAACACGTGTGCATTGTATGTTTTGAATAGAAACTCAAGGAAATAATCAGGAACTGTCACCAGAAAGTCCGTAGAAATACCTAAGTTTTAAATGTGAGTCATTCTCTTTTTCTGCTTTGCAAAACCCTAAATGTTTTCAGTTATATTACAGTGATTATATCTTATTCTTACTGGGAAACTATCGTCAGTGTTTTGGAAAAAAATCACACAAGGATAATGTAACCAAATCTGATTTTTGTGAGGTTGGATGCTTGGTTAAACGAACAAGTGTATGGGAAATTATCAGAAATAGATGAAAATGAACACAATGATTTGTACGAGGAAAAAGCCCTTGATCAAGAGTTGATCTCCGGCATAAAAAACCTCGGGTGATGGAAACTACCGATCACCAACTATATAGCACAAGTATATTACAACTTCGGATGGTAACAAGCTCGATACAATGATCCTCTAATTGACCAGAGAGTTCGAGTATATGCTGTTGTGTGTCAAAAAAAATAGTGCGTCTCTAAAATTGAGCTTGTTACCCCATAAAAAGATAACAAAAATCCTAATAACTAACTTTCCGCTAAACGTGCAAGCTCTCCACGACCTTCTTCAACAGTAATGAGTGCAAGCACGTGTTCGCCAATATTGACCAGAGAGTTTGAGAATATGCTGTTGTGTGTCAAAAAAATAGTGCGTCTCTAAAATTGAGCTTGTTACCCCATAAAAAGATAACAAAAATCCTAATATCTAACTTTCCGCTAAACGTGCAAGCTCTCCACGACCTTCTTCAACGGTTATGAGCTGCAAGCACGTGCTAATAATGGCATATTCCTCCTACATTCCCTCGGTGACTTAGTTCATGATTACCGGCAAACGTTAACTGAGTGCACATGGAAAAATTGTTAAATACATAAACATTAGTAAGGATCCTTGATCCTCAGACTTCCTACATTATCCGTTAAGGATCCGTGATCCAGGCTCAGTCTCAGGATGGATGATCCTTGGCATAAAATCCATGCCCTAACAATTGCCCCCAAAATATGAGGAATTAATTGCAACTAGATGATTCATATTTTCTCATTTATTCTGGAAGACTCGTTACTAAGAAACTAGTCGTTACCATAGGACTAGCCTTTACAAGGATGACGTCGGCGATAAGACTCCCCCTGCAACAAACATCATTATATATAGGGTGTAGATAGAGATGAGATCTTCCCATTTAAACCAAAGATCCCTGCTTTAAATCCTTACGTCGAAGGCATTCAGGTATTTTCTTTCTCTATCTCTCTTAACACTTTATCTTTTTTCCTTCTTTCTCTCTCAAAATCCATGGCAAAGATGGTTACTCGTTCCTCACCAGTCAAGGACCTGAGAATAACAGCCCACCGAGAAGTCAAAATCTTCTCAAAAATCCTTCCAGGAACTTTTCCGTTTCACTGATCATGAAATCGATCAGATTCGCCATTGTTTCCTGGAGGGAACTGTTTTCAGACCCTTTGATTCGTCACTGAAAAGTGATTGTGAATCAGACTTCTGGATTTGTTTCCCTGCCGCTCTGTTTCAAAAAGGCTATAGCTATCCCTTTCCAGTATTCACCCAAACATTCTTTAGCCACACCGGAATGTGTTACAACCAAGCGATGCCGATGTTGTGGAAGGTTCTGTACACTCTCGAACAAATAATCAGCAAAGAAGGTCTGGTTTTTGGTCTCACCGAGCTTCATCATCTATATAACCTGGTAACCCATGGATCCCACCGATACCTCTTCAAAGCTAAACCTCAGCATCCTCTTCCACTCCTCAAGACCACCAGGAATGATACAAACTGGAAAAACCAGTTCTTTTTCGTCAAAAGAGATTCTATTACCAACGGAAAGTATCTCCCAAGAAGTGGAATTAGAAGGGTAGGATCTAGGATTCTTAGGATAGGACCACTAGTAACTCTGTTCTTTTCATCTTTTTCAAGGAAATCTGATCCTGCTTCATCTTGTTTTGCAGTGACTAGCTTTGCTGCCTTGAGAGACTTGCCTGCTACCGCTGAGAGAGTTGCTGCCTTCTGGGCCCTAGACACAACAGTTATAACTTTCTATCCACAGGCCAAGGATCTAGAAGAGACCACATCTGTCTCCTACACCATGTCAAGTAAGTATGCATGCATGTATATATACGTAAGTATTTGAAATTAATTAGTTAAGTCATGAATACTTATCTGGATTTTGGTATCGCAAGTGCTGCTAAATCCTCCTCCAAATCTGCCTCTAAGTTTGGCCTTGGGGAACTCGAAGGAATAATCTCCCCACGATCCTTCAAAAAGGAGCTGGCCACATGCCAAAGTCAACCGGAAACAAGGGCATGACTCTTCGTGCCAAAGCTGGGTCCAAGAGGAAGAAGCCATTTGAGCCTGCACCACCAAGTGACGCCTTTCAACTTGAGCAATACATCCATAGCTGCGTCCCTGAGGTAAGGATCACTGATTCTATGGTGTAATTAAAATCTTTAGGGTCAAGGATCCTCATCTTTGCATATTATCCTATGCAGAAAGTTGCACAAATCCAGGCCCTGCAAGAGAAAAAGTTAGTTGAGGCGGAAGAAACCGTTGCCGATCTCCAAGCCTTCTGCACCGCTAAAGATAAAGAGATTGGGCAGCTGGAGAGGGAGATCAATCGCTTGGAGAAGCAGGCCATAGTGGATGCAGTTCAGGCGAACAAGGATCGGTTGGAGGCTGTTGATGAAGCCAAAATCTCTGCTGTCAAGGCTATCCTCAAGGCCAGGATCCAGATAGCTCAGGAGGCAGTGGATCCTTACTTCGACAAGGCTGGATGGGAGGTAGAGGCATGGAAGCAGAGGCTGCAGGAGCTGGGCGATGACGATGAGCCAGAAGGGACACCCATGCTCGAGGCTACTCAAAGTGGCGAGAAGGATCCTGAACAGGCAGCAACTGGCGGCAGTGGCGAAGGTGGTGAAGCTAAGGGTGATGAAGCAGTGAAGGAGTAGGTTGCACCAATGGGTAATGATGGAAAATTCTAGACGTGGCCGGAGCACATTTTTTATGATTGTTGGTTTTTATGGTTTGTTTTGAACAATTTGGGGTTGTACTTAAACAACAGTAATTAGGGTTAAGGATCACTGATCCTTCAGACAATAGGTAGGATGGCAAAGGTGGAGGGATCCTCTGTTTGGGGGATGAAGCCTTTGTTTTATTTCCTGCATTTTACTTTTCTGCATGAATATTAACTGTTAGATAAACCCAATCCAGCCTGGATGGATGGTCCACGTTTTGCTGGTGAAGTCCGGGCCGGATACTTTTGGCAAATATTAACGAGCCTAATAATATTAAACTTTTAACTATCTCCGGTATTGTTAACTGTTTGGTAAAGTTTATTTGATATGCTAGTGTTTCCAAATTTATATAGATTGTTTGTGAAAAATCATAAGTTTGATCTTTTAAGAATTTAGAAAAAGTCATGTCGTTAAAAATTTTCCAATTCTTCTATATAATAATCACAGATAAGATCGAATTAGATACAAGTAGATAAGTCATACACCCTTAATTGCAAGGCTCAGGATGAAGTCAATAAGATAAACAAGTATGAGAATAAAGCATACCAGAAAATCCAAGTTAGGATTTTTTTTATCCTTAGGAACTACCTTTGTACAAGCAAATAAATAAGTCACCGTTAGATAAACTTTAAGGATCCATGATCCTTTTTGAATCAACTTGTGAATCTTTGAGGCTCCAAAACCTGTTGAAATCAACTTGGGACTAAGCCAAACAAAACAAACTGGGGACAAACCCAAGCAACTGGGGACAATCCCAAACAACTGGGGACAAGCCCAAATAACTGGGGACAAACCCAAATAACTGGTGTAAACTGGAGTATGGCCCAAACTGGCATCTATCCAATCGTGAGCGACATGAAAATGCCGAAACCTTAGCTAACGTGAAAACGTTAGAAACCTTAGGAACGGATGTATGGTACATCTACCATTATACTTAGGATCCTACATATAGCCAACAACAATGAAATTGTCAGCCCCTAAAGCGGGTACTGGTCCCATTGCCTCGAACTATACTTGGATAACGTGCGCTACTGGCGGGGTGTTGAAACCGAATTCGTGTGAAAGGTGAAAACCCTTAAATCTTAGAAGGTATTGGATACCTTAAGCTGGGGACATGCCCAAAGTCTTAGAGAGGTGGCCAACCTCTAGATCCTTTAGGTAAAATTCTGCAAAAGCTTAAAACTAGATAAAATTGGAAATTGGGAATTCAACATCCTTTCCTTAAGCAACAAATATAATATAAATGAACTAGTAAAATTTTACTAAAGAAAGGTCACATATCCTTTGAGAATTTTCCAGTTTGAACGGAATATTAGAATGCTTAAGGATCCTCGATCCTTACATAAAATACTTCTTGAGGTGGATAGCATTCCAAGCTCTTGGCATAAGGTTACCATCCATAGTTAGCAAACGATATGCCCCCTTTCCTGCTTTAGCTTCAATTAGATAAGGGCCTTCCCATTTTGGTGCTAACTTGCCATCAGCAGGATTCGTGGTGTTTTGGAATGCTTTCCTCAATACCAAGTCACCTACTTGAAATCTTCTAATCCTGACATTCTTGTTATAAGCACCAGCCGGCCTTTGTTGTTAACTAGCTAGCCTTATTCTCGCCAAGTCTCTAAGTTCCTCCATGGTGTCCAAGTCTTGAGCTAAAGTCTTAGCATTCGCCTCAGGATCAGGGATGCTTGTTCTGGCTGTAGGGACTACCATTTCTGTAGGGATTACTGCTTCAGCTCCAAAGTCTAAGGAGAAGGGAGTCTGACCCGTAGCATTCTTAGGAGTTGTCCTATCTACCCATAAGACATAAGGTAATTCCTTAGCCCATTTGCCCTTTTTGGATCCAAGCTTCTTTTCAAGTTGTTGATGATGATCTTGTTGGATGATTCTGCCTGGCCATTAGCTTGTGGGTGGACTGGTGTTGATGTTATCATCCTAATCCCCCAGCTGTCATAAAAGTTAGTAGTACGATTCCCAATTAACTGGGATCCGTTATCACAAACAATCTCAGAAGGAATTCCAAATCTAGTTATAATATTTCTTTTAATAAAGGATATGACTTCCTTTTCTCTGACTTGGGCAAAGGCTTCAGCTTCTATCCATTTGGAGAAGTAGTCTGTCATAGCCAACATGAACACTTTTCCCCCTGGTGCCTCGGGAAGCTTGCCTACTATATCCATTCCCCATCTCATAAATGGCCAAGAAGAGGATATATGATGCAGAGGTTCTGCCGGTTGATGAAGGATATTACAGTGTCTTTGGCAAGCATCACATTTCTTCGCGTATTCTACAACATCCTTCTTCATAGAGGCCAATAATATCCTGTTCTAAGGATCCTTGAAAATAGTGCTCTGCCTCCAGAGTGGTTCCCACAGTCTCCTTCGTGAAAATCCTTCAGGACTTCTTGTATCTCAGGATCCTCAATGCACCTTAGATAGGGTCTTGCAAGAGACTTTTTATATAACATGTTATTTATAATGGTAAACTGGGATACCTTAATCCTGAATGCTCTTGGATTTTCCCCAATAGGGTTTCTCCATTCTGAATGTATTTCAGAATTGGAAGGATCCAGGATCCTGAATTCGACTGCATATCATCATTGCGAACAACTGCAGCAGCCTCCACTATTTCCATTGCTTCATTCTCTAATTGCAGGAGTTAGTACATGGATAATAGGTATCTTCACATCCTCAGCGCATCTTCAATGAGGATCCAAGGTTGGCTAGAGCATCAGCTTCTGCATTCTCTTCCCTAGGTACCTGTGTTAAACTGAAAAAAGCAAAAGAATCTGCCAGTCTCCTGACTATCTCCAAATATTTAATTAGTTTTTTCGCCTTTAACAGCATAGGATCCGTTATAATGATTAGCAATCAATAAAGAATCTACAAATACTTGAAGATATCTGATCCTCATATTTTTAGCTAGTTGCAAACCTGCTATCAAGGCTTCATATTCAGCCTCATTATTAGTGGTCTGAAACTCACACGCTATAGATTGGGGTATAATGTCCCCCTGTGGCGATTTTAGTAGTAGGCCTAGTCCAGTTCCCTTGACATTCGAGGCTCCATCTGTGAAGAGTGTCCAAGGATCCTTGGTCTCCTCAAGTTGTTGCACTTCCAATTCAGTCTCTCTTTGTAGATCACTACTGAAATCAGCCACAAAGTCAGCCAAAGCTTGGGATTTAATAGTAGTTCTAGGCTCATACTTAATGTCATATGCACTAAGTTTAACAACCCATTTTTCCATTCTTCCCGACATCTCTGGTTTCCTAAGAACATTCTTAATAGGAAAGTTAGTTTTAACAACAATAGTATGAGTTTCAAAATAATGTCTCAGTTTGGTAGAAGCCATGATTAAAGCAAGGATGAGTTTCTCTAAATGAGAATACCTGGCCTCAGCATCAAGTAGACTTTTACTTACATATATACCAGATGTTGTTGGCCTTCGTGATCCTTAACTAGGACCGCACTTACCGCTTTACCTGAAACGGCTAAGTATAAGGACAAGGGCTCTCCATTTAAGGTTTGATCAAAGCCGGTGCTGAAGATAGGTAATCCTTGAGAGCCTGTAGAGCAGCTTCATGCTTTTCATTCCATTCGAATTTCTTATTCTTCCTCAGAATATCATAAAAATCCTTGCATCTTTCTGAGGATTTTGATATGAATCTATTCAAGGCGGCAATCCTTCCTGACAATCTTTACACATCCTTGGCGTTGGCAGGAGACTTGATGTTCACTAAAGCCTTGATTTGTTCTGGACTTGCTTCAATTCCTCTCTTGGTCACCATATATCCTAAAAATTTTCCAGCTTTGACCCCGAAATGGCATTTAGAGGGGATTAATTTCATATTCTATTGGTCAAGAATATTGAATGCTTCTTCGAGATCCTTCAGGTGATCCTCAGCTTTCTTAGACTTGACCATCATATCATCTATGTATACTTCCATTGTGTGTCCAAGTTGCTCCTTGAACATCATATTTACCAGCCTTTGGTATGTAGCACCTACATTTCTTAAACCAAAGGGCATAGCAATATAACAATATATGCCGGTGGGTGTCATGAACGTTGTATCCTCTTGATCAGATGGTTCCATCTGAATTTGTTGAAATCCAGATGAAGCATCCATAAATGTTAACAACTCATGACCCGCCGTAGCATCCACCATGGAGTCAATGTGGGGTAAAGGGAAAGGATCTTTGGGACATGCCTTGTTTAAATCAGTAAAATCGACTCATACCCTCCACTTTCCATTTTTCCTTTGAGCAACAACCACATTGGCCAACCATCTTGGATACTTGACTTCTCTTATCATACCTGCCTTTAGTAGCTTGTCTACCTCTTCTTGAATAATCGCATTTCTTTCAGGTGCAAACTTCCTCCTCTTTTGGTGAATTGGCCTGAAAGACCTGTCAATACCAAGTTTATGAGTAATCACATCTTTTGAGATACCTGTCATATCTTCATGCTTCCAAGCGAAGGTAGATTTTCTATGTTTGAGGAAGGATATTAGATCATGCTCTATGCTCTGCTGGATCCCGGATCCTATATACACCTTGGATTCAGGATCCTCGGGAACTAAGAGTATATCCTTGACGTCTTGTTCTCTTACCTCCATTACGTCTCTTGGAGGATGCTTTAATTGCTATGCTTCCCTAGACTTGGAAGCAGGTTTCATCGAGGAAGTGTAGCAATTCTTTGCCTCCTGCTGATCACTTTCTATTTTGACTATTCCCAATGGACTTGGAAGCTTGACACATTGGTGGTACGTTGATGGGACCGCCTTCATGTCGTGTATCCATGGCCTGCCAAGAATAACATTACAGCAAGATAAGCAATCTATTACACGAAATTTCTGGATAGAATTCACCCCCTCTATGTAAATTGGAAGTTTGATGTCCCCCAATTATTCTTGGTTTTCCCACCGAATCCCACGAGCACCGATGATCTTGGTATGATCTCGGATTCAGGGATGTTCATCTTTTTGATGACATCCAACTGAATTATGTTCACTGAACTCCCTCCACCGATAAGGATCCTATGAACAAAATGATTAGAAATAAACAAAGTAATGACAAGACCATCATGATGAGGATCCTGAATGTCTACGCGATCCCCCTCATCAAAGGATATCATTTTTTGCTGCGTTAGGGTAGATGTTCGGACTGGCCTCTCCCCATTCTCCATCTTTGTCTCCTTAGCATGCCTTTTAGCCGCTGAAAATGAAGTTCCACATATATCAGAACCACCTGAAATAAAGTTAATGATCTGAGCATCTGTTGGCGGTGGAGGAGCTCTTTCAGGAACTTTCTCAGTATCCTGAGTCCTTGAACGTTTCCTTCCCAGTAATTCCTTCAATATCATTTGCTAAGAAGATAGCCAATCTCCTTCCTCAACGATATACACTCACCAGTAAGGTGGCCAAAATCCTCATGATAAGCGCACCATTTGGACTTGTCTTTATTGGCTGTGGCCTTCTCATTTTTCCGAGGCCACCTAGCTTTGTCACCTAGACTCTGCATAGCAAGGATTAGTTCATGATTATCAACAGAAAAACAATACTCAGATATTGGAGGATAATCCTCATCATCTTGTTCAACTGCATTCACATTGTGATTGTCATGTTTAGAGTATGACTTGGATCGATTATTCTTAAAGAATGATCCTTGTTTTTCTTGTTTCGAGGATCCTGAGAGCCTCTCCTGGATCCTTTTGTTATCCTCTAAACAAATAAACCTCAATGCCCTGTTCCTCACTTCATCTAAATTCCTGCAAGGTGTCAATACAAGGTCATCATAGAATGAAGAATCCTTAAGCAATCCCATTTAGAATGCCTCCACAGCAGTGGCAATATCTAAATTAGGAATTTCTAAGGATTCTCGACTGAACTTAGTGATGTAATCTCTTAATGGTTCATCACGCCCCTGGGTTATTCTATATAGATCACTAGTTAACCGTTCAAAGGTTCTACTGCATGAAAACTAGTTATTGAACAAATTAACTAGATGAGAAAATGAAGTAAGTGAGTAGGGAGGAAGACTTAGCAGCCATTTGAGTGCTGATCCAGTGAGTGTGGATCCGAAGCCCTTGCAAAGCAGCCTTCCTTTAACCTTTCTGGAATGGGATTGATCTCCATTCTTTCCCGGTATTGTGCTACATGCTCCCCTGGGTCGGTTGTGCCATCGTAGAGCTTCATGTTGGGGGTTTGAAAGCTTTTTGGTATCTCAGCGTTGCATATAGGAGGTGCAAAACGAGACACCCTGTGACTTCCATCCGGGATCTCAGGAATGGGCTTAACCACTCCTGGGACGCTGGATATCATATCCTTAAGCTTCTGGAGCTCCCGTGCCATAGCCTGATTGATACCTGTATCCTGCATGGAACCATAGTTAGAGCCAGAAGATGTATTGACATTGTTACCTCCTGATTGGTTTGGAAGTGGTATGTCAGAAGTATATCCAAAGGTGGGCGCTTCAGGTGTAACAGTTTGACCAGACGAAGCAATAGTCTGCATAGGGATGAAGTCCCCTTTATAAACTTCAGAATCCTTGAATATCTGATCCCTGAAGATCCTTGATCCTGAAAGATATTAGGTCCAGGATACATGGGTGCTGACGTCCTTGAAGGATACTGCATGGATCCTTGAACCTAAGAGGAGGATCCTTGAACCTTATCCCAAGCAGAGGATCCTTGATCTTTAGAAAAGGATCCTTGATGCTGGAAATAGGATTCCTTTGGTGCAACTGTCTCCAAATATCCTCTTGAGCTGAGATAGGCTCCTTGATACTGATACGATGATCCTGGAGATTGGGATGAGGATCCATAAGGCTGGAAATGAGATGCTTGTGGCTGCGTCATTGCCGATGATGCCTGCTGGTAACTGGAGGATCCTTGGATTTGAACACCGGATCCCCTGGAATGCTGGATTGTTGATGCTGGAGAAATGAAATCCAATGATCTAGGCATCAGCGAAGAGTGATCCTCCACTGATATCTTCTGCTTCTTGATTTCATCAATCTCCCTGAGGCTCCTTTGGTTGGTTTTGTCCTGCTTCTCCATATAGTTCTTCATCTACAAAATCAAAGTAGAAACATCATTGTTAGTAACTGTAGATGAAGAAACAATGGAGGTTTTTGATCCTGTGTAAACAGGAGTAGTTTTCTTCGGAGCATTATAAGCGCTCCTCGCCGGTGCAGGGGGAATGGGAGGCAATGATGCACAAGTCTGAGATGAGGTAACCGCTGGCATGGCCCTTGAAGCAGATTTTCCATGAGAAGCCATGTAGTTGGAAAGAATGGATGAGAATGAATGAAATGAACAGACTTTTTAGAATTGAAGCACCGATTGCCCCACAGTGGGCGCCAAACTGTTTTGGTAAAAAATCACACAAGGATAATGTAACCAAATCTGATTTTTGTGAGGTTAGATGCTTGGTTAAATGAACAAGTGCATGAGCAAATATCAGAAATAAATGACAATGAACACAATGATTTGTACGAGGAAAAAGCCCTTGATCAAGAGTTGATCTCCGGCATAAAAAAAATTCGGGTGATGGAAACTACCGATCACCAACTATATAGCACAAAAAGATTACAACTTCGGATGGTAACAAGCTCGATACAATGATCCTCTAATGTGAAAGTATGTGTTCGCCAATATTGACCAGAGAGTTCGAGTATATGTTGCTGTGTGTCAAAAAAAATAGCGTGTCTCTGAAATTGAGCTTGTTACCCCATAAAAGATAACAAAAATCCTAATAACTAACTTTCCATTAAACGTGCAAGCTCTCCACGACCTTCTTAAACGGTTATGAGCTGCAAGCACGTGCTAATAATGGCATATTCCTCCGACATTCCCTCGATGACTTAGTCCACGATTACTTGCAAACGTTAACTG
Source organism: Scalesia atractyloides (assembly GCA_947069175.1). Classification (NCBI taxonomy): domain Eukaryota; kingdom Viridiplantae; phylum Streptophyta; class Magnoliopsida; order Asterales; family Asteraceae; genus Scalesia; species Scalesia atractyloides. The sequence goes on along the minus strand of CAMTDV010000006.1, from coordinate 11,935,018 downwards.
AGTGCACATGGAACAATTGTTAAATACATAAACATTAGTAAGGATCCTTGATCCTCAGACTCCCTGCATTATCCGTTAAGGATCCGTGATCCAGGCTCAGTCTCAGGATAGATGATCCTTGGCATAAAATCCATGCCCTAACAGTCAGTATGTGAGGTTTTGTATACATTACTTGATAAGCTTCACCATTGGACAATGGGTTAGCCAATGTGTGATATGACCACAGTCACAGGAACTGCCACCGAGTGACAAATACTATTTAAAATAGTGTCTTTACTATTGGACAATGAGTTAGCAAATAGTAGTTTAGTAAGATAAACAAATGTAAAAACTCTTAATGCTGTAAATATAAGAATGTCTCATTTTGTACAAACTGAATGAACTCGCCAGTATTTCCTGCTGATAAAATGTTTTTAAACATGTTTCAGGTAATTACAGTATGAGTTGTGAGACGACACCAGAAGGCTTAAAGAAGTGGCTTATTTTATCAATTAAATTAAGAAAACGCTGTTTTATGAGTTCGGGTTTATTCCTTATTAAAAACTACCTTTATAAAACATGGATTTTATTCCCATCTGTTTAATCAATAAAATCCGGTGTTTCTAAACTACGATCCTGATGAAATTTTCTGCTGCAACGTTTTCAAAATAACCACCGGTACCACTTGACTGCTTCACGGCTCCCGTCCACGGTGTGGTCGGGGGCTGTGACAAAAGTGGTATCAGAGCCACTAGTTTAAGCAATTAAGTGTTGTGATAATTCCTAAGCTTAAACAAAAGAGTTAGGAAATTGATATTAACTGGTAGCACCAGGATATTGTTTAGACTTTCACTTAAGAAAGATGTACTTTTAAAATCATGGTTTGAGAAAATTCTTTTTACGGGAAATACAATGTTTAATGTCCGCTTGAATTTAGGACTTGTCATTTGGTTATTCGCGGATGCATTCTCTAAGATAACCTTTCCAGGCTCTTCATTCATTTCACCCATTAGTTCTAGAAGCTCTAACAAATTTCCTTTATTTAATAAATCTTTTGATTCATCATGACCACGAAACGACAATCCGCCATTCAACAACCTTTTTCCAAGTAAAGTAGAAGCACTTAATCTAAGTTTATAATCACATTTCTCCTTAGGGTCCTTTTGTCCCATTGTGTGTGTACCGCTTAATTTTCTTTAAGTAAATCGGCACACTTTTTGAAACATTTTTTGGGAGCACTATTAACTAGGCCAACATGTTTTTATGTACCTTTTTCCAATTGTTATACCCGTTCGAAAACAAATGGGTCTTTATGATCTCCATATTCGCCCCTAAACAAGTAGCAACATAAGAAAAACACCTGATCTGATTTTAAACTATACTCTAACCATCCCTTATAATACTTTTTGTCATACCATTCTTCCTTGAATTTTCTTAACTCTTTACCTTGAAACGTTGATTGTGGGAATTTAATACCCGTTGGTTGACATGGTCCTCCAAGTAGGTATGCCCTTCTAACATCATTCTGTTGGTTCAGTTATATGATGCAATCGTCTTGCGATCATGAGGATCCGAAGGAAGAGTATCCACATCAACAAATTCCGAAGATGATTCATCCCCTTTCCTCTTGAGAAATCGCGCCATAACTTCCCATACTTATGGTTCCTTCCTAATCCTATCACATACAAATAAACAAGGATCTTCAAGTGTTCAACCACAACCCATATTCCTTAATTTAAAATTTAAAATTTTTAATTTCAAGCGCTAGTAATTGTTGTTTACCAACCAAAAATCATATAAACAACATAATCACCCTACCAAAGACTAGAACAACCCAAAAAAACATCAAAACACATAAAATTTCAAACATTTTTAAATTTATATAACTCTATTTTTCTTGAAAAAACCACATAAAACATCAAAATAACTCAAATAATGGAAAGTACCTCTTTTAATTATAAGATTTCGGATGGAGTGGTGGCCGGAATTTGGCGATTTCGGCAAGACAAAGTGGTCGACGTCGTTGGGGCAGTGGGGGCATTCTTTTGTTTGTTCGTCTGGTCGTTGGGGATATCACATGCGGGAGATGGTGGGACGGTTAAGTAATTGGGTTGGGTTTCATGAATAATAATTGGCTTGAGTAGTTGGGTTACAACTTACAAGGAATCCTAATACATAAATTCATAATTGGACTTGAGTAAGTGGGTTGGGTTTAATAAATAAATCAGTGTATAGAAATATATTTTTTTCTAAGAGGGCAGTTGAAAATTTTCAAGGGGAGCGATCGGGATTTTCCGTAAAAAATAACACAATTTTTTTTTCAAGGGATGCGGCCGTCCACCCACACCAAAAGGTGAGTCCCTCCCTGTATACAACTTTTTTTTTATTAGCAGTCTGTTCTATTACATCTAAAAATAATTTATATTTTTATGTGTAAGAGAAAAGTAGGATCCGGTCCGATCATACTTCAACTTTAGCAGTTTGGTATGGTTTCTTGTTTTTCATATACAAGTAATTTATTGCACACATAATGACACATTTTATTTTCAGATGCTAGTATTAAAGTATATAAATGTAGAATGTAGAAGTTCTTACAGTTTGTGTAAGGTCTCATCCTCGTCTGTTGGAAAATATTCCGACGTTATGCATATCCATAGACATGATTTTATTGTATATGGTTAATTCATCAATTTATTATTATTATTTTTCGGCAAATACTATAAAAACATTATGCTTTCTGATTTTTTTTTAACAAAAGTTACTCAATAATTTTTTTACAACATAAAAGTCGCTTCGTACATCAATTTTGAACAAAATTATGACATAACTTATGATAACTTGTTTTTGTGGCACATATGTAAAATATGATAACTTGTTTTTGTGGCACGTGTTGATGTAAGGCGGTTGAAGTACTTGATTTTTTTGTTCAACAACTTTAGCTCTTTGAATTCAAGCAGCAAGTCCCACATCTTGATCACACTCGGCTTCGTCATGGATTATCTTGCTTTCTCATTGACATCTTAATCTCACTCTTGTTTAATACTTTAAATTTCCATTTAAATTCCTTTTTGGAGGATAAAAAGTATATAGGCCAATTCAATTAGGATAACTTTGTAAATCTTTTGTTAATAAATATATTTTAAAGATTTCTCTACTATTATTCTTTGTATAAATTTAATTAGGTTAACTTAAAAAAAAGAGATATTAATACAGAGTCCAACTCTTTGTTATGGAACTAACTTGTATTAGTTTATCAAATCTGATTGTAAAAATATGTTACTTTTTTTGAATGGTTTTAATGTCACACTTTTCGGGCATTAAAAGAGCTCATATCCAAACACTTCGGGTTTTTCCTTACCGTGCCAAAGTGTTCGTGGCAAAAGAACAGCCCATGACATCCTTTGGTTTCAAGTGGGGGTAGTAACTTATAACACACTTGGATACACGGCAAGAATAATTAGATTTTAACTTGTTTAATGAATAGGTTGTGTTAGTTTAACCTGTTTATTAAACGGGTCATATTCAGGCAGACCTGCTTAACCCATTTAACTAAACATGCTAGCTAGTAATCTGTATAACTCAATTTTTACAACCCATCAACACAGGATCTTACATGTGATTTTATATCTTTGGAAGTCAAAATTCTTGTCCGATTAACACAATTGCGTTGTAAAATTTGTAGTAAATTTGTTCTACACTCTACATCGATCATGTTGCAAGGACGAAATCTATTTTCATAGGACAAAAATTACATTACTTCATCTTCAATATAATAAGATCACATAAATTAATAAATGCGTAATCTATAAATACCTTAATCAAGATGCCATACAAGCAAAAGATCACATTATTACTACTACTGATTGTCTGATTCAGTGTTGCATCACTTCAACATAACCACTAAAACAAGCAAAATATAACAGCATAAGGCACACACTAGCTTGCAAGGCATTGCATCCTTGCTTTTTCACATCAGTTTTAGATGATGATGATCATTATCATTACTCAAGTAGCTTGTTTTTTATTATAATAATATGTAATTATTAAAGAAGCGATATGTCCATGGGGTAAGGGTTCCCAAAGATATTATCGATGAAATAGTGAGGATGAGCAGCATCCATTACCACAAACTGCATATCCTCGGATGGCTTCCAGTGTCGCTTCCTTTGGTTTATGAACCAATTGTTTATCTGTTTCTGATCTAGCCCTGTTGATTCAGCTAGTGCCAACTTCTGAGCTTCCTGTAAATAACAAAACCATAAAAGTAATAAGTTGGATGTAAACCAGTCTGCAACTTCACTGGATTTGGGAGTGGTACAACTGTTAGGAGAACGGTGTTCATTTATATTATGTTTAAGCCGATGTCTCTAGGACTGATTAATAATAATATTAATACATCTGAAGTGAATCCTCACTTTCATGGTTTTTCTTTTATTTTTAATCATGGAAATTTATTATCAATCAGTGGAAGCAGCCTCTCCAACCACACGGATAGAGAAAAGGTTTTCCCTCGTCCCACCCTACCAGACCCTACCGATTGCTTTTGCTACGAGTGGGATTTTACTTGGTATATATGTTTGTTTATTTGTTACCAACCAAGATTAAACATATTAAAAAGACGCAACGAGGGAGTTTACGGAAACCAATTTGTGAACTAAAGCATAGGTGAATCAACTATGAACCACTATGATTTAAACTACACGAAGTATGAACGCATGAAGTAACTGAGGACAAACGGACGTGTGATTGAAAAAGAACCTTTTAGTACAAGCAATGCTTCCGAAATAGCAAAGAACAATGCATGGAAATTAAAGTCATTTACCGAAGGATATGGCCATTTGTAATGTCTAATCCACCAGTCAAGCAACTGTTGACGAGCTTCTTTGGGCAATTTCCCTTTCTTTCTTTTTTTCATGAATTCCTGCTTCAGACTTCCTAAATACCCACTGTACTTGCGTAGCAACTGACCTTTCAGCTCCCGATCTTCAGCTTGAGGATCAACCATACCGTTATTGTTCATGTCAACATCAATTTCTTCTTCAGACGATCCATTCCTATCCATGCCTCCCTCACCACAACCTTATTTCACAATGAAAGATTGCAAAAATCATCAAACAAGAAACTTAGTTAACAAAATTAAAGGTAGTAGTAAAATGTGTGTACAACACATGCAAGTTGTAAAATGTGTATCCCATATTATTTATACTGTCTAAATAGGTAGTAGGGTAACACATATATAAAATTGAGTACACTATATAATTAGATAGGATACACAAAGAGAAAATAGATAAATAACTTAAAAGCCATAATTAATTGGGTCCCATTAAACACTTAGTCCATGTGTAGTGGTCAAGCCCCATAAGGTGGGCTATGTGACAAGTGGTAAAATGTGTAAAAGAAGGGGGTTATATAACTTGAATGTGTAGTGGGAAGGGGGGTTATATAACAAGCATGTATATGTTTGTGAAAGAAATTATAGATATATGTGTACGTATATATGTGTGTGAGAGAAACAAACAATAACCCCCCTTCTTCCCGTTATAGATATCACGGCTGACCACATAACCCCCCCCCTCACGCCGGGGGCGGTGTTCCGGGGCGTTATAGCCTAATATGGCTCTATATGACCCCCACTACGCATGGCCTTAGTACCATGTTGGGTATTGTCAATTGATTATAGTGCATAAATAGATAATCACATGTTTACAATTTAGCACCCAACAATACATAAAGAGAGAATAGATAAATAACCTAAAAATATCTAGGATCTTTATCTAGCACATGTTAAAAAAAGATTGCAGTTTTATGATTCATGTTACATAGATAGTAGGGTAACACGTATTAACAATCGAGTACCCTACACCATAGATGGAATACACAAAGAGAAAATAGATAAATAACTTAAAGCTATAACTAACCCATTAAACACTTAGTAACATGTTGGATATCGCCTATTGATTATAGTGCATATATATTATCACATGTTTACAATTTAGCACCCAACATTCTACCCCATGTTACAAAGAAGATTTACAACATATAATCCAACCAACAAGTTAATCAATCTAGTTTAAACTGTGTATTAAGTTAGCTAAAAAGATGGTTAACCTTACATTTAGATAGTCTTCCTGGTTTAAAATCTCAATGGCTGTTGAATTTAAGGTTAACATGCATGAATCCCTAAAACTATTGTAACCTATTTCACCCTAGAAAACTATAGAATCTATTAAAATTTAAAGTATGATTCATTTGTATGATATATGAAAAAGGTTTGAACCACAAAACTAAGACAAACAATTTGAAACAGTAGTTAGAAAAGTAATGGTAATTTAAGATCAATTCAAATAAAAGAAAAGTAGATCCCAATTCAAAATATTTGCACTGTTTTTATAAATCATTTTATAAAATTTATCGGAGCCGGTTGTTCTTATTCCCATGTATGTGTCAACAACAATAATCGAGACGATGGGTACTTGTTAAACTTCTGATCCATGTCTCCCAAAGCTGTAATATAAGTGGCACATAATAAATAATTTCTTCTCGATATTGAACACCACATTGCTTCCTTATTATTATATACCACTATATAAAAATATGTAACATATATACATAAAATAAAGAACACATGTATGAAGGTGAAGAAAGATCAGATTCCTTTATGTACCAGAATCTGAGTTTGAGAAAGTGATTGCCTTGAACTGAGACTCCATCCTTGAGAGAAAAAGCATAGCTTCCTTGAAGGGTTTTGAGAGTTCTTGTTCATATTTAATCAGCATCTCACTGTAAGCTTCCATGAACTGATCAAGAGCTGGATCTTGTCCAACAATGGTGGAGCTCATGCCCGCACCACCTCCGCTGGTGCCCGCACCATCGGAGCCAGATCGGCTGGACATCGCAGCCATCACGGACGCACGGCAGGCTTCTTCTAGTCGTTCAACTACTTCTGCTGGTGCTCCTATCTGTTTTTAGTTGTAAAGATTCAACTTTTTTGTTATTATCTTGATGAAAACTTGAAAATTTTAGTGGGATAAAGACTAGGGTTTTATAGATTCAAGAAATATTGTGTTTTTATTCAAAAAGATTCAATCTTTCATTATTATCTTGATACAAACTTGAGATTTTTAGTGGGAAAAAGACTTAAGGTTTTATATGTTCAAGAAATATTATGTTTTTTTATTAAAAAAAGATTCAATCTTTCATTACTCTGTAGATGAGAACTTTGAATTTTTTTGTGGGAAAAAAGGTAGGATTTTTCATATATTCAAGAAATATTATGTTTTTATTCAAGAAGATTCAACCTTTTGATTATTATCTTGATAAAAAAGACTTGAAATTGTAAGTAATAAAAAGACTAGGGTTTATATATCCAAGAAATATTATGCTTTTATTCAAGAAGATTTTACCCTTTCATGATAAAAACTTGAAATCTTTAGTGGGGAAAAGACTAGGGTTTTATGTATTCAAGAAATGTTAGTTTCATACCATGTGAGAAATGACTAAAAACAAGTTATGTCACACGCGCACACACAAAAATCTATGAAACCCCCTTCTGGGTTTCATCTTACAAATGTTCTCTCTTCATGTGGGTCTCTAATAACCTACCAAAAGAAGCAATACACACATATACATAAATAAAATAAAATATATATTGGATTCCACCCCCACAATTCTTCAAGAAAATGCAATCTTTAAAGAAAGTGACTTCTGGGTATCTTCAAAAAATGCAATCTTTAAACAAAGTGACTTATGGGTTTCTTCCAAAACACAATCTTTAGACAAGTTAGGGTTTTCAAGAAATATCTATATGTATATAATATAATATACCTTTTGACAATTAAGATAAGCCGATAAAAGACGAGGGTAATGAGGATGAGACATGATCTTGGCTTTAACATTACTGTTGCTATTGGTGTTATGATCTTCAACCATCATAGCAGATGCTGAAGTCCCACAGTTGCTTTGGTGACGATGATGGTGATCTTGAGGGGGGGAAATTAGGGTTGTATTATTGTACACAACAGAAGATTGTGGAACACACAGTGACCCTGATCCATTGTTATTGTTGTTGTGATTATGATCTCCAAAGCTCATTAAGTTACATGATCTACCACCATCACCACAATCCATTTGAATGTTGGATCTTTCTGTAAGTCTAAGTTGCAACTTCAACTTAAGTTCCTGTGCAAAGATACGTGCATAATTGATAATGATAATTGTCTGTATGTTTGGGAGAGAAAGAGAGAGAGAGAGGGTTAGGTTAAATGGTTAATTTCTCCCGAGATTTAAGCTTACAAAAGCGGTGTTGTTCAGCCCTTTTACTGAAAAACCTATGTACTAGTATACGTCCAAGTATATATAACTAGACGATGAATGAAAGCTGAGGGGAAAAGGGACTGCTTTAGGTCATTGGAAAATGAGTGTGTTTGTTTGTTTGGTTATCTTTTTCTTTTGCTACCAAGGTGTGTGTTGTGTGTGTGGTGAGAGAGAGGGAGATTTGCAGAGAGTGCACGCGAGATGCTGATAAGTTAATGGTAAAATGTAATGTTTATCTTGTTTGTAGTGGGGTTATACAGAGAGAGAGAGAGAGAGAGAGAGGGGGGGGTATAGTGGTGGTGTGTATAGTAGAGTGTAGAGAGACTTGTGAAAGAAAGAATGGTGCAAACGGCAGGGTTTACCTTCCCAATGAAAACACTCTCCCCGTTTCTTTGCACTGCCACTGTGGCACTGCCAAAACTGGCAAACTCTAGAGAGAGAAAGTGAAGTGAGAGAGCGAGAGCGAGAGAGAGAGAGAGAGAGTATGTAGAGAGAGAAGGGAAGGAACGATCAAATCGAGGTTGTGTATTTTTGTAGTTTTGAGTCATGAGATGATTGAGTGTTCAGAAGAAAAAGTTAAAATGGTTTTTATTCACCCTATGTAAACAACAATACCTTCTTTCAAGTAAAATCTTACTTTTCCTTCTTTATTTTCAAAATAATAAACTTAACTAGCATTAAATACCCCGCGTAAAAGCATGTCAAATAGTACCAGTCTCATACAACCGTCTGCGACCACCAATGTGATGTTGTGGCATGTTATAGCGAAGAAAGACCGAAATAAAGAACATTTAAAAAATAACTAAGTCGGTCTATGAGTCATGCGTTATGACGAACCTATCAAATGAGAAAAAATAGACGTAAAAACATTGAACAACACATGAACGTTACGCCGTGTTAACTCGCAAAATTATGAACGAAACGTAAAAACATTGAATCACACACGCACGTTGCGTTGTATTAAAAAATTTAGTACGAAACGTAAAACGAAAATTTGGGAAGGATGAAAAGTATAAGAGACCAAAGTTGAAAGTAAAAAAGTTGTGCGGTTAAATTATAAAAGATAAAAGTTTTGGGTTAAAAGTAAAAAAAATCATTTTTGTGAGTTAAAATTCTAAGAAACCGAAAAATAGAAAATATAAAAACTAACAAAGTCAATCAATGACGTTGCGACGAACATATGAAAGAAAACAATAGACGTAAAAGTTTGAACTACACATGGATATTGCACCGTATTACCTCGCAAAATTATGAAGGAAATTTAAAAACGTTGAACCACACTCACACATTGCTTCGTGGTAACTCACAAAATGTAGTACGAAATGTAAAATAAAAATCTACGAAATATGGAAAGTATAGGGGAGCAAAGTTAAATATAAAAAAGTTGAGGTTAAATTATAAACGAAGAAAAGTTATGGTTTTAAAGTAAAAAAAATCAATTTTATAAAGTTTAAAATGGCAAGACATTCAAAAATAGGGGTTAAAAGTAAAATTTCAATTTTTTTTAAATCACCCAAAGCATATATTACAAGACCTAATGCATAGAAAACCTGATAATTTATACGATATAAAAAATGTGTACTTATTAATATTAAGTTATGTGTAAGTAAATTACTTTTAACTCCCTATATTTTAATGTTTTAATTATTGGGGTCCGAAATCAAAATGTTTAACACCTTGAATCTTTAACCGTTTTTCTCTCCTTGAGTGTTTAACCATTTTTTTCTCGAACATTTCAAATCCAAATTTCTAACACTGTTAAGAATTTTTTGTTAATTTTATTTAAATGTCCAGATTACCTCTATAGTTAAAAAATAAAAGAAAAACTAATTTATTATTTGATTTCTCATCCTCTCTTATACATCTAGAGAGAAAGAGATTCTCTCTTTCTCTCTAAACACAATAAACGACTCTTAATACAGATCTCTTAACAAAAACCTAAAATTCAACCTATAAGCACCCTAAATCACTCAATTTCAGTTTAAAACACCTTTAAACTTGCAATAATTTCAGTAATGTCTACATCATCGAGCACCGTCATCAGACAAATTCAATAATGTAGAAAATTTAACAATAGATCTGCAACAAAATCCTAAAATTCGACCTAAAAAGCTGTAACAAAACCCTAAAATTCAGCACCGTTGCCACCTTCAATAATTCAGCACGCCGTCACCTTCAAACCTGCACCGAAACCCTAAAATTCGACCTACAAACACCTTCAATCAGAGCCGCCATCAGAGCACCTCCGTCACCATCAGAGCACGGCCTCAGAGCCGACGTGAACTGATATGCGCCAAATACAACATATAAATTGTATCGGATACGGTATAAAACCCTTTTTTAGTACTAATGTTGGAAAAAGTGTGTTCTTTGTATACTTTTGATTTTCATGATTAAAAGAGCTTAAACGTACAAAAGTAACAAATAAACGACAAAAACCAGCATAAGTATGAAAGACGGGAAGACAACACTCTATACCAACCCTCTGAGCTTCACCCTAAGACTAAAGACAACAAATCAGAAGTCTGGCACCGTGCCTTTGACACACGGGATAGTACAGCAAGTACAATGGCCACAGGGTCGTGCCGTTGACACACGGGGTCGTGTAGCAGACTGATCTGACATGCATATTAAATGAAGACATAAAAGAAGGAGGACACGGGGTCGTGTGAAGGGTTTGTTTTCAACTATAAACAGGGGTGCTTGGTTTCATTTCAAGTCATCTCTTGGCAAACCACTCCTCTCACACATGTCACCACTCCACCATCATAATACCACCATCATCCACCATATTCATTCATCTTAGAGTGTGTAGTAGTCTCGGGATCCAAGATTGATCGTAAGAGTTTTTGTCAAACAAAGGTCATGCTTGGCTAATCTCTTACATCACTTGGTGAACACAAGTTATTTATGTATTACTTTTGATTCCTAGCTTTGGTTAACTTTTTAATTGGGTATGTATTAATAAAATTAATAACTAGTTTTTTATATTGAAAGTGAATTATATTCTATCATCCTTCATGTTTCGTTGATTCACTCATTCGTATTTTAAGGTCTTTATAAAGGATGTTAACTGTCTGGAAGGGGTTAAAGGGTGGTATGGGTAAAGTTCTTGCCTCGTTCAGTATGTAAATCCTGCGAGGACTTAGTTCAAGCTTATTAGGACTTCCTTTGAGTCAGATAGCATCAAATCGGGGGAAGTAAGAACGACTTGAATCACTTATAAATAAATTACTATTAAAACTTTAAACCGGCCTTGCGGGACTGTATCCCTGATGACTCAGACCAATATGACCGAGGGTAGCGTTGCCTCCAAAAGAGGGAAATGTCAGATTTTGCATTAATAACTTACTCAATTATCATTCAATATTCCGGCCTTGCGGGACTGTATCCTTGCTGACTCAGACAAATATGACTGAGGGTAGTGTTGCCTCTAAAAGAGGGACATGCCACTTTAAATAAGATAATCTCTTAAAAAACCCAAAGCGTGGAAATTCAAAGGATACGTAAATAACAACTCGGAACCAAGTGATTGTATCTTGTCTATTTGTTTCTTTTATTGCTTTGTCTATTTTTTATGTTTACTTATTAAAAAAATCTTTTCTAAAAATTTGATTAGATTAGACGTCGACGATATTCCGGTATTAAAAGCTCTTGTGTCCTTGGAAATGACCTCGGTATCTTGACATTACTATACTACGCCAACGATGAGTGCACTTTCCCTATTATGTTGTAGAGAGTGATAGTTACATATCGTGTTTTTATAAATTTAAAGCTTGAATAAACGAGTGAAAAGTACTTAAAATATATCTAAAAATTACATACACCCTCGCTCACGTCATTAACAAAACCCTAAAATTTAAACATCTCTCCGAAATATCTTGAGGTTTGATGGAAGGATCGGAGTTTGTCAATCGGATCTAAGGTTATACGCTTTTGTTTCTGACATGTTAGGTAAGGAAGGTGGTGGAGGTGCGGTAGGGATGGTGGTGTTAGGGGTTTATAGAGAGAGAGAGATATAGAGAGAGAAATTGCAAGTGTGTGTGTGTTCAAATGTTTGTATAAAAATATACATAATTTATTTTTGTATATAATATTAATCTTTATGCATTAGAAACTTGTTCCTTGTACTCTTGTGCATATAAGAGTTGTACTTTGTGTGTAATGACTAAATTATCCTCTTAATTAACAAACTTGATGGATGGTGTTAAAAATCTAGATTTAAAATGTTAGGAAAAAAAAGCGACTAGGGACTCAAGGCTTTAAAATTTTTTGATTTTGTACTTAAGTGGTTAAAACCACTATAAAAAAGAGACTCAAAAAGTAATTTACTCCTTATATCATTTCCCTTTATTGTTCGTATCCTGATACTTACTAATAAACACAAAAATTTATTTTCAGAATTAATATCATCTTGCAAATTGATACATTATATATATACTATAAAACCAATGTAGGGAATAGTGCCTGGCAGCTGTCTGACACTCTTCTATTGGTCCGGATATATTACGATTTTACCATCTGTTCAACATTACGAATTTTCCCCTGTTTAAAATTACAATTTTCCCATGGTTAAAAATTACAGTATTGTCATCGCTTTAGCTTTTGGCAAATTATGATTTTACCCTAGTTCAAAAGTACAATTTTGCCCACAGTTATAAATTACAATCTTGTTATCGTTTTAGTTTTTTTAAAGGTGTGTGGGGGAATAGTGTTAGTAATCTAGCACTCCCCCGTTGGCCTGGGTATGATACGATTGACCCATAGTTAAAGTTACGTTTTTGCGCTGTTCAAAGATACGATTTTGCCCCTGGTTAAAAATTACAATTTTGCCCTAGTTCAAAATTACAGTATTGCCATCGTTTTAGTTTTTTAGCAAAACTATAAAAGTGTTTTGTTTTAGTTTGTTGATGTTACACCCCAACCGATGGTGGAAACATTGGGGCAAGACGAAATAGATTGCTAGAGACTTCATAAAGCTATTTGTGACAATATTTAATAAGATCAAAATTTCATTTCATTCAAGGTACATCGTTTGAAAGCAAATTGCGACAACATAAAACAAGAAATTGAATTACAACAAGTACTAAAATTTAAAGGTGCGTTTCTAGTCTCCCTACTAGACTTCATTCATAATCATCATCAATTTCCTGCAATACGTATCAAAGTATAGGTCAATATAAAAAGTATTGGCGAGCATACAAGTTTGATTACTAGCATAAGTATAAAAGTTTAAACGAATCCACATGGCATAATTGTTTACTAGAATTAACATACGATACTAGCATGCAACTATAAATGTCAACCTAAAGATTACCGCTAGCGTAATCTTATTGTCGCAAGTATAGTATTAAGTATGTATGTTGGATTGTTATGATTAACTTAACATTACTTCAAGAATACGAGCGGTGAATTACTCCTATAGTGCTATACATGTTAAGGGAGGCTTGTACGAAGTTAATAACAAGTATAAAACAGAAGAATAGTCTAGTGTATGTTGGATTGTTTGTTTGTGTTTTAAGCATATAGTATGTAATTTCGTGAGTTTTGATAGTATGTACGTATTGCACCCAAAAGTGTAAAAACTAAAAAGGGAGTCATGTATACTCACGGTTTTGCAAGCTTTCCGATTAAACCGAGAGTTGATAAGCATTGAGATTTGGAACACCGAAGTTACCCTACAATGGAGAAATGAAGGTGTATGAGTGTTTGGAGTTTGAGGAGAGTTCAGATTGGGAATTAAGTATAAAAGTATAAGTATGCGTAAATATATCTCGTCTAACCACTTATTTTGACACTAAGTTTTATATGATTTCAGGGGTCTTAACTTGCCCATTAGAATAAAAAACGAGGAATTTAGAACTAAGATAATATAACCTAAGTTCATAACACTTAACCATAAACCAGTTAATATCACGAATTTGGTTAAGTATACAATATATATATTTATATAATAGTTGTCCAACATGAATGTCATGGAAGCCAAGCATGGAGGTAGGATAATAAACATCCATTAAACCTCTTTGTATAGATTCACCAAAGCACAAGGTTTTCAACATAGTCGATAACCCGGTTGGTCATGAATAACAAGAAATATTAATCTAACTAATCATCAAGTAGCCAGGTAAGATCAACCCGAGTGTTTCATACCCATCATGGAAAATCTTGGAGATGCGGAGGGGTTGTGTTACTTTAGGTCTAGGAAACTACTTGGAATAACATGGTAAAACATCAAGTGAGGCGGTGGAACAAGTTTGGATAGCCAAGGCTTCCATGGTTCACACCTTTACCAAAACACAAGTCTTTCACCTTTGAAGGTTGAGAGCTTGGATGGTTCCAACACTTTGAAGTCACTTGGGACTTTTTAGGGCATAATTTTATAAAGGTTTTAAGCCTTTTTCTTGTGGAAATCAACCACTACCCAAACCCATAACTATGAGCTTAGTGGGAGCATGGTGGGTACAAGATTCCACTAAGTTTCAAGTAAAACATACATGAAATAAAAAGATACATCAAAGCAGAATTTTATACTACTTTGGACCTCAAAGTGGTGAGGTTCCACCTTAGTTTTCCATGGAAAACTTGTGGAAACCTTCCTAGAGGTTATCCAAGTAGTTTGAAAGACTTGAGAGAATTTGGGAGTTTGAGAGAAGATTTGGTGTGTGGAAAATGTTTAAGAGGTGGTGGACGTTTGTATTTATAAGTGAGGATTAGGGTTTGGGAGTTAATGAAGGTGGTTGGGAGTTAATGAAGGTAGAAGAGTGATTGGAGGAGAAAGAAGGTGGAGAAGGGAGAAATATGATTAGTTAAAAAAAAGGTGGAAGGTGATTGGAGAAGAAAGGAGGTAGAGGAGAGTGAAATATGATCTGGCTTAAAAAAGGTGGAAGGTGATTGGAGGAGAAAGGAGATGAAAAAACTTTTGGTTTTGCTCAGTTTTAGTCATTGCACTTTGTAACTAGGTTATTTTATGTTGTTTTCTTGTATTTTAGCTTGTTTTAGGTATCCAAAGTGTATTTTAAGTATCGGTTTTGCGTATAAACATGTATTTAAATTTTGATTGCGTATATAACACATATATGAAAGGTAACACATATGTGTATAAAATGAATTTCCATTATGATCAAAGCCTCGGATTACAAGATTGGAAATGAACCACGAATTCAACACGATTACAAGTTTCTAAAATAGAAAAAGCGAATACAACTTTCTAAATATGGAAAGTATAGAAAATGCAAAGCGTTACAGTTGAATCGATTAAAATTTTTATTCGTGTTAAGCAGCTGCCTAACACTGGGTCATTAGTCCTGACAAATTACAGTTTTGCCCCGAGCTCAAAATACGGTCTTACCATCGTTTTAGTTTTTTTCTATCAAAACTATGATAGTGTTTTTTAATTGGTTGAGAAATATTCGTCCAACCACCCCGCAACGCTGCCGGGGCATCAACTAGTTAATAATTTAAACTATAACTCAGATACCGATAATCTAACTAATTATAGTTTTAACGTTGTACTTTGGTTGTCCAAGGAAAAACACTCGCATAATCATCATAGATTGATATTTGATTTTCACTCGATAGGATTGATTACTAGAGGTGAAATGGGGAAACGTGCAACTTGTAAGCAACCAAAATCGAGTTTAAATAATATAATGATTATGCAAGTAAGTTCGTGTTTAGCAACGAAAATGAAGTTAAAAATGTCACTAGTTAAATTATCATTAGAGATTATTATCAACCAATTGTGAATGATGGACTAATTTCTGACCCGAGCTTGTGCGTCGGATGGGTCAAACCCGGGCCCATGGGGAAACTGGAAATTAACGAAGATAATAAATTTTATTAGTAGTTCCATGTTTATCTAACTTTAGGGATAATTGTGGAGAGGCTAAATGTTCAATTATATTTATAGTTTTATCGTCCTAGCCTAATTGTAATAACCATAATTATGAGGATGTATAAACTTCAATCCTGTTGAGTTGTGAAAGAGATTGAGAGAGTTAGAGTTTCGAGTAATTTTCTTTGATCAATAAAATTGGAGAGATTATTCCGATTTTAATTCTCTGATTCATGTGATTTGTTTTAAGCGATTCGAAAGATAAATCATTTAGGGCTCGGGAGTCGGGTCAAAAGAATACAGACAACCAAAAAAAACCATAGAAAGGTAAATCCGAAATTCAATGTTTCATATGTGATCAGATGGGGCACTCATCGGCGAGTTTAAGGTTAACTTTATTGGATATTAATTATTATAAAACTGCATTATTACGGATCGGTAGCCTTGTCGGGTTAGGTAGGTTCCTCGACTAAAAGAATGCATATATCATGTGACACATATGTGACACATAAATGAGCATGCGTGTGATAGGTTGTAGCTAGTTGTTGAAACCTAGTTATGAATGTATTGATAATTTGACCTTGCTAGAGTCAAAGGGGTTTTAGGAGTAAGTATAAAGCAAATGTAAATAAGATAACATGATAGGTTATGAAGTAAGCATAGCCGTTAAAAAATAGGGGAGGTGCATGTTGTTGTAGCAAGAAAGTTTTATTTGAAAGAAGGAACTATTGAATAAGTTACATGTTAGACATGTTAGTAACCGACTCATGAGAGTCGGGGGTGAATAAGGGGCTAAGACTCGGACGAATGACTTAAGTGTGGATGAAGGAAACTTTTTGAGTGAAACGCTAAGATGAGGTTTTTGTAAGTATATGTGAACTGAAAGTAAGTACAAACGTGTACTGCAACATATATGAATACAATAAGTAAAGAGAGTCAGATTGACCTTCAAAAGTCAAACTATAGAATTTGGCAAATTAATAAATGAATTGTAAGAATTGTATGTAAGAAGTAAAACATGAAATGTGGTAGTGCATATAAAATGGGAAATCTAGGAAAGGAAAATAGGTGAATAACTACCGAGTAGAATGAATATTTGAATGAAATGTGCTAACCGGTAATTTTGTAAATGAGGATGATAGAATGCTTGAAGTGATGAACTAGTAGAATGGGTGAAAGAATGCCAACGAACAGAAGCTCGCCACATGGAAGGTAAAGACCAGTTTAGTTATAGTATGGACTCGTGAAGGAGCAGGTCGATCTGGGTCGCGGATCGTTGATTAGCAATGAAATCAAGGTTAGTAAATATCTAACTCATGATTGATATATAAGAATTTGTAGATTGAATAGTACCTATGAACGAAACGAATGGTAGGATAAATAGGTATAGAATGTTTAACTTTTAATGGTCTACATAAAAAGGAATTTCAGCTTAGAATTTCTATCATTAGGAGGAAATCTCAAAATCCTTGAGTGAAAATTTGGGATATTGGTTAAGCGCTCGTACGACGAACTTGCACGACATACTTGCTTAAGTAAAATAAGTAGTGCGTGAAGAAAGTTAATAATAAAGCGACGTTAATGAAATGATTCAAGGTTAAACCTAAGGATGTGCTAGTACAAGTAACGGTAACAAACGTAGAATAACGCATAATTCTCGTGTCACTTACGAATTAGTAAGTATAAAAGTAGTAGTTTTGTTGCAGTAGTGTTACCATAACTGAGTGGTTATAATATGTGAACGATTATATCCTGACTTCTCATCTGGCTATGAAAGTGAATAGAAAGGATATTAGAATCGAAAAGTTGTGGTTTGCTCACAATGAGCGAAAATGAATTAATAATAACTTAGTTACAGATTTAACCCTAAACGAATGTAAGCAATATGAGTATGTACATGGTAAACAAAATTACCAGGTTTCAATGAGAGTATATGGGAAGAATGCTAATAGTAAATTTCCGAAGTAAAACCACTATAAGAGCTCGCGTGACTGACGCTAGAATGGAATATCATGTAGTAAGATAGAATTAATCAATTCGTTACAATTGACAAATGTATGAAAGTCTTATGCTTTATTAAGAAGGTAGAAACAGGACATATAATCATATTTATTCGAGACAAGCCTTACGAGCTATGAGTGGATTTGGATTATGGTAAGATTTTGGATATGTTGAATGAATAAATCAATACCGATGAAAGAGGTTTCGGGGATGAAACCTCCTTTAGGGGGGGGGTAGATTTGTAACGCCCCAAAACCCAAATGCTTAATTCACGATTATAATTCCTTGCACTATGTTATGAAGTGGTTTAACTAGTATAGATAACTTAGTTAGAGTATGGGCCAAATAGTGGGGAAATGAAGTTTGTAACAAATAAGGAAGAGTAGCAAACTTGAGGGTCTAAATGTGGTGGGATGGAATTAAGTTTGTGTATGTACTTTAGTGATCATGTAGTTGTATAGGTAATAAAATATGAGTATGAAATGCGTATGATGTCAATACCATGGTCTAACATATTAAGGAGGATTCATGTTCATAGGTTGAAAGGGTATAAGTAAGACAGTTGACTTTCTGAAAGTCAACAACCTATGAAAATCAAGGATAGGCTTTCGGACACAATTGTAAGAGTAGAAGTCATGTGTTATCTACTAGATGTTTTATGTGTTATACATGATGATAATTGAATTTGGGTGGATTTGGAACAAGGTGACTATTCGTATGCGACTTATATATACGGTAATTAACTAATGAAAGTCAAGTAATGTATAAATGGAAAAAATTAATATTTGTATGTATGATCATATATGCTAACCATGATATGAACGTAATGACATGTAAGGACGGGAATTTTGTCAATCGACTCAAGCAGGGAGGGCTAATGGGTCAATATGAGGCAAGGGAGGAAGCATGATTTCCAACGTATAAGGTAAGTGATTTCCAAAATTAAAATTCGTATTATTATTTCCTATGACAGCAGGATCTTAGAAAAATCGTATAAAATCGTGAATACATCATATGGAGACGTTCTTTATATGATTGGAAAGGTATTTCAATAAGCTACGTTTCATTAGTTTACTTGAAAACCTTTTTCGAAATTTAAAAGGGTGAAAATGCAGAGTTACAGAAACATGGTTAATTAGTATGGCATGCTGATTGAAGCAAAACGTGTTGTTGTCATGTTTTTGTAAAAATCATATAAATTCATATATACATCGTGTGGAGACGTTCTTTATATGCTTGGAAAGGTATTTCAATAAGCTACATTTCATTAGTTTACTTGAAAACCTGATTCGAAAGTTAAAAGTGTGAAAAGGCTGAATTAAAGCAGCATGATTAATTAGTACAACATGCT
This sequence comes from Scalesia atractyloides, assembly GCA_947069175.1. Taxonomy (NCBI): domain Eukaryota; kingdom Viridiplantae; phylum Streptophyta; class Magnoliopsida; order Asterales; family Asteraceae; genus Scalesia; species Scalesia atractyloides. Next base: position 11,915,540 of record CAMTDV010000006.1, on the reverse strand, counting down.
GATTTTAACACCTCGTAAAAACTCGTCCTGCAAAATTCCGACACGTGTCCCGCTGATCCTCGTATGTCACGTGTTAAACGAGAGGGACCAATCATGTCGTTAACTCACTTAGATAACCTCTGAACGACATTTGACAAGTCGAAGGGTTAAAAGCGTCAACATGTTTAATTATACCTCTGAGTGACCTTTTAATCGAACCCAGAATGTAACGATGTTCGGTTATATTTCCAAGTATACTTAGAACCCAACTTGAAGGGCCAATAGTGCTTATTATGGAAGTTATCTTGAATTATAAGGTCCAGGGACTAAACTTGCCATAAACAAAACATTTTGGCTGAGTCTAAACCGGCTCGCGGGCCACGACTGGGGGCTCCGTGCTTCTTGCGCCCCGCGAGGGGACCATCTGCGCAGAAACATGTGTCGAGCTGCATGTTTGCAGCCTTGGCCACCTCTCATGCCACCTTAGCTCACTTATTTCGAAACCTTGAGCTCAAATCCGGTTTTGGACACCTCATAAGACACCTGGAGTGATCTTGCAACATCTCCAAAACTTGTATTGATCCTAGTTAAATCTCTTCAAGTATAAATAGAGGCATTGAGCTCCTCATTTTCTTGCACCTCTTCTAAATTCAATCCTTCTTCTTCCTCTGGAGATTCCCATCTAAAGGGAGACTCCACCTGAGTTCTAAGTTCAAGTTAGGACCTCTTGTAAGTGTTCTTAACCTCTGCTTTCCGTTTTATAGGCTTTAAGCCCAAGGTCAAAGTGATATCGTAATAACGCTTTGACTTTGAGCTAAGACCATTTAGGTCCAGCCAATGTTTGCGAAAAACATGGCTACGTGATCGTGATTAGGTAGGTGTTAATCCCTCAAGAGGGCACCTCCTGATTACCATATTTACTTGGTAAATTGACGGGTCAAAGTTATTGATAAAAGTCAAACTGGGTTAGTTTTTAAAATAAATTCATATCTGATAATGTAGGTGTTATAAAATACATTTTTGACACTTTAATAACTTGGTAATAAGCATTAGAACATGTATAAACATGTTCGGCCTGTCAAGTCCAGGTCTAAGGTCGGTTCGCAACCGAAAGTCACAAAGTTGACTTTTACTTTGACTTTTGGTTCTGACCCAAATTAGCAACCTTAGTTACTGAAATTAGGTTGCCTTGTGACCATGATATATTGTACTATAACCCTCTGGAGTTATGTTACATGGTTACATAGTAATCCGAGCTTTTATGCAAGTATCCGTTAATTATGCCAAACTTTGACAAAAATGCCCTTTTGTTTAAAAACAAGGTTTTAAATACAAATAAGCATACAAATGAATTATGTATTAATATATAAACATGAATAACTTAGTTTGATGTCAATAATCTGGTCATAACCTGAGTTTTGTTTAATTATCGCATATCATGCTTTTAAAGGACTAAAATGCCCTTTTCGGCATACAAAATGATTTAAACATAAATTTGACACCAACACTCTTTACCCACTGATGTAATATCATAATTAGGATTATTTAGGGTATCTAATTAGATTGTAAACTGAGTTTATACATACGTTAGGGTATTAAGCTCCTAAATGACGAAATCGCCCTTTTGACACTTAAAATAAGATTTAAAGTGTTTTAATGAACCAAAACTTTTGTACACTGATAGGTTATATTAACTAACATATATTTGTCATACAAAACAGATTCTGACCTCAGTTTTACTTAAACACCGTTTAAATCGTCATTTAGCGCCTTAAACGCCGTTTCGGCGCATAGTATGGTTTAAAACCATATTTATGACCTCGGACTTGTTACCTACTGATTTTTAAACATATTTTAAACATAATTACAATAGGTAAGTAATCCAAACTCAGATTCCCAAATAAGTTGTCAACTATGTGTGAAAAGACCAAAGTGCTCTTTCGGGACATAGCTTGGTCTTAAACTTAGAACCACACATGAAATTGATATCCTACTGATGTAACATCATAATTAAACTATTTTTACAGTAAGTTTATAACCATATATCAGTTTGCTCATAAGATCCTTTTATAAGCCGTAAAATGACCAAATTGTCCTTTAGGGCATAAGTTGATTTTAAAACCGTAAAGGACCAACATGTTGATAACTCACTGATATTACAACATGTTAAAAGTATAATGACATATGGAACTTGTATAGGACTCATCCGGTTACCCAGTTTCGCTTATATGCGTACGGTTAAGCCTACGTGACTAGTTTACGTAAATTAACCGAAACGGGTTTAATCTTATCATTTTTTTTCAAAATCCAGAATGTTACATGTTTACCCATATTAAACAAGTCTTCGTACTTGTTGGGTTCAAACTACATTCTATTCCGGTCATCGCTTAATCTAGCGTTTAGTACCGTTATTATTCTTAAGCTATCCGGTTCGAGTCTACAAAGTAGATAGGACCCGTTAGCATTCTAATTGGTTATAAACACCATCATTACCAGACTAAGAGCTTCCGGTAGATTGCCATCTAAGCTTACTTTTTGAATATTCGGCTGAGTTATTTATCTAATTGAATAATTTGCTCAGGTAAATACTTTTAACTTATTTATCCCTATAAATAATACCGCTTGGTCGGGTATGGGATCATGTTATCGGATTGTGATTTACTAAATCCTTATAACCCGTTTTATTCTGTATTGTTTGATAACTTAAACATTGGGAGTTAATTCGACCATGTCTGGGATATCCTTGGCTCATTTAAGTTACTAATGGCCACGACCTTAAGCGCGGGGTGTAGGCATACACCCGACAGATGCTAAAGCTAATAAATATTAAATCCCGTTGGTGGATTGTTATAGTGGCGTGTCGGTTAATCGGGTTATTCAGTTTCTGCACCGGACCCCATATGTATTGACAAACATGTAAAACTGTAAACAAGGTCATTTTGAACTATCCCAAGTTATTTATAAAATGTGCCAAGTGCACAAAAAATCATTTTCAATAAATATTTTCAAAATGAGTCGGTTATTAGTATTTACGAGTGAAAACTGACGTATTTTCAAAAGATCAAGTTACAGGTGGCAACACGCAATAGATCGGGAGCAACGCTATAGTGACGATAAAGGATCTTGCAAGTCCCTAGGTTGCTTAAGTCTGTTGAACAAATACTTTGTACATATTTATTCGATCCGCCTGCGGATCTTTTCATTACAAGCCTTGTAATTTATTTCTGAACTTTGGACACTCGGTTTGTAATAGTAATTTAAATCCAAGACTTCCGCTGTGCTGTGTTTGTTTGCTTATGATGTTATCAACTACGTCACGATATTCCCCAACCAGGCCCACCGGGTTACACGTGGAAATCGGGGTGTGACACTGATTTAAATAGTATTAAGAATGACGATATAATAGATTGGTTAAAGTGTTTACCCGTCATGAACGGGTCAAACGAATAAAGAATGCTTTAGTGAAAGAATGGTCAAAGTGTTTACCCATCATGAACGGGTCAAACAAACAAAGAATGTCACGTGTTAAGGGACGGAACTAATACATAAGCATGTTTATATACAGGAAATGGTGTGCCTAACAAAGTAATGTGCTTGGAGGAAATTGAATGATTGTGATTTTACATGTGTATATAAAAAAATTATATTGAGTATATGTAGTACGAATTTATAGGTGTATACATGGGTATGGGAAACATAAGTACGTGCTCGTATATATGAACGTGAATGCATGTGATGTAACCTAATGAACATAGATTTAATAGAATGTGTTTATGTGAAGCTGCGGGTTTCAATGTGTCTAAGGGTGCACGTTATTAATCATGTTATCGTTGAGAATGAACTGAAAAGGCAAGTATGATAACGTTGGGTCCGAGGGAGTTTGATGCCGGGAAGTAGCGGATGAGTTTGGAAGGATGATCGAACAATACATCCTGCATCGTTAGAATGCAATATGGTCTTTTAGCTAGATGTTTGTAATATAAGTATGATGTCACCATTCACTAAAGTGTTGGTTTTTTATGGTGACCGCAGGTTATACGGAACATTACTATTTATCACGAGGGACAAGCGGGCGGAGATCGAGTTATAAAACATGGATTGTATGAAAGGGTGGTCACTTTGTTTGTATTCACATGTTATATCGGTACATTAATTAAAGATGAATGATGTAATATTTTCTTAAGGATCTGTTTTTAAATGGTTTTCGAGTATGATAGAACATTTATAAAGAAAGAAACTTTATGGTACGTATTTCCGATGCATCTTTTCGATTAAAACGTGATAAGGTATTACATGTAAGATGAAAACGAGTTAAAACAATAACTTTAAACTAATAATTAGATACACACATGTTATTAAAGCTACTCATTAGGCACCATGTTTCCAGTTGTCCCGAAAGGAGGAATCAAGAAGCAAATCTGGCAGAAATAGGAAAACTAGATCCGAACTTGTTTATGCTGGAGTGTTTATCTGAGACAAATTATTTAAATGAAGTTAAGGTAATTCCTAAGAAGTTCGAATCCAACAAATAGAGGAGAACATATGGTATTTAGATAATGGGACTTCTAACCACATGACTAGGAATAAATCTTATTTTTCAAAGCTAAATAAATGGGTAAATGGAAAGGTACATTTTGGGATTGACTCGCGGGAAAATAATGCTTGGAAGGGTTCAATTTTGTTCATAAGTAAAAATGGTGATCATAGAATTTTAACTGATGTAATTATATTTAGTCTTCTAAGCAATATTATTAGTTTAAGGCAAATTACTAAAACCGGGTACAAGGTCATAATGGAGGACGATGTTTTTCTAATTTACAATAAAACTAGAAAGCTTAGGATGTATGTTTTTCGCTCAAGTAATCCATTGTATAAGCTAAAGTCAACAGTCGGTTCACCGGTATACTTATTGTCAAAGACTGAAGATCCCGTGAGGTTGTGACAAACCCGTATAGGCATCTGAACTTCAAGCCAATGACAAAGATGAGCTTTAAGGATAAGGTATATGGGATGCCTACATTAATCATCCTCATAGTATTTATGATTGTTGTTTGATAGGTAACCAAACACAAAAACGATACCCTGAATAAGCAAAATATCGGGCTACAAAACCACTTAAGTTGTTACATTGAGATCTTTGTGGTCCAATAATAACTAGTACCAGTTGGAAATAGATACACTTGTTTTCGGTTGTGCATCTACAAAACCACTCAAAGTACCACACGAGATGTTACTACACGAAAAGCCAGATTGGGAATTTCTACGTGTTTTCGGTTGTGTTGGTTTTGCGACAGAACTGAAGGTAAATTTGTCAAAGCTTGATAACAGAGGAAAACCGATGTTCTATTTTATGTCGGAATCGAGTTCAAAGTCGTTTCACATGTATGGTCCGGTTTAAAGGAAAATATGTTTTAGAAGGACCGTTGAGCGACATGAAAGCAAAGCATGGAAGTTGGTCGGAAACAAATCAGAACCGAGGTATTTTACTATTCAGCATTCACTCTAAAAGTGAACCAACACAGAACTAGCAAGATGATTTAGAGCATCCCGCGGATGATACTCAAGAAGAGAACCAATCGCCGCCTACCAACACTGAAGCGATTACAACCGAACCGCAACCATTTGTAACAGTCGCGGTCAATTCACAGCTGCAATCACTGGTTGCGGCTGGCTCACACCACTCAACAATGGTTGGGTCAGCAGTGGCTGGCTCATTAATGGCAGCAGCCAGCTTCTGAAAAGAAACGACAACAATGATAAGCCTAATAGCAGCATCAACCGGGTCACAATCGGCGGCTATGGTGATGTTCGTGCATAGTTATTCCATGCTAAAATTGCTTTCTGACTTAGTTTAGTGACTTCGTGATACAAGATGGTGTAAATCGAGGTGAACCTGATGAATTGTTGTTCGTTACAGACGATGAGCCGACAAGTATGCACAGGAAAAGGGTAACAAGTATTGGGAACGAGCGATGTAGGTTGAGCTGGAATCTATTGGAAAAAAAATAACAAAACTTGGTTGTTAACAATTACTAGCTAACATAAACTTACCAGTCTTAAATTAAATGGGTTTATAAATTAAAGCGAGATGCGGTCTGGAAGATTATCAAGTCCAAAGCTAGATTATTCGTGAAAGGGTATGTTTAGAAACTTGGAATTGATTTTGACGAATTCTTTACGCAAATGGCTCATATGGATATGATACGTTTATTACACGCCATTGCAACGCATGATGGGTGGCAAGTTCATTGGTTGGATGTAAAATCGACGTTTTGCATGGTGATCTAAAGGAGAAGGTGTATGTTAGTCTTTGGAGGGCATTGTTAAAAAGGGTAACAGAAACAAAGTATTTCGTTTGCTTAAAGCATTATATGGTATTCGTCAAGCCCCTTGATCTTGGAATCTCAAACTCGATAGGACGTTAAAATCTCTTGGTTTTAGTCGTTGTCTCCAAGAGCAAGAAATTTATTTAAAGAATGAGAAAGGTGGTTTAATTATTATTGGAGTTTATCTTGATGATCTCATAGTTACGAGTCCAAAATTCAAGAAATTCAAAGATTTCCAGAGGCAATTGAGATGCAGTTTGAGATAAACGATTTAGAGATGTTCTAGTATTATTTGGGAATCGAGGTGGTACAATATAAATTTGAAATTTAATAAAATACTTATGCTAAGAAGATCCTAACCAAATCGGGTATTTTAGATTGTAATCCAACAAAGTGTCCGTTAAAACCGGGGATGAAGCTGACTAAATATGGGAGTTTCAGTCAACGAGACGAGTTACGGAAGAATTATTGGGTGTCCCAGGTTAGAGGTGAACAAAAAAACCGATTTTAGGACCGAAACTGTAACTTTCCGTATATTGCACCATATATAATTGGAAACTCGCATTCGTGTTTTATTCGTAACTCATTTTAAAATCTTGTAAGCAAGAGTCAAATACGTGATTATATACAAGAGATCGAGAGAAAAAACAATATACAAGAGATTGAAGAAAAAACTCACACTTTATCAAAGTTAACTCATGATTTAATTTTTTTTTTTTTTCTGTAAAGTAACGTTGTTTACCCTATTCGTCATTCTAACAATATAACATAACATGAATGTTTTGAAAAAAAATATTGGCATTCCTTTGAGACCAACCGAACATCGTGTCAATATTGCTATTGTTGGAAGTGTTACTTTTTTTGGCTTTCGAACAATGTAAACATGACTTTAGGTTTTGGGTTATATGAGGCAACTTTTATATATTAAATCATTGTAAATACATTTTTGTATCGTAAACAATGTCAAGTATCGATATTGTAGCAAGCCAAGTTTCTTTATAAAGAGGTCTGGGGCACCTCATCCTCGGGTTCCAACCCTTGTGGTAACACCATCGCCACCCCTATAGGGTAGGCGTTGAAGGTACTTTGTGCAGGTTAGGCTATGGGGTATGGTGGGGCGGGGGTTTGGGGCATGGCCCGACACGTGGAGTTGGAGGGGCACCGTCGGTCATGCATTCGTGCGGTGGGTATGATTGGGCATGGCTTGTTCGCGTGGCCTGGCCACGTGGACATTTATTTTTTTTCAATTTTTTTTATAAATAAACACAATATTAAAAAAGCCTAAAAATATTATTAAAGATTCCTAAAAATTACAAAATTCTACAAAAATATACAAATCTAAAAAAAACATACTTAAACATAAAAAAAACCTAAAGCGTTAGGTAGATCTTGAAGAGGGGGAGCTTGTCGAACGCCTTCCTCTCCTTGCACTGGTACTCGATGTTGGCCACCTCCACCCGGTCGTCGTGGCTTATGTCCCCGCCTGGGACGCTTTTGTAGTAGGCTTTGAACCGATCGAGTTTCGGCCGTAGTTCGCGCCACTTGTGTTTGCACGCATTTAGGTTGTGCCGGTCGTTCCCGACGTTATGCCGATAGCTCACGAAAGCCGCCGGCCAATAACGGGTTTCGTCGGGTTGGCGAGCCTTCATAGCGTCCACGACGCTCGTTACAAGTGCAAGCTCTTCTTCGTTTATCCACGAGGCCATGATCAGCGGAGGGCAGGCGGTGTGCGGTGTCGGTTTGAAGGGGCAGACGGTGGATAGCGAAGGTAACAGGCGGCGGGGGTAAGCCGTTTGGGTTAGCGAAAGGTGAGGAAGTGGGGTTTTATAACCGGTTGGGTTAGCCGTTTGGCTTGGCCAAACGGTTTAATTTTAAAATTCAAATAGGTGGAGGCCCATCTAGCTAAACCGCCAATCAGCCTCTGCCATGTCATCTTGGTAGCCCGCCCAACGGGCCATGTTGAAACCCAAGCCCACCCGGGGTGGTGCCTTGAGCGTTTCACCCTAACCCACGCTGAAACTCCCGCTCCATACCCCATAGCCTTAGGTTTGCCGCATGGTAAAAGGTAGGGAAATGTGACCGTTGAACTTAAAGGTGGGGTAGTGTGTGTGTGATTGGTGGGTGAATTAAATGGGTGGGGTCATTGGTTCTAGGGTACTTGTAGGTGCAGTCAGTGTTTTGTGGTTTTAGGGTACTTTGAAGTATATTTGATATGGCACCGCAAAATTGATTGGGACTAGGATAATACCCTTAGGTGCCCTTTTCATCTAAGACCATGTGTAGTGGCAATGTGAAGTGGTGTGATCTTTGCCATTTCACACCCCAAAACGTCGGAACACCGTCCCGTAGACGTGATCTTTGCTTTTTGTTCTTGGCGTGATTGTGTAAACGCTAGAAGAGCTTGATCTTTGTTTTTTTGTCTTGACGTCATGTGTCACTTTATACCAAGACCAAGGGTAGAGTTTTGAGGATTACACTCCACATGGTATTCATTATTAAAAGAATCTTAAGTAAAGTAGAAGGCATATATTTATGAGTTAAATGCTTGGTTGATCCCTGTGGTTTGTAAATCTTGCAGACTTGGTCCCAGTGGTTCACTACTTACACACTTGGTCCCAGTAGTTTCAAATTTTGCACTCGGGTGGTCCTTACCACTAACCTTTGTTAGATTTCTCAATTAAGTATATGCAAAATTACTATATTACCCTTGAAATGCAAAATGCACTCGGTGTGGTCCCTTCTCCGGTCATCCCCTCCGACTATATACCACTTACACCGACACCCATGTTCTTCCGGCGACACCACCCTGCAACCTACCTCTCCTCTTGAACATTCAACCCACAGCAGCATACAGGTGAGAGAGAGATTGCAGGAGAGAGAGAGAGAGAGAGACAATGAGAGAGAGGGGAGCTGCAGCGGTGCAGCTCACGGCGGCGGCGAACCCCACGGCGACGGTAGTGGTGGTGGTTCACGGGTTGGGCGGTAGGGTTGGGTCGGGGTAGACGACAGCAGCGGGGTATCTGGACTGAACCGCCGCCGTGAGTAGCTTGGAATAATACTTATACCGAAGGATTATGGAGGGGTGGGTATAGGCTCTGTTCAAGAAACAAGTATTGCATTACTTGCGAAATGGTGGTGGAGATACAAAATAGAAACAAATTCGCTATGGAAGAAAGTAATTTGGAGCCTACATCATACGTCAAGGACCTGGTCGTTTATTCCAGCTCGGTTGTCAAACCCCGGGCCTTGGAAGCAAGTCAAGAAGATTTCGGAGGATCTGAACCATTGGGGCATTGATTTGGCTGCTCTGTTTCGGGGTATTTTGGGGCAGGGTACACAGATAAAATTCTGGAAGGAATGTTGGCTGCTGGAAGTTCCACTCTGCAAAAAATATCCTTCATTGTTCGGTTTGGAGCAAACTAAAAATGTGGCTGTTGGGGACAGAATTAAGATAGTCGGAAGGAGTACTACGCTATGCTTTCATGGAGGAAAGCTGTTTATGTGGTTATACAAACAGCCTTCTGGTGGATCTGGAAGACCCAAAATGACCTCGTATTCAACCGTAAACAAGTAAACGTGGTAAGAGTAAAACAAGAGACAAAGACCTGGGCTTTTCTATGGCTTTCTAGCAGGTCTAAACCCAATGTTTTAACATGGGAGAATTGGCTGGGGTTCGCCGCCGCTGCCGTGAGCTGCGCCGCTGCAGCTCCCCTCTCTCTCACTGTCTCTCTCTCTCTCTCCTGCAGTCTCTCTCTCACCTGTATGCTGTTGTGGTATATAGTCGGAGGGGATGACCGGAGAAGGGACCACCCGAGTGCATTTTGCATTTCAAGAGTAATATAGTAATTTTGCATATACTTAACTGAGAAATCTAACAAAGGTTAGTGGTAAGGACCACCCGAGTGCAAAATTTGAAACTACTGGGACCAAGTGTGTAATTAGTGAACTACTGGGACCAAGTCTGCAAGATTTGCAAACAACAGGGACCAACCAAGCATTTAACTCTATATTTATTTTAGAAATGCGAAGTAGTTGCTTTAAGAGTAGAAAAGAAGTTAGGACCAAAGTGAAGTCTCTTCATAGGAATTTTAAGGCTAGGGTTAGGGTTGGAGTTGGCATTTAATAAGTTGTCCAGTCAAATAGAAGAAGAAAATCCGTACTCGAATAATTAAACGGGTTGTCTACACCCACGTCAGTGCTCCATTTTTGTCCCGTGGGTGAAAGAACCGGTTAAAAAACTTGGTTTTCATTTATTAATAAAATAGAGTTAATTACTCTTTTCGTCCCTGTGATTTTTCAAAAATCACTATTTCGGTCCATTAGTTTAAAAATTGCGATTTCACTCCCTGTGGTTTCACTTTCGTAACCACTTCAATCCATTTATTCTGTAAGTACAGGGACTGAAATGGTTGCGAGGTGGACTGAAATGGTTACGAAAGTGAAACCACAGGGACTGAAATCGTAAATTTTAAACTAATGGATTAAAATAGTGATTTTTGACAAACCACAGGGACGAAAACAGTAATTAACTCAATAAAATATATTTCAAATAATTACATAAAATTTCGAGTTAATTACTGTTTTCGTCCATGTGGTTTGTCAAAAATCACTATTTCAGTCCATTAGTTTAAAAATTGCGATTCGGTCCCTGTGGTTTCACTTTCGTAACCATTTCAGTCCACCTCGCAACCATTTCAGTCCTAGTACTTACAGAATAAATGGATTGAAGTGGTTACAAAGTGAAACCACAGGGACTGAAATGGTTACGAAAGTGAAACCACAGGGACTGAAATCTCAATTTTTAAACTAATGGACTGAAATAGTGATTTTTGACAAACCACATGGACAAAAACAGTAATTAACTCTAAAATTTCATAAACATATTAAAAATTCAACCAAAAATCTATATTATTTAAGCTGTGATGAAAGCTCTTAATTATTAGATCAGATTTTGTACTTGAATACAATCATAATATTCTCTCTCCTCTTCAAAAATTCAGACCAAATGTATTAATGTGTTAATCAGAACTGTAGATCCCCTTTAACACAGCTAATCATCATAATTTGCATGTTTATCTATTATTTTTGAATTATTTATACACAAGTTATCAAAGATCGATATGAAATTTGGAAATGTCTTAAGTCACAATTTTTAACATGTATAAATGAAAGTAATCACGATAAGAAGTTGTGTGCCTTACACTTATTGCCATTAAAGTAGATGAAATAACGATATAAGAAGTTGTTTCACTTGCACCTATTGTCATTAGGGTAAAGAGAATGGTCATCTGATGAAGCAGGGTGGGGTGGATGAGAGGTCGACCGAGCATCACTTGCTTCCCGAAAAACATCCTCATGCGGTTGTTCTCTTGAAGTGTACGTTCTCTTTAATTATTGTATTAGGGATGCGAAAAATGCATTGCAAGGATTTAGGGCTTGTTAGAGAACAAAAAGAAAAAAGATGATGCGATAATGGTGCGGATAAGAGAGAGCTTAGGGGCAGGAGGGATGCGAAAAGTGCATTTCTTCCACCCTTGGATATGCAATTTGTGACACAATATTAGCTCGAAGAAAGCATGGGTCGACATGTTAATTACAAGATTAAAATGTGTATAACAAGTTCAAGCCGTTTGATCCATTCATGACACGCGCGCAACATTTAACTTATCATGTTACTTAACGACAATTGTTTTAACCTTTTTATTAGTGGGACTTAAACCCAAGACATCCCCTCCCAAACATAGGTGTTTAAAGACTTTTTTTTTGCCAATGGACCACCACCGTCTTGGTTATAAAATGGGAGTTAAGTTATTCTACAAAGACAATGAACCACACGAGACAATGGACCACCACCGGCATTGGTTATAAAAATAAGAAGTGTACAACGACACAATGAGTCGCACGAGATAACATAATGCCGAAAAATAGAACACAGTGTCGAGGAAAAAAGACACAATGAGTCGCAAAAAGACGCAATAACGCAAATATAGAAAAGACACGATAATAAATAAAAGACACAATGATAATAAACAAAAAATCTACAACCTATAAATCCAAAAGTGAAAACCTAAAATCTCACATCATAGAGTTTGATGAGACGATTCTAATGCCGCATGAATGAGGTCAATCGGAATCTTTTGATACCCTTTGTACGACTTCTTATTTTTAGTAGCCTTTGTATTCGATCCTAAACCTATAAATAAGTTTGTTGGGACTCGAACCCGGGTCACAAGCGGGCCAACGCTTTATCCCCAACAACATACCCAGTGAGCCAAGCTCAAAATTTTACTTATCATGTTAAATTGGTTAATTTTTATATTTTTTTTATGTATCATTTATATATTAAAAACGTGTTGTTTAATAAAAAAAGTTAAATGTATTATAAACTAAAATGAAGTATATTTTTTTTATAACTTGTTAGCTCCATGTTCTCCTGCTAACTTTATGATTTCCTTACTAGTCGAAATGTCTAACATACTTTAGTTATTTGATTTTGTTGTGTTATAATTAATATTAATATATATTCTTAATTGGAGATTTTACGCAGGTTGTGTTGGGTAGTATGAAAACCATCCATGGGGATGGAATATATCGGGCATAATTCCTTAAATAGTGTGTGGAAATGTATTTGGGATGAAATTCCTTAGCCATGTTATGGATGGCTCCTAGGTTGTTTAGAATTTAGCATTTCCTAAGGAGAATCAAGTTTTTTAAAACGTAAAAGAAAGATTTCATTCATCAAACACTGCATGTGCTATGTTGGCTATTTTACCTATTTATCTCTTACACACTAGTTAATTTTACATTATAGTACACACTAGTTAATTTTACATTATAGTATATTACCATGTTTTAAGATGGTTTTAGTGATAGTTTCACAATTAGGTTGTATACAGTATACGTGAGGTATTGCATGCATATACTTAAGTATGTATATGTATGTATGTATGTATGTGTATGGAGCAGGGGCGGACCTAGGTTATAGCCTGGGTGGGCGGGCGCACCCCTTGAAAAGAAAATTTTAGTGTATTTTATAGGCAAAAATCCCCGACCGCACCCCTTGAAATGTTGGTTAAGACCCATATTCGCACCCCCAGTTATAATTTTTGGGTCCACCATTGGTATGGAGACATTATATTGGGTAACAGAAAATAGAAATACACAAGGCATGGCTAATTAGGAGCATAGTTGCCTTACCGTAGAAGTACCTTACGAATAAAACAGTGAATACGAGCACAATTATATGGCTGTAATTGAGCCGAGCCAGGTTGAGCTCGAGTTCAAATTTGAACTCGCAACTCGGTTCATTTATTTTTATCGAGTTGAAAAGTCAACCAAGAACTCGCAGTTCGAGCAAAATCGAGTCTTGTTAATTTTTTTATTTTATATTTATACAAATATGATAACGTAAAAAACAAAATAAAAAATTACAAATGCTATATATATTATTTTTATTTTTCTAATATTATAAAGAACGAAAGACATATTAAAAGTATTATATGTATAATTTTTGTTTATTTTCCTATATATTTATATGTTATTGATTAATTAAACTTAAAATGTTAACACTTCAACCTTCTCCCAGATTTTAGTTTTTTTAATACATTTAAAATTAAAAATTTTCTATATAAAATAACATAACAAATCGAGTCGAGTCGAGCCGAGCCAACTCGTTTACAACGAGCATTTTCAAGCTTTCTCCGAACGAGCTGTGAGCTTTTTGAACATTTCTGTTGCAAACCTAAGCTGACATTAAATGGACTATTCTCGATTTTTTAATTAAAACTTTTCCACACATTTTAAGTTATGTTTTTAAGTTTAAAACAATAATATGCTCATGTTGAGTAGTTTGTTATGTGCATGGACCTTTATCAAAAGCTACTTTTGAATTATGTCTATGGAAACTACTTTTAACCCTGAACTTATATTCTTGGAGAACCTTTCTTTACTCATAATGGAAGCACAAGTCACAACTGGAACACTCTTTGGGGGAACTCATTGGATCCATGAAACATTACATCAAATACTTTTTAATAGGGAAAATCTTAACATATAATTTCAAATCTTAGAAAAATAAAATTTGATACGAAGAAAGTCAAAACTGGATGGTAAAATAAACAGCCGAAGTTTGGCAACCTTTGATTCATGCATGTTACATTGGAAATAAAATTACATGGAAATGGGAAATGTGGGAGATTTTACGAAGTCAAAGTGGGACTCCAAATAAAGAATTTGGGTTCAAGAGCACTAAACCGCTTATAATTGTTTGTTCATCGAAACCCTACAAACTTTTGGCATCTAACGTATCCAAACCCTATGAATTTTTAACTTGTATGTTATAGGCATGTAACTCGAAAAAAAGTTATTTTTATATATATAACACACATGTATATATGTATGCATGTATATGTTATAAGCATGTAACTCGAAAAATAGTTATTTATATATATATACACACACATGTATGTATGTATGTATGTATGTATGTATGTATGTATGTATGTATGTATGTATGTATGCATGTATATGTTATAAGCATGTAACTCGAAAAATAGTTATTTATATATATATACACACACATGTATGTATGTATGTATGTATGTATGTATGTATGTATGTATCACATAAAAGGAAGATAAAGCCTATCATAGGTGTTTTGGTTTAGTTCTCAAGCAAGTTCATCTAAATCAGTGGTTCATCAATTTCCTTAAGGTGGTTCTTTATTGACATTTGTTGGTGATTTTAGTGTAATCAAAGCATTTTAGTTTACTATAAGATTTATTTTAGACCAATAGAAAATCACATCATCCATACATAAGTTAAAAAAGTGTGCAATGCACACTTGTTTGAGACTGTGATTCTAAGAATCGTCAAACCTCGAGAGTTCAAAGGGGCAACTTTCCTAGCGGGGTCCGGGATGATACCCGTAGCAGGGTATAAGGGGTTGAGCCCATGGTGGGAGAATCGCTATTAAAAGCATCTGAAAGTTTATTCAGATATGTCTAGTTGGTAGAAACATAAGTAGGAAATGGTTTATCATTATGAACTTGTCAACCATTAGTAACTCGTGTGATCAACAGTAACCGTGGGATCAACATTCATCACGTATTCAACATTAACATGTGCATCATTAGTAACTCATGTGATCAACATTAACAGTGCAATAAGGAGTAATTGCAATCATCATAAACTTGGGTTAGTGCTAAGATCACCATCAATAGTATTAACTAAGCGATCAATAGTAACTGCGCTTGTTATTAACTTGTCTTAACGCTAAGGATCACCAATGCTAGTAACTTAGCTACTTCATCAGTAACTAAGTTACAACTGGCAAAGTAATTATTTAGAAGTAACCAAGCTACCGTTATTACTAATCAATTAGTAGGAACAAACGACAATTGTTTAAGCATCAAATTAACACTCTTCCATGAAACACCGTGTTGTTTCACCAAAACACTGTGATGGTTCCCAATGTATATAATGCAAACATTGCTCCCTTATTTTGGATACACTGTTTGCGTGATAGAAAATGCATGCTCATTGTTGATTCCTTCTAAACTATCAAATTAAGATTTTTGATAGTACCTGATTTTTTGGTAAAAACACGTTGCATTTGTATTAGTTTTGGACATGTTTTAGTAGTTTTAACGCTTCGTATTATATCGGTTTGTTATACTTACTATGTGTCGGGTTTTATATGTATGATGGGAGCTAAATGATGGAAAAAGAGCATAAACAAAGAAAATTGGATTGCACGGGTCAAGCGAGTGGACGAAAACAAAATGCTGGAAATGAAGCTCTCTCGCGCCGCGCCACATGGGGCAGGAGGTTAAACACTCCTGACGCGCGGAGGAGCAAAATTTGGTGGGCCCTTAAATTATGTTCTCCCGCGCCACGTGAGATAAGAAGAAGCCTCCTCCACGACGCTCGAAGGAGGCCAACTCGGGAAAGTTTTAATTTTGACCTAACATTGCGTTGAGAGGAGGTATTCATCATTAATATCCTTTTTTGACAAATCCAGAGCAGCAAAAAAATATATTTTAGGCATTCTTTCACCATAATCTTCCAAGTTCTTCATGATTTTTCAACCTGAATCAAGATTTGAAGCTGTGATGACGAACATGCGCAGATAAAACCCTTGTAACTTTCCCCCGATGAACGATTGTTAGGTTTTGCACAATTACTTTGTTTTTCTGATTATTGTAACTGATAAATCTTGATCCCGCGTGTTGGATTTGATAAACATTATTTATATTTGAATTATTTATCTTTTACTAAAAGTATTGGCGGTTTTCTTGCATCGTTAGTGGGTTGGTAATTTGGCGGGTAGTTGGTATACCATTTCGTATTTTCGTACTTTCTAGTTTTAGAAATATTGTATTTGTATATATACAATCCTTGTGATTCTGAGACTTTGATCACTGGAAAAGTATTTTGTATCAATCTTGTTTGATCATACTTACACAATATGTAACTAATCACAGATACACACTTTTTATACAAAACCGAACCATACTTTAAGTTTATATACACTTCGAAGTGTGATCATACAAGTTTTATACTTATACATACTTGCATACACCTTAGATACCCAAAAACAGGCTTAATTATGGGTATCTAGCTTGAAAACCAATAAAATCAACTGCAGGGGGTAAAATGAACATTTTGTAAACTTTGGAAAATAGTGCTTTTTCGCGCCACGCGACGACGCACTAGTGCCTGGTCGTATGGCGCGACAGGGCACGTTTTTCAACCAGATATTTTAAATTCGTGAATTAAGTCTGGTTTTCACTTTCCAACCACTCTAACACCCAACTAACCTCATTAAACCCCAAACCCTAATACCCAACCTTCTTCCACACCTCCTAAACACTTTACACTCTCTCAAATCCCTCCCAAATCTCCGAAATCTCCAAGTGTTAGTAAATTGTATCAAGGTTCAAAACAATGAGTTTTGAACACTTTTTCTCATCATTTCTTCTTGTTTTCTTCTTCTATTCCATTTAGATAACCTCTAGGAAAGTTTTCACAAGTTTTTCATGGTAAACTAAGTTGGAACACCACCATATTTGAGGTCCAAAGTTGGATTTAAATTCTGTTTTTGTAAAACTTTTATCTCTTACAACTTTTGCTTATGATTAAGCTGGGGGTCTCACTGGATGCAGCCTCTCTATTCCAACGGGGTAGAGGTAAGGCTGTTTACACCTTACCATCCTCAGACCCAACCTTAGCTTTGCTATTAGTGGAATATACTGAGTATGGTGATGATGACGAACTTTTGCTTATGAACATGAACTCAACCTTGTTCCCAACTAACTTGCATGTTGATGGACTTGAGTTGAGGCTTCATTTCATAAAGATTAAGGTGCAAACACCTCCAATCTAATTAACCTAAGTCATCAAGTACACTTACTAGCAACAAAGTGTCCAAACTACACCACGTCTTCAAACATTTGCCATGATTGGAATGCACTAGTCAAGTTTGAGTTTCACTTGGTTACTTGATGAATTAGATGTGTATTTTTATTTTATTTTAAGTTCTATTCATGACCAACCGAAATCATCAACTAAGTTGACGATTTTGTGCTTTGGTAAATCATATAATGAGGTTTAATGGATGTAAATCATCCTACCTCTTTGCTTGACATACTTGATAATACTTGACCATAAGACATAATAAGCACACACACACACACATATATATATCTATAAAATAAGACTAACAACCAAACCCTAAGCACTAACCAATTCATGGATAGATGTTAAGGGTTATGGTTATAATATCTTTGATTGAACTTCTCATGTTTGGACTTCCAATGGGCGAACTTGTGCCCATGAAAAACACTTAATCATGGTGTCCAAATTTAGGTGTTTTGTCAAGATAAGTGTTATGTACTTTCTTACCAAGTAAGCATCTCACATGTATTTTCCAAATCCAAAATTCGTCGAACTCATACGCCTCGTTTATCATTATAGGATAACTCAGCGGTTTCCCTAAACACTCAACGCATCAATTCACGTACGCGGAAACTACTACGCAAACCGTGAGTATACTCGATCCCATTTTCCTTTTTACACACTTTAGGTGCAACATGTACACAATATGACAAACCACATACGATTAAACTTCATATAAACACCCCATCCGTTAAAAACATGATACTTGTAATATTCTTGTTATTACATGCTATACTCATTCTTGTTTTTCTATTTGCTCATTGACTTTGCAAGCATGCTTTAACAATTATAGCGCTATAGGATTAACGCATCGCCCGTACTTGTGGTATTGTTAAGTAATCTATTTTACGACTTTGTCGTTTCGACGACAAGGATACGCACGATTGCGGTATACTTTGGTCACATGCTAGTATGTTATGAAACAATGTATGCAAATTACCATGTTGGATATGAGACAACTTTGATTCACATTTATACTATGTAACCAAACTTGTATACTCGTCAACTTTATGTTGACTTTTACTTTAATACATGTTGCAAGAAACTAGTGATGACGTATGAGGAAAGTTACTTAGGGTGGACTAGAAACGCACCTAAACTTTAATTTATGTATTTGCTTTATTTTGTTATGTTTTGTTGCAAGATTTTGTATTTTCCGATTTCAAAACAATGTACCTTGTTTAGTATGAAATGAAATTCGGATAATTTAATTATTGTCACAATTAGCAAGTTATGAAGTCTCGAGCAATCTTGTTTTCATCTCACTCTGACGTTTCTGCCATCGGCTGGGTTATGACAGTTGGTATCTTGACGGATCATTAGGTTATACGGTTAGTATTTAAAACTGTCCTTAATCATTAATCAAGTTCATTAATTAGGAGGCCATGTTTATGTGGTGTTTAGATCACTTAAATAGAATTTTGTGTTAAACTTGCAATCGGGATTCCAGGTGGGGTTACTTCTCCTTAATATGGTAACACTTTCTCAATCAATTTGATAGTTCTTTCAAATCAAACACCCTAATTATAGTTGATAGTAATTAATTAGTTAAAGTGCTAAACATTGACCACAAATTCCTTTTGGATACGACCTTACTTATCTATACTATTCAAGATATTTAAGTTAAAAATATTTTTTTATTAGCCAACGACAGCAGTACCATTAAAATATATCAATTTGAGAGTGATAACACGATTTAAAGAGCTTATCCATGTGCTTAATTACTAAAAACTCTATGACATGCCTTACCATAAATTCTCACAAGGCCGCATCTCTTGGAGTTTCATTTCAATGCCAGTTTTCATGTTTTACCTCTTCATAACCTTTCTATCTTCACCCATGGCTTGCTTGGATATAGGAAAAGTAAGAAAGGGTCTCCCATCTTTACTTCATTAATAGCCCTCGCATTCATAATCTTCCCATACTTGTTATAGATATTCTCTTTTTCTTTACTTTTACATGTGTGGCTGGTAATGAAGTCAGTTAGGATCTTGGATAACCAATCGAGATTACTTACATTTCTTTCATCAAACTTCTTGACATCAGTCGGGTTTATCATGTTGGATTAATTAGAATTTTCTTAACCTTCTAGCATGTTAATTTTTTTTTTACTTTTGTTTGACCCTCCCTCCATCTTGCCAAAATTGCTTTTGATCTGACTCTTCAATGCATATTCTCATTTCTTTAAGGGATACAAGTATGGTAAAGTTTTAATCAGCTTCAAACAATACACTACCATTGACTGGTTCTTCATTTACTTCCTTGTGTGATCAATCTTCTATTGGTGCTTTTGGTGTTATCAAGCTATTTTAGGATAATTATATTTACTTTTAAACTAAATGAGAAATCATAATAACTATTAGTATAGGTTAGTAAGTGTAGGGTACACACTCATTCGGTATTATTATTATTGTGACTCTGATACTAAGTAACCTCTATGGTTGTGAAGGGTGAATAACCTAGACCACATGAGGGTTCCAAGGGAGCACCACCACCTTAGCAGGGAGTCGAGGGTTGGCCCTCGATGAGGTCCAAAGGCAACACCCTTGGTTGTATGGCTAAAAGTTGCATTATAAATAATCTTCAAATTTACTAGAAACTAGTAGCAAGTTGAAGTGCTTGGTAACAACTTGGTTACAAAAGGTCGATAACAAGCTGCTACTGCTTGGTAGTAACTTTCTATTACTCGGTAGCCAAATGTTTCCAAGTAGCAACCGAGGTGCGATGGCAACTTAGAACATCGTTAGCTACAAGTTGCTATTGACAGTGTTGAATCCATTTTGCCGCACCTAAAGTGGGTACGCCTAACCACAACTAGTATACCCAAAGGATGTGATGTTTCACCTCAACTATTGTGATGATTCAACCCATATATAAAAGACTCATCTAGTCCTATTTAGAGATCGGATTAACACTTCTATTTTTACAGGGTAGAACTTCTCTTTCTTAGAGAAAATCTAATATCTTATCTAAATATTGATTTCTTATACAAGCAAAATACTTTAATATGCTTACATGATTCAAAAAAATAAATAAATAAATAAATCAAAGTCAATATAAATGGAAATCTTAAATCTACACCTTATTAGGGTTATCATTTCATTTGTATAAAAAATGTTATTTTTAGGCTTTCAAGTTTAGGATATATGCCCTTAGCATATTGTTTTTTATCTACTAAATTATATTCTTTTTATATTGAATTTATACAAACAAACCTTCATGTAATATGCATTTATGTTTTTTGCCAATGATCTTATGCGGCAATGACCTTTCAATGTGGAAGTTATGAGTTCGAATCTCGCCTAAATCGAAAATATTATAGGTTGAGTTAGAGGTTTTACTACAATGTGTCTTTAGGCAGTGAGTTTGCTCTCGAATAGTGGTGGGCGGGTCACTCGTGCCATCTACGTTCGTAGTTGTGGGTGGCCTTTTGCCATTGGAATTACCTGGGTTATCTGGCCTTTGTTGATCATTCAAATATATATATATATATAGAAACGGGGTCCGGAGAGAACGATTTGAAGTGTGAGAATGGTGAGAACGGATCCTAGCCCAACACGTGGCAGAGGGCGCTAAATGATATACGGGCACGATTGTCAGTATCCACCACCGCTTAAATAGATGCTGTTTTATATAATATTAGGCGTTTTCATTTTTTTAGATCTTAGACTTTTTTGGTTTTGGCGTTCGTGGCAACTTGGCGTTTTACAATCTACATAAAAATTTTTGATAACAAACTACAGAAAAAAATTAATTAAAAATCCGAATCCAATATCTCATCCAAATCTCACTGTCATAAAAATTAGATAACAAACTACAGAAAATGCCTAATATTATATAAAACACCATCTATTTAAGCGGTGGTGGATACTGACAATCGTCAATGGCGTTTTGGTTTCGCGTGATTTTCTTTGTTCGTTTTTTGAAATGGCTTTTGTGGTTGTGATGGATGGGTTCAGGAATGTGAATTATGTGTATTAACATGGGGTTTTATGTGGTTTGAATGTTTAAATGGGTGAAATAGAGTAACTATGAGGAAGTGATGTTTTGTAGGTTAAACGTGAAGATTGGACGTGTTTATGGGAGCATTAAGGAGTTCGAGATGAAAGGGATAGAAGATAATAAGATAAGAAGCCTAAACACGAAGTTTGGAAGCTATTAGGAAGGTGCGAGAGGCGTGGAACGGAAGAAAAATGTGAAAAATCAAGTTTAACATAAAGCTGCGAGCTTGACCTAAGCTCCAAACTTAAGCTATGCCCAGCACTGAAGGGAATGGAAAAAACTCTCCAACATCAGTTAATCCTGGAGCTTAGCTTACGCTGGACACCAGACGTGAAAACGTATTAAAGGCCGAAAACTAGGTTTTGGCTAGGATCTTTTCATTCAAAGCAGGAATTGGCGATACTAGAGGACTCTAGGGGCGATTCTAGGTTGTCTTCCACCATTCCATACCATTCAAACATATTTCAATCATCAATCATGCAATTTTCCATCAAGAGTGAAGATCAAATCAAGAACATGAGCGGCTAATTCCTTAGTGATCATCTCCGGGGCTAGGGTTTGTGTCAGGTTTCGGGACAACTTGTGTTTACATACTTTTGGATTTGGATTTGTCTAATCATTCGGTTAGTTTATCTTGATGTTCACTTGTTTTGATTAAACAACACTTGGATTATCTCGTGCATACGTATTCTTCAGTTATTTGGTTTTGTCATCAACAATTGGGATTAAATTCTAAGTTGTCATTGTTCCTTAACCTGTAACCATTGAATTTCTTTGTGTTTGGGAAATCTAGAATTGGTAATTAACTAGGTTACTATTCAATTGTATCAATCTTTCGGTTTCGATCGTGGATCATTGCAATCAAATATATTATCTGTTTGTTACTTATCAAAACAAGTAGGTTAACAAATCATGTCTATGTGATTTCCAATTGGTAGTTTAGTAGGTTACCCGATTTTCTACACAACCTGAAAACCCGGAGATTGGTCCTTTTCTTATAATTGTTTACAGCCACACAAATTGAATTCCTTTTGACAATACTTCTCTTAATCAGCAAACAGAAAATAGTTTTATAATTAGATAACTACAAAAAACAATGAACTTTAACACTTTCCACTTATTCCCTGCGGATTCGACACCCTACTTGCTCTTTACTAGTAAAGGTGATTAGGACACTTTTTAACTATATTTTTGACCGACCTTACGACATCGACCAAAATGGCGCCGTTACCGGGGAATCGGTGCGCTTAGTGTTTTTGTTTAGTTGCTTTCTAAAAAAATTTAAAAATAAAAAAAATCTTTTTAGTTTTTAGTTTTTTATATGTTATTTTTCTATGTGGGTATTCTAGTTTGTATGTGCAGGAAGTAAAATCTTTGGCTCATGGATAGAGCTCATAAGTCATGCCCTTGTTGTGGGAAAATTCACATACATGAAGATTGCCTAGTTTTTTGGAAAGATCTAGTGTTTTGGAAAGAAAAATTGATGTCTGGTTACAAGGCACCTTCATATCAAGAACACTATCAGTCAAATGTCAACAACAAGTATGAGCAAAATTTGGATTAATGTGATTATGAATCCGAGGTGGTGCCCTTCTTAAGCTACCAAGAAGATTATAATGGTCATCACCATGATTACTTTGAGTCAACATACAATGATTGTAATATGGGTAATCAGTGGTGTACTCAAGGTGATTACCAAGGGAGTTCATATCAGCAACACGAAAGTCAAAATCATTGTCACGGTAAAGACCAATATTCTAAACTTTATGAAATCATGGATATTATGAAGGAGATGGTACAACAGAGTAGGTTGAGAACTGAGGTTATGGTCCAACGATCGAATCAAATAGACGGACAAATTGCAACATTGAAGGTTGTGAAGGATAATACCACATCCATTCATGTATTTGTTGGAGAAACACAAGAAAAAAACCGTTGTTTTAGTTGATGAAGATGAAAAAGAGGTTGAAAGTCTTCCTGAACTTGAAGTTATATGTTTAAACTTACATGAAGACTTAGCACCTACTGAAGAATTAGAGATAAATGTAATCCAAGTTTATCTTGACCCGCTGCATATTTTGATTACTCCAACTAACAAAGTTGGGGATGATGGCTCGAGTGAGAATAAGAAAAAGGTGAGTACAGAAGACCTCGGACAAGGTATATTGAAGTGGGTGATCAATGATCTAACAGATGTGTTCATGATAGGAGAGAAGGTGAAGACTCGACATATCAACTACCGAACACACATTGGTAATTCGGTAGGCAAAGGTGGATCTCACTTATTCCATATTGATTCAACAAACATCTTTGGTATGAAAGAGTGGATAGGAATGTTGAATCTCAATTACCGAGCATATGTAGGAAACTCGATGGGCTGAAGACCATAAACTTAGCGCTCTCAGGAGGCAACCCGATTCGGTGTGTCAGTGTCTGTTTTTTTGTTCTTCACCATAGCAATAGAAAAGTGTGGGGAAGTTCATTTGATCAGGTACATGTACTCTTTCCTTTATCTTAGTTTGTCTGCTTGGTGATCATGTGTTTTTTATGTGTATTTTCGTTTTTGGTGGTGTTTAAACTTTGGTGTTTGGGAATGAGTGTTTATGTTTATGTTTGTGTTTAATTGTGTCAGTGAGTCACCCGAGGGAATTATGGGTTGAATTTAGGAACCTCTTCCTTATGTGCATAATGTTTAGATAACCATACATTAGGGACAATGTATCCCAAGTGTGGGGATGGGGGAGTTGAGAAAAATAAAAAAATGACGAATTTGAAAATTTTGCAAAAATGCTCTCGAGCGGGTTCAAATGTGCCTGAAAACCGGATTTTTCAATGTTAATCATTAACGGTTTACCTGCTTGAGCGAGGTTATTGGTCCTTAGTCATGGTTAAAACTCTTTAAGTTTCAGGATAAAGGTATTCTCAGTAAGTGTTTTAAAAAGGGAAAATATATAGAATTGCCTAACTAGGGGTAGCAAGCTAGATAGTAGACATGTTTTCACATCGGCAGCCCGTACCCTTTCGTTTGGAGAGATTTTGAGCCCTTAAATTTCTTGACATTATTTATGTTGTTTTGGCAACTTGAGTATTCATTTGTTTGAGAGTGGCCACTATATTGCTTTGTTTTAGAACTTGATTGATTTGATACATGCTAAGATTACGAGCTGAACAATTGCACACAGATGATAAAGGCGACTTTAGGATTCCCATTTTACTTTGACACTTTTTTAGTGTTTACTTGTTACCAGACGATACCCTTAGTAGCCCATGTGAGCCATTTTAACCATTCGTTTATGAAACCCGATTCAACCATTTTGCATCTTTAACCGTTGTACATATTCGTTGGCATAATCCATTAGTTGAGTGTTTTTTAAAAAAAGTAAGAGAGAAAAAAAATTGAAAAAAATTCAGCCGAGTAAATGGGTCAACTGACCAAAATAGGAGGTTGAGAAAAAAATGTGTGGAGATATGGGTTAAAATTACCCAAGTTTTGAAGTTACTAGAGAATAAGGATTTGCCTAACGGTTTGGCTACTATCTTCTCTTAGCCACTTAATTAGCCACAAATTCCTACCTTTAACCTAAACCTAAAACTCGTAAGACCTTTTGATGTGTGCATTGTTTATGTGAATGATGGAAGTGTGATTGTCTTTCAAGCCTATGTTAATGAAGCTTTATAGTTTGGTTTTTGACTGTGTTATATACTAGTGAATCTGTAACTAATCAGCTTTCAAACCGAGAGGAGTGAAACATTGTGAGGGGTGTGGGAACATGTGTAAACATGAAGCTTAGTTAAATCTGGTTAGGCGCATTCTTTGATTTTGAAGGCAACATCAATTTACTTACTGAGATTTTAAACCTATTGAATGTGTCAGTCTTGTGAGTTTTGGTATGACTTTGGAACATGGCTGAGATTTGGTAAGGGAATTGTGAAGTGTATTTGTTAATGATGGTTGGATGGTTACAGGAGAGCATTGCTTGAGGGCAAGAAAAGGTCAAGTGTGGGGATGTGATGGATGGGTTCAGGAATGTGAATTATGTGTATTAACTATGGGGTTTTATGTGGTTTGAATGTTTAAATGGGTGAAATAGAGTAACTATAAGGAAGTGATGTTTTGCAGGTTAAACGTGAAGATTGGAGATGTTTATGGGAGCATTAAGGAGTTCGAAATGAAAGGGATAGAAGATAATATGATTGGAAGGCTAAACACAAAGTTTGGAAGCTATTAGGAAGGTGCAAGAGGCGTGGAACGGAAGAAAAATATGAAAAATCAAGTTTAACATAAAGCTGCGAGCTTGACCTAGGCTCCAAACTTAAGCTATGCCCAGCACTCAAGGGAATGGCAGAAACTCTCCAACATCAGCTAATCCTGGGGCTTAGCTTACACTGGACACCAGACGTGAAAACGTATTAAAGGCCGAAAACTAGGTTTTGGCTAGGATCTTTTCATTCAAAGCAGGAATTGGTGATACCAGAGGACTCTAGGGGCGATTCTAGGTTGTCTTCCACCATTCCATACCATTCAAACACATTTCAATCATCAATCATGCAATTTTCCATCAAGAGTGAAGATCAAATCAAGAACATGAGCGGCTAATTCCTTAGTGATCATCTCCGGGGCTAGGGTTTGTGTCAGGTTTCGGGACAACTTGTGTTTACATACTTTTGGATTTGGATTTGTCTAATCATTCGGTTAGTTTATCTTGATGTTCACTTGTTTTGATTAAACAACACTTGGATTATCTCATGCATACGTATTCTTCAGTTATTTGGTTTTGTCATCAACAATTGGGATTAAATTCTAAGTTGTCATTGTTCTTTAACCTGTAACCATTGAATTTCTTTGTGTTTGGGAAATCTAGAATTGGTAATTAACTAGGTTACTATTCAATTGCATCAATCTTTCGGTTTCGATCGTGGATCATTGCAATCAAATATATTATCTGTTTGTTACTTATCAAAACAAGTAGGTTAACAAATCATGTCTATGTGATTTCCAATTGGTAGTAATTAGGTTACCCGATTTTCTACACAACCTGAAAACCCGGAGATTGGTCCTTTTCTTATAATTGTTTACAACCACACAAATTGAATTCCTTTTGACAATACTTCTCTTAATCAGCAAACAGAAAATAGTTTTATAATTAGATAACTACTAAAAACAATGAACTTTAACACTTTCTTCTAATTCCCCGCGGATTCGACACCCTACTTGCTCTTTACTAGTAAAGGTGATTAGGACACTTTTTAATTATATTTTTGACCGACCTTA
The DNA here is from genome assembly GCA_947069175.1 of Scalesia atractyloides. Classification (NCBI taxonomy): domain Eukaryota; kingdom Viridiplantae; phylum Streptophyta; class Magnoliopsida; order Asterales; family Asteraceae; genus Scalesia; species Scalesia atractyloides. The sequence goes on along the minus strand of CAMTDV010000006.1, from coordinate 11,888,504 downwards.
CGACATCGATCAGGTTGCTTGGAGACTTAGTTCGACGCCGTGTGGGTGGATGCTATTTGCTCCCAATCTTCTTTATCATCATGGAGGCAAAACAACATTTGCATTGGTGCCGGTCTCCTTCTCCTCATGCCATATTCATCAAGAAAAAAGCCACACAAAATGACATATCGGTGTCACCAGTCTTTTTTTCGTGAAGATCTGTCCATCTCTTTCAGTAAAAGCTTATTGAGTCATCCTCCTCACTTAAGAATCCATTCACCAAAACTTCATTGAAAACAATACTGAATATCCAAGAGAAGTTGTTTGCCATCTTTATTTGTTTTAAATTTTTTGGAGTTTTTAGAGTCGGTGGTGTTTAGGAAACATGTCGTTTTTTGTGCGATCAATGGAAGGCGCTGAGACGTTTCTCTTTATAGGACATATTTGGCGCGTAGTTTGGGCGGGATATTTAATATAATTAATGCAATTAATAAAGTATATGTCGTTTCAGTTTTATTGTTTTTGTTAAGTATTTGTTAATTCTTTAATATCCCAAATCTTTCAAGTTTGGCGTTTTATTTTTAGTGGCGTATTTTGTTATGTAAAGATGATAAAATACACTAAATAAAATTATGAAAAAACTACATAAGGAAAATATCCTTTTTTGGCGTTTTATTTCGTTGTTGTTTTATTTTTTTAATGGCGTTTTTATATGTTTTTTTAATGTGTATTTTTTGTTATTTTTTTTATTGTTTTGATATAGGGTGCAGACCTATAATGTTACAGGTAATTTTGGCGTTTAGCAAATATAAAAAATTGATTTTCTGCGTCGTTGTGTGGTTTTTGATATAATAAATGATAGTAGTCAAGTATCCGTCGCTTCAAGTTACTGTTTGTTCAGACTGCTAAGATTGTAAAACTTCTCATATTTTTTAGTTTTTTATTTTTTAATTTATAGGTAAAGATGCAAAGTAAAACTTTAGCATGGTACCCCATTTTGTTTGGCGTTACGTTATTTGGTATTAATAGAGAAGTTTTATTAGATAACAAATCACAAAAATGATAATAAAAAAATAGGAATATTGGATTTTAATAATCCGAAGTATTACAAGTTGGGATCAATGGAGGCCAAACTTTTTACAAGTTTGGATCATTGGGGGAAATTTTTAAAGTTGGGAAATTTTCATCGGCTAACAGGTGAAACTTAGGATTATTAAAATACAATAACCCAAAAAAATTAAAAATGCTAATCTAATCTTCACTGCTATCAAATATCTTCTTTAAGAACTTTTTTTGTCCTCTGAACCTTCGTATCCTTTGTATTCCTTCACCTTTTTTGTCCTATACAGTTGAAACGCCAAGCTCTAGACGAAGCCGATCGATCAGTATTTGGCGTTTTGGGGGTTTTGTGTTTGATATGTTGTTGTTTTGTTGGGGGTGGTTCTTTTGGATGTTGGAAAGATAGACCGATGCCGCATATAGTCAATGCTATTTAATGGGGGATGTGATTGTGTGTGGGCTTTTCTCGTTTGATGTCCAAAATAGCATTTATACATGCTATCATCTTCATGCTCATCCCACTCTACACCATTTTAATAATGGAGTTCAAAATAGCATTTACACTGGCATAAGTCTTTTCTTCTCATCCAAACCTTCCTCGTGTACAAGGCTACAAAGTGACATATCATCATCACTAGAGCCGTTTTTCGAGGATTTGTCCATCTCATTCAGCAAAAGTTTATGGTTTTGACAAAAAGAAAATGACGTTTTAGGTGGATGTTTTGCAATAGAGCATGGCGTTTTTTGAGTGAATAGCTTGACGAGAGAACATGACGTGTAAAGTGAATAGTTTGCTGAGATATAATGTTTTTTTTGTGTTTTGGGGTGTGACTAAATGGATACTGAGATGTTTGTTTATATAATAGTTTTTTGGCGTGTAGTTTAGGCGGGATTTTTTTAAATAAATGGTAGTAATAAAATATACGTTTTCTTTTCAGTTTACTGTGTTGTAGTTACTGTGGTGTTTCAGCTTTTTTTATCTGTTGATGGTGTTCCGTCAGAGTTTCTTGTTTTTTGGAATTTGGCATTTTGGTTAAAGATGGCGTTTTCGTATGATCATGTTTTCTTTTTGATGTGATAATTGAAGTTATCGTAACGTCGTTTATATAATTAGGTTTTTTTGCGCATAGTTTAGGATGCATTTTTTTGTAATTCCAGTTACGTTTATTCAACGCGTTTTATCATTAAGTGTTGTCTTTGGCGTGTCTCCGGAATGACGTTTTATGATTAATGTGGCGTTTTGGTTTAGAGCAGTAGAAAGACCCTTTTACCCTTAATGAGGCACGTTCAGGTAATAAAGTTTATGTTATTTACGAAAACGCCACTGTGCCAATCCAAGTCATTGATTGTTTTGATTCAACGGCTGATAGCCGTTCTCACCGTTTTCACACTTTAAACCGTTTTCTCTAAATCCTGGCCCTATATATATATATATATATTGTTAAACACCTTATGAGATATGCTTCCCTTATTTTTTAGACTTTACATATAGTCATCAACCAAGAAATAAACTCATGTCTTAACTTTCTTAGTTTAAAAATATAGGTGATTGAATATTCTAAGTGTTATTTAATTACAATGAGATGATTGAATATTCTAAGTGTAACCCACCATTAGACTTTCCATATAGTCATCAACCGAGAAACAACTCATGTCTTAACTTTCTTAGTTTGAAAATATAGGTGATTGAATATTCTAAGTGTAATTTAATTACAATGAGGTAGTTTTAGTTTGATATTAATTATCATGTAAAGTGATTTAAAACTACAAGCCCCTATGTTGTGGGGTGACACTTTATGCTACCTCACCTACAAAGAACGTTATACATCAAAATGTGAAGGTTAAAGAAGGGCGCCAAACATGGGGCACCACTCCCTTAAGGCCATGTGTAGTCAAAAAGCCCCTGAAGGGGCGTTGTCTGACACGTGACGTGCCACGTCAGCATTGGGCGTTTTTTGGCGTTTTGGTATTAGATGTCGTAGTCAAAACGCCCCTGCGTCATCATTACTCAATTATTAATTTCCATTATTTAATATTAATATCTAACTATATAAAAATAAAAACAAATTCACTAAAAATAAAAATAAAAACATTATACTAAAAATAAAAAAATACATTAAAGAAAAAAAAATAAAAACATTTATTCCTCGCTTTCGACGTCGTTCTCACCTTCTTCCTCTTCATTTTCTCCATCATCAAATCCCCCGTCTGCATGGTACCCGTCTTCGAATTCCTCATCTTCTTCTTCTTCGGCGCCACTAGTGCCTCCAATTGGACGAATCACCCAAGCATGCTCAACCAAATCCGCCTTTAATGCGTTATGCAGTTTCCTAGATCGCAATTTGAGCATTCACCAACCTCTCTTCCATTGTTGCTTGGGTTGCTACAACTTCATTTTATGGAAAGTAGTTTTTGCATATTGCTCTCCCGTCATCCTCTATGATCATATTATGCAAAATGATGCAAGCATATATGACCGTCCGAATTCTATCTTTATGCCACATACGACATGGATTTCTAATAAAATGACATCGTTGTTGAAGAACCCCAAAACACCTCTCGAGGTCCTTTCGCACAGACTCTTGTAGCTTTTTAAAATATTGTCTTTTTCATCGAGCGTCTCAGAAAAAGTCTTAACGATATTAGAGTATTCTGGGTAGATACCATCGCCCAGATAGTAACCATGTTCGTAGTCGTTCTCGTTAGCATGAAATCCGGCTTTTGGTATCGTTCCAGAAATATAGCTCTCTAACAAAGGTGACTCAAAGGTATTAATGTCGTTCATACACCCAGAGACACCAAAGAAGCTGACCAAACCCACAGGTCATGCAACGCCACCGCTTGTAGAACCATAGTCAGTCCTTTCTGGTCACCGCGTGTATGTTGACCTTTCCATGCGGTTGGACAATTATACCAACGCCATTGACGACAATCCAAGCTTCCGATCATGCCAGGAATTCCATGCTTTTCTAAATGCACCTCGTATATTTCTTGAAGGTCGTTCCAAGATGGATCTCTTAAATAACGTTTTCCATATAATTGGCATATACCTAAAAAATAAATTAAAAATATAAAATTTAATAAATAGTGACAAATCGTTAAAATAAAATAGGTATACATAACTACCTAAGCAGAATTGCTCCACAGTATCACGTGTTGTTTTCTCCCTTATCTTCAAGTACTCGTTATTTATGTCATTGGTGTTCCCGTAGGCTAGTATACGTAAAGCGGAAGTTACCTTTTGAATTGAGGTGAACCCGAGATTTCCTCTAGCATCCATTCTTTGCTTAAAGTAATCATACTTTGCTTCCAAATCTTCGTTAATGCGCAAAAATAAACGTTGGCTCATCCTAAACCGACGTCTAAAAACGTATGCTCCGTGAACCGGTGTGGCGTCAAAGTAGGCTTTCATCAAACGCTCGTTTACCGCTTCCCGGTCTCTCAATATATATGTGCGCCTCAATATGGGTCGTGGAGGAGTAGGTACAACGTGTCCCATGGCTTGTATCAACGCACCGCATGCACTCGTAACCGCTTCTTCCTCCTCAGCGGTTTTTTCAGCTGAAAAGAATCTCCGATAAATATTTGGTGAACGAATCATCCGATGGAGAACCCATTATTTTTTTAGAATGGTAGATGTATTTGGTTGAGATAGTTGTGTGTGAATAAAATGTAAGGTGATATATATATATATATATATATAAAGTAAAATGATTTTTTTTAAGAATAGAACCATTATTCAACGGATAGAATTTTGAAATTGTGATTGAAACCGCTGCTTTATACACAACGGGAATCCAAAATCATCACCCCAAAGGGTCCCACGTAATAATGTGGGGGCGCTTTGAGTGGCGTTTCGGGCATGAAACCGCCCACTACGGACGAACTAATGAACATTAGAGAGAAAAGGATGTGAGGCCTATAAAATCTTAACAAATCACTAATTTTCTTTGTTTTTTCTTTTTTATTTATTTAATTTTTTAGTTAAATCATATGATGTTTGTGAATGGTCGGTTGGTCAAAATCCCACTAATAGTAACATGACACATTTTTAAGGGTTAAAAGTACAATGGGTTATGCAAATATTAATGGATTATACATAGATTTCCCGCCAGTTAGATGCATGCCATGCATTTTTTACTCTTGATTTGGGCTTCACTTTTTGTATTTTCATTTTTCAGGGAAATGATCAGATAGGAAGTTTGTTTTAGCTAGGAATGATAGAAAGCAATGATAGAATGACACGTGTCAAAGATAAAAAAACATTGGAATGACATTTTAGTCAAACAACCCTAAGATAAAAAACCCAGTTCTATAACAAAAACCCAGTATGTCGTTTTCTTTCACGATACATCTCACCCCACCACCACCACCACCACCACCACCACTGTCACTCCATCGCCCACCACCACCAGAATCGTCTCCCCAACCTCACAACTCTGTCAAATTTAACATGATGCGATGGAACATGAGATTTCTGTTAAAAAAGGTACTCATCTTTTCAAATTTCTCAAACATTTTGTATTCAAAGTGAATATATCTCTGATTCCACTATTTCTCTTGATGTATTCATGCGTTTGGGCAACATCATTAGTTCCAATTTCATTGAGAAATCATTAATAAAAAGTTGCATACCAGGTGTTTGACAAAATGTCTCAAAGAAAAATTGCAAAACACCTTTCAGTTTAGACTTTCTTTTAAAATTTTGTTTTACAAAAGAATGAAAAAACACATTTTTTTGGTGTTTTTTGTGCATTGCGTTTTACAAAAGAATGAAAAAACACACTTTGTTGTGTTTTTTGGTCTATTGCGTTTTACAAAATAATGAAAAAAACACAGTTTTTATCCATTGCGTTTTACAAAATAATGAAAAAACACATTTTGGGTGTTTTTTGTCAATTGCTTTTTACAAAATAATGAAAAAACACTGTGGAAAAAAAAATCATTGCAAAATGAGAGTAGAAGATTGCAGATTTGAAGGTAAATGGAAAACCCTTTTTCTTAAAATTTATTTATTACTTTAATTGAAATACATTATGTATGAAACAGGTTGTATATAATTTGATAGTTTTGTAATTAAATAGTGTTAATTTAGTGTATTTCTGTAGTTTGTTTCAACTTTTTGAGAGGTTTTTCTTTATTACGTTTTACAGTTTATGTTTATTTAATTATTACATGTTGCTTATATAATTAATTACGTGTTGCGTTTTACATATGTTAGTCATTACGTTTTACCGGAGCAATATTTGTTGACCGTTTAGAGGGCCACTCATGAAAAAATCAATTTTTATTGTGTTTATTCCTTTGGCTATCTAATTCTCGATTGTGCTGTAGTATTTGTCTTTTGTTCTTAAAGGCCTTTCTTTTCTTCTGAGACTAGCTACTGTAATTTTTTTTTTTTGCTTTAGTTTCAATGAGATTGGCTTACTTTGCATGTCAAAAATATCATTAAAATAAGTAGATGAAGATACTTTTTACTCCATTCCGTTATAGAACACAATGAAAAATCATACTTTTTGAATTTTTTTAGTCTATTCCATTTTATAAGATAAAGAGAAAACATATATTTTATTGTGTTTTGAATCTATTGTATTTTATAAACAAAACTTATTTTTATGTGTTTTTAGACATTGTGTTTTAAAAACAACATATCTATTTGTGTTTTTAATCCATTACAAAAAACAACTTTCTTTTAGATTTTTAGTCCATTGCGTTTTAAAAAGACACTTTGTTCTATGTTTTTGATCCATTACGTTTTAGGAAAGACAATTTTTTTTTGTTTTTTTAGTCAATTATGTTTTAGAAGAACATTTTCTTTTGAGTTTTTAGTTCATTGCTTTTTATAAAAAAACACTTAGTTTTGCGTTTTTGATCCATTGCGTTTTAAAAAAAAATTATTTATTTTTTTGTCCTTCGCGTTTTAGAAATAACACTTTCTTTTGTGTTTTAGTCTATTGCGTTTTTTTTAGAAAAAAAATCATTTTTTATGTCTTTGGTCTATTGCGTTTTACGTATCTGGGTTATCGATTTTTTTCAAAAGTATAGCAATAGTGTGCTCGTTTTAAAGATAAAAAAAACGCTCGTTTTATGGTGCAATTTTTAAAAAATAATGTCGTATGAAAGAGTTATTAACGTTTAAAATTGGGGGAAATTTGAGGAGAGAGAAACTATTGCTTTGGATTGACTAGAATGCCCTTACACAAACTCACGCGCCTCCTCTTTTTGTTTCAATTTCTTTCATTTAATCTTAACCCTTGATTACTAAATAGATGGACAAGATTACTTCCTATCCTTCCTACTCAAAGAAACTTCCTATTGTATCCTAACCCTCATTTTTCAATGAGTAAATTACAAAAAATCGTCATTTATGTATGCTACTTATTGCAAACTGTGTCCTTTATCTTCAATATATACAAGAAACATACTCAATGTTTGCAAACCCTTGCACGTTGTGTTCTTTAGCCCTGACTGGGTTAGTTTTTATGGTTAAATCTGACCAGGTGGATCCCACATGAGGGTATTTTAGACATTTTACCCTAAATAAATAATTATGTTTAAAAAATTATATTATATATACATATACATACATACATACACAGAAACCACCATCTCCATCTTCCCATTTTTCTCTCTCTCACACACACCCACCACTGCACCTCCACTATCACCACCGCACATCCACCACCGTCAAACGCCGTACCTCCATTATCACCACCGAACCTCCACCACCATCAACACCTCCCCTACCGCACCTCTACTCCTGCTGCAAAACCCCCACCCTGCTGCACAAACCCAACCACCGCAGCTCCACCACAGTCAACACCTCCACCACTGCATCTCTACTCCCGTTGCACAACCCCCACCAACGACGACCGGGAAATCAAGATGCCACCACTGCTCCCTAACAAACCACAATCCAACTTTAAACCCTAATCTACATTTAAGCTACTAACCCCAAACAAACCCCCAATCTGGAATTTCGTTTAGATCGGAAAAAGGAGATCTGAAACAATTTTTCTCTGATCTTCAAACGCGTTTCCGGCGAACTCGACTACGTCGATCTACCGTTGACGGTTATCTGATGTACAGTGGCGGAGGGGTGGCGGCGCAGGCGGCGGTTGAATGGAAACTGATGAAATCTGAAAGTGAAGGGGGTTCTTGTAGTGGTGATGGTTGGGTGTTGGTGGTGCTTGTAGTGCTGATGGTTGGGGGTGGTGGTTGGGTGGTGGTGGTGGTGGTGCTTGTAGTGGTGGCGGCTGGGTGGTGGTGGTGCTTGTAGTTGTGGCAGCTAAGAGAGAGAAAGCAGGAGTGTATTTTTAGAGGGAGAAAGGGTTTGGTGTGATGTTTGGGTTTTATTTGTTTTTTAAAAGTAAAAATATTTATTAATTTCTTTAAAATTGGATAAAAAGAGTAATTTGCCCTCACATGGGATCCATCTGGTCAGATTTAACCATAAAAACTAACTCAGTCAGTGCTAAAGGACATAACGTGCAAGGGTTTGCAAACATTGAGTACGTTTCTTGTATATATTGAAGATAAAGGACACGGTTTGCAATAAGTAGCATAGATAAAGGATGATTTTTATAATTTACTATTTTTCAATTAAATGTTCATTATAGCATGACTGTTCGCAATTTTGATAAATGGGTCTTGCTGGCATTATTGTGATTGTTAACGATTTGGGATTTGGAATATCTTTTTCTGCTATGCTTCTTGTAACATCTAGTTCTTCTTACCATTACTATTGTTTGTTTTGCTCTTAATGAACAAGTTGCTAATCCAGGAACTTACGAATTTATTTTTGATTCTTCTTGTGAAGATTTCCTATGAGGTAATCCATCCTAGTATTACTCCCATCGACCACACTTAATTGTGAAGTTTTTCGAATGCTCCACAGCTATATGCGTCAAAAACGTGTTTGTGATATTTGAGACAGAGCACGTCTTATGAACCACGAATTTCTCATGCCCATGACCGATGCTAGGTTTACCTATTTGTAACGATCACCCCCTTTTGGAATCATCGTCATCGGGCCAAGGCAAGGCAGCCGGTGTTCCCACAGACCCCGCTCGGCCCCGAGCCCATAGGTTTTCAATGAATTTTAGAAACATGATCTTCACAACTAAAATTACGTGAGGACAATATAAATACACACATACAGGTAAGTTTGTGTGTATATATATTGACAAAAAATGGTAAAATAAAGGTGTCATTTCATATGAAGTAAAAGAATAAAGGGCAATAACTAGAAGCCAAAGCATCTAGGGTTTCTTTTTTATTGCAAGTTTGTGAATTACAAGACACGTGAAAAAGAGAGACATCAATAATTTCAAAGCGACTTGCATGTAGACAAAGATCCGACATTTATTAAGAATTAGACATATATCCCTTGCAATGACCATGGATTGAATGGTTTCTAGTTCATCAGGCTCCACCACTCAACTCACACTTCATTTTAAATCATAATAACATTTTCCATTTCAATTAATATAATTCTCATTTTTACAAATCTTGTTTTTCTTTAGGATGTCAATGTAATTTTATGTTTTTATAACTTTTTTTGTTATAAATTTATATAAATCATATAATAACTTATAATATATATTTACCAAGCGTTACCAGTTACCACCGCCCTTTGAATCAACCCCGCCACCTTTGTTATCTCTACCCTCATCAACCACCGATTCATCCATGATCCACAATCGAAAGTAAACAAAAAATTGAACGTAAACAAAATACGAGATCTTAAATGAGATCCATAACCACCACTTAAATGTATGTGTGGTGGAAACTAGAAAATGTGGGAAACGACTACGAGGAGAAGTGTTTTGTTGAGTCAGTTTTGCATCAAATAAGAGAGAAGCATGGAGGACATGCTTTGAGTTGAAATAGGTTTCCACTACGGGCTTCCTTTCCTCTTTTCTTCATCTATCATATTTCTCTTACTGTATTTAGAGATTCATATCTCGTTCTTTATATACTCTTTTATCTCTAGATTTTAGAGAATGATTTAAGGAAATCATTCAAAACATTACTACGTCGTATTCTCTGTAACAGAGAACAATTTAGAGAAACAAAAAGCAAACCTTTATATATAAAGGTTCAAATTCAAGTCTGTATAATTTATTGTAAGTTTACAAGAAAGAGAAAAAAAATAACAAAGTAAATTCTTTTAGTAAAATAAAGATAAAGATGGAGAGTGAGATGTGAATGCTCTTACCTGCCGTTTAAAAGGATTCCCTCACTCATTCTCCTTTCCACGTTCGGTCGGTTAGTTTAAAAAATTTCAAAACACAACAACAGTTTGGTTTGGGTTTAACCGAAAGCCAACCGTAATAAAATCGGACAGGACTATATAAGATTTTAATAATAAATTTTATTTTTTTTAAAATATTTTATATTATATATATGTGTGTGTTACGCTTAACTAAAATAACTAAGGAGTAAATTGCACAAAACATCCTTTATGTTTCCTCAAACTTGCAGGTTCCAGCCTTAATGTTTAAAAGTTGCTAAAAACAGCCTTTAAGTTTATTTTTGTTGCGGGTTCAATCCTTTACAGCTAACCACGTTATTTTCTTCAGTTTAGTCCCCTCACATGCTTAACACGTGAGGGCATATTTGTCATTTATAATTCCTCTTTTTATAAAACCCACAAAACCCAGAGTACCATTTTAATTCTTCATCCTCGCCTTCAATTGAAACCCTATCCACAATTCTTCATCGCCTTCAATTCAAAACCCTTTAATCAAATTCCATAAAAATGTTTTGGTCCGAGAGGTTCTGACGACGATCAAGTCTCCTCCATGAAAGAAGCACACTCTTTGACAACGGCGACGGTAAGATCACACCATAAGAACTCGGAATCCTGATGCGATCTCTCATCGAAAACTCTACGCAAACACAACTTAGCACTATAATCGCGAAGAGAAGCTAGATCCGATGGAAAGATTAAGTATGAGGACTTTATTGCGAGGATTGGTAGATATTTGTTGATATTTGTTTTGATTTGTTTGTACAAGTGTTGGTATTGTGTAAAAGTACAAGTGTTTCTGGGGTTTCATGCTTGTGAATAGCTTAACCACAATATCTTATGTTCAGGTTCTGATGTAAAACAAAACAATTAGTGCCATTGGTGCCTTTTGATTTGCTTTTTTCGAGTTCATCGTTTCATATGCCGCCGTATCCTCCACCACTGTCCACTACCACCGGCCGCTACGTTCCCATGCTGATTAACTTCTACCGAGTGCTCGGAGGCAGCCGCACTTCCAGTACGAGGCAGATTCTGCTAGCGGCATTTGAAACCCTAGCGGATTTGAGTTCGAGACGTGAGTATAATTTGGGGCTTGTGGATGATAAGTTTGGTACGGTTGTTACTGGTGTTCTCTGGGAGAATGTAATGTTCTCATCGTATCATACTCTGTTTAGTTTGAAGGTTGAAGAATGTGTGGTAGGTTGAAGAAGAGGAGCAATGAAGACATGGGTCTGGGATTTTATTTGGGTTTTATAACCTCACTAGCAGAAAAGACGGTTTTACCCTCACATGCTATGCATGTGAGGCCATTTAACAAGGATTAATAACTAGGTTAGTGACAAAGGATGAAACCCGTAACAAAATTATACTTAAAGACTGTTTTTAACAACTTTTAAACATTAAGGCTGGAACCTGCAAGTTTGAGGAAACATAAAGGACGTTTTGTGCAATTTACTCAATAACTAAGTGACTTCCAGATTAAAACTGGGCTTTTTACCTCTAGCCTAATGAAAATGAATTGAGTAGCCCATTTAACGGTGGATTAAAAAGAGTGTTTTAACATGTTCTTCTGAAATTGTTAGATATGTAAGCTAAATTGTTATTTTTTTTATATATTGATGAAAGTGGTATGAAAAACCTTATAGAATTTTTTATTAACAAACTTTAATCCATTTTGATTTGGAATAATAGATTTAAATAATTCTAACTATTATCAATTAGCCGGCAACAATCCTAACTAATGAAATGTTTCGTGATGGTTCCACCTTTAACATATTTTCTCCTAACGATCCCTAACTAATAGAATCATAACGACATGATCATTATGATTATGTAGCATGCTTGCGTGTCAAGAAGGTTCTTGTGTGGTAAATACGTGGAACATTAACATTTATTTATAAAAGATTTGTCCATCCATCGTATATAAACATCTAAACCCTAAAAACGTTAATCAATCGACTAGACATGGAAATGAGCTCATTATCATATTTAACATCTGGTGGCAAGAAAAACCTTAAAAGGACGTGGAAGTGTTTGAATTATGGATGAATTTTATGGCTGCCCTTTACGGCTTTAATTATTACACTTTGCTTTTAGTTTCAATCCAAAATTGGTTGATTCTTTTTTTTTAGTAGAATCAAGACTGCAAATTCTTCATGTGAAGAAGACCTTGATGAATTCTTGAGGGAACATGGAAAATGCAAATGTAGTGCAAGAAATAAACAAGAATTTGATGTTTTGAAGATTGAAAATTTGAAGTTGTGAGAACATGTTTCAAGAAGAAAACAAGAATTTGAAACAACAACTTTCAATGAAAAGGTCCTATTGGAATAATCAAAGTGTTTTATGTTTAGTAATTCTTGTCATATGAATATGTTGGACTTTATTTGTGTGAAAATGTTGTCAATGTCAATGTATGGAATGAAATGTGTAATGAATTTGTGAACGCCAATCAATGTTTGTTAGTGTGAAAATGTGTATGGAATGAAATGTGGAATGAAACTATGTATTAATGGCTGCAAACATAAGTGTAGTAATTGACCAATTAAAACATACACACATACATACAAACCAACATACAAGAACAACTGAAACATGCCCACATTCATGACCATGACCAACTTTAACCAATTGGAATAAATACACATCATCATCATCATATCACTAAATCCCACCAATAGCAAAGTTAAGGTAGAGTCTGAGAAGGGTAGATGTAGACAGCCTTACCTCTACCCCGTAGGGATAGAGAGACTGCTTTCAGTGAGACCCCCGGCTCGATTGTAGTTTTGTATCAAGCCTTGGACCTAAGGCACATAACACTCAAACCATCAGGACAAAGACTGACTGATGCATGTACCCCCCCTGTCTTTCGGCTATCAACGTCACCACATGATGCATGATTAACCATCCGCCGCTTTTAACCTTATTTTCATGAAATTGGTAAAATAATGTTAAAGTTAGTACCATTTCACTTTTTCCCCCGAGATCCCACACACATATACATTATATGTGCACACCGCAAGCGGCGCATGAATAAATACACAGATGAACATAATAATTTGGTGCAAAACATAGTTAATCACATTTCAGCATAAAGTTATGTTCAAAAGCATATATGAACTAGTTCAAAAGGACATATATAAGGGAAGTTTTACAAATGCATATCAAAAGCATGAACTAGTTTAAATGCATAACATTCATTGAAAAGGAAGTCAACTAGTTTAAATGCATAACATTCATTGAAAAGGAAGTCAAAAAGCATCACATTGTATCCCATTAAGCAAATTTCCCACTGACCTTCCCTTGTATGTAACCTTAACCCTTATAAAACCAGTTGACTTGAGTGAGTTTCTGGAGTTGACTTCTTTGTTGCTTGACTTGACCTCCCCCTTGATATTCCCCTTGGCCTTTTAATATGAAATCCATGCATCAACCAGTTACCTATTGCATTAGCAAGTTCTTTTAAGCACTTCTCAACCAACTTCTTCTTTGATACATCTTCTTATTCACCTATTTTATCGCAACAACTAAATCTAACCACTCTTCATCATCTATATTAGTCCCATCATCAGCCAAATTACATTCATAAGACTCATCATTAGAACCATCATCATCTGAACCCTCTTCATTTGAACCTTCCTCATCTGACCCACTACTATTTATTTCATCTTCAAAATAAACAGAATCACCTTCCTTAGCTGACCCACCACTATTTATTTCATATTCATTTGTGTCTAGTGTTGGTTCAACTAGTGTAACTGACGGTGATTCAACCCTTATAGCAGTAACCTTAACTGGTGATTCAAGTCTTCTGGTTGTAACCTTAGTAAATCCACTAACGGGTGATTGTACTTGTCTTCTAACTATAAGCTTGGTGTATCTACCACCCTCTGAACTAGGGCTTAAGCGTAATCAAAATAGTTATTGGATGAAAATGGCAAAAAAAAAAAAGAACATATTTATAATCTGACCAAAACACCCTTAACTAAATTAAGTTTTTTTGACAGAGTTAGTGGGTTGGACCAAAATAGCAAAAAAACTGCAAACGTTAGGAACTCGAAGGAGAAAAGAAAGTATTAAGACTAAAGCGACATTTTTAGTCAAATATAAAGGGATTAAAATAGCATTTTACTTTACTTTTTAACTTTTAGTCGGCCAATTTCTTATATATTTGGTAAATAGCTCGTGCCATTAAAATTATCCATGATGTTTAAATTAGTCAAAGAAAAGGGATAAGAACAATTTATTTTTTTGTATTTTTGTATTTTCTTATATCCATGATGTTTTAAATTAGTCGAAGGACAGAGATGTCTATTTTTTTGTTATTTAGTATTTTATATAATAATCTTTTAGCTTTGTAAAGTATCATAAAGTGAATTAGGATTAAATACAAATGAAAAAATAAATAAGAAAGGTAATAAAGATTGTAGTTCATTGATCTTAGATTTTGAGCATTAAGATTATTTTAGGGAAAAGAAAATAGTGGAAATGTATAAAAGAAATCATGTATTAATTGATTTTCTCTCTGCACATGCAAGACACACTATGTCAATTCCCTCCATCAATTTAAAACGTGCATAATCTTTTCATACAACATTTTTTTTTAATTCTACATAATAACGAGTGTTTTTACCTTTAATATGAGTATGATCTTTCTACATAAAAATTAAATAAAAAGTTACATTTTTACTGAGTTTTCTTTGCATTGTGTTTAACGCTCTGGTCATTGTATCTTTCAACTGGGTTTTGGTCATTACGTTTTAACTAGGTTTTCTATACATTGTCTTATTATCAAAACTTATAACATAATGTTAATTTCGGTTCTTTCCATCGCGTTTTTTTTATCAATACCTATAACACAATGAAGATGGTGTTGTATTTGGGTTTTCTATAAATTGTGTTATTGGTTCTTGTTATTGTGTTTACTATGTTATTCATTGTGTTTTAACAAGTTAATGTAACCCGCGCGTTGCGGCGGGATATTAATTATGAATAATTTAACATCACTGTATTGGATAAAATTCGTAAGTTTCTTTAAAACGTTATTTTCAGTTTATTTTATCCTTTGCCTCCAACGACAACTACGAAATCTTATGCAACTGTTGGGTTTATATAGTCAAAACACATATAACTATGACTTCGAATTAAATAACTTAAACGATAAAAATAAATGAAATATGAATTTTTAAACTTCGAATTGTAAACAAACTAAATAACTTAAACGATAAAAATAAATCAAATATGAATTTTTAAACAAACGGAATAACTTAAACTACAAAAATAAATCAAATATAATAAACGTGATGGCAAGGAAACATATTTTTACTTGAATAATTCATAGGATAAACCCCAACCCTTATTCAGTCCATTTTGCAGATTTTCACGGTAATCTTCCCAGCCCAGCTCCTCCATTGTCAATGCATCTTCTCATAACCATAATCCTTACACCACTTTCCTCTATCTTCGTTTGTTTCAAACTCCTTATAGGTGTAATTCCTATCCGATAAGCAATGGACCAAAACTTGTGACCTACGACAGCAAGAGGTACTCCCAGTTAAGCCTGGCGAAACAATTTGAGCCGCCAGTACTTTGATTAGGTCTTTTCTTTTCTTGTCTCCAATTATAGTATAGTATGAATCACAAACAATGAAAGCAAACAAACGACGAATAATGAAAGCAAACCTTGAAATTTCTTTGATCACGGTCTTGTTCATCTTCTTTATCACCGTTGATTTATTCCCCGTTCCAATAAAATGCTCTTGAAAATCGAAAATGGAACGATGACTTACAAAGACATGATTATTCAAGCTAGATTTACAGATTTTGTATAAAACCATAAACAGAAGAATCAAACAACATCTTCAAACAGGTTGGATTTGACTGAGAAAAAGATGAGGCACGTTACCTTATGTGATTCGGCAGATTAAAATGGTGATTCGCGAGACGAAAAGAGCGATGGCAATTCGTGCGTTGATGAATAAAAGAAGAAAACTGTTGAGGACGAAGAATGAAAACACGGACAATTTAATGGGGAAACGGTGGCGGTGAACATTGTTAATGATGGTTACGAACTTGGGAGATTACATGCCGAAACAAATCATTCCCTAAATATAATCTTAAAACATCTGCAGAGGAAATCTGATACTCTAATCTGATCTACATGTGCATAAAATCATGATTCCAATAAGTATTATACATTTATTAACCAACAAAATTACATCTTCAAACAAATTACTCCACAAACTTTGCAACAGAGGGAACCTGAAACTCTAACTTAATTTACTTATTGATCAACTCATGATTCCAATGACTCAATTCAGCATTAACTACCGAGATTACATCTTCAAACAACCTATTCTCTAAAAAATGCAACAACAAAACTGAAACCCTAAGTTAATCTAGGTGTTCATAAACTCACGATTCCAGTGATTTAAATTCATCATTAATTACACATCCCCAAACAACTTGTTACACAAAAACTACAACAAACGAAAACAAAACCCTAATTTGACAATGATATAAAGATTTTGCATAACATAAGGGTTCAAGCCAAGAAAAAGAACAGAATACCGAAAAAAATAACGTGACGATGAACGGAGATACCGCGAGTATCACCGCCAGTGTTCTTGAGACGGCCGTCGGGAACGTAAAACATTGAAAATTTTTAATTCTTGGATGGTATGAATGCAATCAATTGAGATGGTTGTGAAATTGTGACGGTTGTCGTTCAACCAAAACGGTGGGATTACATATGTGAAGCGGTGGGTGGCAAATGCAATGGGTTTTGTTTGACGCAATGGTTGGGGTGGCGGTTCTTTTCGGTGCTAATGATTGTATCGGTGGGAAAATGGTAAAAGATCTAAGCGATACATTAAAGGGGTGTGGTGACCGGTTGTTTGTGTTGACGTAAGGGTTAATAGTTGGTAGTTTTTTTTTTGTTGCTAATTGTATTAGAGATATAATATGTCGACCATTGTGTTTTAATCTGTTGTTTATTATGTTTTTAGTCTGTTGTCCATTGTGTCTTTTATCTACTTTCTATTGTGTTTTTAGTTTAATACTCATTGTGTTTTACGCTTGTGTTTTAGTCTGTTGTCCATTGTGTTTTTTATCTGTGGTCATCGATTGTGTTTTTAGTCTAATTTTCATTATGTTTTTAATTTGATACTCAATGTGTTTTACGTTATGTTCATTGTGTAATACGCAACTGGTTTTCGATTTTTTTAAGTATAACATTAGGGTACTCATATTAGAGATAAAAAGATGCTCGATTTTATGGTATAATTTTTTTTAAACAAATGACGTATAAAAAGGTGGTGAATGATAATGTCAAGTGTACTGAGTTACTATTTATGAGAGCATTTACAACCCTCTTTCATTAAGGATCTTCATATCGGTGACTAGGCGAGTCCGAAAAACCTTTCATGGACTTTCCATCTCTCGCCTTTATACAATCGCCCCCGTCAACCGTCCTTGGCTATCATATCCCCTCGCTTCTATGTTAGCCCACGGACATCTGTAGCACGCCCATTGCGCATGTTGATGTGTGTAGTAGACGTATAAAAGAGGGTGTTTTAGTAATTTTTTTATTTTTGGTAAAAGTTGTGTCAGAGAAAAATGATTTATAGAAAATATTACAATTTTAAAATTTTAAACTTATAACCTTCTAAAGATTTCAAAAACATAAAACTTACAAAAGACATGTATGCATACATATATTACATCTTTTGCAGGTTTAATTAGATAACTGTCAAATAGCAATAAAACTTACACGTAGCGTATGAAAAACAATCACACGGGCAACTAAAAAACTTCTTAGATCATTGTGGGTTCACTAGCAACCTACTAATGATGCCACATAGAATGTTGGTGACGGCTAACTGACACCAGCTAGTTAACGGGAGCCGTGAATGGGAATAGAATTGTGAATTCGTTAATCCATTAACTATGTAAATGGGAATAATGGTGGGGCCATGGGTGTGGGAATCAATTACATGCCACCTTTTTTTAATTTTTATTTTTGTTATTGTATTGGATGTTTATTTAACCTAAAACACATAGATAACGGGTATTTAGTTAATGGTCGAATTTTGATGTCACAATAACATGGATGTGATGTAGCAATGAATTTAGTTAACCCTTAAATGGCCAATGACTTTTAACTATACTAAAAATAGTCTTTTAATATTTTCTAACATTTCTCATTTACCATCTTAGCTAAACTATATATGACAAATCAAAATTATTATACATATCTACAATGACAAGCATCATCTATAGTAGCAAGCAACTACTTTTTTTATGTGTGTCGGTATAAATTCATGTTGATTTACGTTTCGACGTATCATTTTTTGAAAAATCAGTCAGGTCAAATATAATAGGTTTCCGTGTCGTACCGTTCTTTAACTTAATAAAACATTACAAATTAAAATGAAAATATAATACAAATTCAAGTTACTTACGTTTCAATGCCGCCACAACGTGCCGTACCGTTCTTTAACCTAATAAGACATATTCTTATGTACTTATTTTTAGGTACGTGTCAGTATAAATTATAGTTAGTTTACGTTTCAACGTCAGTTTCTTCCAAAATAAAAGTCAGGTTAAATATAATACGTTTTTATGCTTATTTTTATATATGTTTCTGTTGGTCTATATTCTAACCTAAACTTTGTTCGGAAACATGTCTGGTAAAAGATAATACGTTTTCACCAGACGGTATAAATTCAAGTTACTTTATATTTAGACCCGCCGCAACGCGTGGGAAGATTTACTAGTTATTAACATGTATGAATGATGATTTCTCTAGTAAGACAAAGTGAAACCAACCCAAGAACGAAAACCAATTTGTTTTTGCAAAACCAGTCCATAGATTCGGAAAAAAAAAAACAAAGAAGAATTTGGTTAGCCTAAGGCGCTACTTAGCCCTATATTATTGACTTTGAGATTATTCTTTATGGTTAGCCCAAATCGCCACACACGGGATTAAATGGGCCAGCCGGTTTTGACACGTAGATGAATGATGATTTGAACCAATTATTATTTAAATTAGTGGAATTTGTTGCAGCGGGAATTCATTCTATATCGGTTCATTTTACTATGGTTCTGTATGATAGCCACACTCGATATCACAACCAAAAGATAATATTCAAAGTCGTGATACGCTAGAAAAGATATCGACACGTGCCTTAAATTGATCTAAACCTATAAAACTAATTTTTCGAAAGATAGACACACGACATACCCGAAGATCACATAAATAACTCATTTTTAGTTTAACCATCACTATTTATATGACATAATTTTTAAAGGATTTTAAATTATATAATCTTATACGCTAAAATATTACATGTGTTTGGAAACGAAGTTTGGAAACGAAATGTTCTCTAATTTGTTTGTATGTTATGTAAAACCAAGTTCTTACCACTAGATTCTCCCTCTCTCTCTCACATGTGATGATGTAATAAAAGAATCGGAAAATTACCAATATAGCCAAGAATTTGGTCAACTTACCAATCTAGTCACCTCATGAGTCCTTGGAAGGCCACTCAAGTATGGGATGAGTTCTTGGGATGAAACCCAATAAAAAATAGACAGACGCATGGGATGAGTCCGCGGACTCCTGAGACGAGTCTTTCAAGCATGGGATGAGTCTTTCATGTGTGGGATGTGATGAGTCTTTCCACGTGTCAGATGGCCACAGGAGGACGTAATATTTGGCTATGCAAACGCATCATGTGACTCAGGATCTGTGAAGGGCTCTCCAAAGACTCATTAGGTGGCTAAAATGGTAAGTTGACCAAATTCTTGGCTAAAATGGTAATTTTTGTAAATTAATACCTTTTAAAATGAGGATAATTTTTTTTGAAAGGGATAATTTATATGCTGTGGCTAAACACTTGCTCTCTTATAATAATAATAATAATAATAATAATAATAATAAGAAGAAGAAGAAATTTAACATCTTTATTAAAACTTTAATAAGTTAAAACATGCTATTAAATTTAAAAAAGGAGGTCCAAAACACAGGAATCAAAACCCTTTTATTAATCAGAACAGTCATGAAACAAGATCAAGCATATTGCCATTGCCACCATCTTGGGCCTAATACTCTTAAAAAACTAAACCAAAAACAATTGAAAAATCCAATCATATTCAAAATCATACCAAAACACTCGGATTCGGTCCAACATTATGACTAAACGACAATCCCGGGAGCGTGGGGCGCCTAGACTTGAACTCCAAGCTCCAGCAACAAGGTATGGTTAGAGATATCGGCCACTGGCCCGGTAAACTGAATGGGACCTGGAAAAAAATTCAAAAAAACGAAATTTTGACTGGTAAATAACTCGTGAATATGAGAATTATATCTGGGCTCTACAAATCAAAGATGGCAATGAACTTTGATACGGGGTATTGGCAATACAAGTCCGATACTCATTACCCGCCAGGTATCGGTATACCCCTTAGTTTGTTAAAGAATATCCGTTGGGATATTAAAGTATATATTGTTTCAGTGTTTTTAAAGGTCTATTTGCATTCCAGTGTTTTAGGTATCGCCGTATCGGGTTTGCCCATCGGGTTTGGTGGTTTGCCATCACTACTAGAAATTGGACTTATTAGGAGGGAAGAATATACCAGGACTAATATATCGGTTCTGAAGGGCCCACTCTTCTCGCTTTGATGCAAATTTCTTGAACGGTGCACCTACAATTATTCAGCATTTTAGGATTAAATATGTTTAACGAAAAAATGCTTAAATTAAAAGGAAAAAAATAAACAAACTAAAGAAACTCACCATCAAGTTCAACCATTGCCTTCTTTATCACAGGCTTGAATTTACCTGAGAAAAACATACAAAATATTAAAATCCACAAAAAAACAATCATATAAATAACTACTATGAATCTCATTTTTTACCGTGTCTCCTCTCGACGTCCATTAATGAAGTCAATGGAGTTCCGCCAACTGTCCATTCTGCAACTGGTGCAGCTAAATTCCCGACCTTCATGTATCATAACAATAAACTTATTACATTTAATTCAAATATATATATATATATATATATATAATTAAAAATACAAACCGATGATATTAATCCAGTTTTTCCACTCTGAAGTAGAGCTCCGGCACCATAACCCAATGCATAGCAGTATGAAGAATCAAAGTTTGAGGGCAAACCACACCTTCCTTCATATCTAAACCATTAACATCCCAAATTAGACTATAATGTTTAAAAAAGAAAAAAAAACTGAATATATAAATAAAGCCACAAGAATGCCAAAAATACCCGAAAAAGTGGGATTGTCCTTTAAATTGTTGTGTATATTGACCCACTTGCTTCCTCTGTTCTAACTCTGTTTCAACCATTTGAATAAGCATTTTCTCGGTTTCGATCTTGGCAACCTAATGGTAAAATAAATGTTCATATTTCATATCAGAATACCTGAAACAATAATATAAAATTAAATTATAAGAATTATAATAACCTGAACGTTTCCATGGGGATCTCTTTCAAGCAACAATTGATCTTGAATTGCTGAAGGAAGCAACTCAAAAAGCTGCAAAGATTGCGGAACAAGTTTCTGTTTCCAAATTCCACTCTCGTCGACGGTTTCATGAGCCAGAATTTCGTTTAACTCAGCAATTAGTGTTTGCACCTGCAAATCGACAAAAAAAAAATGTTTACCTAGCTTTCAAGCGTAAAAAGGAATATGGCTATACAGATATGGATATAAATTCCATTACAATACCTCAGGAATGAAATCAATAAGTCCTTCGGGTATCAATATCACACCGTAATTATATCCAAGATCTGCTCGCTTACAAATTACATCGGCTATGTAGTTTGTAACCTTTTTCAGCGTTAGCTTCTGGGAGGCAACCTGCATTAAGTTTTATATATATTATTTTATGACAAAAAATAATAAATTGTAGCATAAAAAGTATTAATCTAATTACAATGGTGATGTAATTATTCAATAACATAGATTATATATTACTAATATAAACATGCAATCATATTAATTGCTTTTATTATTTAAAAAATTAAACAATGCAACTGCTAAAGTGCTGGTACCTCCTCTCCAATAAGAGTAATGTTTGGATGAGTTTGTAAAGCACATTCTAATGTAATGTGAGAAGCAGCACGTCCCATAAGTCGTACAACTGCATAAAACCTTTTGATTATCAACCATGTATGATTTAACACTAAAAGTATTAACCAAAAGTAAAACCTAAGAAATACACCAAAAAAACATTCATCCTCATGTCCTTAGGTCAACGGTTGACCAAGATTGAACAGAATCTTGTTATAACTTTAGGTTTTTTTTTTTAAAAAGTGAACCAGTAACTGTGATTTTATGTAAACGCAAAATGCCAACAAGCTTACAATGATAATATTTTCCTGTTGAGCGGGCATCTATCATAACATTTCCAATCTGTTCAGCATAGATCTGCCCACAAGTTGTCAAATTCAATAACACTTGTAACTCAAATGGTAAAATAAAGAATCATTAAAACATAACGACGATATAAAAATTAAGAACAGAAAATAAATTACCTTGCAGGCAGTATCAAAGCCAAAACTCGTAGGAACTTCTTTACATTTCAAGTCCCCATCAATGGTCTTAGGGCATCCAATGACTCGTGTCTTCAAATTCTTACTCCTGTGGCAAATATATATTCAAAATTTAGATACAGAAAGAAAATAATAATAATTCACGAGTACTGATTTTCATTAAGTTAAATAAATCACCTAAAATATTCAGCAAGAAGACAAGCATTAGTGTTTGAATCATCTCCGCCAATAACAACAAGCCCGTCCAGATCAAGCTTCGTTGCTGTATCTTCAGCTTGCTTAAACTGGAACCCAAAGAATGATGATATAAACTTTAGTCTCATATAACATAAATCCATAAATGATAAATCTGCAACAAGATAATAATATAGAAAACCTGTTCTGGAGTCTCAATCTTATCTCTTCCACTACAGATCATATCGAATCCTCCCTAATGTAACGATGTGAAATAAAGTTAGCAAAATGTATGAAAAATCAGTCACATTATCTTCAAAACAAGTATTTAAAAACTGAAAAATACAAGTACCTGATTTCTGTAAGGATAGATATACTCTGGGGTCAAGATCTCGTATTTTCCCTTCATAATCCCAGCTGGACCACCTTTAAACCCGTATAAGGTGCTTCCTTTGCAGCGTTCCTGCAAGTAATCTACAACAAAAAAGAAAAAAATTTCGAACAGTTATTTTGCGTATATGTTTAATAAAATAAGTGTTTTAACTTTGAAAGATGGAATCCTTACCGAACATCCCAGATATAACATTGTGTCCTCCTGGAGCTTGACCTCCAGATAACACGACTCCTATCTTTAAAGCGGAACCGGGTTCATTCGATTCACTCGGCTCCAAGACTGCTGAAGGTTGTCCGAACAGAGATGGAAAAAGCTTTGCAATCTCATCTACAGAAATTAAACCACAAAAGTTAATCAAAAATCCTTTGATATACTTCTTTTCGAGCAAAAGTGAACACAACAACAAAACAAAGTGCCTAAAAGTCTTACAATCTAGATTCCTAAAGCTCCTTCCAAATAAAAGTTTAAAAGTCAATAGTCACACATTCAAAAAAAAGAAAAAAACAATCCCTGTGGGTAGACTTAATTGAAAAACCACGGATTAGATGTTGTCGCTTGACCTCATGAAACTTATTTGTTTGTATGTTCTTAATCATAAAATTTCAACATATATGCACCTGTTTATCAACCAAACTATCAACAACAGTCGACCGATAACCTAATCGCGTTAAGTAAAAATACAAAAGAAAAACGAAAATTAAACAAGCGTTTTTTAATTTGTTATTAAACGATTTCGACGTTCTTAATGACGCGTAAATCACGATTCGAAGCATCTGCACCGGTTTCTCCACCAAAATTATCAACAACAGATAACCTAATTACATTTTCTAGTTGTTCATCCATCACATATATTCAAAAACAAAAAACAAAAAAGACACTTATCAAACAAGTGTTTCGCAATTCATTACTCGACGATTTCGATCTCCGTCAATCAAAATACAACACAAGAGCATCAAATCCACATAGATCTAATCATTTATACGCAAACAACCAATCTAAATCTGACTACAAACTCAACTAAACAAACATCAATCACAACTACTAAACTAAAAAACAGTATAACCTAACAAACATCTACAAATCTTCATCACTGATCCAGTACGTTCAGTCGTACACATGTAAACCTACATCAGTTCACTGATACCAAACCTACATTACAAACTACCTGGATTTCCGGCAGCGGAGCTAGAAAGACCGTCAAAAACTCTGAACGGTTTTTGGAAAACCGCCGGTAGAGCAAGCGGATGATCGAGACGGCTGTTCTGTACTTCACTGTAGACGGATGATACGCGGCTAGTGACGGGCGGTTTTCCGGTGGTTACGGCACTGCCATTTGGTACGGAAGAAGGAGGAGCCATTGAGTTGAGTTGACGGAGATTGGATCGGAGAGAGAGGAAATCGGAGATGATTCGGCGGTGTGTTTTTCGGAGTTTGTTGTGTGTATAAAATATAGGGGTGATGGAGTTGGTGGAGATGTAGAAGGGTAAAATGGTCTTTGGAGCGTCCGCCAACCGGCCCAACCCCTACGAAAAACATGTGGTAACTAGTATTGAGTGTTAAACCGTAACCTAAATCTTTATTCACAAGTAAATAGTTGACTTCTTGTTTGTCGAACAGTTTGTGAACTATTCAGTGGAAAGTTTGCCTGTCTTTGTTCATTTTTTTAATAAATGAACACAAATATAAGATCCTGTTTGCTAATTGTTCATGAACAGTCTATGAACACATATATTTCTTAATAAATGAACACAAATAAGGTCTTATTTGTATTCGTTCGGTTCTTTTGCAGCCCTAAAACTCCGGTATTTTTAGAAGGGTATGAGGTTGGGTAATCGGGGATGAGATTATTTTATTTTTTTACGGGTTTGAAACGATATAGGATTTAGGTTATACCTATTTACTTGACTCGATTACCTTATATCTATTTGAAGAGTGTTCAGCTGAGTTTGAGATGAGCTTTTATAATTAAGTACGGGATTGAAATTACCTAAGCCAATTACAAACCTGTCCTATTTACATCCCTCGTTTTTAATATAAATAATAATAATAATTCATAAAACATGATTTCATGATTTAAGCAATTAAAGTTGATAGTCCTTCGATATAAGTAACTTTAGTATGGATTGAATGCTCCTAAAA
The DNA here is from genome assembly GCA_947069175.1 of Scalesia atractyloides. Classification (NCBI taxonomy): domain Eukaryota; kingdom Viridiplantae; phylum Streptophyta; class Magnoliopsida; order Asterales; family Asteraceae; genus Scalesia; species Scalesia atractyloides. The sequence goes on along the minus strand of CAMTDV010000006.1, from coordinate 11,862,926 downwards.
CTTATAGTATATATACTATTATAAGATTAATGGTTGTGTGATGATGTTCCTGTCTTTTATTTGAATTGGAATCTTTTGATTGTTGTATTGCATCACGTTATTCTTTCATTTTGATTTGAAGTGGTGTGCTTTGATTGTGGCAATGAGGTCGAAGAGCATATTGTTAGCATGTGGGTGGAAGTATGTGAGTTCTAAATGGCTATCATGTGACGTACGAGCGTTGACGTGGTAAAGAATTCCTACAAACATATGTGGTGTTCAAAGCTTTACGAGTTAGTTTATTTTGATAAATAACCAAACTATTGACTATGGTGATTGACACAGTTTTTTTTTTCTCAAATAGGTGTAGGTGGAAAACTTATTTATCAAAATGAGTGATTTGAAAAGTATTTATTAAAATGGGTGTTTCTTTTAAAAAAAAGTTAATTTTTTCACTCTTAATTCTATTGAGTAAAAGAATTGCTATTAATAAATATGTTTACTTAATAAAAGTTAAAGAAACAACTGTAGTAAATTTTAAAAAAAAGCGGATCGTACATTTTATGTGAAGTTTTTTCATTGTTTTTTTCCTCTAATTCTTTTATTAACATGTTATTATTTAATAGTTATTGTTTTAGTTCTCTTCAAAATATTTTATTGTAAATTATATTATAATATATATTAATTCACATCTTTAACTATATGGAACTTTTAATGTTTTCATTTTTAACCCATACTTTTTGTAGGTTTTTAACTTTGACAAGACAAGAGTTCCCTTTTTTGTTTTTTTAATGTTTTGATCATTAATGTTTTAATTCTTATACTTTTGCCCCGCCACTTTTGTTAATATTTTTAAACCATCTCTCAAGATCTCTTTTATTTTGTTTTATATTTTGACTACCAAGGTTTTAGTTCTTACACTTTTAGCGGCTATATTTCTTTTTTTTCTTTTTTTTAAGGTTCAAATTAGCCCTATACAATATAATAAATTACGTCTTTAACCCAACAGTTTAAAGTTTTATTTTTCTTTAATGACTTTCATTCGTTAGTTCTTTTTTACAAAAAAAAACTAAATACGTTGGAAACGGCTCAAAACCACGTCACCACCACCACCATTTTTTCCGTTCGTTTGTTCGGGTCGCAACACTACGTCATAGGTACCATGTCACCATTTTTTCTTCCATATGTTACATTTTATTTCAACTTTAGTTTTTCACGCATTTATATTTTGCATCTTCATGTCGGTTTTTATCGTTTAGTTTGTACGCGGATTCCCCGACGCAACGCGCGGTGGGGAAATCCTAGTATTTTTTAAGTTACACGTATCTTTGAACTACTTTTTTAATTTTAGTACTTTACATAATAAATTAATAAAAAGCATATTATTTTAAGTTGAAAAAACATGAATATAATATCCATTTCTGGAAAGTTAATATATTTGATAAACCAAGGTATATTTAATTAACATATTCGTCGTTGATTATTTAATAATGTATTTAGCATAAAAATATATATAATTACATAAAAATAATTATAATTACTGCAAATCGTTTTTATATAAACAAATACATTACTTATACATATATCAAAACTCTTAACAAATGGATTAGAATGACAGGAAATAAAAAAACACTTAACTTAAAAAATGTTTACAATAAAATATTTTAAAGGGAACTAAAACAATACCTATTAAATAATATGTTAATAAAAGAATTAGAAAAAAAACATTGAAAAAATTCACATAAAATCTACTATTCATTTTTTTTTTAAATTTACTACAATTGTTTTTTTAACTTTTATTAAGTAAACATATTTATTAATAGCAATTCTTTTACCCTAGTTATGTTCTTTAAACATCTATTTTATCATTCGATTTGCTTTTGGTCTCACTCTTAGGATATTTGGTGTGGTTGTGAAGGTGAAGAGGGCATGAAGTGTCACGTGTCCGCCATGTAGGCAGAGGGGGCTTTGCCCTCCAAACCCCCAAAACCTAGGGTGTTGGGCAATGTGAATGGGACTTTTTTTGTCTTTTTTATTGTAATTAAAAAACAACCAACCAATCACTACATTCCAATCATCCCCAAAGCCAATCCCCCTCCCCCTCGCCCATCGAACCTTAAGCCCCATGAGGCACAAGCCCTTAAACGCCATGGGGGGGGGGGGGTTGACGGGTGGTGTATGGGCATGGAGGGATTCCCCTCTCCACGCTGGATGGTCTTATCCATTCATTTATTGCATTTTAAGCCCTAACGATGAAACATCACCAATAATGCTAGTGCAATGCATGAAAAGGAAACTCATATAGTGCTTTATGAAGTATGCATTATCTACGCAATACCATTTGTAATAATCATATTGTAGTCATTACGTAAAGAATACGAGTATTTGTTGTATAGCAAAACATATTAAGATGAGACATTGCTTTATCGGGAAAATTGATAAGTGATAGTATGTTGTGATTACGAAATATAAAAGATTAACTTTGCAAATATGTTTACTACTAAGGTGGGGTAATAGAGTAGTTGAAGATTTGTGTTGCTTTAATTATGTTTTATATGGTTGATAAGAAGATGAAGTGCATAGAGAGAGATACGACGCTCTGATCACTTTGTAGTCATTACGTAAAGAATACGAGTATTTGTTGTATAGCAAAACATATTAAGATGAGACATTGCTTTATCGGGAAAATTGATAAGTGATAGTATGCTATGATTACGAAATATTAAAGATTAACTTTGCAAATATGTTTACTACTAAGGTGGGGTAATAGAGTAGTTGAAGATTTGTGTTGCTTTAATTTATGTTTTATATGGTTGATAAGAAGATGAAGTGCAAGAGAGAGATAACCATACAAATTTCAAGTTTACTATAAATTAATAATGGAATGAGTCTAAGGTATAATCTCGCTGGAAATGGTTGAGAAGCTACACGTGCTTATTCTACAATGGTCATGGGACGAGGACGTGGGGTTAGCACGTTTATCACATATTTTGTTATTTATGTTATCTTTATTTTATTAAGGGGTCGATCAAGTTTAACCGCATATTACAACTTATCACCATCACATCTTACACACTACTGCCATACGAGTTCTGCTAATGCACACTTACCATTGTATCAAGCTTGATCGATTTCCGAAGTTGTACTTGTCACACCCCGACCCGCAGCGGAAAAGGTGATCGGGGCATGATTGGGTTATCATCAAAGCTCATGACATTTATTAAGCGTTTCATATTCATTAATACAAATTAAATGGAAATTTACAATGATTGCTACAACATGATCTAGCTAACAATCTAACTTCTTTGTTCTCTTCTAAGGCATATCCTATGTTATCCTTTCTTCAACCTGTTCACCTGTATCATGTGTAAAAAGGTTTTTGGATCAACATAATGTTGGCGAGTGAATCCTATGGAAAACATTTGAACAATTTATTTAAATTGATTATGAAATATGTGCACAACCAAACATGAGTAAAATTAGATGTAACTTGATCAACAATCATAAGATGTTAAATGAAACACTCATGAATAATAATGGAACAATTAAAGGCACGCGATGCTCAACTCGTCTCTCACGAGGAACTGAGGGGCCTGAAGAATGAATTGCATAAACATGATAATATGAATGACACAACTACAAACAATATAAACTCGATGAAACATACATGAACAATAATGAATTTGAATTGAAGCACGCGATGTTCTACTCGTCTCCCACGAGGAACTGATGGGCTTAATGTATGAGTTTCATGTAATTTGACAAAAGGAATATAAGTAAATCACAACAATAAAACAATCTAAGTTTAAGTCATGATGTGGTATGGCACAAGCTTAAATAAATAAATTAATTAATTTCATAACACATGACACACCCCAAAACGTGTAATTTAAAAGGGGGGAATTGTAAGATTCACTCACAGTGGGTGCGTTCGGTTGATGACGTTGAATGCACGCTAAGTGGTTTTAACCACGAGTGAGATTTAACCTAGATAAATCGCATTATGGTTTGGTAAGTAAACGGATTTTATTAATCTATTTTAGTAGGATTGTTGGGTGTATTTTTGTGAGTTTGAGGCTATTTTCTAACCTTAAAAATGTTATTTTTAAGTATTTATAATTGATTTTTAATTAAAATAATTAAATAAAAATAATAAAAAATTTATTTTATTTTTGCTACAGTGACTTTGACCGGTTGACTTTGACTGGCGTTGACCGGTTCGGAAGGCATATTATTGTGCGCTGGGTGAGGCTCGAACCCGAGACCTCCCGTACGCGTGCACGCAGCTCTACCAACTGAGCTACGTGTCTAACCCGTTATATATCCGATTTTAATTACATATATACATTAATTACAATTAAACAGAAATCCTTTTTATTTTAAAAACAGTTTAAACGACACGGTCATGCACTCCACAGGTCTCGAACCCGGGACCTGTGGTTTAATCCAACACACAGTCCACCGCTGGACTGTGTGTTCAACATGTTATATCATTCGATTTTTATTATACTTAAATACTAGTTAGTTATTTCCTTTTCTGCCTTAATTAAAAGAAGAGATAATTGTCCGAGTCGGTGCTGAGGACCGGACTCGAACTCGTGACCTGTGATATAAACAAACACACAGTCCACCGCTGGACTGTGTGTCTAACTTGGTTATTATTCCGGTTATCAATATACTTAACATATATCTAAGGCGACTCCGGTTCAGTTAAACAAAAAAATTGGTTTTTATTAAGGCAGCGTGTGTGAGACGGGAATCGAACTCGAGACCTTTGCATGTTTAACGTTTTATGTGCACACAGTCCACCACTGGACTGTGTGTCTAACCCGATTAATATCCAGATTTATATTATACTTATAACATACTGAAATTCATCGTCTTCTTCACTGCAATATAACCAGAGTTCGGAAAATCGGCTGGTTCAAAGTTTTATCGATTTATTAGTGTTTTACAGTTGATTAAGGTGAGATAATTGTGAAAAAGGAAAAGAAATTTGGCGGAGAATTATACCGACTGGACTCTCTGTTTTCCGGCAGAAACTCCGGCGACAGAATTCAACTCCGGCGACAGGTTCCTTATAGCAGCTAGTCTCCGGAAAGCTTGAAAAAGGTAAGGGTGACTTCGGTATAAACTTAGGAGGTTCAGAAAAGCTCGGCAGTGGGGAAACCGGTTTTCCGGCGACGAACAGGTTTATTCCGGCGAGTGGAATTACGCCGAGAAAATGTGTGATTTTTGAGCGAAAGTGTTTGTCGTCGGTTGTGGGTGAACTTATAGTGCAAATCGTTGAAGAATCTGGTCTGAATTCCGACTGTATTCGTTTATTTAAAATTTCCGGCGGTTTTGAAAAGTGTCGCGGACTTCAAACATCGGTTATAACTGATATCTGTTTAATGGTTTACGTTATAACGTAAATTGGTGTTAAAACTCGCGAGATTTCCGGGATTCCGACGACTGAACCGTTTGGGCGCCGGTTTTGAATTTGTAACGACACTTTAACAATTAAATGATTTTATTATACGACAAACAAAGTCCGCGGCGCAGTGGTTTATGTGTGTGAGTTAAGTTTGCTGAACTGACTCGGTACAGACCCGGGTTCGAAACCCGGCAGATGCATAATATTTTTATTTTGCGATTTTTGACAGTTTTTCAAAAACTAAATATATATTCCCGTATAATAATTGATTACGGATCGTTTAAAAATATTTTGGGCATTTAATTCGCAACGAAAATTTTGACTGACTGTTCGGTTGATAAACGGAGCGGGTTTGGTAAATCCGTTTTTTGACGGATGTTACAGTATCCCCTGCTTTTTAGAAATTTCGTCCCGAAATTTAAATTGATATATTTTGACTAACAGGATGATGATGTTTTGTTTGACAGTTGTATGCTTAACAAAATAAGGGCTTAAGTTTTTGTTCGAGGCGGTAACGTTCCTTGTAAGGGTTAAGTACCCTATTCAGGAATCGCTTTTTGTTGCCTACTGTATAAGTATTGATAAACAGGAATGATTTGCTAAAAAAATGATATAATGCATAAGAGTTTAGATACGTTTGGGAAAATATGGTTATATCCTAAGGCAAAACTTCTAACACTACAATCTACATGGAACATAAATAAAAACACAACAGCTGATATTTGAACATAAGTAAGCACAACAGCTAATATCCAAACATGAATGAACACATCAGCAAATATTTGAACATGAATAAACATAACAGCAAATATTCGAACATGAATGAACACATCAGCAAATATTTGAACATGAATAAACACAACAGCAAATATTCGAACATGAATAGACACATCAGCGAATATTTGAACATGAATAAACACAACAGCAAATATTTGAATCCACATTCTGATAACATATATGTTTGAATGATGGAAGTTCCTCTCTCGTTTGTTATGATGGAGAGGTTAGTTTATGTAGAAATGGAACACAATCCAATCTCTTTAAATAACATGATGATATAAATGTATCACAAATTCCAACCAAGGCAATACTAAATCCTACATGGAACTTCTCATAACCGCCTGATAATGCCTCTGATCCTTTGGCAAGAATACTTATATATAGGAAGTACCAGCGGCGTATCCACCATATTCTTGCCAAATTTTCATTAGTTTTATCCACAAGTTATGATTGGTTACCAAGAAACTAATAAATCCTACATAGAACTTCTCATAACCGTCCGATAATGCCTCTGATCCTTTGACAAGAATACTTATATATAGGAAGTACCAGCGGCGTATCCACCATATTCTTATCAAATTTTCATTGGTTTATCAGTGAATTATGATTAGTCCTATAACTCTACAATCAATACAACAAACATAAATTACTGAAATGAAATATATCTGTGCGATCAAGGCTCAATCGAACGGAGCCGATCGTATTGCATGTACTGAAAATGAGATGGATGTGCGCTCAAGGCTCAATCAAACGGAGCCGAACGTATTGAATGTACTGAAATTGAAATTGTGTGCTCAAGGCTCAATCAAACGGAGCCGAGCGTATTGCATGTACTGAATATGAATAACTTAACCACACAAACAGCCTATGCATGGAACCTCTCATAACCGCCTGATAATGCCTCCGATCATTTGACAAGAATACTTATATATAGGAAGTACCAGCGGCGTATCCACCATATCCTTGTCAAATTTTCATTGACTTTATCCGTAAGTTATGATTAGTTCTATGCGACTCTACAACAAACACAACAACCACAAGATACTGATAATGAAATTATATGTGCGCTCAAGGCTCAATCAAACGGAGCCGAACGTATTGAATGAAATTGTATGTGCGCTCAAGGCTCAATCAAACGGAGCCGAACGTATTGCATGAACTGGAAATGTAAATTGAAATGTGCGCTCAATGCTCAATTAAACGGAGCCGAACGTATTGCATGAACTGGAAATGTAAATTGAAATGTGCGCTCAAGGCTCAATCAAACGGAGCCGAACGTATTGCATGAACTGGAAATGTAAATTGAAATGTGCGCTCAAGGCTCAATTAAACGGAGCCGAACGTATTGCATGTATTGAAATGTAAAATGAAATAACCGATCAAGGCTCAAACAAACGGAGCCGATCGTGCGGGCCTGCCCTGATCAACCGCATAATAAATGGGGATCAAACTCAACCTCGATGGATGGGGAGCTGTGGCCTCAGCAAAAGCATATACTGAAAACAATATATAATATATAATATACCATAATTACTCTAACAGTCTACACATGGAAAAACATAAAACTAAACGATAGGAATTGAATCTGGATCTTCGGCGAAAAGGACTAGTTGAGTATCTTCATCTGGGCCGTCATTATCTTCGACAGGATTGGCGTTGATATTGAAGACTCTTCCTCTTGCTGGTGGCATAGTGGTTGGGTTTTCTTGGTTTACTTGGTTAACTGGGTTTGATTGGGCTTGAGTGTTGATAACATTAACCAATTGAGGGCATGTGTTTCTAAAGTGGGTAGGGTCGCCACAATTGAAACAAGCTCGAGCATATGGGAACATGGGGTATTGGGGTTGGTGATAAGTTTGGGCCATGTTTTGAGTAGGGGAAGAGGTTTGGTTTTGAAAGGTGCGACAAACATTGCTCAAATGACCATAGCGTCCACAAGTTGCACATAGACAACAAGGTAAGGTAAGGGGATGGTGATAAAAACAGTTGTTGCATCGAGGGTGAGGTCCAAGATATGGTTTCTTATTTGGGTAAGCTGAGTTGGGTGCCACTTGGGTGATTGAGATAGCTCGGATGGGTATGGCATGAAAAACTGGTTGATTTCGTTGAGTAGCAGCGAAAAGTCGCCCAACTCTTCTTCTCTTAGGATTGGGTTGAGAAGGGGATTCGGTTTGAGTGGAGTCGGAGGTTTCAGTCGATTCTTTATCCTTCTTCTTCTCCTCCTTGAAGTCTTTGTTTCGGATTCGGTTCTCGGTGAGCTCTGTTGCTAGCTCCATTGCTGCTTCCAAAGTTGCAGGCTTGGTACTTATCACAGGGTCTTGAATCTTTGACGGAAGACCACGAATGTAGTGCTCGATCAAACGGTAGAGGGGAGTAAACATGTTGGGAACCATTTGATGTAATTCGAGGAACCTTTTGTTGTAGGTGGTGTGGTCTCCTTCCATTTGCTTCAATGAGTAAAATTCATCTTCTAACTTCTTGATTTCGCTCCTTGGGCAAAATCGTCTGGTCATGATTTCCTTCAATTCGTTCCAAGTTAAGGACATGGCATCTTCCACACCTTGTTTGGACTTCTCTGTATTCCACCAAGTAAGTGCTATCCCATATAATCGACCGGTAGCATAACGCACTTTGCGATCATCAGGACAATCGCAATTTAGAAAAGTATTCTCCATTTCTTCAAACCAATGGAGGAGAGCGGTGACGCCTTCAGTCCCTTTGTATTTCGGAGGGTCGCATGATTTGAAATGCTTGTAGGTGCATTTAGTGGTATTTGGGGGAGAGTTGAAAATGTTTTGGTTTGCTTGATTGACAGGATTATTGGTAAGTGCTTGTTGAACTTGGATTACCATGTTGGGTATTACGGCAGCCATTTGTTGAGCGATTAAGGTAGCCATGCGTTCGCGGGCTTTTCTTGCTCTCGTCTTCCTACGGGCGAGGTTAGAAGACATCTACAATGAATACATGACAAGAGTATGAGTTGGATGCTTTTGGGATCACGGGTCGCATTCAAGAATGAACATTCATAAAATAATTATACAAAAATACTACATCCATAGGATGTCTTGGGCTTTGCTCGCTGTTAGGCCCGTCATGCCGCCATACTTTACCTGTGTAATCATGTGGGCCCCCATGATAACCGGTTTTTTCATATGGTTCGCACGGTTTCTGCCTGGTTGCGTACACAAAAACCCGGAGAAAATCGAGAAATATGTATACAACGTGTGATGTTCGGAATGTGTCCAGGTGTAGACACGGTGACACCTCAAAGTAGGGTTAGTTCGAACGACGTTTGGTGTGGCATGCTTTGGCCTAATAGGTCCTTCGTACTCTCATCGTTGGTCCCCAGGTAGGCAAACTGGTCCGTTATATTGGATTTATACGAATGCCAGCCTAGACAGGACGTTCCGACTACCGGTACTCGTACCCTTCCAGTTACTACATGCCCGTCGCAGAACTTACTTTGATGAGATTTGAAAATTGCACAAAATCTTTGGATAATGAGAGTATGAAAATAAATTGAATTCATGAATATCGATATGTGTATAATGAATATGTATATATGTATAATGAATATGTATATAAGCATGTATGTTTGACTGAAATGTAAACAAATATGAAACAAATAAATATCACAAGTTTGTATGTAACCACCTAATCAATTTAAGATTTAGGCAGACTATAATATAGGCTCTAAGGGTCTAATAACCTATCCTATATCCCTATAGTCATGGCTCTGATACCAATCTGTCACACCCCGACCCGCAGCGGAAAAGGTGATCGGGGCATGATTGGGTTATCATCAAAGCTCATGACATTTATTAAGCGTTTCATATTCATTAATACAAATTAAATGGAAATTTACAATGATTGCTACAACATGATCTAACTAACAATCTAACTTCTTTGTTCTCTTCTAAGGCATATCCTATGTTATCCTTTCTTCAACCTGTTCACCTGTATCATGTGTAAAAAGGTTTTTGGATCAACATAATGTTGGCGAGTGAATCCTATGGAAAACATTTGAACAATTTATTTAAATTGATTATGAAATATGTGCACAACCAAACATGAGTAAAATTAGATGTAACTTGATCAACAATCATAAGATGTTAAATGAAACACTCATGAATAATAATGGAACAATTAAAGGCACGCGATGCTCAACTCGTCTCTCACGAGGAACTGAGGGGCCTGATGAATGAATTGCATAAACATGATAATATGAATGACACAACTACAAACAATATAAACTCGATGAAACATACATGAACAATAATGAATTTGAATTGAAGCACGCGATGTTCTACTCGTCTCCCACGAGGAACTGATGGACTTAATGTATGAGTTTCATGTAATTTGACAAAAGGAATATAAGTAAATCACAACAATAAAACAATCTAAGTTTAAGTCATGATGTGGTATGGCACAAGCTTAAATAAATAAATTAATTAATTTCATAACACATGACACACCCCAAAACGTGTAATTTAAAAGGGGGGAATTGTAAGATTCACTCACAGTGGGTGCGTTCGGTTGATGACGTTGAATGCACGCGAAGTGGTTTTAACCACGAGTGAGATTTAACCTAGATAAATCGCATTATGGTTTGGTAAGTAAACGGATTTTATTAATCTATTTTAGTAGGATTGTTGGGTGTATTTTTGTGAGTTTGAGGCTATTTTCTAACCTTAAAAATGTTATTTTTAAGTATTTATAATTGATTTTTAATTAAAATAATTAAATAAAAATAATAAAAAATTTATTTTATTTTTGCTACAGTGACTTTGACCGGTTGACTTTGACTGGCGTTGACCGGTTCGGAAGGCATATTATTGTGCGCTGGGTGAGGCTCGAACCCGAGACCTCCCGTACGCGTGCACGCAGCTCTACCAACTGAGCTACGTGTCTAACCCGTTATATATCCGATTTTAATTACATATATACATTAATTACAATTAAACAGAAATCCTTTTTATTTTAAAAACAGTTTAAACGACACGGTCATGCACTCCACAGGTCTCGAACCCGGGACCTGTGGTTTAATCCAACACACAGTCCACCGCTGGACTGTGTGTTCAACATGTTATATCATTCGATTTTTATTATACTTAAATACTAGTTAGTTATTTCCTTTTCTGCCTTAATTAAAAGAAGAGATAATTGTCCGAGTCGGTGCTGAGGACCGGACTCGAACTCGTGACCTGTGATATAAACAAACACACAGTCCACCGCTGGACTGTGTGTCTAACTTGGTTATTATTCCGGTTATCAATATACTTAACATATATCTAAGGCGACTCCGGTTCAGTTAAACAAAAAAATTGGTTTTTATTAAGGCAGCGTGTGTGAGACGGGAATCGAACTCGAGACCTTTGCATGTTTAACGTTTTATGTGCACACAGTCCACCACTGGACTGTGTGTCTAACCCGATTAATATCCAGATTTATATTATACTTATAACATACTGAAATTCATCGTCTTCTTCACTGCAATATAACCAGAGTTCGGAAAATCGGCTGGTTCAAAGTTTTATCGATTTATTAGTGTTTTACAGTTGATTAAGGTGAGATAATTGTGAAAAAGGAAAAGAAATTTGGCGGAGAATTATACCGACTGGACTCTCTGTTTTCCGGCAGAAACTCCGGCGACAGAATTCAACTCCGGCGACAGGTTCCTTATAGCAGCTAGTCTCCGGAAAGCTTGAAAAAGGTAAGGGTGACTTCGGTATAAACTTAGGAGGTTCAGAAAAGCTCGGCAGTGGGGAAACCGGTTTTCCGGCGACGAACAGGTTTATTCCGGCGAGTGGAATTACGCCGAGAAAAGGTGTGATTTTTGAGCGAAAGTGTTTGTCGTCGGTTGTGGGTGAACTTATAGTGCAAATCGTTGAAGAATCTGGTCTGAATTCCGACTGTATTCGTTTATTTAAAATTTCCGGCGGTTTTGAAAAGTGTCGCGGACTTCAAACATCGGTTATAACTGATATCTGTTTAATGGTTTACGTTATAACGTAAATTGGTGTTAAAACTCGCGAGATTTCCGGGATTCCGACGACTGAACCGTTTGGGCGCCGGTTTTGAATTTGTAACGACACTTTAACAATTAAATGATTTTATTATACGACAAACAAAGTCCGCGGCGCAGTGGTTTATGTGTGTGAGTTAAGTTTGCTGAACTGACTCGGTACAGACCCGGGTTCGAAACCCGGCAGATGCATAATATTTTTATTTTGCGATTTTTGGCAGTTTTTCAAAAACTAAATATATATTCCCGTATAATAATTGATTACGGATCGTTTAAAAATATTTTGGGCATTTAATTCGCAACGAAAATTTTGACTGACTGTTCGGTTGATAAACGGAGCGGGTTTGGTAAATCCGTTTTTTGACGGATGTTACAGTACTACACATTATTGTTTAATGGTAAACAGTGGTAGATAGTTTTCACCACCCGAGGTTTTTATGTCGGCGATCTTCTAGAGATCAAGGGCTTTTTCTCGTATAAATCTATGTGTTCGGTTGCATTTGCAGCCTTACTTTCATTTCCATCATTGTTAATCAACTACCTCACATTTCAGATTTGGTTACATTATCCTTAATCAGATTTTTGACCAAAACAACGCGTATTTGGTAGTAGGGTGTTCATCGAATCGAATATCGAATTTTAGAATTATTCGAATAATTTTTATTTTCCCATGAATTCGATTAAAAACCTACCCAATTCGATTCGTATTCGTATTCGAATAAAAAACTCAATTCGTATTCGATTAAAAATTCGAATTCGATTCGAATTCGAATAAATTCAATTTGATTCCGATTCTTTTAAAACATGTAAAAACTATCAAACTGAAACATAAATTTTAAAGCAGCTAGAAAGCACGATATCACATTAAAAAGTTTCAAATAAAGTATTATAAGTCTAAAATTCAAAACAAGAAGTCGGGATTCAAGAATAACACTCCACATTACATGCTAATATTTTTAGAGTTATTAAATCTATTGATAGATTTGTTACCTAGTTTTTAGTTACTGGTCATATAGTGGGTTTGGTAATAGGTAATTTTAATACACGGAATAAATTTTGAAAATAATTTATAGTATAGCCCAATAAAAGTTATATATGTATTATATATAAAAATGACAAACAAAAATGAATGATTTTTATTCGAATTTCGAATCGAATCGAATTTGAAATTGTAATTTCGTATTCGATTTACTTGACTCGAATCGAATCGAATTCGAATTCTTTTAATCGAAACGAATTCTCGATATTCGAATCGAATTTTGAATTTTTCGATTTCGAAACGAATTCTGAATACCTTTATTTGGTAGTGACATTTTGAGTCACGCGTTGGCAGATCTAGGTGCGAGCATCAAACTGATGCTATATACTCTTTATGAGAAGCTAGACCTAGGCGATCTTGCCCCGACGCGCATGACATGATCCCTTGCTAAAAGATCGGTCAAATATCCACGGGGCAATGTGAAGAATTTGTTGGTCAAAGTTGACAAATTTGTATTCCCCGTGGATTATGTGATCCTTGATATTGAGGTTGATGTCAACGTGCCTCTCATTTTGGGACATTCATTTTTGCGTACCGTAAAGGCACTCATCGATGTGTTTGACGGGAAAATCATTCTTCGTGTAGGATACGAGAATGTCACATTTGAGGTCGTCAAATCTATGGGACATCCGGGTGGTCAGGATGACTTTAGTGGTCTATGTGATTGTGTTTACTTCGTAAAATCGTTCATCTCTAGCGTAGACAGATGTATTGACTACATTTGTGGAGTTGACTTGGTCGTAGAGGACTATGTGGAGGAGTTAGATTCGTATGAAGAGGAGGCGCCCTTGTTTCATGAGGCGTTAGAGATTAGTTAGGTTCGTGAAGAAAGTAGAAAACCTTCATTGGGAACACCACCACCTTTCGAGCTTAAGGTTTTTCCCTCTCTTTTGGAGTATGGTTACTTAGGTGAGAATGCTAGTTTGCCCATCATTATTTCTGCTAAATTGACGGAGGAGGAGAAGTCTCGGTTGATTGATGTGTTGAAGACACACAAGAAAGCCATTGCTTAGAGACTCAGGGCATCAACCCTGCTTCTTGCACACATAGTGAAGAAACGTAGATCTAACAGATCGGAATCTGGTTAGATCTGGGGTTTGGTTCCTTTCATAAAGAGGTTAATCCTTCGTTTAGTTTCGTGATTTTGATGACGGTTGCAACTATACTCCGACTGATCCTGCAAAACAGAACACCGTCAGCCTCGCCACAGGGAGAAGGGGGTTCTCTTCGTGACCACCCTCTGCCGTGAGAATAAGTACAGGTAGTCGGAAGTAAAGTGAAGTAAGAGAGAGAGTAGTTGAGAGTGAATACCTTCTACTTGAAGTCCAAGTTACTTATTTATAGCCGGGGTTTGGGCGCCAAAATGAGAGATGGTAACCTAACGGAATCTTTTGCTACTCCGTTAAGTTATGGTTATCCGTTAGTGCACACGGATCGTGAGCTCATCTACGGTTAAGAGGATGCCATGTGTTGTCATGAGATCACTACATTTCATTGATGTGAGCATGCTATCACCATGATCTTCGTTGATCGTCCCAGATGTTGCCATGTGGCAATTGGTTATAACCGAAAGATGCTTGCACGATTGGGTATTAGTGGCTTCTAGAAGATCTCACAGCTGTAACCTATCTGTTGCTCGCCACGTGTGCATTTTGTTACAACAGAAAAGATTCCCTTTACCTCTGCACCAACTCAAGGATTTTTGCTAAGGGAAAATTTCTCAGGCTTAACTGTTTCCTTGCGCGAGCGGTGCAAGGTAGTTAACTGATCTTCTTTCCTTTTTCTGCTGTTTAGCGCCACGTTTACTGAGCTCGTGCTTTGGTATAAACGTCCGCGCAAGGTTTATGAGTGAAAAGTTATCCAAGGAAATTAATCAAGGTTAACTTTGAACCTTGCGCGAGCCCGCGCAAGGTAGTTAAATGATACTTTTCCTTTTTGGATACCCGACGCAGAGTCTAGTGAGTCTTTCTTTAGCAGAGAAACCTACGCAAGGTCTCCTTGGCAGTTAATAGTGGGTATGGTTTCCTTGCTTGGCGCAAGGTTTTTGGGACCATACCCCTTCACATAGGATACTCATGGAGGATGAGTATAAGCCAGTGTGCAGCCTCGGAGGCGTTTGAATCCGAACGTGCAAGAAGTCGTGAAGAAAGACCTTCTAAAACTCATGGATGTTGGTTCGATCTATCCCATTTATGTTTCCCGTGGGTGAGCCTGAACCAGGTTATCCCAAATAATGGAGGGATGATTTTGGTGACGAATGAGAAGAACGAACTCATCTCTACTCGTATGGTCACTGGTTAGCATGTTTGCATCGATTACAGGAGACTCAACGATGCCACCAGGAAAGACTATTTCCCTCAACCGTTCATTAATAAGATGCCGGAGCGTCTGGCAGGGCAACAATTTTACTATTTCCTTGACGACTTTTCTGGTTATTTCCAGATCCTTATTGCACTGGAGGACCTGGAAAAGATCACTTTCACATGTCCATATGGCACTTTTGCGTATCACCGCATGTTGTTTGGGTTATGTAACATTCTGGCCGCGTTTCAAAGATGCATGGTAGCTATCTTCCTGGATATTATCGAGACATATATAGAGATTTTCATAGATGATTTTTCAGTTTACGGTGGCTCATTCGATCACTGTTTGCTTAACTTAAAGGGGATGTTGAAAAGATGCAGTAAGAGGAAGTTGATGTTGAATTCGGAGAAGTGTCACTTCATGGTGAATGAGGGGATAATTTTAGGGCATAAGATCTCGAGAGATGCTATAAATGTAAATAAAGCAAAAATCAGCACCATTAGTAGACTTCTGACACTCACTAGTGTCAAATCTGTTCGTAGTTTTCTTGGTCATGCGGATTTATATAGGTGTTTAATTAAGGACTTCTCAAAAATCATACGCCCCATGACTTGCCTTCTTGAGAGAGACGTCCCATTTATTTTTTATGAGGATTGTCTTAAGGCGTTTGAGTTCTTGAAGTAGCGCTTGTTAGTGCTCCTATCTTAGTTTCAACAAACCGGAGCTTACTGTTTGAGCTAATGTGTGATGCGAGTGATTACACAGTTGGGGCAGTCTTTGAGGAAATGCGTGATAAACACTTCTATCCGATGTACTATGCCAGTAAGACCCTCAATGATGCTCAGGAGAATTACACGACCACCGAGAATGAGCTTCTTGCGGTTGTCTTTGCCTTCGATAAATTTCGTTCCTATCTCGTGCTTTCCAAAACTATCGTTTTCACTTATCATTCGGCATCGCGATGCCTTTTCGAAAAGAAAGATGCTAAACCTCGTTTGATACGGTGGATTGTTCAGCTTTCTGAATTCGACATTGAGATCAAAGATAAGAAGGGAGTGGAGAACGTTGCAACTGACCATCTATCCCGATTGGAGGATCCGAGTAGAGAGGAGATTCGTGAGGAGGCTATTGGAGATAATTTTCCTCATGAATCAGTTGATTCCATAGAGGTTGTGAAGCAAGGTATGCCATGGTTCACTGATCTAGTAAATTACCTGGCTTATGGAGTGATAGTAGAGGGGATGGTGACTCAACAGAAGAAGTTATTTCGGGATGCGAACATATGTATCTCTACTAGATGGGAGGAGATAGAATTCTTGTGAGTAGAGAAGAGGGTTTGGATATTTTCATGCACCTTCATAAGGGATTGACCGGAGGAGTGAGGACATCACGGTCATCATGTCCTCACACCACCGCTCAAATGGTGTTTGATTATGGTTTATACTGGCCTTCAGTGGTGAAGGATGCTCTTGAATACGTGAAATGTCACACTGGAAAAAATTATAAATGTATGTGTATATGTATATATGTTATGGCTTATTTATTATTTTAAGGGCTAAAAATAAAATTAAGAAAAATGTGTGTATATATATTATTTTTATATATTTATATTTATAATTATGTTTTTTTTTGTTTTTATTAAAAATAAAAAGAAAATGAAAAAAAATACGTAAATTACCAAAATCATCCTTGAGGTTTGGGAATTGTCAAAATCGTCCATAAGTTAACGATACATTTTAACTGAGTTAGTGATTTTGATGAAAATCACAACAAAAATGAAACCTCAGGAGTTCAGTTACAGAATATTTTCATTTTTGAACAGAAGTGATAAAAATGACTAACCCTCAGACACGATTTTGACATTTTATCCTTTTAATCAAGGGACATTCTTTATATCTAATCTAAAATCAGGCTCTTATAATTAATTAGTCTGATTTGGTATTTTAGATTCAAGTTCCTTAGGAAAATTACATAATGTAAAACAATAAAAAAAATCATATATATAAAGGTGAAAGTGAATTTGAGGCTGTTATGCATCTAACTTGTATGCGAAACCTATCAAAACTACATTGTTTTGATTAAAACCTAATTAAAAATAATTTAAAACTCTTTTTTTTACAAGGCTAACCCATATACTCCATTAATTTCATCATTTTTCTGCTCTCGCAAGATCTGGTTTCCTCACATAATTATAATTTCTTTATTCGACATGGTGTTATTGTTTTCCAAATCTAAATGAGGTCACTCTGCAAGTTGCTGCAATCAAACACCTTTCTTTATTCTCCAAATTGATAGATAAATGATGCAATGGCTACCTCCTGTTATTGTTCTCCAAATCAATGTGTCTACCAATTTTGCATCTTTCTTCCTACTTTAATTTATTTAAATCAATTCCTTTAGGATATGGGGCGGGGTTTGGGCAGGGGTTGGGGGGAAAGCCCATGTGACTATTCCGGGTGGGTTTGAGTTTGGGCGTGACCCTTTTGGCATGGGTTTCAGGCCGGGCGTTGGGCGGGACTACCCATCTGAGCTGGCGGGTGGATATTGACTGCACTCTACCCTATATTATCCATTAATTAAAAAAAAAAAAGAATAAAAGGAATTTGACCAAGATTCCCCAAATTTTTTGGGTCTTGTCAGTGGAGCCCACCCAGCAAACGTGTCAATCCATGCCCTAAACCCTCGCCCCACCATACCTCACAGTCTTAATCGGGTAGTAATTATTTCATTATTCAAAGCAAGCTGCTGGAATTCTTCACGAAATCACAAGAATCCTTTACAATTAAATTAAATTTGGTAGCAATTAATGCGGAAGGAGTCCCGATGTCGTAGACAATGGTGGAGGCGAGAAAAACAAAATGAATAAATTGAAATGGGAGAAATCAATCAATAAGTTAGCAATTAAGAACATGAATAAAATTGAAAAACTAGGATTAACTTGGGAGAGAAGGGTGAGAGCAGGAAGGACATATATCGGTTTGGCTGCAGATTGGTTGGATGAACAATAGAAACGGACAAAATCAATTTTGGGGAATTAGTTCTGGCCAGATTAGGAAGAAAGAGAAAACTGATCGAGTCAATGATAAGAGTTTAAATTATTTTAGTTATGTTTTAATCAAAACTACGTAGTTTTGATGGGTTTCGCATACAAGTTAGATGCATAAGACTGGTGGGTACAGGGTCGGCTTAGGCCCGGCCAGGCGCGGCGCCGCACCCCCACACCGCCCCCCTAGGCTCGGCTTCGGCACACCCGGCTGGAATCCACCACCCATGACGTGCCTCTTCCTCTCTCACACATCTATACATATATACATACATATAGATAAACGGGTTCATCCCCCCACCTCCTAGGTCCATTCTCTTTAGCCTCATCATCACACCCGCTTACGTGGCGGCCCATCCTCCCAAGGATGAGCCTCACCATACCCACTAGCCTAACAACCCCATATTCACTTTCCTCATATATAAAAGTTATTATTTAAAAAAAATTGTTTTATTGATGTCGATTTAAAAAAAAAATTGTTTTATTGATGTCAGTTGAGCTTATTCTAAAACTTATGAGACGTGAAAATGAAATGTTGTAACAACTGTTACAGAATTTTGTTAGGTGGATCCTTTTTATTATAATTTTAATTAAATCGTAAAAACGATTTTAAAAAAGAAAAAATAAGCAAGGGGTTGGTGTTGTTTCTTAAAGTAATGTGAGTGAAGTGGTGTTGGTGGGAAGTGACGCTTCTTTGATTTTTGGACGCGACCCTTAATTGGTTTAACAATAAAAGACATTTCTAAATCTTATTTAATTGTTAAAAATATAAAAATAACAAGACATTTCTAAATCTTATTTAATTGTTAAAAATATAAAAATAATAAGAAATCGTACAGATCATATTAGTAACTTTGTTCGGCACTTATACATCAGGTCACGTTAGTTGAATATCATTAATTTTTTAGGACACTCTAAAAGTGTACTTGTTCTTATGGTTATGTTGTATTTTTTTTACTAATGCATAATTTTAAAATTGATGTTTATAATTAAATTATCTATTTTAATAAACCAATTATTTTCTTGATATAAAATTAATTAATTATTATAATTCAAAATAACATATAGGTAATCAAATTATATTTTTGAAATCTTTAACCTTTTTAGAAGGTGGGCCCATATTTATCCTTATTGTCGTTCTTTATTGACCAAGGATGAACGCCAAAAACAAAACCATGAAAGGAAAAATTGTGTGTGATAAAAAAACGTATGCTTTATAACGAGGTCGTGTAAATTATTTGTTTGTTATTAAATTAAGTTTATTCGAAAATATTTGTTTTTACAAGAATAATTAATGTTTTCTTTTTTCTATAACGACATCTATAAACTCATAATTTGTTTAAGTTCATTTGTTGTTACAAATTCTTTTGGGCATTTTACTCAACTCAATAAGTAGTTTGTGATGAAAAACAAATATAATACTAAAAAAGTTGGATTTCTTTTTTTAAGGCAAAAGAGTATCACAATTAAGTAAATAAATTTGATTCACAAACATGACATGCTCTTTTTTCATACCCATATACTTTTACAAAATGTGGTGGTTTTTTTAGTTCTAATAGTATTTGAATCTATAGAAGTTCTAAATTCTAAATTATGATTATAATCCAGAAGCTTATCATCCATACATATTAAGCAAACAAAAAGTTGAAATTAAGTTTAAAAAAACAAAAAAAAAAACAAAACAAATTAACCTTTTGAACATAAGTTTATTAACTACCAAACTTAAAAGCCTTGAAATATGGTTAAGAGTAAACTACTTTTTGAGTTCTTGTGTTTTAGTGGTTTTAACCAATTGAGTTCAAAATCAAAAAGTTTAATGCTCCGAGTCCCTAACCTCTCATTTTATAACGCTTTTGAGTCCATATGTTTTAGTAGTTTTTACCACTTGAGTCAAAATCAAAAGTAAAAGTGTTAAAAATTGGACTCAAAACGTTATAAAATGAGCAGTTAGGGACTCATGACGTTAAACTTTTTTTATTTTGAATTCAAGTAGTTAAAACTACTAAAACACAGAAACTCAAAAAATATTTTATTCTATGGTTAAAGCTCCTAGCATTTTACTATTTTTTATGTTCCCTTTACCCAAGGGGATAAGAAGTAAACTTTACACCTTTTTTTTAATAAAACCAAGTTTGATAGTTAAAAGACTTAGTAGGCTATGGTTGGGAATTTTAAACTATTTCATCGGTATCCTTTTAGTTATGTTTTTACTTGTTGATAATAAATTACATTTAAGATTTGCATGGAAGCATGAGTGATTTGAACGATCTATAGTTGTGAATGGTTATAAATCGTATGTCATTAGAGGTCGTTGTTATATTTGTTTCATTGTCTATGTTGATAAATGTTAAATCCTTAGCATATAGATTCAATACCATGGAGTATTTAACTTATGAGTTTTAATTCAATGTTACAATACGTTTTGATGCAACTATATATAATGGTGTATCTAACCCATTCTAACGATGCATCTGACTTCTTGTGTAAGTGTTCTAATAGTTTTAAATCACATACATATAACAATACATCTATTCTATATTTCTGTTACAAAGTTGCATCCGATCAATTACAACGTTGCATCCAATTAGTTATGTTTAAAGCACACAATTAAAGCCACTTTTATCAATCCTTATTTCTTGAGCTTGAACACTTTTAAAAAATGAGTTTTACATACTAAAATTTCAACAAAAACAACCAACAAATGATAAGTTATAATGTTGGGCCAATTTTCTCCTGCCTGAACATTTTAGCCCAAATACAAAAACTGACAATCGACCCATGGTTAACCCAATTTAACAAAAGATTAAAATCAGTTTATTTCAATGTTTTAAAGACCAGTATAAACCGGTTTGTAGTACTGATTGAACCATCCGGTAAAACTGGTTAAATTAAAACTTTACTTACTCTTTTGAAGGGTTTGGTATGTACAAATTTAATAATAGTTTTGAATATTTTAAAATTCTCAGCCAATGCATAAATTTGACTTTAAAATACAATTGTTAAACTATACATGAAAAAAAAAGGAAAAAAAACTATGCATGGAAAACAGATAGTCTAAAAGTTAATTTGCTTAAAAAGTATCTAGTCTAATTACTTTAACCGGTTTTACATATTCTTAAAATTAGTTAATTAGCTTATAAAGTATCTACTCTCCTTTACTTTAACTGGTTTTACATATTCTCAAAATTTAACTTTTTCTTTACCAATTTTACATGTAAAATCCAGCCTCTCATACACTTTGCATATTCGAAGCTTATGGATTTGCTTTTGGTTGCTGGGTGGAGCTTCCCAGGAGGTTACCCATACGCATTATACAATGCGTTAAAAATGCATTGGTGATATTGGAGCTCCACTATTCCTTATAAACCCAACATCTCTCATGTTCACAACTGATGTAGAATTTGCCTAGGATGTAACATTACTCGTTAAATAGTGAACATAACCTACTTTAACCCATTTGTAACACATACGATCATAATATAAAACAACACTTTCACTCATTCATTCTTCAATATCAAATTATCATGTTTCAATCCAAGACGCAATATGCGTTAACGTTCTTACACATCTCTATAAAAAGAGGTATCAACATTCATCAAGATCCCGAATCGCTTCAAGATGAAAGAAGCGACGAACCTTCCTTAAACAAAAACACTTTCCCACCATCGCCCCTAGAGATCCTAACTTCTTCATCCAAATAAGTTGTTAGCAACCATGACTCCACCTTCCCTTCAGAGATGGAGAACTTCAAAGGCGGCTGACTCGATATAGTCTTTGCGACATGTGACACTGTGTCCTCAACCTACGTGATCAATCCTTTAAAAGGCGAAAGGTCTACATGTTGTCCCAAAATCTCAATACTTTCGGGTATTTCAATCGAGTCTGTCAGTTGT
Organism: Scalesia atractyloides; assembly: GCA_947069175.1. Lineage (NCBI taxonomy): Eukaryota > Viridiplantae > Streptophyta > Magnoliopsida > Asterales > Asteraceae > Scalesia > Scalesia atractyloides. Next base: position 11,840,447 of record CAMTDV010000006.1, on the reverse strand, counting down.
GGTGTCCCAATGATCCCTTCATCGAACTTTATCTATATAAAAAGTCACAAATGATTAAAATTTTAAAAACAAAATACGCGTTTCATAACTTAGGGGTTACCCCTTCAATGATGTCACATGGTGTACCTGTACGCGCTTAGGACTTTGTATTTCAAATGTCGCGTTTGCACTTATTGCGGTTGTGGACCCCAGTCCGGCAAAAACGACACAGTTTTGGACGGTGAAGTTTTCGGAATCGATGGTTTGGGATATCTCTTCTACCTTCACTAGAGGGATTGTTCCATGTGACAACAAAGGGTATAAGCCAACAAAGGATGTATAGCTGCAAAACAATACTCACGTGCGATCACGTGATGTTGTTAAATAAATATTAAGCATTTAAGATCCATTTTTGCATATAGGTTCCTATTTTCAAGTAAAAAGACACATCTTGCTACATTGATAACCATTTTGGTTCACTTAAAATGAAATGATTTGGTGAAAGTAGCCGTGTGGCCCTTTTCTTCTTTGAAATGGTGGTCCGATATTTAATATTGTACTACTTCAAGTACCGAACATGTACCAAAACCGTTAAAAGCGGTTTACCTAACGTTTGTAGACCCATAAGTTATGCCCATAGTGGAGGTAGAACAATGATCGTTGGAACACGATACATGTGCATTGTCTATGGGCGGAACTAGACAAAGGCCAAGGTCAGTTAATCCTCAGACCAACCGATTTTTTTTATTAACAGAGTATCGAATGCCATTGCTTTCTTGCAGGTTACTATTCTAATAGTTTTAAGTTTTGTGGGTTAGGGCGAATATGGTATTAAAAAAAGTGTTAAGGAAGGAACCCTGTCCCTGGTACCCCATATGATACCCATCATCCCACCCCACAAGGGTTATGATGCCGATAAATTACCTCTGCACACCATCCACATAATCTGGGCACCACAAGGTTTGAACTTGCGCCACTCAGCTTCACATGTGGGCAATGGACTTCATTGGGTACCACTGAGCAATAAGCTCATTGGTATTTGATGATGATTTGTTGATTTACCTATATGAGATATTTTTTAAAAAAATCCCACCGTTTACCTCATTAAAATTTTAAAAACCAGATTTATTAATATATTATACGATCTTCAAATATAATAAACAATATGTTGAAACTTGTGTTCGTAAGGGGATAGCTTGGTGGTAAGGTGGTGTACTCCTCAACTAAATGGTTGTTAGTTCAAATCCTACAAATAGGGCTACAAAGGTATTAAACATTTGGCAAACAGTTCGTGTACCGTTGGACGAGAAGTTTGTTTGTATTCATTCGTTTATTAAACAAACAAACATGAACAAATGTCGCGTTTGTTCATTTATGTTTGTGAACGTTCAGTAAGGTGTTCGATAATTTATTAGTGTTTTCAATTTTATATTTTATTTTAATAGTTCAAAATTTCCACAAATAAAATAGCATGTGTCAGTGTATCATATATTTGTTCATGAACGCTTGTTTGTTGTTTTCATTTGTGTCCATGAACATTAGTTTGTGCTCATTTGTGGTGATCAACGTTCGTTTTTGTTCGTTGCCTAAAATTAACAAACAAACAAACAAACACGAACATGCTCATTTCCTTAACAAACAAACACAAACATAAAATCTCGTTCGGTAAATGTTCATGAACAGTTTGTGAACACATATATTTCTTAACAATCAAACACGAACAACATCTTGTTCGTGTTCATTCGGTTTGTTTGCAGCCCTACCTACAAAGGGCATGTTTGATGTAATTTTAGCCGTTTAAAAAAAGAGTAAATTACCATTTTAGTCCTAAGGTTTGATCAAAATTGTCACTTTAGTCCAAATAGTTTTTTTCTTGCCATTTTAGTCAAAATAGTTTTGTTTTCTGCCATTTTAGTCCCTGACTTTTGTCATTTTTTGCTATTTTCATCCAACCCACTAACTCCATTAAAAAAATTTAGTTTACTTAGGTGAATTTTGGTCAAACCACATTTTTTTCTTTTTTTGTAGATGCGATGGTATGGGGATGGTGTTGTGCCGGTTTACAGTGAAGATGATGGCGGTGGTTGTTGGTTTTAAGATGATGGCAGTGGTGTTGGTTGATGACGTGGGTGGCGGAAAAGTGGCCGGTGGTGGTAGAGATGGTGGGTGGTGGGGTGGGTAGGTGGGTGGTGACGGTGCAGGCACGTGGTGACGATGATAGAAGGTTGTGATGGGGTGGGTGGTGGGAGGTGGTGGTGGTCGATGAAAATGACAAAAACTGGCAAAAGTCAGGGACTAAAATGACAGAAAACAAAACTATTTGGACTAAAATGGTAAGAAAAAAAGCTATTTGGACTAAAGTGGCAATTTTAAACCTCAGGGACTAAAATGGTAATTTACTCTTAAAAAAACATGTTGAAATTTGTAGAAACTTGAAATTCTTATAATTATAAAACTATTAAAAAATGTGATTAAGTGCTTTATATTTGAAGTCGGTTCTTAAATTAGTTTAAGATCGGATTTCAGGTAACAAGCATCTCAGCAGGTAACATTTACCTACATAACCCTTAAATGGGTTTACCGTTTACGTGTGACATGACAAGTAATAACATTCGAGTATGAGACGTACTATTAGACACAATTTTATAATTAGATATAAAAACTCGATTTTCTTTCCAAATAATTTAAAATCTAAAGAAAATTACTTACGCCAAAATCCACTTGCCATTGAGAAGAGGCAGAGCTTTGGTTGGTTCAGGAGTGGGGTTCATCACCTCCAGCTGCGAGATGAGCTCCACAATCTCTGCTCTTGTTTCACTTGTAGCACTCAACCCGAAATTCGTCCCGTAAAACGTCTCAACCAACTGCTTCTTCAACAACCCAATCTCCGTGAACGGCTCCTCTGCGACCACTGTGAAGGTTTCGTCGCCATCGGGTTCAAAACCATCGTCACCCGCGGGCTCCTCCCGCGAAACAGGCCTTGGATTTTGTGGAGGCTTTTGCTGGAAATCTGACTGAGTTAGCTGGTAATGGGTGTCTTGGAGCTTGGTTTCGATACCGATACCGGGACATTAAGGAGACTGAATTGGTCGGAAATTGACTGATCATGGAAACTCCGGTCATTTTTGCCGATATAAGTATGGGAGCACTAGACAGACGATGTTAAATGAGTAGGGACTGATTCCAAACAAGCGACTCATAAGTTATTTATACAACAACTATTTTTATTATATAAAATAATCGTAAACTCATATAGTATATACAGTTGTATTTAAATTATGAGAAAATTACAAAATTAGCTGGTAATCACACCCTCTTTCAAAACTAACCCCCTCATGTGTTTAAGAGCGATTTTTCAAACACAGGATACGTCTTTGAAGGTTTTTCACAAGATGAAGCGTCTGACGTCTGGGATGCGTCTTTCAAGCACGGGATGCGTCTTTGAAGGTCTTTCTCATGCGTCTAGGACTTCTCCCATGCATCTTTCACGCCACGTGTCCTTTTTTATTGGGTTTTAGTAACGTCGTTTCAAAGACTCGTCTTATGCTTGAAAGGTCGCTCTAAAGACGTATGAGATGACTAGTTTTGAAAGAGGGTGTGGTCAATACCTAGTTTTGTAATTTTCCTTTGAAATAAAATGTTTTATGATAATTGTATTTAAAGTAAAGTATTTTAAGATATCTTGTACTAAGGTAAGGATATAATGATACCGTATTGATATCGACCAAACAACATCATACGGTATTTGTTTTTATGATTTTCGATCAATGTAGATTTGTGGAACATTTGTCCATATATGATAATTTAATTTTTGAATGTCATACTTTATTTTTGAGTAAATGCATGGATAGTCCCTGTGGTTTGTTAAAATAACACTTTTAGTCCCTAACTTTTAAAAATTACACTTATGCTCTCTATGGTTTGCGCAGTTGTTACTCGGATAGTCCCTAGAATGGATGGAGGTTAGTTTTCTCTGTTAAATGAGTAAAATGACAAAATTACCCCTACGAATTAAAAAACAATAAAAAACTATTTAATCTTTAAAAAAATAGTTTATTTGTGGGACCCACCCACCACCACCACCACCACCACCACCACCACCACCATATACTATCTTCAACCTCGATAACAACAACTAATAAAATTCAAAATCAAACAAAACAGAATCAGATGAAAGGGACCCACCGCGTTTATATTCAGATGTCGGGGACCTTCGCCGTTCTGATTTAGATGAAGTGGGTCGTTTACGTCGTCGCCGTAGCTCGTCTATCTCCGATCTCCCACCACTCTCCCCCTAACATTCCAGGTTTTTTTTTTCTCTCCCTCTCTCTCTATATCCGACTCTCTCTCTCTCGTTTCCAGATTTGTAAAGAGTATGTGTTGGTGAGTGTGGGTGGAGGTGGGTGATGCTGGTGGGTGGAAGCAGGAGATTGAAGATGATCTTGGTGGTGAAGGTTAAACGTGTTCATGTTTTAAATAAATAAGTGTTCCCATTTAATTTATTAAACTTTAATTATATTTTTTTATATTTTAGTTATTTATTTTAATGATAAGGATATTTTTGTCATTTTACTTTCATTTAACAGAGAAAACTAACATTCATCCACTCTGGGGACTATCCGAGTAACAACTGAGTAAACCATAGGGAGCATGATTGTAATTTTCAAAAGTTGAGAACTAAAGGTGTTATTTTGAAAAATCACAGAGACTATCCGTGCATTTTACTCCTTTATTTTTTTATTCCTTTTATTTTACGAGACATGTTTTTTCTACATCGCGTGGAAATATTTTCATTAGTCATAACATATTTTATAAGATGGTAACATTTTTCATTTAATATTTCTAGTACGAAATCGATCTTTTATCAACAAAGCACCATATGTGTGAGTTAATAGTTAACGACTTTAGGAACATTGTTATGTGTGAGTTAATAGTTAACGACTTTAGGAACATTGTTTTTAGTATCTCCCAATCATTATAAATTGATAGATCTAAAATAATTCATCATGATTTGGCAAGGTAAGGGTTGCACATGTGGGGCTCACTTTTCAAGAGCCATAACATTTATTTTTTCATTTTGTTTTTTTTTATAATTGTTAAGAGGCTTTATCCCGTTGCATGTAAAGCCCTGGTCTACGTGACGTATACATAGCGTAGATGTGGCGTGATAAAGTCCTAAGGACTTTATACCACACCACCCAACCTAATGCCACATCACTGTCATGCAACATACATGTCACATAAGGGGCATTAAAGCTCATTCCTGAACTTGCATGCAATGGTTTAAAAACCTATCATGATTACCTAATTATTTGTTTTTTTTATTTATATACATTTTTATTTGAAACAAAATTAAAAAATATAACAAACATAATCCCAATAAAATTAACAAATAAGTACAACTTATTTAAATTGTAAAACTATAAAGTTACTTAAATATGTATCCCACGCATTTTGGTTGTTGTTGGGAAACATGGTGACATGGTGTGAGATTATATAAAAATAGAATAGCGTGGGTTTGTATAAAAATAGAAGAGAAAAAATTGTATAAATGGTGTGATTTAGGTCAAAATGTGGGATATATATAGTGTTAATAGTAAAAATAATATATATTTTTTGTTTGAATTATTACCGTTGAAAAATGGTATAATTATTAGGGCCCACAAAAACTAGCCGCTAGCACTCGCTAACAGGACAACAAAACAAGCTATAGCGCCCCCTAGCACTTAGGAAATGAGGGGAGGGACGCTATGGGGCGTTATAGGGGTGAGGTGGCAGGGGCGCTAGACCAGACTGTATGTTCATAACTAAACGGATAATGTCCGTGTCTCCATGAATGCACGAAACAGTTTTAGGTTTATGTGTATCGTATGAAATTAATCTCCAATAAATTATCAAGTTCAATATTGGATTCGATTCTCTAACTTTTAAACACTACCCATTTAACACGTTATTTTACATTTTCAAAATATATAACATTTTTCGGTAATTTTATAATCACATTAGACCAAATGAGATGGCAAAAACAATTAAATTGGCTGTAATGTGTATATATATATTTATTTATGTACGAAAGAATAATACAAGAAGAAACATGTATCATCATCAGAACAACCCTTTTGTGGGCCAAGAGCCTTGTATAAGAAGTACTTGGTGCCATAACATGGAGGGCCGTGGCCCATGGCATTCAACAAATTTGGGCTATGTCCCCCCCTTCAGCTTAGAAAGAGATTTTGTCATTTTGTCCCATTTGTTAAAATATGGTTGAGAAATTTATTTAGGAGTTATATTTTTAAATAACATTTGTGTTTTATTTTTATGTAAATTTTTTAATTAAATCATTACGATCGGTGCTCTCATAATTTTTTCAGCCGGTAAAATGGAATTTTCTTTAATTTTACGTGAAGTTTCTGATTTTTATTGACTTGTACTAAATTTAATTTAATTAAAACCTTTTTCTTACTGAAAGAACTGTCAATAGTTATCTATATCTATACTATATAATAAAAGGACACTTATCATTATTCTATAGCATCATTGATTGTAGATAATTGTTATTTAATATAAATTATTAAATATAATATATGTTTCGAAATTTTAAGAAATTACGGATAAAGTTCCATAAAATATCTATTATTTATTTATATTAATTATTAGGTTAGAAATTATATCTTAATTCCTTCATTGTAGATAATTATTATTTAATTTAAATTATTAAATTTAATATATGTTTAAAATGCAAGAAGAATAATAACTACATATCTCATACTAATAAATTTATCCAAAAACAACCATCCTTTTAAGATGCAATTGTTTTTAAAATATCATTTTATAATTGTTAAATCTTCGTTATTAACTATTTGATTTTTTATTTACTTAACCCGTGTAAATGTGTAATACACGGGGTTATAACCTAGTTATATTATATTTTTTTATTTAATTAATATAAGAATAGACAACATGTTACGTCCTTTTTTAAATAATCAAGTATATTAAGTGATGTGTCATTTTCTACATAAATAACTTGTTATAAGTTACATAGTTATAAGAATAAACGTATACCACTAGAATTGAAGTATTACGTCGTAAACTATTTGAACAAGTGACAACTATCTTTAAGAAATTTGTTAGGAGATTTTAAACCGTTTACTTTTTCTTGTTCTTAAGAAATTTGTTAGGAGATATTTTAAACCCTTTTCTTTTTCTTGTTCAATAAGAAAAACTAAATATATATTGTTTACATTTTAAATTGACCGGATTCATTTTGGAGGGTTAAAATAGTCTGAAGTTCTAAAACTCTCTTGAATGATTTTTCTAAGAGATATAATTATAAAAAAAACATCATAACATATAATATTTCTTTTAAAAATTATTATGATTATTATTTTTTTGAATATAATCATTTAGGATTTGTTTAGTGATTTTACAATTTGAATAAGTTCTATGAAGTAAATTAAAAGTTGGCCAAAATTGCAACACTAGGGGAATGAGTATACCAAACATACAAAATAACGTGACATTTCCCCACTCAACAAGTCTACTTATAGAGTTTAAATGCTTGATTGGTCCCTGTTGTTTGCAAAAATTAAAGACTTGGTCATAGTGGTTTACTAATTACACGCGTGGTATAAAACTTTTCAAAAATGAACTCGTTTGGTCCTCATCCCTAACATCAGTTAAATATCTCTGTTAAAACACCCTATGTGCTTGGCACATGAGGGTAATTTGGTCATTTCAGTTCATCTCATTATAAAAATAGTTAAATGCCTGGTTGCTCTCCCCCCCCCCCCCCCACACCCCCTTCTTCTTCTTCCCCAAACCACCACCACCATTACTGAACTCCTCCACCGAATACCCACCAATGAACTCCCACTCACCACCGCCATTGCTGCCGGGAAAAAGAGCCCACCACCACATTGCCGCCTTCACCGGAGAAACTCACTGGAGAAAAACGAAAATGAAGTCGTTACTTTATCTTCAGCTAAGGGACCATCATTGTTGTGATTTTTAGAGTTTTATAATATGTATAAATTCTGGAAATCAAATAAAAGGATTGAAAGCTCATACCAAGATGATTAACCAGGATTTAAGTTGCTTGATGATCCTCCACCATTTTTGAGGCTTCTAATGGATGAAAATGGAGGTTAAAGAATTGATTTTGGTTAGTTTCATGATATGGATTGAAGTTTTAATGAAGCAAACAATTGATTTAGAGGATTAAGTATCATTAGGTTACCTTAGATCGTTTTAGTGGGCTTGGAACTTGACGAATTCGATGGAGATGATGCGTGTGTGTGCCGAATTTCGAGAGTAAGATGGGAGGAGGCTGTACAGTTAGAAAATAATAAGGGTGGAGATGACATGGTACGGTTTGGGAAGAAGAAGGGAGTGGGGTGGGAGTATTTAACTCTTTTTATAATGGGATGAACTAAAAGGACCAAATTACTCTCACGTGCCAAGCACATGGGGTGTTTTAACAGAGATATTTAACTAATGTTAGGGTTGGGGACCAAGCGAGTTCATTTTTGACAAGTTTTGGTACCACGCGTGTAATTAGTAAACCACTAGGACCAAATCTGCAATTTTTGTAAACCACAGGGACCAACCAAGCATTTAACTCCTACTTTTATGTAACAGGAGTGCCACCGGCTCATTGAGAGGGTAGTTTTAATAATTAAATTTTTATATAGTTAGTTATAAAGTTCAAAAATAGAAATTTAATTAAAAATCAAACGTTTTCTTTCTGTTTTATGAAGCAAAGGATAATAGTCACGGTGAGAACATGCAGCTGATTGCTTCCTTTTGCCTCTATTCTTTTTTTTTTGTGGGATTGATATTTTTCGCTCGTATTAAGAAACTAAGAATCTTTATTTTCTTTGATATAGAAAGAAAAATTCCTTCCGGGCAAAATCACCTCAAGTGGACGAGAAGAGCTTTTAGGCTGTGAGGTATGGTTGGAGGCGCATAGGGGGTTCATTGTGACACATCATTGACACATATACGTCACGTAGAACAAGGGACTATATTGCATCTTCTCGATAACACCAATAGCCCCTCCACCCCCCTCTCTATCGTCACATAATAACCACTTCATCTTCTTCCTTTTCATTCCCATCACTGTATGATTTGCATAGATCTAGTTTTAAAGCCATAATTGGTTTCAATAACATTAAATCACTTAATTTGCATAGATCTAGATTGTTTCTTTGTGGGTATAATTTATAACTTCATAGTGGTTTGTGTTATTATTGTGGTTGATTTGTAACTTCATAGTAACTAGACAAATCATGGCTCCCAAATCCGTTATCTTGTTTACCCTCCTAACCCTCTCATTATCCATCCCTGCAACTACAACCATGGAATACTATGTGATAAACCTTGCGGCCAACACCCCAAGCGGCATTCGTTTCAACAACGTAATTGGAATTCCCTACACAAAGCAAATAATGGGTACCATCAACAACTTTATATGGTCTATAGTCTTCCAGCAAAACAACCCATCAGATCGAGCGCCAATAGATTATGTGAATGGTTACATTGTAGAGTTCGATGGAGCCGAAGCAATCAGATGGGGTGCTAACAACATTAATGTTAGTTCCCTATATTTAAAAGGACATGAAGGAGACTTGAAATGGAAATTCACATCCCTGTTGTACCATGAAATGACCCATTGTTTTCAATGGGATGGTGAGGGTCATGCACCGGTGGGGTTGGTCGAAGGGGTCGCCGATTATACAATATTAAAAGCAGGATACGCACCAGAAGGGTTCGCAAAACCAGGACAAGGGAGCGTTGGGATCAAGGGTATGATTTCACCGCCCGTTTTCTTGAATATTCTGACGGGATCGTCCCCGCGTTTGTGGCAAAGCTTAACAAGAAAATGAGGTTTGATTATGATGTCAAGTATTTTGAAGACTTGACGGGAAAGCCCGTAGATCAACTATGGAAGGAGTACAAGGCTAAATATGAACATAAACATTGATAATTTGATATGATATAATTTTTTTTCTGAAGGGTGACTTTCAATGTACTGGACCTATTGGTCACCGGGTTCTTGTCAAAGACAATCCCCCGTCAGCCTCGCCTTGAGAACGCGATGTTCGATTGGGCCCCGGCCTCCGCGCAGACTGACATTCGCCCGGAAACCATACTGCCCTCACACGAGAGACTCGCTGGGGTAACAGCTGGGTAAAACCGGGTTGCCTCCGGATCGAACCATTAAAGCTTGGGAATAATGATATATCAAATATGGTGAAATGTTGGAAAATAATAAAATTTTGTAATTAGAATAAAAGTTTATAAAAGAAGTGACCATTAAAGCTTTCCCTAATCTTTGATGAAAGTTTGTATCCAATAATGGAATAATCAAATTTTACTATTATAAAAAAAATTGCAATGTGTGATTCTAATAATTTAGTGATACACCTTAAATGTGTGTTTAAAAAAAACATTAAATCTATTGATTTCACGTTTTCTTATAATAACAAAATATAGTGTACTTTCTAAAGCTAACCGTTTATTATCTTAATATAATATAATATAATATAACCTATGTTTCTTGTTATTGTGACAATTTAAAATTTATAAACCTTAACCGCTAACATTAAATTAAACCGATAACACCACACAATCTAAGGTGTTTTAAACATTGGCTATGACACGAACTGATAAACATACGAGCATTAGTATTAGTAATTAACTTAGGGATAATATGGCCTTAGCACATGACAAAAACATTGGGTGATTTGATAACCGTTTACTAAAGCTTGTTTGTTAACTTGCAATCTTTATCGTTCAAACATATGTTATATTTTCTTTAATCAAGCCCAAAAACATTAACCAAACACTTATATCTACACAATAATAAAGTAAATCCAATGGTAACACATGGCATCCTATGAGGCAATCTCCATTAAATTTTCCATCCTAAAATATATATTTTTCAATTTATCCCTAAATGATTTATCAAACTTATGTTTATCCAAATTTTATTTTTCAAATAAATATATAATCCGTTTGATTTACGATAAATATATAAAATACATATACTAGTTAATATTTAGGTTTTGAAATTTCTAAAAACATGGAGCACGTGTAAATGTACATTGCTCATAATATTATTTTTTATTTAGTTTAATTGTTTAGGAGAAATATTTTGAGACTATATTTGTTGTAATCAATTACATTGTATTAGTGTTTCTTTAATTTGTATATATAATTAAATTTTGTTATATATAAATATTATATTTTATATTATAAATATAACTTCTATTTATATTTGAATGTTGTTAAACATAAATATTTTATTTTTTATTATAACTATTAATATACATATGACAAAAAAATATTGATGTTTATGTTCTAATTATAATTGCTACCATTAATATATTTTACTATAATTATTATTTGTACCGTTCTGATTAATCATAATAATATTTTATTATAATATCTATTTTATTTATTCATTTATTATTTTTTATTTAAACCCATTTGAAATTTTGGATATATTTTATTATAATCTGTGACAATAATTTGTAATACTATTAATAGTATTATCATTATTATTAGCATTATATTTTTTAATATCATTATTATATTAATATATCTATTACAATATTTTTATTCCATTGAAATTGAAGATAGACAATCTGCATCTGCTTTAAAAAACTACCTACATATTAGGGATGACAAAAATACCCGAGCCTGACGGGTATACCCTAAACCCGACACAAATGGGACGGGTATACCTGATACCCGACGGGTATTGGGCCGGGTATGGGATTCTCAAAATTTTTGCGGGTATGGGATTAGGTGATACCCGACCCGATAACCCGAAACCACATACCCTTTTACCCGAACTATATACCCGGTAATATACCCGATCTTTTTAACATATATTTTTAGTTTCCATTAATCTTTGTCTATTAGTGATTTATTTTAGTATGTTCATTATGTGAAAAAAATAAATTTTCTTTTCTTATATGCATTTGATAGTAGTATTTATATTTTGTATGTAGTGAAGTATATACATGTAAGTGTATAAGTATTATAAAGTTATTATTTTATGATAAAACTTATATGTATGTAATGTATTTTTAATTTATAATAGTTATCAAATAATGTAATAATTACAATAGTAAAAAAAATGTATCTAGAAATCCCAATGTATATCTTTTGATACCCGATGGGGAATTACCCGACAAATACCTGATGGGTATTGAGTCGGGTATGGGACACGATTTTATAATCGGGTATGGGTATGGGATTACCAATACCCGACCCGAACCCGACCCATTGTCATCCCTACTACATATCTTCACTTTTGCCTTAGTACAATTATTGATGAGTTTGGTATCGGTATATTTGTGCATGAGATTTTAATTATGCTTTCGACAAAGTTTGTGGATTGGTCTAGGATTGTGTGTAAGCAGTGGTCGCTTTATCTATCAATGCCTAAGTTTGCTATGTTGTATACTTGTATAGTGGGATTAGTGGCCGTACATCCACAAATCTCCACTTTCACTATCTGTCTGTTTTGCAATGACAATTAATATAATCCAATGTCAGTCACTATCAAAGATTGATTTATTTTTAATACTACCAATTTCACCCATGATCAAGTATATGTGGCATTATGAAGAACTAAGAGTATAGACGGCTAAAACTACTAATTTTAGATAAAGATTATAAAGTTATGAATAAAACATGTAATGGTGTATACAAATAAATATATATAGATTTATAAATTATGCGAACACCTTTTGGAATTAAATTATTTTACGTAGTTACGAAATATAATTGGTATTTTTAATTATCCATAATTAAACGTAATGCAAGTTGTAAATTCAATAATAAGTATTATACAAATATTCATTTTCGTATTATTTTCAATAACATTTTGATTACATGCTTCTCATGTAAATTGATAAATTTTATAATAATTTGTATCAACTCATTTATGTTGATTTGGTATATAAATGTATTCGTTTTGATTTGCATTTACAAGAAATATACATTTTATAGTTTAAATTGTTTAACCCATGTAACACACGGGAACCTAATATAGTTTTATTATACATAAAACAAAAGTTTATAAAGAGTCGTTTTAAATCGGATATGAGGTAATGGAATGGACGGGGAAATGGAATGGACGAGGTAATGGAATTGATCATTACCATTCCATTTCTTGTTTGGTTACCATGTGAGAATGGAATGAACCATTACTTTTTGTTGTTTGGTATGCGAGAAAAGAAGAAGGAATAATATCATACGGCGGTGGGCAATGATAGGCGGTGATGGTGGGTGGTGATAGGTGGTAGTTGTAGCGGCATCGGTTGTAGTGGTGGTGGGTGACGGCAGAGGTGGGTGGCGGCGGTAGTCGTAGGTGGTAGCGGCGGCGAATGTGGGTGGCAGGTGGTAGCGGCGGCGAAGGTGGGTGGCAGGTGGTAGCGGCGGTGGTGGTGGGTGGTGGCGGCTGATAGTGGTGGCAGAGGTTGGTTGCAAAGACGGTGGTGATCGGAGGTGGCCGCGGCGATGGTGGCGGCGATGATCGAAGGTGGGTGGTGGTGGTGATCGGAGGTGGAAACGGTGGCGGTGGTGGCGGGGATGGATGTGGGTGGCGGCAGCGGTGGTGGCGGGTGGCGACGGCAGAGGCGGTGGCGGATGACGGTGGTGGTGGTGGGTGGTGGCAACGGTAGTGGGTTGTGGTGTGGTTAATGAAGGGTGAAGAGATAATGAAATGAAAGAAAAAAACAGGGGGGTGGATGGAATGATTTTGAGAGAATTGATTGCTTTTTGGAATGGGCAATTCCATTCAATTGACCAACCAAACACACTTTCTTCATTCCCTCACAATGATCCATTCCATTCCACCTCTCATTCTTGCATACCAAACGTTACCTTAGAAACGTCTTTGTGGTACGATCGTTTATTAAAACGATAGGTGCGTTCTATACCCGATTATGCTACACCTACCAAAATATCAATGTCCATCTAAAATCCTTCAATTGTGTGAATTACCCAACCCCAAGAAATGACCCTTTGTTTTTTATTTAAACTAGTTGGTAACGCTCGCGCTTCTCGGCAGGGATGACCCGGTTATTACATATATCAAATGACGTCGAATTACGTTAATAACTGGATACCCATCGATATTGGTTCGGTTGATTATGGATTTACGGTATCAATACAATTGTGCCTCAATTACATGTGCATTGCTACTCACAACACGGTTGAAGAAAAAATTATATCGAAGCGTAGAAAAAAAATAACCAACATTGATACCGGTACCAACGTTCAGTCAGTGTCGGTTTGGCTTTCCATTGATATTATTATTGATATAATTAACCAAATTGAAAGTTAAAAAACACAAAAGACAAATTATGAAAGAAAAAAAAAAGAAAAAAAAAACATAAACTGCTGTAGCAAACTCACGATGCAATTTGATATATATAATAATAATTTGTGTGATCATATTGCCTTTGTTAGTTTTCAAGATTTTGTATAATGATTTAGTATCACTTTGTTTCAAATTATGTTCGTATATATTAAATAAATTTTCAAATTGCACAAATGTCAGTCCTTCCACGGTGACTAGCATGGGCGGACCTATATAGAGTGGATCGAGGTCTCCAGACCTTAATGTTTTTAAAAAATTAGTAGATTCGGTATATTAATTGTATAAGAACCCCATAAATACAATAAGTTGGACATCATAGAAAGACAATGAAAGCTGGTGTAGTGGTAAATCCCATCTTTACCAACAAGAGGTCATGGGTTCAATTCTTGTATAGCCCTTTTTTCTTGTTTTTTTTTAAATCTAGTTCAAACCTCGCTATGACCCAACCCGAATGAGGACCGGCCCGAAAATTTTAACGTTTTGTTATGAAAATTTTGAACACCGAAAAAAATGAACCCCATTGGAAAAAAATCCCGGGTCCACCGCTGCTGACTAGTAGTCTTGGACTTGGGGTTGACTCGAAAACTTTTAGATTTTGTGCTTCAATATCTTCTTTGGCTTGACTGAAGTGCTACCAACTTTTATTTATACGCTTATAACGTTGAATTCAAAAAGTATTTCAGATACTCTGTTCTCAAAAGAACAAAAGAAATGGTACATTATGATTCCCATAATTTCGCTTTTAGTAATAAACCACCGATGCTTGTTAGATCACTATTTTGATGTCTGTCGTAAGGAACATGCAAAAACCAACTAACTCTGTAGAAAGGGTAAGTCGGATATCGAACCAGAGGAGAATTGTGGAAAATATAATAATGTTGAGTATTATCTAAGAAACTATAAAAACTTAACTTGTGTTTGAATGATTTGAGAATTAACTAAATTACGAACTAAGAAAATGAGATTTTATCAGTAAGAGGAAGAATGGTGTCGCAACCCCCGACCCCACCCCGGGAGCGGGAGCCGTGAACCAGTCAAGTGGTACCGATGTTTATTAATTTAGCAGCAGAATTTAAACATCAGGATCGTGGTTAGGACTCAGAGTTTAAACACCAGATATTATTGATAAACTAAAGGGACAAAACCCTTATTTTATTCACAACAACGTTGTAGGGGTAAACCCTAATTTCTGACAACATAAACTTTTATGTAGGTAACTTTTATAGCCACTTTCTTTAAGCCTTCAGTGCTCCATAGTTGGTTTCTTCTAGCTTCACATTAAGTTACGTGAAACGCATTTTGAAAACATTTTTATCAGCAAGAAATACTGGCGAGTACATTCCATTTTACACAATGACACAAGATTATACTTCACAGTATTAAGAGCGATTACAATGTTTACTTCTACCTAAGTACTCATTCAGTATTTGTCATGTTGACTGTGGTCATATTGCTATTGGCTAACTCGTCGTTAAATAGCAACGCTATATTCAGTAGTGTATACAAAACCCCACATACCGGCAGCATAGGTAGAATACAAAGACTCAATCACTGTTAAGTACAATTAAAACATTTGAGGTTTTGTAAAACAATTCAGTAGAAAAAGAGAATGACTCACAAACTGTGAGAAAAAGAGAAATGACTCACATTGGTATCTTTGGTAATCCTACTGGTTTTCTGGCAACTGTTCCTGATTGTTATCTATTAAAAACACACAATGCACGCGTGGTAGTAAAATAACCCAAGTCACATTAATCCATACATCGCGGGACAGAACTCCAACGGCTTAGTCTGATAGAGCCTCGACATACATGTTGGGTCCTATGTCAACTAGGTAGGATAAGTCACTTTTAGCCATACATCACGGGAAAGAACTCCAACGGCTTAGTCTGACAGAGCCTCGACATACACCGTTGGGTCCTATGTCAACCAGGTAGGGTGACAAATTGGTGAACAGGGGTTAAAGTACTTACAACGTAGCAGAGCTTCGCTGTTTAGGGGTATTATTTCGAGCAACTTTTATCTATTATAGGGACTGAGAGAAAGATTTTGGACGATGATAGAACTGAGGCCATCAACCTCAATTTATAGGCTGGACGTGGGCCCGCTCGCGCCCCGCGACCCACTTCCCTGTCTTTCTCGCGGCCCGCGAGTCGTGTAGACTAGGCTCTAGCCTTGGCGACTCACCCATCTAGCTTCAACACGTGGTGTGTCCGGTCATCACAGCTCAACCCCAGCCAGGGGCTCTACCCCTTGGACCCTGCTAGGGGCTGCCGCCCCTAGGACCCTGCTTCTCAGGGGCGCTGCCCCCGAACCGCCGCCAAGATGGCGTGTGAGATTATTTGGTTGTTGTTACATTCTCCTCACCTTATTTGAATCTCGTCCTCGAGATTACTGGAATAGATGTGGATGCTTGCGCTTCATTTCTGATTCTAACTCCCAGGTGTATTCTGGTCCTCTTTTTTATTCCCATTTCACTTTAACCAGAACTAATCTCTTTCGCTTCAGATTCTTGATTTTTCTGTCCTCAATCTGAATGGGCCTTTCTACAAACTTGAGTTTCTCATTTACCTCTATATCTTGAAGAGGTATTACCAATGATTCATCTGCTAAGCATTTCTTGAGATTACAGACATGAAACAATTATGTATTCCTGCCATTTCCTCTGGCAAGTGGAGTTGATATGCTACTGGTCCAATCCTTCTGGTAATTTTAAAAGGTCCAACATACCTTGGGTTTAGCTTTCCTCTTTTACCGAACCTGATAATTCCTTTCCATGGAGAAACCTTAAATAATACCCTATCTCCAACCTGAAATTCCAAGGGTTTACGTCTGTTGTCAGCATAACTCTTTTGACGATCCCGTGCTGCTTTTAGTCTTTCCTTGATTTGAATAACTTTGTCGGTTGTTTCTTGCACAATTTCCGAACCTGATAGTTGTGATTCTCCTACTTCTGCCTAGCATACTGGTGTTCGGCATTTCCGTCCATAGAGTGCTTCGAAAGGTGCAACATTGATGCTGGTATGATAGCTGTTGTTGTTGGAAAATTCTATCAAAGGTAAGTGTCCGTCCCAATTTCCTCCAAAATCAATCACACAAGCTCTGAGCATATCTTCCATTGTTTGGATTGTCCTTTCACTCTGACCATCAGTTTGAGGATGATATGTTGTACTTAGATTTAACTTAGTTCCCATGGCCTTCTGGAATGTCCAAAAATGAGAAGTAAAACGGCTTTCTCTATCAGACACGATTGACAAAGGAATTCCATGTAATGAAACTAATTCATTTACATATATCTTGGCTAACTGTTCCATACCGAAAGTTTCCTTTATTGGTAAGAAATGGGCAGATTTGGTTAATCTTTCTACAATCACCCAGATTGCATTATTACCCTTTCAGGTCTTGGGTAGCTTAGTAACAGAATCCATTGTTATTAACTCCCATTTCCAAACATGCATTTCCAATTGTTGTAATAATCCTGAAGGCTTCTGATGCTCGGCTTTAACCTGTGAACAGGTTAGACATTTCGCAACATAGCTTGCTACATCCTTTTTTATTCCTATCCACCAGAAATTCTTTCTTAAATCCTAATACATCTTATCACTTCCTGGATGCATTGTATACTTAGTCTTATGAGCTTCTTCTAAAATTCGGTTTCTTAAGTTTCCTTGAATAGGAATCTAAATTTTTTCTTACGGAATCTCCAGATTCCATCTGCTCCTTTCTCTAATTCCTTAATCATTCCCTTCAATCCTTCAGCATCATCCTTGATAACTGTTTCCTGCGTTTTCTTAATTTGCTCATTTAAATCTATCTGCAGGTTTAATCTAAGGGAACGTACTCTTTTTAGCTTTTCATGATATTTTCGACTTAAGGCATCAGCGACTACATTGGCTTTTCCTTCATGATATTGGATGTTACAATCATAATCACTAAGGGGCTCTGCCCCTTGGACACTGCTAGGGGCTGCCGCCCCTAGGACCCTGCTTCTCAGGGGCGCTGCCCCCAAACTCCCGCCAAGATGGCGTGTGAGATTATTTGGTTGTTGTTACAAATGGTTCCTCCGGCATTTAGGTTTTGCAGTTAAATACAATTATTTGTTCAATTGAAACCGCCTACATAGACATAGGTGTTAAACCTAATTAATCGATTGTGATAATCAACGACTAAGTACTCTGATCAATATATGACGAGAGGTTATCAAATAATTACCAATTGCAATTACCAACCCTAATCCCTAGCAAATATATCCCAATTACTAGAACTCTCGAGAATTGAATGATTAAGAATCAAGGTTTGAGTAAACACAATCGTTTACAATCAATTAATCAAATCAATGGTGAAAAGCATCGAATGCTTAGATCACCAAGTGAAAACAATTGTTACGAACACATAAAAGTAACTAACTTACAAAAACCCTCCAACCGGAGGAAACCAAAAGAGTTTAGCCGCTCATCTCACAAGTGAAATCAACGAAAGATTGAAGAATAGATGAACTCATGATCTTGATCTTTGATGCTCGGGTGATGAATGATGAACAATAGAGTAAAAAGCCTTGAACTTGATTTTTCGTCCTTGGAAGCTTAGATCTCATCCTAGGCTCCCCAAAACCCTAATATACTCGTTTAGAACCCAATTTCGCGTTTTTCCGGATCCAAGACCGTCAGTGACGGTCCTACACCGTCACCGACGGTGGCGAGTTGCTGTTATTGTTGATTCACCCAACCGTCAATGACGGTCAGGCCACCGTCACCGACGGTGGCTTGTTGCTGCTTCTTCTTTGCCCACACATGCTCACCGTCCCCGACGGTCTGGCCACCGTCGGCGACGGTCGCGGCCCCCAAATCCTCATTTCCCTTTGTCTCAACTTCCATAAATGACACTTTCGACCCCTGAACTTCAAATCTTCTAATTCTCCTCATAATAAAATGCAAACCACTATAATTTAAGGACCGAATAGTCCCTAAACTTCATCTATTCCTGCATCTTGCATCCATACGTCCCGTAACCAACCGAAAAGCTTCTGAATCACACTTCAAGCTTTACGTATCATCCATGCACATTCCACTTGCACTTTTAACTCTCGTAACTTCACCAAGTAAACACACACATCACACATAAATACATCATTTAACCACTTTAACACTCGGCTTTCACCCTCTACGTCAAATATTTAGCAATGTCGAATGGCACATTTGCTCGCTCAACAAAACGTAGGATGTTGGAAGTCTATTATATACAGACCTTACATTCCAATGGTACCTAATGCCGAAAATCCAAATGTTCAGGAGTCAAAGAAACCCAGAAATTACTCTAAGCTAGATTATCAAAAAAATGAGATAGATGCCAAAGGACTAAATATTGCTGCAAAGGCTCTACCAGATGAGATCTATGCTAAGCTATTACATTATAATAGTGCAAAAGAGCTATGAGGTACCTAAAAGAAAAATTCATTAGAGGCGAGGAAATTGGTAAAAGCAACCAAGATACTCTCAACAAAAAAGATGTTGAGAGTGCATTTAACACAGAACAAACAACACTTTGTGAAAAGGTTGGTGCAAAAATTGTAAAAAATAATGACCTCTGGAACTCAACTGAATATGAAAGTTATTGTGAATGTGCATTAATGGCCACCAAAAATAAAGCCCCTACATGCCAAGATAGTCTATTGTATGTAGACAGTGAAGGATCCAGACACATGACTGGATGCAAAACTCTACTAACAAACTTCCTTACACATGGTGGGTGATATCTCTTGGAAACAACTCAAAAGGTAAAGTGTTGTGGTCAGGAACTGTCCAAGCTGGTAGGCTAAAATTTGAAGATGTTAATCTTATTGATAATTTAAAATTTAATCTACTGTGTTTCACAAATGAGTGATAAAGGCTATGACTTATTTTTTACTAAGAAAACCTGTAAAATTATTGGACCTGATGTAGTTAAAAGGATTGACAAAATCATTACTGAAAGCTCTGCATAACTTTTTGCTCACATAAGTGGCAATGTTTATGAAGCGAACAAGTTAAAAGATAATCCAAAAAAAACCCAGATGTATGCCTATTTTCTGTTCCCCAACAAAATAAACAAAATTATGGCATAGAAGGTTGGGACATGTTAATTTAAAAACAATTAACTCTCTGACAAAACAAAACCTCGTCAGAGGTCTACCAACCAAACAATTCAAGTGTGATGAGCATTTGTTTTTTCCTTGAATGGTTAACAACACAAAACATCATACAGACCCGTTGAAGAGTCCAATACAACCCAATGCTTACAAATGTTGCATATGGATTTGTTTGACCAAGTGAAAATCATGAGCATAAGGAAAAAGATATATTGTTTAGTAAAAGTTGATGATTTTTATAGGTTTATATGGACTTATTTTTACACTCCAAAGATGAGACTGCAGGTATCCTGAAGGAATTTCTCATAAAAATTGAAAAACAGTATAATCAGTCTGTAAAGATTTTAAGGAGTGACAATTGGACAAAATTCAGAAACCAAGAGCTTGATGAATTCTGCACATCAAAAGGAACAGTGAGACAATTCAGTATTCCTATAACACCAAACAAAATGAGATTGTTGAAAGACAAAACAGAACCTTAATTGAGCTTGTAAGAACCATGCTTGCAGATTTTGGCCTTCCATTGTTCTTTTGGGCAGAAGCTGTAAAACTGCATGCTATATTCAAAATAGAGTCTTAATTAACCCTAGGCATCAAACCATTAATCTCATTTTTTTTAAATCTTTGGTTGTCCATATTTTATTTTGAATTTCAAAGACTCAGTTTCAAAATTTGCAGCCAAAATTGATTGTGATTATTTCTTGGGATATTCTTCTACAACCAAGGCCTATAAAGTGTTTAACACAAGGACCATGACTACAGAAGAAACTTTAAATGTAAAGTTCAAGGAACTTTCTTCCATAAAAGTCCCTAAAAATCCAGTAGAATTTTTTTGATCTTGATAAATTTAAATTTGAAGAAGTTACTGCCAAGGTTGATGTTGATACATGAAAACTAAAAGCAGCACAACAGGGTTACAGATTTGACATTGAGATGCCATCTTTAAAATGTCTTTTCTGATTCACAAAGTTCATCTGCACAGATCAACAGTCAGTGCACAACAACTGGAACCATGGTTGACCAAAGTCAATCTTAAACCACTGATTGTGCATGTGGTCAAACCACCGATCTATCCTCCACAACAACTAACTCACCTCTTGGGCCAATTCCACCACCTCCTTTTCAAACCAATGTTGACCATAATAAAATGGCAACAGAGGTTTCGCCTGAAAATTTTCAATTATGTCTCACCACATAATTTCATCATTCCATGCACTTGGAACAATCTATTCCTTATATCACATCCACAAGAATAAGTTATAGGAGACATCAATGCAGGGGTGCTCACAAGAAGCCATAAATGCCTGCGTCTTTGCTGGTTTTCTGTCACTAACCCAACTTGTCAAATATCAAGAGGCATTAAGAGACAACAGTTGGGTAGAAGACATGAAGGAAGAGTTCCTTCAGTTTAAAAGACAACATGTGTGGGAACTTGTTCCATTACCAAATGCTACAAGTCCAATTGATACAAAATAGGTCTTTAAAAACAAAACTGATGAAAGGCGCATTGTTATAAAAAACAAGGCCAGGCTTGTGGTTTAAGGCTACAGACAAGAAGAATGAATAGATTATGAGGAAGCTTTTGATCCTGTAGCAAGGTTGGAGGCAATAAGACTCTTCTTGGCCTTTGCTATTAACCACAACAACAAGGTGTATCAGATGGATATAAAGTGTGTCTTTCTTTATGGAAAAATCTAAAAGTCTATGTGTGTCAACCACCAGGATTTGAGGACACATTCCATCCTGATTATGTCTACAAGCTAAACAAATTTTTGTATGGATTAAAACAAGCACCAAGAGCGTAGTATGATACTCTATCAACTTTTTTCTTATCCAATGAATTTATAAGAGGTAAAATTGATAAAACTCTGTTTTTAAAATAGAAAGAGAAACATTTGTTAATAGTACAAATCTATGTGGATGATATCATTTTTGGATCCCTATGTGATAACATGTGTGAAGAATTTAGAACATTGATGACAACTCAATTTGAAATGAGTGCCATGGAGAGTTACAGTTTTTTCTTGGTCTTCAAGTAAAAAACTTGAAAATGGAACTTTCATTCATCAAAAAATATGTTAAAACACTTTTGAAATTTTTTGACATGAATGACTGTGAACCATGTGACACTCCCATAAGTACAAGCAAACTATTCATTTCTGAT
Source organism: Scalesia atractyloides (assembly GCA_947069175.1). Lineage (NCBI taxonomy): Eukaryota > Viridiplantae > Streptophyta > Magnoliopsida > Asterales > Asteraceae > Scalesia > Scalesia atractyloides. Next base: position 11,817,782 of record CAMTDV010000006.1, on the reverse strand, counting down.
GAAAAGGATGACTTGTTAGATCAAAAACTTTACAGATGCATGATTGAGTCACTAATGTACTTAACTGCATCAAGACCTGATATCATGTTTGCAACATGTGTCTGTGCAAGATATCAAACATCCCCTAGAAAGTCTCATTTAGTAACAGTAAAAAGGATATTCAATGATCTCAAGGGTGCTCCCACACTTGGTATCTTTTATCCTGCTAATAAAAATATTAAACTTTCAGATTATTCAGATAGTGATTTTGTTGGTTTCCACACAACAAGGAAGTCCACATCTGGAGGTTGCCTATTCCTTGGAATGCCTTGGTCTCATGGAAAAGCAAAAAAAGCAAACAACAATATCTAATTCTACAGTAGAAACATAGTACATAGCTGCTGCAAGCTACACAACACAACTCCTGTGGCTTTAAAACCAATTACTTGATTTTGATATAACTGCTCTAAAGACACTACTAAAGCTGGATAATCAAACAGCTGAAAACAGTATCAAGAACCCAGTGTTACATTAAAAACTTCATCATGTTCCCACTGAAGATCAATTAGAAGATGTGTTCACAAAAGTATTGGACATATCTACTTTTGAAAATTTGATCTTCAGAATTGGGATGCTAAAAATGGACTAAAAGTAAATTTTAGTCTTTTAATAAAAAAACATTAAAAGATTGAACAAAAATAACCAAAAAAAAATCTATTCAAAAGAGGCAAACATATGTTTCAGTGGTTAAAAATCTGTTTAACCTTTGTTAACCACTGTTTGTAACACAAAACCACTGCTTCATCATCCACTATTTGACTAAAAAGGTAAAAAAATTAACCACTGTTTTTCCAAAAGCAACCACTATTCTTTTCAAAACTCTGTTTTTAACCTAACAGTGGTTTCAAACATATGTTTCCATCCATCAGTTGACCAAAGTCAAACAAATGTAATGATCACTGTTTTACCCAAACATCTATTTATATCAAACAACGTTTTCAAAATAGACCTTTGGCAAAACAAACCTTACATTATTTCACCAAAGGGTTTTCTTAGTGGACTAAATCCATGTTAAAACAGAGCTTTATCCTAACAAATGAACGACTGCCACGTCACTCAAAAAGTAACCGTTGGCCACGTCATCACCACGGCTACAAAACCCTATAAAAACCTTAGCCAAACAGAGCTTACACTTACCAGAGCGATAAACTCAGAATTTACATTTTACAATCCTCAAAACAATTAAAAAGATCATCTACTCAAAAGATTCTCTAAAGGGTTTATCCATATTCATCTTTTCTCAATCTAAAAGGACTATCAGCTCAAAGGAGTTTTCCTTAAAAGGATTTCATTATTCTTACAATGGCTTTCAACTTAAAACCACCAAACAACTACTTTCCATATCTTGTGAGAACCGACGCCAACACATAATTTCATACAATCATCAATCTTCTCACATCATCAGAATACCATACCATTCACACCGCTGATGCACCTATACACCTGGACATTCTTCGTGAATTCTTGGCAAATTCAAAATTTTTGCTTCACGACAAACAACCCTTTATCATCACTTCAAAAGTAAAAAACGTCGATGTCCAGATCACACCGGAGTTAATTTCAACCACCTTCGCCTTAAATGATGAGACAAGTACAAAGACTTTCTCTAAGCTTGAACTCCAAACCGAATTCATAGTGAGCGCGTATGATGCTCAAATGGTGGGGGCAACAATTTTTAATCCAAAATTTCCAAATGCAATGAAAATTTTCTTCTATACCTACTCATATGTGTGTCAGCAAAAGCCACATCATACAATAAAATTTCATTAAAACACAATACTTGGGGTATTGTATTTTTAAAAATACAAATTATAAGCTATCCAAAACTTTATTTCTAGACATGGTTGCAAATGTAAAAGCCAAAAAGGGAGGTAAAGTCAAAGCTTTTATCTTGTCCCCTAGACTTTTAATCTACATCTTATAAAGGGTATTGGCACAAAACATTTTTCACAGGGTGATGCCCTAAAAATAAAAAGTCTCCCAAATAATACATTCAACCGCATGATGACCAAGAGTCAATAAAGTGCAGATAAAGAAAATGTTTTAAAAAACCAAGCAACAAGTGTTACAACATATGTTGCTGAGCTCACTGCTCCTGGTGACTACAATGCACAACCCCACACTGTGGAAAACATACCGGCTATCCCCACAATACCACTTCTATCCAAAAGCCTAATCCAAAAGAAAACCACAAAAAGGGTCACTATGGAGGTTGAGATGCCAGAGGAACCTGCTGTAACACAAAAGCAGGAAACATTTGTTGTTACTTTCTCACAATAGATGCATACATTTCCACCCTGCTAAACTCCTCACTTATCCTCACAAAAGGACAGTGTTGTATGCACAGGGGAACTAAATCAAGAGGGATATAATTCATCTGAACATTTTTTCTTAAGCCCCTCTCCCAGGGCTGCTTCTCTTATCACTCCACCACCCATAAAACTTGTCTTATCCGCTATCCAACCATTGTTTGATTCAATAGACCAAAGTCATTTGGACAGACCCAGTTCCACTCATCCACCTATAACTGGGAGCACACCACGACAAGTGGCTGAGCCAAGTTATGTCTGCTAACCCACAAATAGAGGAGGTTACACCCCATGTGTCACAAGTGACACGTGACACTTGGTGGTTGTTCAAGTGAGGCTGCTACTACAACTGTTGAGACCAATAGTCTCACAGTTGGACATTAGTTACATAGCTAAGACCTCCTTGAAGGCGACAACTATTGAATCAACAATAGTTCGTTCAATAACAGTTGGAAGTCCCAATTACCAAGTAAAAAGGGCACTTGGTTCAAAACCAAGTACAACCACCTCTGGTGAGAATTCAGATGACCCATTCATTTAGGTGATGAGTTAAAATACAAGGATTTGATGGAGAAAGTATCTAAGTTAGAGTCTTTTATTGATGAGATTAAAGATATGTTGAAGACCTTGGTACAAAACTCTAAGCCTCACCAACTAATGTAGAACTTGCAGAAAAGATTTGGTTTCATGCCCAATCCTATCTCCAACTTTAGAAGCAGTCCGTAGATGCCACTCACCACTTTCACATGGAAATGATTAGGAATATGACTAAAGAAAGATACAATGATACTCAAGTTGAGATCAAATCCATTAACAATCATCTTCTTCAAGCAACACGCACCACTCCAAAACCCAGATATCCTACAAATGATGCCAAAAAGGAGGAAATGGATAGCTTAAGAAAACTTCCTCCATAAAATTCTGATGCATCTGCAGCCAAAAAAGCCAAACCTCCCAAACCACTGATCATCCACACCAAACATCTGTTTACATTTCAAAAGTGTCAACAGATGTTACAACAACACCTACTACATCATCAATAGCCACACGTATCCCACAAACCAGAAAAAAAGCAATAACCTCACCTATCAAACCTTCCATCAAAGTTACATCATCACTTCCATCTGCAAATCCTCTAAGGCCATCCAATGTCAAAGAATATCTGGAGCTAAAAAAGAAGCACACTATGAGGATGCTTTTGGAAAGAAACCAAGGGAAGGATGACAAACAACTACAACAAATCTTATCTGAAGAATACATAAGAGTAGATGCCTTAGAAGGTTATGCTACAATGATGTGCAGAAATCTTTCCCATGATCCAATAACAGATCCATATCTCAAAAAGCTGTTAAGGGAAGATTACATAAACCATATCATGGAAAAGAAGCCATATGATGCAAACAAAGATCAATTCACAACATGGCCAACTGAATCCCTGCTAGATGAAATAGTAAGGATTGAAAAGTTGAAGCTCTTTCCTGATACCAATCCTACTCCTCCAGACTAAAAAATTGGTAGAAAACCTAATGATAAAAGGCAATGAAGATGAGAAGGATGAAGGAAGAAATGAATGCAACTAACTTGGGCACCATTAAATAATTGGCAAAATGGGATGAGCTAACAACCTTTCAAAACTTCAAGAGACTTAAAATCTTACGAGAAAAACACCCGTCAGTACCTAAAAAGCCAGAGTATGAGCAATTAGGCTTCCCTATAAAGACTTTGGTTGGACCTTCAGAATTTCTGTCAACAAGAAATATCTCAGCAGCTGTTAGAAACTATCTCAAAAGACAAATTGAGATGACAAAAGGAAAGGATGAACTCACAAAAGAAGATCTAATTGACACAATCATGGGAAGACTCGTTTCCAAAACTCATTGCAATAGCTCTGGTCCAGCAAACCCTCCTGGCCTCAAAATTCTAAAATGGAAATATGACAAGAGTAGCCATGAATGGACTTTGCCCAGGGCTAGTGGGGAGGTGCAAAAGATCTCATCGAATAGTGCATCTGGACCAAAAATTGAAGATCTGCAAGACTTAATAACTCTTCCACTGGAAAAGGATCCAGAAGACACTTTCTCTCTGAACTTTGAAATACAATTAAAAGGTCAAATCATTAGGAAATTGATGAGGAATAAATTTTGATCCAATAAAGATCTATTTTGGCATCATCTATTTTAGGGGGAAATTGTTTGACTTACAAAAGAATGGAAGATATTCAAAAGTCAAAACATGACTACAGAATCAAGAAATAAACAACAGATTGAACAAGACTCTTCCTAAAGATAGTGAATCTTGAACACTAATCAGAACATATGTTGAAGACATGCTAACATCTGTTCAAGCCTTGGACACCACTATTGTAGAAGAGTCAAGTATTGATCAAGACCAAGTGTTGTTGAAGCAAAGATCTGTTCAAGAAGACCAAACATCTGTTCAGGCCAAACAAATGTTTGATATGAAGCAACATCGGTTTGAAGATCAAAGGTTTCATCAATGTAACAATATTTTGCTTGTAACAGAGTTTTAGTATTAGATCAGATGTTAAATTCCAACAGATCTTTGCTAACTGTGGAATCTTTTCTGTTAGGAATGTTGGATATCTTTATCAGGGTGATGCCCGCTGATTGTTAACAGACCTTTTGTACTTAGTATAAATAGATATCACTTGTTAGAGATCTATTTATCACTTCACAGACATTCTCTTTTATACGAACATATATGTGAGTGATCAGGCTGAGGGGGGAGATTGTATAATCATCATATTGTAATTTGTAATGATTTGAGTTCAATTAAATCAATTGTTGGTATATATTCTTACTTGTGTGTTTGCATTTATTTGTCTTTCAATTCATAAAGTTGTTTGTTCTTATTTTTGCTTAAAAACTACAAGTATCAAACTCAGATCCTAATAATTATGGCGGTTAACTTGCTCACCCCTAGTTATAGATTCTGATAAAACGCAATTGACAAAACCCAAATTAACATTGTTTTATAAGTTTTGATAATAACACATTGTATAGAAACCCTAGTAAAAACGTAATGACCAAAACACAGTTAAAAGACAAAATGATTAGAACCTTTAACGCAATGCAAAAAAAAACCCAGTAAAAATGAAATTTTTAATTTTATTTTTATATACAAATATCATACTAAAATCTTTCTTACCCTTCTTATTTATTTACATTTTGTCTTTGATCCTAACTCTTATATAGATACACATGACCTTGTTTTTTGAAAGATCTAGGAATAAATAATTAGAATCCAAAACCTTGGACTCAAGAACATAGAAAAGGTATAAACGAAAAAGCTACATGTTTATCATGTTTTAATATTCTAAGTTCGTCTTAGTAACACACGCAAGAGATACAAGATTTGCAGGAATTTTAAAACAATATCTGGAAGAAAAAAATAATATGATATCAATACTATCTATACATGAAACATATACTATCTATACATGAAACATTTTCTAGACGGATAGCACCATTAACTAAATTAGTTTTGAATCGAAATTATTAAAAATATTCTGAATAAATCAATATGATATCTAATATAGTTAGGAAAAAACAAAAGTAAAGTACAAAAGAGAGCATATTTAGAATAATAAAAAACCATTACCAAATGGAAGGAAACCATATTGGCAAAGGTATATTTAACTTGAAAGAAAACCATAATTCACAAGTTTAGGCACCAATGAAACCTCAAAATCCAACCAAATGCTCTATATTAAACAAGATCTTGGTTACTATATTTGCAATTCAAACACCAGCAAATTTAAAAGAATATAACCAAACACAAACATGAACGCACAAGGAGTGACCGAATTCGAACCCTTATTTGAGTGGGTGAACGAGGATGATTGCGACACTCTTCTTCTTTATTTGCCCGGTAATAAATTCTTCTTTTGCTTATTTTAATTCACCAATGAAAGTAGAGAGGGTTTTGATGCAGGGCTGCTTAACGAGCGAACATACTTGACTTGAGCCATCTTCGGCTTGGACCAATACTTGAAGTTAAATGAGTCAGCTCGATTCACTTATATCTAATAAGTTGAAATTTGAGCTAGAGCTCAGCTCATAAAAAGCTCTATCCAGCTCGTTTAGACAAAAATAATTTTAATATTTCAATAACTATTAATATTAGATTAATATGTGGTCTCTAGTGGACTAATATTAATGCATTTGAGTCATAACTTATAAACATAAAAATTTAGGCATAATTTAAGCAAGCCGAACGAACTTAAAAAATGTTTACTATAAGTCCATGTAAAAAAGTTATAACAAATAAGTCTATCTTTAAATTCACTTTTAAATTGATAACTTTATGAAGATTATTTATAGTAATTGTGTGTAAACTCGACAGGTTTCGCTAAGGAACAACTAAAAGTTCAGTTAAGATCAAGGACATTGATCCTTAGCGGTCAACACAAAGTCAACAATAACATATGGACCCGATTTCGAAAAGAATTTCAACTTTGGGAGAATTGTGACATTAGCAAAATCAGTGCCAAATTCGAAGGTAACATACTCAACATTAGACTACCGAAAACAAGAACTCTAGTGGCGAAACAAGAAGAAAAAACCCCCACGAACGCCCCAACCCCAACCCCGACACCTGACAACCCCACGAACGAACCAAAAATGCATCAGGAACAAGCCAAGGTAAAATCGGATTCCAACCTCGACAGTTCCAAGAAGGATGTGGAAGAAAAAGATGGAAATTACGAAGGGAGGGTTAGTGAATTGAAGAACTCGAAAGGTGTTTGTGAAAATGTGTTAAAGAAGACGGCGATGAAGCTGAACCTGTCGAGGAACGATGTGATGAAACTTGTGGCTCTTGTATTTGGGTTTGTGGTGGGTCTTTATTGCTCTAAGGTGATTCAGTCTTGGATTGCTTAAGAACACACTTGAATGAGTGGGATGAAATTTGAATATTATACCTCTAACTTGTAACTTGTAAGACGTGTGATTTGATTTGAGTACAATGAATAAAGATTTCTTTAATTTTTTAATTTTATTATTATTTATATAAATACTAGCTTAGAATCCGGTGTAATACACGGGTTATATAAAAATAATTTTATATACTAATTAATAAAAATATTATATCTTTAAAAAAATCTCTTGTATTGCGAAGGATGAATAAAATCATCAATTATACAGGTCTAATAAAACATAATGTCATATATTAACACATTAAAAATTTGTATTCTAATGTACTATCTATTTTTTATAACATTTTACTTTGTTTTTTTTCCATTTATTATTAGATTCAAAACACGTGTATTATACGGAATTGAATCCCATTTTTGTGATAAATTCAAATTATGAGATACGACGATTTTAGTTAGTTTTATGTATCTATTTACTTATTGTAACAAATTTACTTTTTTATTTATTATTACTTTAAAATCATATGTATTACACAGGGTTAAATTCCTTATTTTTTTATATTCAAATTATGAGATACAAATGATTTTAGTTAGTTTTATGCATATATCACACAGAATGACAGGAACCTTTGATTCTTAATTTACCGTAATCTCAATCACCAAAATATACATATCTATTCACACGGGATATCTAAACACAGGGATATAATTTTATGATTATATAGAAAAATAATTTTTTATTCTTATCTAAATTAGATTTAGTTAACTTATTGTTTAAAATTGTTATTATTATTATTATTATTATTATTATTTAATATGAGATAAATAGGAAAATAAGATGAGAAGACATCATAAAGTGATAAGTATTTAAAAAAGATTTTCATTTATTAGTATAGAATAGAAAGAGAAAGATATCTACTGCATGTTAAATCAACTTTATTTATTTTATTAAGTTTAGAGAAAAGTGCCCGGATAGTCCCTGTGGTTGCTCAATTTTCATCTTTAGTCCCTATATTTTCGAAATTACAGCTATAGTCCTCAACTTTAACAAATTCGTTCTTGGATAATCCTTAAAACGGACGGGGTTAGTTTTCTAAGTTAAGTGGGTATGAAATGATCAATTTACCCTTAATGTAAAACAAAATAAATTAATTAAATATATATTATATGGGACCCACTAATTATAAAAACAAAATAGAAAACAATCTCACCCCCACCCCCTTCTCTCTCTACTGTGTCTCTACTCTCTCTCTTTCCTTTAGAAAATCACCACCATAACCACCTCCACTTCCACTACCGACATCACCACTGCCACAGCTACCGCCGCCGCCATCATCACCATTCAACCTTTTAATAAAAACCCACATAAAACCCTGTTATTTCTTCAAATTGAATCTGCTTCTTAGTAGATACAACCACAACAACCGGCGATTTCACTTGGACCTGATACAACCGCCAGCCACACCGTCGCCAAGAATCACATAATCTGAAAAGAAAAATTCAATCTTTTTACAGACCCACAAATGTCTGCACATAAAGATTCAATGTGATTAATGGGACTATATTTGAGTAAGAAATTAAAGAGTAAACTATACAGAAAGGGTTAACTTACGGTTCCTGTTGAGTTTAAGTGTGAGATTAGGGTTTTTGCTCTGGAAAGTTCAATGATTTGGGAGAGGTAATCGATTAAGATGAGAGATGTTGCAGGGTTTAACATGTGGGTATTGGTTAGGAGTGAATCTAAGGTGTTTAGAGATGGGTAGTGTTTTGGGTTTGATGATAGATGGTTGATTTGGTTGAGTACAGATTGCAAGAATATTAGAGATGGTGATGGAACTGGTTGAACCGTGGAGAAAGAGGCGGGGAAAAGTAGGAGAGAGGTCGTTGGAGAAGCTTCATCATCGGAAAAATAATGATTTCTAGATTTAATCAAATGTGTTTAAACTCTGTCTGGAGGTATCTAAATGACTTTTTTAATGTGGTGGTGGTGGTGAAGAAGATGAAGTGTTGGTGGGTCTTGCATAAATTTTTAAATATTAATTATATATATTTATTTAATATTTAATAATTATTTAATATATTTTGTTTTATATATAAGAGTATTTTAGTAATTTTACACCCACTTAACTGAGAAAACTAACCCCCATCCGTTTCAGAGACTATCCGAGAACGAATTTGTCAAAATGAGGACTATAGCTGTAATTTTAAAAACGTAAGGACTAAAGGTGAATCGAAGCAAACCACAGGGACTATCCTGGCACTTTTCTCTTAAGTTTAAGTATGTTTTTATTTAGATTTATTACTTATATGTTTTTCTTAATGAAAAGGTAAAAGTGACATTATAACAACTATACTTGGACACAACGCAATTTTCTTTTAAAAGATTTGTGTCTATTATGCATAATTTGTATGATCAAAAACATATATTGATGAATAAAAAAAAAATTTCATATTGCAAATTGCAAAAAAAAAAAAAAAAAAGAAATCTATAGAGAACTTCAGCAAATTGGTCGGTGAACCTAAAACCACAAAAATATTAGCGAACGATGATACCTGATAACCAAAATCTCAAATATAGATCGTGCCGATCCCCTAAATCAAGATCTTTATAAACCAAATTGTGCAAATACGTCAAATTCTTCTGTTAAATAAAAAAAAAAAGCAAGACATGGTTCATACATAAACCATACATACCATTCACATTGTTTACTTAATGAGATTATTAACACAAGACAAATGAATCCGGTCATATTGACCTCAGGACCCCGACCGAAAAAGAACACGTGCTAAGATTCTGTCTCAATAAAATCGATTCGTATAATATGGAATCCATAAAACAAATCCAAGAAAAACTAACCTTTTCTATAAAACAAAAGCTAATCACAAACCCTGATCACAAGAACATATTTAAATTACTCACCAATAAAATAATAAAAATACTAACGTGTCACTCCGTAATATCATTATATGTAAGTTTTTATAAAATAGATAAGGATTATAATATAAACTGAAATAAAGATTTAATTATAACTAGGATTAAGACACGCCCGCGTTGCGGCGCGGGTGCATCGTAAATATTGAATGGATTAGTTCAAACGTTATATGATGCATAAACCATATGAAAACACGCATTTCGACGTATCCAGTTGAACTCTATGTAACCTGTATAAGCATTGTGTTTGGATCAAACGTAAAGTAAATCAAATTTATATCGAACAATAATAACGTATTATATGTGACCCAACTCATACATAAAAAACGTAACGGGTATGAAAGAAAATCTGACACATGTTATCGAAATGAATTAATTAGTGTTTTCATAAAAAGGGGAAAAAACCATAATTTGACTCCACTCGGTTCGAAAACAAATTTTACAAAACATACACAAAATAAACACGAAAACATATTATATTTGACCTGAATAATTTCCCAAAAAAGCTTACGTCGAAACCTAGAAAAACTTGAATTTATACCGAAACGTACATAAAAACATGCATGTAAAATTGGTTTCTTTAAACGAAAAATGTTATATTTGGCATGAGTCGTTTATAAAAAAGTTTACGTCGAAATGTAGAACAAATCATATAAAATATACATATAAAATATACATGTAAAAAATAGATTTTAAGTAAATAAACCAAAACAAAATATTAGTAAAAAAATTAATATGTCAAAAACGTTCGTAAAACCGTGCCAAGTAGCACTAATGCTACACCGGCATCGACTCTCAACATCGGAAAAACTCGTAAAAATAAAATAGATAAAATGGGAAATATTACACCGAACGTAAAACACACTTAAAATCGTTGAACCGCACACACCCGTTACAGTGTGTTAACGCGAAGAAATTAAACAGAAACGTAAAACGTAGAAAATAATAACTTAGTCGATTTAGGACCCGCCTGTTGCAGCGAACTTGTCAAAAGGGGAAAATTGAACACGTTGCGACGGGCCTGCTAAATGTGAAAAAATAGAGCAAAAAACGTTGAACTTCACATGCACGCTACGACGTGTTAACTCGCAAAATTTAGAACGAAACGTAAAACGAAATACTTCGAAAGATAAAAAGTATCGGGGACCAAAGTTGTAAATAATAAAGTGTTGGGTTAAATTATAAAATAAGAAAAACTTTGGGTTAAAAGTAAAAAAATAAATAAAAGGAGTTAAAATACAAATTGTGAAAATAACGCGGCGGGTGCATCGTAAACATTGAATGGATTAGTTCAAACGTTATATGATGCATAAACCATAACGCATTTCGACGTATCCAGTTGAACTCCATGTAACCTGTATAAGCATTGTGATTGGATCAAACGTAAAGTAAATCAAATTTATATCGAACAATCATAACGTATTATATGTGACCCAACTCATACATAAAAAACGTAATGGGTATGAAAGAAAATCTGACACATGTTATCGAAATGAATTAATTAGTGCTTTCATAAAAAGGGGAAAAAACCATATTTTGACTCCACTCGGTTCGAAAACAAACTTTACGAAACATACATAAAATAAACACGAAAATGTATTATATTTGACCTGAATAATTTCCAAAAAAGTTTACGTCGAAACCTATAAAAACTTAAATTTATACCGAAACGTACATAAAAACATGCATGTAAAATTGGTTTCTTTAAGCGAAAACATGTTATATTTGACATGAGTCGTTTATAAAAAAGTTTACGTCGAAATATAGAACAAATCATATTTATACCTATGCGTATATAAAATATACATGTAAAAAATAGTTTTAAGTAAATAAAGTATAGTTAAACCAAAACAAAATATTAGTAAAAAAATTAATATGTCAAAAACGTTCGTAAAACCGTGCCAAGTAGCACTAATGCCACACCGGCATCGACTCTCAACATCGGAAAAACTCGTAAAAATAAAATAGATAAAATGGGAAAATTACACCGAGCGTAAAGCACACTTAAAATCGTTGAACGCAGCACACCCGTTACAGTGTGTTAACGCGAAGAAATTAAACAGAAACGTAAAACGTAGAAAATAATAACTTAGTCGATTTAAGACCCGCCTGTTGCAGCGAACTTGTCAAAAGGGGAAAAATGGACACGTTTCGACAGGCCTGCTAAATGTGAAAAAATAGAGCAAAAAACGTTGAACCTCACATGCATGCTACGACGTGTTAACTCGCAAAATTTAGAACGAAACGTAAAACGAAAAACTTCGAAAGATAAAAAGTATGGGGGACCAAAGTTGTAAATAATAAAGTGTTGGGTTAAATTATAAAATATGAAAAACTTTGGGTTAAAAGTAAAAAAAAATAAAAGGAGTTAAAATACAAATTATGAAAATGACGCGGCGGGTGCATCGTAAACATTGAATGGATTAGTTCAAACGTTATATGATGCATAAACCATATGAAAACACGTATTTCGACGTATCCAGTTGAACTCTATGTAACCAGTGTAAACATTGTGATTGGATCATACGTAAAGTAAATCAAATTTATATCAAACAATCATAACGTATTATATGTGACCCAACTCATACATAAAAAACGTAACGGGTATGAAAGAAAATCCGACACATGTTATCGAAATGAATTAATTAGTGCTTTCATAAAAAGGGGAAAAAAACCATAATTTGACTCCACTCGGTTCGAAAACAAACTTTACGAAACATACATAAAATAAACACGAAAACATATTATATTTGACCTATATAATTTCCCAAAAAAGTTTACGTCGAAACCTATAAAAACTTGAATTTATACCGAAACGTACATAAAAACATGCATGTAAAATTGGTTTCTTTAAACGAAAACATATTATATTTACCATGAGTTGTTTATAAAAAAATTTACGTCGAAATATAGAACAAATCATATTTATACCTACGCGTACATAAAATATACATATAAAATATACATGTAAAAAATAATTTTTAAGTAAATAAATTATAGGGTAAACCAAAACAAAATATTAGTAAAAAAATTAATATGTCAATAACGTTCGTAAAACCGTGCCAAATAGCACTAATGCCACACCGGCATCGACTCTCAACATCGGAAAAACTCGTAAAAATAAAATAGATAAAATGGAAAAATTACACCGAACGTAAAGCACACTTAAAATCGTTGAACCACGCACACCCGTTAGAGTGTGTTAACGCGAAGAAATTAAACAGAAACGTAAAACGTAGAAAATATTAACTTAGTCGATTTAGGACCCCCCTGTTGCAGCGAACTTGTCAAAAGGGGAAAAATGGACACTTTGCGACGGGCCTGCTAAATGTGAAAAAATAGAGCAAAAAACGTTGAACCTCACATGCACGCTACGACGTGTTAACTCGCAAAATTTAGAACAAAACGTAAAACGAAAAACTTCGAAAGATAAAAAGTATCGGGGACCAAAGTTGTAAATAATAAAGTGTTGGGTTAAATTATAAAATATGAAAAACTTTGGGTTAAAAGTAAAAAAAAAATAAAAGGAGTTAAAATACAAATTATGAGAATGACGCGGCGGGGTGCATCGTAAACATTGAATGGATTAGTTCAAACGTAATATGATGCATAAACCATATGAAAACACGTATTTCGACGTATCCAGTTGAACGCTATGTAACCTGTATAAGCATTATGATTGGATCAAATGTAAAGTAAATCAAATTTATATCGAACAATCATAACGTATTATATGTGACCCAACTCATACATAAAAAACGTAACGGGTATGAAAGAAAATCTGACACATGTTATCGAAATGAAAATAATTAGTGCTTTCATAAAAAGGGGAAAAAAACCATAATTTGACTCCACTCGGTTCGAAAACAAACTTTACGAAACATACACAAAATAAACACGAAAACATATTATATTTGACCTGAATAATTTCCCAAAAAAGTTTACGTCGAAACCTAGAAAAACTGGAATTTATACCGAAACGTACATAAAAACATGCATGTAAAATTGGTTTCTTTAAACGAAAACATATTATATTTGGCATGAGTCGTTTATAAAAAAGTTTACGTCGAAATGTAGTACAAATCATATTTATACCTACGCGTACATAAAATATACATATAAAATATACATGTAAAAAATAGTTTTTAAGTAAATAAACCAAAACAAAATATTAGTAAAAAATTAATATGTCAAAAACGTTCGTAAAACCGTGCCAAGTAGCACTAATGCCACACCGGCATCGACTCTCAACATCGAAAAACTCGTAAAAATAAAATAGATAATGGGAAAAATACACCGAACGTAAAGCACACTTAAAATCGTTGAACCATGCACACCCGTTACAGTGTGTTAACGCGGAGAAATTAAACAGAAATGTAAAACGTAGAAAATAATAGCTTAGTCGATTTAGGACCCGCCTGTTGCAACGAACTTGTCAAAAGGGGAAAAATGGACACGTTTCCACGGGCCTGCTAAATGTGAAAAAATAGAGCAAAAAACGTTGAACCTCACATGCACGCTACGACGTGTTAACTCGCCAAATTTAGAACGAAACGTAAAACAAAAAACTTCGAAAGATAAAAAAGTATGGGGGACCAAAGTTGTAAATAATAAAGTGTTGGGTTAAATTATAAAATATGAAAAACTTTGGGTTAAAAGTAAAAAAAAAATAAAAGGAGTTAAAATACAAATTATGAGAATGACGCGACGGGTGCATCGTAAACATTGAATGGATTAGTTCAAACGTAATATGATGCATAAACCATATGAAAACACGCATTTCGACGTATCCAGTTGAACTCTATGTAACCTGTATAAGCATTATGATTGGATTAAACGTAAAGTAAATCAAATTTATATCGAACAATCATAACGTATTATATGTGACCCAACTCATACATAAAAAACGTAACGAGTATGAAAGAAAATCTGACACATGTTATCGAAATGAATTAATTAGTGCTTTCATAAAAAGGGGAAAAAAACCATAATTTGACTCCACTCGGTTCGAAAACAAACTTTACGAAACATAAATAAAATAAACATGAAAACATATTATATTTGACCTGAATAATTTCCCAAAAAAGTTTACTTCGAAACCTAGAAAAACTTGAATTTATACCGAAACGTACATAAAAACATGCATGTAAAATTGGTTTCTTTAAACGAAAACATGTTATATTTGACATGAGTCGTTTATAAAAAAGTTTACGTCGAAATGTAGAACAAATCATATTTGTACATACGCGTACATAAAAATATACATGTAAAAAATAGTTTTGAAGTAAATAAACCAAAACAAAATATTAGTAAAAAAATTAATATGTCAAAAACGTTCGTAAAACCGTGCGAAGTAGCACTAATGCCACACGGGCATCGACTCTCAACATCGGAAAAACTCGTAAAAATAAAATAGACAAATGGAAAAATTACACCGAACGTAAAGCACACTTAAAATCGTTGAACCACGCACACCTGTTACACTGTGTTAACGCGAAGAAATTAAACAGAAACGTAAAACGTAGAAAATAATAACTTAGTGATTTAGGAATCGCTTGTTGCAGCGAACTTGTCGAAAGGGGAAAAATGGACACGTTGCGACGGGCCTGCTAAATGTGAAAAAATAGAGCAAAAAACCTTGAACCTCACATGCACGCTACGACGTGTTAACTCGCAAAATTTAGAACGAAACGTAAAACGAAAAACTTCGAAAGATAAAAAGTATGGGGGACCAAAGTTGTAAATAATAAAGTGTTGGGTTAAATTATAAAATATGAAAAACTTTGGGTTAAAAGAAAAAAAAATAAATGGAGTTAAAATATAAATTATGAAAATAACGCGGCGGGTGCATCGTAAACATTGAATGGATTAGTTCAAACGTTATATGATGCATAAACCATATGAAAACACGCATTTCGACGTATCCAATTGAACTCTATGTAACCTGTATAAGCATTGTGATTGGATCAAACGTAAAGTAAATCAAATTTATATCAAACAATCATAAGGTATTATATGTGACCCAACTCATACATAAAAAACGTAACGGGTATGAAAGAAAATCTGACACATGTTATCGAAATGAATTAATTAGTGCTTTCATAAAAAGGGGAAAAAACCATAATTTGACTCAACGCTGTTCGAAAACAAACTTTACGAAACATACATAAAATAAACACGAAAACATATTATATTTGACCTGAATAATTTCCCAAAAAAGTTTACGTCGAAACCTAGAAAAACTTGAATTTATACCAAAACGTACATAAAAACATGCATGTAAAATTGGTTTATTTAAACGAAAACATGTTATATTTGACATGAGTCGTTTATAAAAAAGTTTACATCGAAATGTAGAACAAATCATATTTATAACTACCCGCACATAAAATATACATATAAAATATACATGTAAAAAATAGTTTTTAAGTAAATAAAGTATAGGGTAAACCAAAACAAAATATTAGTAAAAAATTAATATGTCAAAAACGTTCGTAAAACCGTTCCAAGTAGCACTAATGCCACACCGGCATCGACTCTCAACATCGGAAAAACTCGTAAAAATAAAATAGATAAAATGGGAAAAATTACACCGAATGTAAAGCACACTTAAAATCGTTGAACCACGCACATCCGACAGTGTGTTAACGCGAAGAAATTAAACAGAAACGTAAAACGTAGAAAATAATAACTTAGTCGATTTAGGACCCACCTGTTGCAACGAACTTGTCAAAAAGGGAAAAATGGACACGTTGCGACGGGCCTACTAAATGTGAAAAAATAGAGAAAAAAACGTTGAACCTCACATGCACGCTACGACGTGTTAACTCGCAAAATTTAGAACGAAACGTAAAACGAAAAACTTTGAAAGATAAAAAGTATGAGGGACCAAAGTTGTAAATAATAAAGTATTGGGTTAAATTATAAAATATGAAAAACTTTGGGTTAAAAGTAAAAAAAAATAAAAGCTATTAAAATACAAATTATGAAAATGTTTGGGGTACAACACATAATGCCAAAAAAACTTGCTAATTTATAATATGGAAATACACTTATCCTTAATTTCTGTGATGGCCCTTTTGATTCTTCAAGCCTGCTTTGTCTTTCTTCTGGGCCTAAACCCGTAAACCACTTAAACTCATGGCCCAACATGTTTTCTTTTAATTGTAGCCTAGTCACTTTGACCCATATCTCAAATATAGCAACCCATTTAAGAAAACAAGCCCATAGTTAGCCCATTGAAGTCTCAATTGTTTTCCTGTGATGTAATCTAACCCAACAAAAATTTGACTTTTACTAATTATTATGTGCTACAAATAATAGTATATAAAGGCAGATTTAAGTCAAATTTATTAATGCTGTTGATTATATCTGTAAACATGAGTCAAAATAAAGAACTCTAATCATGTTTGTTCAATCAGTAACACAAACGATTAAACATGAATATCAAACTAGAGATACTTACTTGTGGGAGTGATCATCTTTGAAGATAAAGATAAAGCCATGATTCCCGTTATAACCCCTTAGGTTACCTTAGAGAGAATTTTAGCATTGGTGTTTTATTGAGTTGTTCATCACTTATGATCTCTCATGATCACTAGATATTTAGCATCAAATGAATGCCGATCATGAATAGTGATCGGTTATGAAAACTCTTTACATTCTCTATTAAAGGTACCTAAAGGGAAATCATAATTGCCCCTTAAACTAATCAATTATTACAATTACTACCATCAAGTAATTGCCAATGACTAGTTATGTCATATTGGTAACGTTACTCAAATGATCCGTTGGGCCACATTAACGGGTTATTTCTAACATTCTCTCACTTGGCCGAGTGACCATTTGTGATAAGCATAAGTAAGTTTGGCCAAGTTTAAAGCATTAATCAATGTTTCTAAATGAAACTGTAACAGAAAAATACAGTCATTGAGTTACTGTCAACTCAAGACCCCCATTAATCATGTTACAACCCAAATCAAAACATACGTAAATTTAAGACCAGAATGACTAAGGTAAACCCTTTTAAAATTAATTTGTATAATTCTTGTCTATACGTCATTAGGTGCACATACGTATTTATAGACAAACAAATTGTATAATTGAGAAAAAAAATAATAATAACTAATTATTCATATGTACGATATGCTATTATGTAAGGCCTTTAGTAAAAACCCGTCTCTATTATGAGCTCTTAAAAAGACTTTGGGTGTAGACCTTAGTTATCGGATCCGCAAGCATATCTATCATGAATGTATTCGATACAAATATTTAGTTTCCTCTTATTGTTCATAAACGAACAATAATTTTGTATCGAAGTTTAATGCAGCACCTCTCGAACTGTTACGTTCGAGGAAACATGGTAGCTGATTTTTCACAGTAAGTCTTCAATATAGTATATATATGGAGTTGATAAGTTTATGAGTCCACTGATAAATTTTCAACAACATCTAGTGACAATAGTGTTGTTCATTAACAACATATTATTTCATCATAACTTAGGTTGTTTTTATCAGTTTACGACTCCTCCATGAGATAGTTATGTCTGCTGACCTAAGGATATACCCCAAAATTGACATTTCGTGTCCTTTGAATATAACAAGGTTAGAGTAATCAACTGGTTTAACTTCTCACTCCTTCATTATAGTCTCTCGCTTCTTAAAGATATTATCATATGCTTCAAAATAACCTAGACTGGTCTAGCGTTCAACAATATCTAAACGAGGATAGACTTGAACCTACATAAGGCTTCTAATAAATGAAACATAAGGAAATAATCCCATTTATCATTTTACCCTCTAAAGGAGAGCAGTACTGTTTGTTACATGTGTATAACCTGCTTTAGAGTAAAGCTCATGGAACGAAAACTAATGCCCCGTTGGGTCTATCTCGATATATTTTGATATCATATCTCATAAGAGATATCTCCGAGAATCATCATATCAAAGTATGTGTGAACAATGCTTTGACTTATGTAACACATACTTGTCAAAAGAATGTTATCTATATTGGACAAGTTTACAATAGTTGCTCCCACTCATCTTGAGGTAGGTACATCAATCCACTGGATATTTGATGAAAAGAATTGCATTAAGATTTCATCACATTTTGATGTTTGCTTCAACCCATATATGGATCTCATCAACTTACAAACTAAGTGTTCTTGACCTATAGTTTAGAACTTTCAGGTTGTTTTGAACATGTAAGTCTTTGTTTATAGAAAGTTGTTTTAATATTCATTTGATGTAACTACAAATGATTATAAGCTACTAGAACAACAATGATCCTCAAAGAAACCTTTTGTAAGAAAGGTAAGATGATTCATCGATAACTTATTCTCTTCTGGGTATAACCTTTAAGAATCAATCATGCTTCTTAGTGTCTTAATGTCAACCTAATCCCGAACATTATTCTGACACATTAAACAAATTTTGCTAAAACAGTTTTTATTCTATTTAGAAAATTGATTGATGCTAATGGCTTAATTAGAAGAGGTAGGATCGGTAAACTTTCCAATGTCTATTTCAACTTTAGTCAGGGAGGATACATAATCATCAAAGTTAGTAGGCTTGTAAACCTAAATGACCTCCTTAGTTGATTACGGGGTTTATTAGGCGTTTCAGTTTTGTGGATTAGCTCTTGGCTAAGTCGCTACCACTTTAAGAATTCTAAGTGTGTAAGAATCGGTGCAGTATTGTATGCAAGAGGTGTAAATGGAGTAAAATTTTATGGGTTTCTTCCCCCCACCTCTTGCACCTCGATAATGGCTTTTACTACTCCCACTGATCTTAGAAATCTTTAGGAATTTTGCATGCTAATGGTCAACGTTAGAAGACTAATAGATTCTATTAGAGAAACAAGTTAATGATATTACTCGTTATAGTTTCTCTTGTTTGAGGATTATAGTTTTGGCAAGAAATCTGAGTGTGCCCATGTTTAAGCAACAATGAAACTTTTGTAAAAGTAGCATTAGATTCTTAAAGAGAAGTTGTGAAAGAGTTGTGTCTTGTACAAGAGGTGCAAATTGAGGTAATAATAACAAGTTTTCACTCCCCCACCTCTTGTAACTCTCGCAACTTAAGATTAAGACACTTAATGCTCCCACTAACCTTTTAGATCTCTAGGAATGCTACAAGATAAGTTTCAATTACGTACTTATTGTGGGTAGTTATCACATATGTTAGACATGATTTCCTTAATGTCCAGGCGTTATAAAAAACCTAGGGACATATTTAGAAGGAATCGTAGTATATATGAATTAATTTCTTTAATACCTTGATCCATGTAAGACATATCAGATACAAGTAAATATTATGATAAATGAAAAATGTCTGAATATTCCACTTTGGGATAAGTTCCAATGAAACATAATTTCAGATTGAACTTGATTTATTCCCTTAGCCATTTAATTATTAAGGCTTATAACACATGCTCGTAAGTCACTAAGAATGAGATTTGATAAAATTTCATCCTTTATTAACCTAGTCATGATTTCTCATGAAATTTGGTCTTAACGATATAGTTTGTAGGCCTCATTTTTCTTTTGTTAAATTTTCATTTTCATGATAACAAAAGGTTGTGAAAAGGTGTAGCATCATCTACTTCTATCTTATAAGGTTTCTATCTAGATTGAGATTGGGCTGACAAATAATATGAGAGTTTAAGGTAAGAGTGACTTTGTTTTAACCATGCAAACCTCACAACTGTCATAATGTAGCTTTCATATTGATACTAAAATCTGAATAATCTACAGAATATATAAGGTATCATAAAGCCAATTATAAAACAGTTTATTATGGTTCTTATAGTCTTAACATAATATTTTGCCACTAACTCTCATATTAATTATTTGTTGATTTCTGGTAAGTAAACGTATAGAACTAGACTCAACCCATCATGTGTTAATTGGAATACTATTATTAGCAGACTTAAATATCATAGATATCTAACTACTTGTATTAGCCAGTTGTTCCATTGAATTATGGATAGTCTCGATGCTCATGCCTAGTTTAATGACATAAATTTGCAGTGAGACTTTCCTTTGAAGAAACTTATGGCTGGAAGTAGTACTGGTACTTATCTCCGAATCTTAAAATATCCCCCTTTTAGGTTTAGTGGCTGTGAGATGAACAACATCTAATTTTCTAGTTTCATGCATTCCTTTTCCTGTACATATGTTGCTAATCAACACACTCATTTTCCTTTGGTATTTATGAGAGATATAATTGATTCTTCAGACAACTTATAGTATTAGTGGAAAAGTTATATGTAATGCACCGTAAAAGTGTACTGATTTTCATGGGTAAACCTTTAAATTTTGGGTCATGGTATTGTACATCATGATGTACTCACAAATGCCAGTAAACTTTACGCTTAGAATCTAGAGTAAATATATGCGTCTTAGGAGTTGATTCTTCCAAAGAAAATAGATTAGTCTTAGGATATTCAGAATCTGGAATAACTCACATGATAGCAATAATGAAATGAGTTCTTGATTATCATAAAAGATATAATGTTGACTTATCTCACTGGTCATGCTCTAGTTTTCTTCTGTAATATTTTTATTACAAATGAGCAGTATGATTATCATATCTTAAAAATAATCAACAATTCAATAAGAGCAATTTTGTAGAAATTCTTTGGTAAGCAAAACATTTTAGATTTTGAAATTAGAGTGGATGAAATAGATAAGATACAAACTTAAGAAGAAACTTGGAGTGATTTACATTATGGGGTAATCAAGTAAGACAGACATAAATTATTATATTGAAGATATAGTCTACTATAACACCAAAATAACAGACTAACTTAAGGTTCTATCTGAATTTTGGCTTCGCTTTGGCTTTGACCAAAACTCAGACACATTATGAACATACATAAATAACTGGTTGAATTATTGTTCTACATGAACTTTGGCTTTGACCAAAATTCATGTATTATGAACATACGTAAATAAAACCAACTTAATGTCCTATCTGAATTTTGGTTTCGCTTTGGCTTTGACCAAAACACTATGAACTATATAAAATAATAGATCTCGCTCATATATCATGAACATAAATAATAAACCGAATTAATGTTCTACCTGAATTTTGGCTTCGCTTTGGCTTTGACCAAAATTCACACATTAAGAACAATATAAATAATAAACCGTCTTTAGTGTTCTACATGAAACATGGCTTCGCTTTGGCTTTGACCAAAGTTCATATATTATGAACGCACATAAATATAGATCGTCTCAATGTCGTACATGAACTTTGACTTCACTTTGGCTTTGACCAAAGTTCATGTGTTATCAACATAAATGAATAAAGAGTACGACACATAAATATAACATAACACCTTTAGGCCAGAAATGAAATATTTATGTAAATTAGCCTAATAATTCATTATATGTGTTGTCATGTAATTAGGCGTTACGTTCACTGTATAACAATAAACACAATTACACAAAATGGTGTTAAACCTCAATGATAAATCAAATGATATACCTTTGGGCTAATTACTTGCATTGAAGTCACCATTATATGGTTATATGAAAAATATATTAAAACATATGGGTAAATTACTAAATCATTATTTTAACTGAATTAAGGAAAAACATTCAACTGATTTATTTTCCTTATAATTAAATTCAAGAATACACAATCATGACTTGAAAATAAAAATTCTTAGAATTCTCGGTAAGGATACGAAAGATAGCCACATATTTAGTAGATTATTTAATAAACAACTAACTATCCATATTTCCAAATTCATGATCTGACGTTGCAACATCATGTTGAATCATTGAAAGTTCTCTCTTTTTTTTTATCATCAAAACTTGAATGGGACAATAGAATATAGAAATATATATTTCAATCAAATCGATCCCAACTAAAAGAGTGACTGGCATCATCGATTTTAGAAAACATTAATCAAATAATCCATCAACCTATTTGTGCAAATCCTTATGAAACCATACTGATATATTTTCAAATTTTCAAGTTCAAATCAATTCCGTTTAAAGTTCCAGATGATTGCACATCAGATAGATACATGATTGATTAGATATAACCAACACAAGCTCTGATACCACATGTTGATTATATCTGTAAACATGAGTCAACATAAATAACTCTAATCATGTTTGTTCAATCGGTAACACAAACGATTAAACATGAATATCAAATTAGAGATGCTTACTTGTGGGAGTGATCATCTTTGAAGACGAAGATAAAGCCATGATTCCCGTTATGGCACCTTACGTTGATGGATCACTTTAGAGAGAATTTTAGTATTGGTGTTTTATTGAGTTGTTCATCACTTATGATCTCTTATGATCACTATATATTTAGCATCAAATGAATGCCGATCATGAATAGTGATCGGTTATGAAAACTCTTTACATTCTCTATTAAAGGTATCTAAAGGGAAATCATAATTGCCCCTTAAACTAATCAATAATTACAATTACTACAATCAAGTAATTGCCAGTGACTAGTTATGTCATATTAGTAACGTTACTCAAATAATCCGTTGGGCCACATTAACGGGTTATTTCTAACAAATGCATCATGTTCCCTTTTTCTAAATAATAGTATATATAGAAATGTTGGCTAGATTGTAGTGTTGCTTTCATCACTAGTAACGTGCAATATGAGAAGAACGTTTGGCATCAGTCCCATCATTTACTCTCTTTGTTTTTATGTAGTTGGTAAGTGGTAAGTTGAAGTTAAATCTATATACGCTTACTAAATTGGGCTTATTCCCCACAACTTTCTAAGTGTCATTATTACCTGTAGCAATGGCCTTGTTGCGGTTAAACATGTTACATAGCACAACTCACATGGGTATTTTTCCGTACATAACGAACCAAACACGGGACAATTGATCTTATGATTCCATGGATCCGATATGTTTGGACCCTCGTCCTCGTTAACAGACTTCCTTTACATTATGGGAAATTTGGATTTTAATAATCCCAACTTTGCAGTTTGCCAGGACTAATCTCAACTCAGTAAATGTTTATAGATAGTCCAACCTTGAACAGTTGAATGTATTTTCTTCCAACAATCCCATACTAAGTAAAAGTTAACCTCGTCAGTTTTTTAATGGCATGGACTGCTTTTGTGACAAAAATAACACGTGTGGCCCTCTATAACTAACAAAATAACATATAAAGTATCAACCAACCCCCACCCGCAACTTCATCGTCTTCATCCTTAGCACACCATCACATGCGAGTGCATTTTTCGACCACCTCACCCTCAGCGTCTTCCTTTGTTTTTTTTTTCCCAAAAAATACCTACCCTACACACAAACCAACAGATCTGGGGACCCCTCTCTTTTACTTCTCTTCAATATCTCTCTCTATCACTCTCTCCTCCCTCAGAACCCTATATCCAGCCACTGGCACACCATCCCCATCATCACCAATTAGGGGTGTGCATGGTCCGGTTTGGTTTGGTTTTTGGGCAAAATCAAAACCGAAACCGAAAAGTCGGTTTTTGGTTTTTAAAAACCGTTCGGTTTCGGTTTCTAAAAACCGTTCGTTTCGGTTTCGGTTTTTTCGGTTTTTATGTCGGTTCGGTTCGGTTTTTCGGTTATTTCGGCTTTGGAACAAAATTATATAAGATTCAAAAAATAAAAAAAGTATAATTTGTATTATAACAATCTTTTTATATGTGTACATTTAATTTATTATAGTTAACCTCTTTAATTAATATTGTTTACATAAACTAACCTTCTAATCTATTTTTATGTTTCTTCAAAGTTTTTATTAAGATATTTTCTTTTATAATAATTTGAAGATCATTTAATTTTTATATTAAATTTTGTTATTTTTATAGGTAATAAATAAATCATTTCAATTAAAAGTAAACATGTAATGTTTTTGTTGTAAAGACTTAACATTCAACAATAAAACTAATATTTTCTACTAGCATTGGGTTAAACACTTAAACAATTTAAACTTAAACATAAAAGTATATGCATGTAATTATTAGTTCATTTCGGTTCGTTTTTTCGGTTATTGAAAATGTTTATCCGAAAACCGAACTGAAATTTTCGGTTATTAAAAATTCGAAAACCAAAAACCAAACCGTCGGTTTTTGTTTCGGTTTGGTTTTTTCGGTTCGGTTATTTTGGTTATTCGATTACGGTTCCGTTATTTCGGTTTTCTTGCTCCCCCTGTCACCAATCACCTTCACTGATACCAAAAAAAAAACCCAAACACCACTTAGCAAAAACCTAGATCTGTTAACCTTCGTTGTCAGAAACAAACAAAGCCACTAAAAACCACATCAGATTTGGTCGCTTCTCTCTCTCTCCCTCTCTCTCAATTCTTGAACCATTTCGATCGATCTTTGTCTTGCTAGGAAAAGAACAAGGTGTGCTCAGCTCGTGGGTTCAAGAAGGTCTTTAGTAGGCACTCGTGACGGATTAACGTTGATTTGGGTTTTGCTTTGCCACTTAGGTGATCAGAGAGGTTAGATTGTCGTAGAAGACGAACAACGAAACAACGTCGACGGTTTCATGCGATGGAGGTGGTTATCCGACAAAGAGCTTGGGTCGTCACTGATCTATGTATGTTTACATATATATTTATTTTATTTTGGTTTTAGTGGGGACATGCGTATTATTTTTGTCATATAAGCAACGTGTCATAAAAAGTAATGGGGTTAGTATTAAGTTAGTATGGGATCGTCGAAGGAAAATGATATACAGTTAAAGTAACATGATTTATACGCATATAATGGGTTTATATTGAATATTATATAAGATTATGGTATTTATTCATTCGTATTGTGATTTTGTAGGGTGAGATGATGTTCATGAAGAATTTGGATGAAAACCAGAAGAATGAGGTAAAACTGTGCAAAATAGGGCGACAGGGAAGAAAGTGAACTTCAAACGAGCATATCTTGAGCTAGGAAATGAGTTACGTGGCACATTATATATAAATCTTACATGTTTTGATGAGACGAATACAAATATGGGGTTTTTGGGCCAACATTCTAAAGGTACAGGCCGTACTCTCTAATATGGGTATGGGTAATACTCATCGAAAATGTCCCTGCATGCTCCTAAAGTAGTTATTGGGCTTTGGGCTTTGGGCTTACTTACTGCCCGTAATTCATTACAAGGGTAGGAGTCGTACTGGTCCCAAATGGGCCCAGACACGTGAAAACCCTAGATTTCAGTATAAAGACTCTATGACAGTTGTAAACTAGAGAGAACACGATTTTGAGGATGAGAAGCATGTTTAGGAGTAGAACTGAAGATCCGGAGGTCTAGGAGCTTGAAGAATTGAAGATCTATCCATTCGATTCCCGTATAATTGCGTATATCGATTCAGTCTGCTTTCGTTTTGGGATTCTATCACATCTGTGACTTCTTTTAGATCTAGTTTTGGTTCATTTTATATTACTATGCTAACCTAAACTTATGTAAGCCATTTAGGCTAAGATAATTCTTGTTCTGGTTTGATTTATACATTGGTTTTTACGTAGGATTATGTGATTTTAGTAAAGTTGGTTATTTTGATCTTATAATGTGTATGATTGCATGTTAGTATTGATTTTTTATTGAGTTGTGTGGTTGAATCGGTCTTTCAATGAGGTAAGGCAGTTAGATCCACATTTTTCTATCTTTAGATTATATTAGCGCTCGTTAATCTAGGGCTTGAAACCTTAATCGGTAATAGGCAACTTGGTAAATTAATTGATAAAAGGCGTGAGGGGCCTACGTGAAGGGTCTGAATAAAAGGATCTAGAAACTAGTTAGAGTTTTCTAGGTGGTAAATCTTGATTAGTTCATAAGTCGCAATGTTCTTTGTTCAGTCTAGAACCCAACCTAGAAACCGTAAGTCATAAAGGATGATAACTTGTTTTCTTCACAAGATTATGTTTTGGTGTGTGCTTATAACATTGATTCTGTAGTTTTGTGGGATTAACCCTAGCAGGCTCAAATCCGTTTTAGCACTCACATGTAATGTCACACCCCAACCGATGGCGGAAACATCGAGGCAAGACGAAATAGATTGCTCATTGCTCATAACACTAATAGTGACAATAATTAATTAAACCGAATTTCATTTCATACGTAAATTGTCATTACAATACATGGAAATTTCAAATAAACATAACAACATTTGACAAAACTGATACAACATTAATAAACCTAAAACGTCTATGTGTGTATCTAGGGTTGAAAATAGAAAGAAAAGGATGAGACTTGATCATACGTAAAAATAAGTTTTGCATGTATAAACATGGGTATGGGTTCACGTATGTTGCATGTATTTGACGAGTATTCAACAAGTATTCAACATGTATAATCACGTATGAATGCGTATAAATAGTATAAATTTAGTTTGTTCACGAGGATTATTATCTTTTTTTATTGTGAGAGACGTGCGAATTTTGTAACAATTTCGAAATGAACAAGGTATCAAGTATAAAAATCACATTAAAATGGAGATAACATAAAAGATAGGCTCAATAATGTAACATTTGTAAAAATCGGGTTTTCAAAACCCGCTCCGTTTTGTAATCGAGTATCAAGTTATAAAAGTTACATTAAATATTTATGATTATTTTGAGTTAAAACGATGCATAATTAATAAATAAACTAAACTATAAAAATTATATTTGATAAAAAGTTAAAACAAAATAAATAAAAAAATTATGATGCTGCCAGGACTCGAACCCGGGTCAGCCGGTTACAACATCAAAGACTTAACGCACACACACATCACCACTCCGCCACTTGTTTGTTTTCTGTCATCTTTGGGAAACAAATAGGTTTTATGGACTAAGGTAAATCAATCGATTTTACAAATTGTAACTAAAATCGGTTATCAAACACCCAAAGTCGATCTGGATACTCGCGATTCAGCGAGTATAACCGATAAACTGACGATTCCAATCAATGCTGCCGTGAGTGTAACTTGAATTCGGAAGTGGATCGGTTTAATAACCGAAAGTTTTCAATTCTCGGATTACTTCAATCCCAGACCCTTCCTGCGACTCAAAACACTCTGCAAGACTTTCAATTACATTTCCGCAACCTTACAGTCCACCGGAGAAGCTTAAATCAAATCGCCGGAAAAATTCTGCAAGTCGCCGGAAAACCGGGACTCACATCCACACGGTATTTCCTCCGACTCTTTCTGTTTCAATCATGTGATTAATCGGTCACTAACACAACTCCACCATCAGAATCGATCCTAGTCAACGTTTGTCGAAAATCTTACCTTCGCCGGAAAACTCCTGAAACTTCCGGAAACACACCGTGAACGGGTATGATCTCCCAAACTTCTGTTAAACCTTGTTTAAGTGCCTCAACTTCTTAAATAATCGAACAAAGCTGTTAATTGGTTTCAACAGCCGGAGTTCACCTTCAGAACCGACGAACCTCTGCCGGAATTCTGTGAACAACATCAATCGGTACATCTTTTTCCCCAAACTCTCTCCATTCTTTACTTTTAAATTACTTGTAATGTCTGAAAAGCGTATATGTCATGAATCGGTCATAACAGTCGGAATATGTTTTTCTGTGTAAAATCAACGAAGAAGATGAAGACGCAATATAACTTAAGACTAATTAAAATTGGTATTTTAAACGGGTTAGACACACAGTCCAGCGGTGGACTGTGTGCAAAATACACACGCACGTCCCGAGTTCGATTCCTGCTATACGCACTCCTTATATAATAAAATGCCTTTTTGTTTAAAAACTAAACCGGGATAACTCAGTTAGTTATTAGGTATAATAGAAAACGAGATAATAACCAGGTTAGACACACAGTCCAGCGGTGGACTGTGTGCAACATGAACCATACGTCGCGCGTTTGAAACCCGTCACTTGCACCGGTCCGTTGAATTAAAATGTTTTTGAAATTAAAGAGAATTTCGGTTAAACTGAATAAGTGTATAAATATAAATAAAAACAAGATTATTTCGGGTTAGACACGTAGCTCAGTTGGTAGAGCTGCGTGCACGCGAACGGGAGGTCTCGGGTTCGAGCCTCACCCAGCGCAAACTAATACGCTGACCGAACCGGTCAACGGTCAACGCTAAATAAATATTTTTTTATATTTATATTTATTTAATTTAATTTAAAAATCAATTAAAAATACTTAAAAATAACATTTTTAAAGATAGAAAATAGCCATAAACTCACAAAAATATATCTAAAAATTTCATTAAAATCCTTAATAAAATCCACCCATTTAATATATTTTTCCGTTATTATTTAGGTTAGTAATCCTCGTTGTTCCGCTCATCTAATTCGTGCGCATATCACCATCTCCAATCCAACGCACCCAATGTGAGTGAATCTTTACAAATTCCCCGTTTTAATCACGTTTTGGGGTGTATCATGTGTCTTGATACATATATATATTATACTTAAACCATTGTGCATACATCATATCATGAACTAGTGTATTCAGTTTGTTCCTGTTGTGTAGTTATTGTTGGATGCAAGTTTATTATTTTCAGTACATGCAATTTCATAGGCCGCCGCTCCCCATTACATTATGAGCGTTGAGCATGTTCCCCATTTCATTATGAGGTTGAACCTGGCGTGCCCACATACGATCGACTCCGTTTGATTGAGCCTTGATCGCACAGACATTTTCATTTTCAGTACATGCAATACGATCGGCTCCGTTTGATTGAGCCTTGATCGCACAGTTTCATTTATGTTATTTACAGTATGATGTTGGTATGTTCATGTATGCTGTCATATGTTATTGTATGTTATAGTTGTGACTGCTATTTGCCATTGCTTGATTATTTACATTTGCTCATCTATGGTTATGCACAAATTTTCATTGATAAACTAACAATTAATTCATTAATAAATGTTTATCTAATAAGGTTCACTCGCCAACTTATGTTGACCCAAAAACCCCCATTTTACACATGATACAGGTGAACCAGCAGCAGCTAGGAACACATAGGACTTGGACTAGAAGAATAAAACGATTTAGAGTTGGGATTGTTATGCTTGGTTTATTTTCTTTGTATTGAATGAACATGTTTGGATTTTTGGAAATGTAACTTTGACTTTATTAAATATGAAACATATTAGTAAATGTCATGAGCTTTGGTGATAACCCAATTATGCCCCGACTCTTATTCCGCTGCGGGTCGGGGTGTGACAGATTGGTATCAGAGCCATGACTATAGGGATATAGGATAGGTTATTAGACCCTTAGAGCCCATACTATAGTCGATTAGAAACTTATAAGATTTTTGTGTGTTACATGCCAAATTTCATGATGTTTATATGTTTTATGTTAAATGTTACATTTGATATTGTGCAAGCATGTTCATAAGTATGTATTATCATATAATGCCTATCATGACTCGTATACTCATAACATATCACATCCATGAAAGCACACACCACATCATGATTGCTTTTACAATGATTTTCGTGTTTTCAAATCTCATCAAAGTGAGTTCTCATGACGGGCATGTAGTAACTGGAAGGGTACCAGTACCGGTAGTCGGAACGTCCTGTCTAGGCTGGTATTCGTATAAATCCAAAATAAAGGACCAGTTTGCCTACCTGGGGACTAACGATGAGAGTACGAAGTACCTATTAGGCCAAAGCATGCTATACCAAACGTCGTGTGAGCTAACCCCACTTTGAGTTGTCATTGTGTCTACACCTGGACACGTTCCGACCAAACATCTCATGAACATATTTTGTGGTTTGCATTCGGGGGATGCGAGTGTTAAATTGCAAATACTAATGTGAATCCTACCAAGCCAATAGCCATGGGGGCCCACATGACTATGTAGGTGAAGGTATGGGGGACATTTGAGGCCCAACATGAGCGAACCCAAGACATCCTATGGATGTAGTTGCATTATTGATATTTATGTTATTTTCATTTTCTTAAAGACACATGACACCTAAAAAGACACCATAAACTCACAATCTTCTCATTTTATGATCCTGTAGATGTCGTCTAGACAACAACGAAGGGGTAAAAGATCAGGAAGGTCTCAGGAACGTTTGGCCACTCAGATCGCGAAACAAATGGCCACGATACTACCTGACATTGTGGTCCAAGTACAACAAGCCCTTGCTACAAATCCTACTAACCCTCCCCAACAACAGGACCAGAACATCGACAACCCTCCTACCAGCAAGTGCTCTTACAAACATTTTAAGTCCTGTGATCCTCCTAAATTTGAAGGGACCGAGGGTGTCACTGCTCTCCTATATTGGTTCGAGGAGATGGAAAACACCTTTCTAAACTGCGATTGTCCTGAGGATCGCAAGGTTCGATACGCCACCGGGAGACTATTTGGGGTAGCTCTCACTTGGTGGAATACTGAGAAAGGGAAGAGGGGAATTGAAGATGCGATGGCCTTAACTTGGGAGGAGTTAAGGGAAATCATGACTAGGCGTTTCTGTCCTAGAAGTGAAATTAAAAAGCTGGAGGACGAATTTCATTCTCTAAAGCAAAAGGAGGGTGATCACACTACATATAACAAGAGGTTCTTGGAGTTGAACCAAATGGTTCCAAATTTGTTCACCCCAACCTATCGTCTGATCGAGCACTATATTCGAGGACTTCCCTCGAAAATCCAAGATTCAGTTCTCAGCGTTTCACCAGTAACACTTGAAGCTGCTATGGAGTTAGCAACTGAACTGACCGAAAACCGAATTCGCAACGGGAAGTTCAAAGAAGAGAACAAGAAAGCCCCTGTTGAGGGACAAACTTCAAACCACCCCATTCCTTCCTCTAAGTTTGCTAACAAGAGGAAGCGCAACACCAAAAATTTTGCAGTTACTCAAACCAACTCCCCTATTCCTGCAGCACCATTACTCAAGTCACTCCTTTACCCGCACCATACAGAAGACCCTACACTGGCCCGTTACCAAAATGTAACCGTTGCCAATATCACCATTCCCCTGATCATCCTTGCCAATATTGCACCGGCTGCGGTCGCGCAGGCCATACTGTTCAAACTTGCCGCATGCCTCAACGAACGAACCGCCACCAACCCTTAACCCAAACCCACCAACAAATAATGGGCCAAGCCCAACAACCCTTACTACTACCACCCACTCAACATTTAGCCCAAACATATTACCAGCCCAATTATCCTATGGGTCAACCAATGCGGGCTTGCTACAATTGCGGCGACCCAAGCCATTTCCGAAACACTTGTCCAAGGTTGGTTAATATTATTCATGCTCAGGCCCAAGCCAACCCGGTGAATCAAGCAAACCAAGCTCCCCCACCTGCAAGAGGGAGAGCTTTCAATATCAACGCTAACCAGGCCAGAGCTGACGGCAATGTGGTTAACGGTACCTTCCTTATAAATGGTAGATATGCATCTATGTTATTTGATACTGGTGCGGATAGAAGTTTTGTGTCTTTAGAATTTGAACCTATCTTAAACAAAAATCGGGATAAGCTTACGGAATCCATAACGGTAGAAGTTGCGGACGGGAAACCAGTTTCATTAGACTCTATTTTACGCAACTGTACACTCACCTTAAATGACCACGATTTCTCAGTCGACCTTATTCCTATGAAGCTGGGAAGTTTTGACATCATAATCGGTATGGATTGGCTCAGTCAACATCAGGCGGAAGTTGTATGTCGTGAAAAATTTATTCGTATTCCTCTTTCAAACGGTCAGACTCTTCGAATCATTGGAGAAACCTCGTCGAAAGGGCTCAGCTTAATGTCTTGTCTTCAAGCTCAAAAATATCTTCGCAAGAATTATGTCACGTGTTTAGCCCATATCATCAAAAAGGGAACCACAGAGAAGAAACTTGAAGACATTCCTGTAGTAAAAGACTTCCCGTAAGTTTTTCCTGACGACATTTCAGGACTTCCTCCAGTTAGAGACGTCGAATTCCGTATTGATCTTATACCTGGTGCTACACTAGTTGCAAAGTCTCCATATAGGTTAGCCCCCTCTGAAATGCAAGAGCTAGCCAGTCAATTGCAAGAGTTGACTGACAAGGGATTTATACGTCCTAGCTCGTCGCCTTGGGGTGCACCTGTCCTCTTTGTAAAGAAGAAAGATGGATCTTTTCGTATGTGCATCGACTACAGAGAGCTCAACAAGTTAACAATCAAGAATCGCTATCCTTTACCACGCATTGATGATCTTCTTGACCAACTACAAGGTGCCAGCTGCTTTTCAAAAATCGATCTTCGATCTGGCTATCATCAACTTAGAGTGCATGAAGAAGACGTTCCTAAGACTGCTTTTCGAACTCGTTATGGCCACTATGAATTCATGGTTATGCCATTTGGATTAACCAAGGCACCAGCTGTCTTCATGGACCTAATGAACAGAGTCTGCAAACCTTATCTTGATCGATTTGTTATAGTCTTCATCGACGATATTCTTATTTATTCAAAATCTAAATCTGATCATGAGCGTCATCTTCGACTCGTTCTTGCACTTCTAGAAAAGGAAAAGCTTTATGCCAAGTTCTCCAAATGTGAATTCTGGTTAAAAGAGGTGCAATTCCTCGGGCATGTAGTCAATAACAAGGGAATACATGTTGACCCTGCAAAGATCAAAGCGGTTCAAGAATGGCAAGCTCCACGTACACCAACTGAAGTAAGATCTTTTCTTGGACTAGCTGGCTATTATCGTCGGTTCATTTCAAACTTCTCTCGCATTGCTGTACCACTCACGGCTTTAACTCATAAGGGAAAACCTTTCATATGGGGACCCAAGCAAGAAGAAGCCTTTCAAACTCTTAAACAGAAACTTTGTGATGCACCAATCCTCACTCTTCCTGAAGGTTGTGATGATTTTGTAGTTTATTGCGACGCGTCAGGGCAAGGATTAGGCTGCGTTCTCATGCAAAGAGGAAAAGTCATAGCTTATGCCTCGAGACAACTCAAGACACATGAAAAGAACTACACCACTCATGACCTAGAACTTGGAGCCGTGGTGTTCGCTCTTAAGATATGGAGACATTATCTCTATGGTACTAAGTGTGAAATATACACTGACCACAAGAGTCTTCAACATATCTTCAATCAAAAAGAGCTAAACATGAGGCAACGAAGATGGGTCGAACTTCTAAATGATTACGACTGTGAAATTAGATACCACCCTGGTAAAGCAAATGTGGTGGCTGATGCACTTAGTCGAAAGGGTTATGCGAACTCCATTCATCTTCTATGTTCGCAAATTATAACCGACATTAAAGATCAAATTCGAGAAGCCCAACACGTTTCAATAACAGAAGAAGATGTACGAAAGGAGATGTCCTGTGGAGCCGAGCTAAAACTTGAAACTAAATCTGACGGTATTCTGTATTACCTAGATCGTATCTGGATTCCTAACCACAACAATCTTCGTGAAACTCTTATGAATGAAGCTCACAAAACGCGATATTCTATACACCCAGGAGCCGATAAGATGTATCAAGACCTACGATACACCTATTGGTGGCCTGGAATGAAGAAGGATATTGCCGTTTTTGTTTCCAAGTGCCTCACATGTTCCAAGGTGAAGGCTGAACACCAAAGACCCTCAGGACTTCTAGTCCAACCGGAAATACCTGTATGGAAGTGGGAAAATATAACCATGGATTTCATTACCGGGTTACCTCGCACTTCTGGTGGGTATGACACAATATGGGTAATTATAGACCGACTTACAAAATCAGCTCACTTTATTCCTATCCGTGATGATTTCAAGAACGAAAAGCTTGCACGTATTTATATCAACGAAATCGTAAGCCGACATGGGGTACCGTTGAGTATTATTTCTGATCGTGATGGTCGTTT
Organism: Scalesia atractyloides; assembly: GCA_947069175.1. Lineage (NCBI taxonomy): Eukaryota > Viridiplantae > Streptophyta > Magnoliopsida > Asterales > Asteraceae > Scalesia > Scalesia atractyloides. The sequence goes on along the minus strand of CAMTDV010000006.1, from coordinate 11,782,824 downwards.
CACCTCACGAACATGGCAAGCAGTACAATCCGCTATGGGCACACGATTAGATCTCAGTACCGCCTATCATCCTCAAACTGATGGACAGTCTGAGCGCACCATTCAAACTCTTGAAGATATGCTTAGAGCATGTGTCATAGACTTCAAGGGAAATTGGGACGCCCACCTACCATTAGTAGAATTTTCGTACAACAACAGCTATCATTCGAGCATCGGCATGGCACCTTTTGAAGCCTTATATGGACGTAAGTGCCGATCTCCTGTATGTTGGCACGAAACTGGGGAAGCACAAATTACTGGTCCAGAATTGATCCAAGAAACCACAGACCAGATCCATCAAATTCGAAACAATCTTCTAACGGCTCAAAGTCGTCAAAAGAGTTATGCAGATAAACGACGGAAGCCCTTAGAGTTTAACATTGGTGATCATGTGCTTTTAAAAGTATCACCGTGGAAGGGAGTAGTTCGTTTTGGTCAAAAGGGGAAGCTAGCACCTCGTTATGTAGGACCTTTCAAGATACTCGAAAGAGTAGGTCCTGTAGCATACAAGCTTGACCTACCAGAAGAACTCAACAGGATTCATCCCACGTTCCACGTGTCGAACTTGAAGAAGTGCCTCGCTGATGAGAACCTCCACATTCCGCTGGAAGATATTCAGATTGATGAATCTATGCATTTTATTGAAAGACCAGTGGAGATCATGGACTACGGAGAGAAACGTCTACGACGAAGTCGCATTCCAATTGTCAGGGTACGCTAGGAGTCGAAAAGGGGACCTGAGTTTACTTGGGAACGTGAAGACTCAATGCGTGAAAAATACCCGCATCTTTTTCCTACTACTTCAACTACTTAAATTTTGGGACGAAATTCCTAAAAGTAGGGGATACTGTAACATTTGTAAAAATCGGGTTTTCAAAACCCGCTCCGTTTTGTAATCGAGTATCAAGTTATAAAAGTTACGTTAAATATTTATGATTATTTTGAGTTAAAACGATGCATAATTAATAAATAAACTAAACTATAAAAATTATATTTGATAAAAAGTTAAAACAAAATAAATAAAAAAATTATGATGCTGCCGGGACTCGAACCCGGGTCAGCCGGTTACAACATCAAAGACTTAACGCACACACACATCACCACTCCGCCACTTGTTTGTTTTCTGTCATCTTTAGGAAACAAATAGGTTTTATGGACTAAGGTAAATCAATCGATTTTACAAATTGTAACTGAAATCGGTTATCAAACACCCAAAGTCGATCTGGATACTCGCGATTCAGCGAGTATAACCGATAAACTGACGATTCCAATCAATGCTGCCGTGAGTGTAACTTGAATTCGGAAGTGGATCGGTTTAATAACCGAAAGTTTTCAATTCTCGGATTACTTCAATCCCAGACCCTTCCTGCGACTCAAAACACTCTGCAAGACTTTCAATTACATTTCCGTAACCTTACAGTCCACCGGAGAAGCTTAAATCAAATCGCCGGAAAAATTCTGCAAGTCGCCGGAAAACCGGGACTCACATCCACACGGTATTTCCTCCGACTCTTTCTGTTTCAATCATGTGATTAATCGGTCACTAACACAACTCCACCATCAGAATCGATCCTAGTCAACGTTTGTCGAAAATCTTACCTTCGCCGGAAAACTCCTGAAACTTCCGGAAACACACCGTGAACGGGTATGATCTCCCAAACTTCTGTTAAACCCTTTTTAAGTGCCTCAACTTCTTAAATAATCGAACAAAGCTGTTAATTGGTTTCAACAGCCGGAGTTCACCTTCAGAACCGACGAACCTCTGCCGGAATTCTGTGAACAACATCAATCGGTACATCTTTTTCCCCAAACTCTCTCCATTCTTTACTTTTAAATTACTTGTAATGTCTGAAAAGCGTATATGTCATGAATCGGTCATAACAGTCGGAATATGTTTTTCTGTGTAAAATCAACGAAGAAGATGAAGACGCAATATAACTTAAGACTAATTAAAATTGGTATTTTAAACGGGTTAGACACACAGTCCAGCGGTGGACTGTGTGCAAAATACACACGCACGTCCCGAGTTCGATTCCTGCTACCGGTCCGTTGAATTAAAATGTTTTTGAAATTAAAGAGAATTTCGGTTAAACTGAATAAGTGTATAAATATAAATAAAAACAAGATTATTTCGGGTTAGACACGTAGCTCAGTTGGTAGAGCTGCGTGCACGCGAACGGGAGGTCTCGGGTTCGAGCCTCACCCAGCGCAAACTAATACGCTGACCGAACCGGTCAACGGTCAACGCTAAATAAATAATTTTTTTATATTTTTATTTATTTAATTTAATTTAAAAATCAATTAAAAATACTTAAAAATAACATTTTTAAAGATAGAAAATAGCCATAAACTCACAAAAATATATCTAAAAATTTCATTAAAATCCTTAATAAAATCCACCCATTTAATATATTTTTCCGTTATTATTTAGGTTAGTAATCCTCGTTGTTCCGCTCATCTAATTCGTGCGCATATCACCATCTCCAATCCAACGCACCCAATGTGAGTGAATCTTTACAAATTCCCCGTTTTAATCACGTTTTGGGGTGTATCATGTGTCTTGATACATATATATATATTATACTTAAACCATTGTGCATACATCATATCATGAACTTGTATTCAGTTTGTTCCTGTTGTGTAGTTATTGTTGGATGCAAGTTTATTATTTTCAGTACATGCAATTTCATAGGCCGCCGCTCCCCATTACATTATGAGCGTTGAGCATGTTCCCCATTTCATTATGAGGTTGAACCTGGCATGCCCACATACGATCGACTCCGTTTGATTGAGCCTTGATCGCACAGACATTTTCATTTTCAGTACATGCAATACGATCGGCTCCGTTTGATTGAGCCTTGATCGCACAGTTTCATTTATGTTATTTACAGTATGATGTTGGTATGTTCATGTATGCTGTCATATGTTATTGTATGTTATAGTTGTGACTGCTATTTGCCATTGCTTGATTATTTACATTTGCTCATCTATGGTTATGCACAAATTTTCATTGATAAACTAACAATTAATTCATTAATAAATGTTTATCTAATAAGGTTCACTCGCCAACTTATGTTGACCCAAAAACCCCCATTTTACACATGATACAGGTGAACCAGCAGCAGCTAGGAACACATAGGACTTGGACTAGAAGAATAAAACGATTTAGAGTGGGATTGTTATGCTTGGTTTATTTTCTTTGTATTGAATGAACATGTTTGGATTTTTGGAAATGTAACTTTGACTTTATTAAATATGAAACATATTAGTAAATGTCATGAGCTTTGGTGATAACCCAATTATGCCCCGACTCTTATTCCGCTGGGGGTCGGGGTGTGACAAATAAAACATAGGATTGTGTCGGGTAGAGAAACGTCGACTATTCCAAAGTGATTCGTAAGATCTTTCGAGTTAGAGAACATGCTTTGGCCTGATAGGTAAAATACTCTCGTCGAGAAGCGATTAACGGTATTTTACCCTTCCAGTTACTACATGTCCCTAGTCGATCGAAAATTTGAGACTTTGGCGAGATTGAAAATTGGGGAACGGAACTAGTTGACAAGGTGCGGGTTTCACCCCTAACTTGACAACATCGTACCCTAAGTGTAGTTGGTACTCGTCGGGTCAAAATTAATTTCGACGCTTTGACGAGAGTCCACTAGAGTTTGAATGGGAAGTTTTCCATCAAGATGTGGATGTTACTCCTAACTTGATGATGTAACTTCGTGAAAGTCGAGTACGCGGAATGAGGGATTTCACAAAAAAATGTGACCCATTGGGCCTATCTTGGTGCAAATCGCCTTGTTTGCATCATGAGTGTCTTCAAGTCTTCAAGTGTGTTGTGTAAAATGTCACGAGCAAAGACATTATGTAAGTTTTAAGACCAAAAGAAAGGAAGAAGCAATGTAGGAAGAATAAAGTTTTAAGCATGCTATAAGAATGGTAAAAAACGGGACACTTAAACTATAGACTAGGTCGAACATGACAATTCTACCTAATTCCCTATAGTTATGGCTCTGATACCAATCTGTCACACCCCAACCGATGGCGGAAACATCGAGGCGGGACGAAATAGATTGCTCATTGCTCATAACACTAATAGTGACAATAATTAACTAACCGAATTTCATTTCATATGTAAATTGTCATTACAATACATGGAAATTTCAAATAAACATAACAACATTTGACAAAATTGATTCAACATTAATAACCTAAAACGTCTATGTGTGTATCTAGCGTCAACGCTACTTCGATTTCATAGCATCATTCTTCTCAACCTCATGTTTAAAATAAAGTTCAATGCAAAAGCAAAGGCGAGTACACAAGTTTAAGCATAAGCATACGTATATGAATAAAGTTTAAAACGAATCCACATGGTAACTAATTTTATGCCAGAGAATTATACATGGCATGCAATATTTCTAGTCAATCCTCTTGCTTACGCATAATAACGATTATTTAACATGACCTCTTGATTCATGAGTGGGCGGTGCGTTACTCCTATAGCGCTATACATGTCAAACGGAGGCTTAAGATAAGCTAATGACTATGGTATTACATAAGAATGGTCCAAGATATACGCATCAAGTAACGTATCAAAGCATTCATGTATATTGGATTGTTTCGTGCATTTCAGAAAGTTTAAGTTTGGTGATTTTTGTATAAGGTAAACATGTTACACCCAAAAGTGATATAAACAAAAAGTGGGTCGAGTGTACTCACGATTTTGCAAGCTTTCCGACTTGTTAGTCTTGTGAAGAGTTGTCGGGTTGCGGGAGGAACACCGAGTTATTTGTATGTTGATGGAAGATTCGGGATTTGGAATAAAGCATAACATAGTATGTATACGAAAATATTCACCAAGGTCTAGCACTCGTCATGACATTATGGGAACCCACTAGGGTTTATGTGATTTCATAGGTTATACACCTATTAGAATCATAACGAGGAACTAAACACTTTGGTGAGTAAACTTATTAACTTGACATATGATTATACACTCATCATAAAGGTTTTGATTTCAAGTATATATTATATAGATTATAATAGTTATATGTATATCATAAGTCCACAAGGATGTCATAGAAGTCATGTAGGAGGTAGGTGGTATAACCATCCATTTAGGAACCTCATAAGAGTTCACCGCTACACAAGTTGTCATAGACAACAAGGAGGGTCAAGAACAAGAATAATAAGGAATTACATATTATCAATACACTAAGTAGCCAAGTAAGCTACAACCCGGTGAGCCGACGTCGACACAAGTCGAAGGCTAGACGGGGTTTTGTTACTTTCAACTAGCAAGCTACTTAGGATGGAATGAGAAAACATCAAGTGTTACGTGGACTTAGATGTAGGATAACCCAAGCTAACCTTGTAGTCACACTAGCTTCAAGTTCAAGATTTGGCAACACTTGTGAGTTTAAAGCTCATGTAAAACAGAAAGTTTAGGGAGTTAAAACAGCCCTTATTTCATGTAAACAAGCTTGGTTAGGCTTCACTAATCATAAACTTGATTAGGAGCATGAGAACTCAAAGTTGTTTGAGGTAAAACACAAGTTTAAAGAGTTTTAGTTCATAACATAAAGTTTGGAGCCCTCTAGGTGAATATCCAGGTCTAAATTCTCCAAGGAGAATCCATGGAATCAAACGTATGGTTTATCCAAGTAGTAGGAAGAAGAATCAAGTGAAAAGATTAAGAAGCAAGTTATGCTCACTTTGGTGAAGGTTGATGAATCTGCTCGAACTTCTGATTACCAACTGATTTAAAGTGATTTGAGCTGAGAGATTTGAGAGTGTTGAAAGTGTGAAATGCTTGGAGAAGCTTGGTATTTATAATAGAAGAGTTTAGGGTTTGTTGGGGTGTTTAATGGGGGTTTAGAGGTGATTGGGTAAGGTGGGAGTGTGTGGACTTGTGCATTTGCGCGGATGTTTAAACATTCTGCCCGCCCAGACCCCCTTACGGACCGTAAGGGGAATCCATACGGTCCGCAAGGCTTGCGGGCGGAATTATTTTTCTTTGATTTTTGATTTGTTGTTTTGCAACTTGTTCAATTATCACATGTTACTTGATTTATGAATAATTTAGGGTATTTAAGCATATGAAGCATGAATAGAAGGTCTCACAAGTATAAAACGAATAAGATTAAGTATAAATATCGCGTGCAAGTCTCATATGAAGCATGAATGTCACGTATTTGCAAGTTTGCCAAAGTTTCAAGTATCAAGCGCATATGTATGATTGTATGGTCATGTATAACATGTATTGAAATAAAATATGAGTTCCATTATGATCCAGGTCTCGGACTGTACGATTTACAATGAAAGAACGATTACAAAGATTACAAAGGTTTCTGAAATAGAAATTATAACATGAGTTTCTAAATATGGAAAGTACAAAAAAGCAGGGAGTTACATGTAATCAGTAAAATAGTCTTCATAACCAATTAAAACCAATAGTCGTTCTAGTCAAGATGAGTCATAGTCTAAATGGTTATTTCTATAGTATGATTTCTCTAAATTCACAATTCTTGTTTACTTGAAATCATTAGTTTCTTGACAAATCACTCTTACATGAGCTAGATATTGACAGACGATATATTATTAGGAGCCACTGTGTCTTTAGGATCGATAATTGGTTCTTACCACTACTATATTGTGTATGCGATAGGTACACTTGCCTGTAATGTGTGTAGTTTGGTTTTAGGTGATTTTCATTTTTATAAATTAAAAAAATGTGTAATTGATATATTTTATATGTACCATTCTCATGCGTCAAGTTTTTGGCGTCGTTGCCGGGGACACGGTGATTCTAAGAATTATTTGAGTCAGTAGTCTAACCAATTTTCATATAATTTTTATTATTATTCCTTTTTAGTTCTTTTCCTTATTGTTTTACTTGCTTTTGCCATACGTGTTATTTGTGCCTTCTAGGATAGCCACTTTAGTTGCCTTTAGGATCTTAGTTATTCTTACATCGCCTTGGGGTAATCTTACATTTCCATTTCTTGAACCCGAGCGTGAGTCGCACAATGGAACAAATGAGGATAGCCAAACAATAGATGTTAGAAGTAATCAACAGATCGTAGAAGAATAGGAACTTAAGTTAGAAGGAAAAGAGATGGTAACCATGGAAGAACTATTCCTGATTATGCAAAACCCTTTGGACCAACTCCGAGTGTAATTAAACCAAATATGGAGGCAACCAACTTTATTATTCACCTCGAATAATTCTCATGATACAAAATAGTTGTCAATTTGATGGCCTTGAAGATGAAGACCCAGTGATCACAGTTCATTATTCTTGGAATACTGCGACACATCCAAATTAAACAATGTTTCTGAGGAAGCAATCATGCTACAACTGTTTCCCTTTCTTTGCGTGGAAAAGCCAAGTCATAGCTGCGTTCCTGCCAGCCGGTTTTGTTACCACCTGGAAGATGATGATTGATAAATTCATATACAAATACTTTCCACTATCAAGAACCACCGAACTCAGAAACAAGATTCAATATTTTGCGCAAGATGATGAAGAAACTCTCTCTAAAGCATGGAAATACTTTAAATAATTGATACTAAAAATGTCCACATCATGGGTTAGAACTCTGGTTGTTGCTCCATACATTTTACGAAGGCTTGTATACACAAGACAAACAGACGAATAACAACACAGCTGGAGGAGTTTTTAGTGACCTAACCCCTATAGATGCATACGTCTTATTGGAGAAGTTGGCTACAAATGACTACTCATATTCCAGAGCATGAACATCAATCAAGAAAACAGTCATGCATCAACTTGATTCAGATACAACACTTGAAGTGAAGGTTGAAGCTACAGTCAATCCACTTGACACCTTCTATTCTACCCAACTAAACTGTGAAACTTACAGAGGGACCCACGAGCCAAATGCATGCCCTATTAATGTGTCGTATATTTCCATCGAAGATGTAAGTTTCATTAAAAGCCAAAATGGCTACAATCCAGGATGGATGAGTCATCTTAATTCAAATTGGAAAGATTCTAGCAATTCAAGACCTCCCAAATTTCTCTAATATTCACAATATCAAGACACTAGCAGCACTATTCAAGTAGAGAAGGAATCTGTTTTTGAGGTGTTGCTGAGAAGATCCATTGAGGAAACTAATATTCGGATGGCTAGTATTGATGCAAAGCTTAAACAACAAAAAAACTCACTTCGTGATCTTGAGAAGAGCTTAGGCCAGCTAGTACAACAAATGACTAAAAAACTACTATGAGGATTGCCAAGTACTACTGAGATAAACCTTAATGCTCAAGTGAAAGCTATCACAACTACAAGTAGCATGGCCACTTAAGACCCAATGATTGAGTAAGTAGTTCATATCGAGGTAGCTAAAAAAGAACTACATGTGGAGAAAGAAGAATACACGATAGAGGAGCCAGTGAAGGGGAAGGAGAAAGTTGTGCTAAGAGAATACAAGCGAAGGTTTCCATATGCAGGAAGGTTAGACCCAAAGGAGATGGAAGAACCCTATCGTATATATCCTCCAATGGCTAAAACTCTATGCAAACAACTGGAAACAACAAAGGATGAAGTGCACGTTTCAACGCCACAAAGTTAAGTACAAGTCCATTTAATTCAACACAACTACAGTCTTGATTTTTGGGATGATGATTTCTGGGACAATGATGAAGAGGACATAGACTTGAAAAAGATCGTTAAACAAGATGACACAGGAGATAGGGAACGACTCGAAGACTTTGAGAAGACTTCCTCATATGCTGATACGATGGAGAACCAAGTGGAGGAAGAACTTTTCATAGCTCGGGAGTATAAGTGCAATGATGACTTGGAGAACAAAGAAACTTCCACATGCTTATGATGATGATGGAAACGATCCCGATGACGAAGGTGAACCGAGATTTGATGATGATGGAAACGATCCCGATGAGGACGGTAAATCGAGATTCGATGATGATGGAAACTTCCTATTGCATTTGTTTACCCTATTATTTCACCTAACATATACCTTTGTTTATCCTATCTTCATTTGTTTACCCTTAGTTGTATGACTCAATGAATATGAAGAAAGATGGCATGTGAAAAGAAAAAACTAAATGAAAGAAAAAGAAGTTATGAAAAAGTGATAGTAGTGTGGGGGATCAAAGATCCCATGCAGACAAAAAAATCGATGTAAATAAAGAAAATAAATGTAAAACGAAGAAAGAAAAGTTGAAGTGTTTTCTTGTTAAAGAGCTCTAAATGAAGAAAGTTGAATTATAGTATGATTAGGCTTTTGTTTACCCAATGTCAATTGTTCATTACTGCCTTTTAACCCTTAAACCAAAAACCCATATAAAGTCCTTATGATCAATTAGTCTTATTTGTTGATATGGGCTGTTCATTTCTGTACGAGCCTATGAGAATGGTACTTATATCTAGGTTGTGAGGTTAATTAGTGGTTACCAGCACATCTTATGCTAGATTCAAAAAATAGCCGATAGGAGTTTATATTGTGAGGGGTATAAATTATGTGTTTTTCCTATAAGTTAGACAAGACGAGTTCATGTAAGCTCTTATTTATAATGGAACTAACGTGGACTTGTTTAGGATGTTAACCTCTTACCATTGTAAGTCTTGGGAGCGGATTTTAAGGATTGGGATGGAAATAACATGTTATTGAAATTTGAAAGTTATATAAATTGTTTTGGTGGTTTAAAATAGTTGTGTTGCTTAGGGACAAACAATGCTTAAGTGTGGGGACATTTGATATACAGTTAAAGTAACATGATTTCTATACGCATTTAACGGGTTTATATTGCAAATTATATAATATTATGGTATTTATTCATTCATATTGTCAATTTTCAGGGTTAGATGGTGTTTGTGAAGAATTTGGATGAAAACCTAAAGAACAAGGCAAAACTGAGCAAAACAATGCGACAGAGAAGAAGCTGAACTTCAAACAGGCATATCTTAAGTTAGGAAATGGTTTATGTTATGGGTGAAATTCTGAGCCCATATCCCGGATTATATTTTGAAATATTAATACTTGTTTATGATCAGGATACCGGATCAGATATTGGTAGCATCCTGATGTAGTATTCTGGTAATTACTAACGATATGCTTGCAGATCACGAGTGCAGGGTTGTAATGTTAACAAGGACTCATTCTCCTGAAGACTCGCACCATTCAGTTAAGAAGTGAACGTTGTGGCTGGAAGACTAAGTCTCTAATGTTTCAAAAGGATATTCCGGAGGACCCCAAGTTTTTAGGATAGTTAGTTAATTATGTTTACTATAAATAGGAGTGTACGGATCGAATAGAAGGACACACAACTTCACCAACCTTACCACTCTCTTTGCAGCTACGATCATTCGCAATCACATTCACTAACACTTACTCTCAGAAATCATTGTAACACTTAGCTGATCCGCACATTATCCTACACTATATCCTGAATATTCAAGCAATAAGAAGAACAAGGCAGCCGGCGATTGTCAGCTCCCGAGGTTTTATGCCGGAGATCTAGATTGATCAAGGGCTTTCCTTGTATATCACGTGTCCATTTTTACTTTTTCAGCTCATTGTTTGATTATTGATATAGTTTTGTATCCTGAGGCTATATCCTGAAACTGTTTTTATGAATAAGCAAACCAACATATTTTCCACAAACATTGTTAGCACACTACCTCACAAAACTAATTTGGTCACTTAATTGCTTCGGTAATTTTTGACCAAAACAATTTGTCGCCCGCCGTGGGGCAAGTGGTGCTATTTCTACTAAAAGCTTTGTTAAAATCGTTACTTGGCTTTTTATTTTCAAAATGTTTTTCACAACTGTTTTCAATGGCTTCGAAATCAAACATGAGCTCTTCCTCCATGCCTGCTATAACCTCTGCTACAACTGGTTCATTGCCTCCCCCACCTTCACAATCCCCAGACTTTCCAAAGGAGGAATGAAAGCTAGACACCAAGAGACACAACTACTGCTCAAAATGTCTCCAGATTCAAAGTTTCAGGGAGAACTCATATTTTTTCTTCCAATGAAGAAATTTTGTTTTTGTTTGGTAGTATACAGGACCAGATGAAGCAACAACAGGAAACTAACCAGATTATAATGAGAGAAATACAACTCTTGAAGTCTAACTCCAAGAGACCTGCTGAGGATGTTGTCACTATCTTACAGCCCAGGAATCTGAACTTCAGTTCAGCGGTGTATACTGAGGATAATCGGGGCAATGTCGTACCAAGCCGTTTCCAGAGCAATGATCCTGAAATACCCTCATCAGCCCGGATATTAACTGTGAGGGGCCCAGGATACGCTCCAGGATATGGCCAGAATCAACAGACTGGTAACTTGTCTAATAATGTTAATACTCTTGCTACCAACAATGTTGGATCTTTGCAGGATACAAGTGTAACCTCAGCACCCTCCATATAGCTTCAGAAGCTGAAGGGTATGATATCAAGCGTACCTAGGGTAGTGCAGCCCATACCGGAAGTATCCCAGGATAGTCACAACATATCCCGCTTCATTCGCCACATTTGTGATGCTGAAATCCCAAAGAGATTCCAAACTCCCAACATGAAGCTTTATGATGGGACGACAGATCCTGAAGAGCATATTGCCCAGTATAGGGAAAGGATGGAAGTGAATCCTATTCCACCGGATCTTAAAGAGGCATGTGTTTGCAAGGGCTTCGGCTCTACTCTGACGGGATCAGCCTTGAAGTGGCTCTTAAGCGTTCCACCTCATTCAATTACATCATTTGCTCATTTGGTTAATTTGTTTAACAGTCAATTTTCTTGTAGTATAAGCTTTGAAAAACGAACAAGTGACATCTACAGGATAACACAGGGACCTCAATAATCCCTTAGGGATTATGTGAATAAATTTAGTAGGGAATCCTTAGATATCCCACATCTTGATGTTGGTACAGTTGTACAAGCATTCAAGATGGGATTACAAAAGGATACTCCATTTTATCAGGATCTTGTGATGAATCCTTGCAGGAACTTGGACGAAGCTCGAAACAGGGCTCTAAGATATATCAGGCTTGAAGACGACAAGAAAATACAAGAGAAGATGAATTCATCCTCAACATACGAATCAACAAACAGGAAATCGGAATCCTCGTACAAACCGTACCGCTCTAAGCCGTATGGTAGAAATGACAACAAGAAAGTGAATGCTATTGAGGATGAAGATGGCGAAGAATATCCTGAGTTATCTGAATACTGTTTTTCTGTGAATACTCCTGAACTAATATATGCCATGCAGGGTTTAGGAGATAAAGCAAGGTGGCCAAGGAAGAACCAACAAAAGGCTGATTGGAAGGATAAGTCCAAGTGGTGCGCCTTCCATGAAGATTTTGGACATGTAACGGAAGATTGTATAGCCCTAAGAAAGGAGATAAGCTATCTGCTAAGCAAAAGCTACTTAAAAGATCTTATCGGCAGGAAGAAGAATAAGGGTCAGATACTGACAAGGATCCTGAACGAGCAGCATCGCCTCCCCTAGACGCCAAGATAATCAATTTCATATCTGGAGGATCCGATATATACGGAACCTCTTATTCTGCAGCTAAGAGGCATGCCAAAGAGGCAAAGGCAGAAAGAGGGGATAGGCCAACGAGGATGACAACACTTACAACTGACAAAGTGATAACGTTGACAGTGAAGACCGGGATAGTGTTCAGTATCCTCATCATGATAGTCTGGTAATCACTTTGTATATTGCTAATCATTTTGTGCGCAGGATATTGGTGGACAATGGCAGTTCGGTCAACATCATTCAACTAGAGACCCTGAAAAGGATGAATATTCCAGAAATGGAGATTACCTCGAAGTCCACCGTGCTTGTAGGATTCAGCGAAAAAGCAAAGAACACTGTTGGAGATAAAGCTGCCTGTATACATTGAAGGAGTGAATTCAATGCAACGGTTTTGTGTCACGGATTCATTATCCTGCTACAATATTATATTGGGCAGGCCATGGATTCATGATATGAAAGCTGTACCTTCCACCTATCATGAGTGTGTTAAGATCCCTACTCCTTGGGGGTAGTCAAAGTGGAAAGCGATCAACAGGAGGCGAAGGAATGCCACTCCTCTTCAATGAAGGCGTCAACAAAACCCAGGGCAGGATACAATTAAAGATACAAGCCCAGGATATCGTGGAAACTTCAGAGCAGGATGTTAAGAAAGTTATCCAGGATCAGGATAATCCAGATATCTCGGTGCTTGTAGGAACCAATATCCCTCAGGATATTGAGAATCAACTTACTAACTTTTTGAAATGCAGGATGTCCACGTTTGCATGGAAACACGAAGATATGACAGGTATATCGAAAGATATTATAACTCACAAACTTGGAATTGACAAATCTTTCAGGCCCATTCAACAAAAAAGAAGGAAATTCGCTCCTGAAAGGAATGCGATTATACAAGAGGAGGTTGAAAGGTTGTTGAAGTCCAAGATGATTAGAGAAGTTAAATTTCCTAAATGGCTAGCAAACGTGGTGGTGGTCCAAAAGAAGAATGGGAAGTGGAGAGTTTGTGTAGATTACACAGACCTCAATAAAGCCTGTCCTAAAGACCCGTTCCCATTACCTCATATAGATTCGATGGTAGATGCAACTGCCGGTCATGAAATGCTGACCTTTATGGATGCATCCTTAGGATTTCAGCAAATCCAAATGGAGCCATCTGATCAGGAAGATACAACATTCATGACACCCACAGATATATACTGTTATACTGCCATGCCTTTTGGTTTAAAAAATGCAGGTGCAACATACCAGAGGTTAGTCAATATGATGTTGAAAGACAAACTGGGGGACACAATGGAGGTGTATATTGACGATATGGTGGTAAAATCCAAGAAAGCCGAGGATCATCTCCAGGATCTTGAATTTGCTTTCAATATCCTGGACTAGTATAATATGAAGCTGAATCCTGCTAAGTGACACTTCAGAGTGGGGCAGGAAAATTTCTAGGATATATGGTGACCAAGAGGGGAATAGAAGCAAGCCCAGAACAGATTAAAGCTATCCTGATCTCAAATCACCATCCAACATGAAGGATGTGCAGAGATTAACAGGACGGGTAGCAGCGTTGAATAGGTTCATATCAAGATCCTCGGAAAAATGCAAGGAATTTTACGATATCCTGAAGAAGAACAAAAAATTTGAGTGGGGAGAAAGGCACGAACTTGCTCTGAAAAAACTGAAGCAATATCTTTCAAGTGCACCCCTGTTGATGAAGCCCGAGGATGGTGAACCCTTGTGTCTATACCTTGCAGTATCAGATAACACAGTAAGTGCTGTCCTGGTAAAGGATCATGAAAGTTAGCAGTATCCTGTTTATTATGTTAGTAAAAGTTTGTTAGACGCTGAAACTAGATATTCACACTTAGAAACGCATAGAATACATGTTAAAACCAATTATCATGTTAAAAATGTACTTAGGAAACCTGAGATGTCTGGTAGGATGGCTAAGTGGTCCGTAAAACTAAGTGCATACGACTTAGTATATGAACCTAGAAATGCTATAAAGTCTCAGGCTTTAGCAGACTTTGTGGCAGATTTTAGTAGTGATATTCAGAATGAGACTGACCTAGAAGTACAACGACTAGGTGAGAGTTCAGGATCTTGGATATTGTATACTGAAGGTGCATCTAATGTAAGAGGTGTAGGATTAGGAATACTACTAAAATCGCCACAGGGGGACATATTACCCCAGGCTATTAGATGTGAATTTCCTGCTACTAATAATGAAGCTGAATATGAAGCCCGGATAACAGGATTAGAATTGGCTAAGAATATGAATGTTGAATGTTTACAAGTGTATGTTGATTCCCTGTTGATTACTAACCATGTCAATGGATCTTATGCAGTCAAAGGTGAAAAGTTTGCTGAATATCTTGAAATTGTTAAAAAATTAGCAAGATATTTCGAAAATTTTACACTTGAACAGGTACCGAGAGAAGAAAAGGCTGAAGCAGTTGCTCTAGCAAATTTAGGATCTATTGTCAGGATACCGGAAGGAACTCAGATACTAATACTACATATCCTGTATCCACCTATGGAACTTTTCAAGTCTCAGGATAAGGAAGTAGTAATTTTGCAAGATCCTGGTGATGGATATCCTGAGGAGAATCCTGAATCCTAGATGACTCCAATTATGAAGTATCTTGACAAAGGAGATATCCCAAAGGATGAGAATCCCAAAGCTTTCAGAATGAAGGTATCCCGTTTTATTATTATAAACAATGTGTTATATAAGAAATTCCTTGCAGGTCCATATCTGAGGTGCTTGGAAGATCCTGAGACCAAGGAAGTACTTCAGGATATACACGAAGGAGATTGTGGTAACCATATTGGGGCAAATCTTTATTCTCAAAAGTATTGAGTATAGGATATTACTGGTCGACCATGAGAAAGGATGCTGCAGAGTATGCTCGAAAATGTGATGCATGCCAAAGACACAGCAATATACTACATCAGCCTGCTGAACCATTATATCCTATCATATCCCCTTGGCCATTTATGAACTGGGGTATGGATATAGTGGGGAAACTTCCTAAGGCTCCGGGAGGAAGGGTTTTCATGCTGGCAATGACAAATTATTTCTCCAAGTGGGTTGAAGCAGAAGCCTTTGTCCAAGTAAGGGATCAAGAAGTGGTATCTTTCATCAAGAGGAATATCCCGACAAGATTTGGGATACCGGCTGAGATAATTTGTGATAATGGCTCCCAATTCATCAGCAAAAGAACCACTGATTTTTGCAAAAGTTGGGGAATTAAGATGATCACATCAACACCGGTGCATCCTTAAGCTAACGGACTAGCAGAATCCTCCAACAAGATAATTTTCAATACTTGAAGAAAAGTTTAGGTGCCAAGAAAGGACAATGGGCTGAGGAACTACCGTTTGTACTATGGGCAGATAGAACAACAGTGAAGAATGCTACTGGACAAACTCCATTCTCATTGGTGTTTAGGGCAGAAGCAGTGATTCCAACAGAAATGGTGATTCCTACAGCAAGATGAAGCCTACGGGATCCTGAAGTAAATCCTGAAGCCTTATGTCAAGACCTAGATACTGCCGACGAAGCAAGGGATGCAGCAAAACTAAGGATGGCAGCGTACCAACAGAGGATAGCCAAGTCATACAACAAGAATTTAAGAACCAAAAGATTCCAAGTTGGAGATTTGGTATTGAGAAAAGCGTTTCAGAATACGGATAATCCTGCTGATGGGAAGTTAGCTCCAAAATGGGAAGGGCCATACGAGATTGAGTCAGAATCAGGAAAAGGAGCATACCGGCTCAAGACCATGAAGGGGGATACGATACCAAGATCCTGGAATGCGATACATCTTAAAGCTTATTTCAAGTGAGTTTAAAATTTAATTTCTAACTCAGGATGGTATGAGTTCTATCTCTTTTAAATATATTTAATTTATTATTATTCTTTGAAACCCAATACTGACTTAAGGATCGGAGGGGTGTTAGCCTAGCTAACACCCACCTTAGTTTGAAGGTGTTTTGTAGGATACGCTTCAGGATATTACTCCAGGATATATACTCAAGATGGATCGAAAGATTAGAGGATTGGCCCCCTCTCTCACGTTTAAGGGATTCAGATCCCTTCAAAGGTTTAAAGGTATTCACCTTTCTCCCGAATTGGGTTTAAACACCCCACCTGGAACGCAAGTATCCAGGAATAGTTTAAGATAGCGGGACCAGTTCATGTAACAGTGGCTGACAATTTCGTTATTGTTGGCTATATCTTGGATCCTTAAGGTATATGGGATTGATCACCCTCTCTCGCGAAAGGGTATTTTCGTACTCTCTAAGGTTTAAAGGTTTTCACCTTTCTAAGTCTTGGAGTTTATACACTCCCGCCTGTAGCGCACGAGAACAAGGGTTTATCCCCAGATACTAAGGGTTTATCCCCAGGATACTAAGGGTTTATTCCTAGCAAAATTAAAGTCTTTGAAAAGTTCCAAATTATGGTTGTGTTTGCACACGTCCTTTTGTGGATAAAACATTATGAAGTTCAATCACTAAGTAAAGAAATCTTCGAGTATGCCATGCATTGATGCAATATTCTACACAGACAGGGGACATCCACGCTGGGGACATTGCAAAGGATTCAAAGGTTGGAATCAAAAGTTTTTGCCTAAGTGTTTCTGGTATGATTTCTTATTTTTCAAGTCTTGGAAACCTTATCTGAATGATCTAAGTTTTTTATAAAAAATATTCAACTAAATTTTTGTCTAACATTTTGATGACAAAATTTTTACACTTCATCAGTATCCTGACCAGGATATTTGATTAGGATATTCTAATCATGTCTTTCAAAATGAAAACATAACAACAACAGATAAGGCTAAAAGGTTAGTTTATTAACAGATCAAAATATCACACTCTTGGCTTCGTCTTAGACCAAGACCCATCCACCAAGAGTATGATAAGTTCTAAAGCATATGAACATTGATGACCAAGGGCTTCGTCCTGGATACCAGGATCCCTCCACCTTTGGCCATCACATTGTGCAGGAAATGTAAATTGATTGAGGGCAGGAAAAGTAAATTGTTTAAAGAGAGTACAGACCATTCAAATTCAAAAAAGTGGGCTCCGGCCTAAGCAATAATATCCATCATTGCCCACTTTGATGCTCTCACGCAGCAGCATCCTCACCAACCTTCACCACCTTCTAAGCATCAGCATCGCCACCAGCATTCGCTCCAGCATCAGTCCCAGGATCAGCCTCTACTGTCACCTCGATCACCTTCGAAGACTCCTCAACCGCCGACTTGGTAATGCCTTCCACGGGCTTGCCGCCAAGGTCCCTCAGTCTTGCCTCCCAGGCTTCAATGTTCCAGGCAGGGCATTCAAAGCCCGCGGCTCTAACTTCGTAAGCCATCTTTAGCCTGGCTTGATGGAGGGAGATGACAACGGAACCCTTGAGGTGTTACACCCCGACCCGTAGCGGAATAAGAGTCGTGGCATAATTGGGTTATCACCAAAGCTCATGATATTTACTAAGAAGTTTCATATTTATTAAATTCAAATTACAAACTTGAATATCCAATAATCAAAATTCATACATTTACAAAGGAAAAACAAAACAAAATGTTCATTCCAAAGCATTAACTTGTTTATTCTTCTAGGCCTTCCTAAGTGTTTCTTGCCTCAATTGGATCACCTGTATCATGTGTAAAACAGGGGAGATTTTGGGTCAACAAAAGTTAGTGAGTGAACTTTGATAAAACATTTTAAGTAATTGCTTGTTTTATTTATTAAAGAAAAATTGGTGCATTAATCACATGTGAGCAAACATATGTATGTAAACAATCACAAACCACTTTGGATGAATATATGACATGAATGATGATGTATTTGAGATCAAGGCTCAATCAAACGGAGCCGATCTAATTAGGCTCCTGATGCTCAGCCCGTATCCCACGGGGAACTGATGGGCCTAATGAAATGCGTGCACTGAAATGATAAATTTAATCTACATATAATTCACACAACAATCAATACACATTTGATCACGGAAATGATGTATGCACAAATGTTTAAATAAAATAAAAGAATAGCACGACACATGATACACCCCAAAAACGTGAATAAAAGGGGGAATTTTGTGCGTTCCTTGAAAATGATGAATGCGCATGAATTTATGATTCAACCGACGAGGGAAAACTAACCTAAATAATAACGAAATAATTTGATAAATAAATAAATTTAATTTGAGATTAATATTTTTAATTAGTGCTCTTAATGAGATTTTTTAGATTTATTTTTGTGAGTTTAATGCAAATTTTTAACCTTAGGAAATCTTATTTTTAAGTATTTTTAAATAATTTTTCAATTTAATAAATAAATAAAAAATAAGAAAACAAAATTAAAAATCAAGTTGACCTTGTCAGGTCTGACCGGTTCTGACCGGTCGGATAGCGTGTAATTTAGGCAGCGTGTGAGGTTCGAACCCGTGACCTCTCGTATACGTGCACGCAGCTCTACCAACTGAGCTACGTGTCTAACCCGAAATATTCTCTATTTTAATTATATATATATACTAACTAGCTTTAACCTTATTTAGTTTTTAATAAAAAGGATTTAATATGGCCGAAACTGGTTACAGAACCCAGAATCGAACTCGGGACCTATGGTTCGAGTGCACACAGCCCAACCAGTTGGGCTGTGTGTCTAATCTGCATAAACACTGGATTATATTAATTATATATATATATGCTATGAGTTGATCTGAATAAGTTTAAAAAGTGTTGGTTTTATTTCAGAAAATCGGAAACCTGTGCGACTCGAACCCGGGACGTGTGCTTTGTAATTGCACACAGTCCACCGCTGGACTGTGTGTCTAACCCGGTTAAATACCCGATTTTAATTATATTAGTATACATCTTAAACTTCATCTTCTTCACTCTAAAAACACAGAACAGTAATCCCGACTGATTTGTTTAATTTAACAACTATATCTTAACAAACTCATATTAGATTGAATGGAGAGATTAAGGAACATGATATACCAAAACAGAGAGTTTCTTCAGACTTCGGCGAAGTCTTCGACGACCTTGAATTTCGATTCCGGCGAGAGTTTCCAGCTAGTGCAGTCGTCTTCCGGCGGTCAAGACTTCGATCAGAGAGAATTATAGTGAGTTTTCGAAAGGATTGAGCGAGGTTTTTGTGGTGTGTGCATCGGTATTTATAGTGAATCCTAATCATAGGATTTCAGTTTCGGAGCTTGAATTACGGGTTCATGATTTCAACTTTAAACGGTTTGGAGTTTTAATTCGATTTTGATTTCAAAATCGTAACTGTTTTCCGTTCTCTAAAACAGACATTGCTTGATTGAAGTTGGCGGTTACAGTCGTGGTTCAAACAGGTGATATGCGAGTCTTAATATAAAACTTAATTGATTTCAGTTTTAATCACAAACGTGTGTTTAGTGTAGTGGTGAAGGTTGTGTGTGTACAAGCGGGAGACCCGGGTTCGAGACCCGGCTACCCTTTTTATTTTTATTTTATTTTTTTGATTTATTATTAGAGATTAATTTAACTTACTTTTTTTGTTTTATTTATTAATTATGGTTTTTAAATTCTAAGATTTTATTAATAAGAGATATTTAAAACAACCGGAAAAATAAATACGCAACGAACTTTTAACCGAATATTTGATTATTAAACGAAGCGGGTTTTGAAACCCGTTTTACGACGAATGTTACAGTATCCCCTACTTTTGGAAATTTCGTCCCGAAATTTAAGTAGTAGTGGTAACCGGAAAAAGATGCGGGTATTTTTCGTGCATCGAGTCTTCACGTTCCCAAGTAAACTCGGGTCCTCGCTTTGACTCCCAACGTACCCTGACAATTGGAATACGACTTCGCCTTAAACACTTCTCTCCGAAATCCATGATTTCCATTGGTCTTTCAACGAAGTGCATCGATTCATCGACTTGAATGTCTTCCAGAGGAATATGGAGGTTTTTATCGGCGAGGCACTTTTTCAAGTTTGATACGTAGAATGTGGGATGGATTCTGTTAAGCTCTTCTGGTAGGTCAAGCTTGTATGCTACAGGACCTACTCTTTCAAGTATCTTGAAAGGTCCTACATAGCGTGGTGCTAGCTTGCCCTTCTGGCCAAAACGAACCACTCCCTTCCACAGTGATACTTTTAAAAGTACTTGATCACCAATGTCAAACTCTAAGGGCTTTCGTCGTTTGTCAGCATAACTCTTTTGACGACTTTGAGCCGCTAGAAGATTGTTTCGAATTTGAAGGATCTTGTCGGTTATCTCTTGAATTAATTCTGGTCCGGTGATTTGCGTTTCCCCAATTTCGTGCCAACATACTGGAGATCGGCACTTACGACCATATAAAGCTTCGAAAGGAGCCATGCCGATACTTGAATGATAGCTATTGTTGTACGAAAACTCAACTAATGGTAGGTGAGCGTCCCAGTTCCCTTTGAAGTCTATGACACATGCTCGTAGCATGTCTTCAAGGGTTTGGATGGTGCGTTCAGATTGACCATCAGTTTGAGGATGAAAGGCGGTACTAAGGTCTAATCGTGTACCCAAAGCGGTTTGTACGGCTCGCCATGTTCGTGAAGTGAAACGACCATCACGGTCTGAAATGATGCTTAATGGTACACCATGACGGCTTACGATCTCGCTGATGTAGATACGAGCTAACTTCTCGTTCTTGAAGTCCTCGCGAATCAGAATGAAGTGAGATGACTTTGTAAGACGATCGATTATTACCCATATGGTGTCATACCCACTGGAGGTGCGAGGTAACCCGGTAATGAAATTTATGGTTATGTTTTCCCACTTCCATACAGGTATTTCGGGTTGGACTAGAAGTCCTGAAGGTCTTTGATGTTCAGCTTTTACTTTGGAGTAGGTAAGGCACTTGGAAACAAAAACAGCGATATCCTTTTTCATGCCAGGCCACCAGTAGGTGTATCGTAGGTCTTGATACATCTTGTCGGCTCCTGGGTGTACAGAGTATCGTGTTTTGTGCACCTCATTCATGAGGAAACCATGAAGGTTATCGCGATCAGGAATCCATATGCGGTTTAAATAGTATAGAATACCATCGGATTTGGTTTCGGTTTTGAGTTCAGCTCCACATGACAGCTCATCGCGTACGTCATTTTCTGTTACAGAAACATGTTGAGCTGCCCGGATTCGATCTTTGATGTCGGTTATGATTTGCGAACATAGAAGACGAATGGAGTTCGCATAACCTTTTCGACTGAGCGCATCGGCCACCACGTTTGCGTTGCCAGGATGATACCGAATTTCGCAGTCGTAGTCGTTGAGAAGTTCGACCCATCTTCGTTGCCTCATATTCAACTCTTTCTGGTTGAAGATATGTTGGAGACTCTTGTGGTCAGTGTATATTTCACACTTGGTACCGTAGAGGTAATGTCTCCATATCTTGAGGGCGAACACAACGGCTCCAAGTTCTAGGTCGTGGGTGGTGTAATTCTTCTCATGAACTTTGAGTTGCCTAGAGGCATAGGCTATCACTTTTCCTCTTTGCATCAATACACAGCCTAGTCCTTGCCCTGACACGTTTCAATAAACCACGAAGTCATCGCAACCCTCAGGGAGTGTAAGGACAGGTGCGTCACAAAGCCTTTGCTTTAAAGTTTGGAAAGCTTCTTCTTGCTTAGGTCCCCAAATGAAGGGTTTTCCTTTGTGAGTCAAGGCCGTGAGTGGTACAGCAATACGGGAAAATTTGCAATGAAGCGTCGATAGTAACCAGCCAAACCAAGAAATGACCTAACTTCGGTAGGGGTACGTGGCGCTTGCCATTCCTGTACTGCCTTGATTTTTGAAGGATCGACATGAATCCCTTTGTCATTGATGACATGACCAAGGAATTGTACTTCTCTTAACCAGAATTCGTATTTTGAGAACTTAGCGTAAAGCTTTTCAGTCCTTAAGAGTGTAAGAATGAGTCGAAGGTGTCGCTCATGATCGGATTTAGACTTGGAGTAGATAAGGATGTCGTCGATGAAGACTATGACGAAATGGTCGAGGTAGGGTTTGCATACCCTATTCATCAAATCCATGAAGACAGCGGGGCGCGTTGGTTAAACCGAAGGGCATGACCATGAACTCGTAATGACCATAACGAGTCCGGAAGGCGGTTTTTGGGATATCTTCTTCGCGCACTCTAAGCTGATGATAACCAGAACGAAGGTCGATTTTTGAAAAGTAGGTGGCGCCTTGAAGTTGGTCTAGGAGGTCATCAATGAGAGGTTGTGGATAGCAATTTTTAACCATCAACGTGTTGAGTTCTCTATAATCAATGCACATGCGAAACGTTCCATCTTTCTTCTTCACAAAAAGAACAGGTGCACCCCAAGGCGATGAGCTAGGACGTATGAATCCTTTGTCAGTCAGCTCTTGCAGTTGACTGGCCAGCTCTTGCATTTCGGATGGAGCTAATCTATAAGGAGATTTTGCGACTGGTGTAGCGCCAGGTACAAGATCGATGCGAAATTCGACTTCTCTCACAGGAGGAAGTCCTGAAACGTCATCGGGAAAAACTTGTGGGAATTCCTTCACAATTGGGATATCTTCGAGTTTCCTCCCCTTGCCTCCCTTCTTAACGACGTGAGTTAGGAATGCGACATAGTTCTTGCGGAGATATCTTCAGGCTTGAAGGCAGGACATCAATTTGAGTCCTTTCGAAGGGGTTTCCCCAGATATACGTAGTGTCTGACCGTCTGCAAGAGGAATGCGAATGAATTTTTCGTGGCACACCACTTCAGCGTGATGCTGGCTGAGCCAGTCCATACCGATTATAACATTGAAACTTCCCAACTTCATAGGAATAAGGTCAATTGGAAAATCGTGATCGTTTAAGGTGAGAGTACAATTGCGTATAATAGAATTTAATGAAACGGGTTTTCCGTCAGCAACTTCCACCGTTAGAGATTCGATGAGATTAACACAAGGTTGGTCGAGGATAGGTTCAAATTCTAAGGACACAAAGCTCTTATCCGCACCAGTATCGAATAATATGGATGCATAACTACCATTGATGAGAAACGTACCGTTGACCACGTTGTTGTCAGCCCTGGCTTGGTTGGCATTGATATTGAAAGCTCTCCCTCTGGCAGGTGGGGGAGCTTGGTTAGCTTGGTTTACCGGGTTTGTGTGAGCTTGGGCATGGATGATGTTCACTAGGCGTGGACATGTGTTCCTGAAGTGGTTTGGGTCCCCACAGTTGAAACAAGCTCGCATGGGTTGCATCATGGGGTAGTTGGGTTGGTAGTAAGGTTGGGCCGCGTGTTGTGAAGGTGGTAGAAGTAAGGGTTGTTGGGTTTGGCCCACTATCTGATTTTGGGTTTGGGTTGGAGGTTGATTGCGGTTCTTTCGTTGAAGGGTACGTCAGGTTTGGATGGTGTGACCTGCATGGCCACAGCTTGTGCAATGTTGGCAGGGGTTTTCGGGAGGGTGATGGTATTGACAGCGGTTGCACTTTGGGTGTGGGCCAGTGTATGGCTTTTTGAATGGTGCAGCTGGAGGAGCAATTTGGGTGATTGGTGCAGCAGTGATAGGAGGGTTGGTTTGAGTGACAGCAAAATTCTTGCCATTTCGCTTCCTCTTACCAGCAAACTTCGAGGATGAGACTGGGTGGTTTGGAATTGGGGTCTCAATAGGTGCTTTCTTCTTCTCATCTTTGAACTTGCCTTTTCGAATGCGATTTTCAGTGAGTTCTGTAGCTAACTCCATTGCGGCTTCAAGTGTTGCAGGCGAAGTGCTTAAAACCGAATCTTGAATTTTCGAGGGAGGCCTCGAATGTAGTGTTCAACTAAGCGGTACAAGGGGGTGAACAAATTTGGGATCATCTGGTTCAACTCGAGAAATCTCTTATTATATGAAGTGTGGTCTCCTTCCTTTTGTTTCAGTGCGTGGAATTCGTCTTCCAGCTTTTTGATTTCGCTTCTTGGACAGAAGCGTCTTGTCATGAGTTCCCTTAACTCTTCCCATGTTAAGGCCATGGCATCTTCAACTCCTCGCTTACCCTTTTCCGTGTTCCACCAGGTAAGGGCTACCCCAAACAGTCTTCCAGTCGCGTAACGTACCTTACGGTCCTCGGGACAATCGCAATTGAGGAAAGTTTTCCATTTCTTCAAACCAGTGAAGGAGAGCGGTAACACCTTCGGTGCCTTCATATTTTGGGGGATCGCAGGATTTGAAGTGTTTGTAGGTGCACTTGGGGGTTTTGGAAGGAGGGTTGGCGACGCTCTGGTCTTCTTGGTTGGGAGGGTTGATGGGATTAGCGGTGAGAGCTTGTTGAACTTGTAGCACGATGTCGGGAAGTACTGCGGCCATTTGTTTAGCAATTTGCGTGGCCAAGCGTTCGTTTGACTTTCCTGACTTTCTACCTCCACGTAGTTGCCTAGCCGACATCTGCAGGAACATATGTAGGAAGATTGTGAGTTTAAGAATTTCCTAGGTGTCATGTGTCGTAAAAAGAATGAAAACAACATAACTGAAAATAATTTAACTACATCCATTGGATGTCTTGGGCTTGCTCATGTTTGGGCCTCCAAATGTCCTCCATACCATTGGCTGTGTAGTCATGTGGGCCCCCATGACTATTGGGCTTGGTAGGATTCACATTGGTGTCGGTGGGTTAACACTCGCACCACCCGAATGAAAATCGTAAAACATGATTGCGAGATGTATGGTAGGAGGGTGTCCAGGTGTAGACACAATGACAACTCAAAGTGGGGTTAGTTCACACGATATTTGGTATGGCATGCTTTGGCCTAATAGGTCCTTCGTACTCTCATCGTTAGTCCCAGGTAGGCAAACTGGTCCTTTATTTTGGATTTATACGAATGCCAAGCCTAGACAGGACGTTCCGACTACCGGTACTCGTACCCTTCCAGTTACTACATGCCCGTCACAAGAACTCACTTTGATGTGATTTGAAAAATACAAAATCATTGCAAAAATCATGGAAATCGTGAGGTGTGTGCTCTCATAGATATGATATGTTATGAGGATATGAATTATGATGAGCATTGCATATTAACATGTACTTGTGAGCGTGCTTGCATAATATTGGGTGTGAAAATAAACATGAAACATATAAACATCATGAATTTTACATGTAATGCAAAAACAATTAAAATTTAATCAACTATAGTATAGGCTCTAAGGGTCTAATAACCTATCCTATATCCCTATAGTCACAAGCTCTGATACCAATCTGTCACACCCCGACCCGCAGCGGAATAAGAGTCGGGGCATAATTGGGTTATCACCAAAGCTCATGATATTTACTAAGAAGTTTCATATTTATTAAATTCAAATTACAAACTTGAATATCCAATAATCAAAATTCAAACAATTGCAAAGGAAAAACAAAACTAAATGTTCATTCCAAAGCATTAACTTGTTTATTCTTCTAGGCCTTCCTAAGTGTTTCTTGCCTCAACGGGATCACCTGTATCATGTGTAATACAGGGGAGATTTTGGGTCAACAAAAGTTGGCGAGTGAACTTTGATAAAACATTTTAAGTAATTGCTTGTTTTATTTATTAAAGAAAAATTCGTGCATTAATCACATGTGAGCAAACATATGTATGTAAACAATCACAAACCACTTTGGATGAATATATGACATGAATGATGATGTATTTGAGATCAAGGCTGGAGCCGATCTAACGAGGCTCCTGATGCTCAACCCGTATCCCACGGGGAACTGATGGGCCTAATGAAATGCGTGCACTGAAATGATAAATTTAATCTACATATAATTCACACAACAATCAATACACATTTGATCACGGAAATGATGTATGCACAAATGTTTAAATAAAATAAAAGAATAGCACGACACATGATACACCCAAAAAACGTGAATAAAAAGGGGGAATTTGTAAGAGTTCACTCACAGTGGGTGCGTTCCTTGAAAATGATGAATGCGCATGAATTTATGATTCAACCGACGAGGGAAAACTAACCTAAATAATAACGAAATAATTCGATAAATAAATAAATTTAATTTGAGATTAATATTTTTAATTAGTGTTCTTAATTAGATTTTTTAGATTTATTTTTGTGAGTTTAATGCAAATTTTTAACCTTAGGAAATCTTATTTTTAAGTATTTTTAAATAATTTTTCAATTTAATAAATAAATAAAAAATAAGAAAACAAAATTAAAAATCAAGTTGACCTTGTCAGGTCTGACCGGTTCTGACCGGTCGGATAGCGTGTAATTTAGGCAGCGTGTGAGGTTCGAACCCGTGACCTCTCGTATACGTGCACGCAGCTCTACCAACTGAGCTACGTGTCTAACCCGAAATATTCTCTATTTTAATTATATATATATACTAACTAGCTTTAACCTTATTTAGTTTTTAATAAAAAGGATTTAATATGGCCGAAACTGGTTACAGAACCCAGAATCGAACTCGGGACCTATGGTTCGAGTGCACACAGCCCAACCAGTTGGGCTGTGTGTCTAATCTGCATAAACACTGGATTATATTAATTATATATATATATGCTATGAGTTGATCTGAATAAGTTTAAAAAGTGTTGGTTTTATTTCAGAAAATCGGAAACCTGTGCGACTCGAACCCGGGACGTGTGCTTTGTAATTGCACACAGTCCACCGCTGGACTGTGTGTCTAACCCGGTTAAATACCCGATTTTAATTATATTAGTATACATCTTAAACTTCATCTTCTTCACTCTAAAAACACAGAACAGTAATCCCGACTGATTTGTTTAATTTAACAACTATATCTTAACAAACTCATATTAGATTGAATGGAGAGATTAAGGAACATGATATACCAAAACAGAGAGTTTCTTCAGACTTCGGCGAAGTCTTCGACGACCTTGAATTTCGATTCCGGTGAGAGTTTCCAGCTAGTGCAGTCGTCTTCCGGCGGTCAAGACTTCGATCAGAGAGAATTATAGTGAGTTTTCGAAAGGATTGAGCGAGGTTTTTGTGGTGTGTGCATCGGTATTTATAGTGAATCCTAATCATAGGATTTCAGTTTCGGAGCTTGAATTACGGGTTGATGATTTCAACTTTAAACGGTTTGGAGTTTTAATTCGATTTTGATTTCGAAATCGTAACTGTTTTCCGTTTTCTAAAACAGACATTGCTTGATTGAAGTTGGCAGTTACAGTCGTGGTTCAAACAGGTGATATGCGAGTCTTAATATAAAACTTAATTGATTTCAGTTTTAATCACAAATGTGTGTGTAGTGTAGTGGTGAAGGCTGTGTGTGTACAAGCGGGAGACCCGGGTTCGAGACCCGGCTACCCTTTTTATTTTATTATTTTTTTTGATTTATTATTAGAGATTAATTTAACCTACTTTTTTTGTTTTATTTATTAATTATGGTTTTTAAATTCTAAGATATTTATTAACTAAGAGATATTTAAAACAACCGGAAAAATAAATACGCAACGAACTTTTAACCGAATATTTGATTATTAAACGAAGCGGGTTTTGAAACCCGTTTTACGACGAATGTTACATGAGGCCTTCCCGGTAGGCGATCAGGTCTTGTTCGTGTTGAAGTTGGGCGGCGTCCAGTTTAGCCTGAGCCTCTTGAGCTACCTTCTCCTCGGCAAGCTTAGAATCCCGGGTCATTGCCTTGAGTTTGTCTTCGTAATGCTGTGACATGGCCTCGGTGATCTTCCTCTGATCCTCATTGGCGATCTATGCCTTCTTTAGTTCGACCTCCAATGCCTTGACAGAATCACAAGCCATAATCTGGAGATGTGTCAGGCGTACAAGACCCTACAGTGTAAGGTATGAATGTCAGTATAATTAACCAGGATGTTAATTCAACATATATTCGCAGGATATAGGATGAGGATATTTACCTGGTTAAGAAGGGAAGTCATGAGGCTGTTGTATTCTGCAAATCCAAGGTTCTCGTAGGAAGGAGAGGCCTCAGCTGAAGCGGCGGGGGAGTCAGTATCCTTTCTCTTTCGAGAACTGGAGGCCCAAGGCCTGGAACTTGAAGAAGGCTTAGGCACAACTGAGGGTTTGTAGCTGGAGGAGGGCTTTGATACGACAGAAGGTTTGGAGCTTGGCTCTGTCTTACTGGTGCAACTCCAGAGTAGCTATCCAACTCATCGAGATCAAAGACTTCTGGAATCTTGGCTGGTGCTGCAAACAGGGAGTAATTTCAAACTTAGTTATTCAATATTTCTTCTAACTAAACTGACACAGGAACTCTAAACAAAAAGTGAGGACTTACCAGACATGTTGGAACTGGAATGTTTGCTTGATGCTGTTGCGTTTGGAATGAAGCTTCTTTCAATCTGGCAGCTGGTAGATGGCTTTAATCCTGGTCTCTGAATCAACAAGGGGAGGTGCTAGCTTCCTGAATCCGCTGTACAACAAAAACGAAGATTTCAGAGTAGGATATAAAGTAGGATGTGGAGCAAGATATATCTGAGGATATCCTAAAACCCTAGATCCTATCCTTTGTTAACCACTTCACCGGATAATCCACTCCACCAAGGATCGAACTTCTTTTCACGAAAAAGAATTTGGATTTCCATTCCTCTTCGTTCCTGGTGGCTCGGAGAATCAGAGGGTCGTTAGAAGTGGAGTAAAACAGGAACCTGCTTGACCCATGGGATCTCAACCGGTATGCTAATGGAAGATCATTGACACATAGCTCAGGAATATGGGTATTCTTGATTCGATCAAGAACGATCAACACACGCCAAAGCATGGGCATGGTCTGACAGAAACTGAGGCCGGTGATATTGAAGTAATCGGTGATAAAATCAGAAAATGGGAACCTAATAACTAATGTAAAGGGGAAGGCGTTAAAGCAAAGCCACTCTATTGACGACATGTCCTATCAGAGTTCCCGATCGTACGGCCTGAACACCACGGTTTCCGGGAAAATATCGGAGGATTGAAGGGTCGACAAATGTGCATTATCGAACAAACAAACTTCTTTCTCAGGATATCGACGAAGATTTTGGGGTATGAACGTAGGTACGGAGTCGCCGGAATTGGACCTTGTTTGCCTCGCCATGTTTTCCGGAAATTACAGTGAAGGGAGGAGGAAAATGGAAGAAAAGAGAGAGAAGTTTTACCTTTTTTGCCTCTTGATGATGATTAAATGGAATCAAGTTGAGAAGATACAAGGAGACAATGAGTAGAAATAGCCTGGGCGGTTACATCATATCATGTCAGGGGTCTTATCTCTTAAATTGCCTCGGTAAACGTAAAAATATATCCGTTAGGATCAGGATCCCAACAGCTATATTTTTGGGGGCAATTGTTATGGATGAAATCCTGAGCCCATATCCCGGATTATATCTTGAAATATTAATACTTGTTTACGATCAGGATGCCGGATCAGGATATTGGTAGCATCCTGATGTAGTATCCTGGTAATTACTAACGATATGCTTGCAGATCATGGGTGCAGGGTTGTAATGTTAACAAGGACTCATTCTCCTGAAGACTCGCACCATTCAGTTAAGAAGTGAACGTTGTGGCTGGAAGACTAAGTCTCTAACGTTTCAAAAGGATATTCCAGAGGACCCCAAGTTTTTAGGATAGTTAGTTAATTATGTTTACTATAAATAGGAGTGTACGGGTCGAATGGAAGGACACACAACTTCACCAACCTTACCACTCTCTTTGCAGCTACGATCATTCGCAATCACATTCACTAACACTTACTCTCAGAAATCATTGTAACACTTAGCTGATCCGTACATTATCCTGCACCGTATCCTGAATATTCAAGCAATAAGAAGAACAAGGCAGCCGACGATTGTCAGCTCCTGAGGTTTTATGCCGGAGATCTAGATTGATCAAGGGCTTTCCTCGTATATCCCGTGTCCATTTTTACTTTTTCAGCTCATTGTTTGATAATTGATATAGTTTCATATCCTGAGGCTATGTCCTGAAACTGTTTTTACAAATAAGCAAACCAACATATTTTCCACAAACATTGCTAACACACTACCTCACAAAACTAATTTGATCACTTAAATGCTTCGGTAATTTTTAACCAAAACAGTTTACAAGGCATATTATATATGAATCTTGACTATTTCGACGAGGCGAATCCAAAAATGGGGTTTTTGGGACATTATTATAAAGGCACAGGTTGTACTCTCTAATATTGGTACAAGTATGTAACACCTCGAAAATTTCATCCAATAAAATTCCGAGACGTTTCCCGAAAATTCTTGGTGGCCACGGGTAGCCGAGAAGGACTAAGGGACGCGTCATGTTATTATGATAACCTCTGAACGAGCATCGGAAAAGTCGGAGGATCAAAGTGGAAAAAGGGCCAAGTATTCTCCATCTGGGAGGTCCTTACGGACCGTAACCACCAATGGTTACGGACCGTAAGGTAGTCAAGTTAATTGTTTCAGTAAGGCGGTTACAGACCGCAAGACTTATTGGTTACGGTCCGTAACCAGTTCAAATCAGTGGGCGCCAGAGGTCCTTACGGACCGTAAGGCTTTACCCTTATGGTCCGTCAGGGACTGCCAGTGGCAGATTCTTGGCAGCCTGTTGCCCTGCCACCTCTCCCGCAAATGCCAACCTTCCCCTTGGTTATGCCACGACCAAAAACACTTGTTCTCATCTGAGATCATCCCCCAACACCTGTCTTGACCCTATGCATTCCCTATTGCTATAAATAGCCACCTTGGATGAGCTTCAAACTTGCTCATTCATAAATCTTCTTCTCTCTTGCTCACTTGGAGGTTCCTGAACTCATTGGGGACTTCCTCTGAGTTTCTTAGTCTTCTTTGGATCACTAGTAAGTGTTCCAACTCAGTTCTTTTAATTTTTGTAGGCTTTAAGCCAAAGTCAAAGCGTTGACGTAAAAACGCTTTAACTTTGAGCTAAGACCATTATCGTCCAGTCAATGTTCGTAACGAATATGGCTACGTGATAATAATAAGGTAGGGGTTAATCCCTCAAGAGGGTACCTTCTGATTACCACGTTTGCTTGGTCAATTGACGGGTCAAAGTTATGTTAATAAAAGTCAAACGGGTCAGTCTTGAAATAAAATCATAACTAGCAATGTAGGTGTTATAAAACCTGTCTTGACACACTAACAACTTGGAAATATTCACAAGAATATGTAGGAACATGTTCCGCTCGTCAATCCCAGGTCTAAGGTCGTTTCGCAACCGAAAGTCGCGAAAGTTGACTTCTGCTTTGACTTTCAGTTCTGACCCGATTTAGCAACATTAGCTTCTGTCCCTAAGTTGCATTATGCTCATGTTATATTATACTATAACCCTCTGGAGTTATAGGACATGGTCATGTAGTAATCCGAGTCGTTATGCAAGTATCCGATAAGTATGCCTAAACTTTGCTAAAATGCCCTTCATACTCAAAAGCATTGTTTTAATATAAACGAGCACAAGAATGAATTATGTATTGATTTATAAACATTACTAACTTATTTTGATGTCAATAATCTGGTCATAACCTGAGTTTTGTTTAATCATCGCAAATCATGCTTTTAAAGGACCAAATCGCCCTTTTGGCGCATAAAACGATTTAAACATAAACTTAACATCAAAACTCAATACCTACTGATGTAATATCATTATTAGATTTATTTGGGATGTTCATTTAGGTTGCAAACTAAGTTTAAGCTATAGTTTGCATATTATGTCCTTAAATGACGATATTGCCCTTTCGGCACTTTAAATGGGTTTTAAACATTTAAATGAACCAAAAATTTATACCCGCGGATGTAATATATATATATATATATATAAACCTATTTTGGTCATACAAACCTGGTCACAACGACAGTTTTACTTAAATACCATTTAAATCGTCATTTAGCGACTTAACCACCATTTCGACGTATAATATGGTTTAAAACCATATTAGAGCATCAAGGCTTGATACCTACTGATTTCAAAACATATTTTCAACTTATTAAAAGTAGGTACATGTCCCAAACTCAGAATCCCAAATAAGTTATCAAATTATATGTGAAATGACCAAAATGCCCTTTCAGGACATGGTTTGGTCTTAATCTATAAACCACACATATAATTGATATTCTACAGATATAACATCATAAAATAGGTAATTTTACAGAATTATTATGTTAATAACATCAGTCTACGTATAAGCTCGTTTATTTCATTTTTAAATGACGAAATTGCCCCTTTAAGGCACAGTTTGCTTTAAAACCATACCGGCCATCATATCAGTAACCTACTGCTATAATAACATATTTTAAATATAATCGCTTATGGAACTTGTGTAGGACTCACCCGGTTACCTAGTTTCGCTTATATATGCGTACAGTTAAGCCTACGTGACTAGTTTACGCAGTTTAACCGAAACGGGTTTAACCATATCAAATATTCTCAAATTCTAGAATGTAAAATGGTAACCCATATTATACAAGTCTTAGTACTTGTCGGGTCCAAAATACATTCTTTTCTGGTCACCGCTTAATCTAGCGTTTCATACAGTTATCTTTATTTTAAGTTTGCCGGTCTAAGTCAATGACTAAATAAAGACCCGCTAGCTAACTAATCGGTAAATAATACCATCCATTCCAGATTAGATACTTCCGGTAGATTGTCGCCAAGCTAGTTTAATTTGATTACGGCTGTGCCTTGCTTATTTTGTTATTTACTAAAAATTTGCAAGCCAGGTAAATACTTTAATTTATTTTCCCTTATACTGGCTTGGGATACGGTATGCTAATACCGCATGGTTGGATATGGGATCAAAGACCAATGAGTCGGGAATTCAAATAATCCATTTTAATTCGTTTTGCTTAATATTAAACATTTGGGGGTTAAAACGACAGTGTCCTAGATATCCACGGCTCATTTAATTGCAAATGGCCACGACCTAAGCACGGGGTGTAGGCATACACCCGTCAGATGCTACATTAAATTTTAACCCATTAGGGGTGCACCTATTAAAGGTGTCAAAGTGGTGTGTTGATTAATCATGATCCCGGCTTAGTTTTCGGGCTCTAAATGTATTATTAGCATGTAAAACTGATAACATGAAAATTATTTGTCCCAAGTTATTATTAAGTACCATTGCGTACACTAAATGTCTTTGAAATGTTTTCAAAATGAGTCGGTTAAATGTATTTACTAGTGAAAACTGACGTATTTTCAAAAGACTAAGCGCAGGTGACAAGTATTCGTAATAGGCTGGAAGTACTCGGCGAAGCTTAGAAGGAATTGCAACCCTTGCTTAGAAGGCCTTAGTCTGTCAAGTTTCTTTTTGTAATCATTTCGATCCGCCTGTGGATCTAGTTACAAGCGTTGTATATTATTTTTGAACTTTGAACATTCATACGTTTGTAATAGTAATCATCCAGACTTCCGCTGTGTTATATTGTATTGTTTGGTAATGATGATATCAACTTACGTCACGATATTCCCCAACCGGGCCCACCGGGTTACACGTGGAAATTAGGGGTGTGACAGGTTGGTATCAGAGCCAACTCTCGAGTGAATTAAACACTAGCCTTTTGTGTGTAATCTCGGGAATACATATTGACACATATCTCTTAGACTTTCGAGTCTAGACTTTGACCTAGGTGTAATCATTTCCATCTTATTATTCTAGCTTTGTATTTTGTTTAACTTGTTGTTGAAACAGGAACAATGCCGCCTAAGTTCAGACGTGGAGGAAAGGGTAAAGGATCCATGAGGGGTGGAACCTCTATGACTGGACCATCCTTCAGACCACCTTATAGACCATCTCTAGCCGGAGTAGCTGATCTGCCTAACTACAACCCTTACGAAGGATCCGGAGATACTCCGTCCCCCTTTG
The DNA here is from genome assembly GCA_947069175.1 of Scalesia atractyloides. NCBI lineage: Eukaryota > Viridiplantae > Streptophyta > Magnoliopsida > Asterales > Asteraceae > Scalesia > Scalesia atractyloides. Next base: position 11,748,430 of record CAMTDV010000006.1, on the reverse strand, counting down.
AACCCTATAGACATTCAATTTCACATGAATATTCTCCACCCCATTCACACTCCCAGCATTCCTACCATTCTCACCACTCCCACCAATCTCACCATTCACACTCTCATTCCCATCAGGAATACTTCAACTCCTATTTCGATAATCCTGTCAACCAAACCGCACCAGAAACCCCTCCAGTTGACTCACCCACCCATATGGAGGAAGATTCCGATTCGGAGGAATTTCCCCAAAACGGATCTTACGGTCACCCTATCGAGCTGTCTAGTGGCTCGAACTCCTTGGCAGGATCTCTGTTCCGAGGTCCTGATGAATATGAGCAACGATGGGCACAATATGTGTTTGTCAACACGCCCTCCTACAACAGTACCCCTCAGTATCAAGCCCCATCACCCCATCCTCACCAAGAGGATGTAGAGATGCAATAGGTGGATCAACCTCAGCCCCCACCCGAAGCGTGGGGCACGCATGTCGGTGCGTGCTGGTCAAAGGTCGGGTTCGCTACCACCTTTGCTACCCTCTTACCCTATCATCCCTGAGGACCCACAAATGGGTGGATCGTCGAGCACGTCACCAGTGGTGGAGCCCCCACCACAACCAACTGTTGAGCCTCTACCTCAACCACAGCCGGATTTTGCCAATCCAATACCTGCATATACAGGACCATCAGGGTTTCCCACTGTCGAACCTCCTAGCTTGTATAATTACATCCACCATGGTTTAGAGCAAGATCCTTACTATGATGCAATTATTCATAATAACCTTTATCATTCCTCTTACCCTTCTAACACACCTTCTTATACCTCTACCGGGTATCCACCTTATGTATATCCGTATCCAGTTGCGCCTCAGCCGTAACCACCTCCACCTCAGCCTCAACCCCAACCGCGAGTACCACTCGATGCCATTGATGAGGCCTTATATCAAGTAAGGGAAATGCGGCAACAAGTCAAGAAATCAGAGAAGAAAATGACGAAATTTATCAAGAAACTCTACAAGGCTGTAAAAGGGAGAAAGGATGACTAGTTTTGTATTTTCATATATGTAATTTAAATTCCAAAAGTCCCTGCATGGACATTATTACTTCTGTTAAGTTCCTGCGTGAACTATTTTTGTTATTTTAAGTCCTATATATTAGGAATTTTGTAATGTTCCTTTTAGTAAAATTTCCTTATTATTATTTACCTTCATCCAATCAATTATCATGATTTTATTTAAGCTTTATTGATCCGCCATATCAACCTAAAATCCATCAGCCAATGACTATGATCAAATAGATTGGCAAATGAAAATTTTGGAAGTAACCTTCTGTCTAGCAAAGGTGAACGATGTTCAACTTCCAAATTTATCATTTCTTTGTGTCGAACTCGATGGGAGATAACTCTTAAATCCTAGTTGTCACACCCCGACCCGCAGCGGAAACAAGAGTCGGGGCATAATTGGGTTATCACCAAAGCTCATGATGTTTACTAATATGTTTCATATTTATTAAATCCAAATTACATTTCAAAGTTCCAAGTCAAATTCATACAATACAAGGAAAGGAAAGATTAACTAAACAAATCCATAATCTAAACTGGTTTATTCTTCTAGGCCGCCCTATATGTTTCTTGCTTCAACTTGATCACCTGTATCATGTGTAAAAATGGGAAATTTTGGGTCAACAAAAGTTGGCGAGTGAACCTTGTTTAAAACATTTGTTGTTGGTTTATCATTGTAATTTAATTTAGGAAAAATTGTGCAATAATCATATATGAACAAATGTATGTAAACATAACAATCACAAACCACCTTGCTTAAGCATGAAATAAGAATGACAATGTATATGTTGGCAACGTCCCATTCACGCTCATAGGTAATGGGGAACGGACGGCCTATGCTAATTTATGTGAGATCAAGGCTCAATCAAACGGAGCCGATCTTATGTTGGCAACGCCTGGTTCACGCTCATATGTAATGGGGAACAGCTCACGCTCATAAGTAATGGGGAGCGGCGGCCTATGAAATGTATGTACTGAAATGATAAAATTAATCTAAACTTCAACCACACAAACAATGGATACACATTGAATACACATTTGATCATGAACATGATGGATGCACAAATGTTTAATTATAATAAATAAATAACGACACATGATACACCCCAAAATGTGATTAAAACGGGGAATTGGTAGAGATTCACTCACATTGGGTGCGTTTGTTTGAAGATGTTGAATGCGCACGAGTTTAGGGGATTGATCGACGTGAGATAACTATCCAAATAAGTAATGAAAAGGCACGGTAAGTATGTGGATTTTATTAACTATTAATAAGATTTTTGGGTATAAATTTGTGAGTTTAAGGCTACTTTCTAATCTTGAAAACGTTATTTTTAAGTATTTTTAATTGATTTTTAATTTAAATAATTGATTTAATAAATAAAATAAATAATAAAAAAAATTGACTTTGACCGTTGACCGAGACCGTTGACCGTTGACCGGTTTAATTGTGCGAAATTGTGCGCTGAGTGAGGCTCGAACCCGAGACCTCCCGTACACGTGCACGCAGCTCTACCAACTGAGCTACGTGTCTAACCCGAAATAATTCTGTTTTTAATTATACTTATATACTATTTACTTTAAACCGAAAATTATTTATTTTTAAAAAGCTTTTAAACGTAACGGACCGGTGCTGACCACAGGTCTCGAACCCGGGACCTGTGGGTTAGCGTACACACAGTCCACCGCTGGACTGTGTGTGTCACTTGGTTATTAACTCGGTTTTTATTATACTTAACATATACTGTGCGTCAACCCGGTTCAGTTAAAAAGGCGGATTTTTATTTCAAGTGGGTAAAGCTGGGACAGGATTCGAACTCGCGTCTCGTGTATGTTTGTTGCACACAGTCCACCGCTGGACTGTGTGTCTAACCCGTTTATTAAACCGATTTTAATTATTCTTATATTATACCACACTTCATCTTCTTCGTTCAAAACATAAACATCGATCAAAAGACTGTTATTTGCTAAATTAGCTCAATGAAGGTTATGAGTCATCGAAAAGAAAATGAATGGAAAGAGATTGGAGGGTTGATTGTACCAACTGTTCGCTTTTCTTCAGACGTCCGGCAAGGTCGTCGGCTCCGTCTTGGTGAGCTGCGGCTGATAGAATCTACCAATAAATTAGAGGGATTAGATGTGAAGTGGGACTACTGGGTAATGACTATCAGTGAAACAGAAGAATCATACCGACAATCAGCAGTTCCCCTGAAAGTTCAGAAATATCTCCGGCGAATCAGATAATCCGGCAACGTCGACTGCAAAGGATTCTGGGTGAGGGATTTATATTAGAATTTGTCTAATAAAGGAATGAGCCAGAAAAATCGAAGTAATTACCGTGCAGGTGGAAGTCTCGGTTTTCCGGCGACTTGCAGATGTTTTCCGGCGAGTAAATTTCCGTCGAGAAAAAGTGCGATTTGGGAGCGAAAAGGTTTCTGGCGAATTGTGGGTGAATTTATAGGGTAGTATCGAGGTGAATGGGGTCTGAATTCGGTCTTAATTCGAAGTCAGCCGTTCTCCGGCGGTTACGGCTGTTGTCGCGGGTTCAGATGTCCGTTACAACCGTCGCTAAAGTTAATTCAATGGTTAATTCGAGCGGAAACGTAATTTATTGGCGAAGTCGTCGGGATTTCCGACGACTGCTGTTTGGGCGCAAGTTGACCGAGTTTGAATTCCGCACATCATTATTTGATTTAATAAATCCATTAACTTAACAGAAAATCAAAGTGGCGGAGTGGTTTATGGTGTGTGAGTTAAGACTTTGAGGAAATAACCGGCTGACCCGGGTTCGACTCCCGGCAGCCGGTTTTCCTTTTTAATTAATTCATTTTGATATTTTTACAATTTTAATTTATATCTTTTAATTTGTTGATCAATTATGATTCGTTTAAAATTAAAATAAGCCGTAAATGAACAACAAAATTTTAAAACTGATTGTTCGGTTATTAAACGAAGCGGGTTTCGAAAACCCGTTTTTCGACAAATGTTACACTAGTGATGAATATTGTCACATTAATCTCTTGGGTAAATGACAATGTTCAAACCCTATCGCCTAAGTGATCAAATTAGATCCTGGCTAAAATGTTCAAGCACCCAATAGTAGTGCAAAGCCAATTTGCCATAATAAAGATAGTGACGCTTGATGCACTATCTGATAAATTCTGGACTATGTCCGATCTATAAATGCCTATAATGGCCCATTGAGACCTAGGTTATATATAAATATACCACATCTTATAATTAAATTTCTATATGGTCATAGAACCATGTTGTGAATAAGGGTACGCCATGGCATCTAACCGAATTCATCTCAATATTTAGAAGTGAGTTGCAAAAATGGTGGATTCAAATGAAGTAAATAGTAAGCGTAATGACGATGATGCCAATGAGAATATCATTATAAGTAAGAATGACTTGAGAGACCTCATTGCCGCTGAAGTCGGCAAAGCCTTAAAGGATAGATCTGAACGTCGGCCTGAGTCGAGTGCATCTCGCTCCAAGCCTGTTTCTAAACCAAAATCTCAGCCTAACCACTCAGAGCCGAAAAAGAGTGAGGCACACTCTTCAAATGTAAAGAGCGATGCGCATCCTAAGAAACCAAATGTTGATGGCGATGGATGCTCTTACAAGTATTTTGTATCTTGTAGACCTCATGACTTTAACGGGGAAAAATGAGCTATAGAATGTTTAAGATGGCTTGATGAGATGGAAACAGTAGTGGATATCAGCGGCTGCGCTGATAAGAATGTTGTTAAGTACGTGTCACAGTCATTCAAGGGTGATGCCCTTATCTGGTGGAAAGCCTTGGTTCAATCTACAGGCAAGGTTCATCTTTACAATCTGAGTTGGTCCAAGTTTGTGGACTTGATGAAAGATACCTACTGCCCACCTCATGAGGTGGAGAAAATTGAATCAGACTTCTTGAATCTGACTATGAAGAAGATGGACTGTTGGAAGTTTTTCACCGACTACAACTCTCTCTCAAGGCTAGTGCCTTATTTAGTTACCCCGGAGCCCAAACGTATCGCACGTTTCATTAATGGGCTAGCTCCTGAAATCAGGAGTATGGTTAAGGCGGTGTAGCCAGGCACCTACAAGTCCGCAATGCAGCTATCTCTCTCCCTCACACAGGACTATGTGAGGCAATTGTCAATAAAGACTGACAATGAGGGAAAGAGGAAATGGGAGGACGAAAACTCCCAGAAATTCAACAAAAGGGTAAGCATGGGTTTAGCAAAGATAATTCAAAGTCGAGCGACAAACCCAATTGTAAAACATGTGGGAAGCAACATTATGGGCAGTGTCGCCTAGACCAGAAGCCAAAGCAGTGTAATATCTGCAAGAAAACTGGGCATCGATCACATGAGTGCCGAATCATAAAAGATGCTACCTTTTTTGGATGTGGCGAGAAAGGCCACATCAAAACGAATTGCCCTAAGGCTACTTCTGAGAGTAAGGCTAAAACTACCGAGGCTAAGAAAGCCACTGCCAGAGCGTTTCAAATGAATGCTAAGGAAGCAGTGAAGGATAACAATGTCATAACGGGTACGTTTCTTATCAACGACACTTTGCTAGAGTTCTTTTCGATTCGGGCGCTGATAAGTCATTTGTAGATCATAAGATTAGTGAACTATTAAACTTGCCCGTAAGAACTCTAGACATAACCTATGAAGTAGAGCTCGCTGATGGAACTATAGAAACCGCTTCATCCATTCTTGACGGATGCATCATATCCATCAAGAATCATTCTATCCCTGTCTCTCTTTTACCTATGAAACTGGCGGGATTCGATGTAGTATTAGGCATGGAATGGTTATCGCATAACCAAGCACGCATTGCTTGAGATAAGAAACTCATTGAAATCAAATCCCTGTCTGGTAAAAACCTCACCATTCATGGAGACAAACACTTTGGATTACCTGATAAAGCAGTTTTGCTTAAGGCATCTAGATGTATGATGAAGGGATGTGTCATCTAAATGGCACAAGTCACTATTGATGAACCCAAGCTGAAAATTGAGGATATACCCATCATCTCTGAATACCCAGACGTGTTCCCAGAAGAATTACCTGGCCTACCTCCTGATAGGCAGGTAGAGTTTCGAATTGACATCATACCTGGGGCAGCTCCTATAGCTAAAGCTCCATACCGTTTAGCGCCAACCGAGATGAAAGAATTAAGAACCCAATTGGACGAACTTTTAGAGAAAGGTTTTATTCAACCTAGTTCTTCGCCATGGGAGCTCCTATCTTGTTTGTTAAAAAGAAGGACGGATCAATGCGGTTGTGCATTGATTACCGTGAACTCAACAAGATAACGATCAAGAATCATTATCCTTTGCCCAGGATCGACGATTTATTTGATCAATTGCAAGGTGCAAGCTGTTTCTCGAAGATTGATTTAAGTTCGGGATATCACCAGCTTAAAGTTAGGAATGAAGATGTTCCGAAAACTGCTTTTAGAACAAGATATGGACATTACGAATTCTTAGTGATGCCTTTCGGACTCACTAATGCACTCGCAACATTCATGGACCTCATTAATAGAATCTGCAAGCCATACTTAGATAAGTTTGTCATTGTCTTCATAGACGACATACTCATCTACTCCCATAATCAACCTGATCACGAGAGACACTAAAGGTGCATTCTTTAAATACTACGTCAGGAAAAGTTGTACGCAAAATTTTCCAAATGTGTATTCTGGCTACGTGAGGTTCAGTTCCTTGGACACATAGTAATTGAACAAGGTATCCAAGTAGATCCAGCAAAGATAGAAGCAATAATAAATTGGGAAGCGCCAAAGACACCTTCCGAGATACGTAGTTTCTTAGGACTGGCTGGTTATTATCGAAGGTTCATTGAGAACTTTTCACGAATAGCCGCTCCTTTGACAATCTTAAACGCGTAAGGATTCTAAATTCAACTGGGGTCCAAAGCAACAAGAATCCTTTGAGACACTAAAGTATAAGTTAAGCAACGCCTCGGTGTTAACTCTTCCAGACGGTTTTGAAGAGTTTGTAGTTTACTGTGATGCTTCGCACATTGGTATGGGTTGTGTACTTATGCAGAGAGGCAAGGTGATTGCCTATGCATCACGGCAATTGAAAGTGCACGAGAGAAACTACACCACCCATGATTTGGAACTGGGTGCGGTAGTATTTGCACTTAAACTTTGGAGACACTATTTATATGGAACAAAGTGTATCATCTACACTGACCATAAAAGTCTGCAACATTTGTTCAATTAAAAAGATTTGAACATGAGGCAACGTCGATGGATGGAAACACTCAACGACTATGATTGCGAAATTCGATGTCATCCAGGAAAGGCGAATGTAGTCGCTGATGCGCTTAGTCGCAAGGAAAGAGTTAAACCTTTAAGGATCAATGCCAAAAGCATCAAACTGAAGAATAGCTTAAATGAAAAGCTGCTAAATGCACAAAAGCAAGCCATGTATGAAGACAACATTTCCAAGGAAGGATTTGGTGCAACTATTGATCAGTTAGCACCTGGAAAGGACGGAATATTCCGATTAAATAATCGGATCTGGGTTCCGATCCTTGGAGGACTTAGAGATATAATCCTCCAAGAAGCTCACAGCTCTAAATATTCGGTTCACCCGGGAAGCGACAAGATGTATCAAGATCTTAAACCCAATTATTGGTGGATGGGTATGAAGAAAGATATAGCTAATCATGTAGCAAAGTGCTTGACGTGTTCTCAAATTAAGGCAGAACACCAGAAACCGTCAGGACTTCTACAACAGCTCGAAATCCCAGTTTGGAAATGGGAAATGGTAAATATGGACTTCATCACTAAGTTACCTAAGACCAAGCGTGGCAATGACACGATTTAGATTATCATGGATAGATTAACCAAATCCGCTCATTTTTTACCTATCAAGGAAACATATGATTCCGATAAGCTGGCTACGCTTTATGTCGATGAGATTGTATCATTGCACGGTGTGCCGATATCCATTGTATCTGATAGAGATACAAGATACACATCTCACTTTTGGAAAAGTTTCCAACAATCTTTAGGCACGAGATTAAACCTCAGTACGGCTTACCATCCGCAGACGAACGGACAAAGTGAGCGTACCATTCAAACCTTGGAAGACATGCTTCGAGCTTGTCTGATCGATTTAGGCGGAAGTTTGGATGATCACTTACCCCTAATCGAGTTTTCTTATAACAATAGTTACCACACGAGCATTAAGGCCGCTCCTTTTGAAGCCTTATACGGAAGAAAATGTAGGACGCCTGTGTGTTGGGCCGAAGTTGGAGAAGCCTAACTATCTGGACCCAAAATTGTCCTTGAAACCACGGAAAAGATTGTACAAATCCGTGATCGACTTAAGGCAGCTCGTGATAGACAAAAGAGCTATGCCGACAAAAGGTGTAAACCTTTACAGTTCCAAGTTGGTGACAAGGTTATGTTGAAGGTATCACCTTGGAAATGTGTAATGCTCTTTGGGAAAAAGGGCAAGTTAAGCCCGAGGTACATTGGACCATTCGAAATAACCGAATGTGTTGGATCTGTAGCTTATAGGCTTAAGCTACCTGAGAAGCTCAATGGAATTCATGATGTTTTCCACGTCAGCAACTTGAAGAAATGGCTAGTGGATGAGTCGCTAGCAATGCCTCATGAAGATATTCAAATCGATGAAAACTTGCGTTTCGTAGAGAAACCAATTACGATCGAAGATCGGCAAGTCAAAAAGCTTCAAAGAAAACATGTGCCTATTGTGAAGGTCAAGAGGGATGCCCGTCGAGATCCCGAGTATACTTGGGAAGTTGAGTCCGATATGCGACAAAAGTACCATTATCTATTTGAATAAATCTCGAGGTCGAGATTTTTATTAAGGGGGTGAAGATGTAACACCTCGAAAATTTCATCCAATAAATTCCGACACGTGTCCCGAAAATTCTTGGTGGCCACATGTAGCCGAGAAGGACTAAGGGATGCCGTCATGTTATTATAATAACCTCTAAACGACCATCGGAAAAGTCGGAGGATCAAAGTGGAAAAAGGGCCAAGTATTCTCCATCTGGGAGGTCCTTACGGACCGTAACCACCAATGGTTCCGGACCGTAAGGTAGTCAAGTTAATTGTTTCAGTAAGGCGGTTACGGACCGCAAGCCTTATTGGTTACGGTCCGTAACCAGTTCAAATCAGTGGGCGCCATAGGTCCTTACGGACCGCAAGGCTTTACCCTTACGGTCCGTAAGGGACTGCCAGTGGCAGATTCTTGGCAGCCTGCTGCCCTGCCACCTCTCCCGCAAATACCACCCTTCCCCTTGCTCACACCACGACCAAAAACACTTGTTCTCATCTGAGATCATCCCCCAACACCTGTCTTGATCCTATGCATTCCCCATTGCTATAAATAGCCACCTTGGGTGAGCTTCAAACTTGCTCATTCATAAATCTTCTTCTCTCTTGCTCACTTGGAGGTTCCTGAGCTCATTGGGGACTTCCTCTGAGTTTCTTAGTCTTCTTTGGATCACTACTAAGTGTTCTAACTCAGTTCTTTTAATTTTGTAGGCTTTAAGCCAAAGTCAAAGCGTTGACGTAAAAACGCTTTGACTTTGAGCTAAGACCATTATGGTCCAGCCAATGTTCGTAACGAACATGGCTACGTGATCGTAATAAGGTAGGCCTTAATCCCTCAAGAGGGTACCTCCTGATTACCACGTTTGCTTGGTCAATTGACGGGTCAAAGTTATGTTAATAAAAGTCAAACGGGTCAGTTTTGAAATAAAATCATAACTAGCAATGTAGGTGTTATAAAACCTGTCTTGACACACTAACAACTTGGTAATAATCATAAGAACATGTAGGAACATGTTCCGCTCGTCAATCCCAGGTCTAAGGTCGGTTCGCAACCGAAAGTCGCGAAAGTTGACTTCTGCTTTGACTTTCAGTTCTGACCCGATTTAGCAACATTAGCTTCTGTTCCTAAGTTGAATTATGACCATGTTATAGTATACTATAACCCTCTGGAGTTATAGGACATGGTCATGTAGTAATCCGAGTCGTTATGCAAGTATCCGATAAATTTGCCTAAACTTTGCTAAAATGCCCTTCATACTCAAAAGCATTGTTTTAATATAAACGAGCACACGAATGGATTATGTATTGATTTATAAACATGACTAACTTATTTTGATGTCAATAATCTGGTCATAACCTGAGTTTTGTTTAATCATCGCAAATCATGCTTTTAAAGGACCAAATCGCCCTTTTGGCGCATAAAACGATTTAAACATAGACTTGACATCAAAACTCAATACCTACTGATGTAATATCACTATTAGAATTATTTGGATGTTCATTCAGGTTGCAAACTAAGTTTAAGCTATAGTTTGCATATTATGTCCTTAAATGATGATATTGCCCTTTCGGCACTTTAAATGGGTTTTAAACATTTAAATGAACCAAAACTTTATACCCGCTGATGTAATATATATATAAACCTATTTTGGTCATACAAACCTGGTCACAACGACAGTTTTACTTAAATACCATTTAAATCGTCATTTAGCGACTTAATCACCATTTCGGCGCATAATATGGTTTAAAACCATATTAGAGCATCAAAGCTTGATACCTATTGATTTCAAAATATATTTTCAAATTATTAACAGTAGGTACATGTCCAAAACTCAGACTCCCAAATAAGTTATCAAATTATATGTGAAATGACCAAAATGCCCTTTCAGGACATAGTTTGGTCTTAATCTATAAACCACACATATAATTGATATTCTACTGATATAACATCATAAATAGGAACTTATACAGAATGATTATGTTAATAACATCAGTCTACGTGTAAGCTCGTTTATTACATTTTTAAATGACGAAATTGCCCTTTTAAGGCATAGTTTGCTTTTAAAACCATAACGGGCCATTATATCAGTAACCTACTGCTATAATAACATATTTTAAACATAATGACATATGGAACTTGTGTAGGACTCACCCGGTTACCTAGTTTCGCTTATATATGTGTACAGTTAAGCGTACTTGACTAGTTTACGCAATTTAACCGAAACGGGTTTAACCATATCAAATATTCTGAAATTCCACAATGTAAAATGGTAACCCATATTATACAAGTCTTAGTACTTGTCGGGTCCAAAATACATTCTTTTCCGGTCACCGCTTAATCTAGCGTTTCATACTGTTATCTTTATTTTAAGTTTGCTGGTCTAAGTCAATGACTAAATAAAGACCCGCTAGCTAACTAATCGGTTAATAATACCATCCATTCCAGACTAGAGACTTCCGGTATTTTGTCACCAAGCTAGTTTAATTTGATTACGGCTGTGCCTTGCTTATTTTCTTATTTACTAAAGATTTGCAAGCCAGGTAAATACTTTAACTTATTTTCCCTTATACGGGCTTGGGATACGGTATGCTAATACCGCATGGTTGGATATGGGATCAAAGACCAATGAGTCGGGAATTCAACTAAACCATTTTAATTCGTTTTGCTTAATCTTAAACATTTGGGGGTTAAAACGACCGTGTCCTGGATATCCACGGCTCATTTAATTGCAAATGGCCACGACCTAAGCACGGGGTGTAGGCATACACCCGTCAGATGCTACATTAAATTATAACCCATTAGGGGTGCACCTATTAAAGGTGTCAAAGTGGTGTGTCGATTAATCATGATCCCGGCTTAGTTTTTGGGCTCTAAATGTATTATTAGCATGTAAAACTGATAACATGAAAATTATTTGTCCCAAGTTATTATTAAGTACCATTGCGTACACTAAATGTCTTTGAAATGTTTTTAAAATGAGTCGGTTAAATGTATTTACCAGTGAAAACTGACGTATTTTCAAAAGACTAAGCGCAGATGACAAGTATTCGTAATAGGCTGGAAGTACTCGGCGAAGCTTAGAAGGAATTGCAACCCTTGCTTAGAAGGCCTTAGTCTGTCAAGTTTCTTTTTGTAATCATTTCGATCCGCCTGTGGATCTAGTTACAAGCGTTGTATATTATTTTTGAACTTTGAACATTCATACGTTTGTAATAGTAATTATCCAGACTTCCGCTGTGTTATATTGTATTGTTTGGTAATGATGATATCAACTTACGTCACGATATTCCCCAACCGGGCCCACCGGGTTACACGTGGAAATTAGGGGTGTGACAAAGTAGTACTCATCATAAATCTCCCAGCGCGCTCGTAATTTTTTGATTGGGCTTTGGGCTTAGTTACTGCTCGTAATCCACTAAAAGGGTATGAGTTGTACTGCACCCAAATGAGGCCAAACACGTGAAAACCCTTGATTTCAGTATTTAAGACCCTATGACGACAGTAAACTGGAGAGAACGCGATTTGCAGGCTTAGAAAACTGTTTAGGAGCAGAACTGAAGATCCGAAGGTCTTGGTGTTTGAAGAATTGAAGATCTATCCATTCAATTCGTGTCTAATTGTGCATATCAATTCGGTTTGCTTTCGTTTTCAATTTCTGTCACATCCATGACTTTTTTAGATCTACGTTTGTTTGTTTTACATTACTATGCTAGGATAAACTTCTGTAAGTCATTTAGCTATGATGATTCTTGTTCTGGTTTGATTTATACATTGGTTTACGTATGATTGTGTGACTTTAGTAACGTTGGTTATTTTGATCTTACGATGTGTATGATTGCATGTATGTATTGATTTTGTTATTGAATTGTGTGGTTAAATCGATCTTTCAATGAGGTATCTAGTTAGATTCGATTTCTTCTGTCTTTTGATTATGTTAGCACTCGTTAATCTAAGGCTTGAAACCTTAATCGTTAATAGACAACTTGGTAACTTGACTAAGAAAACGTGTGAGCTGCGTACATGATAGGTCGGAATTAAAGGACCTGGAAACTAGTTAGAGTTTTCTAAATGGTTGATCTTGATTAGTCTGTAAGTCGCAATGTTCCTTGTTTAGTCAATAACCCAACTTAGAAACCCTAAGGCATACAGGATGATAACTAAAACTTGCTTCACAAGATTAGGTTTGGTGTGTGTCGATAACATTGATTCCTTAGTTTTGTGGGATTAACCCTAGCAGGCTCTAATCTGTTTTAGCACTCTCACGTTATTTTAACTAATTAGTAAAATAGTCTCTATAACCAATTAAAACCAGTAGTCATTCTAGTCAAGATGAGTGAAAGTCTAAATGGTTAATTCTATAATCTAATTTCTCTAAATTCACAATTCATGTTTACTTGCAATCATTTGTTTATTGACAAATCATTCTTACATCAGTTAGATATTGTCAGGCGATATATTATTAGGAGCTACCATGTCTTTAGGATTGATACTTGGTTATTACCATTGTTATACTACTTATACGATAGGTACACTTGCATGTTATGTGTGTAGTTTGGTTTTAGGTGATTTTCGTTTTTATAAATTTAAATATTGTGTAATTGACATATTTTATATGTACCATTCGCATGCATCAGAAATTACATTCAAAGTTGAGACGGTCTATAAACATTTCCCGAGTTGGGGATAAATTTAACCAATAGGTCAAAGTTAGGATTATTAAAATTCAATTTCTTTACATCATGACCTCTTTACATCACCTCCCTAAGGTTTTCGAGTAACAAGTATAGATTTTATGATTTCAAATTTGTTATACATTTCGGTATTAAGACTAACTTCTGTTAATTATAGGTAAAATAACCAAAAATGCCCTTTTTAATAAGAAGAGGGATTATTTTTTGTAATTAACTAGATGTAAATAGAGGGAATAGTTTAGTAACTAACCCCAAGCCCCTTTGAAATCAAATTGTTGGTGACCCTTATTGTCTTCGGCTATGCAGTCAATAGCGTGCTATAGCGGTGCTATAGCGCTTAGCGGACACTCGATCTCATAGCGGTTCAAATAGCAGTCTGCTATAGTGGTTCCGCTATTAGCGGTGCTAAATGCCGCTATTTGACCGCTATTTTGAAACCCGTATAACGATCGTAGCACTACTTTTAGCGTTTTTTTTTATATTTCAACCCAAAAACCCATATTAATCAACTTTTTGTTTGAAATAAACCTAAAAGTAAAGGCCCAAACGTAAAACTAAACCTAAATCAAGGTCTAAAGTCTTCATTTGCTGGATTCGTTTGACGTTGGTTCTTCATCGTTCAACAAAATTAAACCTAAATCTAGAAATTGTTGGACTTCCACTTTCATGTTTTTATTTTTTGATATTACTACTAATATTTTGCATGATATTACTATGATTTTGATACCACTATCAATATTTTCAAATATATATTTATATTTATATATAAATACATAAATTATGCATGGTATATAAATTACCGCTATAACACCGCTATAACCTATATATCATATAGCGGACCTTGACCGCTATATGATTTTGGACCGCTATAACTGCATAGGTCTTCGGTGACCATCGCCACCAACACCTTTGCTCAAATTATATCACCACCAAAACCTACTAACTCACAAATTAGATCGAACATGCTTATCCCCTCATGAATGTCGGCGACCCACCCATCCTCTTCCTCCCCCAATCAATTCATCAGTGAAACATGTAACTCGCAAATCAGATCGAACCAAAACATCGATTCATGACTTTTAGGAAAATTTATCATCTTTCATGGCAATCGATTCAGGTGGAATAGTTAACGAGGACCGATTTATGGGTTTTGAACGAGAATCATGGATTGGACGTCGGTGGATTGAGTCATTGACCCGATCAATTTTTACAAGAATTGGTTTTGGTATGTTGGTCATTCATTGTACCAATGTTTCTTGAGAAATAGCTAGGCCAAGATGATATATTTTTGGTTGTTAAACACCATCGATTTTGGTAATTAGTGGAGAAGAATGGTGATATGTGTGAGGCTGGTTCGATCGCCGGAAAAACCAGTTCTTGGACCCGTAATAGAATTTTCGGTAGCCCTAGTTGAAGTTACGGGATGGACGTGGCTTAGTTTGGAGTTGATTTTGCATGGCTGTCGGAGTGGTTCCCAGAGTAGTTAACGCGGACTGATTTAAGAGGTGGGGGGTTCTATTCTGTTTCATTTTTATTATTTTAATTTAATTTAAGAAATTTACACAAATTAACCATGTATTTTAATTTTCAATATGTACATGAATATTCCATGTACTTTTAGTTTATTTTACTCAAACTTAATAGAAAGTTTAACGGCAATTAGACTTAATACTCAAAGATATTACAAACTTAAAACCATATAACTTGAACTTGTTAATCAAAAAACTTAGTACTTACATATATTACTTTTAGTAAACCACAAGTTAATAGGTAATTTTATTTTAAAATCACTCAGAATAGTTTATACTCCTAAACTATAATAATAGATGTATCATGGAACAGGATAAGCTATTTTAAATTGTTTGTGAGCTCTTCTTGATTGTCATTATTAAATTGCTTATTCCAAAACATTTTAAAGAGTAAAATAATACAACATACAATCTCCTATAATCTCAAATAAAAACTCACATATAGCTCTCGAATATTGTTTTTAATCATAAGACGATGTAGCTTGTCATTCTTTTCTTTCTTTAAAATTGTGTTAGGTTAATCACCTAACACGACCATACTAATTAAAGAAGAAGAAAAAAAATCCTTTTCCTCGTCAACTTCATCATCTTTAAAAAAAATGAAAGCCAAGGCATCAAATTAAGATTAAAAAGGGTTAAAAGGTGAGACAAATCAAGTGCTTCTGTCACATAATAATTTGAACTGCATCCAAATCTTTATTTTTCAAGTACGTCTCTCAGATTTATTTAAGTGTTCATGCACACATGGAAAGTAAATGGAAACACCCTAAAAAGTATGCAGTTTCATAAAAAAAAATGTTTAGTATTTGTGATAAACTAGTAAATTGAACATGATGCGACGAGTCCAAATGTAAAGTAACTCAGATTTGTACAGTAACGATTTGAATCATTTATGAAGTTACGTTAAAACGTAGATAAACTGAAGATGTACATAAAAATAAGCACATAAACGTATTATATATGGCCCGACTTATTTGCGAAAGAAATTTACGACGAACACCAACCTGGACTTATACCGACACGTACATAAAAATAAGTAAAGAATTATGTTTTTTAAGTTAAAAATGGTACCGCGCCGTTACGGTGGCGCCGAAACGTAAAGTAAGTCGAATTTATAAAGTCTAATGAAAACTTATTATATTTGACCCGACTTGTTGTAAAATAAAATTTATGCAAAAACGTAGATCAATTGAAAATGTACTAAAGAAAAAAAACATATTATATCTGAGCCTACCCATTTTCAAATAAACGTAACCAACTTAAATTTATACCGACACGTGCATAAATATAAGCATGTAAAAATGATTATAGAGTTTTTAGAAAGTTGAAGGATTGTCAGTGCCAATACTAATGTTAAATGGCAAAGACTATGATAAACAAAAACTTACTAAAAAAACCTTATTAGAGTTAATTATTGTTTTCGTCCATGTGGTTTATCAAAAATCACTATTTCAGTCAATTAGTTTAAAATTTGTGATTTCAGTCCCTGTGGTTTCACTTTCGTAACAATTTCAGTCCATGTGGTTTCACTTTCGTAACCACTTCAATCAATTTATTCTGTAAGTACAGGGACTGAAATGGTTGCGAGGTGGACTGAAATGGTTACGAAAGTGAAACCACAGGGACTGAAATCGCAATTTTTAAACCAATGGACTGAAATAGTGATTTTTGACAAACCACAGGGACGAAAACAGTAATTAACTCTTAAAAAAAATTGACTGGTCACCCAACTTGTTTTTTTAGCTATATAGAATTTTTGAAGCATCATTTTTACTATTTACTTGTGAACTTCCCTCTTGAGAAGCTTGTGATGCAATCTCAAACTATCTGATGAAACTTCGCTCGAAAACCTTGAACTTCTAAAACTTTCATGAAGATGATATGTAATTTCTTTATCTTAGACGGAGTCAATGGGTCGTTCGACTCCACTCAAGAAGTTATACATAACATCAAGTGCTCCTTTAGGTAAACATAATGATCAGGAATGGTTTCCACATGCCACTTAACTCTTCGACACTACATTGAAGATATGCATGCATAATATCCCATACGTCTTAAACTTTGCACATGAACATGTGATATATCACAATATAGGATATGATATATCACAATATAGGATAGACGAAAGCTAACAATTCTTTAATATACCTTATCAATATCCAATTGCCCAACCGTATATTTCATCTCTTCTAAACAATTCGGTTAGACACATTTTATATAATTATTCATTGCAATAACAAGTCAAACCAGGATGTGGATGTGGCGTTGTATATTATGTTGTTTTTAAATGATATAAGGGGGGTGGGGGCGCTACGTGGTGGTGTGTGGTGGTTGGGTGATAACGCGCGCTGGTGACCACGCATGAAAATTTGAAAGTTGCGTTGAGGAGTGGATGGTGTGGTGAGTGATGGCACCCCCAATAAAATCCATCACTAGTGATGGAACCAAGTTCGATGACGTGACGGAACATAATTGGGTGTGGTGAGTGATGAGAAGTGGAGCATCCCCAACCCCTAACGTATAGAAAAGCAAAAGAAAAACCAAAACCAAAGTATGTTAAAGATATATGAAAGTAACAAACCAATAGACACTAAATTTCTTTCAATTTACAAGATTGAACAGCCGAACAAACTTTCATTAAACCAAGAAGCAAACAAACACAAAGTCCAGCAAGATGCTGACTAAACATAACACCAAACATAAAAACAAGTTAAACAACACTACCAAAAGAGCCAAATCACAAACTTGGTAGTTTCTAACAAAAAACACATACAATTACATTTTAGGCTGGTCATGATAACCTAATTAACAAACATGTGTATTGAGTTAATAACTCATTTAACAAATTTACAACTCTCATTTGTATATGTTTATAACCTCTCAACCGGTTTATGACAATTTTAATTAACCTGTTTTCAAATTTAATCGATTTGCTTGCAATACGCCACCGCTTTACCCCTTCAGATAAATAAATTAAATTAAACTAAATGAGTCGTGTTCATGTACCACTTCTTTAAACATATTAAGTTAGAATGTATATCTTTCAACATGAAAAAAATATGAGTCGTGTTATTTTACATCATTTATAAACACTATGATTTCCAGCCAAGGAATATCATGTTGCTGTCTGACACTCTCTTATTAGCCCGAATAAAATACAATTTTACCCTTATTTTAAAATTACTAATATGTCTCTTGTTAAAAATTACAGTAATTGCGCTCAGTTAAAAATTACAATATTGTCATCGTTTTAGATTTTGACAAATTACGATTCATCCCAGTTCAAAGTTACGCTTTTTCCCCGGTTCCAAATTATAGTTTTACCATCGTTTTAGTTTTTTTTTTTTTTGTAAAACTATGGAAGTGTTTTTTTAATTGATTGACTTGATGTAATTTTTATTTGTGTCAGGAGCTGCCTAGCAATCGCTCAGTGGTCCTAATAAATTCAGTTTTGCTCTATCTCAAAATTATAGTGTTACTATGGTGGTGTTTTTTTTGATTGGTTAAGAAACATTCGGCCTAACGGTCTACAACGCGAACGCGCATAAAACTAGTTCTATATATAGATACATATGTACATAGTTTACCCTCCTTTCTTGAGATCTGTTTGTATATGCCTTTAGATCCTTTAACCTCATGCTAGTATGTTGTCATCTTTTGACTCTGCCTTCTTTTCTTGTTTTCTTGTGTGGCTGCTTTCTCACTTTGTATTTTCATACAACAAAGTAACATATAGTACAGGGGTATTTCTTGCCAACTTCAAAAACAAAAAGGATAAACCTATAAACAAGCTCGTACCCCCATCTCCCTTTTGACTTCATTCTTTCATCTCTTTAATCTTTCTCTCTCTGCATTTATCACTTTCTCTGCAGTTTTTGAATCGCAAAGGTGGTGTTGGAGGTGGGTTGCGCGCCATCATCAATTTCATTCTCATTTTTTGATGAAACTCACGTGAATTTATATTCTTATACGTACAAAAGTTATACGTATACTCTCTTTCTCGATCTCTACGCCCCTTACCGTTTAATTTATTTATACAACACATAAGTTTGCGGGTGTGCATTACTTTGATAATTTTCATGAATCCCATCACCTTTTATAGGGATTCATTATTCATCATTCACACTTCATTACCACAAAAAATTTGAAGATTGGTTTATATATATTGTGGAAATAATATAATACAATGAGTCGATTTGGTGAACTACTCGCTCTCTTCTTACAGGAAAGTTACATTTTTATTAAATTTTGATTATTTTATGAATCCCATCATCTTTTTTTAGAGATTCATATCAGAACTTTTTTATTTTTATTTTTTATATATTTTAAGCAGAGCGATATGGATTTTTATGTAAAATAACACTAATTCTTATTTTTTTTTAATTTTTTATGAGATTCATGACTGGAATTGCACCAAAAACTCTAAGATTGATCGATTTCGTGAACTACTTGGTTCGTTTATGCAGGAAAGTGAAGAAACGGAGAGAGCAATGGACCGCGGTGGAAGGTTAAGACGACGGAAGAGCCTCCATCAACGGCTAGGATTAAAGAACATTGTTTGTTGCGGGTCCACATGGGGCTTTGGTGCGTCCGCCATGAGCGTACAAAACGACAACGACGACGACGAAGACTACAGTTACAATGAAAACCGCATCGTGGAATCAGCCCATCAACAAGAAAATGTGATGGACGTCAACCTCACGCGGCTGGACACCAATCCAGAGCACGAGTGCACCCACCCGCCTCCCAGAATGAATCTGGCGGCCGCATTGGCCGCCGAACGTCAGTTCCGGTCATCAACATTGACCGGAACTGATGATGTGGAGTGGGTGGGTTCTAACAATGATGTGTTTATGATGTCAACGGATGTGGGGACACCATTGAGGATATCACTGATGAGGTTGTTGGAAGAGACAGAAAGGGAAACGGACGGTCAGGATGATGGGGATGAGGGGTTGAGGAAGGATGAGATGTGCTGCGTGTGCATGGGAAGGAAGAAGGGTGCAGCGTTGATTCCATGCGGACACACGTTTTGTAGGGTGTGTTGTAGGGAGTTATGGTTGAACCGAGGTAGTTGTCCCCTTTGTAACCGATCTATCCTTGAGATTCTCGACATTTATTAATTTTCCTTCTTATATAGTTATAAAATCACTTTTATTTTTATTTTTAATAAAGTTTCTTCTAAATATCCCAAAGTATAATCGGATTTGATTAGCGTGGGTCGTGTGTTTATTAGTGTTCTAGTTAAAGGAAATAACTTAGCTAGATGGGTATGGGCTAGCGTCTTCTTCCACCTCAACCCTCCTCTTAGGAAGAATGAGTTGGGCCCAACTTATGCATATAACACAATAGTAGGCCCAACTGGCAGCCTAAAACGAATTGATGATGGAACGGCAAATATAAGGCTGTAAAATGAAGAATGTAGGCATGAACGAATTTGTATGTGAAAGTTCTAGCATCCCATCTCCCTCTCTTTGTAAACAGTAGTTCTATTTCCGTCCCATTTCTGTAACCAATTTCTTATTAATTTAGTGAAATATGAGCCGATCACTTCATAGTTATTGTGTTTGATTACCAAGCTTTTATCGAATCACAACAACACCGTCATGCGCTAGATTAAGAGGGCGCCAAGCATGAGTTCGTCATGCCATTAACGGGCTAGTTAAATGATGGGTTAGTTAAAGCCTCACTTCCTACATGGCGATGACGTAATGCTTTAACTAGCCCATATTATTTAAAGTTTTATACCACATCATGTAACCTTAGTGTGTTATGTTAATTTGTGTGTTATGAGCGCTTAGAAAAAGTTTCTTGAGGTCGTTTAGATCATATCATATATATTATAACTTTTTTTTTCATGAGATGCGGCAACTCTGTCCACTGCATTAAAAGTATGTATGTTGAAGATCAAAGTACTTAATGCACACATAGAACTCTAACTTGTCTTGTGTACTTTTTGTAACATGTAGGAGACAAACAAGTACAGTTTAAGGTGATGTCTGTCAATAGAATACTTTTATAATACTCATTAAAGCCCCAAGCTGGCATAAGTACTCTTGCACCAACCATTGAAAGTAAAGGAGTTCTTTAGAACTTTATTCCATAACTAGTCATGTTGTATTATTGCAATTTCTTAGTGAGAAAACAATTTATGTTGTTAGAGCATAAATTATCCAAGTTAATTGGGGTTTCTTATATTTCTACCCCCCCCCCCCCCCCTCTCACTATTTAATTAGACCATATGAGAATCTTTATGGAAAATGATAACCGTAAGAATTAATGTGGACCATTCATTTCTCTATGCATTTTTCTTTCGTTTAAAGGTTCTTTTTCGACTTTTTTTTTAATTGTACTATGTGTCTATAAAGATAGATTATGGTTCTAAGCATATTTTTGTTAATGTACGGATGTGTTTAAAATTTGGAAATAAGAATATGTACATTGAAGAAGTTGATTATTCAAAACAAAGGTTTGATAACGTGTGTGTACACACATATTAACAAATTATAAAACTAGAGAGAGAAATTAAAATTCACAGATTAACAAATTATGCACCTGGAAAGGGAAATGCTAATATACATATGTGTACAAATTAACAAATTATGTAACTAAAGAGAGAAATGATAATGTACACATGTGCACAATTAATAAAAACTCGAAAAGGGACATTTATGCTAAAAAAAATTTACAAGAGAAATGTGTGGTTCTCATTGTTTCTTGCACTTCTCATTTTACAATAGGTTCTCTTAGGATCAAGCACATACACGAAGTTAGAAGTCCGTGTATTATGTGGGTTGAATAAATGTTTATTTTATATGTTGTATTATAGATATTAGAATCACAATATACATGTTTATTATAAAGAAAATTTTACGAATATGGGAACCGAATTTAAAATTTGTCTATTGTTAAAACACTTATATACGAAGGTTATCTTAGGGTCTCACTCATACACGCAGTTAGAAATCCGTGTATTATGTGGGTTGAATAAATGTTTATATTATGTGTTGTATTATAGATATGTTAAAATCATAATACACATGTTTATTATAAAGAAATTTAATAAATATAGGAACCGAATCTAAAATTTGTATATTGTTAAAACACTTATACATATCTAATAGTTTATATTAACTATATTATATAACTATTTAAGATTTGTAAACTAATAATTGATGTGAATAGTATTTAAAGTTACAAATGAAATCTTAAAGTATTATAACGTCTAAAAAAATAATTTTACCGGTATCAAAACTTATAAATTTTAGATCTTTTATGTCATTACTAAATAAACGTACAATTATGAGTGTTCATCTATATATAAAAATATAAATAAAATTTATGTCACGATAAAATAAATAAATCTATAAATCTAATATATAATTGAAGCTTACAAAGTCAATTTTTCAAACAACATTTACTCTAATTACCTATAATCTTTTCCCTTAATAAGATTAGACTCACACGTCCTAAAAACACCTTATAATTGGTTTAGATTCTGTATTTTTTGTAATAGATAGACAAATATGTAGCTAGTATTATCTTCCAATTAAGGTAATGCAATACATTTTACATTTACCTTAAATGTATTTTTTTTATGTGTGTAACTGTGTAATAACTTTCCTTTGTCATTTAGTGAAGTTGTTTAGACTAGGTTTCTCTTAGTCTTTTTGCTCGTCAAGTTTGTGGTTCTTATAAACCCGTCAATAGAAAAATTAATCATTAAAATATATAAGAGTATGTTGTCACAAGCCAAATGTTCGAAGATCGTTTTGCTAGTGTATGTACTTGAACATTGGGGTTCACTGGCTAGTCTGAGACTTTATCAGGGATGAACTGTGACACCTCGTAAAAAGCCGTCCAATAAAATCCTGACACGTGTCCCACTGATCCTCGTATGCCACGTGTTCGCTGAGAGGGACCAATGCGTCGTTATGTTATTTTATAACCTCTGAACGGCAAGTTTAAAGTCGAGGGACCAAATATGACAACACGCCATTTTATGGCCTCTGAGTGACCTTTACGGACCGTAAGCCTTAGTGCTTACGGACCGTAAGAGTGAAATGAGCTTTGATCTGAGAGACGGTTACGGACCGCAAGGCTAAGTCCTTACGGTCCGTACCCATTTCAAAACCAGGGGCGCGTTAAGGTCATTACGGACCGTAAGACCTGACCCTTACAGTCCGTAAGGCACTGCTAGTGGCAGAATGTTGGCAGCATCTGTGTTTGCCACCTTGCTCGCGAAAATGCCACTTCTCCCTGGTCATGCCACATCTCTAGATACTAATCAACTCCAGGAGAAGCTTGGGCACACTTGGCATGATCCTCTTGATCTTGTGCAAGTATAATAGGACCCCTTGTGCACCTCAAACCTTGCTCATTCACTTCTTCTCCTCTCTACATCTCATCTGGAGCTTTCTTCTGATTAATAGCCTCCTATTGAGTTTTATTTTCTCCAAGGATCACTTGGAAGTGTTCCTTCCCTCCTCATTTCACTTTTATAGGCTTAAAGCCAAAAGTCAAAGCGTTATCGTAATAACGCTTTGACCTTCGGCTAAGACCATTATGGTCCATCCATTGTTCGAGTCGAACATGGCTAAGTGATCGTAATTACGTAGGTGTTAGTACCTTAAAAGGGCACCCCCTAAAGATCACGATTACTAGACCTATTGACGGGTCAAAGTTAAATCATTAAAAGTCAAACGAGTCAGATTTTTATAAAACTCATAATCTGAGTTTATACATGTTATAAAAATGTTTTGACACTTAAAATAACTTGGTAATAATTGTTAGAACATGTGCAAACATGTTCGGCTCGTCAATTCCAAATTTAAGGTCGGTTCGCAATCGAAAGTCGCAAAGTTTGTCTTCTGCTTTGAGTTTCGATTCTGACCCGAATTAGCAACTTTAGCTACTGAATTTAAGTTGCATTATGATCACATTGTATTGTAGAAATAACCCTCTGGAGTTATACTACATGGTCATACAGTAATCTGAGTTTATTTTACAAGTTTCGTATTTATGCCTTATGTTGACTAAAATGACCTTTTTACTTAAAATGAGGTTTTAAATATAAAAGAGCATGCAAATGAAATATAAACTGATATGTTAACTTGTTTAACTTATTTTGATGTCATAAATCTGGTCATAGGATGAGTTTTGCATAAATATCGTAAATTATGTTTTAAAATGCCTAAAATGCCCTTTCGGCACAAAGAATGGTTTTAAACATAATTCTTTCACCAAAACTCATTACCTACTGATGTAATATCATAAATAGGATTATTTTGGATATCAAGTCAGATTATAAACTGATTTTACATTCAAGTTCTTGTATTAAGTCTTTAAATGACGATAATGCCCTTACGACACCTAAATGGGCTTTAATCCTGGATTTTATATAAAACTTCCACCTACTGATATGTTAAATTAAATACATATCTTTATTATAAAAACCTGGTCATAACATCAGTTTTAGTTAAACATCGCTTACATCGTTATTTAGCGACTTTTGCACCTTTTTGGCGCATAGTATGGTTTAAAACCATATTTAAACATCAAGACTTGTTACCTACTGATTATAAAACTTATTTTTAATATCTTTACAGTAGATACATGTTCTAAACTCAAAATCCCAAATGAGCTATGAAAACTATGTGTGAAATGACCAAAATGCCCCTACGGCGTATAGTTTGGTCCTAAACTATAAACCACACATCTAATTGATATCCTACTGATATAACATCATAAATTATCTATTTTTACGAAATTTTTATGATCATGATAGCAATTTACTTGCAAGCTCCTTTTATAAGTCGTAAAATGACCAAAACGCCCTTATGAGGCTTAACTTGATTTTAAAACCTTAACGGACATACATGTTGATATCCTACTGATATTATAACATGTTCAAAGTATAATGGAATATGGAACTTGTATATGACTCATCCGGTTACCTGGTATCGCTTATATGCGTACAGTTAAGCCTACGTGACTAGTTTACGTAATTTAACCGAAACAGCCTAATCTCATCATTTTTATTTCAAATTCTAGAAGGTAAATAGTTTACTCATATTATACAAGTCATGGTACTTGTCGGGTTTAAACTACATTCTATTCCGGTCATCGCTTAATCTAGCGTATCGTACCATTTTCATTTATTAAGACTAGCCGGTCTATGACTTAAATAGGACCCGTTAGCATTCTAGTTGGTTATTAATACCATCATTCCAGACTAGAGCCTTCCAGTAGATTGCTACCCATACTTAACTTTTGATTAACGGTTGAGTTATTATATCTTTTGAAGAAGTAGCTCAGGTAAATACTTTTAACATATTTTCCCTATACGGGCTTGGGATACGGTAAATTATTACCGCTTGGTCGGGTATGGGATCATGTTGTCGGATTGTGATTTAACTAAATCTCATAACCCGTTTTAATCTGTATTATCTGATAACTTAAACATTGGGGGTTAACTCGACAGTGTCCTGGATATCCTCAGCTCGTTTAAGTTACTAATGGTCACGACCTATGCACGGGGTATAGGCATACACCCGTCAGATAAATTATTTTTATACTCTTTGTGAGTTATTTAAGTGGCGTATCGGTTAATCAGGATATTCGGTTTCTGCACCAGACCCCATATGTATTGACAAACCTGTAAAATTGTATACAAGATCATTTTGAATTGTCCCAAGTTATTTATGAAAATGTGTCATGTGCACTTAAAACAATTTTTTTAAGATTTTCAAAATGTGTCGGTTATTTGTATTTACTAGTGAAAACTGACGTATTTTCAAAAGACTAAGCTACATGTACCAACACGTAATAGGCTGGGAGCCGCTCGGTAGCGACGTAGAGGATCTTGCAAGTCCTTAGTTGTTCCTAAAAGTCTGTTGATCACTTTTGTACATTTTACGATCCGCATGTGGATCTTATTACAAGTCCTTGTATATGTAATTTGAACATTTCGGTTTGTGATATTATTTTAAATCCAAGACTTCCGCTGTGCTACTCTGTGTTGTTTGGTTATGATGTTATCAATCTTATGTCACAATACTCCCCACCGGGCCCACCGGGATCTACGTGGAAATCGGGGTGTGACATGAACTTAGCGGATTAAGAAGGTGTACTTACCTAATTGTGTCTATCCAACAAACGCACCATTGATCGAGAGTTGTTGTCGTTCTCATGCCGAGTAAAAGGCAGGATGAAAATAGTGACCCTTATCAAGATCAGGAGGGATTGGCTTATCCCGCACAACCAGGGAAGCCTCATGGAGCCTCAAAAGATAAATGCGGCCCAGTGTACTCACCTCATCCTTTTCACATAATCTACCTGATGTAGGCCAAAATGCGCATATTCTTATATCAAATTATAACTACTTTTTAATATGTTTTATTAAAGAAATATTCAAAATAGGCTTAAATCGGACAAAACCAACCCAAGAAAAATAAAGGAAGCAAAACCAGGTGAAAATGGGATAAAGTAGAAGAAAATGTCCAGACACGCGCACGCCCCATGCCTCGGATGCGGGAATTACCAGACACCTCCAGAAGACCACTGCACAAAGATCATTGAAAAAAAGCCAGGCACGCCCAGTCCCTCGGCAAAACAAGACAAAGGAGTCTTCTGAAATATTTGAAAGATCCACTGGGGCCTGCAAAGTTGACCACTGGTCGTGCTTCGTAGGAGCGCCCCGTGCCTCGAGAACTGGGAATAACCAGGCATGCCTTATTCCTAGGCCCCAACCAACCTATAAATAGTGGTCATTTCCACCATTTTCACTTACTGATTTTCTCCTTTCTTCTCTACTACACACTTCTCTTCTACCCGTTATCTATAACCATTGTAATCATTAGGAAAAACTCAAAAATCATTAGTGTAATCAAGCTTTTTATGATTTATATAATCTTTTCAAGTTTGGTAACATCTAGTTTCATGGCCATTTTTGGCTAGATTCTTGAGGGTGTTTGGGGGGGGGGGGGGAACTTACCCCCTTGATGTTGAGTTAACTAAGGAATATCATGGGTGAACATGGTGTGTGTGTGTGTGTATAACTAATTAAATGGTTTATTGAAAGTGAGTGAGATAATAGTGTCGCCATCAACGTGGTCATTAAAATTTCCGCATAATCCTTAAAATCTACCAATAATCGTGCGATGTCATTAACGTGGGTCGTTCATGTTTTCTATGTCTATGTAGAGTCAAAACATGTTGATAGTTTATATAAAAGTAACTCCTTAAATAATCTATTTAATTAATACTATATTCCAGCTTCAAGTGGCATTTCCCTGCTGATTCTAAGTGGAAGGATAGAATGTCTTAGGATTTGGACCAAGATACTTCACAACAACACATATTTACACACATATCCCCTTGTCTGACAATCGAGCCATTGTTACCCCATGGTAAGATCTAGTTAAAGAAGCATGAAGAGGAATGTTGATATGAAGAAACAATAAATCAAACCGATCGAGTCAGATCTAGGGTTTAGTCTCTGCATAAAAAAGGGTTAATCCTTCGCTTCGTCTGATGATGATAGTCTCGACTAGATTTCCGACGATACCTGCAAAACAGAACGCCGTCAGCCTCGTAACGGGGAGAAGGGTGTTTCTCTTCGTGACCACCCTCCGGCGTGGGAATAAGTATCGGTAGTCGGAAATAGTTTAAGTGAAGTAAGAGAGAGAATGAGAGTGAATACCTTTTCCTTGTCTCCAAGATACTTATTTATAGCCGGATTTAGGCGCCAAAATAGAGAGTGGGAGAGGTTTCACGGTGTCAAGATCCACCGTTAATTTATCAACTTGTTCTTCAAGACACACGGATTGTAACATTTGTATAAATCGGGTCTCCAAAACCCGCTCCGTTTTGTAATCAAATACTAGGTTAAGAAAATACAGTAATTATTTATGGTTATTTTGAGTTTAAACGTTACATAATTAATAAATAAACTAAACCATAAAAATTATATTTGATAAAAAGTTAAAATAAAATAAAAAAAAAATATTGTAGCTGACCGGACTCGAACCCGGGTCAGCTGAAACAATTCAACAACTTAACATCCACTTCCCAAACCACTCCGCCATCAAGTGTTTTCTGATAACTTTAGGAAGACAATTGAATCTTATACGCGAACTCAATCAACCGTTAATGCCATCTGCATAACGGAAATCGGTAAACCGAATCGCCAAATCGGTTCAAACTCGTTTAGCTAGCTTATAACCGATGAATATCCGTTTCTAATTAAGTTCAAATTGAATGAACTTAAAGTTCCAGTTTTTGAAACCGAAAAGTATTCAAACTCCAAATAACTCAGGTTCCAATCATTTATGCGATTCAGAACCGTCTCAAATACACTCCATTTCCTTTTCGTCGCGTTTTCAAGTCTTTTGAGCACCAAAAACTGTTCGCCGGAATCCTCTGCAAAACTCGCCGGAAAACCGTGTTCAACACAAACCGGTAAGAATTTCCTCCTTTGCGGTTTCAATCTATTGTTAGGACTCCACTGACATTAATCCATTACTCTAAATCAGTCACAGAAGACTTTGCTGGATTTCTGGGTCCGCCGGAGAAATTCTGGAATTTGCCGGAAACTCGCTAGCTAACGGTAAACACATTAAATCGTGCTAATAATCCATGTACTCTGGTTTAATTTCAAAACTAATTCCTTAATTCTGTTGATAGACTCTCTCAACCGGAGGTCCAAAAACAGAGCTACCTGATTTCGCCGGACTCCTTAAAGAAGACGGCCTGTCCGGTATTTCCTCCCCCCAAACTGTTCGGTTTTGTTCATTCAAGCTAGTGGTCATGTTATTTAATTAGTTAAATCAAGAACCAGTCGTTTGAGTGAAGTCGGTAATTGTAGTGAAGAAGATGAACTGAAAACCGGGTTAAGACTAAATAAAATTCGGATAATAAACGGGTTAGGCACACAGTCCAGCGGTGGACTGTGTGCAAAGTTAACATACACGTCCCGAGTTCGATCCTTACTGCACACACGCTTCACGTAATAACACTCTTTTTATTCATGAACTAACCGGGTTAGAACGGGTAGTTGTTAAGTATAATATAAATCAAGAATATAACCGGGTTAGACACACAGTCCAGCGGTGGACTGTGTGCAAAACAAACTTCACGTCGCGCGATCGAGTCCCGTCACAAGCACCGGTCCGTGAGATTAAAACGTTTTGCAAAATAAAGGAATTTTCGGTAAGTTCGAATAAGTATATAAATATAATTAAAACTGGGTTTCTAACAGGTTAGTCACGTAGCTCAGCTGGTAGAGCTACGTGCGCGTGAACGGAAGGTCACCGGTTCGAATCCCGCTTGGCGCAAATAATTACCGCTGACCGAACCGGTCAACGGTCAACGGTCAACGGTCAAACAGTAAAAAAATAATATTTTTTTTAAATATTTATTTGTTTATTTTAATTTAAAAAATCAATTTAAAATAGTTAAAAATAACATTTTTAAAGATAGAAAATAGCCATAAACTCACAAAAATATATCTAAAAATCCCATTAGAATCCTTAATAAAATCCATCCATTTTAATATATTTTCCATTGTTATTTAGGTTAGTATTCCTCGTCGACTCGCTCGTCTAAATCGTGCGCATCTCGCTATATCCAATCCAACGCACCCAATGTGAGTGAACCCTTCAAATTCCCCGTTTTAATCACGTTTTTGGGGTGTATCATGTGTCTTGTTCATTTACATATTATAACCAAGTTATTGTGCATATATCATATCATGACATGGGTATTAGTTTGTTGCTGTTAAGTAGTTATTATTTGCAAATTATTATTTCAGTACATGCAATTGCCGAGGCCGTAGCTCCCCATCCATCGAGGTTGAGTTTGATCCCCATTTTATTATGCGGTTGATCAGGGCGTGCCCGCACGATCGGCTCCGTTTGATTGAGCCTTGATCGGTCATTTCATTTTACATTTCAATACATGCAATACGCTCGGCTCCGTTTGATTGAGCCTTGAGTGCACAGTTCAATTTACATTTCCAGTTCATGCAATACGTTCGGCTCCGTTTGATTGAGCCTTGAGCGCACAGTCCAATTTACATTTCCAGTTCATGCAATACGATCGGCTCCGTTTGATTGAGCCTTGATCGCACAGTCCAATTATGTTAATTGTTATATGCTGTTGGTACGTTCATGTATGCTATCGATTATTAATTGATGCTTGCCAATGTTTGATTCCATACATGTGCTCTTTTATGATTATGCACAATATTTTCTTGATAAACTAACCAGACAATTATTATCAAATGTTTATCTATAAGGTTCACTCGCCAACTTATGTTGACCCAAAAACCTCCTATTTTACACATGATACAGGTGAACCAGCAGCAGCTAGGAACACGTAGGATCTGGATTAGAAGGAATAAAACGATTTAGTATTTGGATTATTTTTGGTTATTTTCCCTTGTAATGAATGGACATGTTTGGATGTTTGAGAAATGTAACTTTGACTTCATTTAATTATGAAACATAATAGTAAATGTCATGTGCTTTGGAGATAACCCAATTATGCCCCGACTCTTATTTCCGCTGCGGGTCGGGGTGTTACACGGATCATGGTAAGATCGACGGTTGGGGAATTGCCATGTGGCTGGCGATGATGACCCTATGCCTATCACAAAATCGTGCCATCATCGTGACTCTCGAGACTGTGCCAGATCGCGCCACGTGTAATTCGGTTGTAACCGTTTGTACCTCTACAAGATTGTGCATTAATAGCTTCTAGAAGATATACCGCTGTAATTCTCTTATTGTTTGCCACGTGTACTTTCTGTTACACAGAAAAGATTCTTTTTGTTTCTGCACCTCATCTCATGCACAGATGCCATCTAGCCAAGGAAAATTTTCAAGGTTAACTATTTCCTTGCGCGAGTCTGCGCAAGGTAGTTGAATGATCTTTTTCCTCCTTAGATGACCGGCGCAGGGATTTATAATGCCCCTCTGTGGTATTATAGTCTGCGCAAGGTTTTTGAGAGTAAGATGATTACTCAGGAAATTCACTCCAGGTTCACTATTAAATGATTCTTTCCCTTTTTAGGTGACCGGTGCAGGGTTTTATGAAGCCTTTCTTTTGTACCATAGTCTGCGCCAGGATTGCTTGGCAGATAGAAATGGGTATGGTCACTTGCTTGGCGCAAGGATTTGGGACCATACCCCTTCAAGTCCCCCCAGTCCAGTGTTGCTCCTATGCGCAAGTAGCAAGTAGGTGGAGCACTGGTCTAAATAAAAAATTGTAGTGTTTGCTGTATTCTTTGTAAATAGTTTCGTTGCGCTGAAAGGAAAAACTTCATGAAGAAAACTTTCTGGCTAAGGAAAAACAATTTCGAATTTTGAAAAAGCCTGTCAATGTGTCAGGGTTTGGTGAAAAGCACGTGACGAAGTGACGTTTGACGTACTGTATAACAGCTGTCAACAGTACTAATTGTACATCATTAATTGCCTAACGGCCCTTCTTAGACTGCACGCGCGCGTGGGGCGGTTACTGTTCACCACTCGCCCTTCTGTCGCCTAGGATTTGATGAAAAATCCTGATTTTTCGGCACATTTGCTGCAGGCATTTGTTGCGATGCCTATATATATTCTCACCATTTGTGCCTTATTTTCTTTGTGCTTTCAAAAAATCTCTATCTTCTTCATCTTTTTCTTTGCAGCCTCTTCCATTTATGATCAGAAAATTATCACTATTCTCAAGATTTGTTCATGGCTGGGAGTTCAACACTAGTAGAACAAACAGAGATGTCGACGACATCCACTTTGCCGACGTTGAGATGGAAACGAGAAGATTTCGACAGAATGGTTTTGAATTTCCTATTTGCCAGATCTTGGGATGCTAGGTATCCTGATGAGACTGATACGACAGCAAATGCTCCGGCTGGATACATTACTCTGTTCTATGATTACTTTGCTGAGGGCAATTTTCGTCTTCCAGTGACGCATTTCATGTTAGAGATTCTGGATTTCTACAAGTTTCATATTTCTCAGTTGAATCTCATGGGGATGGTGCGAATCAGGCACTTCGAGTTTGTTCTTAGGTCGATGAACCTCACCCCTACTGTTGAAAAATTTAGGGTTTTT
Organism: Scalesia atractyloides; assembly: GCA_947069175.1. Taxonomy (NCBI): domain Eukaryota; kingdom Viridiplantae; phylum Streptophyta; class Magnoliopsida; order Asterales; family Asteraceae; genus Scalesia; species Scalesia atractyloides. The sequence continues at coordinate 11,716,219 of CAMTDV010000006.1, read as the reverse complement.
TACCAATTACATTATTCTTTGGGTTTTTATTCCTTCCAACAACGTCTTCAAGCTAAAAGACTGTTGCTTGTGCCTCCCAAATCTTATCATGATTGGAAACAAAATTTTTTCTATATTAAGTCTGCTGTGATTCCGACACAGGTGACGTTCTGTCTGGGGGAAGATATTGAATTAGAGACATTGGCAATCCCGAGCGACGAAGTGTGGTATCAAGATCTGAAAGATGTGCCTAACATTATATTGCCGGAAAGAGCTTTGGTTGATGCAGGGATGAGTATCTTATGGAAATCCGACCGTCGCGAGAAGCCAGTATACATGGAAGATGGAGTTGGTAAGTTACTTGCGCATCTCCCTGTAAATATTATATGTGCCCTGCTCCTCTTGTTCATTATGTTACTTTGATACAGTCACGCCTTTGCATTTGGTGGCGTTCAAAAGGAAGGCAGGAAAGATGGGAGTGGTGCCTACTGTTGAAAATGAGGCTCCTTGGTTCGAGCAGATCTTAGGGAATTTTGAGCTTCTGAAGAAAGAAGATCTACAAGCGCAACCTTCCTCTACTACTGGTAAGTATTTTTGACATCGAGCCTGAGTTAGTATTGCAATATTACCATTAATGTTAGATTTTGAGTAATATTGCAATATAACTTATGTCGCGCCGATGTTTATTTGATTTTGATCAAGTAGGTGTTTTAACAAACTTGGGCATAGGCCTAGATTCGAAGAAGAAGAAGAAACCTACTGCTGCCATCCCTCTTCCCAAAAAAAACCTGATGTTCCTGCGCCTAAGGCTCCTTAAACCTTAAAGGCGGAGATCAAGAAAGGTACGCGCCTTGTCTCTGATTCTTGGTGTGAGTACGTGGTGGTGTCAGACTCATTTTAAAGAAACCTAAAGCGGAACCAAAAGATACAGCAGAGATTCCTACGGAAAATCCAGAAGACCCGATTGACGTGCCATCAAGTCCTGAAACATTGATATCTAGTACCTCCAAGAAAAGAAAAGGCACTGTCCCTGAACCACCAGTACAACCACCAAAGAAAGCTGTGCGGTGACGAATCGGGAAGAAAAGCAATCTGGATGCTCTTGCAGAAAAATTTTCTCCACGTAGGAAAGTTTATATTTCATCTCTATGTTGAAGCATCTTTTTTAATTCTCTCATTGTTTGCAGAGAAAATATCCAAGCCCGTTACCACGTCGCAACCAACGTCACCTGCCGAAGAGGATAAGGCTGCAAAAGCGCGTGGAAACGAAACTGAGGGTAGGGAGGCGCAACAGATACCCATTCCACCAGAAAATCCTACCCCAGAAAAAACAAAAAGTTCCTTCGAAGACCCTGCTGGCGAGCAGGTAAAAGATACTGCCCCCACATCCTCTATTGCTAAACCAGAGAAACCAGTGTCTCCAGTCCATGACGTTGAAAAGACTGCTGCTGAGGGCAAAGACGAAAAAGTTGGTCCCTATGTTGGGGGTTTTGGTGTGTTTGAGGATGTTGAGGAAGATTCTCCCATCCGCCTGGAGGAGACGCCGGGGGATTACTACTATCGCTCTTACTCAGAGAAAAAAGCCTCCGCCATTCACGAACCCGTATGGAAATTAAGGCAAGGTAATACATTTTTGGACCCCCAGGCGTGTCAAGAATGGTACAAGGGTATTTACCCTCCGGCAGAAGTCAAAAGGCAAGAGGAGAAAGCGCATAAGCAGACTTATCAGTCGTACCTGCTAGAGACTGTTCAAGCTTCATCCACCATCCACCGAATCGTGCACGAATGGCGCAGTATGCACATGGATTGGGATGAAATTGATATGTAGAAACTAAAGCTGGGGGCTGAAAACGAGCGTGTGAAGAAGATGTTAGTAGCGCTGGAGGCGGAGAAAGCCAAGTTTGAGGAAGATAAGAAAACGGAGGAGTGGTCCGCCTTGGGGAGGAAGAAAAAGGCTGAAGTAGAAGGGGGACGCTCCTTGCTACTGAACGCAAGAAATGGCTAGAGGCTTGTGAGCGCGACAACAATGAAAAGATCTCTTTGCGCAATGCGATAGAGAAGTTAAAGCAAGAAAGAGCCGACGCAATAGCTGCTGCTGATGAAGCTCGTTCCCACCGCAAGCGGAGCGAGCAAAATGAGGTAGAAACCCGAATGACCTTACTTCTTAGGGATAAAGAAATTGCTGATCTCACCTCCGTTTTAATTGATCAGGAAAAAATGAAAGCTGACCTGGATTCTGCCAAGAAAGATATCCAACTTTTGAATGTCGAGAAGGCAGAGCTGTCCCGCCGTCAGGCGGAAGTTGCGCGGGCCACTGCTGAGAGTATTGTTGAATCTTTATCCAACAACTTAACATGGATGCAGCAGTATGGGATCGTGTATGTAAATATCCCTTTGTTCTTGTCTCCTTATATAGAAAATTGCTTTATGCCGTGATCCTGATCTTATAATCTCTTTTTTAGATTGCCAACTCCATTTTGAATTCTGTTGAGTTAGATGAGACGGTGGCACAGCTCATGGTGTCGGCGCGAAATAATGGTTATACCCGAGGTTATCAAGACTGCGCGACCCATGTAGCGCACGCCCTGAAGGTGGAATGGGACACAAGCCGATCTATGCTGCATGGAGTTGATACACATTCTTCCTACAGTGCTGCAAAAGCTAAATGTGACCAGCTGCAAATTCCTATCATGGAGTTGGTGGAGAATGCTCTATCACACGATGATTTTGTTGACCGCCTGAAAGACATCTTTGCAGAGGTAGAAGAGGAAGACGCAACGGAAACCTCAAAATAGAGTGGCCTTGCTTCTCTGTGTTTGTATATATTTATGACAAATTGAATTATGTTGTAATAACTTTTGGTATGTACAGGTGCGCGGCTGCGCAAGTACTTAACTTTTATTAATATATCTTTGGATTACAATGTGTGCATGAGTACAATTACTTGTTTAGGACAGACAAATGAACATAATTGGCTAACTCATGTAAGAGCGTAAGTGTTGAGTTGTCTTGTGGCTCATGAGTTGTTAGTAGCCTTAGTGTTTTTGTATTTCCAAAGTAATTGCATGCATTTGTAAGCAATATATTCATAGACAATTGGATGCAAGTAGCGACAGAATAGAATTTCATTGATAAAGCATCGAGCTAATAATGTCACTAAGATTACAAAAATAAGAAAAACTGTAAGCAGTCTCTTTGCGCAGCGCGGGGCTATCGCATTGAGAGCTGAGATTACATGTAGCAACGACGCAACTGTTGGGCATTCCAGGTTCGAGGAACACTGGAGCCATCCATGCGCTTAAGAGTGTAGGCGGCCTTGCCAAGGACTTCATTTATTAAGTATGGGCCTTCCCATCTTGGCGCAAGCTTTCCTGGTCTTTCAGCATTGGAGGCTTCATTGTCGCGGAGGACGAAACCCCCCGGCAAAAATGTGCAAACGCGTACCCGTTTGTTATAATACTTCTCCAACTGGGACTTATATTTTGCTTCGCGAATAGCTGCATTTTCGCGTCTTTCTTCAATCAAATCGAGATCCAAGCGACGTTGCTCCTCATTGTTTTGTTTTTCCATGGCAAGCATCCTTCGAGATAGAAGGCCTATTTCAGCAGGGATTACTGCCTCCGTTCTAAATACCAAACTGAACGGAGTTTCTCCCCTGCTTGTCTTGGGCAATGTTCGATGCGCCCATAGAATGCTGGGTAGCTCATCTACCCATCCACGCCGCGCCGTGCCAAGGCGGGCTTTAATGCCATCAACTAATTGCTTGTTGATACTTTCAACCTGACCGTTCGCCTGAGGATGCGCAACGGAGGAAAAAAACATGCTCAATGTTCATTTCTTGCATCCATCTTTGCAGATCCTCGGATGCTAAATTAGAGCCATTGTCTGTGATGATGCGCATGGGTAACCCGAAACGACAGATAATATGTTCCCATATAAATTTTCGGATTACCATAGCTGTTGTTGAGGCTAACGGCTTTGCTTCGACCCACTTTGTGAAGTAATCGACGGCAATAACAATGAACTTTACTGCGTCTGGCGCATCAGGGAAAGGACCTACAAGATCAATAGCCCATTGTTGAAAAGACCATGCCGATGTTACTAGGACAAGTGTATTTTTGGGGCGCAATGTTTTTGGCGCATGCCTTTGGCAAGCCATGCATTTGCGCAAATTGTCAACAGCGTCCACATACATCCCTGGCCAGTAGTATCCTGCGCCCATTACTTTGGCGACGACCATACGCGGTCCGAGGTGTATGCCACATAAGCCTTCATGGATTTCCCTAATTAAGTACCGCGCATCATGCATCGTAACAAAGGACCCATGTATGACTTTCGGTATAAAATACCATCTGTCATTGTGTAATTTAAGGCCTTACACCGTATCTTTCGTGCATGCGCCTTGTTTTCTGGAAGTTGACCATGTTGCAAAAACAGGATAATCGGAGACATCCAAGATGGACTCCCCATTTCAACCATATTGACTTGCTCTAGCGGAACAGACGGATTCTTTAAGACTTCAATTCTGACTTCTTTTGCCAAATGTTGGAAACTTGTGGCCGCAAGTTTACTCAATGCATCAGCATGTTTGTTGTCGCTTCTGTTGACATGTATAACTTAAACTGTCGGAACTGACTGATTAAAGACTTAGCTTTTCCAAGTATAACGCCATAATGCCGCCCCTTGCATCATAAGTACCATTGATTTGTTCCGCTACAAGGCGAGAATCGATGTGTGCAATTAAATTTGTAACACCCATCTTTATAGCGAGGCGCAAGCCTGCGAGAAACGCTTCATACTCAGCCTCATTATTTGTGCTTTTGAAATCCAGACGTACGGCGTAAGTGAACTCTTGATTATCTGGGTTAACCAATCGGAGGCCTGCACCGACACCGTCACTATTCGATACGCCATATGTATGTAATAGGGGTGTGCACGGTTCGGTTTTTGGGCAAAATCAAAACCGTAACCGAAATGTCGGTTTTTGGTTTTTAAAAACCGTTCGGTTTCGGTTTTTTTCGGTTTCGGTTTTTACGTCGATTCGGTTCGGTTTTTCGGTTATTTCGGTTTTTGTAACAAAATTATGTAAGATTCAAAAAATAAAAGGTATAATTTATATTATAACAATCTTTTTATATGTTTACATTTAATTTATTATAGTTAACCTCTTTAATTAATATTGTTTACATAAACTAACCTTCTAATCTATTTTTATGTTTTTTTCAAAGTTTTTATTAAGACATTTTCTTTTATAATAATTTGAAGATCATTTAATTTTTATATTAAATTTTGTTATTTTTTATAGGTAATAAATAAATCATTTCAATTATAAATAAACATGTAATGTTTTTATTGTAAACACTTCACATTCAATAATAAAATTAAACACTTAAACAATTTAAACGTAAACATAAAAATATATGGATTGTAACTTATTAGTTCGGTTCGGTTAGGTTTTTTCGGTTATTGAAAATGTTTATCCGAAAACCAAACCGTCGGTTTTTGTTTCGGTTCGGTTTTTTCGGTTCAGTTATTTCGGTTATTCGGTTACGGTTCGGTTTTTTTCGGTTTTCTTGCTCACCCCTAGTATGTAATGACCATTCTCTGTCATCCATGGCGGAAACCGGATTTTGGATTTCTTCGCATTCTTGGACTTTGTCTGCTGGAACCTCAGCTACAAAATCGGCAAGGATCTGCCCTTTAATCGCTGGTCTCGGCTTGTATACAATATTGTGACCGCCTAGTTCGATAGCCCATTTAGCTAATCGTCCTGATACGCATGGCTTGGAAAGAATCTGGCCGAGGTGATAATTTGTTAAGACATTTGTAACGTGACCAGAAAAATACCTACGAAGTCTGCGCGAGGCATGGACTAGCGCAAGTACTAGCTTTTCCATCATCGAATATCGAGACTCTGGATCATTCAACATCTTGCTAATATAATAAATAGGTGTCTGAACACCTTCTCTTTCGACCGTAAAACGGCTCCGACTGCCATTTCGGATGCAGCAAGATAAAGGACCATAGGCTCTTTGTCGCGCGGAGCTGTTAAAGTTGGCAATTGAATTAAACAATCTTTCATATCTTGAAAAGCTTTCTCCGCCTCTACTGTCCATTGGAATTTGTCTTTCTTTACGCAGTTGCGTAGAGTACGAATGAAAGGATAAGATTTTGCAGCGTGATTTGCGAGGAAATGGTTGAGAGCAGCTAACCGTCCTGCTAATCGTTGCATTTCCTTAACACTTGACGGAGATGTCATGCTTTGAATTGCTTCAAATTTTTCTGGATTAACTTTGAACCCATCCTTTGTGACGATGAATCCAAGGAACTTGCCCTCTTCCATGCCAAAGGAACACTTGCTTAGGTTTAACTTCAAATTGACCTTTCGCAATGAATCAAAAGTTTTTTGAATGTTCTCTAACATCGTTTCTTCTGTATGGCTCATGAGACTAGATCATCAATATATACTTCGACGGTTACCCCAATGTCATCACCAAACACTGTATCCATAAGCCGCTGGTAAGTGGCTCCCGCATTGCGGAGACCAAAAGGCATTTTTGTATAACAAAAAATACCTTTCTCCGTGCAGAAGGTCGTCTTGTCTTCATCCTCTTGTTTCATCAGCACTTGATGATATCCTTTGTAACAGTCAAGAAAACACTTCCAACGGAACGATGCTAAGGAGTCAACTTTCTTGTCAATCTCAGAAAGAGAATAACAATCTTTGGGGCACGCCTTGTTCAAATCTTTAAAGTCGACGCACATGCACCAACCGCCATTATGTTTTTTGACCATAACAGGGTTCGCCACCCAAGTTTGGTATTTAACTTCTCGTAAAATGCCAGCGTGTAACAGTTCAGCAACTTGCTCGTTCATAGCTTGAGTTTTTTCGGTACCCAGGCTGCGCTTTTTCTGAACCACTGGTTCTGCTGTTGGAAAGATGTTTAAACAATGCTCAGCAACGTCGCGCGGGACACCCACCATGTCTGCAGGTGTCCAGGCGAAGATGTCCATGTTACGAAACAACACCTTAAGCTTTGCGCGGATTGCTATAGATAGTGCAGGACCAAGGATAGTCGGCTGCTCTAGATATTTGTTGTTTAGGATCCATTTCTCAGGCTCATTTGACAATATAGGTTTAGCAGCCTTGGCAACGGGTTCTTCGATAGACATAATCTCTTTACGAGCATACATGATAGCTATGCCTGTTGGCGTTGGGAACCCACAAGCAGCATGTGGCGCAGACGTGATCATGCTGAAATCTCGTTGTGCACGACGCCCTAATAAAACGTCATGACGAGAAGTCGCCGGCATCACCATAAAGTTTACTTGAATGGTTCGTGAGTGTTTTCCGTCTGAAAGGGTGACGGGAAAAACTATCTGTCCGAGAGGAAAGACAGCCTCATTGCAGAATCCAGTTAAAGGAAAATCAACTGGTTCTAGGCGTGCCTTATCCTCTGGATCCAATTGTTTGAAACACTGCTCATATATGATATCCATAGAGCTTCCCGGATCTATGAACATATAATCAGTCTGGTAATGACCAAAAATACCTGTGACCACCATTGGTCTCTCTTCCTGTGGTCCGCCAGGAACGACAGGAAAAATCACCTGCTGCTTGCGCCATTTTTATTTTGAAAACGTTGGAAGTTGCGCTTGCACGACGTGCCTCCTTGAATCATAGAAACCTGCTTCATCTTCTTGTTGCTTGGACCCTCATCCCCCCGCGTAAGTTGTCTGACTTCCTTACGTACGGACTGTACTAAGTGTGTCAGTTTACCACTTTTCAATGCTTTTTCAATCTCTGTGCGCAAACTGATGCAGTTGTCAGTTGTGTGCCCAGTATCTTTGTGAAAATCACAAAAGAGGTTTGGGTCCTGACCCTTCTTGTTCTTCATGGGCTGAGGTTGCTTAAACTGATAGTTCTCGGTGCTCAGAACTTCAGCTGGAGATTTTGTTAGAGGAGTCCGTTGTCGATCACGGTTCTCTTGTTTAATTGCTTTCTGGGTAGTAATTTTGTTAATCGTTGCGCGAGCATATACTGGTGAATAAGGAGAATATGAACTTTGGTTCGAGTCCTTCCAGCCTTTTTTAAACTTCGGTACGCCCCTACTCAAATCCTGAGGGCGATTCTGAGGTAGTGGTGGTCTGTTGGAATTAAGATTTCGTTCTGTCTGCGCATAAACTTTGGCTGCTGCCATCAGTTTATTCTAGCTCTTTGGAAGGCCAGTTGTTCCAGAAAGTACTTTTATCATTTCATCACATCGTACCGCATATTTGAACTGAGCGCGGATAAGGTCCTCATGTACGTCTCCATTTTTTAACACTTCTTTATTGTAACGAGTGATGAAATCTTCTAGGCTTTCGTCATCCTTTCGCCAGATGTTCATCACATCTGAGGAATCTCTGACATATCGCCTTTGTTGACTAAAATGCGTAAGGAATTTCTCCTTAAGATCATTCCAAGAGGAAAGTTTACATGTGGGCAAATTATCAAACCAAAGGCGCGCGGCGCCGATAAGAGTTTGTACGAACAGATGACACCACATTGGTAACGTCCAACCTCCAATTAGCCTTGCACTAATGAAGAGGCGCATGTGATCACCAGGATCAGTTAAACCATTAAACTTCCCCACATTGGATGGTAATTTTGCTCGTTCTAGCGGAGCTAACGCTATTTCTCTTACACACTTTGATTGTTCGACTGCTTCAGCGGGTCGATACACCAGATTATAATCATACTCCTCTTCGGGATTGTATGTTGCACGTATCTTAGGCTTATAGCTGATATGATCCGTAGATAATCGATTAAAAACACTTACACTATCTCCTTCGTCATAAGTCTTATCATATTCATCATGTTGAGTGTCCCGCTTTTGTGATAGCCGCGGGCCCAAACGTGAATGAACAGATGTGCGACGTTGAGCATTATCCTCTTGTTTTCGATTGCCAGAATGAACGGAATCATTCCTGGTTTGAAAGTACATCTCGGTTCCTTCTATAGAAACATGCGAAGGCGCACGTCCACGTATCTGTGAATCATAACTCAACACTCGAGGTGCCGGCGAAGCACGGACCTGAGGAGCATTAACCGGAGCTTGAAAAGCTGGAGTTCCGGTCTGAGCACATAGTTGAGCATACATGGCATTTAAAGCTGTTTGAGATTTGATTAGCCAAGACAACGGAGTCTCACCAGGCGATAAAATTGATGCAACATTAACATGAGGAGCTGTCGGAGTTACTGGAATGCTTGCATGATCTAGATCATACGGAGCATCAGCTTCGCTGGACGAGTCCTCCACAATTTGTCCGTCGATCTGAGGGCCACCAACGACGCGACGGATCTCAGATCGAGGACCTCCTGGAAACGATGATCCATCAGCCATGATGCTGTAGATCTAAATGAAACGAAACGAAAGATGAAAAGAATAAACAGAAAATCGGTGGGCGCCAATGAAGAAACAATAAATCAAACCGATCAGAATCGAGTCAGATCTAGGGTTTAGTCTCTACATAAAAAAGGGTTAATCTTTCGCTTCGTCTGATGATGATAGTCTCGACTAGGGGGTTCTCTCCGTGACCACCCTCCGGCGTGAGAATAAGTATCGGTAGTCAGAAATAGTTTAAGTGAAGTAAAAGAGAGAGTAAGCGAGAGTGAATACCTTTTCCTTGTCTCCAAGATACTTATTTATAGCCAGATTTAGGCGCCAAAATAGAGAGAGGGAGAGGTTTCAGGGTGTCAAGATCCACATTTAATTTATCAACTTGTTCTTCAAGACACACGGATCGTGGTAAGATCGACGGTTGGGGAATTACCACGTGGCTGGCGATGATGACCCTATGCCTATCACAAAATCGTGCCATCATCATGACTCTCGAGACTGTGCCAGATCGTGCCACGTGTAATTCTGTTGTAATCGTTTGTACCTCTGCACGATTATGCATTAATAGCTTCTAGAAGATATACCGTTGTAATCCTCTTATTGTTTGTCACGTGTACTTTCTGTTACAACATAAAAGATTCTTTTTGTTTCTGCACCTCATCTCATGCACATATGCCATCTAGGCAAGGAAAATTTTCAAGGTTAACTATTTCCTTGCGCGAGTCTGCGCAAGGTAGTTGAATGATCTTTTTCCTCCTTAGATGACCGGCGCAGGGATTTATAACGCCCCTCTGTGGTATTATAGTCTGCGCAAGGTTTTTGAGAGTAAGATGATTACTCAGGAAATTCACTCAAGGTTAACTATTTTCCTTGCGCGAACCCGAGCAAGGCAGTTAAATGATTCTTTCCCTTTTTAGGTGACCGGTGCAGGGTTTTATGAAGCCTTTCTTTTGTACCATAGTCTGCGCCAGGATTGCTTGGCAGATAGAAATGGGTATGGTCTCTTGCTTGGCGCAAGGATTTGGGACCATACCCCTTCATGGATTACTACCTTTTTTATTTTCCTCTTTATTTTATTTTGAGCCGTTTTTAAAACTTTAACTTTTGGAATTGACTAGACGTTAAAAACGACTAGGTAGACTACAACTCATGTATCCTTGGACGACCTCGATATCTTACCATCACTATATTACGCCAATGATGGATGCATTTGCCTAATGTGAGTTAAAGTCTGATAGTATTATATCGTGTTTTTATAAATATTACACTTGAACTAGTGCATAAAACGACTAAAACTAACCACCTTTTTATAAGCACACCCGACCATAAAGACAAACAGTTTTATTAGAGTGGTTGAAATAATTACACATATGATCATTATTGACATCTTCGTCTACCTTTTCTTCCTCTTATTTTGACAATTAGTCATTTAGAAAACCCTAGAAACTTTACCATACGAAAAGGTCGCATGAGTCTGATTTTAGAAATGGCGGACTGTGTTATTCATGGGATTATAAAACAGTTCACATGTTCCTATATCACTTGTCTCCGTTCCCGATGCATCTGAAAAAGGTGACAAAATACCTCTCAGAACCTTCTAATGAAATGGTTGATACAAAAAACAAGAACGTGTCCCTCCAGATGTCTTTCATTTTGTCATCATTTGTGCGAACGCCTAAGAAATGTTGATCCCTATTACAATGCCAATGCCCTTGAGCTACTAAAAGTTACCATCACCTTCAATTTTTTTGAGCTCCGACAAAGGAAATACAGAGAAGACAATATCCTCCACCACACGTATGCCTCATTCTTGTTCACTCATTTATACTTATAATGATGTTTCCAAGAAGGGATAGGTTACGTTGCTCAACAAAAAGCCAAAGATCAAAAGAAAGGCAACGTTGTTCAAGAGAAAAAACAACTAAAAGTCAGTCAAAATCGAAACCGACATCAACAAAGAAAAAGACTACTTCTGCTTCAACACCGGTTAAAAAAAACATATTCAACAACACTCACTCAATCCTCATTGGCAACAACTATTGCTTCCAAACAAGTTTTTAATAGCAAGAACAAGTTTCTGTTATTCATGAAATCAAAATTATCTATTTGAAGAGTTTGTCAAGAATTTTGAAGAAGATGAGACAATGGAAGATGTAACGTTTTAAAATCCGGACCGGGAAAGGGGGGTTGGGCGGGTTGGTTCATGGGATCAGAACCGCTTTGAGTTTGGTCAGCAGGTTGGACCAGGATCCGGGGGTTGAAGCGGAAATTTGAGGGGTTTGAGCGGATTTTGATTAAATTCTTCTCATTTTACCCTATTTACTTTTATAATATTTACGTTATCCGGTTCAGCCAGTCCGACCAGTGGGCCAGTCTGAAGACCCATTCAACGTCCGGTCCTGAAAATGTTGTGAAGATGAGCCTAATATTTGTGGGTTAAGAACATGATCTTGTGAAAGAGTAACTAGGATGTCGCAAGAAGACGAGAAAATGAATTGGCGACCAATGGTGTAGATAGAGGTAAAATATTAGATGATATATGAGTGAAGAAAATGGAGGGAAATAGGTTTTTAGAAGCTTGGGTAAAGCAAGATAAAGAAGAAACAAAAGAATAAAGAAGAAAACACGATATCATGGCAAGAAATTCGATCAACCAAGGTTATAGCATTCAATCATGACTGATCACTCAATCGAGCAAATCATCTTTTCAATCAATATTGGATCAATTCATAGTGAGGTTTGTCATCAAGAATCAATCCATGTCCTTATCATTCATACGAAAGACAAAGTAGATAAAAGCACTTTAGTTGTTCTTCATGAGCTTTCTCATCATCCAAACACGTTTTGGAATATGTCACTTGCTTATATTCTTGAAAACTATTTTGACAAATTGAATATATCGGTTTCCATTTACCGGCTTTAAAGTTGTGACCGAAAGATCATTGATCATTGGTCATTGATTTAGGATTTATATGAACCAACCGTTGCACATATTTTATGCATCTAAAACATAATTATCTTTATAATTCAACAATGCCTTCTAATTTACTTAACCAAAACAATATGACAACATATCATAAGAAACACTTTTTTAAAAAACCACTTTGGCTGCACAAAGTTTATATATATTATACACTTACTACTCCGCAAGAACCAGAACTTTAATTGTACCTCGACTGTTTGCGGTTATCATTGTCGGGCTATCGTTTTTCCAACAAACAGCACTCGTGAAATATGAACCCGGCTCCTCACCTTCATTTGCATCGGAATTAAATCCATGCCATGCTGCCGGCCTTGAAATAGCCTACAAGAAAAATCAAACAGATTATTTTTAATAATATTAAAAGTAAATTTGAACAAAAAAACTTGATACATTAATAATATTAAAAGTAAATTTGGACCAAAAAACTTGATACATTTTGCAATGTAGCCGGCTAAAATCATCATCTTTACATGTTCTTAATTACAACTTCGTATAATTTTATGTAAGGGTAGACCTAAAGCGAGAAATTGCTGACGTGGCATAGTAACTTAAATAAAAATTGTACCAAACTTGACACAAACCGTAATGGTATGTATTCAAATTTTGGTAATTTAAAAGGAAAAAAGTTCAAACATCCAGATATCGATATAATGATTAATAATAATATCTATTTTTTAAAACAAATTAAAAGCAAACAATATACAAAATTACTTGTTACCCTTTGTTCAAGTCAGCCAGCATATAAAATGATAAAATTTAAAGGTGTGTACATTTAAAGATGATGATTTATACTGGCAGTGAACCGAATAAAATTAAAGTAGATTGTGAAATTTGGGTAAAGTTGCAAAAGAACCTTATGGTACACGAAGACTTCATTAGTCTCACTGCCACACGCGATGTATTCACTATTTACAGTTAGACCCACAAAGTTCTTCTCGTTCACATGTCCTCTAAAAGTACGCAGCTGCAAGATTAGGATAATAACATACTGATTTGTTATCCATTTATAAAAATAAACATTTATGACTAGCCAATGCTTCAAATATGATTAAAAAATTAATTTGTCATAAGACTGACCGGGATATTTTGCTTAACATCCCACAAACGCAAAGTGCTATCAGTAGATGCAGAAGCAAGCTCATGATTGGACAAGAATTTTACATAGGAAACGGCTTTTCGATGCCCGCTGAAAATATGTAACGGTTGGCTTATATTTCTTAAATCATAATAATGAATGTGATGATCTGCAGAACCGACCTGCAATAATGTATTATTGAGAAAGTATAACTAATGATTAGAAAGATTTGAAATTTAACACGAACTTACCGCCACATGAAAGCTAGATCCCGGATTATATTTCACCGAGCAAATATTTGCTTTCATGTCAATGTTAAGGACACTTGCCTCCTGTCTTGTACACCATATCTTTACCTGTTGGATGCATAATAATAAGTGTCAAATATGATCACAAAAAATGACTTCAATAATGGTCAAATTTATTTGAAAAAAAAAAGAAAAAGATATGCAAAATATTATGTATTAAAGATTCAAGTTGGTAACTTTCGGCCTGTTTGACCGGAGATCCTTACCTCCTATTAAGCAAATTTCTTTATTAAGTGCACTAATTTTAACGTTATTTTACTAATTCGGTGAAAATAACGTTAAAAAGAGAGGGACGGTTAATCATGCATCATGTGGTGGCGTTGATAGCCGAAAGACAAGGGGGTACATGCACTAATTGGCTTTTGTCCCAATTGCTGAGTGTTATGCGCCTTATGTCCAAGACTTGATGCAAAACTACTATCGAGCCGGGGGTCTCACTGGAAGCAGCCTCTCTATTCCTACGGTGTAGAGGTAAGGCAGTCTACATCTTACCCTCTCAGACCCTACCTTAGCTTTGCTATTGGTGGGATTTGCTGAGTATGATGATGATGATGATGATTACCTTTTATTTTATTTTATTTTACCCGTTATAGCAAATGGGTCAAATTAAATACCTTGCAGTCGTCACTTCCAGAAACTAACATTGTAGGATCAGTACGAGAAAAATCAAGACTCCATGCTCGTTTCTCATGCTCCTCATACTCCATAACGCTCTGAGGTCAAGAGTTGTAATTAAGACGGCATGATAAATAAGAAAAAAAAAACCGATGGTAATATACTACCTGGCGAGTGGTTACATCCCAAACAGTGACAATACCCTCATAATCACTACTCGCAATATGACTTTTGGTGTATTTGTTCCAGCTCAAACAACTAAGTTTTGACCGTGTTGACATTTCCACCACAGGACAAGTGTCATCTGCTTGTTCATTCACTACCTAAAAATGCATGATAAAAAATATATATTGAACAATAAATACACATTCATAACATCACATAGAAGTCCATATCTGGATTAATGTAACGCTTACAGAGGCAAATTCAAAAACTTTAATGCGCCTCGAAACTCCAGCAGTAGCAAAAAGCTCATCATCTCTATCAAACTCTATGCTGCAATGTTTACGTCGTCAAATATGCATTTTCAACTACTTTAAAAAGATCGTACAACACGCTTCTTCAACTTATACTTAATCAATTTAACTAACCTTGAGATAATATCAGCCGAGTGAAAAATATCCCCATTTCTAAGTCCAGCAATGGCTCGTAATCGACTATATAATAAAAACACAAATGAAAACTCCCGCTTGAGAGAATAATTATAACAAAGTATACGTTTAGATCACACGAAACCTGTATCGCGTAAATGAAGAAAGTAGAGACTGAAAATCCTTGAGTCCTGCATGATAACCTTCTCGTTTTACCGCACTACCGTCTCTTTCTTCTTGTTTCTGTACTTGTTTCGCCCAATGTCTCCGCTTTTGCAGGTAACATTCTTGCAAGTCGTTGAACTATTGCAATCATAGAAAAATAATACTAAAAGGTCTGTATGAAAACCCTTTCAGATCCCACGTGGAAACCGAATTTTGAAAGTGTGCTAACCTGTGAGTGGACCCGCCTTTTTCTCGCGATAGAGATCCCTACTTGCGAATCTGACCCGCTGCACGCATCCTTTCTTTCATGTACATCGGGAATGTTTAGCATACTACGTTTATCCATTAATGATGTTTTTACGTTAAAATCATCACCAATCATCCTTAGTTTTACGGAACATCTTTCCCGAGCTCTATGCAATTCTATTCTGTGTCGTTCTACTGCGTTTATATCTTCCTTAATATACTGCAGATCGTTTTGTATCTGCAATCATTCGAATATTATATGCGTCAAATGATGAGACAGTCATTAGAATATTATACGCTTTAAATACAACGGTTAGCAAACGGGAAACACCTCGTTTAGTTCTTCAAGCTTTTGTCTTCTTAAGCAATGGAAAAACTCATGCATGATCTGAAGATTCGACTCTGCTTCTTCTTGCTCCATCTTCTTTTTCTTATCTTTAAGAAGATTTAATAAGCTATCCAGTTCCTTTACCGACACATCGCATCCCTGTCTAAGACAAAGAGTCACCAAACACTTTATTAAATGTAAAAAATAAATAAATAAAATATCACGACCCGCAAGGCAACTTTCATTAAGAAAACATTCATCACATAGTATTCACCGAGTCGACATTAATTCTAAGATTAAACAACATTTCAATGAAAAAATGCGTAAACAAACTATCTGCACACAGTGGCGGATCTAGAAAATCCTTATAGAGGCAATGTTTCATATAATAGGGGTAACGAAATTGAAAAAACGTCAAACTTTTCCAAAAATTACACTACCGCCAGAGCGTCAAGAGATAGCAGGGGCTACCCCTAGTAACATGCTAGGTCCGCCCCTGTCTGCACAGCTGAATACAGCCGGATTTACAAGTAAATATATCAGTGCAGACTGCAGAACAACACGTATCCTAATCGAACAAACATCAATCAATAATCAAAACAATAACTGACCTGCTGAAATGCTAGCCGAACCTGCTCAACAGGCGACGCACCTTTCGCTATTTGACAAGCCGAAGCCTTCATCAACATCTGCAAAAAAATACCCTTTTGCAATAAATATCCAAAATCACTAATGTGTACAAATTTTTCGCCCAATTCAAGAAATGATTACCATACAAACTCCAAAACCGAAACCAACCCACATCTCAAAAATGATCATAATCACAAACCAAATCACTATATTCTACATGTTTAACATTAACACTCAGATCAAGCCAGGGGCGCAACTTAGTTGGTGGGGGGGGGGGGGGGGGGGGCGACCCCCCGAACTTTTCGCTCAGTAGTGTTATATATGTAGTTTTCGTATAGAAATTTTTGGGTATATACGTTTTCGATCGCCCGGTTCTACAGAAATTTTTGGGTATATGCGTTTTCGCCCCCCCCCCCCCCCCTCGTCGAAAACGTCAAGCTTCTTCACTGGATCGAGGGCTACAAACTTACAAATTAAACCCCACATAAATCTTTAAATCAATGTGACAACAACCAACCAGAGTCAAAAACTGTGCTACCATACAACAATTCAAGCAATGATCAACAAAAAAATCCAATCATATGCATAAAACTCTACCTTATTAAGCAAGAAATTAGGGAAAATCTGATTGGTAGTAAGATACTGAGCACAACAGGGGCAATCATTCTTATTCTGAAGATGAGTAGCAATGCACATGTAACAAAAATTATGACCACAGGATGTAAGAAACGCATCCTTAATGATCTGCATGCAAATCGGACACAAAAAATCTTTATCAAGTGACACCACACCAATATCTTCTAATTCATTTCCTTTTTTCTCCACCTCCACCACCGTCGGACCGGAATCCAGGAGCTGAGGCTCCTGGGACGCCGGCGGTGGTGGAGGGGAAGATCCGAGCCGCTCGGTTGACTGTTCGGGCGGCTCGGACTTGACGGAGGGGACGATTACTCCTCCGCCTACACCTCCCATAGACATACAAACAAGAATTGTTATGGAATTGTAGAAAGATTGTGTTGGTACGGGAGAGGGGGGGGTGCAAAAGGGGTTTGGTTTGTTAGAGATTGTGTGTGAAGGTGTTAATGGATCACGGTGGTGAGTGTTGTGTTTGCAAAGGGAGGGTGTGTGTGTGTATGGGTGGAAAATGACCACGTTATGCAGGCGTCGTCCCCTCCGATTCTTTTCTATTCCATTCAAATATAATATTTTTATTTATACCCGGATTAAATTAAATATTTTTATTTATTTTTCTTAATTATTTAAATATTATATTATAATTATATATATATTGAACTGCAAGGAACGACGTCCCAACCACCGTGACACCAAGCGCTGTGACGAAGGTCGACTACCGACCGCCGCCAGCCCCTTGGCTCTCCAAGATGTGCGAAATCCGACCTCCACCCTCCCGAAGGCACAACAATGGTATAATCAGTATCCGAGACGAACCGGCGCCACCCGTATTCGCCCTTCCCCTGAATTCCGCATAAAATAATGGAGAGAGTGAGAATCAAACCTGAGTCATAAAAAACACCAAGTTTTTTCCTAACCACTCAATCACTACCTTATTGAAATATTATATTATAATTATATTTACCACTTGAAATAAGTAAACTAGTTATGATTTTCTTTATTGATGAATGATCATATAAACTAGTGGTAGTAAACATATGCGTTGAGGTGGAGATGTGGTGGAATTTCGGTTGGTATCAGGTAAATGGTTGTTTGTTTAGCTTTTAATGGGACTTTTAATGGTTTAGACTGTTTGTTTTACGAGCAAGTGTCTGAATGATTCAGACATCTGCCTCTGAATCGTTAAGAATTATTATGTTGAGTGTGAATGGTTAAGACCTCTAATATGAATTGGTCAGACATTTGTCTCTGAACAAGTAAGTATTATACTGAATATTAATGGTTCAGACCGCTTACTGGTTCATCACTTAATGGTTCAGATTTTTTACTGGTTTAGGCTCGCGAGCCTAAACAAGCTTTGTATTTCAGGTTCTAGCTCGGGCTTGATAACTAAACGAGCTCTGTTTCAGGCTCGAGCTCGTTAAAGCTCGGCTTATTCGAGTTTTTAACCAAGCCAATAACGAGTAGTTCTCAACCCTCTGGGCTTGTTTTCACCTTAATCACTCCTTTAAATGTTTGAGGTTAGTGAAAAGATAAAGTGGTGATTACGACAAAAATTAGTAAAAAATAGACGATAACTCCTTTATTAGTTTGAAGTCGTAAAGGTGATATCTAGATCTTATTTGGTGTATTAATTCTCGGTGGAAGTGACGTATATTGGTTAACATCCACCTTTTACCACATATTTTTTGTTTCTTTGTAGGTTGACATTTCTTTTATTTTTACTTGGTTCATTATTGTTTTGCAGACAGACAAGATCTTAACACACATTGTTTAATAAAAAGCTATGAATTTATAAAAGTTATGATAATATTTTTTTGAACGGTAATTTGGATCACTGACAGACCATTGGAGTATCATCGTGCTACAGCGGAACCACCTGATCATATCCATCTCCACCAGGTAGGGGTTTAAACAAGCCGGGCCGAGCCCGAGCCCAACCAGGCTCTAGCTCGGCTCGTCATGTTTCTATGAAGCTCGAGCTCTGCTCGGTTCGAACTTACTTATTTGAGCTCGGGCTCGGCTCGACTCGACTCGACTCGACTCCGGTTATTTTGAAAACAACCTCAAACGAGCTAAAATCTTGGCTCATGCTCGCTTCAATATTGCTTAAACGATCCAAAGCTCGGCTCGAGCTTGGCTCGTCAATGTTATCATCCTTATTATTATATTATATTATATATATATATACACTAAAATTTTGTTTGTGCTCGTTTAGGCTCGCGAGCCTAGACGAGCTTTGTATTTCGAGCTCGGGCTCGATAACTAAACGAGTTCTCTTTCAGGCTCGAGCTCAGGTTCTGGCTCGTTAAGGCTTGGCTCGTTAGAGCTTTTAGCCGAGCCAATAACGAGTAGCTCTCGAGGAAACCCAGGCATGGTGTCTATACACCAATTTAAGAGAAAACCCAATAAATTTAGGAATCGAACCCGGAATCTATTGGTCTCAAAGCCTTATCTCATCACCAATATGCCATTAGGC
The DNA here is from genome assembly GCA_947069175.1 of Scalesia atractyloides. Classification (NCBI taxonomy): domain Eukaryota; kingdom Viridiplantae; phylum Streptophyta; class Magnoliopsida; order Asterales; family Asteraceae; genus Scalesia; species Scalesia atractyloides. The sequence goes on along the minus strand of CAMTDV010000006.1, from coordinate 11,696,805 downwards.
TCTAAAGTCATGGACTAGACAATATTAAACATAACATATTCATCCCCGTGCACCTCAACACGCACATAAATGGAATGTTAAATACGTATTAACTTTTAACAGAGAATTACGATAATCATATAACGTACAATTACATTTTTTTTCTTGTGATAACGAATGCAATATAAAGCATTGTGTTATCTTGTGTTAGTTTGTGAGTTTTTGAAAGTGTTTCCACGAAGAGTCATGAGTTTTCCACACAATTGACATCCGGAGCTTCTTAGTGATATTGATGGAATGTTTAACATATGGAATTTTTGGTCTAGGAGGTGGAAATTGGTTAGGTTAAAACGGGTTGGCTAAAAAACAACAAATAACATGAAATAACTAGGGCCGTTCTTACATTTTTTGAGACCCTAAGCGAACTATGAAGTACGGACCCTAATTTCGCCGATAAACTCTCCTCCAATCCCGACGAAATGGGTGATTATGCTTACTTTTTTTCATCTAGTGATAGCCGATTGCCTAGAAATTGAAAGCAGGTTGCGATGGGAAGTGGGAACGATGATTGCAGCTATATTTAGGGGCTTTAGGCCGCTTAATATTGATGATTAGGTCGATGGTTGTTGCGTTGTAATAGTTGGAAATCAAGGCGAAACGGGTTTTGAAACTTGGCCTTTAATTTTTTTTTTTGGGATCCTTCAGTGAAAACCAGTTTAGTTTCGAAATAAACGTATTTATTTGGGCCTAATACATATACTATATATAATTTTTTTTTAAAACTTGGAGACCCTTATTTTTTGTGGCCCTAGGCCCGTGCTTAGGTTGCCAAGCCTATATAGCCGGCCCTTGGAAATAACTACAAAGCATGTTCTAATAATCATCAAGTACGTTCATAAAAAAACAGAAACAATAGAAAATTTTGGAAACTATAACAATTTGAAAAACTATTAAATTTAACATGTACAAGAGTAAAAAAAACAATAAAGTTAGTGTAAAACATAACCAAATAGTTCACGAGAGATGATAGCTTGTAAATAAATAAAAGTTACTTTTCGTATAAAACTAGGTTTTGCCCCGCCCATGTTGTGAGAGTACTAAGCTTAATATTTCTCTCTCTTAAAATGTACGTCTGTGTTTTAGTTACTTGTACATACTACCCATAACACGATCTCAAAAAATGACATTGAGTCCACTAATTAAAATAAAAAACTACCATACTTTTGCTTAAAAACCAAAACGATGGAAAAACTATAATTTTAAACTAGAGGTAAATTGTAATTTTTCAGGAAGGAAGCGAGCGTGTGCCAGGCAGCCGCCTCACGAATAAAAATTACACCGAGTCAATTAATTAAAACAAAACACTACAATAGTTTTGTAGAAAAAAACTAAAACGATGCCTGTAATTTTACATTAGGGGCAAATCATAATTTGACAAGGAAAACAAACAAAAACGGTGGCATAACTGTAATTTTAAACCGCAAAATCGTAATTTGACAAGGAAAACAAACAAAAACAATGACAAAACTATAAGTTTAAACCAGGGCCAAAATCGTAATTCAGTGGGAAGAAAAAAAAACAAAACCAATAAGAAAACAGTAAATTCAAGCTGAACAAAATCGTAATTTAGCCGGACCAACGAGGAAGTGTCAGACTCGTGTAAATTATATAGTATATACATATTGATTAGTGCCTAGGTGATATTTGACAAGTCTTACAACTTGAGAGGCTTATTTTGAAAGGCCTATGATCTAAATTTAAGAATTTATTTAAAAACTATATATTAGCATTATTAACTTGCTATATGTAGTTGTAACTTGTGGATAAGAAGTTTTTCAAAAAAGTTTTGTATTTTTCATTTTTAACCTTTGACTTTTTTAGTTTTAACCTTAAACTTTTCAACTTTTCAATTTAACCTTAACACTTTTAAATTTTCAACTTTGGTCTTCATACTTTTCATTTTTCGCAAGTTTTTCGTTTCAAGTTTCGTTCTAAATTATGCGAGTCAACACGTAGCAACGTGTGTGTGAGGTTCAACGTTTTTTGTCTGTTTTTCCCGTTTGACAGGCCAGTCGCAACGCATCCATTTTTTCCGTTTGACAAGTTCGTCGCAACGTGCGGATCTTAGATTAACTTAGTTATTCTTTTATACGTTTTACGTTTCTGTTTAATTTCATCACATTAACATGCAGCAACGGGCGTGCGTGGTTCATCAAAATTACGTATGTGTTTTGTTCGGTGTTATTTTCTATATTTTTATCTATTTTATTTTTACAAGCTCTTCTGATGTTGGTGTTCGCTCGCAGTGGTTTGGCATTAGTGCTACTTGACACAATTTTACGAATGTTATTAACCTATTTAGTTTTGTACTAATAATTTGTTTTGAGTTTACCGTTATACCTCATTTACTTAAGAAAAACTATTTTTTTTCACGTGCATATTATTATGTACGTGCCGGTAAAAATTCGATTTGCTTTACGTGTCGACATAAACTTTTTATGGAAACGAGTTAGGTTAAATATAATACGTTTTCGTTTAAAAAACATTTTTATGTGCACATTTTTTTGTACGTTTCGGTTTAATTTGGGTTGTATGTTTCGACGTAATTTTTTTAGGAAACGAGTTAGGTGACGATTTGTATATTTTGTTTGTAACCGATGTCACACCCCGACCCGCAGCGGAATAAGAGTCGGGGCATAATTGGGTTATCACCAAAGCTCATGATGTTTACTAATATGTTTCATATTTATTAAATCCAAGTTACATTTCAATGTTCCAAGTCAAATTAATACAATACAAGGAAAGGAAAAATTAACTAAACAAATCCATAATCTAAACTGGTTTATTCTTCTAAGCCGCCCTATATGTTTCTTGCTTCAACTTGATCACCTGTATCATGTGTAAAAATGGGAAATTTTGGGTCAACAAAAGTTGGCGAGTGAACCTTGTTTAAAACATTTGTTATTGATTTATTATTGAAATTTAATTTAGGAAAATTGTGCAATAATCATATATGAACAAATGTATGTAAACATAACAATCACAAACCACCTTGCTTAAGCATGAAATAAGAATGACAATGTATATGTTGGCAACGTCCCATTCACGCTCATAGGTAATGGGGAACGGACGGCCTATGCTAATGTATGTGAGATCAAGGCTCAATCAAACGGAGCCGATCTTATGTTGGCAACGCCTGGTTCACGCTCATAGGTAATGGGGAACAGCTCACGCTCATAAGTAATGGGGAGCGGCGGCCTATGAAATGTATGTACTGAAATGATAAAATTAATCTAAACTTCAACCACACAAACAATGGATACACATTGAATACACATTTGATCATGAACATGATGGATGCACAAATGTTTAATTATAATAAATAAATAACGACACATGATACACCCCAAAATGTGATTAAAACGGGGAATTGGTAGAGATTCACTCACATTGGGTGCGTTTGTTTGAAGATGTTGAATGCGCACGAGTTTAGAGGATTGATCGACGAGAGATAACTAACCAAATAAATAACGAAAAGGTACGGTAAGTATGTGGATGTTATTAACTATTTTAATAGGATTTTTTGTTATATTTTTGTGAGTTTAAGGCTACTTTCTAACTTTAAAAACGTTATTTTGAAGTATATTTAATTGATTTTTAAATTAAATAAATAAATAAAATAATAAAAAAAATGTTGACTTTTTGACTTTGACCGTTGACCGTTGACCGGTTCGGTCGGTTATATTGTTGCACTGAGCGAGGTTCGAACCGGTGACCTCCCGTACGTGTGCACGCAGCTCTACCAACTGAGCTACGTGTCTAACCCGAAATAATTCTGTTTTTAATTATACTTATATACTATTTAGTTTAATCCGAAAATCATTTATTTTTAAAAAGATTTTAAACGTATCGAACCGGTGCTGACCACAGGTCTCGAACCCGGGACCTGTGAGTTAGCGTACACACAGTCCACCGCTGGACTGTGTGTCTAACCTGGTTATTAACTCGGTTTTTATTATACTTAACATGGTTTGTGAGTTAACCCGGTTCAGTTAAAAAGGCATTTTTTTTATTTCGAGAGAGTAAGCTTGGGACAGGATTCGAACTCGCGTCGTATGTGTGTTTGTTGCACACAGTCCACCGCTGGACTGTGTGTCTAACCCGTTTATAAAACTGATTTTAATTAATCTTATGTTATAACCCGACTTCGTCTTCTTCGTTAGATTTTACCCATAAACAAAGTCCGACTGCTTGGACTGATTTATGCCTAATCTGGTATTTTAGACTTTATAAGAAATTTAAAGGTAACGAATGGAGAGAGTTTGGGGGAAAAGGATGTACCGATCAGTGATTCTCACAGAATTCCGGCAGAGGTCCGTCGGTTCTGAAAGTGAACTCCGGCTGCTAAAATCAATTAACAGTTTTGTTCGATTATTTATGAAGTTGAGGCACTTAAACAAAGTTTAACAGAAGTTTGAAGGGTCATACCAGTTTTCGGTGAGTTTCCGGAAGTTTCAGAAATTTTCCGGCTAAGGTAGGAATTTCGACAAACGTTGACTGGGATCGATTCTGATGGTGGAGTTGTGTTAGTGACAGATTAATCAAATGATTGAAACAGAAAGAGTTGAAAGAATTACCGTGTGGATGTGAGACTCGGTTTTCCGGCGATTTGCAGGTATTTTCCGGCGAGTGAATTTTCGTCGAGAAGAGGTGCGATTTTTGAGCGAAAAGGCTTCCAGTGGATTGTGGGTGAATTTATAGGGAAGAATCATGACGTATAGAGTCGGATTTCAGTCTTGATTCAAAGTCAGCCGTTCTCCAGCGGTTACGACTGGTGTCGCGGGTTCAGACGTCGGTTATAACCGTCGTTAAAGTTAATTCTTCGGTTAAATTGGACGAAAACGTTAATTATCGGCGAAGTCGTCGGGATTTCCGACGACTGCTAATTGGGCGCGATTTTGACTGGGTTTGACTTCCGTGTTTTATTATTTGAATTAACTGATTTGATATGATAACAAATAACTAAAGTGGCGGAGTGGTTGATTGTGTGAAGGTTAAGGCTTTGGGGATTTCCGGCTGACCCGGGTTCGACTCCCGGCAGCCGATTTTCCTTTTTAATTAATCTATTTTTATTTTTTTACAATTATAATTTATATCTTCTAATTTGCTTATTAATTATGTATCGTTTAAAAATTAAATAAGTCATAAATAAACAACAAAAATTTAAACTGTTATTAAACGAAGCGGGTTTTTCGACGGATGTTACAGTATCCCCTACTTTTAGAAATTTCGTCCCGAAATTTAAGTAGTAGCAGATACAGGAAAAAGATGTGGGTATTTCTCGCGCATTGAGTCTTCACGTTCTCAAGTAAACTCAGGTCCTCGTTTTGACTCCCAGCGTACCCTGACAATTGGGATGCGGCTTCTTCTTAAACGTTTTTCCCCGAAGTCCATAATTTCTACTGGTCTTTCAATGAAATGCATAGATTCGTCGACTTGAATGTCTTCTAGAGGAATATGGAGATTTTCATCGGTGAGGCACTTCTTCAAGTTCGATATGTGGAATGTGGGATGAATTCTGTTGAGTTCCTCCGGTAAGTCAAGCTTGTAGGCTACAGGTCCTACCCTTTCGAGTATCTTGAAAGGACCTACGTAACGTGGTGCTAGCTTGCCTTTTTGGCCAAAACGAATTACTCCCTTCCACGGCGATACTTTTAAAAGTACTTGGTCGCCAACGTTAAACTCTAAGGGCTTTCGTCGCTTGTCAGCATAGCTCTTTTGACGACTTTGTGCCGCTAAAAGGTTGTTTCGGATTTGATGAATCTTGTCAGTTGTTTCTTGTATTAATTCCGGACCGGTGATTTGAGCTTCTCCAATTTCGTGCCAACATATAGGTGATCGGCACTTACGACCATATAATGCTTCAAAAGGTGCCATGCCGATACTTGAATGAAAGCTGTTGTTGTACGAAAATTCAACTAGTGGTAGGTGGGCGTCCCAATTCCCTTTGAAGTCTATGACACATGCCCGAAGCATGTCTTCAAGAGTTTGAATGGTGCGTTCAGATTGACCATCAGTTTGGGGATGATAAGCGGTGCTGAGATCTAATCGTGTACCCAAAGCGGCTTGTACAGCTTGCCATGTTCGTGAACTGAAACGACCATCACGATCTGATATAATGCTTAACGGTACACCATGACGGCTTACGATTTCACTGATGTAGATACGAGCTAGTTTCTCATTTTTGAAGTCTTCGCGAATCGGAATGAAGTGAGCTGATTTTGTAAGACGATCAATGATTACCCATATAGTGTCGTACCCACCAGGAGTGCGAGGTAACCCGGTAATGAAGTCCATGGTTATGTTTTCCCACTTCCATACGGGTATTTCAGGTTGGACCAGAAGTCCTGAGGGTCTTTGGTGTTCAGCTTTCACTTTTGAACAGGTAAGGCACTTGGAAACAAAAACAGCAATATCCTTCTTCATGCCAGGCCACCAGTAGGTGTATCGAAGGTCCTGATACATCTTGTCGGCTCCTGGGTGTACGGAGTATCGTGTTTTGTGCGCCTCTTTCATAAGAGTATCGCGAAGGTTAATGTGATCAGGAATCCATATGCGATCTAGATAATACAGAATGCCGTCAGATTTTGTTTCGAGTTTGAATTCTGCTCCACAAGATAACTCATTGCGTATGTCGTATTCTATTATGGAAACATGTTGAGCTTCTCGGATTTGGTCTTTGATGTTGGTCATGATTTGCGAACATAGAAGACGAATGGAGTTCGCATAACCCTTTCGACTGAGTGCATCGGCCACCATATTTGCTTTGCCAGGATGATACCGAATTTCACAGTCGTAGTCATTAAGAAGTTCGACCCATCTTCGTTGCCTCATATTCAACTCCTTTTGGTTAAAGATATGTTGGAGGCTCTTGTGGTCAGTGTAAATCTCACACTTGGTACCATAGAGGTAATGTCTCCATATCTTAAGAGCGAACACAACGGCTCCAAGTTCTAGGTCGTGAGTAGTGTAGTTCTTCTCATGAGTTTTAAGCTACCTAGAAGCATAGGCTATCACTTTTCCCTTTGCATTAAAACACAGCCTAATCCCTGTCCTGATGCGTCGCAATAAACTACAAAGTCATCGCAACCTTCGGGGAGTGTGAGTATAGGTGCGTCACAAAGCTTTTGCTTAAGGGTTTGGAAGGCTTCTTCTTGTTTAGGTCCCCATGCGAAGGGTTTTCCTTTATGTGACAAAGCCGTGAGTGGTACAGCGATATGAGAGAAATTTGATATGAAACGACGATAGTAACCAGCCAAACCAAGGAAAGATCTTACTTCGGTTGGGGTACGTGGCGCTTGCCATTCTTGTACTGCTTTGATCTTTGCGGGGTCGACATGAATTCCCTTGTCATTGACGACATGACCAAGGAACTGTACTTCTTTTAACCAAAATTCGCATTTGGAGAATTTAGCGTAAAGCTTTTCGGTTCTCAAGAGTGTGAGGATGAGTCGAAGGTGTCGTTCATGATCAGTCTTAGACTTTGAGTAAATGAGAATATCGTCGATGAAGACTATAACAAAGCGATCAAGATAGGGTTTGCAAACTCTGTTCATTAGGTCCATGAAGACGGCTGGAGCGTTGGTTAGACCAAATGGCATAACCATGAATTCATAGTGACCATAACGAGTTCGGAAGGCGGTCTTTGGGACGTCTTCTTCATGTACCCTGAGTTGGTGATAGCCGGAACGAAGGTCGATCTTTGAAAAACAAGTGGCACCCTGGAGTTGGTCTAGGAGATCATCGATGCGAGGTAAAGGATAACGATTTTTTACCGTTAATTTGTTGAGTTCCCTGTAATCGATACACATGCGAAACGTCCCATCTTTCTTCTTTACAAACAGAACAGGTGCACCCCAAGGCGATGAGCTAGGACGTATGAATCCTTTGTCGGTCAGTTCTTGCAACTGACTGGCCAGCTCTTGCATCTCGGATGGGGCTAACCTATAAGGTGATTTCGCGACGGGTGTAGCGCCAGGTATAAGATCGATGCGGAATTCGACTTCTCTCTTGGGAGGAAGTCCTGCGATGTCGTCGGGAAAACTTGCGGGAAATCTTTCACTACGGGTATATCTTCGAGTTTCTTCTCTTTGTCTCCCTTCTTGACCACGTGAGTTAGAAATGCTACATAATTCTTGCGGAGATATTTTCGGGCTTGAAGACAGGACATCAGCTTGAGTCCTTTCGAAGGGGTTTCTCCAAAGATTCGTAGAGTTTGACCGTCTGCAAGAGGAATGCGAATGAACTTCTCACGGCATACTACTTCAGCCTGATGTTGGCTGAGCCAGTGCATGCCGATTATAATGTCAAAACTTCCCAACTTCATAGGAATGAGGTCAACAGGAAAGTCGTGATTGTTTAGAGTAAGGGTACAGTTTCGGATAATGGAGTTTAATGTGACCGGTTTTCCGTCAGCAACTTCTACCATTATGGATTCCATAAGTTTATCACGAGTTTGGTTGAGGATAGGTTCAAATTCTAAGGACACAAAACTCTTATCCGCGCCAGTATCAAATAACACAGATGCATAACTACCGTTGATGAGAAACGTACCGTTAACCACGTTGTTGTCGGCCCTAGCTTGGTTGGCGTTGATGTTAAATGCTCTTCCTCTAGCAGGTGGAGGAGCTTCGTTAGCTTGGTTCACCGGATTCGCTTGAGCTTGAGCGTGTATGATGTTCACCAAGCGTGGACACGTGTTTCTAAAGTGGTTTGGGTCTCCACAATTGTAGCAAGCCCGCATGGGTTGCATCATGGGGTAGTTGGGTTGATAGTAGGTTTGGGTTGTGTGTTGTGTAGGTGGTGGTAGTAGGGGTTGTTGGGTTTGACCCATTATTTGATAGTGGGTTTGAGTTGCGGGTTGGTTGCGGTTCATTCGTTGCAGTGAGCGGCAGGCTTGGATGGTGTGACCTGCACGGCCGCAGCCGGTGCAATATTGACAGGGGTATTCGGGGGAGTGATGGTATTGACAACGGGTACACTTTGGGTAAGGGCCAGAGTATTGCCTTTTGTATGGTGCGGGTGAAGGAGCAACTTGTGTGATGGGCGCAACAGAGATTGGGAAATTGGTTTGAGTGACGGCAAAATTTCTGGTATTTCGCTTCCTCTTGTTTGAAAAATTTGAGGATGAGGTGGGGTGGTTGGAAGTTTGGCCCTCAACGGGGGCTTTCTTTTTCTCCTCCTTGAATTTACCGTTCCTGATGCGGTTCTCGGTAAGTTCGGTGGCTAATTCCATGGCGGCTTCGAGGGTTGCAGGCGAAGTGCTGAGGACTGAGTCTTGAATCTTCGAGGGAAGGCCTCGAATATAGTGTTCAACCAAACGGTACACGGGGGTGAACAAGTTAGGAACCATCTGGTTCAGCTCAAGAAATCTTTTGTTGTATGAAGTATGATCCCCTTCCTTTTGCTTCAGCAAGTGGAATTCGTCTTTCAACTTCTTGAGTTCGCTTCTTGGGCAGAAGCGTTTTGTCATCATTTCCCTTAACTCTTCCCAGGTTAAGGCCATAGCGTCTTCAACTCCTCTTTTACCCTTCTCGGTGTTCCACCAGGTCAGGGCTACCCCAAATAATCTCCCGGTTGCGTAACGTACCTTGCGATCCTCGGGACAATCGCAATTTAGGAAGGTGTTTTCCATTTCCTCAAACCAGTGGAGGAGAGCGGTGACACCTTCGGTCCCTTCGAACTTTGGGGGATCGCAAGACTTGAAGTGCTTGTAGGAGCACTTCTTGGAGGAAGGGTTGTCGATGTTTTGATCCTCTTGATTTGGTGGGTTGACAGGATTTGCAGTGAGAGCTTGCTGGACTTGAATTACAATATCAGGAAGTACTGCGGCCATTTGTTTTGCAATTTGAGTGGCCAAGCGTTCGTTTGACCTTCCTGACTTTCGTCCCCCACGTAGCTACCTACCGACATCTACAGGAATATACATAGGAAGATGGTGAGTTTATAGAGTGTTTAGGGGTCATGTGTCTTAAAAAAAATGAAATTAACATAAATATCAATAATGCAACTACATCAATAGGATGTCTTGGGTTTGCTCATGTTGGGCCTCAAATGTCCCCCATACTATCACCGGTAAAGTCATGTGGGCCCCCATGACTATTGGCTTAGTAGGATTCACATTGGTATTGGCGGTTTAACACTCGCATCACCCGAATGAAAACCACAAAATATGTTTGCGAGATGTATGGTCGGAGGGTGTCCAGGTATAGACACAATGACAACTCAAAGTGGGGTTAGCTCACACGACGTTTGGTATAGCATGCTTTGGCCTAATAGGTCCTTCGTACTCTCATCGTTAGTCCCCAGGTAGGCAAACTGGTCCTTTATTTTGGATTTATACGAATGCCAAGCATAGACAGGACGTTCCGACTACCGGTACTCGTACCCTTCCAGTTACTACATGCCCGTCATGAGAACTCACTTTGATGTGATTTGAAAACACAAAAATCGTTTGTAACAATCTTATAAATTGTGAGGTGTGTGCTTCCATGGATATGATATGTCATGAGGATATGATTTATGATAGGCATTGTATAATAATTATGTACTTATAAACATGCTTGCATAACATTGAATGTAACAATAAACATAAAGCATATAAACATCATGAATTTTGCATGTAACACACAAAAATTTAAAAATTCTAAGCAACTATAGTATAGGCTCTAAGGGTCTAATAACCTATCCTATATCCCTATAGTCATGGCTCTGATACCAATCTGTCACACCCCGACCCGCAGCGGAATAAGAGTCGGGGCATAATTGGGTTATCACCAAAGCTCATGATGTTTACTAATATGTTTCATATTTATTAAATCCAAGTTACATTTCAATGTTCCAAGTCAAATTAATACAATACAAGGAAAGGAAAAATTAACTAAACAAATCCATAATCTAAACTGGTTTATTCTTCTAAGCCGCCCTATATGTTTCTTGCTTCAACTTGATCACCTGTATCATGTGTAAAAATGGGAAATTTTGGGTCAACAAAAGTTGGCGAGTGAACCTTGTTTAAAACATTTGTTATTGATTTATTATTGAAATTTAATTTAGGAAAATTGTGCAATAATCATATATGAACAAATGTATGTAAACATAACAATCACAAACCACCTTGCTTAAGCATGAAATAAGAATGACAATGTATATGTTGGCAACGTCCCATTCACGCTCATAGGTAATGGGGAACGGACGGCCTATGCTAATGTATGTGAGATCAAGGCTCAATCAAACGGAGCCGATCTTATGTTGGCAACGCCTGGTTCACGCTCATAGGTAATGGGGAACAGCTCACGCTCATAAGTAATGGGGAGCGGCGGCCTATGAAATGTATGTACTGAAATGATAAAATTAATCTAAACTTCAACCACACAAACAATGGATACACATTGAATACACATTTGATCATGAACATGATGGATGCACAAATGTTTAATTATAATAAATAAATAACGACACATGATACACCCCAAAATGTGATTAAAACGGGGAATTGGTAGAGATTCACTCACATTGGGTGCGTTTGTTTGAAGATGTTGAATGCGCACGAGTTTAGAGGATTGATCGACGAGAGATAACTAACCAAATAAATAACGAAAAGGTACGGTAAGTATGTGGATGTTATTAACTATTTTAATAGGATTTTTTGTTATATTTTTGTGAGTTTAAGGCTACTTTCTAACTTTAAAAACGTTATTTTGAAGTATATTTAATTGATTTTTAAATTAAATAAATAAATAAAATAATAAAAAAAATGTTGACTTTTTGACTTTGACCGTTGACCGTTGACCGGTTCGGTCGGTTATATTGTTGCACTGAGCGAGGTTCGAACCGGTGACCTCCCGTACGTGTGCACGCAGCTCTACCAACTGAGCTACGTGTCTAACCCGAAATAATTCTGTTTTTAATTATACTTATATACTATTTAGTTTAATCCGAAAATCATTTATTTTTAAAAAGATTTTAAACGTATCGAACCGGTGCTGACCACAGGTCTCGAACCCGGGACCTGTGAGTTAGCGTACACACAGTCCACCGCTGGACTGTGTGTCTAACCTGGTTATTAACTCGGTTTTTATTATACTTAACATGGTTTGTGAGTTAACCCGGTTCAGTTAAAAAGGCATTTTTTTTATTTCGAGAGAGTAAGCTTGGGACAGGATTCGAACTCGCGTCGTATGTGTGTTTGTTGCACACAGTCCACCGCTGGACTGTGTGTCTAACCCGTTTATAAAACTGATTTTAATTAATCTTATGTTATAACCCGACTTCGTCTTCTTCGTTAGATTTTACCCATAAACAAAGTCCGACTGCTTGGACTGATTTATGCCTAATCTGGTATTTTAGACTTTATAAGAAATTTAAAGGTAACGAATGGAGAGAGTTTGGGGGAAAAGGATGTACCGATCAGTGATTCTCACAGAATTCCGGCAGAGGTCCGTCGGTTCTGAAAGTGAACTCCGGCTGCTAAAATCAATTAACAGTTTTGTTCGATTATTTATGAAGTTGAGGCACTTAAACAAAGTTTAACAGAAGTTTGAAGGGTCATACCAGTTTTTGGTGAGTTTCCGGAAGTTTCAGAAATTTTCCGGCTAAGGTAGGAATTTCAACAAACGTTGACTGGGATCGATTCTGATGGTGGAGTTGTGTTAGTGACAGATTAATCAAATGATTGAAACAGAAAGAGTTGAAAGAATTACCGTGTGGATGTGAGACTCGGTTTTCCGGCGATTTGCAGGTATTTTCCGGCGAGTGAATTTTCGTCGAGAAGAGGTGCGATTTTTGAGCGAAAAGGCTTCCAGTGGATTGTGGGTGAATTTATAGGGAAGAATCATGACGTATAGAGTCGGATTTCAGTCTTGATTCAAAGTCAGCCGTTCTCCAGCGGTTACGACTGGTGTCGCGGGTTCAGACGTCGGTTATAACCGTCGTTAAAGTTAATTCTTCGGTTAAATTGGACGAAAACGTTAATTATCGGCGAAGTCGTCGGGATTTCCGACGACTGCTAATTGGGCGCGATTTTGACTGGGTTTGACTTCCGTGTTTTATTATTTGAATTAACTGATTTGATATGATAACAAATAACTAAAGTGGCGGAGTGGTTGATTGTGTGAAGGTTAAGGCTTTGGGGATTTCCGGCTGACCCGGGTTCGACTCCCGGCAGCCGGTTTTCCTTTTTAATTAATCTATTTTTATTTTTTTACAATTATAATTTATATCTTCTAATTTGCTTATTAATTATGTATCGTTTAAAAATTAAATAAGTCATAAATAAACAACAAAAATTTAAACTGTTATTAAACGAAGCGGGTTTCGAAAACCCGTTTTTCGACGGATGTTACAACCGAGTGGAATCAAATTGTGGTTTTCTTTTTTTCCATTTTTACTAAAGCTCTAATTCATCTCTTTTGGTTATACGTGTCATCTTTCCGTTATACCCGCTACATTTTTACGTATGAATTAGGTAACATATAATACGTTATGATTGTATGGTATATATTTGATTTACTTTATGTTTAATCCATTATAATCCTTATATAGGTTACGTTGAGTTCAATCGGATACGTCGAAACAAGTGTTTTTGTATGGTTAACGTGTCATATAACGTTTGGACCAATCCATTTGATGTTTGCGATGTACCGCGCCGCAACGCGCGCGTGTGTTATTACTAGTTCGGTACCATATGGCATATTGGTTTTTTTTTTTTTTTGAAAGATAAATTTCATTCAAACAGCCCCAAAAGCAGCGCATAACCACACACCAGACAACAAGACAAACTACACAAACTGAAAATTACACCAATCCAACCATGACACGGACTTATGTTTAGACCCTATGGTGGAACCAAAAGAAACTCAAACTCTTTATCTTGTCCATAATAGACTCTACTTAACGTCTTTGGTGTATGTGAAAAGCGAGAAACGAAAAAAGGTTTGCAAACAAAGGCATATTGGTTTGTGCGTGGCTTAACATGATTTTAGGCTATTGGCCATAGGTGGAATTAGAGGTGCACAAAATTTAGGAATTCGGTACTATATGGCAAACTGGTTCAGATTAAGAACAATTAATATGGGGAAACTCACATGGGTTTGAAACCGGTTTTATTCGTAAGTGTTCAGTTTTAACCAATTTCAAACCGATTTTAACTGGATTATTTTTAAATCGATCTCAAACGGATTTCACTACCGCTTTCGAAGTGGATCATATACTGGTTTCGGATTTCGAATAGGTTTGAATGTGCATCTCTAGGTGGGAGTGTTGGTGGAAACAACCCAACACAAGAGCAAGCCGGACCTTTATCACCCAAGTTTGTCATTTATACAAATACAATCACTAAACTTTCTCAAATATGATTTTGCTGTAATGTTTTGTGAAATTTTAAAGGTGACAAGATAGTCTATCAAATGAAAATTTTGGACTATTTTAGTCGTTTTAAATTCTAAAAATCACCAAAACACCATTAAATTTTATTAGTTAATATTTTATACAAAATACTATCAAGAATCAATTATTGGAAAAATATTACTAATCTATATAAAATTATATGATATATAGTTTGTGTTTAGATCAAAGCACAATTCAATTAAGAAAAATGTCAAGTGTACTTGGACCTAATTAGACAGAATGAGTTGGTTTGGGATAATGGGACCCATGTTGATGACTATCAATGCTAAGAACTTAGAATTGTCGAAAGTTGTTGATGTAAAATTTATACATTCATGATTATCCTACCACGATTTTTGCTCAATTCTCAGAACTTATATTTATAGATACTAATTAAATCGAGATAGAAGGTAAACGGACAACAAGCTGCGCCGCTACCACAATTTTGATCTATCGGAAAATCTATATCTTATAAGTGGTAAGTTATTAAATTTACAAAATCGATTGTAAACTTTAACACTAATTACTTTTACGTAAACGATGTATTAATTGTTTCATTGTTCATGCAACTAGATGATATTACAAGATGTGAAGATGCGGACGTTATTTAGAAATGGAGTTGCAAGAAGAAATTTTTATTGTTCATGCGACTATATGATATTAAACGTTTTTACATTAACTTGAGCATAACTAAGAAAACAACTGTATCATTTGGGTTTATTTGCATGATTTTAGATGGTTAGTTTGTGTTTATCATTCTAACTTTCAGATAAATCATATGATTAGATATCTTCGTGGGATTCGAGTCACTTATGTGTTTTTGTGATCTTGTCGTGTATTCACGATTGTCGTCATTGTTAGCTAAATGGAGTTGAGATTAAAGTGATATTCTTCTTTAACTAACTACATTTGTGTTTGTTAGTATATTTTATCATGTCTTGTAGGATGTTTTAGTTAAATACCAAACATCACTCTCAAATCCGTTAAAATGTTAAATAGTAACAAAGGTTTAGTATCAGGAGGTATCATGTCAGTGAATTGATACTTGATTCTTACCTATACTAAACTGTATATGCTATAGCTACACTTGCATATTTATGTATGGTTTAGTTATAAGGTGAAAACCATTTCTGTAAATTTAAAACCAAACTGTATGAAAAATCGTTATAAAAAATATATATATACTTCGCTTACATCACTATTAGTACTATTGTTATTGTTATTGCTACTTCTTCTGTTATTGTTGCTAATACTATTATTACTACTCATGTTGTTGCTACTCCTATTAATATCGCTCATATTCCTACTTTTACTACTTTTGTTGTTGCTTGTGATATTGCCCATGCTACCATTACGATTTTCTTCTACTTATAGTTGTTAATACTATTATTATTATTACTACTCGTGTTGTTGTTGCTACACCTATTCCTATTGCTATCACTCGTATTCCTATTTTTAATGTTTCTTGTCTTACTTTTACTTTTTTTTTCTCTTATCATCATCATTAACACTATTATTATTATTATTATTATTATTATTATTATTATTATTATTATTATTATTATTATTATTATTATTATTATTATTATTCCTGGATAATTTCTTAATTTAATTATTTTAGTTAAAAGAAAATAAAAACTCAATTCAAGATATAATTTAACATCTAATGGGACAAAACCTGAGTTTACCCTCAAAATTAAGATCGTGAACGGAGTTGAATAAGGTTAACCGGCCTGGTCTTAGGTCGGTACCAAATCAAATATCCATGTTACTCGGCCCCACCCGAATTAAATGACTTATTTATTATATTTGACTGGAAATTCAATACCATTGCTTTTGAAAAAGTACAACTAAAAAAATAGTCCATTACATGTTTTGTTGATTCTATTAGCAAAAGTAAAATCTTTAAATACTTGAGTTTATAAATAAGAGATGTTGAGCTTAAGTCTAACAAACGATGAAGTTAAAAGAAATCTCTCGTTAAAAAAAGAAACAAATCCAGACATAAATGAAGATTTACGAAGGAAAGAATATTAATGAAGATTTTAAATGCAATATGTCAGTTAAATACTCACAGCGAAAAGCAATTTTGATAGTCTTGGACAAAAATAAAAATAAAACCGCCATACTACAAGATAGCATCAACAGCTTTTCTCTTACACGTACTTTTTTTTAAGAAATATTAAGTATACCAAATTATGTAAAGAGTTGATACTTAACGATTTTTTTGTAAGTACCAAATGGTTAATATTTACTAATTGTGTAGGGTTAGTGGTTGAATTTATAAATTTCAAATCCTTCATCCCTTCAATGTTACATAACAATTTGCCACCAAAGTTGTACTATAGTGGCACATGCACATTTGTCACATAGTGATATAAAATATTATTGCTAGGCTTTTAATGGTTTAGACCTCTTACTAGTTGAGTACCTAATGGTTCAGACTATTTGTTTCGTGAACAAATGTCTAAATAGTTAAGACATTTGCCTCTGAATGGTTAAGCATTATACTGAGTCTAAATGGTTAAAGACCTCTAATCTGAATTGATCAAACATTTGCCTCTGAACGGTAAAGCATAATACTGACTCTTAATGGTTGAGACATTTTACCGGTTCAACACTTAATGATTCAGACATCCTATTGATTTAGCACTTATCCATTCAAAAGGTGTTAAACAGTTCCTAAGTATGCAAATTTATATAAAGAGTTAATACTTAGTGGTTTTTTCAAGTACCAAATGGTTAATATATTTATTTTCGTGGGTTGAATTGATAAGTTCATCCCTTCATTGTCACATAAGAATTTGCCACCAAAGTTAATGGCACACTGGCACATACACATTTGTCAAACAATGATACATATTTTAGTGGTCATAATCAATATTATTGAGAGGAATTGGTATTTGTTAACATCTAGGGCATTTTCATTATGTTATGACAATTTTGCAAGCATTGTAGTTATCAAAATATTGTCCTAAGCACCCTTTAACTCTTGGATTTTTCCCTGCAGGCCACAATTTAATATAAAACTTCAAAAATGGCCCCACACGCTAAACCAAAGGAAAGAGTTCTTCACTCTTTTATCATCTTCTCCTTTGTTAATTTTCTTTCAATTTCGAAAGAAATCCTCTACAAAATTTAATCACAAACTAAGCATGTCTGTAAGTTACTTCTCGATTCTAATCAAATTATAATCTTGATTCGGTTCATTTACGTTTATAAATGTTTCTTTAGTTTAATCATAACATAATATTTCAAATTTTCGAATATATGTTACAACAACAGCAACGATCACATATCCCGAAGTTTGGGAGTTGGGATGCTGATAATGTTCCTTACACAGCCTACTTTGAAAATGCACGAAAAGATAAAGGCACTGGTGTGATGATCAATCCAAATGATCCGGAACAAAATCCAGAAGCTTTTATGAAATATGGAGGAAATGATGACGTCATCAATTTTGATGAGAAAAATATGAATAGTGATCAGAGTTCAAACTCGAGCAACCAGGAAAGTTACAAGTCAGATCGAAGAAAGAATACTAACTCAAGAGACAAGACGATCAATTTTTCTCCGCCTTCACCTTCGCCCAGACCAAATAGGCCAAGATATGGATATAATCCGGCCGATGATATTGCTGTAAGTACGAATTTATTTTACAACATATAAACTTTTGAATCTTGAACGTGTTGGTGGTTACATGCTCCTTATATAAAAGGCAAATAAAAATTAAAGAGAATCATTTTTATTTGTATTTATTAGATTTGTCACTTTTTGGTTGACTTATATTTCATATCTAATCATATATAAATAAATACCAAAGTAACAAATTACAAACAAGTGTCAGGTAAACGGGCAACAAGCTGCGCCGCAACCCCCTTTTGAATTGCAAAACCAATCCTACTAAAGACGAAACGGCCCTTAAAGGTTGAAAGATTACTATTCACAACCTGTTGGACCTTGTTTAGAAATTCCACAGCCTCTGGGGCTAGGGACCCAAATGTATCAAAAGCGAATGGGATAAACACGTGTTGATTCTCCAAACAAGTCTTCTCGTGTTTAGCGACCTTGCCTGATTCCGCCTTTAACGCAGCCTGGCCAGCAACAAACCCATTATCCCTGAGTCCAACAAGAGGGGACACTCCTGTAAGGTCCACACAAACGTGTTTTCCCCTAGCCCACCCAAACACAAGAATATCAGCTGGCCGAAGAGTAGACCTCCCATCGAGCGGATCCGCCAGAAAGTTCACCGGAGCCTCCTTTTTCGCCGAAATCCCTTTGTTTCCGGTTGATGAGCCCTTAATAAAGAAACTGGTCAAATGAGTTAAGCGACACTTAAAGGATAAATTGTTATTGTAATGTTATAGTTTTCTTAATTATATTTACCGTGTTAACTATTTATAATGGCCATGGCCTAGTAGTGACTGCCCCAAGGGCTGCAAACGAACCAAACGTTCGGCGAACAGTTCATGAACCGTTTGGTGGGAAATTCGTTTGTGTTCGCTCGGTTATTAAACAAACGAACACAATCAAGAAATTTTGTTCGTTTAGTTAAATGAACAAACATGAACAGAGGGCCTGTTCGTTCATTTATGTTCGTGAACGTTCGGTAACGTGTTTGTTTGTGTTCGATAGTTCATTAAGTTTTTAGCTTTTATATTTTATTTAAATATTTCAAAATTCCGAAAAATATAATTTTTAATAAGTGTCAGCGTATTATATATTTTGTTCATGAACGTTTGTTTGTGTTCGTTTGTTCATTTGTGTTCATGAACATTAGTTTGTGCTCATTTATGTTTATCATCGTTCGTTTTTATTCGTTGCCTAAAATTAACAAACAAACACAAACGAACACGAACAAGTTCATTTCCTTAACAAACAAATACGAACATAAAATCTCGTTCGGTAAGCATTCATGAATACATATATATCTCAACAAACGAACACGAACAAGAACTTGTTCGTGTTTGTTTGCAGCCCTAATTGCCCCCAATAAAAATGTTGTGAGTTCAAATCATTGTTTATAAAAACCCTAAAAGAGAAAATGTTTACAAATAAATCCAACCTGACTCCTTTTGATTTACTTAGTAACTAATTTGTTTTCGACCCAACATGATACACGAGTTAAACATGACTCGTTTTTTATTGTAGTCGCATAGATCAGCATCGGTGCCAATGTTTGGGGCATGGGACGAAAAAGACCCGAAATCTGCCGAAGGTTTTACGGTCATCTTACAGAAAGTAAAAAAGGAAAAACACATTGCAGCGACCAACTTCCCACCAATCCCTCAACAGTCTTCATATAATCTCAATAATCCAAAAAAGGAGACAAGAAAAGCCAAGGTATGTTTCTCATTTTCACGTTTATTTTCTTTTAACTTGTTTTCAAGAAAATAGGCCTATTCAAATTGGGTTTTATTGATCGAGCATTAAAATAGTAAAATTATAAAATATAAGATGAGAAAAAAAAATTCAAATGAATCGGTGATTGATCTTAAAATTAAAAGATACAAATGTTAACCCGGCTGTCACACTTGATTTTGTATTTAAGGCATTACTCTATATCCGAGGGGCTAAACGGGTTGTGTTTGCGGGTTCAATCCGAACCTGAAAATTTTAGACATACCCGAACCCAACCCGAATCCGAAATTCGTGTAATACATATGAACCCGAACCTGACCCCAACATTCGCAGGCTGATCCGAACCCGACCCGTACAACCCGATTTTTTTTCCAAGAAATTAATATATTAGAATTAAGATCTACTACCGAAAACACAAATTTATATAATAAAATTACAACAAAATCATAAATTCTTATCTCAATTTCTCTTTTTAAGTTATAATTATAGCATAAAATACACACTCAATTAAACTTATAACATAAAACATATTGTAAAAAGTTATAATACAATAGAACTGGGTTAAACGGGTCAACCCGACTGGGTTGACCCGAACCTGACCCGTTTAGTTAAACGGGTTGGCGGGTTCAACCTGAAACCAGGGGCGCAGCTTAGTTGGGGGCCGGGGGGCGCCCGACCCCCCGAACTTTTCGCTCCGTAGTGTTATATATGTAGTTTTCGTATAGAAATTTTTGAGTATATACGTTTTCGACCCCTCTGTTCTATAGAAATTTTTGGGTGTGTACGTTTTCGCCCCCCCCCCCCCCTCCGTCGAAAACTTCAAGCTTCGCCACTGCCTGAAACTGACCCGAACCAGTTTAGACTAAACCCAAACCCGCGAATTTCGTGTTAGGTTCGTGTCGTGTTAGAAATTCACACCCGTACTCTTTATGTATCTTTAATATGAAATTTGAGTGTAGTTGAATCTTATACATGATATTATATAAATTTTGCAGAAATGGTGTTGCTTTTAAGAATACACTCGATGTGAAGGAGTTACGGGTCGACCTCAAGAATGTATGGACAATCTTATTGTTTAGTTTACCTATCATGTTTTATAGTTCCAAAATATACTGAGCCTTCTTATATTCGAACCAAATTTACAATGGATTGTAGTATATGTATTTCTATGTTGAAAAGTATTCTTTAAATATATTTGAGGAATGATAATTATAGTGTGTTACAAAAGTCCAATTGATTGTAACTATAAGTATAGATATCATCGTATTGAATATTGAGACACATATTGTCTGTCAATATATACGTCTGGTCAAGACATATGATCAAACAAATTCATGGAGTGTGGAGATGCCAATCTCTCATCTATGTACAACAAACAAATCTCGCACCACTTTCTATCTAACGCTAAACCTTATAACTATAGAAAAAAGTCAAAATCGCTATCCCCTTCCTCGCATCGACGATCTTTTTGACCAACTGCAACGCGCAATGTGTATCTCCAAAATCGATCTTCGTTCCGGTTATAATCAACTAAAATCGTGTTTCGTACTAGATACAGTCACTACGAGTTCGTGGTCAGTCCTTTCGGTTTGACTAATGCACCTGCGATCTTCATGGTTTTGATGAATCGTGTGTGTAAACTATACTTGGACCGTTTTGTGATCGTATTCATAGACGATATCCTTATCTATTCCAAAACCTAAGCCGAACACGAGCGACACTTGCTTCTAATCCTAGAACTCCTTCGTACCGAACAACTATATGCCAAATTCTCCAAATGCGATTTTTTGCTAAAAGAAGTTCAATTTCTTGGTCATGTCGTGAATGAGAAAGGTATTCATGTTGATCCCGAAAAAATCAAAGCCGTCAAGGATTGCATTGCACCAAAGTCTCCTTCCAAAATTCGTACATTCCTTGGATTGGCTGGTTACTACCGCCGGTTCATCTCCAATTTTTCCAAGATCGTTGTTCCGCTCACCTCGTTGTCTCAAAAAGATAAATCTTTTGTTTGGGGTTCTGAGCAAGATGAGTCTTTTCGAACTCTCAAGTACTTACTGTAACAACTTGAAAATTCGTTGTTAACTTTCCATTTGTCTTCCCGATGTATCCATCTTTTGTAATCCCGAGATTCGGTTTATAATAAAGTTTTATGTTAATTAATTATGGTGTTGTACGTTATTATCGCATCTAATCGCTTACTAAATCACACCGCAATCTCATCGCATCGCAAAACGCAGTTAATTATGTGATTTATGTTATTTATGTGTTATGTGTGTTTATGGTTATGATTACGCTCGCTATCGCATCGCTCTCGCACGCTCGAATCGCTAAATCACGCTATTATAACAATTATAACGCTTAATGTAACTATCTAATACGAACCGAATCGCCAAACGAACACTTAACGCGAAATCAGCAAACGAAACTTGGTCACCAGGCCAAGTTCGGCCGAACTTGTCTACCACAAGTTCGCCCGAACTTGCCTGAGACACAAGAATCCTTCAAGTAACCACAAGTTCGCTCGAACTTGTACAAATATGTACAAGTTCGGCCGAAATTGACTTATAGTCCCTGAAAACCCTACAAGTTCGGCCGAACGTGACTCCATCAGCTCTCATTTTTGCTTTCACCTATAAATACTCAGCCCCATTCTCTTATTTGAACTTGCTGCAACTTCTCCCAGAGCTCCCGAAACCCAAAACCCTCTGTTTCTAAGTAAGAATCAACCCGATCTCAACTACACTGATGTTCAACAACATCTTACAACAGTTTACAACGATTTTGGCACAAGGCATTGCCTTCGTTTTCATCAAACCTCTTCTAATTTACAAATCTTCATCTTTTTCCATAAAAACTTCTGTTTTCGCTCAGAATACTAGATCTGAGCAAAAGCTTTTAAAAACCTTGATTTTTACACAATATTCGGACTAATGACGTATGTTTCGTTCACTTTTGAGTGGAACGAGGCGTTGTCGAAGCTAGATCTCAGATCCGGAAACACAAGGACGAAATCGTCACTTTACACAAGTTGGACTAACCCGTACGAACTTTCAAGTTCGCCCGGATTAGCCCGAGTTTCTTGTAAAATGGCTAAGTTCGCTCCAAAAGACCTCTCCGGCCTAAGCTTTAGTCAGTGGCTTAAGGTTGGAGGGATGAACACTCGATTTCCTCAGCAAACGACGCGAAAACGCAAGACTTTGGACCCGAAAGCATCAAGTTCGCTCGAGATTTGACTGATTTTGTACAAGCTCACTAGTCAAGTTCGCTCTAACTTGCCCTCTGAGGGTCAAGTTCGGCCAAACTTGAGTGCTGATAACCAACTTTTCCACAGAAAACCCCCAAGTTCGCTCGAACTTGCAAAGTTTCCAAGGAAACTTCACAAGTTCGGCCGAACTTGTCACTCCTCTTAACAAACCCTCACAAGTTCGACCGAACTTGTCAAGTTTCCTTGAGAAACTTACAAGTTCGCCCAAACTTGACTCTCAACTCAGCAGAACCATACAAGTTCGCCCGAACTTGCCTACTGCGCAAACCAAACTTAACCATTTCAGCAATTCGAAAGACATATGCACTTCTGTTCGTTTACAGGCTGATCAGGCGCTCTCCGCAACTCTTCTCAGATCCCTAATCTTACCTAAACGCACCCACTGTGAGTATACTTAAACCCTTTTACGCTTAAACGCACTTTTAAGTGTTACATACGTTCCTCTATCAAAATCACTTCACAACTTAAACTGTTTATCACACGCGAATAATCTGATTATGTATGCTCAATACGTGATACTAGAAACAAGTGACTTGGACTTATTTTCGTTAACTTGCCTCCTTAGCTAGTATGGTACTATAGTTTGGCTAACACCCGACGGGGTCTAGTTAGGATGGACGCGCCAGCCTTCTCACGGTAGTTAGCATGAGAAATAAGCCTATGTTTATCTCTGTGATGTGTTTTGGTGTATCATGATATGTAATTGGACTATTTCGCGAACGGTTTCTCTATTACGCTAGTATTACTAAACCTGTATGCTCACCTTTACTTAATTGTAACAGGTTGAGGATTAGCATTGGATGCATTGGATTATGCTTAGTTTAGTCGTTTAGTTGTTTATATTTTGGAACTTTTGTAATAAAAATCTAGGGGAGATCGAATTGGATTTATGTTTAAGAGATTATGTTAAATTGTAATGGTTGTTTTGAAGATTGTATGAGTTTGATAGTATGGGATATTAAATGTTGATTATTATCTTTGAAATGATTGTTATGAAATCTCTTGATCAATCTGATTCACCTAGTTCCAATAGCCCGATGATTCCGCCATCGGTTGGGCTGTGACACTTGCTTTGCAACGCTCCTATACTCACTCTTCCCGATGGTAACTATGATTTCGTTGTGTATCGCGATGCGTCTAAGCAAGGTCTCGGTTATGTTCTTATGCAACGACACAATGTTATCGCCTACTATTCGAGACAACTCAAAATCCATGAGAAGAACTACATTACCCACGATTTGGAACTTGTTGCGGTTGTTTTTGCGTTAAAGATTTGGCGACATTACCTTTACGGTACCAAGTGTGTGGTTTTCACCGACCATAACAGCCTTTAACATATCTTTGACCAAAAGGAACTCAACATGCATCAAAGACGATGGGTAGAGTTGCTCAACGACTACAATTGCGAGATTCGCTACCACCCGGGAAAGGCGAATATCGTGGCTGATGCCCTTAGTCGAAAAACTCATGTAAGAGTATTTGTTGCTTTAAAATCCAAAATGACATTCAAAATCGTATTCGTGCGGTGCAATACTCATTCGTCAACGAAAATAATTTGTATAACGAGATGAAGTGCGGTGCCGAAAGCCAACTCGTAACCAAACCCAACGGTATTCTTTACTACCTCGATCGCATTTGGATTCCGAACCGTAACAACCTTCATGACCTCTTGATGAAAGAGGCATACAAATCTTGATATTCTATCCATCGCGGTGCAGATAATATGTACTTATATCTTTGTCAATCTTATTGGTGGCCCGGTATGAAGAAAGACATAGCGACTTACGTTTCCAAATGTCTCACATGTTCCAAGGTGAAAGTAGAACATCAACATCCTTCGGGCTTACTCGAACAACCAGAAATTCTGGTCTGGAAATGGGAGAGTGTAGCAATGGATTTCATCACCAAACTCCCTCGAACCTCGTCCGTTCATGATAGCATTTGGGTGATCATTGATCGTCTAACCAAATCCGCACACTTCCTCCCCATTCGTGAAGATTATCGGGTCGAGAAATTGGCTCGTATATACACCAATGAGATCATTTGCCGCAATGGTATTCTCGTCGATGTCATTTACGACCGAGATGGTCGTTTCACCTCTCGCCTTTGGCGAACTTTCCAAACCGCAATGGGTACTCAAATAAATCTTAGCACGACTTTCCATCCTCAATTGGATGGTCAACCCGGACGTACTATCCAAACTCTTGATGATATGCTTCGATCATGCGTAATCGATTTGGTGGAAATTGGGATTCACACTACCATTGGTAGAATTCTCATACAATAACAACTATCACTCCAACATTCAAATGGCTCATTCGATGCCTTATATGGTCGAAAGTGTCGTTCGCCTATTTGTTGCACGAGATCGGTGAAGCACAAATCACCGGTCCCGAGCTCATACAAGAGACGACGGACAAGATCTTACAGAGTTGCGACAACCTCCTCAAGGCTAGAAGTCGATAAAAGAGCTACGGAAGCGACGCAAATCAACGTTGGTGAGCATGTACTCCTCAAGGTATCCCCTTGGCAAAGAGTTGTTCATTTTGGAAGAAAAAAAGGCAAACTTGCCCCTCGTTTTATAGGTCCCTTCAAGATTCTCGAAAGAACCGGCAAGGTGGCGTATCGACTAAACTTACCTCAAGAGCTCAACAACGTTCATGTGTCAAACCTCAAGAAGTGCTCAGCCGAAAAAGGACTTCAAGTACCACTCGACGACATACGAATCAACAAGTCTTTACATTTCATCGAGAAGCCGGTCGAAACCATGGACCGAGGAACCAAGAAACTTATGCACAGTCGTATTCCCATAGTCAAAATTCGTTGGGAAGGAAAACGTTGGCCGAATTCACTTGGGAACTTGAAAGTGATACGAAGACCAACTACCCACACTTATTCGCCGAGTCTTCCTCTTAAATAAACTTTGGGACGGAATATTCTAAAGCAGGGGAGACTATAAAGCTCTGCCTTTTCTTTACTTTCCATATTTAGAAAGTTGTATTTGCACTTCTATTTTAGAAACTTGTATTCTTATTTCGTTGCAATCCTTTTAATCTCGAGAATTTGTTCATAATGGAAATATTATTTTTATATCAACCTTGTTTAATCATACATGCATAATACGTAATGAATCACGAAATACATTTTTAATTAAAAACCGAGACATACATCGAGATTTTATTTTCTCGGAATCACATTCGTACGTGTTTCATACTTATAACATGTCTGCATACACTTTTATAGCATAAAATAACCAATAATACAAGTGCAAGGACTAAAAATGAAAATCCATATACCCAACCACCTTCATTAACTCGCAAACCCTAATCCCCACTTATAAATACAAGCCTCCACCACCACCTAACACTTTCCACACTCTCTAATTGTCACACCCCAACATATGGCGGAAACATCAGTGCGGGACGAAAACAAGATTGCAAGAGACTTCATAACACTAATTGTGACAATATTTAATAAGTCAAAATTTCATTGATACCAGAAAGGACAAGTACATTGTTTTGGAAATATAAGTACAACAAGTTTCAAATAACATAACAACATGAAACAAATACATAAGTCTAAATCTAGGTGTGTTTCTAATCCACCCTAAATATGTTTCTTCCATCATCGTCACTAGTTTCCTGCAACATGTATTAAAATAATGATCAACAAAAAGTTAGTGAGTATAATACATGGCATAATAATGATTTAAAAGTTGTCTCATATCCAACATGGTAATTTGCATATATTGTTACCATCATACTAACATGTGTTACTATATGTCAAACCCAAGTTTAACGCAATCGTGCATACCATCGTCGCCGAAACGACAAAGTTGTAAAATAGTTTACTTAACAATACCACAAGAATACGGGCGGTGCGTTAATCCTGTAGTGCTATAATTGTTAAGGTAGGCTAGAAAAGTTAATGAGCATATAGGCACATGTATACATAACATGCGATAACAAGAATAATACAAGTTTCATGTTTTAACGGATAGAGTGTGATTATAACAAGTTTAAATGTGATTCGTGATTTGTATAATTGTACATGTTGCACCCAAAGTGTATAAAACGGAAAATGGGATCGAGTATACTCACGGTTTTGTGTTTAAATCCCGCATGCGTGAGTTGAAGCGTTGAGAGTTGAGAACACCGAAGTTACCCTACATTAGGGAAACGGAGGTGTGTAAGCATTCGGATTTGTAGGGTGTTCGGATTCGAAACTATAAATGTATTAAAGTATGTATATGAAAATAATTATCTAGTCTTAAACATTCGTCGCCAAGACCAAACTTGAACGACGAAATGTTCAAGACTTATCATCGGCAATCTATGTTGCTGAAAACTTGCACGACCGTAATGAAAATCGTTCGGCAAGATCAGCAACTACAGAGACGGGCGATGCGAAAGGTGGGGGAGCAAAACCCACCAACCAAAATCAATACCGGAAGAATCATGACCGGGCATTAATGTTATATAACAAAGGAAAAGCCATGAACAAAGGCTGTTTCCTTTGCTATGGGCCTCATGATGCACGGGACTGCCCAAAGAAAGCCAGACTAACAGCCCTTATAAGGACCGGCGATGATGAACCTGAGGAAACCGAAAAGGTTCGCCTAGGGGCAATGCAACTTCAAGTTTTAAATGCTACGACCACAATGGAAGGAAAACCATTGGCAATAGCAAATCAAGCTAACCCGACAGCAGTCGTGGGCGATACAAAGGGAAGAGGCCTTCGCTTTGTCAATCTAGAAATCAAAGGAGAAACCTTGGAAGCACTGGTCGATACCGGTGCCAGCCACAACTTCATGACAACAAACGAGGCAAGAAGACTCGTGTTAAGAATCACAACTCAAAAAGGCTGGATCAAAGCCGCTAATGGAGATCCCATACCGATCGAAGGTGTTGCTTGGGGCGTAAAATCAAAAATCAGGACATGGGCAGGCAAGTAACACTTCTCGATTGTTCCAATCGAAAACTACAATATTGTGCTCGGGATGGATTTCTTTCGAGAACAAAAGGCCATGCCAGTACCATTCATGAACACAATCTACATCATCAAAAGGTGATGAGGTACACACTACACCCTTGAAGTCTAAGAACCGAGGCCAAATATTATCCGCGATACAATTCATGAAGACTCATGAGGCATTCGGGCATCGCAACGAGGACGTTGCGAATTTAGGTGGGGGAGGATGTCACGCCCCGCATAAATTCAGCTCTAAAATTCAGCATTCTAGAACCTTCCGGGGCCATCTACACGCTTCAAGAGCCGCCCGGAAGACTCCGGAACAGCCCGTATTGTTCCAGCAACATGGAGACACTAAGAAGCACAAAATATCAGCCAAGAAGGGCCTAGAATTTGCTGGAAAATGCTGGTTAAATCACCCATAAAAATCTGCCATAAGAACTCTCTAGAATTCTGCTTAATATCTTGATATTATGTAACAAATATCCTAGATATTTAGACTTGATATTTTGTAAGGAGTGTTCTAGATATAGAACACTCTAGATAGACACCAAAGTACTATAAATAGGCATCATGGGGGCTTATTTGAAGCATCCCCACATACTTGTAAACATCACACTCTTGTAAGCTGTCTTTGTATAATACAAAGCTTTTATCTTGTATACTTGTGTTCAAGTATTACAAGCCACTTCCTTGCGATCCAACGTTCCCTTTAGCATCTTTCATAACTAAAACCCAACGACACTAAGTCCGCAAGGCTTACTTAGATCATGATCTAAGGCCGCACGCGAGTTGAATAAGTAACTCAGTGACACAAGGCATCCAAGATTCACACCTTTATCAAATCACAAGTCTTGCCATATGAACTATGGTAGACTTGGATGATTTCATCACTTGTGGGTTGTCTAAACCCTTTCAAAACAGAAAGTTTACAGGTGTTTTCACCTCTAAACTCATAAGAATCAACCATACACAAGCTTACTTACCATGAACTTGGTTAGAAGCATTGTAAGTACAAGTTTGCATAAGAAAATCATAAGTTCATAAAAGTTAACAAGATAATCTTTCAAAACAGAAAGTTTGGACCTCAAAATGATGATGTTCCACCTTAGTTTACCATGGTAAACTTATGGAAACACTCCTAGAGGTGTTCCAAGCTTTGTAATGGAAGAAAAGTTGAAGAAATGTGAAGAAAAGTGCTCACTTTGGCACTTAGAACAATCTGCCTTTTATGAAGTTTGCAACTGATTTGGGAGTGATTTGAGAGTGTAGAGGATTTTGGAAAGTGAAAATGGATGATAGGAAGCTTTTTGTATAGGGTTGATTATGTTTAGAGTTTTAATGGAGTTTAAAGGTGATTGGGGAAGAAATAGGTGGGAAAAAGTGGCCAACGCGTAGCTGGGAAACTAGCATCTGCGGATTAAGGGGCGTCGCGCTATGCCACGACTAATTAAGTTTGTGGTCGCGTAGTTCCACGCCTCATTTAGCCAGATCTTTCATTTTTTTTTGCAATTTGGCCCCTAAACTTTTGAATTATTCCTTATTTTAAGCTAAAACTTTGCAATTTAACATGTTTTCAAGTATGGAAAGCGTATGTAAGTATGATTTTGTATATATGAGTATTTGCACGTATAATAAGCGTCGGTTTGTAGGTAAACATGTATTTAACGATTGAATGTATGTAAGACAAGTATGTATAAAGTATGAATTTCATTACGATCAAAGTCTCGGATTACAAAGTTGGAAATGAAATGCGAATATGATACGAATACAAGTTTCGATAAAGAGAAATACGGTTACACTTTCTTAATAAGGAAAGAACAAAATGCTAAGGATTACACTAATCCTCCAAATCTTCTCCAAAGTCTCCAAGAACTCTTCAAAAGTGGGCAGAAAGTTTCAAGTGCCCTAGTGAGTTTCTAACTCACTTTTCTTCATCTTTCTTCTTCATTTCTTCTTTCAAACTACTTGGGCAACCTCTAGGAAGGTTTCCAAAAGTTTTTCATGGCAAACTAAGGCGGAACCTAACCACATTTGAGGTCCAAAGTAGCCTTAAAATTTTGCTTTGTTTCATCTTTTTATTTCTTGTGTATATTGCTTGGAACTTAGTAGAATCTTACACCCACCTTGCTCCCAACTAAGCTCATAGTTGTGGGTTTTTGCTTGGGTGATTTTCACAAGAAATGAGGTTCAAAACCTCCGTAAAATTATGCCCTAAAAGCCCCAAGTGATTTCAAAAGTGTTGTAACCATCCAAGCTTTCAACTTTCAATGTTGAAAGACTTGTGTTTTGGTGAATGTGTGAACCACGGAAGCTTTGGCTCTCCAACCTAGTTCCACTACCTCAATTGTTTTATTTTTAGCTTATCTTCATACAGTATTATCAAAACAATTTTCAACAACGGGACAAGGCTACATCACGTCCCCAAACACTCTCTATGTTTGGGATGCACGCATCTAGCTTGCTCACTTGGTTGTTTTAAGATTTAGTAGTTTATGTACTTTTATTTATTTTTTGTCTATATTCATGACCAACCGAAATTATCAACTAAGTTGATGATTTTGTGCTTTGGGGAATCATATAATGAGGTTTAATGGATGAAAATGATCCTACCTTCTTGCATGACCATTCTCATGGTACCCTTACTTTACATATTGTTATAACTTATAAATTATCCTTTAAATTCCGAATCTACTCCAATAAATTGAAACCACAACTCACACACCTTCGTTTCCTCTTAGAGTAACTTCGGTATATCAAAACTCAAGACTCGTCAAACTTACTTCCGTGGACTCGCTACGCATCCATGAGTATACATGACCCTCTTTCCGTTTTCACACTTTTGGGTGCAATATATATTCCGTATTAAAAATCACACAAACACACTTATGCAAATACTAAATTCATACAAACGAATCCGTTATACATGACTTATACATTTATATTTTGGAAATACATGCATGCTAGAAGCCATTCTTGCACTATACTTTGTCATTAACTTCGTACGAGCCTACCTTAACATATATAGCGCTATAGGAGTAGCACATCACCCTTGTGGGTCTATATTAAGTAATCATACAAACGGTTTCGTCGTTGCGACGACAAGATTACGCTAGTGGAATCTTTGGGTTGACACGTATGTGATGCATGCTAGTTCATGATATGTTATGCCTTAGTATACATTTATGCCATGTGGATTTCGTTATAATTCTTTTATAAATATGCTAATACACTAAAATTGTATGCTCACCAATGCTTTTGTGTTGACATGTTACTTTCATATATATTGCAGGAGCTTGATGTTGATTTGTTGAAAAAGAAATCTAGTAGGAAGGACTAGAAACGTACTTATTTAAATCTATGTTTTGTTGTTTATTTTGTATTGTTCTAAATGTTGTACTTTCCTTTGAAACGATGTATTACCTTCATCATGATATGAAAAATCGTTATTTTAAATACTTGTCACAATTAGCTGTTATAAAGTCTCTTGCAATCTCGTTTTCGTCTCACTCCGATGTTTCCGCCATCGGTTGGGGTGTGACATGGATAACAACGTCTAACAAGGTCGACTGTGGGATATTTACAATGAGGCATATGGAAACGTATATGGGTCAGATGTCTGGTTGGAAATGGGGTTTAGCAAAAGAAGAGGCCCCAAATAACCCACAACGGAAACAACTAAATGACCTCAGGATCAAATACGTTGCAAAAATCCTACTACATACCTTAAATGAAAACCGAAATCGACTTGTAAAATCATTAAATAAATTATTGCTATTAAGGAAACAAAGAATAGCAGAATTATACACCACACGATTCAAAAGGACAGAACAAAAGGATGGACAATTATGTAGATTAGTTTGTTAAAATATCATGTTTTCCATGTTCTTTTGGTTTACACTCTTGTATGTTTATATTAGTACCAACTGTAAAACGACATGAATTTGCTTTCATTTTACAAAATGTACATATTTTATGTTAAAAATCCCCTGTATATTTTTAATGTTTCAAAACGCCATGTTATTGTTTTCGCTTACACTGTGCATGTTGTATATTTTATGTTTCAAAAGGCCATAATTATATGTCACAATATAGGTCTGTATCTTACATGACACACCAAAAAAGAATATACATAAAAAGGCCAAAAATTGTTAGATATATTATATCTTGAAAAGCCTTTTTCAGTGTCTCTATCCCTAAAGTCTATAAATAGAGAAAATTTCAGAAAGCTCTGTTTGCAAAAAAGTATTATTGTTTTGGCTCCAAAATAATATAATCCTAATCTATATCGCGCTAAAAAACATCATTTAAAGAGAAAAAGCAACCAATATAAACAAGGATATCGTTATAACAACCATCCACGCCACAGAAGTGTGTAAACGCCATACAAGTTAAATTAAGATGGCTTAATATATATATATATAGGACAAGGATCCGTTAGGAACCACCCTTTATTGCGAGAACCGTGAGAACCAGTGTGAACACAAACAATAATACCTAAAAAATCCAAAAAAAAAAAAACCAATTTTTTTTGTTTTTTTTTAATATTTTTTTGAAAAAGTCTCTATATTTACTCAACAATAAAAAAAATTTCAAAAAGAAATTGAATACCAACTATCCATGCACATGTGCATTTTCGTCATTTCTTTGACAAATTCCATAATACATTACAAACATTAGACAATTGTACGTTCATTTACGCTACCATGTGTAACACACTACTTTTTACGTTACCAATATTAGCAATGCACATGTGTATCTATATATATCAACATGAAATAAGGTGTTTTGGTGCACTAATTTGAATACATTTTCTCTTTCATCTATCATACCATCCATAATACACAACCATGCACATGTTCATTTTCATCATTTCTTTGACAAATTCCGTAATACATGACAAACATTAGATAATTGTACTTTCATTTAAACTACCATGTGTAATACACTACTTTTTACGTTACCAATATAAGAAATGCACATGTGCATCTATATGTATCAACATGAAATAAGGTGTTTTGGTACACTACTTTGAATTCACTTTCTCTTTCATCTATCATGCCATCCATAATACACTCCCATTACCTCATACCATCCATAATACAATACCATTACCTCCTACCATTTATAATACAATACCAATACCAATATTTTCACTTTATTACATGTATATCAACACCGTTTATACCATCCAATCAACATATTATATCATAAAAGTGACAACTATAATGAACCCAACCCATCAACCATTAGATATAACTAACCAAAAAACATATCTATGAGCCTACTTCATCATTCAAAATCATAAAAATTTTGGACCAAAACACGGTATATAATTGTTATACATAATGATGCACATGTGCATTTAATGTAAAATTGAGTGTATTATGGATGGTATTGTAAATTAAAGTGCAATTATCTACTAGTGATAACGTATTACTGAATTTGTCAAAGTTATGATAACTATGCACATGTGCATGGATAAGTATTACTCGAATTTTTTTTGGTAACGAAATATAACGATTTTTATAGAAAAATATGTAAAAAAAAATTGGGTTTTTTTTATTTTTTAGATTTTATTTTGCAATAAAGGTGGTTCTCGCGGTTCTCACAATAAAGGTAGTTCTCGTATGAACCTTACCCTATATATATATATATATATATATATATATATATATATATATATATATATATATATATATATATATATATGGGAGGGTTATCTTGAGAACGCTAAATATTGTGAGACCGAATGAAAAAACCAATCAAAACCAATTTTTGTTAATACAAACCTCGTTGTAACTAAAATACAACATCAAAAAAAGAATTTACAATATCAAATAGTTCACATATTCTCTCAAAATTAATCTTATTAGTTTTTTTTCAAATGTGTAAATATAACAAATTTACACATGTGTAAATGGCAAACTTACACGTGTGTAAATTTTTTTATTTACGAATTCACGTAAATTTAAATGTGTAAATTTAATTTCTAACATTATATTTGAATAACAATGATAAGTGTAAAAAGAAAATTTGAAGTTGAATTGTTTTTACCAAGTTCTTATGGTTTTTAATTTGTTCTCACGGTTCTCGCAATATTTAGCGTTCTCATTTAAACCTTCCCACACACACATATATATATATATATATGGGGCCGCTAAAATGAAAACCACCACGAGTTGCGAGAACTGTGAGAACTTTTGATCCCGGGCGAGTTGGGCCAAATTTTTTTTCATAAACGTAGATGAATATATTATAAACGGTAGGCGTAAAAAAAACTCGTGGTAGTCAAAACTGCATACACAACAATTTTTTTTGAATTTTTTTTACAGATGTTTATAATATATTCATATAGGTTTATGAAAAAAAATTTTTGCCCCAACTCGCCCCGTATGGTATAGTTCTCACGGTTCTCGCAACTTGTGGTGGTTTTCATTTTAGCGGCCCCCTATATATATATATATATATAGGCTCCGGTTCAATTAAGAACAATCACGAGTTGTGAGAACCATGAGAACTCCTACTTCCCGCGCGAGTTGGGACACAATTTTTTGCACAAACGTAAATGAAAATGTTATAAGCACATTTGTAAAAAAAGCAAAAAAATAAAATTTGTCGAGTCGGTAGTTTTGTCTTATGTAAGTTTTGTTTACGCGTTGATGTGAATTTTGTTACGACGATGATTTTTTCTACACCTCATATAAATCTGTGCATACGGCATTTAAAAAAAATGTTGAAACAAGTGAATTTTTTAAGACTTTTGAGAAAAAAATTGAAAAACCTTTTTGAAGGCCTAGTTCTGATAGTTCTCACAACTCAAGGAGGTTCTCATTTTACCATAACCTTATATATATATATATATATATAATGTAAGTATTGGGAGAAAACCCTTGTAATTGAGAGAACCCAGAAAACTCTAAGCTCCCGACATTTTTTTTTTTGAAAAAAAACACATGTAATATACATGTTTTAAGGGTTTTGAGGAAAAAAAATCAAAAAAACGCCAAGTGTATATTTTTTTAAAAAAATAAACAAGTTTTGCGAAGGCGAATGTAACATATGTTACACATGAATGTAACATATGTTACACAAAAACTTGTTTATTTTTTTTAAAAAAAGTTTTAGTCGGCGCTTTTTTGTTTTTTTACTCAAAACCCTTAAAAACGTGTATATTGCATGTGTGATTTTTTTCAAACAAAAAAATGTCAGGAGCTTAGAGTTTCCTGGGTTTTCTCAATTAAAAAGGTTTTCTATGTATTCTTTCCCTATATATATATTATATATATACACACACACATATATATAATATATAGAATTTAAATTTAAATTTAAATGAAATGTCTTTCAAATTTCACAAAGTAAGTAATAGGGTTTTCAAATTTAATGTTATCTTTAGTTTGATATTGCACTACGTAAATTCAAAATTGTAGAAATATATAAAATAGTAACATAATGTAAGTATATGAAGAAAACTTTAGATACTAAGAAAACTTAGTAAACCCTCAACATGTGGTTCATATGTTTCCGCTTCATTAATTCAATTACATTTATATGAAAGTATTTTTGCCCCTAATTTTTATTCTCTCACTCACTCTCTCTCTCTCTCTCTCTCTCTCTTTGTCTGAAATCAATCACACATTTGAACACTTTCTCTCTCATATATCAACATCTTCACCATCTTCTTCTTCACATCTTCAAGATCATATTTTGAAGATAATATTATCTCATTGATCTTCAAGATTTTCTTCTTCGCATCTTCAACACTTTCAACTCTAGATCTAAAGAAAAACCCATGATATTCTCTCATGAGACTCAAAGATAACAATAAGAGTTTTGATTGTTGGCCTCAAGAGTTTAATCGCCTTTTTTCGAAACAAAGGATGAGAGACCATGTTATCATCTCCACTAAAAGGTATTATTTTTTCTGGGTTTTGTATTTTCTTCTTTGTTCATCATGATTCTGAATTCGATTCTCACACACATTGATTGTTCTTGTTTATTAATGATCTTTTACTTTTGGTTGTGTTTAATATGTTACGAGGTGGTGGCGGTCCGTAGTAATAACGCAGGTGTCGGTGCCGGTTGTATTGGTGCGGTGGTAACAACCATTTGAGTATTTCCTCAAGAGTTTAATCGCCCTTTTTTGAAACAAAGGATGAGAGACCATGTTATCATCTCCACTAAAAGGTATTATTTTTTATGGGTTTTGTTTTTTCTTCTTTGTTCATCACGAATCTGAATTCGATTCTCACACACATTGATTGTTCTTGTTTATTAATGATCTGTTACTTTTGGTTGTGTTTAATATGTTACGAGGTGATGGCGGTTCGTAGTAATAACGCAGGAGTCGGTGTCGGCGGTGTTTAGTGCGGTGGTAACAACCATTGGAGTATTTCCTCAAGAGTTTAATCGCCCTTTTTCGAAACAAAGGATGAGAGACCATGTTATCATCTCCACTAAAAGGTATTATTTTTATGGGTTTTGTTTTTTTTTCTTTGTTCATCACGAATCTGAATTCGATTCTCACACACATTGATTGTTCTTGTTTATTAGTGATCTTTTACTTTTGGTTGTGTTTAATATATTACGAGGTGGTGGTGGTTCGTAGTAATATTGCAGGTATCGGTGCCAGTGGTGTTTGGTGCGGTGGTAACAACCATTTGAGTATTTCCTTCAACTTTTTTTAGTAAAAACGATAAGTGTTTTTACCCACTTTTCATTTACATGTTGTATAGATCTACACCCTTCTCAAGTAAGGTGTTGTTTCAGTAACTTTTGTTTTGTATTTTAGTAAGAAAAACAAGTATTTTGTTGAAAAATCTTTTTATTTTTGTGTGGATTTTGAAAATATAAACGGTAATTTGAGATTAAGATTGAGATTATTGGAGTATTATTCTGTTTTGAATTATAAGTTTCGCTTTTGGTTGCATTGTGAAATTTAATAAGTTGTGGTACATAAGTGTTGTTACGTTAAGTTTAACTATATGAGATTAACACTAATGTACTTGTTTTGTTCATAGCAGATTAACATGGTGTTAATAAGTTTTTACAAATAAAAAGTCATGTTTTTATGGCATAATTAGCTACGTATGTTACATTTATGTCGGTGCATTTATGCCAGCTACATTCTAAAATGTTTGTCCTATATGTTGTACTATGTGTTACACTTCAGGTTAATATATGTTGCATAATATATGTTGCATAAAGGGTGTTATACATTTGTAATGTAATAATAAGTTTAAATGTTAAACTATTTTTTAGATGGGTTGTTAATGTTAAAATGTATGAACTTCATAATTTATTCGGAATACCTCGTTTATTTTACGAATAAAAAGTCGTGTTTTTTGTGGGATAGTTAGCTACATATGTAGTAACAACGTTACACAAGTTACTTATAGTTACCCCAACTCTTTTTTGGACACAAAGGAGGGATGCATATATGTAACACATATTTGTAACATGTGTTACACTAGAGAGGTAACACTTATATAGCCACGTTACACATGTTACATATAGTTGTTATAGGTGTTACAACAAAACTTTACACATGTACACATGTTACATAGAAGATTAATTAGTTTAACTATCGAAGATTATTACTGATTTACTTGTTTTGTTCATAAGTGAATAGATGTTTGATGTTCCAAATGAAGATGGTTATCA
Source organism: Scalesia atractyloides (assembly GCA_947069175.1). NCBI lineage: Eukaryota > Viridiplantae > Streptophyta > Magnoliopsida > Asterales > Asteraceae > Scalesia > Scalesia atractyloides. Next base: position 11,659,118 of record CAMTDV010000006.1, on the reverse strand, counting down.
AGAAGCGAAGCCTGCCGAAAGATTACAAATAAAAAGTCATTTTTTGTTGGCATAATTAGCTACGTATGTTACATTTCTATCAGTACATTTATGCCCACTACATTCTAAACTACTTATCCTATATGTTGTAACATGTGTTACACTTCAGGGTAATATATGTTGCATACAGGGTGTTAAACATTTATACTTAACGTAATAGCAAGTTTAAATGTTAAAATGTTTTTTTAGATGGGTTGTTAAATGTTAAAATGTATAAACTTCATAATTTTTTTGGAATATCTTGTTTATTTTAAAAATAAAAAGTCGTGTTTTTTTGGTGGGATAAATAGCTACATATGTAGTAGCAACGTTACACAAATTACTATAGTTACCCTAACCCTTTTTTGGACACAAAGGGGGGCTGCACATATGTATTACATGTTTGTAACATGTGTTACACTAGAGAGGTGGCACATGTATAGACACGTTACACATGATATATAGGAGATTAATAAGTTTAACTACAGAAGATTAATACCGACGTACTTGTTTTCCTCATAGGTGAATAGATGTTTTGTGTTCAAGATGAAGATGGTTATCAAGAAGCGAAGCCCGCCGAAGGATTACAAATAAAAAGTCATGTTTTATTTTTTGGCATAATTAGCTATGTATGTTATATTTCTGTCAGCTACATTTCTGCCCTAAATTGTTTGTCCTATATGTTGTAAATGTGTTACACTTCGGGTAATAAATGTTGCATACAGGGTGTTACAAATCAAACTCTGTTTAGTATTAATCTTTGTGGGTGTTTACTTTATTATCGTTTTCAAGTAGTGTAATGTAATGTTTTGGTAATCAAATCAAACTCTGTTTTGTTCTTTGTGGTCATTTAATGTATTGAATCAAATGGAAATGAAAACGAAACAATGCTTTGAATTTTTATTTTCGCATCCTGATATATAAAATACATTACATGTAACATTTTATGTGTAATAGTCACCAACCACATGATATATGCTATGTCACACACGTTATACAACATATGCAACAGGTTGATCGATGTTACACATGTGTAACATCGTTCCCAAAGCAAAGAAATTGTAGGTTTTGTATCACCGATGTTACGTTTTTGTTTTGTAACATGTGTAACATCGTTTCAAAAGCAAAGAAATAGTAGGTTCTGTATCACCTTACAAGTTATATGTTTTGCTGACAAAAGTCATGCCACACATGTTACACAGTATTGAACGCTGGTACACATTTCCCATTCTTCCGTAACATGTGTAACCTTTTTGGGGGTATCGATGTTGTAGGTTTGCTAAATCATGTAACATGTATAGAGGAGTTGGATGATATTGCGTTGACTTTGGGTTTGAGTGGAATTTCTTGTTCAATCATTTACGTTAACTTTGGAGTTTTAGGGATACAACCTATAACATGTGTTACACTGAAATGTTACACAAGTGTTTCCAGTTTACACATGTTACATCTTGTGTAACATGTGTAACCTGATTAAGCAACAGTTGGGACCTGCTTAGTATTGTACAAACTAACTAGTTTGATATCAATAGTGGTAATACTTCCAAAAAACTAACTAGTTTTATATTATTAGTTGGTGTTAGTAAGTTTTATGTCATCATGGGTTGTTAGTATTTGCACACGTTACAATCAAACTTAAAAGTAACAAAAATGGTTATACAAACTTAAATATATAAAAATGATCCAAAAACTATCACAAGGTAACTAAAATCTAGATATGCTTCACATCTTGATAACCATCTTTATCTTGAACACAAACATCCATTCACCTATGAAAAAAACAAGTACATCAGTGTTAATCTCTTAAAGTTAAACTTATTAACATAAATCTAACAACAGGTATGTAACATGTGTTACGTCTTATACGTGTGTAAACTTTTGTTGTAACACATGTAGCAACTATATGTAACATGTGTAATGTGGCTATACATGTGTTAAATATGTGCAACCCTTTTTTGTGTCCAAGAAAGGTCAGGTGTAACTATAAGTAACATGTGTAACATTGTTACAACATATGTAGCTAATTATGCCAGCAAAAAAAAAGAGATCATCATGGTAATGAAAATGTGATATCCGAGGTAAGTTTATACAAGACAACTAACAACCCATCTAAAACAACATTTCAACATTTAAAAAGACCTAGATTTGTAATCAAACAACAATTGAGTATATCAAAATCTCAAAATGATTTTAACACAAAAACAAAAACCTACAAATTACATAAACATTTACCTATTACTATAATACTTTGAGCATACAAAAACATATTAACAACCATTTAAACAAAAAAAATCAAGTGTGAAATTATTTTTCAAAATAAAACACTCAAGAGATTGTTGTTTCTCTTTCTAAAACCATGGTAAATTAGGTTCAAACATGCTTCTCCCTTACACACTGGTACGTGTGTTCTTGATGTTCCAGATGAACATGATGAAGATTGTTGTTTCTCTCTCTATAACAGCAACGTTCTCTCTCTAAAACACTTACCGGATCTAGAACCACCCGATGAATACAATGAAGATTGTTGTCACTCTCTAAAATCATGGTAAATTAGGTTCAAATCTGCTTCTCTTTCACACACTTGTGCGTGTGTTCTTGGTGTTCTAGATGAATACGATGAAGATTGTTGTTTCTCTCTATAAAACAACCACTTTCTCTCTCTAAAAAACTTCATCTTGTCGCCGCTCACCCACTGATCAGTATTGTGAAAAAGGAACTCATGGGAAAAGATTGGTTTGCTTTCTCTTTTCCATTAATGGTGAAAAATTGTCTTTGATCTTGTGTTTCAGAATTTGAAAGAGAAAGGAGAAGGTGGGAAGAGAGAGGTAATAGAAAGAGAAAGTGGAAGGTGGGAAGAGAGATGTGATATGATAGTGTGCAGGATATTTATGACTTTATTTACTTGTTGCTATCACCTTTTACCAAAATACTCCTTTAGTGTCTGTTTTTAATGATAAACACCATTAAAGTAAGTCAATAAAGTCTCTTTTTCCCCCAACCATTAGATCATGTAGATCAATGGTCACAAATAAAGTTTACTAGGTTTTCTCACATCAAATAAGTTTTCTATTTATCCTTTCCCTAGTAACATATTAATATATATGTAATTTTTCGAAATTTAAGTTTGAATAAATTGTTTTTGATATTTCGAAATGTAATTGGGTTTATTAAATTTAACATTTCCTAATTTAACAACTGTTAACTATTTAAAATTAAATAATTGTTGTCAATCTTTTATTCTTCTTCGACAAATTTGATTTTATTAATCCCATCTTTTGTTACCTCCATTGGTAGTCTAAGCTTTTATTTTTTTTTTCCAGTGGACCTCCGTTAAAAAAACTTAACTCTAATAAGTATTTTTCCGAATTTCAAACTGATGTTTAGGGCTTTTGATCAAAACGAGGATACGAGTCGATTGATGTAAAACTTACCTCAAAGTGATGATCCAAACGGTTTGAAACATCGTTTCGGAAAAAAGTTTTACATCATAGACTTGTATCCCTGTTCTGATCAAAATCCATAAAACATTAGTTTAAAATTCAGAAATAAACTTAACAAAGTTAATTTTTTAACGAAGGTCTATTAATATTTTTTTTTCAAAATGTGGGACTGTCAGTTGGGATTTTTTAAGATGGGATTGTTGTTGGTCAAATACCAAAAACTAGGATTATTATTGCCCAACAACCAAAAGACGGATAAATAAAAATCCAATTTCCATTCTTCTTCTCATAATAAAAAGTCAAATACTAAGAGTGAACATAGTTTTATCACATGTTAATGAATTAAAGAAACCTAATTACTCAAAAATAAATAGAGAAAAGCCAAGTATACTTCTATTTTCATTTATTAGTATGGACACAAGGATAAAGATTATACGAAAGACGTTATTGAATATATCTATATCTATACTATATAATAAAGTAAACATATGGGGACACGTGTCGTATATATCTATATATATATCTATATATATCTATATCTATCTATACTATATAATAAAGTAAACCTACGAGGGACACGTGTCGTATTTATATGCATCCTCGTAATTGTTTTCCACCCTTTCTTTTCTCTTATTTAGTTATAATCCTTAAATTACTCATCATCTTTTATTTCTAGATAAGTAATCTATATCTATATCTATACTATATAATAAAAGAAACCATTTAGTGGACACTTTTCATCGTATTAGGCCATGTTTTATGGATAATTAATATTTTAATTTAAATTTTTTTAATTAATTATAAATAACCCTCCTACTAAATATTATTTAGTTTAATATCTTATGAATAATTATTTTTTAGTTTAATCTCTTCTAATTAATTATAGATAACTTTCCTACTGAATATTATTTTGTTTAATCTCTCCTAATTAACTAGAGACAATTATTATTTAGTTTAACTTTAATGTATACTTCTCATTTATAATATTATTTATTTGATTTTCTATATCATATGACAAAAACCTACTTTTTATTTGTAATATACAAATTTACTCTTATATTTGATTTTCTATATCATATGACATACACCTACTTTTCATTTGTAGTATACAAATTTACTCTTATTCTTTTCGATGATGTAATTATCTCTAATAAACTTTAAACTTTTACCATAGTATATATAATGATAGACCTAAAATCAAAAAATATTTTGAATGACATCAATAACTTAAAACATAATATAATTATATATATAATATGCACTTTTAATATAATAATACCAAACAAAATTACAAATATAAATTATTGATTTTACTAATAATAACAAATTCTTAGTTTTTTTAAGTTAGATTTATTACAGTTTTTTTAAATATAATTTATATTTTATCACTCAAATGGTTGTTTATTTGTTACTTGAATAACATGTTTGACCATTGTAATAACTATCCCCGCAATCACCATATCTATCGTGTACCGAGTATATCCATTAGTTTTTTAAATTATATTTTCTTATTATTTGGTATATAAAATCATATTTATTCAAGCCGTGTAATACACGAGGGTTTCTAAAGATATAACTTTTTTTTATTATTTGTATAAAATTATATTTATTCAACTCGTAAAATATGGTTCCAATAGATATAACTTTTTAATATATAATATTACATTTATTCAACCCGTGCAATAAATGAGGTTTTTAAAGAATTATTGTTTTATTATTTAATATATAAAATTTATTTATTCAACCTATGTAATACACGGGGCTCTAACCTAGTGCTTATATATATTAGATTAGTAATTAAAAATATCTAATCTAATTTAACTCCATCCATATGAACGGGTTTGTTTAATTTCATATTAGATTAGATTTAAATCTAATCTAACATTTAATTTAGCATTACTAATATACCGTAACAAATGTCTTAACATAACTCTCACCTATACTCACCCGTGATGATTTTTTTACTTCATATTTACATTTAGCTTTACAAAGTTTATATTTATCTTAAACAAAAAAAAAGACACTCATTATTTTTATGTGGATGTAATTTAAATTCAATAATAATTGAGTTTACATTTGACCGGTAACCAAAACATAAAATCGTAGGGTATAGACATTTTCGGGTCATTTTATAAAAAAAAGTTTAAACTTTACTACTCCTTATGCCAAAAAAAGCAAACAAAATAGACATGTTATCAAAGTGAAAACCATTAATAAAATTTTTGCTTAAGCTAATGTTTAGGATTTAGCAATAAATTTTTTGCTTAAGCTAATGTTTAAGATTTAGCAACACTAACAAAATTTTCATTTGTAGTTTTCAATTTCAAGTTATTTATAATTCAAATTGTGTAAGTTTTACGTTTTAATTTATGTATTTATTGATAATTACCAATAATCATCTCTTATATATTGTTCTCTTAAATTTATTTCAAAATTATTCTGTTGTCTTTTAGATTTCAAAGAAATAAATTGATATTTTTTCGATTATGGGTGATTTTAAGCAATTTTTGTATAGTATTAATTTTCTTTAAATTACGTGAGATATTTTCTTTATTCGGCCCGTGCAATACACGAGCTATAACCTAATATAAAATATATAGTGTTATATATTTATAAGAAATTATTGTCTTCTAAATAATAATTAATTAAAGATAAATACAACTTCAATTTGAAGAAAAAAAAATTGTTAGTTAATATAGGAAGGGATGTGATTGAATATATATTTACTTTTCCCATCCATATATATTGCCTCACAGGTCTTCACCATCTTCCTGGGTTTGCGAACAGAAGTTTTTAAATCTCTTATTTTTGTGGGCTCTATCCTAGAACGCGGATCATGGATTCTTCTGAAGATGAGTGCAACCACGACTTCGGTTTTGCGTTTAACGATAGCAATTTCTCAGATCGTGTTCTTCTCATCTATATCTTTTTCTGATTCTATAGTCCCCATCAGGTATCGACTATCATCGCTGATTTTCTGATTTTTATTTTATAAAAGTTTTATAAGATAATGATTCACTATCGATTACGTTGAGTTTATAGTTGAAACACGTGACAGTTACTCACACAATTATCAAGTTTTTAGTTAAAAGTTCATGTTCAGGTTTACGTGTAAAATTTTTAACTAAAATAACCTTTATCACCAGCTATCATTAGTGGCGGAATTACTCTATTCAACTAGGGATATCCCAATACTAAAAAAAGACAGATAATAAATAAATAAAATAAAACATATACCTAATATATTTGTCATTTTGTTCTTTTTTTATAGTTTGAAATCGTTCCATCACATCGTCGTCTTTTACTTTATTAAAAAAATCATTTTTCGACCGCATAAATCATGGCATGGTTCAAAAATTAAGGGCCCATTCGATTACGTAAATCCTTCTTGACAAGCTTCAATTTCGAAAAACATCTTTCGAAAGTTGCAAATAAAGGTAGCTTCGAAAAACATCTTTCAATGGCTTCTGTTCTATTCATCGACTTTTGGTTTCTCTCCATTGCCGCCCATTAACACAATGATCAATGGGCCTGTTTCAGTTTTGTTATTGTTTTGGGCTAATGGGCTAGGTTTATCAATTACCCAAACATAAGCATGAGCTAGTTCTAGTTTTCTAAAAAGAATGATGAATTCAAAAATAACTTTTAAATCTTACAGAAAGAATTGGATTTTACAAAAATAAAGTATCATATTTGTTGATCAGGGGTATCCTAGAATTGTTTTAGAACCGGGAAAAAAATGTACACTGCGCATACGAAGTTGAGCCGTAGCCCGTGCTACAGCTAATATAATGGTGGTTCCGCCCCTGGATACCATCATCTCTTATATTCTAATTTATATACGTTCAAATTTGGTTTTACTATATATGACTGAGTCTGGGCTATTGATTATAAACAGCGGTAAGAGTTAAAACCTTACATATTAGCTCTCAAATTTTAGCCGCAAGAAGTCCATTTTTCTACAAGGTGATTTAAACTATGACTTCATGATTTCGTTATTTTTTTCATATATTATCATTCTTTCTTCATGCAGCTCTTTTCAATCGGGATGAAAGAGTCAACACAATGCCATGTAGCCTTGCGGATTAATGCAACAGGTTTCTAGTAATATCTTATTAACGTCTTATGTTTATGTATGATTTATGGTCTTTTCTTTCCGGTTTTTGAACAGAGGAAGATAGTCTTATGGAACTATTGAAGTTTATGTATAGCAATAATTTAACAGTTACAACTGCTCCTGCTGTACTTGATGTACTAATGGTTGCTGACAAATTTGATGTTGCTTCATGCATGAGACATTGCGCTCATTTATTAAAAATCTTATGTCCATGACACCTGAATTTGTACTCGTTTATCTTGATCTTCCTTCCACGATCTTAATGGATGAAGCACTTCAGTCGCTTACTGTTTTCGCGAAGCAGTTATATGATGTCCATTACAAAGACATAACCAAGTAATTAGGCTTCCTCAAAACAAATGTTTAATTATTAGTGAATATTCTAAAACTTTCTTAATAATGACAGGTATGAAGATGAGATTCTTAGCTTGCCACTTGCTGGTGTTGAGGAAATTATAGCCAGTGATTATCTTCAGGTGAGGACATCAGAATACGCAATTTACTCGTTTGTTTTGAAATGGGCCCAGACCCATTACCCTAACGCCGTGAAATCATGAACAATCGCCTTGCATGACATATGAATAGCAAAGAGCTAGAGTGTAGTTTTGTCTTACTTGTGGGATTGGCAGCTGCATGTTTCAAAGGGAATATCCTACACTCTAGTGAAATTAATAGGGACCAAAGTCGTAGGTTCGTGAAACGGGGGGCTTACCAGGAAATCAATGATGACAACTCCCATGGGTGCGTCAAACGGGGAGGCTACCAGGGTTGGCCTATGAAGACGTTTGTGCAAGATTGTTTCCGTTGGGCATGGTTTGTTCACAACCATTAAACTTGAGTGATCAAGGGTTTTACTTATGAGTTTCATTTTTTATTTTTTTTTGCTATGCAGGAAAAGGAAGCAGGTTTGTCTTTGTTTCACTGTGAGTTTTATGTATGTCACTAGAGTTTGCAGTAGGTAGGTTAAAGCTCGCTGAAGAGTATGTTAGCATATCCATAGGGAGGTATGCATACATGCTCATTTGTGTTTTAGTCTAGCTTCGCAAGCTCTTATAAACTTTAGTTATTGTATGTGATTATTTCTAAGATTAAATGTGAGACGACTAAATGTAAATGGACCAATATTTTGGTAATTTTTCGTTATGACATTATTTATGCGGTTAATAAATATAGCTATATATAACTTTTATGAATAATTATGGGTGTTAATAATTATAGCTATATATAATTTTTATGGAAGATTGTCAAAATAGAAAGGTTGACTAAAAAAGTTAGCATACACCCTTAGATCATCCGGAGTGGTTCACTAGGCGAACATCCGCACACTGATCTGAAGGTCGGCAGGCAAACATCATTTATGAGACGCTGGCCGGAGGAGGGGGACTCTATTTTTTGGCGAAATTTTGACAGATCTGTTAATGAATAATGTCTGGCAATGGTGACCGCCAGCGGGTGGAGATGTGGTGGTGATGCTGGTGGCGGTTAGGTCACAAACACAAATATCTGGATCTCACAAACACAAATATGTATATGTAGTTGTATGCAAGTGTTTGACTGTTTACGGAGATAAAGGTGAGACTTACGTTGCAAAGTGTGTGCATTTCACACAATAGTTAGGGCGTAGGGGCGCTCCACTAGTGATGGATTTCCATCACTCACAACATCCAATCAAGTTCCGTCACGTTATCAAGCTTTATTCCATCACTAGTGATGGATTTTAGTGGAAATGTCAATCACTCATCACACACAACAATTTCCCTCACAACCTCGACAAATGCCCGTAACTTTTCACGCGTGATAGTGGCCACACATTTTCAAGTTAACGCGTTTTAAAGATGGGTGGCGGCTTTACATCACGCATCATCACACGTGATAAATGGCTATAACTTACTATAACTTGACCGCCCCGGGTGGCCCTATAGGTAATTTGCTGTTGTGGAAGAATCTATGTTAGAGAGAGGGGCTAAAAGTAGTGAAATGGTTAAAGTGAGGAGGAATCGTGTGACTTGCTGTGTATTTTTAAAAAGGTTCAAAACAAATTTAGATCTAACGAAAATATAATTCTCTCATAAGAATCACTTGGTGAAAATTATCTAAAGAGTTAACTGTTATTTTCGTCCCCGTGGTTTGTTCACTTTTGCCATTTTAGTCCAATTTTAAAAAATGCGCTAGTTTCCTCCCTGACATACCGGAAACGTGCCACTTTAGTCAAAAACTTAAAACTCAGTAAAGTCAGACTTAATTATCTAACATAAAATAAGGTTAAATTAAAAGAAGGTGAAATTAAAAGAAATATGTAAGTATAATAATACCCTTTATTAAACATTTCTTACTTAACTGAGTTTTAATTTTTGGACTGAAGTGGCACGTTTCTAGTATGTCAGGGAGGAAACTGACGCATTTTTTTTTTTTAAAATGGACTGAAATTGAAAAAAGTGACAGTTAATTCTTATCTAAAACATATGTAGTAAAAATAGCTTTTTTGTATTGTAAGTTGCAGCAAACTGACAAAGCAAACAAAAATCGTTTGAAAAACATCGAGCTGACGATAATGACGAAACTCCCGCTGCAAATAAAATTCGGTTTCAATTGCCGTTTAATTAGTTTTAACATTCGGAAACGTGGCGAAATCCTTAGCGCAACGAGCTAGGACAAAAACCTAGTTGTTTTCTAAAACTTGAATTCTAAATTATTTTCTTTCGTGGATATGAAAATTAACTTTATATTTCGAAGTTCATAAACTAAGAAATATGCATCATCATTCATTCTTATCGCAATATGTGGATAAATAAAAAAGCAAGGGCATGTATAATAGTTCTTTTTAATATTGTCATGCCTTTCTCATATTGTTTGTCACGTGTTTTCAAAAAAGCAAAAGTCAAAATGTATTGTTAAAATCAGAGGCAGACCTACACCTATCCTTGGGGTGCCCCCCCCACCAAGTAAAAAACAATTAGTGTTAAACGTACGTGATATGAAAATGAAAAAGGGTAGAGAGAAGCGACAAATGTGTGTAATTTCATTTTCCGATTAGACTTCATCTTGGGGATGATTAGAAAAAGTTGTGAAGAAAATTGTAAAAAACAGTTGTTTTTAGCATCTATGTTTAGGTTTAAGTTAGGTTTTGAGCCCATTCGAAGAAGCCCAACATATAGCTTTTATTTTTTCGTTTCCAGTTGGATTGTTTTTAACCTTCTATTTTCACGGAAAAGTAGACTACTAAACATTCCATTTCTCTTGAAGGTTTAATCCTTTTTAATTTGGAACCTTTCTTATTTAGTAAATTCTAGGGAAAAGTAAACTACTAAACCTTCTATTTCTCTCAAGGGTTTAATCCTATTTAATTTGTAACCTTTCTTATTTAGTAAATTTAAATAACTAGTTTTATTCCTTGCCCGCGTTGCGGGGCGCTAAGCATGATATTTCTCAGTTTCATAACATGTATACATGTGTTCTGGTTACTTGTGCATACTACTGATAAGATGATCTTAATAAAAATTACATCAAGTCAACCAATTAAAACTAAACACTACCATAGTTTTGCCTAAATCTCAATCAGAATAACCCCAAAAAATTTAGCAGTTTTTTAGGTGCAGCGGTTTTGTGAGCTGGGCTTTTATCACTGCATGTTCTGCCAATTTCTGACCTCGTCCTACATTTACGACACCTCCTACAATCGCGTGGGAGTTAGCATATTTTTAGGCTACCCACCAAATCACAGTGGATATAAATGCCTTGATCTTGCCACTAATAAGATCATTATCAGCCATCACGTCGTTTTTGACGAGAATACGTTTCCATTTGCAAACAGACCTACCACATCTTTAAATCATTATGATCTTTTGACATCTTCTTTCCACCCTCTCATGTGACCCACGTACAATCTTCAACTCCCGCTTCCTCAAACTCACCTACTATTGAACAAAGTCCATTACTACCTTACCCTTTCGGCTAAACAACACCCTTCCTTACTAGCCCATATACGACTGCCCCACATCACAATCCCCCACACACTACAACGGCCCAAAGGCATTCACCCTTGCGTCAGGCCCACTCACATTAACCTTTGCACCATGCCCAATTGCAACCTGCAGCCTAATCACCATCACCCGTCAGTTTTGTATCATCTCCTTCCCCTTAGCCTACCCCACACTCAACATCTCTGGCTCCTTATTCATCCCCTCCCATACTGTTACCCCCAACCCCTCCCCTCTCCAACAACTCGTACCATTCGTACACGAGCTATAGATGGCATCACCAAGCCTAAGTGTTAGTTTTGTCACACCCCGACCCGCAGCGGAATAAAAGTCGGGGCATAATTGGGTTATCACCAAAGCTCATGATATTTACTAAATGTTTCATATTTATTAAATTCAAATTACAACTTAAATATCCAAACAAAATTCATACAATTACAATAAAAGGAAACTACATAATTATTCCAAAGCATAAACTTTTTATTCTTCTAGGCATTCCTATGTGTTTCTTGTCTCAACTGGATCACCTGTATCATGTGTAAAACGGGGGAGATTTTGGGTCAACAAAATTTGGCGAGTGAATCTTGATAAAACATTGTTAATAATTTCTTGATTTATTTAATAAGGAAAATTTGTGCAATAATCACATGTGAGCAAACATATATAAATAAACAATCACAAACCACTTTGGATTAATATATGACATGAATGATGATGTATGTGAGATCAAGGCTCAATCAAACGGAGCCGATCGAATGAGGCACCTGATACTCAACCCGTATCCCACGGGGAGCTGATGGGCCTAATGAAATGCATGCACTGAAAATGATAACTCCAATCTACACATAATTCACACAACAATTGATACACATTTGATACACATTTGATCACGGATATGATGTAAGCACAAGTGTTTAAATAAAATATGAGAATTATACGACACATGATACACCCCAAAACGTGATTAAAACGGGGAATTGGTAGAGATTCACTCACAGTGGATGCGTTTCTTGATGATGATGATGCGCACGAATATTAGGACTCGACCGTCGAGGGAAAAACTAACCTAAATAATAACGAGACGATCCGATAAATAAATAAATTTTATTTGGAATTAATGTTTTTTAATTAGTGCTCTTAATGGAATTTTTAGATTTATTTTTGTGAGTTTAAGGACATTTTCTAACTTTAAAAATATTATTTTCAAGTGTTTTTAATTGATTTTTAAATAAAATAAATAAATAAAAAGAAATAAAAATTTGACTTTTTTTTACCGTTGACCGCTGACCGGTCGGACTGTGTTTAATTATGCGCTGAGTGAGGTTCGAACTCGGGACCTCTCGTATACATGCACGCAGCTCTACCAACTGAGCTACGTGTCTAACCCAAAATATTCTCTGTTTTAATTATATATATATATACTAATTAACTGTTATCTTATTTAGTTTATTTCAAAAAGGATTTAATATGGCCGAACTGACTTCAGTGACCCGGAGTCGAACTCGGGACGTTCGGTTCGAGTGCGCACAGCCCAACCAGTTGGGCTGTGTGTCTAACCTTGTTTAACTACAGAATTATATTATATTTGTATACATGTTGAAGGATGATCTGAATAGGTTTTAAAAAGGATTGGTTTTATTTCTGAAAGTCGGTAACATATGCGATTCGAACTCGGGACATGCGTGTTATGTTGCACACAGTACACCGCTGGACTGTGTGTCTAACCCGATTAAATATCTAGTTTTAATTAAACTTATACACATTGTTCAACTTCGTCTTCTTCGCTTAACATTTCAGAACAGTGAATTCCGACTGTTCTGTTTAATCGATCTTAACTTATATTTGATTGAATTGAAAAGATAAATGAAATGACATGGTATACCAGAACGGCGAGTTTGTTTCAGGTTTTCCGGCAAAGTCTCGTCGTCTCCGATCTGCGGATTCCGGCTGAGGGAAACTGTTTAACAGTTTTGATTACTGGATTGAGCAATTAGATTACAAATCGAAAGATAGCTAGAGAAGTTTAGATGATTGTACCGTCTGAAGAAAATTGCGGTTTTCCGTTCAGTGATTCCGGCGAAATTGAAATTTCCGGCGACGTGCTAAAGCTTCGAGAGATTGTGCGATTCTGAGCGAAAAGGTTACCAGAGGTTTGGATGGGTATTTATAGGGAAGAACAGGATGTATTGGGTCCGAATTTTGGTCTTGATTCGCGGTCAAAGTTTTTCCGGCGGTTACGACTGAAATTGAGGGTTAGACATCGGTTATAACCGATGTCGAAATTAGTTCACGCGTTTCAGTCAAAGGAAAAGGTCCTAATTTGCGGAATCTTTGGTTTTTTTCCGGCGACTGCGGATTTGGGCGCGCTGATTACCAGTTTGACTTTTGGGTTTACTTTAAATGTTATTTGTTTCTGTATTTGGCATGAAAGAAATGTGTGGCGGAGTGGTGTGGTGTGTGTTTGTGTTTGTGGGCGACCCGGGTTCGAAACCCGGCAGCCCTATTTATTTTTTTATTTACTTATTTTTATTGTTTATTGTTTATGGTTTAAAATTCTAATAATGTTTATTAGTTATGTATTGTTTAAAATTAATATGAACATTAAATACGCGACGAAACTAAATATTTGATTAATAAACGAAGCGGGTTTTGAAAAACCCGTTTTTCGACGAATGTTACAGTATCCCCTACTTTTAGGAATTTCGTCCCGAAATTTAAGCAGTAGTGGTAACTGGAAAAAGATGCGGGTATTTTTCGCGCATTGAGTCTTCACGTTCCCAAGTAAATTCGAGTCCTCGTTTTGACTCCCAACGTACCCTGACAATTGGAATACGACTTCGTCTTAAACGCTTCTCTCCGAAATCCATAATTCTACTGGTCTTTCAACGAAATGCATAGATTCATCGACTTGAATGTCTTCTAGAGGAATATGGAGGTTTTCATCGGCGAGGCACTTTTTCAAGTTTGATACGTGGAATGTGAGATGAATTCTGTTGAGCTCTTCTGGTAGGTCAAGCTTGTATGCTACAGGACCTACTCTTTCGAGTATCTTGAAAGGTCCTACGTAGCGTGGTGCTAGCTTGCCCTTCTGGCCAAAACGAACTACTCCCTTCCACGGTGATACTTTTAAAAGTACTTGATCACCAATGTCAAACTCCAAGGGCTTTCGTCGTTTGTCTGCATAACTCTTTTGACGACTTTCTGCCGCTAGAAGATTGTTTCGAATTTGATGGATCTTGTCGGTTGTTTCTTGAATTAATTCTGGACCGGTGATTTGTGCTTCTCCAATTTCGTGCCAACATATTGGAGATCGGCACTTACGACCATATAAAGCTTCGAAAGGAGCCATGCCGATACTTGAGTGATAGCTATTGTTGTACGAAAATTCAACCAATGGTAGGTGAGCGTCCCAGTTCCCTTTGAAGTCTATGACACATGCTCGCAGCATGTCTTCAAGGGTTTGGATGGTGCGTTCAGATTGTCCATCAGTTTGAGGATGAAAAGCGTTACTGAGGTCTAATCGTGTACCCAAGGCGGTTTGTACGGCTCGCCATGTTCGTGAAGTGAAACGACCATCACGGTCTGAAATGATGCTTAAAGGTACACCATGACGACTTACGATCTCGCTGATGTAGATACGAGCTAACTTCTCGTTCTTGAAGTCCTCGCGGATCGGAATGAAGTGAGCTGATTTTGTAAGACGATCGATTATTACCCATATGGTGTCATACCCACTGGAGGTGCGAGGTAATCCGGTAATGAAATCCATGGTTATGTTTTCCCACTTCCACACAGGTATTTCGGGTTGGACTAGAAGTCCTGAAGGTCTTTGATGTTCAGCTTTTACTTTGGAACAGGTAAGGCACTTGGAAACAAAAACAGCAATATTCTTTTTCATGCCAGGCCACCAGTAGGTGTAGCGTAGGTCTTGATACATCTTGTCGGCTCCTGGGTGTACAGAGTATCGTGTTTTGTGCGCCTCATTCATGAGGAAGTCACGAAGGTTGTCGCGATCAGGAATCCATATGCGGTTTAAATAGTATAGAATACCATCGGATTTGGTTTCGATTTTGAGTTCAGCTCCACATGACAGCTCATCGCGTACATCATTCTGTCACAGAAACACGTTGAGCTTCTCGGATTCGATCTTTGATGTCAGTTATGATTTGCGAACATAGAAGACGAATGGAGTTCGCATAACCTTTTCGACTGAGCGCATCGGCCACCACGTTTGCCTTGCCAGGATGATACCGAATTTCACAGTCGTAGTCGTTAAGAAGTTCGACCCATCTTCGTTGCCTCATATTCAACTCCTTTTGATTGAAGATATGTTGGAGACTCTTGTGGTCAGTGTATATTTCACACTTGGTACCGTAGAGGTAATGTCTCCATATCTTGAGAGCGAACACAACGGCTCCAAGTTCCAAGTCGTGGGTGGTGTAATTCTTTTCATGAACCTTGAGTTGCCTAGAAGCATAGGCTATCACTTTTCCTCTTTGCATCAATACACAGCCTAGTCCTTGCCCTGACGCGTCGCAATAAACTACGAAGTCATCGCAACCCTCAGGGAGTGTGAGGATAGGTGCGTCACAAAGTTTTTGCTTTAACGTTTGGAAAGCCTCCTCTTGTTTGGGTCCCCATATGAAGCGTTTTCCTTTATGAGTCAAGGCCGTGAGTGGTACAGCAATACAGGAAAAATGGGCGATGAAGCGTCGATAGTAACCAGCCAAACCAAGAAATGACCTAACTTCGGTAGGGGTACGTGGCGCTTGCCATTCCTGCACTGCCTTGATTTTTGAAGGATCAACATGAATTCCCTTGTCATTGACGACATGTCCAAGGAATTGTACTTCTCCTAACCAGAATTCACATTTCGAGAACTTAGCGTAGAGCTTTTCAGTCCTTAAGAGTGTAAGGATAAGTCGAAGGTGTCGCTCATGATCGGATTTAGACTTGGAGTAGATAAGAATATCGTCGATGAAGACTATGACGAAACGGTCGAGGTAGGGTTTGCATACCCTATTCATTAGATCCATGAAGACAGCGGGGGCGTTGGTTAAACCGAACGGCATGACCATGAATTCGTAATGACCATAACGAGTCCGGAAGGCGGTTTTTGGGATATCTTCTTCATGTACTCTGAGCTGATGATAACCAGAACGAAGGTCGATTTTTGAAAAACAGGTGGCGCCTTGAAGTTGGTCTAGGAGGTCATCAATGCGAGGTAATGGATAGCGATTCTTAACCGTTAACTTGTTGAGTTCTCTATAGTCGATGCACATGCGAAACGTTCCATCTTTCTTCTTCACAAACAGAATAGGTGCACCCCAAGGCGATGAGCTAGGACGTATGAATCCTTTGTCAGTCAGCACTTGCAGTTGACTGGCCAGCTCTTGCATTTCGGATGGGGCTAACCTATAAGGAGATTTTGCAACTGGTGTAACTCCAGGTATAAGATCGATGCGGAATTCGACTTCTCTCACGGGAGGAAGTCCTGAAATGTCGTCAGGAAAAACTTGTGGGAATTCTTTCACAACTGGGATGTCTTCGAGTTTCCTCTCCTTGGTTCCCTTTTTGACGACGTGAGTTAGGAATGCGACATAGTTCTTACGGAGATATCTTCGGGCTTGAAGGCAGGACATTAATTTGAGTCCTTTCTGTCACACCCCGACCCGCAGCGGAATAAGAGTCGGGGCATAATTGGGTTATCACCAAAGCTCATGATGTTTACTAAAATGTTTCATATTTATTAAATTCGAATTACAACTTCAATATTCAAAACAAGTTCATACAGTTACAAGGAAAAAGAAACTAAGTAAAACAATCCAAAGCCTAAACTGATTTATTCTTCTAGGCCGTCCTATATGTTTCTTGCTTCAACTGGATAACCTGTATCATGTGTAAAATGGGGAATTTTGGGTCAACAAAAGTTGGCGAGTGAACCTTGTTAAAAACATTTGTTATTGATTTCTTGTTGTATTTAATATGGAAAAATTGTGCAATAATCATATGTGAGCAAACGTAAATGAATAAACAATCACAAACCACCTTGCTTGAGTATATAACATGAATGATAATGTATTGTGAGATCAAGCCTCAATCAAACGGCGCCGATCGTATGTTGGCAACGTCACGTTCCGCTCATAGGTAATGGGGAACATGCGAGCCTATGATGATGTATGTGAGATCAAGGCTCAATCAAACGGAGCCGATCGTATGTTGGCAACGCCACGTTCCGCTCATAGGTAATGGGGAACAAACGAGCCTATGATGATGTATGTACTGGAAATGATAAATTTAATCTAAACATTAACCACACAAACAATTGATACATATTGGATACACATTTGATCATGGATATGATGGATGCACAAGTGTTTTAATGTAATAAATAATAAGCGACACATGATACACCCCAAAATGTGATAAAAACGGGGAATTGGTAGAGATTCACTCACATTGGGTGCGTTCTGTTGATGTTGATGGATGCGCACGAGTTTTGGAATTTGATCGACGAGGAAAACTATCCTAAAAATAATCAGAAATAGTTTGGTAAATAAATGGATTCTTAGGTTTATTTTTTTGTGAGTTTAAGGACTTTTTCTAACTTTAAAAATATTATTTTTAAGTATTTTTAATTGATTTTTAAATTAGATAAATAAATAAAAAGAATAAAATTTTTTGACTTTTTGACCGTTGACCGGTCCGTTGACCGGTAGGACTGTGAGTAATGTCTGCGCTGAGTGAGGTTCGAACCCGGGACCTCTCGTACGCGTGCACGCAGCTCTACCAACTGAGCTACGTGTCTAACCCGAAATATTCTATGTTTTAATTATATATCTATACTATTAAATGTTAATTTATTTGGTTTATATTAAAAGGATTTAAAATGGTCGAACCGGTTGCAGGGAGCCGGATCGAACTCGGGTCCTTTGGTTTGTAAGCGCACAGCCCAACCAGTTGGGCTGTGTGTCTTATCTGTTTAACTTACAGTTTATATTAATCTTAAAAACATACTGAGACCTACTATGATTCAGTTTTAAAAAAAATTGGTTTTAATTCGGAAAGTCGGTGCGTTTGTAAGGTTCGAACTCGTGACGTGCGCTGTGTGTTTGCACACAGTCCACCTCTGGACTGTGTGTCTAACCCGGTTTAATATCTTGTTTTAATTAAACTTATACATAATGTTCGACTTCATCTTCTTCGTTCAAAGACACAGACAAACGATATCCGACTGTTCTGGTTTAATTCGATTAACGAAACTTATAGTTGGTTGGAAAGTATTAGATAATGAGATTAAAGAACAGAATTGTACCAAACAGGATGTTTTTCTCAGAACTCCGGCAAGGGTCGTCGGCTCTGATTTATGAATTCCGTCTGAGCGGATCAATTAACAGTTTTGATCACTTAGTTGTGAAATTAAGTTATTATACAAGAGATATCAGGGGGTTTAGATGATTGTACCGATTTACAGTGCGATTTCGGAAATTTCCAGAGATTTTCCGGTGAGTGCAGATTATCCGGCAACGTCTTCTGGGACCGATTCTGATTGAAGGATTGAAGTTAGTATAAGTCTAACAATGGATTGAAAACGAAAGAGTCGAGAATTTACTGATTTTGTGTAAGTTTCTGTTTTTCGGTGAAAGTCCGGCGATAGCAGATAGTGATTCCGACGCACAGAAATTAGAGTGAAAATTAAAATTGAGGGTTCTGTGAGTGTTTCCTAGTTATGAGGCGATGATATTATCAGTGTAAATTGGAAGTAAATTTCATTTCGGTTTCAATCTTCAACAATCATATGAATCGAGGCATTGAAGATTGAATTGATTAGAACGTGGGTTGGCATTGATTCATTGGTTATACTCAGGAACTCGCGATCACCCAAAAGTCTCTGGATATTTGAAAGCCGATGAGCGGTTTCAGTTCTTGACGCAACCAGATGAATTCCGGGTGGAACTTAAGTTTTTATTTGATTCATTGATTACCACAAAAGAATCAAGTGGCGGAGTGGTGAATTGCTTGTGTGTTAAATGAACCAGCTAACCCGGGTTCGAAACCCGGCAGCGGCATTTATTTTTTCTTCAACCGTTTTTATTGTTTATTAACTATAGTTTATAAATTCTAATATATTTATTAATTATGCATTGTTTAAAATTAAAAAGAGCATTAAATAAGCAACGAAAATTTGTAACTGACTATTCGATTAATAAACGAAGCGGGTTCTGAAACCCGTTTTTCGACGGATGTTACAGTATCCTCTACTTTTAGAAATTTCGTCCCGAAATTTACGTAGAAGTGGTAACAGGAAAAAGATGCGGGTATTTTTCGCGCATTGAGTCTTCACGTTCCCAAGTAAACTCAGGTCCTCGTTTCGACTCCCAGCGTACCCTAACAATTGGAATACGACTCCGTCTTAAACGTTTTTCTCCGAAGTCCATGATCTCTACTGGTCTTTCAATGAAGTGCATAGATTCATCGATCTGAATATCTTCTAGGGGAATATGGAGGTTTTCATCGGCGAGGCACTTCTTTAAGTTTGATACGTGGAATGTGGGGTGAATTTTGTTGAGTTCTTCTGGTAGGTCAAGCTGGTATGCTACAGGTCCTACTCTTTCGAGTATCTTGAAAGGTCCTACGTAGTGTGGTGCTAGCTTGCCCTTCTGGCCAAAACGAACTACTCCCTTCCACGGTAATACTTTTAAAAGTACTTGATCACCAATGTTGAACTCCAAGGGCTTTCGTCGTTTGTCTGCATAACTCTTTTGACGACTTTGTGCCGCTAGAAGATTGTTTCGAATTTGATGGATCTTGTCTGTTGTTTCTTGAATTAATTCTGGACCGGTGATTTGAGCTTCCCCAGTTTCGTGCCAACATACTGGAGATCGGCACTTACGACCATATAACGCTTCGAAAGGAGCCATGCCGATACTTGAGTGGTAACTATTGTTGTACGAAAATTCAACTAATGGTAGATGAGCGTCCCAGTTCCCTTTGAAGTCTATGACACATGCTCGAAGCATATCTTCAAGAGTTTGGATGGTGCGTTCAGATTGTCCATCAGTTTGAGGATGATAAGCGGTACTAAGGTCTAATCGTGTACCCAAGGCGGCTTGTACGGCTTGCCATGTTCATGAAGTGAAACGACCATCACGATCTGAAATGATGCTTAAAGGTACACCATGACGGCTTACGATCTCGCTGATGTAGATACGAGCTAACTTCTCATTCTTGAAGTCCTCGCGAATCGGAATGAAGTGAGCTGATTTTGTAAGACGATCAGTGATTACCCATATAGTGTCATACCCGCTGGAGGTGCGAGGTAACACGATAATGAAATCCATAGTTATGTTTTCCCACTTCCATACAGGTATTTCGGGTTGGACTAGAAGTCCTGAGGGTCTTTGATGTTCAGCTTTTACTTTGGAACATGTAAGGTGTAACATTTGTCAAAAACGGGTTTTCGAAACCCGCTCCGTTTTGTAATCGAATATCAAGTTATAAAAGTCACGTTTAATATTTATGAGTATTTTGATTTAAAATGATACATAATTAATAAATAAACTAAACTATAAAAATTATATTTGATAAAAAGTTAAAACAAAATAAATAAAAAAAGAAATGCTGCTGCCGGGACTCGAACCCGGGTCAGCCAGAACAACTCCAACGACTTAACACACACTCACATCACCACTCCGCCACTTGTTGATTTCTGTTATCTCTAGGAAACAAATAACATTTATACACCAACTCGGTTAAACCGGTTGCGCCAACTGAGAAACTGAAATCGGCAATTCAATCGTCTAATCGTTTGATTAATCGCTCATTCACGTTTTATAACCGATGAACCGATGATTTTAATCAATTCAGAAGTGATTGAACATCAATTTTCTTTATTATCGGTTTTTATAACCGAAATTAATCAAGTCCCAATTACTTCAACTCAAGACCACTCTCGCGACTCAGAAACATCATACCAACATCCCATTTCACTTTCGTCACATTTTCAGACCATCAGAATGTCTAAATCAACTCGCCGGAATTTTCTGCAAAATTCGCCGGAAAACCGTATTCATCCTCAAACGGTAAATCTTTCAATATCATTGTAGTTCAACAATTGTTAGGCTATTTCTAACTTAAACCTCTCAATTGAAATCGAATTCAGGCACTGTATTCAGATAATTCCAGTTCGCCGGAAATTTCCTGAAAGTCTTTATTTCCGTCTGTGAAACGGTAAGGACCTTCAATCCCGCTGTTAACATTTGTTTATCACTTCAATTCCACGATTGACTAATCAAAATGGTTAATTGTTTTGGTTCAGTTGAGGTGCACAAAAACAGAGCCGACGCATTTGCCGGAAATTCTGTGATATATCATTCCTACGGTATGTTACTTCCAACACCGTTTCTGTCATTTCATTTTAACCTTAAGAATGTTTGATAATCGTAAAAACAAGAAACGGATCAGTGATTCAGTCGACGGAAATTTGAATGAAGAAGACGAAGTTAGTTAAGTTATAAGTTTATTTAAAACCAGTAAAATGAACGGATTAGACATACAGTCCAGCGGTGGACTGTGTGCAAAATATACACGCATGTCCCGAGTTCGATCCCTGATACACGCACTCCTTATGTAATAAAATGTCTTTTTGTTTAAAAACTAAACCGGGTTAACTCCGTTAGTTGTTAAGTATAATAAAAACCGAGATATTAACCAGGTTAGACACACAGTCCAGCGGCGAACTATGTGCAACACTAAGTCACATGTCGCGCGTTCGAAACCTGACACTGGCACCGGTTCGTTGAATTAAAATGTTTTTGAAATTAAAAGAATTTTGGTTAAACCGAATTAGTATATAAATATAATTAAAAACAAGATTATTTCGGGTTAGACACGTAGCTCAGTTGGTAGAGCTGCGTGCACGCGTACGGGAGGTCTCGGGTTCGAGCCTCACCCGGCGCAAACAATTTCGCTGACCGAACCGGTCAACAAGTCAACAGGTCAACGGTCAACGCAAAATAAACAATTTTTTTATATTTTTATTTATTTAATTTAATTTAAAAATCAATTATAAATACTTAAAAATAACATTTTTAATGATAGAAAATAGCCTTAAACTCACAAAAATATATCTAAAAATTTCAATAAAATCCTTAATAAAATCCACTCATTTACTATATTTTCCCGTTATTATTTAGGTTAGAAAATCTCGTTGTTCAATTTTTCCGATTCGTGCGCATCTCATCATCTCCATTCAATCGCACCCAATGTGAGTGAATCTTTACAAATTCCCCGTTTAATCACGTTTTGGGGTGTATCATGTGTCTTGTTATATATATTATAATTAAACCATTGTGCATACATCATATCATGAACATGTGTATTCAGTTTGTTTCAACTGTTGTGTAGTTATTGTTGGATGCAATTTATTATTTTCAGTACATGCAATTTCATAGGCCGCCGCTCCCCATTACATTATGAGCGTTGAGCATGTTCCCCATTTTATTATGAGGTTGAACCTGGCGTGCCCACATACGATCGGCTCCGTTTGATTGAGCCTTGATCGCACAGACATTTTTCATTTTCAGTACATGCAATACGATCGGCTCCGTTTGATTGAGCCTTGATCGCACAGTTTCATTTATGTTATTTATCGTCTGATGTTGGTATGTTCATGTATGCTGTCATATGTTATTGTATGTTATAGTTGTGATTGCTATTTGCCACTACTTGATTATTTACATTTGCTCATTTATGATTATGCACAATTTTTCATTGATAAACTAACATGTAAATCAATAATAAATGTTTATCTAACAAGGTTCACTCGCCAACTTATGTTGACCCAAAAAACCCCCATTTTTACACATGATACAGGTGAACCAGCAGCAGCAGCAAGGAACACATAGGATTGGACTAGAAGAATAAAATGATTTAGAGTTTGGGATTGTTATGTTTGGTTTATTTTCTTTGTATTGTATGGACATGTTTGGATTATTTGGATTGTAACTTTGACTTTAATAAAATATGAAACATATTAGTAAATGTCATGAGCTTTGGTGATAACCCAATTATGCCCCGACTCTTATTCCGCTGCGGGTCGGGGTGTGACATAAGGCACTTGGAA
Source organism: Scalesia atractyloides (assembly GCA_947069175.1). NCBI lineage: Eukaryota > Viridiplantae > Streptophyta > Magnoliopsida > Asterales > Asteraceae > Scalesia > Scalesia atractyloides. Next base: position 11,635,442 of record CAMTDV010000006.1, on the reverse strand, counting down.
ACAAAAACAGCAATATCCTTTTTCATGCCAGGCCACCAGTAGGTGTATCGAAGGTCTTGATACATCTTGTCGGCTCCTGGGTGTACAGAGTACCGTGTTTTGTGTGCCTCATTCATAAGGAAATCACGAAGGTTATCGTGATCGGGAATCCATATGCGATTTAGATAGTATAGAATACCGTCGGATTTAGTTTCGATCTTAAGTTCAGCTCCACAAGACAGCTCCTTGGGTACGTCGTTTTCTGTTACTGAAACATGTTGAGCTTCTCGGATTCGATCTTTGATGTCGGTTATGATTTGCGAACATAGAAGACGAATGGAGTTCGCATTTTCGACTGAGTGCATCGGCCACCACGTTTGCCTTGCCAGGATGATACCGAATTTCACAGTCGTAGTCGTTAAGAAGTTCGACCCATCTTCGTTGCCTCATATTCAACTCCTTTTGGTTAAAGATATGTTGGAGACTCTTGTGGTCAGTGTATATTTCACACTTAGTACTGTAGAGGTAATGTCTCCATATCTTAAGAGCGAACACAACGGCTCCAAGTTCCAGGTCGTGGGTGGTGTAGTTCTTCTCATGAATTTTGAGTTGCCTAGATGCATAAGCTATCACTTTTCCTCTTTGCATCAGTACACAACCTAGTCCTTGCCCTGACGCGTCACAATAAACCACGAAGTCATCACAACCTTCAGGAAGTGTGAGGATAGGTGCGTCACAGAGTTTTTGCTTAAGGGTTTGGAAGGCTTCTTCTTGTTTAGGTCCCCATATGAAGGGTTTTCCTTTATGAGTTAAAGCCGTGAGTGGTACAGCAATACGGGAGAAATTTGCAATGAAACGGCGATAGTAACCAGCCAAACCAAGAAATGATCTTACTTCGGTAGGGGTTCGTGGCGCTTGCCATTCCAGTACTGCCTTGATTTTTGAGGGATCAACATGAATTCCCTTGTCATTGACGACGTGTCCAAGGAATTGTACTTCCCTTAACCAGAATTCACATTTCGAAAACTTAGCGTACAGCTTTTCTGTCCTTAAAAGTGTAAGGATGAGTCGAAAGTGTCGTTCATGATCAGACTTAGACTTTGAGTAGATGAGGATGTCGTCGATGAAGACTATGACAAAACGGTCGAGGTAGGGTTTGCAGACTCTATTCATTAGATCCATGAAGACAGCTGGGGCGTTGGTCAACCCAAATGGCATGACCATGAATTCATAATGAGCATAACGAGTTCGGAAGGCGGTCTTTGGGACGTCTTCTTCATGTACTCTGAGTTGATGATAACAAGAACGAAGGTCGATTTTTGAAAAACAGGTGGCGCCTTGAAGTTGGTCTAGAAGGTCATCGATGCGAGGTAATGGGTAGCGGTTCTTGACCGTTAACTTGTTGAGTTCTCTGTAATCGATACATATGCGGAATGTTCCATCTTTCTTCCTCACAAAAAGGACAGGTGCACCCCAAGGCGATGAGCTAGGACGTATGAATCCTTTGTCAGTCAGCTCTTGCAGGTGACTGGCCAGCTCTTGCATTTCGGATGGGGCTAACTTATAAGGAGATTTTGCAACTGGTGTAGCTCCAGGTATAAGATCAATGCGGAATTCGACTTCTCTCACGGGAGGAAGTCCCGAAATGTCGTCAGGAAAAACTTGCGGAAAACCTTTTACTACTGGGATGTTTTCGAGTTTCTTCTCCTTGGTTCCCTTTTTTACGACGTGAGTTAGGAATGCGACATAATTCTTGCAGAGATATTTTTGGGCTTGAAGACAGGACATTAATTTGAGTCCTTTCGATGGGGTTTCTCCAAAGATTCGTAGGGTCTGACCGTTTGCAAGAGGAATGCGAATGAACTTTTCACGGCATACAACTTCAGCATGATGTTGGCTGAGCCAGTCCATACCAATTATAAGGTCGAAACTTCCCAACTTCGTAGGAATGAGGTCAACTGGAAAATCGTGATCATTTAGGGTGAGAGTACAATTGCGTATAATAGAGTTTAATGAGACCGGTTTTCCGTCAGCAACTTCTACCGTTATGGATTCCATGAGTTTATCACGAGTTTGGTTGAGGATGGGTTCAAATTCTAAGGACACAAAACTCTTATCCGCGCCAGTATCAAATAACATAGATGCATAGCTACCATTGATGAGAAACGTACCGTTAACCATGTTGTTGTCAGCCCTAGCTTGATTGGCGTTAATGTTGAAAGCTCTTCCTCTAGCAGGTGGAGGAACTTGGTTAGCTTGGTTCACCGGATTTGCTTGAGCTTGGGCATGAATGATGTTCACCAAGCGTGGGCAAGTGTTTCTAAAGTGGTTTGGGTCTCCACAGTTGTAACAAGCTCGCATAGGTTGCATCATGGGATAGTTGGGTTGGTAGTAGGATTGGGCTAAATGTTGGGCAGGTGGTAGGAGTAAAGGTTGTTGGGCTTGACCCACTATCTGATGGTGGGTTTGGGTTGAGGGCTGATTGCGGTTCGTTCGCTGAAGTGTGCGACAGGTTTGGATGGTGTGACCCGCACGGCCACAGCCGGTGCAATGTTGGCAGGGATGTTCGGGAAAGTGATGGTATTGGCAACGGTTGCATTTTGGGTATGGGCCGGAGTATGGCTTTTTATATGGTGCAGCTGAGGGGGCAACTTGGGTGATGGGTGCAGCAGTGATAAGGAGGTTTGTTTGTGTGACAGCAAAGTTTCTGCCGTTTCGTTTCCTCTTACTAGCAAACTTTGAGGAGGAGGTGGAATGGTTTGAATTTTGGCCCTCAATAGGGGCTTTCTTTTTCTCGTCCTTAAATTTGCCGTTTCGGATGCGATTCTCGGTAAGCTCGGTAGCTAGTTCCATAGCGGCTTCAAGTGTTGCAGGCGAAGTGCTTAGTACTGAATCTTGAATTTTTAAGGGGAGGCCTCGAATATAGTGTTCAACTAAGCGGTACACTGGGTGAACAAGTTGGGGATCATTTGGTTCAACTCTAAAAACCTTTTGTTGTAGGAAGTATGATCTCCTTCCTTTTGCTTTAACGAGTGGAATTCATCCTCTAACTTTTTGATCTCGCTTCTTGGACAGAAGCGTCTCGTCATGATTTCCCTTAACTCCTCCCATGTTAAGGCCATTGCATCTTCGATTCCTCTCTTACCTTTTTCTGTATTCCACCAGGTAAGAGCTACTCCAAATAGTCTCCCGGTTGCGTAACGTACCTTGCGATCCTCGGGACAATCGCAATTGAGGAAGGTGTTTTCCATTTCCTCAAACCAGTGGAGGAGAGCAATGACACCTTCGGTCCCTTCATATTTTGGTGGATCGCAAGACTTGAAATGTTTGTAAGAGCACTTTTTGGAGGGAGGGTTGTCGACGTTCTGGTCTTCTTGATTGGGAGGGTTGATGGGATTTGCGGCGAGAGCTTGTTGGACTTGAATTACGATGTCAGGAAGCACCGCGGCCATTTGTTTTGCGATTTGGGTGGCCAAGCGTTCGTTTGACCTTCCTGACTGTCACACCCCGACCCGCAGCGGAATAAGAGTCGGGGCATAATTGGGTTATCACCAAAGCTTATGATATTTACTAATATGTTTCATATTTATTAAAGTCAAAATTACATCCTCAATATTCCAAACATGTTCATACAAATACAAAGAAAGATAATCAGCTAAACAATCCAAAGTCTAAACCAGTTTATTCTTCTAAGCCATCCTATGTGTTTCTTGCTGCAGCTGGATCACCTGTATCATGTGTAAAAATGGGGGGTTTTGGGTCAACATACGTTGGCGAGTGAACCTTGTTAGAAAAACATTTATTATTGATTTCTTGTTATCTTTATCATGAAAAATTGTGCAACAATCATATGTGAGCAAACGTAATTAAATCATACAATAACCATAACAACAACGAACTATAACATACATTAACAAACCAACTTGTATGAATATATAACATGAATGAAACTGTATATGTTGGCAACGTCACGTTCACGCTTATAATGTAATGGGGAACGAACGGCCTATGATAAATGTCTGTGCGATCAAGGCTCAATCAAACGGAGCCGATCGTATGTTGGCAACGCCTGGTTCACGCTCATAATGTAATGGGGAACAGCTCAACGCTCATAATGTAATGGGGAGCGGCGGCCTATGACAATGTATGTACTGAAAATGATAATTTAATCTAAACAATAACCACACAAAACAGTTGATACATGTTGAATACACATTTGTTCATGGATATGATGGATGCACAATGGTTTAAATATAATAAATGATAAGACACATGATACACCCCAAAAACGTGATTAAAACGGGGAATTTGTAGAGATTCACTCACATTGGGTGCGTTCGGTTGAAGATGATGAAATGCGCACGAGTTTAGAGGATTGATCGACGGGGATTAACTAACCTAAATAATAACGAAAAGGTATGGTAAATGAGTGGATTTTATTAATAATTTTAATAAGATTTTGAGATATATTTTTGTGAGTTTAAGGCTGTTTTCTATCTTTAAAAACATTATTTTTAAGTATTTTTAATTGATTTTTAAATTAAATAAATAAGTAAAAATATAAAAAAATGTTGACTTTTGCGTTGACCATTGACCGTTGACCGTGACTGTTGACTGTTTGACCGGTTCGCTAGTGTGTAAGTGTGCGCCGGGTAAGGCTCGAACCCGAGACCTCCCGTACGCGTGCACGCAGCTCTACCAACTGAGCTACGTGTCTAACCCGAAATAATTCTGTTTTAATTATATTATATATATGTTTTAGTTTATTCAAAATTCTTTTATTTTCAAAAAGGTTTTAATCATCGAACCGGAGTGTGTAACAGGTCTCGAACCCGGGACCTGTGGGTTAGTGTTGCACACAGTCCACCGCTGGACTGTGTGTCTAACCTGGTTAATATACCGATTTTTATTATACTTAACATCTTCAGTGAGTTAATCCGGTTCAGTTAAAAAGGAAAACATCTTTATTATAGAGCATACGATTGTGTCAAGGATCGAACTCGCGGCGTGTGATATATGTGCGCACACAGTCCACCGCTAGACTGTGTGTCTAACCCGAGATAATATCCAATTTATATTAAACTTATATACAAACTAACTTCATCTTCTTCGTTACAATATCACAGACAACGATTACCCTACTGTTTCTTGTTTAATTCGATTGACAAACATTCAAATGATTAAAATGAAATGGCAGAGAAGATTTTGGAAGTAAACATACCGGAGAAATGATCTTTCTCAGAATTCCGGCGAAGTCGTCGGCTCTGTTTTTATGGACTTTGTCTGAGCGGACCAATTAACAATTTAGATTAACTAGATGCGGAATTGAAGTACTGAACAAGAGTTATCAGAATGTTTAAAGGTTTATACCGTTTCACAGCGAGTTCTAGAAATTCTCAGAGATTTTCCGGCGAATGATGATTATCCGATATCGTCGCCTGGAACTGATTCTGATTGAAGGGTTTGAGTTCGCAAAAGCTTAACAACTGATAGACGATGAAAGAATTGAGAAACTTACTGATTTGATGGAAGACACGGTTTTCCGGCGAAAGTCCGGCGTGTTCAAAAAGCTTTTCCGAAGCGAAAGTGAAATTGGAGGTTCTGCGGATGAGTTTGAGTCGCGAGAGGGTGCTATTGTTGGAGTAATTCAGGAAGTGCAGATTTTCGGTTATTAAAACCGATCATCACATGAATTCAAGTCCATTCAAGACTGAATTGATTAAAATTGTCGGTTTATCGGTTATGATCAGAAATCCTTGATCACTCAAACGTCTTGGACGTTTGGAAGCCGATAACGGTTTCAGTTAGCGTAAACAGGTCGATTCCTGGTTGAACATATAATTTAATTGCCTTCTAGAACTCACAAAAATATCAAGTGGCGGAGTGGTTATATGTACGCGAGTTAAATCGTTAGACTCACCCGGCTGACCCGGGTTCGAATCCCGGCAGCCGGTTTTCTTTTTTATTTATTTTATTTTCACTTTTTATTAATTATAGTTTTTAAATTCTAATTTGTTTATTAATTATGCATCGTTTAAAATTAAAATAAACATAAATATGCAACAAAACATTTATAACTTGATATTCGATTACAAACGAAGCGGTTTGGAAAACCCGTTTTTGGCAAATGTTACACTGACCTTCTACCTCCACGTAGTTGCCTAGCCGACATCTACAGGAACATTCATAGGAAGATAGTGAGTTTAAGAAGTTTTTAGGTGTCATGTGTCGTTAAAAGTAATTAAATAACATAATCATAAATAATGCAACTACATCCATAGGATGTCTTGGGTTTGCTCATGTTTGGGCCTCTAATGTCCCCCATACCATCGCCTGTATAGTCATGTGGGCCCCCATGACTATTGGCTTAGTAGGATTCACATTGGTGTTGGCGGTTTAACACTCACATCACCTGAATGAAAACCATGAAATATGATTGCGGGATGTATGGTAGGAGGGTGTCCAGGTATAGACACAATGACAACTCAAAGTGGGGTTAGTTCACACGACGTTTGGTATAGCATGCTTTGGCCTAATAGGTCCTTCGTACTCTCATCGTTAGTCCCCAGGTAGGCAAACTGGTCCTTTATTTTGGATTTATACGAATGCCAAGCCTAGTCAGGACGTTCCGACTACCGGTACTCGTACCCTTCCAGTTACTACATGCCCTCATGGGAACTCACTTTGATGTGATTTGAAAATACAAAAATCGTTGCAAAAATCATAGGAATTGTGAGGTGTGTGCTCTCATGGATATGATATGTTATGAGGATATGATTCATGATGAGCATTGTATAATAATATGTACTTATGAACATGCTTGCATAACATTGAATGTAACAATAAACATAAAGCATATAAACATCATTAATTTTGTATGTAACACATAAAAAAATTAAAATTCTAATCAACTATAGTATAGGCTCTAAGGGTCTAATAACCTATCCTATATCCCTATAGTCATGGCTCTGATACCAATCTGTCACACCCCGACCCGCAGCGGAATAAGAGTCGGGGCATAATTGGGTTATCACCAAAGCTCATTATGTTTACTAAAATGTTTCATATTTATTAAATTCGAATTACAACTTCAATATTCAAAACAAGTTCATACAGTTACAAGGAAAAAGAAACTAAGTAAAACAATCCAAAGCCTAAACTGATTTATTCTTCTAGGCCGTCCTATATGTTTCTTGCTTCAACTGGATCACCTGTATCATGTGTAAAAATGGGGAATTTTGGGTCAACAAAAGTTGGCGAGTGAACCTTGTTAAAAACATTTGTTATTGATTTCTTGTTGTATTTAATATGGAAAAATTGTGCAATAATCATATGTGAGCAAACGTAAATGAATAAACAATCACAAACCACCTTGCTTGAGTATATAACATGAATGATAATGTATTGTGAGATCAAGGCTCAATCAAACGGAGCCGATCGTATGTTGGCAACGTCACGTTCCGCTCATAGGTAATGGGGAACATGCGAGCCTATAATGATGTATGTGAGATTAAGGCTCAATCAAACGGAGCCGATCGTATGTTGGCAACGCCACGTTCCGCTCATAGGTAATGGGGAACAGACGAGCCTATGATGATGTATGTACTGGAAATGATAAATTTAATCTAAACATTAACCACACAAACAATTGATACATATTGGATACACATTTGATCATGGATATGATGGATGCACAAGTGTTTTAATGTAATAAATAATAAGCGACACATGATACACCCCAAAATGTGATAAAAACGGGGAATTGGTAGAGATTCACTCACATTGGGTGCGTTCTGTTGATGTTGATGGATGCGCACGAGTTTTGGAATTTGATCGACGAGGAAAACTATCCTAAAAATAATCACGAAATAGTTTGGTAAATAAATGGATTCTTAGGTTTATTTTTTTGTGAGTTTAAGGACTTTTTCTAACTATAAAAATATTATTTTTAAGTATTTTTCATTGATTTTTAAATTAGATAAATAAATAAAAAGAATAAAATTTTTTGACTTTTTGACCGTTGACCGGTCCGTTGACCGGTCGGACTGTGAGTAATGTGTGCGCTGAGTGAGGTTCGAACCCGGGACCTCTCGTACGCGTGCACGCAGCTCTACCAACTGAGCTACGTGTCTAACCCGAAATATTCTATGTTTTAATTATATATCTATACTAATTAAATGTTAATTTATTTGGTTTATATTAAAAGAATTTAAAATGGTCGAACCGGTTGCAGGGAGCCAGATCGAACTCGGGTCCTTTGGTTTGTAAGCGCACCAGTTGGGCTGTGTGTCTTATCTGTTTAACTTACAGTTTATATTAATCTTAAAAACATACTGGGACCTACTCTGATTCAGTTTTAAAAAAAAATTGGTTTTAATTCGGAAAGTCGGTGCGTTTGTAAGGTTCGAACTCGTGACGTGCGCTGTGTGTTTGCACACAGTCCACCGCTGGACTGTGTGTCTAACCCGGTTTAATATCTTGTTTTAATTAAACTTATACATAATGTTCGACTTCATCTTCTTCGTTCAAAGACACAGACAAACGATATCCGACTGTTCTGGTTTAATTCGATTAACGAAACTTATAGTTGGTTGGAAAGTATTAGATAATGAGATTAAAACAGAATTGTACCAAACAGGATGTTTTTCTCAGAACTCCGGCAAGGGTCGTCGGCTCTGATTTATGAATTCCGTCTGAGCGGATCAATTAACAGTTTTGATCAATTAGTTGTGAAATTAAGTTATTATACAAGAGATATCAGGGGGTTTAGATGATTGTACCGATTTACAGTGCGATTTCGGAAATTTCCAGAGATTTTCCGGCGAGTGCAGATTATCCGGCAACGTCTTCTGGGACCGATTCTGATTGAAGGATTGAAGTTAGTATAAGTCTAACAATGGATTAAAAACGAAAGAGTCGAGAATTTACCGATTTTGTGTAAGTTTCGGTTTTCCGGTGAAAGTCCGGCGATAGCAGATAGTGATTCCGACGCACAGAAATTAGAGTGAAAACTAAAATTGAGGGTTCTGCGAGTGTTTCCGAGTTATGAGGCGATGATATTATCAGTGTAAATTGGAAGTAAATTTCATTTCGGTTTCAATCTTCAACAATCATATGAATCGAGGCATTGAAGATTGAATTGATTAGAACGTGGGTTGGCATTGATTCATCTGTTATACTCAGGAACTCGCGATCACCCAAAAGTCTCTGGATATTTGAAAGCCGATGAGCGGTTTCAGTTCTTGACGCAACCAGATGAATTCACGGGTGGAACTTAAGTTTTTATTTGATTTATTGATTACACAAAAGAATCAAGTGGCGGAGTGGTGAATTGCTTGTGTGTTTAAATGAACCGGCTGACCCGGGTTCGAAACCCGGCAGCAGCATTTATTTTTTCTTCAACCGTTTTTATTGTTTATTAACTATAGTTTATAAATTCTAATATATTTATTAATTATGCATTGTTTAAAATTAAAAAGAGCATTAAATAAGCAACGAAAATTTGTAACTGACTATTCGATTAACAAACGAAGCGGGTTCTGAAACCCGTTTTTCGACGGATGTTACACTTTCGAAGGGGTTTCCCCAAAAATACGTAGGGTCTGACCGTCTGCAAGAGGAATGCGAATGAACTTTTCACGGCACACTATTTCCGTGTGATGCTGGCTGAGCCAGTCCATACCGATTATAACATCGAAACTTCCCAACTTCATAGGAATGAGGTCAACTGGAAAATCGTGATCGTTTAGGGTGAGAGTACAATTGCGTATAATAGAATCTAATGAGACGGGTTTTCCTTCAGCAACTTCCACCGTCAGAGATTCGATGAGATTAACACGAGGTTGGTCGAGGATAGATTCAAATTCTAAGGACACAAAGCTCGTATCCGCACCAGTATCGAACAATATGGATGCATAACTACCATTGATGAGAAACGTATCGTTAACCACATTGTTGTCAGCCCTGGCTTGGTTGGCATTGATATTGAAAGCTCTCCCTCTGGCAGGTGGAGGAGCTTAGTTAGCTTGGTTTACCAGATTTGCTTGAGCTTGGGCATGGATGATGTTTACCAAGCGTGGACAAGTGTTCCTGAAGTGGTTTGGGTCCCCACAGTTGTAACAAGCACGCATGGGTTGCATCATGGGGTAGTTGGGTTGGTAGTAAGGTTGAGCTATGTGTTGCATGGGTGGTAGAAGTAAGGGTTGTTGGGCTTGACCCACTGTCTAATTTTGGGTTTGGGTTTGTGGTTGACTGCGGTTCATTCGTTGAAGGATACGGCAGGTTTGGATGGTGTGACCTGCACGGCCACAACTTGTGCAATGTTGGCAGGGATTTTCGGGAAGGTGATGGTATTGACAACGGTTGCATTTTGGGTATGGGCCGGTGTAAGGCTTTTTAAATGGTGCAACTGAGGGAGCAATTTGGGTAATTGGTGCGGCAGTGATAGGAGGGTTTGTTTGTGTGACAGCAAAATTTCTGCTATTTTGTTTCCTCTTACCAGCAAACTTCGAAGAGGAGACGGAATGGTTTGGAGTTTGGGCCTCAATGGGGGCTTTCTTTTTCTCATCCTTGAATTTGCCGTTTCGGATGCGATTCTCGGTGAGTTCTGTGGCTAATTCCATTGCGGCTTCAAGTGTTGCAGGCGAAGTGCTTAAAACTAAATCTTGGATTTTCGAGGGGAGGCCTCGAATGTAGTGTTCGACTAAACGGTACAGTGGGGTGAACAAGTTGGGGATCATTTGGTTCAGTTCAAGAAATCTCTTGTTGTAGGAAGTGTGATCTCCTTCCTTTTGTTTCAACAAGTGGAATTCATCTTCCAACTTTTTGATTTCGCTTCTTGGACAGAAGCGCCTTGTCATGAGTTCCCTTAACTCTTCCCATGTTAAGGCCATGGTATCTTCGACTCCTCGCTTACCCTTTTCTGTGTTCCACCAGGTAAGGGCTACCCCAAACAGTCTCCCAGTTGCGTAACGTACCTTGCGATCCTCGGGACAATCGCAATTGAGGAAAGTGTTTTCCATTTCTTCAAACCAGTGAAGGAGGGCGGTAACACCTTCGGTCCCTTCATATTTCGGGGGATCGCAAGATTTGAAGTGTTTGTAGGAGCACTTTTTGGAAGGAGGGTTGACGACGTTCTGGTCTTCATGATTGGGAGGGTTGATGGGATTTGCGGTGAGAGCTTGTTGAACTTGAATTACGATGTCACGAAGCACTACGGCCATTTGTTTAGCAATTTGGGTGGTCAAGCGTTCATTTGATCTTCCTGACTTTCTACCTCCACGTAGTTGCCTAGCCGACATCTACAGGAACATACATAGGAAGATTGTGAGTTTAAGAATTTTCTAGGTGTCATGTGTCGTAAAAAGAATGAAAAACAACATAATTGGCAATAAATTAACTACATCCATAGGATGTCTTGGGTTTGCTCATGTTTGGGCCTCCAATGTCCCCCATACCATCGCCTGTGTAGTCATGTGGGCCCCATGACTATTGGGCTTGGTAGGATTCACATTGGTGTCGGCGGGTTAACACTCGCACCACCCGAATGAAAATCGGAAAACATAATTGCGAGATGTATGGTAGGAGGGTGTCCGGGTGTAGACACAATGACAACTCAAAGTGGGGTTAGCTCACACGACGTTTGGTATAGCATGCTTTGGCCTAATAGGTCCTTCGTACTCTCATCATTAGTCCCCAGGTAGGCAAACTGGTCCTTTATTTTGGATTTATACGAATGCCAAGCCTAGACAGGACGTTCCGACTACCGGTACTCGTACCCTTCCAGTTACTACATGCCCGTCATGAGAACTCACTTTGATGTGATTTGAAAAATACAAAAATCATTGCAAAAATCATGGGAATTGTGAGGTGTGTGCTTGCCTGGATATGATATGTTATGAGGATATGATTCATGATGAGCATTGTATAATAATATGTACTTATGAACATGTTTGCATAACATTGAGTGTGAAAATAAACATGAAACATATAAACATCATGAATTTTGCATGTAACGCATAAACAATTAAAATCTAGTCAACTATAGTATAGGCTCTAAGGGTCTAATAACCTATCCTATATCCCTACAATCACAAGCTCTGATACCAATCTGTCACACCCCGACCCGCAGCGGAATAAAAGTCGGGGCATAATTGGGCTATCACCAAAGCTCATGATATTTACTAAATGTTTCATATTTATTAAATTCAAATTACAACTTAAATATCCAAACAAAATTCATACAATTACAATAAAAGGAAACTACATAATTATTCCAAAGCATAAACTTTTTATTCTTCTAGGCCTTCCTATGTGTTTCTTGTCTCAACTGGATCACCTGTATCATGTGTAAAACGGGGGAGATTTTGGGTCAACAAAAGTTGGCGAGTGAATCTTGATAAAACATTGTTAATAATTTCTTGATTTATTTAATAAGGAAAATTTGTGCAATAATCACATGTGAGCAAACATATATAAATAAACAATCACAAACCACTTTGGATGAGTATATGACATGAATGATGATGTATGTGAGATCAAGGCTCAATCAAACGGAGCCGATCGAGTGACATGAATGATGATGTATGTGAGATCAAAGCTCAATCAAACGGAGCCGATCGAATAAGGCACCTGATACTCAACCGATGGGCCTAATGAAATGCATGCACTGAAAATGATAACTCCAATCTACACATAATTCACACAACAACTGATACACATTTGATCACGGATATGATGTAAGCACAAGTGTTTAAATAAAATATGAGAATTATACGACACATGATACACCCCAAAACGTGATTAAAACGGGGAATTGGTAGAGATTCACTCACAGTGGATGCGTTTCTTGATGATGATGATGCGCACGAATATTAGGACTCGACCGTCGAGGGAAAAACTAACCTAAATAATAACGAGATGATCCGGTAAATAAATAAATTTTATTTGGAATTAATGTTTTTTAATTAGTGCTCTTAATGGAATTTTTAGATTTATTTTTGTAAGTTTAAGGACATTTTCTAACTTTAAAAATATTATTTTCAAGTGTTTTTAATTGATTTTTAAATAAAATAAATAAATAAAAAGAAATAAAAATTTGACTTTTTTTTACCGTTGACCGCTGACCGGTCGGACTGTGTTTAATTATGCGCTGAGTGAGGTTCGAACTCGGGACCTCTCGTATACGTGCACGCAGCTCTACCAACTGAGCTACGTGTCTAACCAAAAATATTCTCTGTTTTAATTATATATATATATATACTAATTAACTGTTATCTTATTTAGTTTATTTCAAAAAGGATTTAATATGGCCGAACCGACTTCAGTGACCCGGAGTCGAACTCGGGACGTTCGGTTCGAGTGCGCACAGCCCAACCAGTTGGGCTGTGTGTCTAACCTTGTTTAACTACAGAATTATATTATATTTGTATACATGTTGAAGGATGATCTGAATAGGTTTTAAAAAGGATTGGTTTTATTTCTGAAAGTCGGTAACATATGCGATTCGAACTCGGGACATGCGTGTTATGTTGCACACAGTCCACCGCTGGACTGTGTGTCTAACCCGGTTAAATATCCAGTTTTAATTAAACTTATACACATTGTTCAACTTCGTCTTCTTCGCTTAACATTTCAGAACAGTGAATTCCGACTGTTCTGTTTAATCGATCTTAACTTATATTTGATTGAATTGAAAAGATAAATGAAATGACATGGTATACCAGAACGGCGAGTTTGTTTCAGGTTTTCCGGCAAAGTCTCGTCGTCTTCGATCTGCGAATTCCGGCTGAGGGAAACTGTTTAACAGTTTTGATTACTGGATTGAGCAATTAGATTACAAATCGAAAGATAGCAAGAGAAGTTTAAATGATTGTACACTCTGAAGAAAATCGCGGTTTTCCGTTCAGTGATTCCGGCGAAATTGAAATTTCCGGCGACGTGCTAAAGCTTCGAGAGATTGTGCGATTCTGAGCGAAAAGGTTACCAGAGGTTTGGGTGGGTATTTATAGGGAAGAACATGATGTATTGGGTCCGAATTTTGGTCTTGATTCGCAGTCAAAGTTTTTTCCGGCGGTTACGACTGAAATTGAGGGTTAGACATCGGTTATAACCGATGTCGAAATTAGTTCACGCGTTTCAGTCAAAGGAAACGGTCCTAATTTGCGGAATCTTCGGTTTTTTTCCGGCGACTGCGGATTTGGGCGCGCTGATTACCAGTTTGACTTTTGGGTTTACTTTAAATGTTATTTGTTTCTGTATTTGGCATGAAAGAAATGTGTGGCGGAGTGGTGTGGTGTGTGTTTGTGTTTGTGGGCGACCCGGGTTCGAAACCCGGCAGCCCTATTTATTTTTTTATTTACTTATTTTTATTGTTTATTGTTTATGGTTTAAAATTCTAATAATGTTTATTAGTTATGTATTGTTTAAAATTAACATGAACATTAAATACGCGATGAAACTAAATATTTGATTAATAAACGAAGCGGGTTTTGAAAAACTCGTTTTTCGACAAATGTTACAAGTTTAACCTTAACGCTTCCACTCGTGCTCCCCATTCCTAAAACCCCAAAAGATTCATTGTCCGTACCTGAATGGTATAACGCCATGACCACTGAATTTAATGCCCTTATTAAAAATAAGACTTGGCAATTGGTACCTAAACAACCTCATATGAATGTTTTGCGTAGCTTGTGGTTGTTTCGTCATTAGTACAGGCCGGGTGGCACTTTGGAGCGATACAAAGCACGCTTAGTTTGTGATGGAAGTAATCAACAAATTAGCGTGGATTGTGGTGACACTTTCAGTCCAGTTGTCAAACCGGCTACTATTCGGATGGTGTTATCACTTGCTTTATCACAGTCTTGGAAAAAAAATCAGTTGGACGTCACAAATGTTTTTTTGCATGGTACATTAAATGAGACTGTATATATGTACCAGCCTAGGGGTTTTCGACACTGACACTTTCCTGGTCACGTCGGTCTTCTCAAGAAGTTCCTTTATGGATTAAAACAGGTTCCACGTGCATGGTACCAATGATTTACAGATTTTGTAATTTCCATCGGTGACAAAGCAAGTGTGGTAACTCACTGTTTGTTTACCATCATGGCACCAACGCGGCTTATCTACTCATTTATTTTGACGACATCATTCTCACTACGTCAACTAATAAGCTTCGCAATCATCTTATGCGTCAACTGGGTGATGAATTTGCTATGAAAGATCTCGGCCCTTTGAGTCATTTTTTTGGGTATTCAAGTTACTCGAATTGGGGATTCTATGTTTCTATCTCAGTAGGCCTATACTAATGATATCATTGAACGAGCATGTATGAATTCGTGTAATCCCGTTGTAACTCCTATTGATTGGAAACCTAAACTTAGTGCAGAGTCCAGTCCAGAGTTTGATAATCCTAGTTAGTATCGCAGTTTGGCAGGGGCTCTTCAATACCTCACTTTTACACCACCTGATATCAGTTATGCAATTCAGCAAGTCTGCATCCATATACGTTCTCCCTGGATTGATCATCGGAATTCGTTGAAACGCATCATCTGTTATCTACATGGTACAACGTCGTTTGGCCTAACTTTGGGTCAATCTACTGATTCTTATTTACGGGCATACATAGATGCTAATTGGGCTGGTTGCCTTGATACTAGACGCTCGATGTCTGGCTATTGTGTTTATCTTGAGCCTAAATTTTTTTCTTGGTCGTCAAAACGTCAAGCTGTGGTTTCTCAATCAACTGCGAAAGCTGAATACCACGGTGTTGCTAATGTAGTAGCTGAACTTTGCTAACCAAGATCCTTTATTTAACTAATGTAATAAATGTAATTAGGATCTTTCTATTTAGTGTTATGGATTAGTTTTAGTTTTGATAACTGTAAGAGTGACACGTCAACTCTAACGGGTTTGGGGTGTTACAATAAAGTTACAAAGAAAAACTTTTGTTAGAATCTTAAAGCTCCAAATCTTGTGAGGACCCTAGGCAATGGCCTAGTTTCATAAAACATCGGGTCCGGCCTACATCGTATGGAATATTGAGACATAGGTCGTCTGTCAATATGTTGTCAATATGTTCATCTGGTCAAGACTTATGATTAAACAAATTCTTTGATTAAATCAACTTAGGGGACTGTTTCGCGCGTAGATGTCTGAATGGTTAAGCGTTAAATCGAGTCTGAATGGTTAAGACCTCTAATCTGAATTGGTCAAACATTTGCCTCTGAACGGTTAACCATTATACTGGCTTTTAATAGTTCAAACCTCTTACCAGTTCAACACTTAATGATTTAGATCTCTTACTGGTTCAACCCTTAACTATTCAGAAGTTGTCAAACAGCCCCAACGTTCTAGAATGAGCATGTCGTTAATTTGAATCATTGAGAGTATATATGGAGATGCCAATCCCTCATCTAAGTACCACGACCAACTCTCGCCTTCACTTTATATTTTACGCTAAACCTTATATAACTATTTGGTATTGAACAACTTCGAATCAAAGCAAAATGTTCCTCATATTAAAAATCTCAATATGCATATGAGTTAAAGGATACAACTATATTGCCATTTTTAAGATGCATATGTGACGTCGATCTATAAAGTCATCTTGAATGTGGGTCTTAATTTTTCCAACAAACATATGTGAATTGGTTAAAACCACTTCTCATTTTCAGCTTCATTAAAATCAATCAACCGATTCATAACAATTTTGATTCGGAATATAATTTTCATAATTATGTTCTGACTACCAGAAAAATATAAAAAATGAATATAATAACATTAGGGGTGGATCTAAGGGGTTCAAAAGAACCCCTCGGTTTGGAAAAAAATGAAAAATTAGTGAAAACCTTGTATGATTTGAAAAAGAGTAAACTGCCATTTTGGTCCATTAGGTTTGGGCAGTTTTGCCACTTTAGTCCAAATCTTAAATTTTTTGCATCTGGGTTCCTGTGATTTAAATTTTATTGCCATTTTGGCTCAAAAATAAAGTCAGCTCAGATTTCTCAAAAAAAACTGGTTTTTTGTCCTTTTCTGAAGGACATTTTGGTCATTTTAAGCATAAATATATATATAAATAAAATAAAAAACCTCAAAACTCTGCACTCTCTCTCAGAAAAGGACAAAAAACCAGGTTTTTTTTTAAATCTGAGCTGACTTTGCTTTTGGACCAAAATGGAAACAAAATTGAAATAACAGGGACCTAGATGCAAAAAAGTTTGAGATTTGGACTAAATTGGCAAAACTGCCCAAACCTCAGGGACCAAAATGACAGTTTACTCTTTTAAAAAAAATAATGAGAATTATTGATCATCTACGAAAAGGAACACCCTGTAAAAAAATTCATGGATCCGTCACTAAATTACATACATAATTTATAGTTTCTTAAATGTTCCAAAATACTCAAATGTTGGTACAAATTATACGAAATATCTTGATCATGCATGATCTACATACTACAATAAAAACAATTCTGCAACTTAACCCCGTTTTTCATTATTGTTATATATTTTAAAATAAAATAAGTTCTCTACCGGTACATTTACAACAAAAATTAACAAGATCCAATAATTATTTGATAATTTGTAGCTTTTACAACTATACATGCATGCATATTTAACATTTAATATTAATATATGAAAACAAGTTGCTTCAAAAATATAGGATTTCTGTTAATAAATACAGAAAGCGTTGCGTATATAATAATTTTTACAAGAACAAAAATGACTTATTCTTTAGATTGTCTTAAACCATGCAAGGGTGACTTTGATACGAATGTTTTGGATACAGAGAAGATAACTTGTGGTCGTCTTCATCTTCATCATTGCTAGAGTAAATACTCTTTCTGAGTTTGCTTCTTTGAATATTACATTTATTATGCATAATTTTATTGTAGGGAGTTGTCGTACTTCGTCTTCATCTCTTATGCCTGCAATAAATCAAAATCAACTCAATCCATCAACGATTACCGAATTAATTTATATAGGATATAATACCTCATGGATTGATATCCTTGACACTCAGTTGTGTCGAGTGATAATCGCATCCACGTCAACACGAATCCTTGCCTGTTCATCTTCTAAAATCTCTAATCAAGCCATAATCGCATCCATCTCACCACGAAGTCTAGTCCGTTCGTCCTCTAACATCCGATGTGCTTCATTAAGTGTTGCCTGATTGTTTCTCGCCTCTTTGCTTACCTTTCGAATCACCTCTAATGTCTGTTCATTTGGACCCTCACCTTCGCTTGATGTTTACACTACTGCTCGCTCTCAACACCTAATCAGTCGCTTAGCCAAGTGTATCCTCTCCTTATTCTCATTTGTAGAAACCTAACAATTTCAATGGCCAACACTTGAACTCCGATTTCCAGGTTAATAGCCAATTGTGGAGCGAGGATGACTTCAGCAACCCTAAGTTCATCAGCAGTCACATGTGACTTTGATTCTTTGTATCCCTGCATTGTACGCGATTATTGATTCGTCTCTCCGTGTCGAGCACAACACGCAGTCCATGTGCCCTTACACCTATTGTTACGCTAATCCCTCGGTTCTAAGTGTTGTTGTTGTAACAACTCGGAAATTCGTTGTTATCTTTTTCCTTGTTTTTATTGCTGTACTCCTTTTGTAATTCCGAGATTCGGTTAATAATAAAGTTTATGTTAATTAATTATGGTGTTGTATGTTATTATCGCATCTAATCGCTTAATAAATCGCATCGCTAATCTCATCGCATCGCAAATCACAGTTATTTATGTGGTTTTATGTTATTTATGTGTTATGTGTGTTGTGGTTATGATTACGCTCGCTATCGCATCGCTCTCGCACTCTAGAATCGCTAAATCGCATTATTATATCAATTAAAACGCTTAATATAACTAGCTAATACGAACCGAATAACCAAACGAACTCTTAACGCGAAATATACAAAGGGAAACCCAACAATGGGTCAAGTTCGCTCGAACTTGGTGACCCCAAGTTCGGCCGAACTTGGCTGGCTAACTCAAAACTCCCATCATTCCCCAAGTTCGCTCGAACTTGCCCTGCTAGGGTCAAGTTCGACCGAACTTAGCTCAAATCCTTCAATATTTCACAAGTTCGCGCGAACTTGCATGGAATTCATGCAAGTTCGGCCGAACTTGCTCTCACCATCCTTCATTTTTGCCTTATCCTATAAATACTCAGCTCATTCCTCCCATTTAACTTGCTGTAAGTTCGCCCAGAGCTCTCAAAACCCGAAACCTTCGTGTTCTAAGTAAGAATCAACCCGATTTTCACTGCAACAACGTTTATCAACGATCTACAAAGGTTTACAACGATTTTGGCACAAGGCATAGCCTTCGTTTTCATCAAAACTCATTCTTTTACGAAAACCTTCATCTTTTTCTTCAAAAACTTTTGTTTTAAGCTTAGATCTACACAATACGAGTTCGCTTGGCGATAGTAGAGACTTCCCAAACATGAGATCTGCAAGATCTCGGCTTGTAAGTGATAGATCTGAGAAAAAACTTTGAAAACCATTGATTTCTACACAAGATACGGACTTTTGATGATGTTTTGTTCATTTTCTGGTATGAAACGAAGCATCTATCATTCAAGATCCCAGATCTGGAAGCACAAGGACGTTTATGTCGGTTTACACAAGCCGGACTAACCCGAACGAACCCCGAGCTCGCCCGAATTAGCCCACGCTTTTGTAAAACGGCTAAAACTGCTCTAAAAGTCCTCTCGGACCCAAGTTTGCTCAGTAGCACAGGGTTGGAGGGATGAACACTCGATTTTCCTTAGCAAACGATGCGAAAACGCAAGATTTTGGACCCGAAAACATTAAGTTCGCTCAAGATTTCATAACTCTCTGGTCAAGTTCGACCGAACTTGGGCTATTCTCCTCAAGGATCCTAACAAGTTCGACCGAACTTGTCTAGTTTCTTAGGAAACTACACAAGTTCGCCCGAACTTGTCTTTTCAGTAAGATCTCTTCACAAGTTCGCCCGAACTTGACAAGATTCTTAAGAATCTTACCAAGTTCGACCGAACTTGGCACCAAATTCATCAAAACCACCCGAGTTCGCTCGAACTTGTCTACTGCCCAACCAAGACTTAACCGTTTCAGCTTTTCGGAGACTGATGCACTTCCGTTCGCGTATGCAGGCTGATCCGGCGCTCTTCTCGACTCTCCTCAGATCCCGAACTCATACCTAAACGCACCCACAGTGAGTATACTTGACCCATTTTCGCTTTAACGCACTTTTTGGGTGTTACATACGTTCCTATATCAAAATCACTTCACAAATCAAACTGTTTATCACACGCGAATAATCTGATTATATGTGCTCAATACATGATGCTAGAAACATGTGACTAGGACTTATTTTCGTTAACTTGCCTCCTTAGCTAGTATGGTACTATAGTGTGGCTTACACCCGACGGGGTCTAGTTAGGATGGACGCGCAAGCCTTCTCACGGTAGTTAGCATGAGAAATAAGCCTATGTTAATCTGTGTGAATTGTTTCGGTGTATCATGATGTGTAGTTAGATTATTTCGCGAACGCTTTCTCGATTATGCTAGTAGTAATTAAACCTGTATGCTCACCTTTACTTAATTGTATTGACTTGTATTTTTAACGTATGTAACAGGATGAGGATTTGTATCTTGGATGCTTGGATGTGGCTTGCGTAGTTTAGTTTCGCTTTATTTTGTTTAGTTCCAAGAGTAATAAATCTAGGGGAGATCGGATCAGATTTTACTGTTTAAGGGATTTTGTTAATGTAATGATTGTTTAAGGATATTATGAGTTTAATAGTATGGGATGTTAAATGTTGATTTATTATCTTTAAATAATTGCTATCGAATCTCTTGAGACAATCCGGTTCGCCTAGTGCCACTACCCCGATGATTCCGCCATCGGTTGACGTGATTATTCCTCCGCCTAACAATGTGTTTTTTAGGGCTTCCATGAATGTAATGGCCGAAAAACTGAATTAGTGTTTAGGCGAACTATTTAAAATGTCCCAAGGATCTATATATACTTATTTCGTTGAAAATATCAATCGTATTAATAAGTTGGTATTGGTATGAGAGGAGAGTATCGTGATATTTGTCTTAATGATATAAAATATACATGACGTGTCGTGTTATGCTTATAAAAAGTAGTAATTTTTGGTTGTTTTATACACTAGTTCAAGTTTCAATATTTATAAAAACATGATAAAATATCATCACACTACACTTTAGGTTGGGCAAGTGCAATATCGTTGGTGTAATATAGTGATGGTGAGATACCAAAGTCGTTCAAGGATACAACGAGTTTTAGTACCGAATCTTCGTTAACTAATTCTTACCATGGGTCGGGATCCTAACACACTCAAACCTATCGCTTTGACTCAATAGGGAAACGTCACTCAAGGTCGGATTCAAACCATAATGGTACCACCCAATCAACAACGAAAGTATATACCACTATGATTTAGTATTAGTTAATTAGATGGTTTAAGGGATTTAGTATTACTTTTATAAAAAAACTGAGTCTTTTACGCTTTGTACTAGCGCCACGTAAAGGCAAAAGTTGATCAACGCAAAGTCCCCTCCAAAACCTTTAACCTTCGATCAGAGCATCAACATGTTTTGACTCTAGATAGATCTAGAAAATATGAACGACCCAAGTCAGTGGCGTTGCAAGATTATTGGTTTATTTTAAGGGTTAAACACAAATACTAATGACCTAAGTCAAGGGCCACACTAATATTTCATTCACTTTCAATAAACTATTAATTAACCAAAGCCATTAACACACACACACACCTTATTCACCCATGGTTGCCCTTAGTTAACTTCCCATCAAAGAGGTGAGTTTCCCCAAACACATTGACAAGATTATATTATATCATCAAAAGCTTGATTACACTAATGATTCTTGAGTTTTTCTTAGTGATTACAATGATTGGAGATAGTGGGTGGAAGAGAAATGTGATGTGAAGAAGAAATGAGGGAATGAGCCTCTGAAAATGGTGAGATTGGCACTCTATTTATAGCCTGCTAGGTGTGCCTGGAAGGAGATGGCCGTGTTTGGCCAAATAACCTACTTTAGTCGGTTAGCAAGGCACGGTCTGTGTCTGCCAGACACGAGACGTGCTCAACTATGTGGGACCCCCAGATCTTCCAAATCTTCCAGAAATCAACTTTTGTCTGTTTCACCATTAGTACATGTGGTTGTAGAATTAACTGTATGGTTAGTACCTATGATGTACTAACGATGAAAACATTTTGTAAAAGTTGACACTAAAAACGTAATTTTCAATAAATATGTATAAAAATCACAAAATAAACAAACCACATGTACTAACAAATGTGTGATTAGTCTTCCTATGAAAAACTTAGACATTAAAATCTCTCATTAAATAAAACAAAAATCAAAATTAGTTGTAGGAAAAAATTTAGAATATGTATCTAGAGTAACATTTGTCATATTTTTTTGTGAAAGTTACTCGATTTAATAACATAAATTGAAAATGATATTGAACATGTTGATTGTAATTAACAATAAAGTTTTTGGTAATATGTAATTAACAATAAAGTTTTTGGTAATATCATAATACTTTGAGACATAAATAAACAGAATTAGAAAAATAAAAGGATTATAGAGACCGAGAGGAGAATTGTGTATACAATTACAACCCAAAATTAAAAAACTGTAAGAAAATGATCCGTTATTGACTAAAAGTCGCTATCAAGGTGTCCTTTTGGTCTTCTCTGTAGTAACCGTTAATGGTGGTTGAGAAAACAGAGATCCGCAGAAAGTCATTGGCTAGACGTCACTATCTAGATGTCCTTTCGGTCTCCTTTGTGATAAATGTTAGTGATGGCTAAATAGAACAGAGATCCCTAGAACATTATTGGCCAGACGTTACTGTCTATGGGCTTGTTTAGGATCTGCCCCGGACCCACCGGGGTTCGGGCCCACATCTCCTCAAATATGAAAACAAGTAATTGCTATACAGTGGATGGTTACGGTACAACCACATTTATCCATAAAACTGTAATAACATATTCTAGCACTTAAAAAGATTAAACTAGCACATACTAAAATAACACATACATAAAAGTAGCACATTTGAATTATATTATTACATGTAAATTAGTCAAGATAACTGATTTTAGCACATATGTGAATTATATTAGCAATTTTCTTTGTGGAGAACGATATCAACACTTTAAAAACAAAAGGATGATCAAAAAAAGAAATGATTGCTCGTTAGCGTAATCATATGGAATTCAATATAATTGATATTATCTATGTTATTATGTTATCCCTTATATATGATTTGTTCATTGTCACGTAATATTTTTAAATGGTTCTTGATGTTTTAAAACGAAATATAATTTGTATTTGATAGTACCTTGTTGCTACATAAATATACCTTTTCTATTAATAAATATAAAAAAGGCATATATTTTCAATTTTACAATAACAAAAATCGTTTATTCTTTTGAGTTTCTTAAACTGTGCAAGTGTGGCTTTTATATCAATGATCGGATTGTAGAAGGAAATACCTTAAGGATTTATCAATGATTTGATTGTAGAAGGAAATACCTTAAGGATTTCCACCAACGATCCAAATATATGGAGTCTTAAAGTCAAAGCCGAAACAATACCATGCATATAAGGTTTCAAGAAATGACCATTGAAGTGTGAGTTCAAAAAGCAAAAAAAAAAATAGACGATTGTGACGAGGAGCACCATAGTGTCATGAAATAAATATTTAAAGATTGGAATGTTATGGGTTGTGTTTGAAAGCTTGGGTTACTAGGTAGTCCGGACTTTAGCCAGAATGGTCGCAGCAAATAAAAAGGTGTACGTGTCTAGACGTGTCTATGTGAAGAACACACCACTGGTTGACAGTTGGTGCCGCTCTAGCGCTCTCCTGATGAGTCAAAGGCATGACGAAACTAGTGACCCACACAAAGAAGCGAGATGGTTTGGCTTATCCTTGAGGAGATGGGGACGCCATACGGGGGTCGAAAACTAACCCCGTGGCAACTTGGTATCAGAGCATATCGATTCTCGGATACGTTGGAATGTGACTCTTAACCAAAATGAGCTTAACATTTTGAGTATGGTTACGCAATCGTGGTGGGAGAACACCAAATGTAGGTTTGCTTCGGCAAAAGGTCTATGTATTCCACGAGTATAGGATCATGAGAACAGCTCTAGTATAGTGTCAATAAAGCCCCCCGTGTTGTGTTCAAAAACCTATGGTAAGCAGCACTATAAAGGGGGAGTTTTGTGAAAGCTGCTACAATTTTCAGGTTCCCATATGCCTAAAACTATGGGCGAATCATCGACGTCAACATAAACAATCTAACGCGACGGACGTCAACGCCAACATAACTAAGAAGTAACGTGCTACTTTGAACCAGCACGACAGAAGATCATTATTGTTGTGCTACTGGGTGCCCTACCCTCCCAAAGTAAATCATGCTCAACATAAGGGAATCATGTATTGTCAAGTATGTGAGCTGGTATGGGATGACGAGCATGCACGAGGACGTACATGAAATGGTTGTGGGAGAGTATCACGGGCCAAATATTTGAAGATCAGGATAATATGGGTTGTGCTTGAAAGTTTGGGTTATTAGCTAGTCCGGGACTTTATCCGGGATGACCTCAACGGATAAGAAGTTGTACGCGTCTATGCGACGAATGCACTACTGGTTAAGAGCTGGCGCAGCTCTCCTAATGAATCTAAGGCAAAACAAAATCGGTGACCCATACAAAGAAGCGGGATGGATTGGCATCCTAAGGTGAGGGAGACGCCATACGGGGTCGAAAACTAAATTCGTGACAATAGGCTCTTATTGTGTATCCACACATAAACATGTTATTGACTCCAAATAGATGCTAGATTGCTTGTCCCTTTAATCCATTTGACAAGAAATATATAACTGAAGATACCACTTTTTATGAATTTTCTCATGTAATTGAGAAATAATGTATACTTATATTGTTTGGAAACCGCATAAAGGAATTTTGTATAATATTCATAGAACCAAGTGACCAACTTGCTTGAATAATTTTCAAAACTTAGGGAAAGTTCCTTCCTTCCATTGTCCACAAACGAAAAGTTGGAAATTACATGAAAACTTTCGTTTTAGGACTGGTAACATATTAAGAAGTGAGAGAACCACTTTAACCTTTATACAATTTATGATGTAATTTGACTAGAATCCATGTAGATTATAATAATATAGATTATAATATTGTAGTTGTTTGTCTAAATGTTTTTATGTGTACATTTTATACATTTAAAAAATATATCAGGAGAGATGAGATAAAATCAAAGAAATAAATCATTTTTTACAATTTTATCATTTTGTTGAAGTGTTATTTACACCTATTTATGTGATTTACACGCTACTCATTATTGCAAGCATAACTTGAAAGGGTAGGGGCGCTCCACTAGTGATGGTTTTCCATGACTCACAACATCCAATCAAGTTTCGCCACGTCATCGAGCTTGGTTCCATCACCGATGACGGATTTTAGTAAAAATCTCCATCACTCACCACACCCAGCAATTTCACTCCTTCAACGGTTACATCCCAACAACTTCCCTCCTCCTTCACGCGTGATGGTCAGCACACGTTATGACCATCACTCGTTATCATAATCACTGGCGGTGTTCCACACGTGGAACTTCAACCACCACGAGAACAACGGAGCGCCCCGGGTGCCCTAATACTAGTAGTTTCTTTCGGATGAACATTATAAACATGTTATTATACATGAATAAGTACAGTTATTTGGGTTATAACTGGAACATGTGTACATCAACTAAGAAATGTGATTGGTCACATTGATGTCTGATGAATCATATGTTATTAGTATGAAATTACTTTAGTCAAACTAATATGAAAGTATATGAAATTGCTATGAAGATGTATGTTACTATCATCTTGTCCGGCTATAACTACATTAAATCTGTTTGTTGTGAGCGTTGCTTTCTTTTTGTTTGTTTCTATATGTAGTGCAAACCAACTTATGTCCTAAGACCATCACCAATGATCCATCTTACGGGTTGATTTAGGTGACAATGGTTTCGGTACATCAACGCCCGAGAACGGTGGGTGGTGAAAAGCTAAGACCATCACCAATGAGCCAAACACCTCGTTGTCAGTTTTGAAAAGCTAGAATTTTGTGGCTTTTTAGAGCTTTTTGGTATTTTACATGTAAAAGCTAAGCCAAACACTTTTTAAAAAGCAACTTATTAACTTATTGGTTTTTCCTACACCATAAGCTAATCCAAACACTTTTTTAAAAACTTTTTTTCAAAAAGTCATAAGTCAATAAGTCATTTTCACTAAAAGTCATTTTTGAGTTAAATAAGCTTGGCCAAACAAGCCCAAACTTTAACAGTCATAACATAAAACTTCCAATATATTAGAAACTTATATACTTAACAAGATTACATATCATAAAAGTGCATACCCACAAAAAAACCCGGGTACAGGTATGCAAAAAAAAACCAGGTATTGATAAAAGCCAGTTTCGGGTATGCAAAATACCTGAGTACGGGTATTATAAAATTCGGGTACGGGTATGGCTAAAATCCGGGTATTGATAAAACCTTGGTACAAACGGGTTGAAAAAAACCTCAGTTCGGTTTTCCGGGTTCGGGTTTTTGTGCACCATTACTCTACATATATAAACTTATGAGAATAAGGTAATGCTTGAAGATGAATTTTGTACTCTACTATTTCTTGGTCTTCTTGGTCCCTTTAGTAGGGTGGGCGACGGCTGGTCTTTTGACCAGATCCCTCTAATGCCGTACGCGCGAATCTCCCTGCATGCGGCTCACACCATTCAAGGTGGACCAGGCATTTATTCTAAAATCTTGTGGTGAAATTGACATTTGAGACTACTCGACTTCGGGGTGTGTAGGTTGCACCTTCTGTCATACCGTGTACTTTATTCATTGAATTTGCTTGATTTCCTTTTAATATAGGTTTGCTCCCTCTTTTTCCAAGTAAAAAAAATACAAATTTATAGAAAAAATTTACGTTTAAAATAAAGAAGTTGATATCAGTTTCTCTTTAAATTTTGACATAAAATACATTCTAAGTTATTGCATTAAAAACATGTTTTAAAAAAAAAAGGAATAAAAACGGGTCAGCCCGTTTAGTCAAATGTGTTTGCAGGTTTGACTAGAAACTGACCCGACATGTTTGGACTAAACCCTAACCCATGAATTTCATGTTGCGTCATAAATTCATACACATGCAAATATGCAATATAACGACTTTGAAAGTAGACGAAAAACCACAACTAAAGCCACTGGGCAACATTTACAGACCTTTTCTTTAAATCATTTGAGTTCTACAATGAAATGACTGAAATTCCCATATACCGCGTCTACCAACTATATAAAAGGTCCGGTCCGTCCCGCCTGTCTGCAACTTTTATGCACAAATAGTCAGCAAAACCATGGAGGAAACGTTACCTGATCTGAAGACACTTTGGTACTTTTGATGATCAACATATAAAATAAACTACACAGGTAAGGCATCAGCATTTTGACTTTCGTCACAAGTCAACACAAGGCCTTCGACATAGGTAGGGAGAAGACCGCAAGACCACCGACAGCCTGTGGACATGGGCTCGCCTGGCGGAACAATCATGAGCAGGTTATCATGTCGCCTCACCATGCCCATCACACTAACCGTGCTTCCTTCTTTGATGTACCTATATGTTCATGCATGTCTCATTTAGAATCATAAAATTCAATATAAACACAAAATAACTTCTTTGTAGTTGTGAAATTGTAAAGCCAACTAAAAATCAAAATAACACAACCAGATATTGAGTTTCATTAATACCAATTCCAGCCAAAAACACGCACTTGGTAAATGACAAAAATACCCTTTGATTACATAATGCCCCTAGATCGACTCAAAAGCACGAACCTTGGATTGAGGAAAGATGATGGAGTAGATTCAGGGGCATTTTTGCCATTTTACAAATTTACGTCTAAGTCATAGTTGTTAATGGCGAATAGCGACAAATAGCAATAAGGTACCTATATGCTACATAGCGATTAGCGATAAATAAGAGGTGGCTATTTTATAAATAGTACTACACTAGAATTTTTTTTTTTATTTTATATGTATATTAATATCCATCCTGGTAGTGGTATATATGCTATTTTACATGTATATTTAACAAAAACCTAAAATCCAGCTATTTTCTAGCTATATTTAATTGTTGTTTATATTAAAAAAACAAAAATTGTTGCTATCTATCGCTACAACCCTAATAGCGAGCCTAGACCTATACGCTACGTAGCGCGCTATAGCGATCGCTACGCTCGCTATTGACAACTATGGTCTAAGTTTTTATTTTGTTTGCCAGAATCGACATACACAAAGCCAAATTAATACTTAGGTGGTCCATTTATTATTCATTTTTCAATTTTACCTTATGATAATTAGTTGCAATAAGCATAAACTTATGAAACTGATCATCATAAAGTTATAGTTTGTCCCCTAAATTATCTGATATTCGGGAAGCAGAACATGCGTATCTAAACTTTAAAATCCGTAATTAAAATCAGTTTTTAGAACACAAATCTACACACCCTCTTTTTCCTCTTGATTTTTTTATACCTAATAAAGTAACAAAAATCTTCTGAACCAAATGCACAACAGTCAACAATCAACAACGCCAACAAAGGCGAACATGTAATTTTATTCTGAAATAGCGTTTAATACCAATAAAAATCTAGAAATGTCAAAACAAGAAGGTTACCCTTCTTTGAGGCGCATAGGTCGGTCATCACTCGAGAGGCTGCGGTCTGCAAGCCATTCCAAAAACCTAGGAGATAACTCGCGCTTTTCTTTCGTTATATCCACAACCGTTACTTCTTTAACAAACGGAGCTACTTTAGCCCGTATCCGGCTTTCACTAAAGCCCTTAATCCCGATCGCATGTCTGATATGTAAAAATCAGCCACGTATTTCTGCCAAACAAAATTTTCTTTTTTAGCAAGTTTATAAATAAAATGTAGCTTACTGGAAAACAGACCTCTGAATTGCTGCATCCCCAGGAGAAGCAACAATGGTTAGCAACAGGTGATTTCCCCTACCGCGCTTGTGCTCGAACAGCTCTGTGGATACATACACACACCTTTCTACTTTTTGGAAAGATGATTCAAGAGGAATGCTACCACAGGTGACAATCTGCACCAAAAAAAAATTATTTTTTATTTTTATGAATATACATTGATTAACAGGAAATGAAACTGGGTGACTTTCAACCCGGTTCGGCTTTTTTTTACCACTTTTAAGCATTTTTTACCAGTTTGGTTCGGGTTTTAGCTGGTTAGAAACCTATGGGTTGTATCGGTTCCAAACCAGTCTCGGTTCTGGTTCAAAAACCGATTTTTTGTCATCTCTACCCATGGCATCCAACAATAACTAACAAACAAACTTAAAGACAAACGACAAATAAAAAATAATAACTATAACAGATAATAAACTCGGTTATCACCATCAAAACCGAAAAATAAAATAATTAAATTACCCCAGTAATCTTGACAAACTGACCATCAACAGCCCCTCTAAGTTCATCATCAGAGTACTTTCGTAAATACCCCAACAACCCCCTCTTCTTCCACCCACAATTCCACAAAACCACCACCATAACCGGCACCAAAACCGCCGCAGTCACCACCACAACCACCACCTTCTTCACCACCACCGTCAACACCGCCCCAACCATCAACCCCATAACCGCCATAACCAACAACACCCACAGTAACTTCCTCGAAACCCTAAACCCTAACCTTAAATCATCATACCCTAACGTCGTTACAGACGACCCGTACACCGTCTTCCCTGACGATGTTTCCGGACCCACCTGACCCGACCCGCTTTCGCCGCTCAGTCCAAGGCTCCCGGAGGTGATTAACCGGTGGGTTGAAGCGCTATCACCCGACCCGACCCGGAATGGTTAGGAGTCGGGTCGGATCCGGAAGTCGGGCAGGATCTAGTAGGAACTGGTGGCGGGTGGTCGCCGGTGACGGTGGCGGGTGACCCGATTGTGGGGTGGTGGTGGTGATCGGGTCGACCCGAGACGTAGAGTCCGTTGCTGAGCTGGTGTGAAGGGACTCTTGTTCCCATTTTTTATTTTAAAAAAAAAAAGATTAATTGTGAGAAATTGCAGGAAGATTTGTGTGAAAAAATGGAGAAATGAGTTTGTCGAGTGTGGTGGAAGCGTATGAGTGTGTATGGAAGTTGCTGGGCTATGGTGAGTTGTACTGTACAAGTGAATGATGCGCTAAAACATTGTTGGGGAATAAAAAAGAAAACGAGTTTTGAGGGTGGGAAAGGGAATGGGTTTTTGAGATCCACAAGTTGAGGATTTTGAAAGTTGTGGGTGAATCTTGTGACCCGACTCTAATGAGTTACTTCGAATTTCTTATTTAGAAATTGAAATCGTATTTCTAAGCGGTGTGTATGCATCAATAACCACTATAGTCGTTCGTGACGTACTGTATATGGGTTTAAACAAGTCGAGACAAGTTCGTGCATGATTGGGCTCAAGCTCGTTTAAATTATAAAAGCTAAAGCTTGACTCGTGGGTAGTTTTTAAACTCGAGCATAACTCGGGCTCAACTCGTTTGTTAATTAATTTATGCTATTTATAATAATTATTTTTATAAATTTATATATATATATATATATATATATATATATGTACACACACATCAGTTATTTATTTTATTTTTATAAATAAAAATTATTATGTAAGTATATATTTAGTTATAATAATTATAAACTATATGAAGAATGGGTTCGTTTAGGCTCGTGGACCGACTCGAGCTCGATGAGTGAAGCTTGGACTCGTTTACTAAACAAGCTTTGTTTTTAGGCTGGGCTTAGACTCGGGCGCGCGCGCATTATATTGGATTGCTAAATACCCAAGTCAAAGCCACATAAAGCGAGCTCAAGGCCTAAAATTAGCTTTGTCTAGCAGATGAGCCACATAAAGCGAGCTCAAGGCCTAAAATTAGCTTTGTCTAGCAGATGAGCCCGAGTTTTACTTATCATGCTCAAGCTAGCTTGTGAGATCAAACGAACGTATAATTTATATATTTTTTATAAAATATTAAACATATTTTTATTTAACAGGTAATATTATTATGAACGAAACCCTATGATAAAAATAATTAAATAATATACATTATGTTACACATTATTATTACCATATTATAAATAAGCAAGATTTTCTTGCATTATTTGTTGTACCATGTGCATAGGGTGAGTTTCAAAAAAAATCTTTTTTCATTTTCCATTTTCATTTTTAATCTAAACTTTTTATCTTTTCATTTTCACTTTTTTTATTATTTTACAAGATTTTTATGTTTTACAATTTAACCTTAATACTTTTTTATATTCAACTTTTGACCACTATACTTTTTATGTTTTGCAAGTTTTTCGCTCCATTTTGTTCAAAATTTTGCGAGTTAAACTAAAAAAAAAAAAAGAAAAGACAAATTTATAAGTATTTTTGAAAGTTTTGCTCTTTCTATTTTTATCATATAAAGTTTTCTCCATTTTAATGTGTTGTGGCGGGACCATTAAATCAGATAAAGAATAGACGTAAAAACATTGAATATGCACACGTGTTGTGGCGTGTTAACTCGTGAAATATAAAATGATACAAAGGCGAAGTTTTAAAAATCTTAGAGGCGGTACTCTTAAACTAGAAAAAAATAAAGTATGATTAATACTGATGTATTGCAAAATACATCGGTTATTCGTGTATAGTTTGTATAGTTTTCGTTAGTTTTAGTTTCGTTTCGTAGAATAGTTAGTCTTTTGATCCAATTGCGTTTTGCAGGTCGTATGAGCTTAAAGTGGCTGAAAAGCATGGAAATTTAGTAGAAATACGAATTGGTCACGAATCGAAATACTGGAAAAAGGGCTTCTAGCGGGCCGCGACTAGGAAGAGGGTTGTCTCTCGCCACCCGCGAGGAGCCATTGACTTGCTGATCTCATAAACGCGGTCGCGGGCCGCGACTAGCCATTTAGAACCCTCTCGCGGCCGGCGAAAGGGTGTGGTCTACAGAGGAATTCGCAACAGATGAGTTTTGAGCTAAGTTTTGGGTATAAAAGCAAAGTTTATCATTAAGAAACCCTAACTTACGAATTAGGTGGAACCTTGAGCGATTTTGGAGCATTATCAGAGCAATTCGGAGTAGCTGAAGCATTCGGTTGAAGATCATCAAGTGTAGCAACTTCGGGTCGTCATTCTGTCGTGCGGGTGTTCTCGTTTGTAGGTCCGTTGTACGGATCGTTCGGGCACTAATCTGACAAACCTAAGGTAAACGTGCGGAATCCGTTTGCTTAGGCGACATTGGATACACTCATTTGTTTCTATTTAATCACCGTTTCATTAATATTCAACGTTACAGATCCTGGAAACACTTGGACAGAGCTTCGCCTCTGTCGTGACAAAATCTCTGAATGTTACAAATGAAACATCAAAGCTCCTATTTAAACTAACACAAGTTCGTTAGTAGGAGTGCAAGTTCGGGCGAACTTGCTTAGTCAAGTTCGGCCGAACTTGACTACAACACTACCATTTCAAGCGAACTTGTCCCTAAATATACATAAACTTCGACATTTCGCTCCTAAATACTGACTCGATATTATACGATGACGTAGGCAACAGACATATGCATCAACAGACTCCCCCTTGGATGTTGTCGTAGTCATCATTTTTCAATTAAGTTCCCGAGTCTTTAATGTTCTCTTGATCTTTATATCTTGAATAACTTTAACATCCACGCTCCCCCTTGCTTTGAGCTTTCTGGTATCTTTAATCAACGTGTTTATCTAGCTCCCCCTCAAATGATGCTTCGAATCCACGCTCCCGTATCAAAATTCCCTAGATTTCATCTCACAGGTGAATATAGCGTAATTGATATCTGTATCAGGGTAACGCGATGCCTTGAGAGCTCAGGTTAGTACTACCGTACAGACAAAGAGATGAAGGCTCGACTTTAAGGTGTGTTCCATTTAAGGAATCTTTTCAGCATTGCAAATGATTAGATCTTTCGATTCTTTTCAAGATTGCATGCAGTTTAGGGTTTATTGCAAAAGTATTATAGAAGTTCTAGGCTATTGCTTCCGCAAAATCAGAAGAACTTGTATAATACCCTAGAAATCAACTATCTATAAAGACCTCGTATCTCAGAATTAGGCAATCTTTCAAACGAAATTTCAGAGTACTAAGTCCATATATCCAAGATGTGTTAATCCACAAGATTAAGTAGTTGTAAAATTTAGTTTATATCTCGAAAACAATTTACTGAACGTGTTAAGCCTATCGACACATCCACAGTAAGACTCGTTTATCACTTTTAAAACTTTACATTTCTTTAGCATACTGTGATAGTCCACTGATGTACTATCATTTCCTTTTAACACACAAGCAATCTCATTTTTCATTTTTCAATGTTTTTTTTTATTTTAAGATTTTCTATTGTTTTTGGCTTTTTCAATCATTTTATCTATCTAAAATGATTTCAAAAAGATGTTTTTCAATTTTACAAGAATTTTTTACAATTTTTAAAATTTTTTCTCCCCTAAAATTGAAAACATCTTATTAAAATCGAAAATAAAAATCTTCCATTTTAACCATTTAACGACTTTTTACGAATGTGAATGCAAGACTACCATTTTGTTTGTGTGGATATCACTCCTGTCTCTTGTCTCTCTGCATGAACAACCACTGCTTCTCAAATGACGTTTGGCTTGAAGCTTGGTTATCCTGCACATTCAAACAAACTTCAATCAGTTTTGAATAGGAACCCAATCCATTCTGGATTTAGGTTTACAAAAATCATTAACATCTAAAGTAAACAAACATTCACACTCTTTTTGATATTCAAACAGTTTGATAGAAACTTTATTTGAAAATTTTACTTTCTTTGATTTTTTAATTGTTTGAATTATCAAATTTTCTCCACTGCTCTCTTTTGTCCTCAGATTTGTATCTGATGAATTCGTTTTACTTGACTGTGAGTAAATTGATTCATTAGAACTTTTATCTGATTTTTTAGACGTATCCGAGGACGAAATCTTTCCCAAATACTCTCTAACTTTTTTTCTCTTTTTTCTCAATCTGTCTTTTTGCCCTTGTGATAACTTGACTTTTTGTTCTTTGGGCTTCTCTACAGTTTTCTCATTTTTCTTCTCTGTTTTCTTCTCCTCTGGTCTTTTCTCCCCCTTAGATTTAATCGATCTTCTTTTCAGATTAGTCGGACAATCCCTGGAAATATGACCTTTGATTTAGCATCTTCTCGTATCAAACCTCTTTTTCAGGCAGTTAACAACAATGTGTCCACCAAATCCACAGTTGTAACACACTCTGTTATCGTACCGATCCCTCCATTCAGACCGAACACCCAAATCAGCACATTGATTTGACATGTAGTAGTCATCTTTCCTGCTTCTTCTGTAAAATTTGATTTGACTTTGAAGCACTGTGATCCGACCTGCACCACTTGTTCTCAAATTTTTGTGAGTTTTGATAATGATTGGATGATCGTACCGATGAGCTTTTATTTTTGTTTTGAAAATTTTTAGAATTTTGTTTTTCATGTTGTTTTTGTTCTCCATTCTGCTTAAAGGTTTTTGCGATGAGCATTCACCTTTTTTAGCAGATTGTAGAACAGTTTCTTGAAAATTTTCTTTTAGTTTCAAAAATATTTCTTTTTTATCATTTTCATCATCGGTATTATCATCACAATCCTTAATTATGACATCGTCATAATTTATGACATTGCCACTTATTGGAATTTCATTTTTATTCTTATTGAACGGTTTAGAACATATCTGATCTAACATTACAGATGAAGTCACAAAACCTTTCAATTGTTTTTCTAAATCATCAATTTTATTTTTTGCAATCTCAACATCTTGTTCAAGTTTTCTAATTTTTTCAAGATGCGAGTTTATTATATTTTGTTTTTCAATAACATTTTTATTCAAAACAGATTTATCGATTTCTAAAATTTTTATATTTTTTTGAAAGTATTTCACATTTTGTAATTTTTTATTTTCTAAAATTTTTATTTGATTTTCAAAATTCTTTTCATTTTCTTTTAACTTTTTATTTTCTAATGACAAACATTCCAAATCTATCAAAAGTTTGACATTAATAGATTTGAATTTTTGACAATTTAAGCACACAGATTCAGTACACTTTGTGCAAGGTTTTTCGACCTCCACAATTTGTACCTTTCCACTTCTTTATCAACAATTTTTACCTCTGACTTTACCTTCTTGATTTTAATCATCTCAGCACGCTCCAGATATTTAGCACGTAGAGCATTCCGTAGCTTTTGTGCCGTATCACATTTTGGTAGCAGATTCAAGATATTTCCTTTCACTGACTGCTGTATCATATTAATCATTTTCTTTTTAGCAAAATAATCATCTTTTTGTTGAGTAGAATATTTGCACTTCTCTAGAATTTGCTGATTTTCATCTCTAGGAATGACATAACCTGTCTCAATCACGACCCAACTACGGAAATGCGTAGCTTTGACCCAGCTCTCAAATTTTCCTTTCCAAACATCATATTCATTTATATTCATCAACATAGGAGGCTTCATGGACTCCATTTCGTTTTCCAAACTAATCTATCGTTCAAAACACTTGAAAAATGATTAGCAAACAGACAATTTTAGCAAAAACTGACGTTTTAATCGACAATCGGTATGTTAAAAACGATTAAAATTTGTCGGAAAACAGTTTTTACCAGATTAGAGCTTTAAACTCGTCTCGTCAATACGAATCTAACGATATATAATGTCCGGGACATTTTTCGGGATTTTCATGCCTTTTTTTTAGAAACCTCAGACAAGTTCGGTCGAACTTGTCACTGCTCATCTATTTAAGAAGTTCGGGCGAACTTGTATAAGCTTGAAGAGAAACAAGCAAGTTCGGGCGAACTTGTACTAGATTTTCAACAAATTTTAATCAAGTTCGGGCGAACTTGATAAAATTTGATTGAAAAGTAAGCAAGTTCGAGCGAACTTAACCTAAAACCTTGAAAAATCAATCAAGTTCGGGCGGACTTGATGAAAAATGTGAATTTTTCAGTCAAGTTCAAGCGAACTTGATGTTAAGTTCGAGCGAACATGTGTTTTCAAACATGGTTTTTTCAATTTTTCGGCATGAATTCGTTTGTTTTAAGCTCTGATCTTTTCAAGGGTTTATCTATTATGGATTTTACGTATTATACTTGAAAATTAGTACATTTTGTCTGTGAATTGTCCAAGAAAAGTTAAAAATGAAATAAATGAGTAGAAGATGAGATGATTTCAGTCCAATGTCTTCAAATTAAGCCAATCCTGCTCTGATACCACTTGTAGGTCCGTTGTACGGATCGTTCGGGCACTAATCTGACAAACCTAAGGTAAACGTGCGGAATCCGTTTGCTTAGGCGACATTGGATACACTCATTTGTTTCTATTTAATCACCGTTTCATTAATATTCAACGTTACACATCCTGAAAACACTTGGACAAAGTTTCGCCTCTGTCATGACAAAATCTCTAAATGTTACAAATGAAACATCAAAGCTCCTATTTAAACTAACACAAGTTCACTGGTGGGAGTACAAGTTCGGGCGAACTTGCTTAGTCAAGTTCGGCCGAACTTGACTACGACACTACCATTTCAAGCGAACTTGTCCCTAAATATACATAAAATTCGACATTTCGCTCCTAAATACAGACTCGATATTATACGATAACGTAGGCAACATACATATGCATTAACATCGTTTGTGCTATTTCACTTTTATTATGTTTTGCATACTTGAAACTACTTTGTTTGGTTTTGTTTCCATGACTTTAGTTGGCTAAATCTTATTAACTACCTAGATTAGATGAATGACTGAATAAAGTTTCGATTTTTACTTTGGATTTATGATTTATGAGGATTGTTTATGAACTGTAAAAGATTTATTCTATCAATTGGATGTGTTTGCGTATTTGATCTTGTTTGGTTGCTGTTTATTGCTTTACATGAATCTTGGTGACGGTCAATATCACATAATAGATGCATGTTAGGTTCTAGATTTTGGTTACTGTCCATAACACATAAGAAAGTTGGAGTCTTTAGGGTGGAACTGCGGAATTAAACCCTAAAAGTAATAATTGGTAACTTTATAAAATCAAATATTCTACTAATTGTCAATAGCTGCAAGGTGCGAGGTTAACCCATTGGCTATT
The DNA here is from genome assembly GCA_947069175.1 of Scalesia atractyloides. Lineage (NCBI taxonomy): Eukaryota > Viridiplantae > Streptophyta > Magnoliopsida > Asterales > Asteraceae > Scalesia > Scalesia atractyloides. Next base: position 11,598,159 of record CAMTDV010000006.1, on the reverse strand, counting down.
GTCTAGAAAGTCCAATTGAGAAATTAGGTCTATCCTTTGTTTAGATCTCGACAGGGAGTGAGCCTCGTAGGATACTGTCATAAACCCATTAGGTGTCTGGAAAAGAGTCTGATAACTGGTAGTTTAGCAACCTCGAGGGGGCTATAGTGTGCTTTTGAGAAGGGTCAGGGGTCCTATTAGATATCCCGAGATGTGAGAATATAAAGATCCTGGTTCCTCATTAATCAACTTCCGAGTAAAATCATTGTTAAAATCAGTCAGGATTCTAGTCTAGGTAGTCCTTTCACCTTCTGAGTAAAACCCAAGTCTAGTTCGTATTTCTTAGTTAATTTAGTTTAATTAGTTAATTTTACTTGCTTCCTTAAGAATTGTTAGAACCCCCCCCCCCAAATCAAACATTCAATCATTTTAGTCCGCGTCATTCAGAGTCTTAATAAAGTAATTAGTTCAATCAGTAGAGTCTCGTGGGTTCGATATCCGGACTTACTTTAGCTACACTAGAGTCGATCAGTACACTTGCCGGTTAGTAGTTTAGTTCGTTTTAGTGAGTCTAGAGTATTATTTTGAGTCTAGATTTAGGTTAATTTTAGTTGTTTTTATTGAACTACTTTTAGCACATCAAGTTTTTGGCGCCGTTTCCGAGGACTCTAGGCGATTGCGTTAATTACTTTGTTTTGACTTTCATGATATCATACGTGCTATTTGTCGTGTTTGAGTCATAGGAGTCTATTATAATATCATTTTGTTTTTTTTTTTGTTTTTGTCGATTCGTTTTTAGAGTTTTCTTACTTGTTTGTTTTTGGTTTTTCAGTGGATGCCCCATACACGTTCGCAAGGACCTCCGCCGAAGCCACCTACGGACAAGTCATCCTTCTCGTCTTCTTCGTTCAAGGTTAGTACCCCATTACCATCATCTTCCACCCGTTCTGACCCTACACTCCACTCTAAACCACCAAACTTTGACTTGACACCGAAGTCTTCACCACACAACTTGTCACACCCCGACCCGCAGCGGAAATAGGTGATCGGGGCATGATTGGGTTTTCATCAAAGCTCATGACATTTATTATAATGTTTCATATTTATTATTACTATTTTAAAGAAGATCATACAATCAAATCATACAAGTACAACATGTTCTATACATCTTTCTAGTCTTCATTATTTTTCTTCTAAGGCAATTTCCTATGTGTTCTTTGCTTCATCCTGTTCACCTGTATCATGTGTAAAAATGGTTTTTGGATCAACAAAAAGTTGGCGAGTGAACCTTGTTAGAAAACATTTATTATTGATTTCTTGTTATATTTAATATGGAAAAATTGTGCAATAATCATATGTGAGCAAACGTAAATTAACATACAATAACAAACAATAACAAACAATAACAACAATAACAAACAATAACAACAATAACAAACAATAACAAACCACCTTGCATGAATATATAACATGAATGATAATGTATATGTTGGCAACGTCACGTTCACGCTCATAGGTAATGGTGAACGGACGACCTATGATAATGTATGTGCGATCAAGGCTCAATCAAACGGAGCCGATCGTGTGTTGGCAACGCCTCGTTCACGCTCATAGGTAATGGGGAACGGTTCACGCTCATAGGTAATGGGGAACGGCGGCCTATGATGATGTATGTACTGAAAATGATAAATTTAATCTAAACATTAACCACACAAACAGTTGATACATATTGAATACACATTTGATCATTGATATGATGGATGCACAAGTGTTTAAATATAATAAATAATATGACACATGTTATTTACACCCCAAAAACGTGATTAAAACGGGAAATTTGTAGAGATTCACTCACAGTGGGTGCGTTTCTTGGATTGATGATGAATGCGCACGAATTCGGATTTAATCGGCAAGGGAACTAACCTAAATAATAACATAATAGTTCGATAAATAAATAAACTTTTATTTGCGATTAATATTTTTAATTAGTGTTCTTAATGGGATTGTTAGGTTTATTTTTGTGAGTTCAAGAAAATTTTCTAACTTTAAAAATATTATTTTTAAGTATTTTTAATTGATTTTTAAATAAAATAAATAAATAAAAGAAAATAAAAAATTTGACTTTTTGGCCAGTTGACCGTTGACCAATTGACCGTTGACCGTTTGACCGGTCGGACCGTGTTTAGTATATGCGCTGAGTGAGGTTCGAACTCGTGACCTCTCGTATACGTCCACGCAGCTCTACCAACTGAGCTACGTGTCTAACCCGTAATATTTCTGTTTTTAATTATATTTATATACTACTTAGATTATTCAGAATTTTATTTAATTAAAAAGGATTTTAATTATATCGAACCGGTGCACATAACAGGTCTCGAACCCGGGACCTGTTGTTTAACGTTGCACACAGTCCACCGCTGGACTATGTATCTAACCCGAAATATATTGAAGTTTAATTATACATATACACATACTAGCGCTAACATATTTTGATTTAAACGTTGGATAATTTCAGGGGCGGTGTAACTAACCGGATTCGAACTCGAGACTTCGGCTTCTTGTTGCACACAGCCCGACCAATTGGGCTTTGTGAATAACCCGATGGATATAAGATTTTTATTAAATTTATATATTTACTAGATTATTTCGTTAACTGGTTTTAAAAAGGTTGTGTATAATTGGCGAACCGAAAGCATGTACAGACTCGAACTCGGGACCATGGCTTGAAGTTTGCACACAGTCCGCCACTGGACTGTGTGTCTAACCCGTTTAAAATCCGTTTTGAATTGATCTTATACATTATCAGTGCTTCATCTTCTTCGTTAAAACAACCCAGAACTCCCAACCCGACTGTTTCGATTCATTAATCAATCCCTTTAGTAAATTGTAAATAACTACACATGAGATTAATAAAAATGAAAGAGATTAGGCGTAAGATATACCAAACAGAGATCCCCTGTTTCTCCGGCGAGATTCCGATGACAGCAGGTTATTCCGGCGACGTGTAATTTGCGGCAGAGGATCTTCAGGAAGTTTGAGGTGAGTGTGGGTGACTTCGGTATGAGCTCTAGAAGTCTTATTTTAGAGTAAGCAGAAAGGATGAAATGGATTCGGTTTTCCGGCGACTTGCAGAGAATTCCGGCGATGTGTTTCTTGCGACAGAGATTCTTCAGGGAGTTTAAGGTGAGTGTGGGTGATTTCGGTATGAGCTCTAAATGTCCTGTTTATAAAGTAAGGCAACAGTGGGATAGTTTCTTTGGTTTTCCGGCGATAACTCTCGGTCAACTCGCAGAGAATTCCGGCGATTTCCGGTGAACTCCGGTGAAACAGAGACTTGTTTTCACAATGTGGTGAGGGTTGGGCTATGAATTGAACGAGATTTGGTCTGGATAGTTAACATGTTCGTCGGTTACGGTCAAAAGATTAAATCCTCCTTCAGTTATGATTTTGATTGGTTCAAATGATTGATAACCGATTTTTGAGTTAATGACATGATTAAATCGTCGGTTTCCTTCGCGATTTTGAGTAATGCCGGCGGTTACAGATTTGCCGAAACTTTGAGATTTTCAGTTTTAGTCACGGATTCTAAATAAAGTTTAATTGTTTCAGATTTAGCACATAAGTGTGTGTAGAGCAGTTGGTGTGTTAGCGTGTTAGGCTTGAGGGCAACCCGGGTTCGAAACCTGGCGTCTGCCTTTATTTTTTTTATCCATTATTTATTTGAAATTTTAAATCATGATTTTTAAATTCTAATATATTTATTAATTGTGTATTGTTTAAAATTAATTTGAGCATTAAATACGCAACAAAATTTATGACTGATTATTCGGTTTAACAAACGAAGCGGGTTTGGATAACCCGGTTTTTTACGGATGTTACACAACTCCCCACCACCTTCCCGTCCCTATAGTCCTCCACCCGTTGTCCAAATGGCCAACCGAACTGTTTACCAACAAGCCAACACCGGCTTCACCGGTGCGAACTCACCATCACCCTTCCCGAAATCACCAACGAAAAATCATGGCAAATCCCATCCTATATCATGACCGCTATTACCAACTCTTGTCAATTCCACGGTCGTGAGGATGAGGACGCGCCGGCTCACATCAATCGCATCACCCGTCTTTGTGGCACTTTCTCGATTGAAGGTGTCAACCTTGATGCTCGTTACCTACAGGTCTTCCCATTCTCGCTTGTTGGCCACGCAGCCATCTGGTTCGATTCGCAGCCAGCAGGTTCTTTCACTACTTGGGCAGGTTTACGGGATGCTTTCTTAGCCAAATATTACCCACCCGCCAAGGCATCTCGCATACGCGATCAGATTCATTCCTTCCGAATGGAGCCTGATGAGCCGTACCACCTAGCCTGGGAGAGGTTCCAGACCTTACTTGCCCGTTGTTCACAGCATGGTTTGTCAGATTGGGCGCTTGTAGAGAAATTCTACAACGGTCTCACCCCCGAGATCCGAGGCCGGTTTGACACTTCCGTTGGAGGGCAACTCATGGGCAAGAAAACGACAGCTGAATGTAACGATCTGTTTGAGAGTTTTGCCCATTCCGATATGGACTATAGCACCGCCGGCAGGAATTCCATTCCTGTTACTAGCACCTCTTCGACTACTCGAGGGGTGAACCAAGTTGGCTTAGACTCAACGATGGCTGTTGCACTAGATCGGATGGAGAGAACTTTCACTAAGGACTTTATGAGATCAAGAAAAAGGTCGATAGGTGTGAGGTATGTAGAGGGGGTCACGATACCATAGATTTTCCCACCATTACGTTAGAGCAGGTAGAGTACATAGCCGGTCAGAATAGGGGTCAGTTTAACAACAATTCCAATTATAACCCTAACTAGCGAAACAGTAATAATAACAATTTCCGCTCTTCCGGTAACCCCCTGGTTTTCCATCTGGTCAGTATCAAAACAGGGGGCAAGGTTTGTTCACTAGTTCAGGTTCGGGGTAACAGGGTCAGTTTAGTAATTTGGGGTCGAATCAAGAGGGTCAGGGTAGTGACAAGGGTTCAGATATTAGGAGGATCGAGGAGATCTTTGCTCAAATCATGGTTAAGGATCAGGCCAGTCAGAAAGCTTTAACTGATTTTAACGGTGTCATGAAGAGTCAAGATCAATTAAATAAAAATCAAGAACTTCACAATAAAAACCAACAGGCTGCACTCTTAGATCTTCAAAGACAATTAGGTGGTCTTTCCAAACAGTTGCAAGAATACCCTCCCGGCCAGTTCTCGGGTAACACCTACCAGAACCCGGCTAATCATTCAGCCAAGGCCATCACTACTCGGAGTGGTAGGAATTTAGGAGAGGTAGTTAGGGAGAGTGTAGAGGTAGAGAGTGAGGAAGAGGTAGACGAGGAGATAGAGATGGAAGCTCCCGGTAAGGTGCACGATAGGCTAGTCCCAGCAAGTACCGCACAAACCGAGGAGCCTCTAGTAGAAAAGAGAGTAGAGAAACAACCAGCAGGAGTCAAGCCATCCCCTTTGGTTGATCATTCGCGCATTCCGTAGCCCGCCCGTCTCAAGCATCAGAAATATGCTAGGGAATATTGGCACTTTTTTAGAGATGTTTAAGCAGTTAAAGATAAATCTTCCTTTCATCGAGGCCTTGCAATCCATGCCTAAGTATGCGAAATTTCTCAAAGATCTTCTTAAGCAAAAAGATAGGCTAGGTGATTTGTCTAACAATTTGTTGACCGGCGGTTGTTCGGCGATGGTTTTGAACAAGCTACTGGAGAAACTAACCGATCCGGGCACCTTCACCATTCTGTACTTTTACGGGGGCGACGTTGCTCTTGCTCATGCTCTAGCCGATTTAGGAGCTAGCATCAACTTGATGCCATTCTTACTTTATGAGCGTTTAGGTCTAGGAGAGCTTACACCCACACGTATGTCGTTATCGTTGGCCGATCGTTCGGTCAAGTATCCTAGGTGTATTATCGAGAATCTTTTAGTCAAGGTCGATAAGTTCGTTTTTTCCGGTTGATTTTGTTGTGCTCGACATGGAGGCCGATGAAAAGGTCCCAATCATTCTAGGCCGTCCATTCCTTCGAACCGCCAAGGAATTCATTGATGTCTATGACGGTAAGATTTCACTTCGTGCGGGTGACGAGATTGTCACATTCGAGATAGATAGAGCCATGCAACACCCTAGTGGTAGTGACGATCATAGCGGCCCGTGTCATTCCGTTTACTTCTTAGATTCCATCATGTCATGTGTTGATCAATGTATTAGTTACATTAGCGGGAGTGATCTAGTGGGTAGAGATGAGATTGAGTTTGAGAGTGAGGATGAGGAGGTTGGAGAAGATCCGGAGTGGATTCCGGGAACGTTAAAGTTGTGTGAGGTTAGAGAGGAGGTAGAGAGTAAACCATTGGAGTTGGCACCTTTTGAGCTTAAGGTTCTTCCGTCCCATCTAGAGTATGCCTTTTTAGGAGAGGAGTCTAGTTTGCCCATCATCATATCTTCTAAGTTGACAGAGGAAGAGAAAGGTAGGTTGGTTGAGGTTCTAAGAGAGCACAAAGATGCCATAGCTTGGAGATTGTCCGATATCAAGGGGATTAGCCCCACGTTTTGCACACACCGGGTTCTCATGGAAGACGAATTCAAACCGGTAGTGCAACCTTAAAGGCGTCTAAATCCTAACATGAAAGAGGTGGTTAGGAGGGAGGTAAATAAGTTGATGGAGGCCGGGCTAATTTATCCTATATCCGATTCCTCATGGGTTAGTCCCATCCAAGTCGTCCCTAAGAAGGGAGGGATGACCGTGATCATGAATGAGAAAAATGAGCTTATTCCTTCCCGTACGGTCACCGGTTGGAGTGTGTGTATTGACTACCGCAAGCTCAATGACGCCACCCGGAAGGACCATTTTCCTCTACCGTTCATCGATCAAATGCTTGAGCGTCTCGCGGGTCGTCAATTCTATTGTTTTCTAGATGGTTTTTCCGGTTATTTCCAAATCCCAGTAGCCACGGAGGACCAAGAGAAAACTACTTTTACATGTCCTTATGGCACATATGCGTACCGACGCATGCCCTTCGGATTATGTAATGCATCAGCTACTTTTCAGCGGTGCATGGTCGCGATCTTTCAAGACATGGTTGAGAGTTCTATGGAAGTCTTTATGGATGACTTCTTGGTCTACGGTGATTCTTTTGACCATTGTTTAGGTAATTTGGAGCGGATGATGAAAAGGTGCATAGAAACGAAGTTGATGTTGAATTGGGAAAAGAGTCACTTTATGGTGACGGAGTGGATTGTGTTGGGACACAAAATCTCGAGAGTAGGGATAGAGGTCGATAGGGCCAAGATGGATACCATTAGTCGTTTACCTCCACCTACTAATGTCAAGTCAATTAGGAGTTTTCTTGGTCATGCGGGTTTCTAGAGGCGTTTCATTAAGGATTTCTCTAAGAGCACACGCCCCATGACCCGTCTTTTGGAGAAAGACGTTCCTTTTGTCTTCGACGAGGAGTGTCTTAAAGCTTTTTGTAACATCCGTCAAAAACGGATTTACCAAACCCGCTCCGTTTATCAACCGAACAGTCAGTCAAAATTTTCGTTGCGAATTAAATGCCCAAAATATTTTTAAACGATCCGTAATCAGTTATTATACGGGAATATATATTTAGTTTTTGAAAAACTGTCAAAAATCGCAACATAAAAATGAAATGTTTCTGCCGGGTTTCGAACCCGGGTCTGTACCGAGTCAGACAATGACTTAACAACTCACACACAAACCACTGCGCCAACTGCTTTGTTTGTTATATATTTCAAACATTTAATTGATATAATAACTTTACAAATTCAAAACCGGCGCCCAATCGTTTCAGTCGTCGGAATCCTGGAATATTCGCGAGTCTTAACTACGATTTACGTTATAACGTAAACCTTTAATCACATATCGGTTATAACCGATGTTTGAAGTCCGCGACCAAATTCAAAACCGCCGGAAAACTTGAATTGATGAACCCAGTCCAGAATCAGACCAAATACATATCGATTATTCCCTATAAATTCAACCACAACCGTCTACAAACACTTTCGCACAAAAATCACATCTTTTCACGGCGTATTTTCACTCGCCGGAACTTTCCTGTTTTTCGCCGGAAAACCGTGTTTTAATCCCTGAGCTTTATTGAATCCCCTAAACCTTCACCGAAGTCACCCTTACCTTTTTCCAAGTTTTCTGGAGACTAGCTACTACAAGGAACACGTCGCCGGAGTTGAATTCAGTCGCCGGAGTTTCTGCGGAAAACAGAGAGTTCAGTTGGTATATTCTCCGCTTAGTTTCTTTTTCTTTTTCACTTCTATCTTACTAGTAATTAACCTAAAACACCATTGAAACTTGAATAAAAACTCGAACCAGTCAGACCTGATTTCTGGTTCAACATTGACGAAGAAGACGACGCACTTTCGTTAACATATAAGTTTAATTAAAATCATGATATTAATCGGGTTAGACACACAGTCCAGCGGTGGACTGTGTGCACATAAGACGTTAATTATGCAAAGGTCTCGAGTTCGAATCCCGTTTCACACACGTTGCCTTAATAAAAATCAAGTTTTTGTTTAACTGAACCGGATCGCATTAGTTATATGTTAAGTATATTGATAACCAGAATAATAACCAAGTTAGACACACAGTCCAGCGGTGGACTGTGTGTTTGTTTACATCACTGGTCACGAGTTCGAGTCCGGTCTTCTGCACCGACTCGGACAATTATCTTTTCTTTTTAAATAAGGCAGAAAAGGAAATAACTAAATTGTCTTTAAGTATAATAAAAATCAAGTTATATAACATGTTGAACACACAGTCCAGCGGTGGACTGTGTGTTATATTAACCCACAGGTCCCGGGTTCGAGACCTGTGGTGTGCATGACCGTTTCGTTTAAACTGTTTTTAAAATAAAAAGGATTTCTGTTTAAACTAATTAGTGTATATATATAATTAAAATCGGATATATAACGGGTTAGACACGTAGCTCAGTTGGTAGAGCTGCGTGCACGCGTACGGGAGGTCTCGGGTTCGAGCCTCACTCAGCGCACAATAAACTGTCAACGAACCGGTCAACGGTCAGGTCAACGGTCAACCGGCCGGTCAACGGTCAGAAAAAAAAAATAATTTTTTTTTATTTATTTTTATTTAATTATTTTAATTAAAAATCAATTATAAATACTTAAAAATAACATTTTTTAAGATTAGAAAATAGTTTCAAACTCACAAAAATACACCCAACAATCCTACTAAAATAGTTTAATAAAATCCGTTTACTCACCAAACCATAATGCGATTTATCTAGGTTAAATCTCACTCGTGGTTAAAACCACTTCGCGTGCATTCATCATCATCAACCGAACGCACCCACTGTGAGTGAATCTTACAATTCCCCCTTTTAAATTACATGTTTTGGGGTGTGTCATGTGTTATGAATTAATTAATTTATTTATTTAAACTTGTGCCATACCACATCATGACTTAATCTTAGATTGATTTATTGTTGTGATTTATTTTCCGTTTGTCAAATTACATGAAACTCATACAATAAGCCCATCAGTTCCTCGTGGGAAACGAGTAGAACATCGCGTGCTTCAATTCAAATTCATTATTGTTCATGTGTGTTTTCATTGAGTTTATATTGTTTGTAGTTGTGTTATTCATATTATCATGTTTATGCAATTCATTCATCAGGCCCCTCAGTTCCTCGTGAGAGACGAGTTGAGCAACGCGTGCCTTTAATTGTTCCATTATTGTTCATGAGTGTTTTCATTTAACATCTTATGATTATTGATCAAGTTACATCTAATTTTACTCATGTTTGGTTGTGCACATTTTTCATAATCAATTTAAATAAATTGTTCAAATGTTTTCCATAGGATTCACTCGCCAACATTATGTTGATCCAAAAACCTTTTTACACATGATACAGGTGAACAGGTTGAAGCAAGGATAGCATAGGATATGCCTTAGAAGAGAACAAAGGAGTTAGATTGTTAGTTAGATCATGTTGTAGCAATCATTGTAAACTTTCATTTAATTTGTATTAATGAATATGAAACATTTAATAAATGTCATGAGCTTTGATGATAACCCAATCATGCCCCGATCACCTTATCCGCTGCGGGTCGGGGTGTGACAGATTGGTATCAGAGCCATGACTATAGGGATATAGGATAGGTTATTAGACCCTTAGAGCCTATACTATAGTCTGCCTAAAATATTAAATTGATTAAGTGGTTACATACAAACTTGTGATATTTATTTGTTTCATATTTGTTTACATTTCAGTCAAACATACATGCTCATATACATGTTCATTATACATATATACATATTCATTATACATATATCGATGTTCATGTGTTCAATTTATTTTCATACTCTCGTTATCCAAAGATTTTATGCAATTTTCAATTCTCATCAAAGTAAGTTCTGCGACGGGCATGTAGTAACTGGAAGGGTACAAGTACCGGTAGTCGGAACGTCCTGTCTAGGCTGGCATTCGTATAAATCCAATATAACGGACCAGTTTGCCTACCTGGGGACCAACGATGAGAGTACGAAGGACCTATTAGGCCAAAGCATGCCACACCAAACGTCGTTCGAACTAACCCTACTTTGAGGTGTCACCGTGTCTACACCTGGACACATTCCAAACATCACACGTTGTATACATATTTCTCGATTTTCACCGGGTTTTGTGTACGCAACCAGGCAGAAACCGTGCGAACCATATGAAAAACCGGTAATTCATGGGGGCCCACATGATTACATAAGGTAAAGTATGGCGGCATGACGGGCCTAACAGCGAGCAAAGCCAAAGACATCCTATGGATGTGGTATTTTTGTATGATTATTTTATGAATGTTCATCCCTAATGTGACCCATGATCTCAAAAGCATCCAACTCATACCCTTTTCATGTATTCATTGTAGATGTCTTCTAACCTCGCCCGTAGGAAGATGAGAGCAGGAAAAGCCCGCGAACGCATGGCTACCTTAATCGCTCAACAAATGGCTGCTGTAATACCTAATATTGTAATCCAAGTTCAACAAGCACTTACCAATAATCCTGTCAATCAAGCAAACCAAAACATTTTCAACTCTTCCCCAAATACCACTAAATGCACCTACAAGCATTTCAAATCATGCGACCCTCCGAAATATAAAGGGACTGAAGGTGTCACCGCACTCCTTCATTGGTTTGAAGAAATGGAGAATACTTTTCTAAATTGCGATTGCCCTGATGATCGCAAAGTGCGTTATGCTACCGGTCGACTATATGGGATAGCACTTACTTGGTGGAACACAGAGAAGGCAAAACGAGGTGTTGAAGATGCTATGTCCCTAACTTGGAATGAATTGAAGGAAATCATGACCAGACGATTTTGTCCAAGGAGCGAAATCAAGAAGCTAGAAGATGAATTTTACTCATTGAAGCAAGTGGAAGGAGACCACACCACCTACAACAAAAGTGTCCTCGAATTACATCAAATGGTTCCCAACATGTTTACTCCCCTCTACCGTTTGATCGAGCACTACATTCGTGGTCTTCCGTCAAAGATTCAAGACCCTGTGATAAGTACCAAGCCTGCAACTTTGGAAGCAGCAATGGAGCTAGCAACAGAGCTCACCGAGAACCGAATCCGAAACAAAGACTTCAAGGAGGAGAAGAAGAAGGATAAAGAATCGACTGAAACCCCCGAATCCCCTTCTCAACCCGAATCCCCTTCTCAACCCGAATCCCCTTCTCAACCTGAATCCCCTTCTCAACCCAAACCTAAGAGAAGAAGAGTCAGGCGACTTTTCGCTGCGACCCAACGAAATCAACCAGTTTTTCACGCTATACCCATCCGAGCTGTCCCAATCACCCAAGAGGCACCCAACTCAGCTTACCCAAATAAGAAACCATATCTTGGACCTCACCCTCAATGCAACCACTGTTTTTATCACCATCCCCTTACTTTACCTTGCCGGCTATGTACAACTTGTGGACGTTATGGTCATTTGAGCAATGTTTGTCGCACCTTTCAAGACCAAACCTTTTCCCCTACTCAAAACATGGCCCAAACTTATCACCAACCCCAACACCCCATGTTCCCATATGCTCGAGCTTGCTTCAATTGTGGCGACCCTACCCACTTTAGAAACACATGCCCTCAATTGGTAAACGTTATCAACACTCAAGCCCAATCAAACCCAGTTAACCAAGTAAACCAAGAAAACCCAACCACTATGCCGCCAGCAAGAGGAAGAGTCTTCAATATCAACGCCACCCCTGTCGAAGATAATGACGGCCCAAACGAAGATACTCAGCTAGTCCTGTTCGCCGAAGATCCAGATTCAACTCCTATTGTTTAGTCTTTCTTTATCACATGTGTAGACTGTTAGAGAAATCATTGGATATTATATATTATATATTGTTTTCAGTATACGATTTTGCCGAGGCCGCAGCTCCCCATCCATCGAGGTTGAGTTTGATCCCCATTTTATTATGGGTTGATCAGGGTGTGCCCGCACGATCGGCTCCGTTTGTTGAGCCTTGATCGGTTACGTAATATTACATTTCAAGTTCATGCAATACGCTCGGCTCCGTTTGATTGAGCCTTGAGTGCACAGTTCAATTTACATTTCAAGTTCATGCAATACGCTCGGCTCCGTTTGATTGAGCCTTGAGTGCACAGTTCAATTTACATTTCAAGTTCATGCAATACGTTCGGCTCCGTTTGATTGAGCCTTGAGCGCACATACAATTTCATTATCAGTATCTTGTGGATGTGGTGTTTGTAGTAGAGTCGCATCGAACTAACCATAACTTTCGGATAAAGTCAACGAAAATTTGACAAGGATATGGTGGATACGCCGATGGTACTTCCTATATATAAGTATTCTTGTCAAATAATCGGAGGCATTATCAGGCGGTTATGAGAGGTTCCATGCATAGGCTGTTTGTGTGGTTAAGTTATTCATATTCAGTACATGCAATATGTTCGGCTCCGTTTGATTGAGCCTTGAGCACACAATTTCAATTTCAGTACATGCAATATGTTCGGCTCCGTTTGATTGAGCCTTGAGCACACAATTTCAATTTCAGTACATGCAATATGTTCGGCTCCGTTTGATTGAGCCTTGAGCACACAATTTCAATTTCAGTACATGCAATATGTTCGGCTCCGTTTGATTGAGCCTTGAGCACACAATTTCAATTTCAGTACATGCAATATGTTCGGCTCCGTTTGATTGAGCCTTGAGCACACAATTTCATTTTCAGTACATGCAATACGATCGGCTCCGTTCGATTGAGCCTTGATCGCACAGATATGTTTCATTTCAGTAATTTATGTTTGTTGTATTGATTGTAGAGTTATAGGACTAATCATAATTCACTGTTAAAACCAATGAAAATTTGACAAGAATATGGTGGATACGCCGCTGGTACTTCCTATATATAAGTATTCTTGTCAAAGGATCAGAGGCCTTATCGGACGGTTATGAGAAGTTCTATGTAGGATTTATTAGTTTCTTGGTAACCAATCATAACTTGTGGATAAAACTAATGAAAATTTGGCAAGAATATGGTGGATACGCCGATGGTACTTCCTATATATAAGTGTTCTTGCCAAAGGATCAGAGGCATTATCAGGCGGTTATGAGAAGTTCCATGTAGGATTTAGTATTGCCTTGGTTGGAATTTGTGTCACATTTATATCATCATGTTATTTAAAGAGATTGGATTGTGTTCTATTTTCTACATAAACTAATCTCTTCATCATAATAAACGAGAGAGAAACTTCCATCATTCAAACATATATGCTATCAGAATGTGGATTCAAATATTTGCTGATGTGTTTATTCATGTTCAAATATTTGCTGATGTGTTTATTCATGTTCAAATATTTGCTGTTGTGTTTATTCATGTTCAAATATTTGCTGATGTGTTCATTCATGTTCGAATATTTGCTGTTATGTTTATTCATGTTCAAATATTTGCTGATGTGTTCATTCATGTTTGGATATCAGTTGTTGTGTTTTTATTTATGTTCCATGTAGATTGTAGTGTTAGAAGTTTTGCCTTAGGATATAACCATATTTTTTCCAAACGTATCTAAACTCTTATGAACGATATCATTTTTAGAGAATCATTCCTGTTTACCAATATTCACACAGTAGGCAACAAAAAGCGATTCCTGAATAGGGTACATAACCCTTACAAGGAACGTTACCGCCTCGAACAAAAAAACTTAAACCTTCATTTTTCTGAGCATACAACTGTCAAACAAAACGTCATCATCCTTTTTAGTCAAATATATCACAATTTAAATTTCGGGACGAAATTTCTAAAAAGCAGGGGATACTGTAACATCCGTCAAAAACGGATTTACCAAACCCGCTCCGTTTATCAACCGAACAGTCAGTCAAAATTTTCGTTGCGAATTAAATGCCCAAAATATTTTTAAACGATCCGTAATCAGTTATTATACGGGAATATATATTTAGTTTTTGAAAAACTGTCAAAAATCGCAACATAAAAATGAAATGTTTCTGCCGGGTTTCGAACCCGGGTCTGTACCGAGTCAGACAATGACTTAACAACTCACACACAAACCACTGCGCCAACTGCTTTGTTTGTTATATATTTCAAACATTTAATTGATATAATAACTTTACAAATTCAAAACCGGCGCCCAATCGTTTCAGTCGTCGGAATCCTGGAATATTCGCGAGTCTTAACTACGATTTACGTTATAACGTAAACCTTTAATCACATATCGGTTATAACCGATGTTTGAAGTCCGCGACCAAATTCAAAACCGCCGGAAAACTTGAATTGATGAACCCAGTCCAGAATCAGACCAAATACATATCGATTATTCCCTATAAATTCAACCACAACCGTCTACAAACACTTTCGCACAAAAATCACATCTTTTCACGGCGTATTTTCACTCGCCGGAACTTTCCTGTTTTTCGCCGGAAAACCGTGTTTTAATCCCTGAGCTTTATTGAATCCCCTAAACCTTCACCGAAGTCACCCTTACCTTTTTCCAAGTTTTCTGGAGACTAGCTACTACAAGGAACACGTCGCCGGAGTTGAATTCAGTCGCCGGAGTTTCTGCCGGAAAACAGAGAGTTCAGTTGGTATATTCTCCGCTTAGTTTCTTTTTCTTTTTCACTTCTATCTTACTAGTAATTAACCTAAAACACCATTGAAACTTGAATAAAAACTCGAACCAGTCAGACCTGATTTCTGGTTCAACATTGACGAAGAAGACGACGCACTTTCGTTAACATATAAGTTTAATTAAAATCATGATATTAATCGGGTTAGACACACAGTCCAGCGGTGGACTGTGTGCACATAAGACGTTAATTATGCAAAGGTCTCGAGTTCGAATCCCGTTTCACACACGTTGCCTTAATAAAAATCAAGTTTTTGTTTAACTGAACCGGATCGCATTAGTTATATGTTAAGTATATTGATAACCAGAATAATAACCAAGTTAGACACACAGTCCAGCGGTGGACTGTGTGTTTGTTTACATCACTGGTCACGAGTTCGAGTCCGGTCTTCTGCACCGACTCGGACAATTATCTTTTCTTTTTAAATAAGGCAGAAAAGGAAATAACTAAATTGTCTTTAAGTATAATAAAAATCAAGTTATATAACATGTTGAACACACAGTCCAGCGGTGGACTGTGTGTTATATTAACCCACAGGTCCCGGGTTCGAGACCTGTGGTGTGCATGACCGTTTCGTTTAAACTGTTTTTAAAATAAAAAGGATTTCTGTTTAAACTAATTAGTGTATATATATAATTAAAATCGGATATATAACGGGTTAGACACGTAGCTCAGTTGGTAGAGCTGCGTGCACGCGTACGGGAGGTCTCGGGTTCGAGCCTCACTCAGCGCACAATAAACTGTCAACGAACCGGTCAACGGTCAGGTCAACGGTCAACCGGCCGGTCAACGGTCAGAAAAAAAAAATAATTTTTTTTTATTTATTTTTATTTAATTATTTTAATTAAAAATCAATTATAAATACTTAAAAATAACATTTTTTAAGATTAGAAAATAGTTTCAAACTCACAAAAATACACCCAACAATCCTACTAAAATAGTTTAATAAAATCCGTTTACTCACCAAACCATAATGCGATTTATCTAGGTTAAATCTCACTCGTGGTTAAAACCACTTCGCGTGCATTCATCATCATCAACCGAACGCACCCACTGTGAGTGAATCTTACAATTCCCCCTTTTAAATTACATGTTTTGGGGTGTGTCATGTGTTATGAATTAATTAATTTATTTATTTAAACTTGTGCCATACCACATCATGACTTAATCTTAGATTGATTTATTGTTGTGATTTATTTTCCGTTTGTCAAATTACATGAAACTCATACAATAAGCCCATCAGTTCCTCGTGGGAAACGAGTAGAACATCGCGTGCTTCAATTCAAATTCATTATTGTTCATGTGTGTTTTCATTGAGTTTATATTGTTTGTAGTTGTGTTATTCATATTATCATGTTTATGCAATTCATTCATCAGGCCCCTCAGTTCCTCGTGAGAGACGAGTTGAGCAACGCGTGCCTTTAATTGTTCCATTATTGTTCATGAGTGTTTTCATTTAACATCTTATGATTATTGATCAAGTTACATCTAATTTTACTCATGTTTGGTTGTGCACATTTTTCATAATCAATTTAAATAAATTGTTCAAATGTTTTCCATAGGATTCACTCGCCAACATTATGTTGATCCAAAAACCTTTTTACACATGATACAGGTGAACAGGTTGAAGCAAGGATAGCATAGGATATGCCTTAGAAGAGAACAAAGGAGTTAGATTGTTAGTTAGATCATGTTGTAGCAATCATTGTAAACTTTCATTTAATTTGTATTAATGAATATGAAACATTTAATAAATGTCATGAGCTTTGATGATAACCCAATCATGCCCCGATCACCTTATCCGCTGCGGGTCGGGGTGTGACACTTTTACCTTTTTGAAGGAAAAGCTTGTTAGTGCCCCTATTCTTATCTCGCCCGACTGGAGCTTACCGTTCGAGCTCAGGTGCGATGCGAGTGACTATTCTGTAGGTGTGGTTTTAGGACAAAGAAGGGATAAGCACTTTCATCCAATTTACTACGCGAGAAAAACGTTAAATGATGCTCAAGAGAACTACACCACCATGGAGAAAGAGCTCTTAGCCGTAATATTCGCTTTCGATAAATTCCGATCTTATCTCGTGCTTTCCAAAACCGTCGTTTTTACCGACCATTCCGCCTTGCGTTTTCTCTTCCAAAAGAAAGACGCTAAACCCCGACTTATCCGGTGGATACTATAGCTTTCTGAGTTTGACATCGAGATTAGAGACAAAAAGGGGGCCGAGAATTTAGCCGCCGATCAGTTGTCGCGGTTAGAGGATCCGAATAGAGAGGAGATTCGTGAGGAGGCGATAGGAGATAGATTCCCTCACGAGACCATACATTTTGTAGAGGCAGAGAGAGAGGGGTTGCCTTGGTTTAGTGACCTAGCGAATTATGTGGCTAATGGGTATGTCATGGGGGATATGAATGATCAACATAAGAAGAAGTTGTTTAGGGACGCGAGAAAGTACATATGGGATGATCCATTCCTTTTTAGGATAGGAAGTGATCGAGTCCTTAGGAGATGTGTCGCGAGAGAGGAAGGTAGAGAGATCCTTAGGCATGTTCATGAAGGGTTGATCGGTGGTCATCATGGTGCGCATACTACCACGCAAAAGGTTTTCGATTACGGTTTCTATTGGCCCACGGTAGTAGATGATGCGGTAGAGTTTGTTAGGAATTGCGATGCTTGCCAACGTACCGGCAATATTTCATCCAGGAATGAAATGCCCCAACATTCAATCCAAGTCCTAGAAATATTCGACGTTTGGGGCATTGACTTTATGGGACCTTTTCCTTCTTCTAGTGGGAACCAGTACATCCTCGTGGCAGTCGACTACGTTTCAAAGTGGGTTGAGGCTCAAGCTTTGCCTACAAACGATGCCCGAGTGGTGGTGAAATTTCTTAAGAATTTGTTCACTATGTTTGGTACCCCTAAAGCCTTATTAGTGATCGGGGAACTCATTTTTTGTAATGCCTTGATGGAGAGGCATTGGAGCGTTATGGAGTTACCCATCGTTTTGCTACGGCATATCATCCGCAAACGAGTGGGCAAGTTGAGAATGCAAATAGGGGAGTGAAGAAAATCTTATAAAAGACGGTTGGGGAGTCTAGGAAAGATTGGTCCGACAAGCTTGATGACGCTTTGTGAGCATTTCGTACTGCCTACAAGACACCTTTAGGGACGACACCGTTTATGATCGTTTATGGCAAAGCATGCCATCTTCCCGTAGAATTAAAGCATAGAGCACTTTGGGCCCTTAAGACCGTAAACTTAGATTTGACCGAAGCGACTAGGCGTAGATATTTTTCAAATCCATGAGCTGGAAGCGCTTCGAGATGCGGCTTATGAAAGATCATGGAGTATTAAGGAAAAGTCGAAAGCTTTGCATGATCGAAGGTTGAAGGGGTTGAAGGAATTCTCGGTTGGCGACAAGGTACTTCTTTATAATTCGAGATTGAGATTGTTTCCCGGGAAGTTGAAGTCGAAGTGGACGGGACCATATATTGTGAAAGAGGTATTTCCGCATGGAGCGATAGAAGTGTTTGACCAGGCCACACAATGCTCATGGAAGGTAAATGGTCATCGGTTAAAGCACTATCTAGGTGGTCCGATAGATAACACCGAGAAGGAGGTAACTCCTCTCGAGGAAATGCCCGATATTACCACTTAGTATCTTGAGTGAAAGCTCAAGTGTAGAGTTTGTACCCTTTGTAATTTCCGCATTTTTTGATTATTTCTCGTAGTTAACTGTTGTCCGTGGTAGTTGGTTAGTCTTTGTTTGTGTTTCCGAGTCATTTTGCGGGGATTCCATACCAAGGATATGCAGGGATTGATGAGAAAAACGAGTTCCAGGTAAGTTCCAGAGTTTGAAAAATTTTGGGTTGTGTTTTGGGAGGTTTGGTTAAGTGTTAAAAAATTTCTAAGGCATGAACTAGGCAAAATTTTGAAACTTTCTGTTGAAATTGACTACTAGCGGGGCGCGACTCCCATGTCCAATCTACTCGCAGCTCGCGAGTCCCTGAAAAAAGCTGACATCACAAACACGCTCGCGGGGCGTGAGTCCCTCAGTCTTATCCTCTCGCGGCCCGCGAGGCCCAATGTCTGTAGCCAGTGACGTTTTAACCCTAGTTTTTCACATTTTGGCCTCACTTCTTCCACAAACGCCGAAAACCGCCAAACACCACCATATATCTCTGAATTTCAGCCAATTCCACTCAAATCAGCCACCCCCATTCACCCATAACCGTTATTCCACCTATTTCAACCATCAATCTGCCACCTTTCACCATCCATTTGGGACTTTCACGAGGGTTTCAAGTTCAACCGATCTTACACTAGTTCTTCTTGTCTAACTTGAATCCAAGGTATGTTTTCTTGTAATTTTTGTACCATGAGTCCGTTATTTCAGTCATTAGTTAGTTGGAGGTAAGATTTAGTTTCGGGTTTTGGTTTAATCTTGGGTTTGGTCATGGGTAGTGTTAGTTAGAGGCTGCGGATGGTTTGGGTTGGGTAGTTTAGCATAATGCAGGTTATGAAAGGGTCGTTTGGGTTGAATGGCTTGTGTTTTGTTGGTTGCCATAGGTTTGGGAGTAGTAACATTGAGTGTGGGGATTCGGGTTGGTAATTTTTGAGATAAACTTGCGTTTATAACTTAATTTTGACCCGTTTCACTGCTTACGACATAAAGTTTTGAACTTTACTGGATTTAACACTCAATGTTGGTTTGTTTTGGCACTTGAGATTTAATTGAGGACAACTAAAGTGCCGGAAGGGGTGGTGTACATTGAGTCATTTATATTGAGTCTAGTAGTTTTAGTTCTAGTTGGTCATGGGTTTTACTTATATGCACGTACAGGTATAAAACGCCTTGCCCGTACTCAAGCTCCATTCGGGCGAGGTTGTTTATGACTTAGGCTTTTGTAAACGGTAACCCGGCTTTTCGTTAAATGTTTAGTTTTTCGGTTTCAACCGCGAAAGAAATGCTATACGGTTGTTCGGATAAAAAAAATTAAAAAACTAAAAATACCAAAAATAGTTTGTGACTTCTAATGATCTGCTTTGCTTTGTCTATTGTTTTGCAGATGTCAGGTGAAGGTTCGTCGAGTAATAGGGGCAGGAAACGGGGCCCAACAGCTCGCCCTCAAGGTGTTCCAGTGGAGCCGGCTCAGCAAGAAGAGTATATCCACTATAGGGAGGTAAATTACAGGGGGCCGGGAGTCCCACATGGCCAGAGCACAAGACTTGTGGATAGTCCGTTGTTGCAATTCGAGTTGAACTCGTGGGAGTATGATAGGCTGAATTCTCTGATTCAGTCGATTTGCTGAAGTTTAGAAGAATAGATTGGGATTTGTTGGATCGTTTGGGGGCAAGAGCCCGAGTGGAGCGTTTGTTAGGACCGAGGTTTAGGAGGGTCCTAGATTGTGATGCTCGGCAGTATAAGGAGATTACCCTTTAGTTTCATTCTACGTTCGATTACAAACAAGGGAATTTCTATGAGAAGGATGCGGTATTTTTCGCTCTAGGTCGACAGTCTTATGAGATGACCATTCCACAATTTGTTATGGCATTACAGTTCTACACGGAAGAAGAGGTTCAGACAGTAGACTTTATTACGAGTCTTCAGGGGGTTTTCAAGAAGGATCATGATTACAGTGTTCGGTCGACTGAGTTGGCTAGGTTTTGGGGTACTATCTCGAGGGTTGCTTACTCGAACAACATGGTTGCGAGTGACATACTAATCCAGTTTTGAGGTTCATCCACAAGATTTTGGCAGCTACATTGGTTGGAAGAGGTCAAGGTGACAACAAGGTTAATCAAGTGAGTTTGTTTTGTTTGATGTGCATGGTGGAGCAAAGGCCCGCCAATCTGGCGACTATCTTTGCGTGGTCGATGAGGAGACCGTGGAGGGGCGGTTCTGGTGCGAGGATATATTGTGTTACTTACATTACTTTGTTGGCGGAGAGTTTAGGTGTGTTTGATAGGTATCCGGCCAACACGATGAGGGAGGGGCCGAAACCGGGGCTTATGAAGGTTAAGGATCTACAGGCTGCGGGTATTCCGACTTATTCCAACCCGCCAGAGTGGGACCACGTGAGTCAAGGACCACAGGTTCCACCACCTCCAGGGTCAGCTGCAGCTGCATCACTACAGGGAGCCATCTCGCCACGTTATTAGCAGAGGACCCAATAGCAGATACTAGCGCCTCAGTATCCTCTTAGGCCACCACATCCTGATCCACTTACTTTGGATTCTTTATATGACCGGATGGAGACCGGTTTTGGTGATTTGCGTGGGTATGTGGATAACCAGTTTGGGAGTGTTAGGCAGGTGATAATGGAGAGTCGTCGGATACATGAGCAAGGTCAACAGAGGTTAGAAGATGGTATGAGGTATATGATGGATGGTATGCATATCACGGTTCCCCTGTTCTTTAGGCAGCCACAGGCAGGACCGAGTGACATGGCAGGAGTTGAACCGTACCGGGTTTATCAGCAGGGATTGGAGGAGTCAGACGATGACGAGTGATGATGGATAGCAACAGTGGTGTTTAATCTAGTATCTTTTATTTTCTTTCTTTTATGTTGTTTTTATCTAACTTGGTCTGTACCCCTAATTTTGGATACTTTGGTATTTGGTTGGGATGGTTTGGGGTAGGTTGATCGGTTCGGTTATGGTTGTTGGATGTTTTAAAACACTATTACTTTTATTATGCTATGCTAGTAGGTATGCTTGTTTATAGGTATGGTGTTTATTTATGCCGCTTCCGTTCGCGTGTCCGAGAGTTAGGAATTGTTTGCTGAGCGTGTTCGGATTGGAGGGCATATGTGGAATTGACTGGCACATTGACAGTCTCGCATATATATTCAGCTAAGTCGTTTCACTTGTATATTTTGTATATAGTTTTGCTTTTATTTTACTCCTAGGTAGTTAGTAGAGTCGTGTCTCGTCTTTGCATTAGGGACAATGCAATCTTTAAGTGTGGGGATGGAATACATGGTGTAAATAGGAGTCGTAGTCGTAGAGTTAATTGAGTCTTTGAAAAAAAAATGGAAAATGCGAAAAATTGAAAAAAAATGAGAAAATGTCTTTTGAAATAAGAAGTTTGCATAATAAAACGGAAAATAATAGAAAAGATGGGTTTCTATTCGGGGTCAAATAATGATAATATGAGTTAAAAATAGTCGAGCTTGTGTCTAGTTTGGGATATGTGAATAGGCCCAGGTTTGGTTCAAGGTTCCTTTGATCTTAATATAAATTAATTGTTGGTTTGCTAGTGGGTACTCATCTAGGAAAAATGGGAAGTTGAAACCGCCAATAATAGTATAAGGAATGCCGTTATAAGTCCAAATCGTTAGAATTTTTAATCATGAAAGAAAAAATATATAAGTGAAGAAAAATTTGAGCTAGAAACTAAGAAAAGTAGCGCAGGCCTAAGTAATCTTCGTTGGGGATAGTGACTTCGACGTAGAATGCCTCTGGGATGTGTGAAATCAAAATTGCGAAAAAAAATTACCGACGCTCACGTTGTCGCTCTCGGGGATGATGACTCTAGTTGAGACAGCCTCTGGGTTAGGTAAAGCAACGTCTAAGCTCGAATTTGAAAAGAAAAAAAAAGAAGGAAAAAAAGTTGATTTTAAATTCTCTTGAATTTGATATAAAGCGGTTAGGAATTGGTCCAGTGATCGTTCCTTTTGTTCTGTAAGCTTGAGGCGGGATTAGATGGACTGTGGCTTTTAGTGTGAGACCCTAGGTAGACTGACCGCACCTGAAGTAAATTTGCATGATAAGGGCTTTGAACCGGGTTCAGATTTAAGAGGACAAACATATTTGAAATCGCGGCTAACAAAAGTTTTGACTTTAATAAGTATGAATAGCTTTTGTCCCGAGTAGTTATTTGTCTCTGATTCCGTTTGCATAAAATTCTTTTTCGAGGACGAAAAAAGAGTAAGTGTGGGGATATTTGATGTATTGCAAAATATATCGGTTATTCGTGTATAGTTTGTATAGTTTTTGTTAGTTTTAGTTTTGTTTTCCGTAGAATAGTTAGTCTTTTGATCCAATTGCGTTTTGCAGGTCGTATGAGCTTAAAGTAGCTGAAAAGCGTGGAAATTTAGTAGAAATACGAATTGGTCACGAATCGAAATACTGGAAAAGGGCTTCTGGCGGGCCGCGACTAGGAAGAGGGTTGTCTCTCGCCACCCGCGAGGAGCCATTGACTTGCTGATGTCAGAAACGCGGTCGCGGGTCACGACTAGCCATTTAGAACCCTCTCGCGGCCGGCGAGAGGGTGTGGTCTGCAGAGGAATTCGCAACAGATGAGTTTTGAGGTGAGTTTTGGGTATAAAAGCAAAGTTTATCATTAAGAAACCCTAACTTACGAATTAGGTGGAACCTTGAGCGATTTTGGAGCATTATCAGAGCAATTCGGAGTAGCTGAAGCATTCGGTTGAAGATCATCAAGTGTAGCAACTTCGGGTCGTCATTCTGTCGTCCTGGTGTTCTCGTTTGTGCTATTTGACTTTTATTATGTTTTGCATACTTGAAACTACTTTGTTTGGTTTTGTTCCATGACTTTAGTTGGCTAAATCTTATTAACTACCTAGATTAGATGAATGACTGAATAAAGTTTCGATTTTTACTTTGGGTTTATGATTTGTGTGGATTGTTTATGAACTGTAAAGAATTTATTCTATCAATTGGATGTGTTTGCGTATTTGATCTTGTTTGGTTGCTGTTTATTGCTTTACATGAATCTTGGTGACGGTCTATATCACATAATAGATGCATGTTAGGTTCTAGCTTTTGGTGACTGTCCATATCACATAAGAAAGTTAGAGTCTTTAGGGTGAAACCGCGGAATTAAACCTTAAAAGTAATAATTGGTAACTTTATAAAATCAAATATTCTACTAATCGTCAATAGCTGCAAGGTGCGAGGTTATTGCTAGGTCTAAGTCATTAAACCGAAAGGTAGGAGCTTTCTAGGAAGTAAACCCATTGGCTATTGTCTAGCAAGTCCATTGAGAAATTAGGTTTATCCTTCGTTTAGATCTCGACAGGGAGTGAGCCTCGTAGGATACTTTCATAAACCCATTAATTGTCTGGCAAAAGAGTCTAATAACTGGTAGTTTAGAAACCTCGAGGGGGCTATAGTGTGCTTTTGAGAAGGGTCAAAGGTCCTATTAGATATCCCGAGAGGTGAGAATATAAAGATCCGGTTCTCATTAATCAACTTCCGAGTAAAATCGTTGTTAAAATCAGTCAGGATTCTAGTCTTGGTAGTCCTTTCACCATCTGAGTAAAACCCAAGTCTAGTTCGTATTTCTTAGTTAATTTAGTTTAATTAGTTAATTTTACTTGCTTCCTTAGGAATTGTTAGAAACCCCCCCCCCCAATTAAACATTCAATTATTTTAGTCTGTGTCAGTCAGAGTCTTAATAAAGTAATTATTTCAATCAGTAGAGTCTCGTGGGTTCGATATCTGGACTTACTTTAGCTACATTAGAGTCGATCGGTACACTTGCCGGTTAGTAGTTTAGTTCGTTTTAGTGAGTCTAGAGTATTACTTTGAGTCTAGATTTAGGTTAATTTTAGTTGTTTTTATTAAACTACTTTTAGCACATCAAATACTAAAATTGATGTTATAAACCATAAATAAGCAAGTTTTTTGTGCATAAAGAGTTATACATCATGCTTTGGGAATGTTTCAAAAAAAAATTTGATTTTATAACTTTAACCAAAAAGCTTTTTGTGTTTTGCAATTTAACCCACATAATTTTTTTCACTTTTAACTTAAAACTTTTCATTATTTTTAATTTAATTTTTAACTTCAACTTTGGTCCCCTATCTTTTTCATCTTTCGCAAATTTTCGTTTTCCGTTCCGTTCTAAATTTTGCGAGTTGACACGGCGCAACGTGCGTGTGTCGTTTAACTTTTTTTCCGCACAAAATTCTACGAGTTAATACGATGCAACGTACGTGTGTGATTCAATGTTTTTACGTTTATTCTTTTCATTTAATAAGTTTGTCGCAACGCGCGGGTCCTGGATTGACTCGGTGTTTGTAGTCGTTGGCCGTGGTGTGACATTAATGATATTTATCATAGTTTTACGCCCCCGCCGCAATGCATGGGAGCCTAATTCTAGTTATTATTATTTTATAAAACTATACATAAAAGTTAATTATAAACGTATATAATATAATTTTATTTTAGAATGGTGATATACTCTCAATTCTACGACACCTAAAATCCACCTAAATTGGTTTTACGACAAGAATTACATGCTTTTCATAACACCGTTAAATCAACAAATAAGTGAGTCGAGTCCGAGATTGAAAATTTACTTTACGAGCCGAACTCGAGTTTTAGAAAAAAAATGAAGGGTCAAAACAACCCGAACTGTATGTTAAACGAGTGGAGTTCAAGCCTAATCAAGCTCTGGCTCGACTCGCCTCGAATACAACTCCAACAGCAAATGCCGTCACTTAGATTTTGGGGTGCTTTCAACAAAACATGAGATTGATTATGAAAAACTTCAAACAGCGTTTATGAGATATCCATGTATTATATATTTTAAAATATAAGACTATTAATTCAAATTAAGTAAATTTGTTTAATTATGGGGTGGTGTCCTTATGTGCACATAGTATGGCAGAATAAATATCTATATTTTGTTATATAAATATTGCATAATATTAACAAACATCTTATTTTTCTGGTCATCACACGCATTTTGGTTGCCATGTGTATACAAACTTGCAACGTATGTCACCGTATGTTTGTTTATATCTACCGATTTGGATCATAGTTTGTCTTTTTTCAATCATTATGTGTCATACTATGTTTTTGAATATATGTTTGAATCTTTTCAAGATTCAAATGGTATTTTTTAGAGAAAGTTTTTATTTTTCATTGACTGTGTATTCGGAAATTTTGATTTTAATTGTAGTGATGAATTACAAATGTTAAGAGAAAACTATAAGTAAGTCCAAAAGAGTATTTGCAATGAAAAAGTTTTTGGTAAATTTGTGATGGTCGATTGGTCGTATTCAGCCACTCATTTTGCGACGATATATGACTAGTTGTTTTTTTTTTTTTTTTTTTTTTTTTTTGCAACGTTGGCAATTATTGCCAAAGGAAAAAAAAAACCATCACAAATAAAGTAGGTCACATGTTTTATCACTAATGTTGCGATGGAACTAATATGTCGTAAAACCATCCCAAATTAACTATAGATTTCTCAATACGGTTTTTTTCTTCAAATTTGTTGCTAAAATTCACAAAGTATATTGAAACCATGATTAAATTTGCTATTTTCTATAACTGTCATTAAATTTTATTTAGAGGCAGGTAGGGGTTTTTTTTTCTCGCGAAAGGCCAACGAAAAATTTATTCCTAAACTAGCGAAGGTACAAGGCATCAAAATTACGAAAGAAGCCTCACACCAAAACAAAGGAAAAAAAGATATACCAACATGAGAACTCAATCTCTTACATATTTAAAAAAAAAAAAAAAAAAAAACCCTACTCCGACCTTCCCAAGTAAGCGACATCTCTTTTGACCGATTTCGAATGCATAAGAAACCCATCAATTTACGGGCAAGTAGGGTGCCTATCTATTTAGATGCAAAAAAGCTATAAACTTTGATAGGAGAGAACAAAATAACGTTATAACTTGCTAAAGCAAAAATATATTGAGAAGGTATTCGTCTTTCCACTTCTGCTCCAAACTCCGGTCAAACCACATATTTATACCTTCTCTTTGCTTCTATGTAATCAGTAAGTCACAAAGAACAATACTTGGCTGAAGTGTCATTCATGATCAAACATACTTATAATTGGATTAAACATAATCACATTGGTCAATTATGGTCGAACTTAGTTAAACAAGTGGTCAATTATGGTCGAACTTAGTTAAACAAGATCAAATCTGTTAATAATACCGTACCGGATTTGGGTTAGAAACGGTTTAACCAGGTGTATTGGGTGGTTTAACCGTTTCTACTGGACGGTTCAATCGATACAACAGACCGGTTTGAACCGGTATTTAAAACATTATGGGGGTGTCAAGTAATTTTTTTTTTTGCTTAAACTTAACATTTAATTTTGTTAATATTGTGCATAATATAATTAATATCATTAATGGATATTAAATAAAAAAGAAAATACATTATCTGAATTCTAAGGAAAAAAAAGATAATGTAAGTATGTAACATAAAGTATAATGATGATATCATATTATGTCTTTAGACTAAAGATCAAATACAAATAAACTTAATATACAAAACGTAAAAACTGAAGAAAAAATAAAAAAAAAACGGTGGCATTTTCGTAAATATTTAGTCTTCAAAATTACTCTACAGGATCATTTGTAGAGTGATTTTGGTCTTGTAGAGTAATTTTGTAAAATGTTCTTGTAGAGTAATTTTGATATTTTATAGAGTAATTTTGTAACATGTTTTTGTAGAGTAATTTTGTAAAATGATCCTGTAGAGTAATTTTTTAGCATTTAGTAGTTATGGGGTTTATCTTTATGGTTTAGTTTTTAGCTTTTAGTTTTTTTTTTTCAGGGGGAAGGGGGGGTAAGTTTTTTTAGGTTTTTGGGGGGTGTGGGGGGATTAGGTATTTTTTTTTAACAAAATTACTCTACAAGAATATTTTACAAAATTACTCTACAAGATACAAGATCAAAATTACTCTACAAGAACATTTTACAAAATGACTCTATAAGACCAAAATCACCCTACAAATGATCCTGTAGAGTAATTTTGATAATTACCCTACAACCAAATATTTACAAAAATGTCACCGTGTTTTTTTTGCATTTTCCTTCAGTTTGTATGCTTAGTACATTAATTTTATTTTCACAGAAACTTAACTCTATGTCTTTAACCAACAAATCATCAAATCTTAATGTCCCCGCTCCACCT
Organism: Scalesia atractyloides; assembly: GCA_947069175.1. Classification (NCBI taxonomy): domain Eukaryota; kingdom Viridiplantae; phylum Streptophyta; class Magnoliopsida; order Asterales; family Asteraceae; genus Scalesia; species Scalesia atractyloides. Next base: position 11,570,074 of record CAMTDV010000006.1, on the reverse strand, counting down.
TCAACCGTGAATTTCAAATTTGCATGAACCATGACCTGCCAGCATTAGACAACAAGTTTTGTAATGGTTAAAAGTATTATTATTATTTTTTTTTATCAAACATCATAAAATGATCAAAACTATTTTATAGGTTGATTAAGTATGTAAATTATTTTATTTATATATATATATACGTCTAGTAATTTTTTTGTATAAAAAATGAAGAGGTTTTCTCACTTATTATTTATTTTATGTTAATTTTCAAGCATGTTAATTAATTAGTCATTAATTTGTACATTAAAGTTTGTACCATCTTTTTCTTTAATGGCCAACAGAATTAATCCCGAACACTCTCGGGGCACCCACTGGACCAAACGGAGTACTCCGAGAGTAACCCCAGTCCACCACACCAAATCCCGGGAAAACCCGGTAACCCACCCGCCCATAGGTACGACGGTGAAATTACCGTTAAAACTCGCTTGACTCAAAGATCAAACATAGGTTTCCCTGAGTCTCCTATCATTGTCTACCAGTGCCTCACTCTGCACCAAGTGAGATTTGAAATGCAATACAACTTTAATACGTACTTCCCCACAAGTACACATACTAGCCACCACAAATACCAAGACCCTATTTTATTTTATTTTTATGTTTTAATGACAAACTAACATACATCTAATTCACTTCTGTTAACCACTGATATCTGCATCTCTCGGTATTTGAACTCTCCCCCTCTAGAATACAAAAGAGACACATTACTACCACATCATGTCTCAAGCGACACCAAGGCGGACCTTTTATATTTTTGGCTAAAAACATTGATCAGTTATGCATAATTCACTTTATAATATTGTCACTAAAGAGTATATGCTTAAAAAAATCATCTTGATTCCTTTCATTGTAAAGATTTTCCTTGATTTTGTAGTGTATGCAATAATGTAGATATATATAATACATAAAGGTGCACTAAATGCAAATCAATCAATTTTATTTAGAGAATCATAACACATATTACATGGCAAAATGTATAGATGAAAAATGGTGGATGGATAATATATTAATATACTTACTTGGATCAAGATCAGTGACATAAGCAGCAGAATTGAAATAACAAGTAGCTCCTTTGTCTTTCATCCTTTGAAAATAGCTATTGAATGCAAAAGAAGCATGATCCTTAACTGTGTTTGGTTCAAAACAAGGCTGGTTTGCTTCAATCTTGCTACAATCCGCACCATTTTCACATGCCCAAACCATTGCCCTTTGCAATTCCTCATCCGGGGTTTGCTCATCGGCTATGCACCAATCCTAAAATTGCGCGTCTACGCCCAAACCACTAAACATCGTCAACAAAGTTTGCTTCCTTAAAAAGAAAAAAAAAACACATATTCCATGTCCTATTGACCGCTCGGGATCAAACATACTAACCTGATTTAAGTAGCACGAAAATTGTTATAAGAAGGATCTTGATTAAGGCATGAGCCATTGCTTTGTAGTTTCTCACCTGTTAAAACTTTGTTTTGTTATATATATATATAGATATAATATAATATATAAAGGCTAAGAAGAGAATGATTTATGGATTTTTTAAATTAGAGAATGATTCACATTTGCTCTAGTTATGTCTTAAATACACTTCTCTTGAATCCCTTTTATTTATCTTCATTGGGATGTTCTTCTTCCTTTTTGACATCAAAGGCAATTTCAAAAGATAAAGACAAAATTAAAGATAGATAATGAGATGTAATATCATACATAATATGATCTTATATCATTTTAGATCTTTTAATATAAAGGTATCAAATTTCAAAAATAAATATTACTCATCATTATTATTTTTCTCTAAAATTTCTCGCAGAATTTGACTTACTTCTCCATGTGACACTTAAAAAATAAAAATAAAGAGCTAGCTCTTCTATGTAACATGGTTTTGCTAGTTTTGTTTATTAGCTAACATAAGTTGGTTTAAATTAAATTTTTAAAATAAAAAATGGTTTATGAATATGATAAATATAAAGAAAAAGAATAAAGTAAAATGTCTAGAAATATAAAAAATTAAAAAAGAATGGGAGATTCTTTGCTTCCAATTGTCCTCCCAACAAGATGTGTAGATAACAAGCATCCACAACTCTATTCAAGAACTTAAAAAAAAGAAACTTCATGTTTTAAAAACTAGTAAAAATTACAATAAACATTAAACCAAACCAACAAAAATCATATTTTTTTCAGCAGGTCCTGGATCTTGTTATACATGATCATCTGTGACGGTTCGGCTGGTCCCGTATCTCGCGATGAACTCTCTTCCTGTAACCTAATTTTCTGAAACAAATACTGTTTTTCCACTTCCGCCTCATGTAACCGCTGTTTCAAATACCTGCTTGCATAATCGTCCTCTGACTTTTGCGCATTTGCAAGGGAGATCCTTTGAAGTCGTTCGGCTTCTCGTCTAGCTTCAGAAGCCTTGAGGTCAAACATCTCAGCTTCGGCTTGTTTAAGACGTACAATGCTCTGAAGCTCGTCCACTGGCTGCTTTTTCTTCTGTCTTTCTAAGTTAAGTGTTGACAGTTCGCGATTTTTGTCTTTTAGTTCTTCGTCACATGCCTCGAGGGCCAACCGCGCTTTTTTAACCATACGTGCCTTCTCGTTTTCGACCATTTCCATTTTCTTAATTGCTTTGTGCACCACGTCAGCTATTCGATTGAATGCTTCTTGTGGGGCCATCACTCCACCTTCTTCGGTTTTTGGAGTCTCCATCTCCCCCTCTGCAAAAGATGTAACATTTTTTTACCTCAATTACCGAGTTGAAATATTACATATAATATCAATGTACTTTCGCATTGTGTCCTGTTTGGGTCATTAAAAACTTTTTAAAATTAGTTTTAATGTTATATATACCGTTATATATAAACCTAACTTTTTTGCATATAAACTTAACATTTTAAGATATAAATATAACTTTTCAAATACGTTTTTATACATAAATATAACTTGAAAAGAATTTTTAAAATAATTATGGTTTCAATTTTCAAATATAATAAATTTTAATAAAAAAATGTAAAATGTATACATAGAAATAATATATTTACATAAAATAATGTTGTAAACATAAATAACTTTTTTAATTACCCAATAGAACACAGCCATCATTTAATGACCAGGGGGAGAGAAAATAGGAAGTTATCCCATTTGTGACAGATAGGGGTGTAAACGAGCTGAGCCGAGCCGAGCCGAGCCGTGCGTGAACAACTCTAGATCAGTTATGTATAAGCTCAAATCGAGCCAAGCTTAAAGACGCTCGAGCCTAAATCAAAACCCATTTAATAAACGAGCTCGAACCCGAGATTCCTAGGCTAGCAAGCCTAAACAGGCGTATTATTTACAGATGTAATAACAAAGATTCTGTCAGAAGTAGAAAAACCATCAATTAAAATATCCTATCCATGTACCCAGTGTTGAAGTAGTCGCTAGTCGGGCGCTGGGGTGGGGACTAGCGATTAATCCGGATTAATCGGGAATTAATTGGGATTAATCGGGGATTAATCGGTGATTAATTGAGGATTAATCGGCGCCTAGTCAGGATTTTTACAAGCATGCACGTACCCTTAACATCACAAAGTATTCACACTACGTTTTCATGTCCTTGTAAACATTAGCAGCTGCAGCAATTTGAAATACATCTTATTACCTTTCTAGGTATATTGTGGCCTACGGCTTCATAATTCGTGATTACCCGAATAAAGAAAAAGAAAGAAAGAATCTAGGGCTGTTCATTTTTACTCGAAACCCAACCCGGATCTGAAGCTACCCGAACCTGAATTAGAGAATACCCAAAAAACCCGAACCCAACCAACCCTAACCTTATATGGGTCGGCTATCGGGTCACTTTTTCCCAGACGAAAACCCGACCCGAAAAACCCAAAACCAGAAAAAAAAAACGAACATTTGTTATTTTTTAATATAGATGTGTTTTTGTTTGGAGTTTCTCGTATTTGAACAACTTTTGGGACTTTTGAACATTATCATATCATATATCATATTGTTAAATGATGTTTGAAATTTGATGATATTATTTTAGTAGCAATATGAATTTTGATAATATTTTGTAAATAAAAAAAAATCATTTGCATCTAAACCCGAAACCCAACAAACCGACCAACCCGAACTTTAAATAGGTAAAAAATAAACTTAGTTTTTAATTAAATTTATTCAAAACGACTTAGTTTTGATTGGTTTCACATCTAAATTAGATGCCTAACAACACCATGTTCACTTTCCCCATAAAACTAGAACTATAAACATAAATAAAAGTAATTATATATGTATAAAAGTAATATAACAAGATAATTAATAAATAAATAACAAACAAGCCGAGCTCGCCTTAGGCGTGCTTTGGTATTTCCTGTAAAATTGCGTTTAGTATAGAGGTTACATGGAAATCAAACATTGACCAACAGTTAATGAAACATTGATAAGAAATATGCCACTTAATAAGGATAATGTTTACCTTGAAAAGACGATAATATTGCTTTACAAGCTACAGCTTCAGTTGACCCGCTTTTAAGTTTTTTCACAAGTTCTTCACACTTCAAGTAATGGTTTCTCCCTCTATTCTCATTACTTCTATGAAATATTCTTCTCACACAATCAAGCTCCTTCATTAAGCTTTCACGGTCCCACAACGGCGCACACTGATTAAACACGTCTTTAACCCAACCAAACAATTCTGACGTCCTCATACACGCTCGACACCTGAACAGCATCCCTCCACTTTTAACTAGTCCCACACCAATCTGCCCGTTTCGTATCGCTCAATCCGTGTGCGTCCAATGAGAACACGCGTCGCAACCAATCCAACGGCACGTATTCACTTCAAAATCAAACTTGGTACAGATCACACACATGCAGAGGTTACAAAAACCGTTACGTTTCGAGCAAATTTCACACGTAGAGTCATCAGCGGGAATTTGGCTTCCACACGCGATATTTCTGCAGCGCTTGTATAAAAATATCTCGATAAGAGAAGCCTGTGAAAGACTAACAGTTGGATGTAGAAACTCTTGAATTCCCGTCTTGACGGCAACTAGTAACTCGAGTTGACCGCGGTGGGCCATCGTGAGCGCCTTTTCGGTCAAATCGCCCCGGCCCATAACCATTTTTTGAAGAAAAATGTATTCTTCTTTGATTTGATCACCGCTGGTTCCTTCGATAAGAACGCGAAGTTGGTTCTTTAAATTGTCGAGAAACTCGTAAGGTAGATGATGCATTTTTTCTGCGATTATATCCACGCGTTCACTGCATATGTCTCTAAGCGACATTTTATTCAACCGTGAAATATGGCGGGTTACGAAGTTTTCGGCAAAGTTATTTTCGGGCTCTTTTTGTTTCTCTCTCTCCATCTGCTTGGATACGATTAACGGGTCAGGCCAGGTATCACGAGAGCTGGCGCTTTCAGTTGGTGACTCACGAACCTGGTCAGAGTTTGGGCCGCGTTCTTGAACGTTTGGTGACCCGAAAGCGTCTGGTGGTGGAACGAGTGATAAGGATGTGTGTAGTACTCCGGACTTTACTTGCTGACGTGGCGGCATCATTTTTGGTGAAGGTTGATTGTTTAAATGAGACCCTAAAGAACTATCCATACAATATCGTCCCAGTTGATTCTAATCATACAAAAGGATGAAAAAAATTACAAGGTAAGTTAGTCAATTTGTAGTAACTTGGAAAAATAATCCTCCAACAAGAAATGAAAAATAATTTTCATTTAACCATAATGAACTACTAATACCCTCATAAATAGCTAAAAGATATAATTTATCTGAGATTCAAATTGGAAGCATCAATAAGACTCAAGTAAGAACATAACAAAATACAGTCAAGAAAATCAGAAATAACACAAGGTTATTTCTTCAAAGTCTGTTCTTAAAGGGTGGGATCTCGTGTCGAAAACGAATCTTTGTAGGGCTAGAAATGATAGTTAAACCTTGAAGTTAGTTATGGAGCTGCCACAAGAAGTGCACCGAAAATTGTTTTCTGAATTACATCTTCATTTTTTTTTGAACGGAAAATTTGGATCACTGACGGACCACTGGAGTATCATCGAGCCACCAGCGGAACCACCCGATCATTATCCATCTCCACTAGGCATAATGCCTATATACCAATTCAGAAGAAAACCCAATAAATATGGGAAAAAACCCCTTTGTGGGAATCGAACCCAGGACCTATTGGTCCCAAAGTCTTATCCCACCCGAAAGATGCCACTAGGCTATAAAGCCATGGGCGGAATTACATCTTCATAAATCAGAAATTCCAATTTCACTAAGACTGCTGGATTTATGAAGATGTGCATGTCCCGGAACGCGAATCTTACAAAACTGTGAGATTCGCATTCCCACACATGCGCATCTTTCTAAATCCAGCCTTGGTAAAACTCCAATCTATAATTTATAAAGATGTAGCTGGAAAACAGTTTTAGGTGTGCTTCTTGTTGCAGCACCATAACTAATTTTTAAGTTTTAACTACCACTTCCTAGCCCTACAAAGGAGCGTTTTCGACATAAAATCCCACTCTTCAGAACCATTTAAGAGCAGACTTCAAACACATAGGGTATGTTTGGCATGGAGCTTTTAAGAGCTTTTAGGAGCTTTTAAGAAAAAGCTCCTACTCAACAAAAGCTTTGTTTGGTTGAAGAAGCTTTAAGTTTTTAGGTTAGGAACTTGAAGCTTTTGGTTGAACGCTCCTACTAGTAGCGTTTAGAAGGAGCTACAAGCTTTTAGGGGAAAAAATGACTATTTTAACCTCTAAAGCTCCAGCTACTCTAGCAAACACCTAAATATATCTAAAAGGCTACATATACTAGCTACAACTACCAGCTACTAGCTACCTTGGTTTAAAAAAGCGGGAAGCGCACAAAAGCGATGAGGTCTAAAACCGATTTTTAAAAAGCGAAGCGCAAAAGCGGTGAGTTTTTCGTACGCAAAGCGCAAAGTGATTATATAATTTATTTTATATATCCCATAAGTGTTTAGCATCCAATACCTATGATTTAGATATAATTAAGCTTTATAAATGTTTTAAAATGAAAAAAACATAAATGTACAGCATAAAAAGCATGTTGTACAACACTTAGAAGCATAGAAACACCCCATGTACAAAAAACGTGCGCCTCAGCTGCGCCTTAGGTCGATTTTCACCCTAAAAAGCGCGCCTCAACTGCGCTTCTTGTACATCGTGCGCCTTATGTCACACAAGGCGATGAGGTTTGCGCCTAGATGCGCTTCGCGCTTAAGCGCGCTTTTTTAAACCAAGCTAGCTACCAGCTTCCAGTCTCCGGCCACCGGCTAGTTTTGTCAAACATACCCATAACCTTATCTTCTTTTCTAAAATTCTAATTCCATTCCATTTTTCTTTAACCTTATTATGTTATGTTCTTTGACTAGTGTTATTAATGATTTAATTCCACCAACTTTAACTTCATTGTAGTTAAACATAAACCTTAAAACTAGACCGATGAAATACTGTAATTAAAACCAAACAAGAACAAATCATCATTTTGTTAAAATTAGGGCTTGTATTCAGTTACATCATGTGTTCAATTTCAGTTCAATATCTAGGGTTTTAACAATAATACTCCCAAATAATCACTTGTGAAACCACACACATGCAACAACCACACAATTAATTCATATTTAAGCGATTGAAATGAAAGAATACTCACCGGAAAGCAAATATTCGCCGATTTGAAGAGAAATTGAAGATCTGTGGGCTTTTGATTTTGTGATTTTGGAATTTGACCTGAACAGAGCTTTGGTTGAAATTTGGGATAATCGAAGAGAAAAGGTCAAAAGGAGGTCACCATGTTTTCTGCTAAATCTTTTATTATTATTATTATTATTATTATTATTATTACTATTATTATTATTATCATCACTGTCACTATCACTATTATTATTATTATTATTATTATTATTGCTATTATTATTATTATTACTATTATTATTATTATTATTATTATTATTATTAGTATTATTACTATTATTATCATTATTAGTATTATTATTATTATTATTACTATTATTACAATTATTATTACCATTACTACTACTATTATTATTACTATTATTACTGTTATTATTATTGCTATTAATATTATTAGTATTATTATTATTATTATTATCACTATCACTATCACTATGATTATTAGTATTATTACTATTATTATTATTATTATTATTACTATTATTATTAGTACTATTATTATTACCATTACTACTACTATTATTATTACTATTATTATTATTGCTATTATTATTATTATTATTATTATTATTATTATTATTATTATTATTATTATTATTATTACTATTATTACTACTATTATTATTACCATTACTACTACTATTATTATTACTATTATTACTATTATTATTATTGTTATTATTATTATTATTATTATTATTATTATCATCATCATTATTATTATTATTATTATTTATTTTATTATTATTATTATTACTATTATTATTACTATTATTATTATTACTATTATTATTATTATTACTATTATTATTACTATTATTATTATTATTACTATTATTATTACTATTATTATTATTACTATTATTATTACTATTATTATTATTATTATTACTATTATTATTACTATTATTATTACTATTACTATTATTATTACTATTATTATTACTATTATTATTATTATTATTACTATTATTATTACTATTATTATTATTACTATTATTATTATTATTATTACTATTATTATTATTATTGTCATTATTATCATTATTATTATTATTATTATCATTATCATTATCATTATTATTATTACTAGTCTTAAGACCCCGCGTTGCGAGGCGGGGTCGCAAAATCGTGTTATCAGCGTTGCGGGGTAGGAGAGTAAAACCATGCTAAGTAGCAACTAAACGACATAAACAAAAGCACATTGTTTTACACCAAGTGACTCAAAACATAGACAAAGTGAAATTTATATCAACACGTATTAGAAAGGTGAGAGGATAAAAAAACTTGAGGGACCAAATGTGATTATAAAAAAACCATGCTAAAACGATTAAATCTGAAAAAAAAAACATAAAACAAATTTGATAAAAAGTTTAACTTTTTTAAGTTTATTATGTAAAACAAAAAAAATATAAAAAGAAAAAATCACAAAAGACAAAAAAGATACTATTCCTTGAGATGTTATAAATTAATACATACTAGATTCTTTTCCCGCGCGTTGCGACGGTACGTTATCGCAACCATTCGATCAATATTGTTTAGGTTCGTTATAGTACAGGTACAACACAAACACTCGGTATATAAATCAACATATGTTTTACATCAATTGAAAATGGAAAAAACGAACACCGGTACTGACAACGATATTGTCCAGATGGTATCGATCAGTTCAGATCATCACGGTACTGGTAATGATATTTGTTTATCATCGCAGACAGAGTTGTATAAATGGAAATGATCAAAACTGGAAATCATAAAAATGAATAACTAACAATGTGGTTCGGTACGATACGTCAGTTTATCAAAAGTAAAAACACTAAAAATAAGTATTGATACCAATACTGATGTTGTTCGTTCGATTGACTACGATTGTGGCACAAAATTCATTTCCAAACATAAACCATACAAATGAGTATAGGAACAGGTACCGATGTTGTTCGATATGATATAGTAGCGATTGCTCTATTTTTGACATAAACGTTTTCTAGAAACGAGTCAGATCAAATATAATACGTTTCCGCTTAAAAAAACCATTTTTACATGCATATTTTAATGTGCGTTTTGCTATAAATTCGAGAACGTAAACTTTTTTGGAAAACGAGTTATGTCAAATACAATTTGTTTTCGTGCTTTTTTATGTATGTTTAGTAAATTTTTTTCAAACCGAGTGGAGTAATATTTGCATTTTTTTTCAAAAGCTCTAAATAATCCCTTTTGATTACATGTGTCGGTTTTTCCTTTATACATGCTAATGTCTTCTATGTATGAGTCGAGTCACATATAATACGTTACAATTGTACGGTATAAACTTGATTTACTTTACGTTTTGATCCAATCGCAATGCTTATATAGGTCACACTGAGCTCAATCAAATACGTTGAAAATTACGTTTTCATATGATTTATGCATAACATAACATTTGGACTAAACAATTCAATATTTGCGGTGTACCCGCGCCGCAACGCGCGGGTGTTATTGCTAGTTATTATTGTTGTTGTTGTTGTTGTTATTTATTTATCTATTTTATACTAATTTAATAAAACTACTGTCAAAATTAGGGTGAAGGGAGTGGTTAAACACTTGAAAGTGGCAAACTTCAAAATCAACCAATCAGAGGGTGCCACGTCAGGGAGGGTAAAAAGTTTAAACTTTGCTGAAAAGTGTTGGCAATTGTTAAACACTTGAATTGGTAAACTTTTTTTTTCATTTTTTTTTAAAAACACATACACACACATCACACACAAGATGGGATATTACCGCCCGGCGAAGGTTCACCGCTCGGTTTCTTTACCGATCGGAAAAAGGGACCGGCGGTGGTGTTACCGCTCGGCAAACCCTTTTACCGTTGAAGTTTGCCGCCCACTCCCTTTGCCCTTAGGACCTTAAATCTTTTAGATTTGGTATCTACACTGAAACATGTTATTTCTCAATGATTACTCCTATAACAAAATTTTTTTCACGGTTTAACAATGTCACCATCATAATTGGCATAGCTAGCAAGAAAGAGTCGAGTTTAACCGGCCTCATTCTTTTTTGTGTATCATTTAGGACATATAACATGAGAATTTCGAATGACCCCAATCTTTTTCTTTAACATTGACCTAATTGGGTTTCAGAAAATTTTTTTAAATCCATTGATCATTAGTGTTATGAAAACAGCATATAATTCTTTTTACTAAGTAAAAAAATATGTAAATCTTTAACTATATAAAGAAAACTAATTTTAAACCCATTGCTCAGTTATGAAAACAATATGTAATTCTTTTTACTAAATAAGAAATATACAAATCTTTAACAATATAAAGAAAAATAGATTGTTGACATAGTTCGTGCATTGCGGCGACAACACCTTAGTTGTTTATAGTAGACGACATGTTATGTGATGTGTAGCTATATGAAAACGCGTGTTTTGACGTATTTGATCTAACTCGATGTAACATATATAAGCATTGTGATTACAGTGTACGATGATGACACTAATGTGTGGTGCTCGCGTGAAATTTCATGTTTTTGACTTTGTAATGTCATTAGACATAGATTAAAAAAATAGAGTATGGCTTCACCATTGTGGTGTAAAGTCGTAAAAATAATTTAATTTAGACATTAACGTGGTTACACATAGATAAAAAAAATATAATAATGTGCCGCACGTGGGTTAATACGGTTGCGGTTTGGAGGATAGTGATTAATCTGACCTCATTTGAAAAGATTTTGGGATAAAGATTGGGGTTTTGATGTGGGTTTCGTTTGGGGATTAAGGATTGAAGAATGCCAAGAAGTTGGATTGTATAGAAATGGCCAAAGATATTAACTTTTCTTTTTTGACAAAACTGTAAATGAGAGGTATAGATGAGACAAACAAAACGAACTTTTTAAAGAGGTTTTAGCTGGATTTATCTATCCATGGTTAAGTTTGAAATTGTTGAAAAGAATTATGTTGAAGGGTGAAGAGAGAGAATTTATGGAAAGCTTGAAGATTGCAACTATTCAAGTTTAGTAATCCTTTTTAGGCTCACAAAATGACGGCCAGCAAATCCGGGTTTGGTGTACAAAGCCTGATTTTTATCATATATGAATTATATTATATTATATTATATTTATGATAATTTACAAATTTCAATTGAATGTTGTTGAACTTAAAGCTTTTAGTGAAATTGATTTATGTTAGTTGTACAAACTGTTTTGCTTAGTCACAAGCTTTGTGTGGTAAATTTGTTATGATATGGTGTTTTATGATGGGTTTTTAGTTTTTGAATGTTGATATCTTGAGTAATTAGCATTAAACAATACCAATTTTAATTTTTGAAATACTAGGATTAGATTACAATGAGGGTGGATGAATAAATGAAGGGATTGCAAGTTAGTCGTTTTAGCAATTTACACTAAACATGATAAGAGGCTCAACAACACACGTTGCCTTTGCTTGGATCATGGCTCAGATCTGAGGTTAGCTTTTTGCGAGTCATCGTATCTCACCATATAACGCACTACTTAGAACGCACGACTTGGCACGCTTTTATGATCTGAGATTACCTTTATGCGAATTGCAATATCTCACCGAAGAATGCACTACTTGGCACGCTTTTAGCCCCGCCGTAACGCGGGAGCTTACATCTAGTTTAAAATAAATTAGAAGTTTTGAGTTGAAATTATTATATGTAATAAAGTCTGAAATAGTCGGTGGAAATTCCACCCACCTTTAGAGATGGGCAAAATCGGGTCTTTTGAATACCCGGACCCGGTTCCAACTGGACCCGGTTCCTCATGCTAGTCAGTAGACCCGGTTCCTCTGTGGAACCGGTTCCAGTTCGTACCCGGGTATAAGTTTTTAAATGTGGAACCGGCTGGAACCGGTTCCGGGTAATTTGGAACCGGGTATGGTAGGAACCGGGTACGGGTAGGAACCGGTTCTGTCATAAAAAGCTGCATTTACTATTAGGAACCGGTTCTGTCATAAAAAGCTGCATTTACTATTAGGAACCGGTTCCTAATAATTGAAACTGAATATTACTCTTAAAATCGGTTTTTTCTTATAATTTAACCTCATTCTCTGCACCACTTCCAATTTCATTTACTTACTACAAAAAAATCAACACTTTAACCACTTCAAATCTAATACTATCAAAGAGATAACGATGGCTTGCAACGATGAGGTCGTGGATGTTTTGGAAACCAAAAGAAACCCCGCTATTTGGAAGCACTTTGACTTGTGCTTGATGTCGGATAGCCATGAAATGGCTAGATGCAAGGGGTGCGGGAAGTTCATGAAGGCGTCGGCCAACTCGACGCTCAAGAAACACACCGACCGGCATTGTCCGGTGACAAAGGCGAAAAACAATGAAAAGAGTGAAGCATCCAGGACCGGGTCATCGAAAGTTTAGTTTGTTTTATGTATTGTAAACCCATTTGTGTTTTATGATTAGTATGTTTAGTGTTTTATGTGTTTTGTTTAACGTTTCTTGTTTAGGTTGTTTGTGTAACCGGGTACTTGTTTCTCGTAATAAATAGTTTTATGTTTATGTATTATACCTTGTTCTAGAAAAGACTTATAAAAAAACTCACATTAAAAATATATTGACGCCGGGTCTGGAAGGTTACCGTAGGAACCGGGTATGATAAGAACCGGTTACGGGTACAACCCGGGTACGGGTTGGAACCGGTTCCGGAACTTATTTTTTTCCAAAAATGTGGAACCGGGTAGGAACCATCGGGTATTTTGAACCCGGCACCGGTTCTACTATATGTCGGGTAGGAACCGGAACCGGTCCCAGGTATGTTCCACCGGGTCAGATTTGAAACCGGTTATTATGCCTATCTCTACCCACCTTCGGTAGTATTCCTATTCAGATACGTCTCATTATTCAATTAAATAAGCCCAAACTTACTATCAATAGAAAAGCCCGTTTTCTTAATTTGTTTCAATAACCCAAATACTAATTAAACTTTTTTATATATCTTTAATTAAACTTTTTTTATAACGGTGAAGTTCATCTATAAGGTTATCACACTTTTTAAATCGGAGAGCCCCATATTGCCCCACTTTGGCCAGGTTATATTGTCTTAACTGGGCCCACGCTGGCTTCAAAGTTTGGCTTTTTGGGTGTTCCCCAGGAAACCATACCGTCGGCTGTCACTTGACAGTCGTTGTGCCACCACAAGAGCAGAACTCTCTGGCGTACACACGATAGGACGAAAACCCAGTTGAGTTCTGGAATCGAACTGACAACCTCACACAAGGCCTAGTCCAAACCTCACACAAGGCCCTATATATACACTTATATCTAAAAAATAGAGGGTAAATTACAAATTACGTTCCTTGCGAAGCAAAAATCTGGATCCTTTTTCAAAAATAGTGTTTTCCTTACGGCTCGTACAATTAAACGATAGATAACGAGATTAGCTAGGACAACTCAAACACTTATAAATGTGTTAGTTTTGGTTATATTTATAAAACAATAATTTGATTTAAAATAAATACATTATGATAAACTGGTTGGGACTCAAAGCAAACTAGGAAGGGAAAAATAAACTATTTAGATCTTGAGCTTTTGAAAAGAGGCGCAACGCAACATAACCAAAGGAAAAAAAAAGTACATGTTGGACATCTGGATTTATAAAAGGCTATTGATGATTTATTTGCATGACATGGGTTCAGTTTGGCTAAGATTAGAGGCTAAGGCTATGACAATGTAAGTAACATGTTCGGTAAGTTTAATGGCTTAAGGGCTATAATTTTAAATAAAAATGTTTCGACATTCTATATTCGTTGTTTTGCACACCAACTTCAACTAATTGTTGTGATGGCTGCTCACAAACATACACCCATCTGGAGACTTTTTGAAACTGTAGCAAGTTTAACAAACGCATCTTTCAAACGACAAGATATGCTTCGTGAAAGTCAAAGATCTAACTTGAAAAATATCCTTTGTACCGGAAGTGGTTTGAATCAAGAAATGACACTTTCAAGGCTTGGAGATACACGTTGGAATTCCCACTACAAAACGCTTTCTTGTTTGCTTACTTTATATCCAAACATTACGGAAGTTCTTCAGTGGGTTGAAGAGATGGGTTTGAATCTTTCTTGAGCCAAACAAGCGGACGGAGGATGTTCTAGACATCACACAGAATTGTCCTGATATCTTCAAAGAAAAGAACAAGATTTGAAGGCAGTTAAATTGGTTTACTTCCACCAAAAACCAACTTGAAAAATTTAGACCGGAAGGTTTTAATAAGTTCATGGAGAATGTCAACTCTTTTTTGTGACAAGTATGAACCTGAAGTGAAAAATATGGATGATGAATATATTAACCCAAAATGGCTAAGAAGAAAAACAAACATCATAAATCGGCACTATTATTAATATGTTTGCTTCATGTGGTTCTAGATTTGCAAATATAAGACTTTGGGAACCATTTTAATGAGGTAACATCAAACTTGCTTGTTTGTATGAGTTGTTTGAGTCCATGTGATATTTTTGGTGTGTTTGACATTCAAAAAATACTAAGAGTAGCCGAGATGCATCCATATGATTTCGATTAAACCGATAAAAGAAGGCTTTTGGTTCAACTCGCGGGCTACATTGATCATGTGAAAAATGATACACAATTTGCCAACTTGATGCTTTATCAAGTCTTGTAGAGTTAAGGGTTTCAACAAAGATTCACCTATCATTTATGAAGCTTGTTCTCGTATTATCCGTCTCAAACGCTACCGTTGAAAGATGTTTTTCAGCAATGAAGCACGTAAGACTGAATTGCGCAATCAAATTGGGGATGAGAACTTAAGTGGTAGTTGTATATTTTATATTGTGAAAGACTTGCTTCCGAAAGTCTAAATTAAATGGAAATTTACAATGATTGCTACAACATGATCTAACTAACAATCTAAACTTCTTTGTTCTCTTCTAAGGCATATCCTATGTTTTCCTTGCTTCAACCTGTTCACCTGTATCATGTGTAAAAAGGTTTTTGGATCAACATAATGTTGGCGAGTGAATCCTATGGAAAACATTTGAACAATTTATTTAAATTGATTATGAAATATGTGCACAACCAAACATGAGTAAAATTAGATGTAACTTGATCAACAATCATAAGATGTTAAATGAAACACTCATGAATAATAATGGGACAATTTAAGGCACGCGATGCTCAACTCGTCTCTCACGAGGAACTGAGGGGCCTGATGAATGAATTGCATAAACATGATGATATGAATGACAACTACAAACAATATAAACTCAATGAAACACACATGAACAATAATGAATTTGAATTGAAGCACGCGATGTTCTACTCGTCTCCCACGAGGAACTGATGGGCTTAATGTATGAGTTTCATATAATTTGACAAACGGAATATAAGTAAATCATAACAATAGAAACAATCTAAGTTTAAGTCATGATGTGGTATGGCACAAGTTTAAATAAATTAATTAATTAATTTCATAACACATGACACACCCCAAAACGTGTAATTTAAAAGGGGGAATTGTAAGATTCACTCACAGTGGGTGCGTTCGGTTGATGACGTTGAATGCACGCGAAGTGGTTTTAACCACGAGTGAGATTTAACCTAGATAAATCGCATTATGGTTTGGTAAGTAAACGGATTTTATTAAACTATTTTAGTAGGATTGTTGGGTGCATTTTTGTGAGTTTGAGGCTATTTTCTAACCTTAAAAATGTTATTTTTAAGTATTTATAATTGATTTTTAATTAAAATAATTAAATAAAAATAATAAAAAAATATTTTATTTTTTTGCTACAGTTGACTTTGACCATTGACTTTGACTGGCGTTGACCGGTTCGAGGCATATTGTTGTGCGCTGGGTGAGGCTCGAACCCGAGACCTCCCGTACGCGTGCACGCAGCTCTACCAACTGAGCTACGTGTCTAACCCGTTATATATCCGATTTTAATTACATATATACATTAATTAGAATTAAACAGAAATCCTTTTTATTTTAAAAACAGTTTAAACGAAACGGTCATGCACTCCACAGGTCTCGAACCCGGGACCTGTGGTTTAATCCAACACACAGTCCACCGCTGGACTGTGTGTTCAACATGTTATATCATTCGATTTTTATTATACTTAAATACTAATTATTTATTTCCTTTTCTGCCTTAATTAAAAAGAGGAGATAATTGTCCGAGTCGGTGCTGAAAACCGGACTCGAACTCGTGACCTGTGATATAAACAAACACACAGTCCACCGCTGGACTGTGTGTCTAACTTGGTTATTATTCCGGTTAACAATATACTTAACATATATCTGTGGCGACTCCGGTTCAGTTAAACAAAAAAAATGGTTCTTATTAAGGCAGCGTGTGTGAGACGGGAATCGAACTCGAGACCTTTTGCATGTTTAACGTGCACACAGTCCACCGCTGGACTGTGTGTCTAACCCGATTAATTTCATGATTTTAATTATACTTATAATATAACGAGTACATCGTCTTCTTCATCAAAGTATAACCAGAGAAAGTCGACTGACTGGTTCAAGGTTTTTTATCGGTTTATTAGTGTTTTACAGTCGATTAAGGTAAGATAAAAGTGAAAAGGAAAAGAAACTGGTCGGAGAGGTATACCGACTGGATCCTCTGTTTTCCGGCAGAACTCCGGCGACAGGATTCAACTCCGGCGTCAGGTGTCTTGCAGCAGCAAGTCTCCGAAAAGCTTGGAAAGAGTATGGGTATCTCCGGTATAAGCTTCAGAGGTTCAGAAAAGCTCGGCAATGGGGAAACCGGTTTTCCGGCGACGAACAGGTTTATTCCGGCGAGTGGAATTACGCCGTGAAAAGATGTGTTTTTGAGCGAAAAAGTTTGTCGTCGGTTGTGGGTCAATTTATAGGAGAAAAACGGGATGTATTTGGTCTGATTTCGGACTGTGTTCGTTTATTTAAATTTTCCGACGGTTTTGATCTTGGTCGCGGACTTCAAACATCGGTTATAACCGATATCTGGTTAATGGTTTACGTTATAACGTAAATTGTAGTTAAGACTCGCGAGAATTCCGGGATTCCGACGACTGAACCGTTTGGGCGCCGGTTTTGAATTTATAACGTTACTTTATCAATTAAATTATTCTATTATTCATCAAACAGAACAAGTGGCGCAGTGGTTTGTGTGTGCGAGATAAGACACTGAACTGATTCGGTACAGACCCGGGTTCGAAACCCGGCAGAGGCAATTCATTTTTATTTTGCGATTTTTGACAGTTTTTCAAAAACTAAATATATATTCCCGTACAATAATTGATTACGGATCGTTTAAAAATATTTTGGGCATTTAATTCGCAACGAAAATTTTGACTGACTGTTCGGTTGATAAACGGAGCGGGTTTGGTAAATCCGTTTTTGACGGATGTTACAGTATCCCCTGCTTTTTAGAAATTTCGTCCCGAAATTTAAATAATGATATATTTTGACTAAAAGGATGGTGATGTTTTGTTTGACAGTTGTATGCTTAGCAAAATAAGGGCTTAAGTTTTTTGTTTGAGGCGGTAACGTTCCTTGTAAGGATTAGGTACCCTATTCAGGAATCGCTTTTTGTTGCCTACTGTATGAATATTGATAAACAGGAATGATTCGCTAAAAATGATATCATGCATAAGAGTTTAGGTACGTTTGGGAAAATATGGTTATATCCTAAGGCAAAACTTCTAACACTACAATCTACATGGAACATAAATAAAAACGCAACATCTGATATTTGAACATAAGTAAGCACAACAGCTAATATTCAAACATGAATGAACACATCAGCAAATATTAGAACATGAATAAACACATCAGCAAATATTTGATCATGAATAAACACAACAGCAGATATTTGAACATGAATAAACACAACAGCAAATATTTGAACATGAATAAACACATCAGCAAATATTTGAACATGAATAAACACATCAGCAAATATTTGATCATGAATAAACACAACAGCAGATATTTGAACATGAATAAACACAACAGCAAATATTTGAACATGAATAAACACATCAGCAAATATTTGAATCCACATTCCGATAGCCTATATGTTTGAATGATGGAAGTTCCTCTCTCGTTTGTTATGATGGAGAGGTTAGTTTATGTAGAAATGGATCACAATCCAATTTCTTTAAATAACATGATGATATAGATGTAACACAAATTCCAACCAAGGCAATACTAAATCCTACATGGAACTTCTCATAACCGCCTGATAATACCTCTGATCCTTTGGCAAGAATACTTATATATAGGAAGTACCAGCGGCGTATCAACCATATTCTTGCCAAATTTTCATTAGTTTTATCCACAAGTTATGATTGGTTACCAAGAAACTAATAAATCCTACATAGAACTTCTCATAACCGTTCGATAATGCCTCTGATCCTTTGGCAAGAATACTTATATATAGGAAGTACCAGCGGCGTATCCACCATATCCTTGCCAAATTTTCATTAGTTTTATCAGTGAATTATGATTAGTCCTATAACTCTACAACCAATACAACAAACATAAAATACTGAAATGAAATATATCTGTGCGATCAAGGCTCAATCGAACGGAGCCGATCGTATTGCATGTACTGAAAATGAAATGGATGTGCGCTCAAGGCTCAATCAAACGGAGCCGAACGTATTGAATGTACCGAAATTGAAATTGTGTGCTCAAGGCTCAATCGGGTGGAGCCGAGCGTATTGCATGTACTGAAAATGAATAACTTAACCACACAAACAGCCTATGCATGGAACCTCTCATAACCGCCTGATAATGCCTCCGATTATTTGACAAGAATACTTATATATAGGAAGTACCATCGGCGTATCCACCATATCCTTGTCAAATTTTCATTGACTTTATCCGCAAGTTATGGTTAGTTCGATGCGACTCTACTACAAACACCACAACCACAAGATACTGATAATGAAATTGTCTGTGCGCTCAAGGCTCAATCAAACGGAGCCGAACGTATTGAATGAAATTGTATGTGCGCTCAAGGCTCAATCAAACGGAGCCGAACGTATTGAATGCACTGAAATTGAACAACTTAATCTAAACAACCATCACACAATCAGCCTATGCATGGAACCTCTCATAACCGCCTGATAATGCCTCCGATCATTTGACAAGAATACTTATATATAGGAAGTACCATCGGCGTATCCACCATATCCTTGTCAAATTTTCATTGACTTTATCCGCAAGTTATGGTTAGTTCGATGCGACTCTACTACAAACACCACAACCACAAGATACTGATAATGAAATTGTCTGTGCGCTCAAGGCTCAATCAAACGGAGCCGAACGTATTGCATGAACTGGAAATGTAAATTGAAATGTGCGCTCAAGGCTCAATCAAACGGAGCCGAACGTATTGCATGAACTGGAAATGTAAATTGAAATATGCGCTCAAGGCTCAATCAAACGGAGCCGAACGTATTGCATGTATTGAAATGTAAAATGAAATAACCGATCAAGGCTCAAACAAACGGAGCCGATCGTGCGGGCACGCCCTGATCAACCCATAATAAAATGGGGATCAAACTCAACCTCGATGGATGGGGAGCTACGGCCTCGGCAAAAACATATACTGAAAACAATATATGATATATAATATCCAATAATTTCTCTAACAGTCTACACATGTGATAAAGAAAGACATAAGACTAAACAATAGGAGTTGAATCTGGATCTTCGGCGAAGAGGACTAGCTGAGTATCTTCGTCTGGGCCGTCATTATCTTCGACAGGGTTGGCGTTGATATTGAAGACTCTTCCTCTTGCTGATGGCATAGTGGTTGGGTTTTCTTGGTTTACTTGGTTAACTGGGTTTGATTGGGCTTGAGTGTTGATAACATTAACCAATTGAGGGCATGTGTTTCTAAAGTGGGTAGGATCGCCACAATTGAAACAAGCTCGAGCATATGGGAACATGGGGTATTGGGGTTGGTGATAAGTTTGGGCCATGTTTTGAGTAGGGGAAAAGGTTTGGTCTTGAAAGGTGCGACAAACATTGCTCAAATGACCATAGCGTCCACAAGTTGTACATAGCCGGCAAGGTAAAGTAAGGGGATGGTGATAAAAACAGTTGTTGCATCGAGGGTGAGGTCCAAGATATGGTTTCTTATTTGGGTAAGCTGAGTTGGGTGCCACTTGGGTGATTGGGATAGCTCGGATGGGTATGGCATGAAAAACGGGTTGATTTCGTTGAGTAGCAGCGAAAAGTCGCCCGACTCTTCTTCTCTTAGGATTGGGTTGAGAAAGTGGTTCGGGTTGAGTGGAGTCGGAGGTTTAAGTCGATTCTTTATCCTTCTTCTTCTCCTCCTTGAAGTCTTTGTTTCGAATTTGGTTCTCGGTGAGCTCTGTTGCTAGCTCCATTGCTGCTTCCAAAGTTGCAGGCTTGGTACTTATCACAGGGTCTTGAATCTTTGACGGAAGACCACGAATGTAGTGCTCGATCAAACGGTAGAGGGGAGTAAACATGTTGGGAACCATTTGATGTAATTCGAGGAACCTTTTGTTGTAGGTGGTGTGGTCTCCTTCCATTTGCTTCAATGAATAAAATTCATCTTCTAATTTCTTGATTTCGCTCCTTGGACAAAATCGTCTGGTCATGATTTCCTTCAATTCGTTCCAAGTTAAGGACATAGCATCTTCAACACCTCGTTTGGCCTTTTCTGTATTCCACCAAGTAAGTGCTATCCCATATAGTCGACCGGTAGCATAACGCACTTTGCGATCATCAGGGCAATCGCAATTTAGAAAAGTATTCTCCATTTCTTCAAACCAATGGAGGAGTGCGGTGACACCTTCAGTCCCTTTGTATTTCGGAGGGTCGCATGATTTGAAATGCTTGTAGGTACATTTAGTGATATTTGGGGAAGAGTTGAAAATGCTTTGGTTTGCTTGATTGACAGGATTAACGGTAAGTGCTTGTTGAACTTGGATTACAATGTTGGGTATTACGGCAGCCATTTGTTGAGCGATTAAGGCAGCCATGCGCTCGCGGGCTTTTCTTGCTCTCGTCTTCCTACGGGCGAGGTTAGAAGACATCTACAAGGAATAAGTGACAAGGGTATGAGTTGGATGCTTTTGGAATCATGGGTCGCATTCAAGAATGAACATTCATAAAATATTTATACAAAAAAAAATACTACATCCATAGGATGTCTTGGGCTTTGCTCGCTGTTAGGCCCGTCATGCCGCCATACTTTACCTGTGTAATCATGTGGGCCCCCATGAATACCGGTTTTTCATATGGTTCGCACGGTTTCTGCCTGGTTGCGTACACAAAAACCCGGAGAAAATCGAGAAATATGTATACAACGTGTGATATTCGGAATGTGTCCAGGTGTAGACACGGTGACACCTCAAAGTAGGGTTAGTTCGAACAAACGTTTGGTGTGGCATGCTTTGGCCTAATAGGTCCTTCGTACTCTCATCGTTGGTCCCCAGGTAGGCAAACTGGTCCGTTATATTGGATTTATACGAATGCCAGCCTAGACAGGACGTTCCGACTACCGGTACTTGTACCCTTCCAGTTACTACATGCCCGTCGCAGAACTTACTTTGATAAGAATTGAAAATTGCACAAAATCTTTGGATAATGAGAGTATGAAAATAAATTGAATACATGAACATCGATATATGTATAATGAATATGTATATATATGTATAATGAATATGTATATGAGCATGTATGTTTGACTAAAATGTAAACAAATATGAAACAAATAAATATCACAAGTTTGTATGTAACCACCTAATCAATTTAAAATTTAGGCAGACTATAGTATAGGCTCTAAGGGTCTAATAACCTATCCTATATCCCTATAGTCATGGCTCTGATACCAATCTGTCACACCCCGACCCGCAGCGGAAAAAGGTGATCGGGGCATGATTGGGTTATCATCAAAGCTCATGACATTTATTAAGCGTTTCATATTCATTAATACAAATTAAATGGAAATTTACAATGATTGCTACAACATGATCTAACTAACAATCTAAACTTCTTTGTTCTCTTCTAAGGCATATCCTATGTTTTCCTTGCTTCAACCTGTTCACCTGTATCATGTGTAAAAAGGTTTTTGGATCAACATAATGTTGGCGAGTGAATCCTATGGAAAACATTTGAACAATTTATTTAAATTGATTATGAAATATGTGCACAACCAAACATGAGTAAAATTAGATGTAACTTGATCAACAATCATAAGATGTTAAATGAAACACTCATGAATAATAATGGGACAATTTAAGGCACGCGATGCTCAACTCGTCTCTCACGAGGAACTGAGGGGCCTGATGAATGAATTGCATAAACATGATGATATGAATGACAACTACAAACAATATAAACTCAATGAAACACACATGAACAATAATGAATTTGAATTGAAGCACGCGATGTTCTACTCGTCTCCCACGAGGAACTGATGGGCTTAATGTATGAGTTTCATATAATTTGACAAACGGAATATAAGTAAATCATAACAATAGAAACAATCTAAGTTTAAGTCATGATGTGGTATGGCACAAGTTTAAATAAATAAATTAATTAATTTCATAACACATGACACACCCCAAAACGTGTAATTTAAAAGGGGGAATTGTAAGATTCACTCACAGTGGGTGCGTTCGGTTGATGACGTTGAATGCACGCGAAGTGGTTTTAACCACGAGTGAGATTTAACCTAGATAAATCGCATTATGGTTTGGTAAGTAAACGGATTTTATTAAACTATTTTAGTAGGATTGTTGGGTGCATTTTTGTGAGTTTGAGGCTATTTTCTAACCTTAAAAATGTTATTTTTAAGTATTTATAATTGATTTTTAATTAAAATAATTAAATAAAAATAATAAAAAAATATTTTATTTTTTTGCTACAGTTGACTTTGACCATTGACTTTGACTGGCGTTGACCGGTTCGAGGCATATTGTTGTGCGCTGGGTGAGGCTCGAACCCGAGACCTCCCGTACGCGTGCACGCAGCTCTACCAACTGAGCTACGTGTCTAACCCGTTATATATCCGATTTTAATTACATATATACATTAATTAGAATTAAACAGAAATCCTTTTTATTTTAAAAACAGTTTAAACGAAACGGTCATGCACTCCACAGGTCTCGAACCCGGGACCTGTGGTTTAATCCAACACACAGTCCACCGCTGGACTGTGTGTTCAACATGTTATATCATTCGATTTTTATTATACTTAAATACTAATTATTTATTTCCTTTTCTGCCTTAATTAAAAAGAGGAGATAATTGTCCGAGTCGGTGCTGAAAACCGGACTCGAACTCGTGACCTGTGATATAAACAAACACACAGTCCACCGCTGGACTGTGTGTCTAACTTGGTTATTATTCCGGTTAACAATATACTTAACATATATCTGTGGCGACTCCGGTTCAGTTAAACAAAAAAATGGTTCTTATTAAGGCAGCGTGTGTGAGACGGGAATCGAACTCGAGACCTTTTGCATGTTTAACGTGCACACAGTCCACCGCTGGACTGTGTGTCTAACCCGATTAATTTCATGATTTTAATTATACTTATAATATAACGAGTACATCGTCTTCTTCATCAAAGTATAACCAGAGAAAGTCGACTGACTGGTTCAAGGTTTTTTATCGGTTTATTAGTGTTTTACAGTCGATTAAGGTAAGATAAAAGTGAAAAGGAAAAGAAACTGGTCGGAGAGGTATACCGACTGGATCCTCTGTTTTCCGGCAGAACTCCGGCGACAGGATTCAACTCCGGCGTCAGGTGTCTTGCAGCAGCAAGTCTCCGAAAAGCTTGGAAAGAGTATGGGTATCTCCGGTATAAGCTTCAGAGGTTCAGAAAAGCTCGGCAATGGGGAAACCGGTTTTCCGGCGACGAACAGGTTTATTCCGGCGAGTGGAATTACGCCGTGAAAAGATGTGTTTTTGAGCGAAAAAGTTTGTCGTCGGTTGTGGGTCAATTTATAGGAGAAAAACGGGATGTATTTGGTCTGATTTCGGACGGTGTTCGTTTATTTAGATTTTCCGACGGTTTTGATTTTGGTCGCGGACTTCAAACATCGGTTATAACCGATATCTGGTTAATGGTTTACGTTATAACGTAAATTGTAGTTAAGACTCGCGAGAATTCCGGGATTCCGACGACTGAACCGTTTGGGCGCCGGTTTTGAATTTATAACGTTACTTTATCAATTAAATTATTCTATTATTCATCAAACAGAACAAGTGGCGCAGTGGTTTGTGTGTGCGAGATAAGACACTGAACTGATTCGGTACAGACCCGGGTTCGAAACCCGGCAGAGGCAATTCATTTTTATTTTGCGATTTTTGACAGTTTTTCAAAAACTAAATATATATTCCCGTACAATAATTGATTACGGATCGTTTAAAAATATTTTGGGCATTTAATTCGCAACGAAAATTTTGACTGACTGTTCGGTTGATAAATGGAGCGGGTTTGGTAAATCCGTTTTTGACGGATGTTACATTCTAGACATCACACAGAATTGTCCTGATATCTTCAAAGAAAAGAACAAGATTTGAAGGCAGCTAAATTGGTTTACTTCCACCAAAAACCAACTTGAAAAATTTAGACCGGAAGGTTTTAATAAGTTCATGGAGAATGTCAACTCTTTTTTGTGACAAGTATGAACCTGAAGTGAAAAATATGGATGATGAATATATTAACCCAAAATGGCTAAGAAGAAAAACAAACATCATAAATCGGCACTATTATTAATATGTTTGCTTCATGTGGTTCTAGATTTGCAAATATAAGACTTTGGGAACCATTTTAATGAGGTAACATCAAACTTGCTTGTTTGTATGAGTTGTTTGAGTCCATGTGATATTTTTGGTGTGTTTGACATTCAAAAAATACTAAGAGTAGCCGAGATGCATCCATATGATTTCGATTAAACCGATAAAAGAAGGCTTTTGGTTCAACTCGCGGGCTACATTGATCATGTGAAAAATGATACACAATTTGCCAACTTGATGCTTTATCAAGTCTTGTAGAGTTAAGGGTTTCAACAAAGATTCACCTATCATTTATGAAGCTTGTTCTCGTATTATCCGTCTCAAACGCTACCGTTGAAAGATGTTTTTCAGCAATGAAGCACGTAAGACTGAATTGCGCAATCAAATTGGGGATGAGAACTTAAGTGGTAGTTGTATATTTTATATTGTGAAAGACTTGCTTCCGAAAGTCTAAACGATGTTGGGTATGTTTGGAAAAAGTAGCTGGTGGCTGGAAGCTGATAGCTGGTGGCTGAAAACTGGTAGATGTAGCTGTAGCTTTTTAGATAGTATAAGCTTTTAATAAAATGTATAAAATGACCAAAATGGACATAACTAATAAAATATATTTAGGTGTTTGGCAGAGTAGTTGGAGCTTTAGAGGTTAAAATAGTCATTTTTTTCCTAAAAGCTTGTAGCTCCTTCTAAACGCTACTAGTAGGAGTGTTCAACCAAAAGCTTCAAGCACCTAACCTAAATGTTTCAAGCTCCTTCAACCAAACAAGGTTTTTTATTGTGTATGAGTTTTTTTCTTAAAAGCTTAAAGTTAGAAGCTCCTAAAAGCTTCTAAAAGCTCCATGCCAAACATACCTGTTGTGGATAGATTTAAAAAAATGAAAACCCGTAGGACACAACTTTAAATATGTTTTTAATGACGTTCGATGTGCGTTTGATGATTATATTTTTCTTTTTTACTTCTTTTTTACATGATTATATGAATTCTAGTTTAATTTTTTTTACATGACCCGACGTGTTATGAACCGAAAAAATTATTATATAGTTAGAAAGACTAAAATAACCTCTCTAGTATCTCTCCATGCCCTGATTGCTCTCTCACATTCTTTCGCCCGTGACAGTCTGTAGAGTACGAACACCTTTATAGACGTGTATCACAAGTTGAGAATATTTACAATAGGCCTGGTCTATTCACACACACACAAATCTATTTACACACACCAAAGCGCCACGCTATGGGCAAAGCGGGGCGTTTCATTGTAAAGTCAAAAGACAAGGACTGAGCCTGTCAGTCCTTGTCTGTTGACCCTAGTGTGAAACGCCCCGCTATGATCAAAGCGGGGCGCTTTGGGCTGCCAGACTTATTTGGTGGAATGGGTTAGATTTTGGTGAAAAAATGGGTTGTTGGTTGATTGTTTTTGTTGTATTTGGTTTTGTTGTTTTTTTGAAAACTTGTAGATTTTTGTTTTATGTTTACAAAACATTTATATTAAAGTTGAAATAAGCGCAATCAATCGTTTTATTTCTTACAAACGTATATAATTTAAAGTTGTTTGTTTAAATGTTATCCGATTTAATTTTTAACGAATTACACGAACATGTTTAATTAAAACACCGTACAACATGTCGCGAATTAGACGTATGAAATAAGCGCAAACAATCCACACAAGCATATATAAAAGATCAACTGCATATATACATAAAAAGTCAGTTTGTACATATAAAACAAAAGAAAATGTCTAGTACAGGAAAAAAAACAATAAAAAGTAAATCTACTGATCCTCCGGCGGTGGATACGGTGGCAGTGGAATCTCCGGCAGTCCCAAATGTGCACTGATAGCCCTGAGCGTCTGGATAATCCATGTCTGCTGTCGCTCAGACCGTCGGAGATGCCGATCGAAGTCCCTCGCCACCGCCTGCGCAGCTGGAGGTAGGTCGGCGATGACGTGTTGTGGGTACTGCGGCGGACGTGGAGGCGGTGGCGGCGGTGGTGGCGCGTCACCCTGAGCCTGCTGAGGGGCGTCATGCTGAGGCGGTGGCGGCGGCGGTGGCAGACCCAGAACCTCAAGCTGAGCCAGGTAAGCCGCAGCCTGAACATCCGAAGGCGCAAGTATGCTCTCCCTGACCTCAATAACAACGGGGATCACCTCTGGCAACGGCGGCTCCGGCTCCCAAATAACGCCCTCGCGGCTCCGAAACCGGTAATCAACGTCGAACTTGTGAAGTATACCCATGGACGACGCTGACGCCCGGACTAATGAAGTCGACGGAATGGCCGGGGTCAGAAGCGGATCCGTCTCGGGCACGAGCCCTAAAGAGCGGGCGATCACGGTGACGTAGCAATCACCAAAAAGCCTGCCGCGCTCCTGCTTATGATAAGCAGAAGCATAGTAGTCCTCCAGGCAGTGAGCCAGGGCGCACGGGTGAGGCCGCAGTAGGCAGTACAGGAAAAAAAGTCCCCCAAGTTGACCTTGTCCCGGCTGTGAAACCGGGGCACGATCGAGGACGCAATAATGCGATGCATGTATCTGTACAGGGGGTCTCTGATGGTGGAGGCATTTTGCGAGGATTTCCCAAAGGGAACCCTCGCAATAAGCCTCCAGAAACTAATAAGGGTCAGCCTGTCCAAGGCTCTGACCCCCTATGTATATAAGTCTGTATCTAGCTCGGGTTCGATGTACAAACCTACATGGACGGCGAGCTCCCGAAGACTCATCTCAAACACCTGGTTGGCCAGGCGGAAGGTAACCTCGTGCTGAGGATGGGCCGGGTCCTCCACGTAATCCGCCGGATGCGGCTGGAATACAAAAGATGCAATAAACTCGACCGTAAGCTCACGGAACGAGTCCTCCGACGCCCCCTGGAACAAGCGCGCCCACGGAGTATCCATCCCGATGATATCCCTCGTCCTAGCGGCCTCCCCAACTGTCTCCAAGAGGCCCCAATCAATCCCCAAATGCGCCCCTATCTCCATGAAGCGCAACTTCGCGCACCTCTCATGCCTATCGTCTCCTTCCGGGAACACGGGATACTCGTGGTTCGGTGTTGGATCGAAACCGATCCACGTCGAAATCCATATATCCATATCCGTATCTGCGTGTTAAAAAACAAACAATAATTTAAATAACTAATAAACTAAAAAAATAAAAAAATACTCAAAGAGCGGCGCTTAGGGCGAAACGCCGCGCTTCGCCTGGTTCAATTTGAAGACAGCGACGGCAGTCGCCGGAAAACACCCCAAACCGATTCAAACAACACAAACACAACGAAATAAATTGAATGTATGAGTAGGGTACTAAGGAACTTACCTAACGAGAGTCGAATCGTCGGAAATGGCCTTGAAACGAGATCAAACGAGTCGAGTGTGTGAAAATCGCACCTTGAGTATGTGTTTTTGATATGTTTTGTGGTGGGGGAGATCTGCTGCGTTTTGGGTTAAAACGTGGTTCCAAAGCGCCCCATTTTGACTAACGCCTCATAATGTCCTGTGTTTTCTGGATCGAAAACCTGCCTCCAAAGCGCTTCATTCATATGTAACTCCATTGTAAGTTGTTTCCGGATAGTCAAATACTTTGATTGTTTACTTCCTAACCCAACAGCTACCGATCGAAACCCACAATGACCATCTGGTCTCACGTCCTTTATTCTCACGATGTATGGATGGATCACTTTAGGAATCTGAGATGCGTAGTTGCGGATCGCTATATCCGTCTTAGGACCGAGCTTGATCATCGGGAAATCAGGGTGTTCGTTGAGCGGTTGGGTTTTCCTTTGTCTTCCAGTGTCTTGGGATGATACATACGAGTTGTGACGGGAGAGATCGTATGAGGACTCGAGGCAAGTTTCTTCCGATTGTTGAATATGGAACCGACAAAGATACTTATGCGCTTTTGGAAAAACTTGTTCACACGCGTTAATTAGCGCAAACTCCCTATCTGTTAAAATCACGCGCGGCTCCATACAGCCTGCCAACATAGACTTGATCCTCTGCAGCACCCATAGGTAGTTCTCTAGCTTCTCAGCGGAAATTACCGCACCAGCAGCCGTAAACGATTTGTTTGTCGACTTCATTCCGACGACCTGAACAAACGGCAGGTTGTACATGTTCGTTTTGTAGGTGGCGTCAATCATTAGCACATGCGGGAAGACACACCACATAGTGAATGATTTTTTTGTGAACAAAGAAGACATCTTCAACTGCGTTTGATATCTCGTTCGTGCGCATGTAATAAGTGTAATCTTTTTCACGAAGAATGTTTTAAAGTTTTTGCATCGGAGACTTACCGACATTTTTTCTGACATTGATCTTCTGAACAGCGTTGTGTATATCTTTCGGAATAAGCTTTCTATCCGGATTGTTTTTCGTCAGCGTTCGCCATATACTGCGGTTGGGAATATCTTGCACGGCCAGATGCTCAACCATTAATTTATCATCCGAAGAAAGCCTCCTCGCATACGCGTGACCTTCTAGGTTTTCGATAGGAGTATGGTTGTGCTTCGCCTTCGTCACCTCGATCTTCCAAACCTTACCGTTTGATTCCGAAAACCCGATCATCTCGAACGGGCAACCTATTTTCTTGCTACCCCGTTTTCCTTTGTGTAGCTATGCTCTTATGCTCCCCACCAAGAGTGCATTGAAACCAAATCTTGTAATTCTCTCATCTTTTATTCGACCTCTTGATCACAATGAGGTAACCATTGTCTTTTGCCGTGTCTTGTACCCAACGCACCAGCTCTTTACGTGACGAACACTTCTGCGTTGTATCAAACGAAAATGTAACCGGGTAACAACCTTCTGTAACATCCGTCAAAAATCGGGTTAACCAAACCCGCTTCGTTTATTAACCGAACATCCAGTTAAAATTTTCGTTGCGTATTTAATGCTAAAATTAATTTTTAACGATACATAATTAATAAATATATTAGAATATAAAATTTATAATTGAAAATTTATTAAAAATAATGAAATAAAAATAATATGCTGATGCCGGGTTTCGAACCCGGGTCAGCCGGATAGAAACTTCAAAGACTTAACACACACACATTCCACCACTCCGCCACTTGTGTTACTTGTGGATTTATTGAAACAATTAATATATATAATAAAACTGGAAGTCGAATTCAATCACTCATCGCGCCCAAGTCCGCAGTCGCCGGAAAATCCGACGATTTCGCCAATTATCGACGGTTACTTTTGACTTAACGTACGTATTAACGTCGCCATCGGTTATAACCGATGTATAGTTCCGCGACATCAGTCATAACCGCCGGAGAAAGGCTGACCAACGAATCAAGACAGAAATCGGACCCAATTCATCGATATTCTTTCCTATAAATACACACCCTAGCCTCTGGTAATCTTTTCGCTCAAAATCGCACCAATTCTCCAAGCAATTTCACTCGCCGAAACTTTTCTGCCATCACCGGACTTTCGACGGAAAACCGAGACTCACATCAACACGGTAAATACCTCGACTCTTTCTGTTTCATTCCCTTGATAGACCATTACTAACATCACTCCAACACCCAGAATCAATCCCAGACGACGTTGCCGGTTATTCTGTACTCGCCGGAATATCGCTGGAATTTCCGAAATCACGCTGTTAATCGGTATGATCATCTAAACCTCCTGTTAATCATTGTCTTGTAACTCAATTTCACATCTAATCAATCAAAACTGTTAATTGATCCGAACAGACGGAGTACACAAAACAGAGCCGACGATCCTTGCCGGAGTTCTGAGAACGACATCTGTTCGGTATATTCTTTTCCAAAACTCTCTCTATTTCATCACATTACAATCGCTTATAAAGTTCGTTAATTTAATTTAACAAGAAACAGTTGAATAATCGCTATCTGTGTTCTTGAGCGAAGAAGACGAAGTCGATTATGATTATAAGATTAATTAAAATCAGAATAATGAACGGGTTAGACACACAGTCCAGCGGTGGACTGTGTGCAAACAATAAACACACGTCTCGAGTTCGACCCCTATCACGACTGTATCCTCGGAAATAAAAATGTTTTTTTTTAAACCGAACCGGGTTAACTCACTGTAAGATGTTAAGTATAATAAAAATCAGAATATTAACCAGGTTAGACACACAGTCCAGCGGTGGACTGTGTGCCAAACTAAACCACAGGTCCCGGGTTCGAGACCTGTTGAGATCACCGGTTCGATAAAATTAAATCCTTTTTAATAAAATGATTTTCGGATTAACTTAAATAGTGTATAAATATAATTAAAAACAGAAATATTTCGGGTTAGACACGTAGCTCAGTTGGTAGAGCTGCGTGCACGCGTACGGGAGGTCACGGGTTCGAGTCTCACTCAGTGCAATTATATACACGACCGAACTGGTCAACAGTCATGGTCAACGGTCAACGGTCAAAGTCAAAAAGTCAACATTTTTTATTTTTATTTATTTATTTAGTTTAAAAAATTAATTAAAAATACTTAAAAATAATGTTTTTAAAGTTAGAAAATAGCCTTAAACTCACAAAAATAAACCTAAAAATTCAACGAAAATTGTTAATAAAATCCACTACTTACCGTACCTTTTCATTATTAATTAGGTTAGTTATTCCTCGTCGATCAATCCTCTAAACTCGTGCGCATTCAACATCATCAACTGAACGCACCCAATGTGAGTGAATTCTTACAAATTCCCCTTTTTATTCATGTTTTGGGGTGTATCATGTGTCACTTAAACTAATTCTCTTATTCAAACTCGTGCTATACCATATTATGATCTAAACTTACAATGTAAATATTGTTTGTTGTTATGTATTACATATTGTCAAGTTGTATGCAAATTATTTGTTAGGCCCATCAGTTCCTCGTGGGAGACGAGTTGAACAACGCGTGCCTTAAAACTCATTTATTAGGCCCATCAGTTCGTAGAATAACGCGTGCCTCAAAACTCATTCATTAGGCCCATCAGTTCCTCGTGAAAGACGAATTGAACAACGCGTGCCTCAAAACAATCAATTGTTGTATGTGTGTGCAATATTTAATATTATGTGTATTGTGAATAAATTTACATCTACATTTACTCATATGTGGTTATGCACTTTATTTTATAATCAATACAATGAACTCGTTTAAATGTTTTTCATAGGATTCACTCGCCAACCTTTTGTTGATCCAAAAACCATTTTTACACATGATACAGGTGAACAGGATGAAGCAAGGAAAACATAGGGAAAGTGCCTTAGAAGAAAAAATAATGAAGGATAGAAAGATGTATAGAACATGTTGTACTAGTATGATTTGATTGTATGATCTTCTTTAAAATTGTAATAATAAATATGAAACGTTATAATAAATGTCATGAGCTTTGATGAAAACCCAATCATGCCCCGATCACCTTTTCCGCTGCGGGTCGGAGTGTGACACCTTCCTCGTCAACTGACACATCCTCCTGCTCTCCATCGTCACCCAGTTCCAAATAGACTTGATGTTCAAAGCTCTGCTCACAACCGTGACCAAAGTCGGGATAGTTTGGAAGACCGTACGAATATTCAACCTGAGGATACGCTTCGCCTCCGTATTCGAAATTCGAATAACCTTGTTGTGCGTACGGGTCCTCCACAGGGATATTCAAATCCAGCTCCACCGTGTTATCCCGATAACGATTGACAGATACAACCTCAT
Organism: Scalesia atractyloides; assembly: GCA_947069175.1. Lineage (NCBI taxonomy): Eukaryota > Viridiplantae > Streptophyta > Magnoliopsida > Asterales > Asteraceae > Scalesia > Scalesia atractyloides. The sequence goes on along the minus strand of CAMTDV010000006.1, from coordinate 11,536,934 downwards.
CCTCCTCCCTCAAGTTGGACAAGACCGGTTTCTCATACGTGTCGGAAATAGCGGTCCCCTCGTAAGAATCAGGAACAACTGACTCGTTAGAATATTCACCGAAAAGATAGTTGCTTAACCACGGAAAAAACCCACGTATGTCTAGAAACAATATAATGAGTTTTAGAAATCGAATGCGTTAACTCTTCTCTCGGGCAAGCTTTAAAGGCAAATATTTGGGGCCGAAGCCCCGCGCTTTGACCAAAGCGCGGCGCTTAGGGATCACGGGACAACATCGTACGAGGTCAAACCTCGTATCACCTTTATGTCACTCGGATATCAGTAACTTCACCTTTTGTCTGGTAAAGTAACCTAAAATTCCCCGCTTTGCCCAAAGCGAGACGTTTTAGGATGTGAAAATAAGTTGGTCAGTGTGTAAGTAGCAAGTTACTTACAATATTAAAAGATTATATTGTTGAATTATCATGAGTGTAAGGAATAACGTTTTATACATCATATCGTACGGAATGGTGATAATGCATTCACTAAAGTAGTACTTTTATTTTAAAATACTAAAAAGATGGTAACCAAAGTAATATTATTCTATTTGAGTGGTGCATGAAATTTGTATAATAAAAAAAAAAAGAAAACTGAGAAATTGGTAGGCGCGAGGAAAAGAGAATGAAATGAGTAGGAATTACCATGAGTTTATTTAAATATTATTTTATTATTTATATAGTCAAAGTTAGAAAAAAAAACAAAAAGTGAAATAATGTTAATGCCCCCCAATACGCGTTTCCTTCGTTCTCTACTGTTCAGCCCTTGTATGGCATCTATTTACCAAGTTGCCACTTGGCCTTAAGGTTTTCTTTTAACTAGTTGATGTCCCGCTCGCGTTGTGGGGCGATAGTCGAATAATGAGCGAGTGTTAGGCAGCTCATTGACACGAAAAACAATTAAATCGAGTCAACTGATTAAAACAAAACGCTTTTATAGTTTTGCTAAAAAACTAAAACAATGACAATATTGTTATTTTTAACTAAGGGAAAGTTTTATTTTTTGGCTGGGGTAAAATCGTAATTTGGCGAAAGCTAAAGTGATGGCAGTACTGTAAATTGGAACCAGGGGCAAAATTGTAAATTTGCGTTTGAACTTGGGGTAACACAGTAATATAAATTTGAAAGGCACAATCGTAATTTTAGGCTGGAGGTAAAACCATAATTTTATTTTGAACCGGGGGCAAAATCGTAATTTTGAGTTGGAGCGAAAAGCATAATTTTATTTTGAACAGGGGCAAAAACGTAATTTTGAACTGAGAGCGAAATCATAATTTTTTAAACGGGGAAAAATCTATTTTTGAAGAGAGGGCAAAATCGTAATTTTAAGCTGAGGGCGAAAACATATTTTTCTTTTGAACTGGGGCGAAAACGTAATTTTGAGCTGAGGGCCAAATCGTAATTTTGAATTGAGGGCAAAATCATAATTTTGAGCTGAGGGTAAAAGCGTAATTTTATTTTGAGCATGGGGCAAAAACGGAATTTCAAACTGGGGGTAAAACGTAATTTGAAGGTGTATAAAAATAATAAACTGTTTGGTCGAATGGGGGAGTGCCAAGCAGCTGCCTGGCACTATTCCCCATCTCCCTTTTGTATAGTATAGAAATATACGACAAGATATTATATATTATATATACTAGGATTTCCCCATCACGCGTTGCGGCAGAGAGTCTGAGTGTGAAACAAACGCTATAGACCAGTTTTGTTTAAACTATTATATTTATAATTTATAACATATATTAAACACCAACTTTTCAATTTCATACTTCGTAACTTATAATTTTTAAATATTTACTTATAATACAAATACTATAATATCATACCCTAACAAATTGAATTGATAATCATCGAAAAACTCTCACATAAAAAACTACTACTATGTGTGGACACTGCTACCTAGTTTACTAAATTATATATTATTATTGTTTTAAGATGAATAGACTTAATAAAATACACATTTGTTATTTTAATTTATAGAACTGATTGTCATATTATAAATAAGTTCTTCTTTAAAGTTTCTAGTATTAGAAAATATAAAAATGTTATCATGGGTTCTGCCAACCATTGTTTATAGAAACAATTGAAATTATAACCATAAATTAAACTGGTGGACCAGCTAAAACAATATGCTATTTCATTTATTCATATATTTTTGAACATTTTTAGGTATATTTATTAATAAATTTATTTAGTTTTATATTTTTAAACTCACTAAATTATTCCACTATGCTTCTATTTATATCCAGAAAGTTTTATTGTGAATTTTTTCTTCAATCGAGTAGTTCTTATTTATTAGATAACACTATGCTTCTATTTATATCCAGAAAGTTTTATTGTTAATTTTTTTTTCAATCGAGTAGTTCTTATTTATTAGATAACTAATTATTTATTATTATTTGTGAAAAGACTTGATAACAGTCATGCCCTTATAATGCCACTTTAAACTTAGGTTTAATTTTGTACTATTTTTTCCTTGAATATAGCATGGGTGTTACTGGCTTAAATATTTGACTGAATTTGATACCTTATTGATGGACCAAATTGCAAAAGCAAAGAAATGATGTGCTCACCTCAAAGAAACCAAAATATGACTGGTGCTTAGGGCTGTAAACGAATCCAAGGTTCAGAAGTTTGTTTATGTTCGTTCGATTAGCTTAACGAACGAACACGAACAAAAAATTTTGTTCGGTTAGTTTAGCAAACGAACACGAACACAGGTCTCGTTCGTTCGACTGCGTTTGTGAATGTTCGGTAAGATGTTCGGTTAAGTTCGTGAATGTTCGGTAAGATGTTCGATACGTTCATTTATGTTCGTTTGATTATTTAAATAATATAATAAATGATAAACCTTTTATTTAAACATATTGAAAACTTGAAACCCTATTTTTTCTAATTTAGCTAAAATTTGAACATTCTAAGACATTTTTGGGATAATTATGTGTAGGTTAGTTAGACTTGATTCATCGTTTGGTGGTGTAGTAAGTTTCTTGTGTTTTAATTTACATTTAATGGTTGTATTTACCTACTTATATCTAACGTTTAAGGATAACAATGTTTTTATAATTTTTTATTTTCTAGTTAAACGTTCATTTGGGTTCGTTTTAATTTGCTTGCGTTTGTCTGTGTTCGAGACCAGTGTTCACGAACTGTTCGTGAACAACTGAATTTCTTTTCGAACGAGCACGGACATAAACTTATGTTCGGTATGCGTTCGTGAACACACGAATATGTTAATTTCCTTAACGAACGAACACGAACATGACCTCGTTCGTGTTCGTTCGGTTCGTTTACAGCCCTACAGTGATGCTAACATGATGTGATTTAATAAGTATTAATAATATCTTTATATATGCTTTTCTCATTTAAAGTTGTTATAAAATCATTACTTGGAAAAGGTATAAGACATCAAATCGACCTTCCTTTCACTTCTTTAATTTACCTGTTTAGAAGAGTTAAGAAGATACAACCACTTTCTTGTATCATGTTATGCTAAAAAGGTTTGAAGTTCGCTTTGTAACGCTTAATTATAATATAAGTTCGTATATGAATATTCTCTCTCTATCCTCTCCTCCTAATGTGTGTATGTGCATTTGTGTAACTATAAATTTGTGTATTGATGTTAAAATATCAAGTGTATCATTTGTTTCTGTAATTCATGTTGCAATATATGGAGGTGTGAAGAAACCCTAGATCAACTAGACTGGAATCAAAGTAGATTTATGGAATGGGCTCTGCATAAAATGGTTAACCATCCGTTTGGTTTCACGATGGATGATGAATAGAACAATACTCCGGTTGATCCTGCAAAACAGAACACCGTTAGCTCGCCACGGGGAGAAGAGGGGTTTTCTCCGTGAGCACCCTCCGGCGTGAGAATAAGTACATGTAGTCGGAAGTAGGTATTGTAAGTGAGAGAGTAGTTGAGAGTGAATAACTTTCCTTGAACTCCAAGTTACTTATTTATAGTCGGTGTTTGGCGCCAAAAAAAGAGAGATTGTTAACTTTAACGGAATCTTTTGTTATTCCGTTAACGTTTGTTGGCAATCTCTTAGTGCACACGGATCATGAGCTCATCAGCGGTTAGGGAGGCGCCACGTGTCAACATGAGATCACTACATCTTATAAATGTGAGCATGCCATCACCGTGATCTTCCTCAGCCGTCTAGATGCTGCCATGTGGCAATTGGTTATAACCTAAAAGATGCTTGCACGATTGGGTGTTAATGGCTTCTAGAAGGTTTCACAGCTGTTACCCATCTATTATTCGCCACGTGTACATTCTGTTATAACAGAAAAGATTCCCTTTGCTTTTGCACCAAGGATTTTGCTAAGGGAAAGTTTCTCAGGATCTACTGTTTCCTTGCGCGGGAAGCACAAGTTAGTTAACTGATCTTCCTTCTTCTCCTTGCTGCTTAGCACAACGTTTGGTGGATGCTTGCTTTGATATAAATATCTGCGCAAGGTTTGTGCATTGAGCATTATCAAACAAGGATGTTCAAGGTTAACTTTGAACCTTGCGCGAGCCCGCGCAAGGTAGTTAAATGAAGCATTATTAGACAAGAATGTTCAAGATTAACTTTGAACCGTGCGCGAGCCCGTTCCTCTCTTGGATACTTGGCGTAAAGTTCTAATAAATCTTATTTTGGCAAAGAAGCCTACGCGTAGTTTCCTTAGAAGTTATTAATGGGTATGGTTTCCTTGATTGGCGCAAGGTTTTTGGGACCATACCCCTTCAAGTCCCCCAGTCCAGTATTGCTCCTATATAAGAATAAAAAGTAGGTGGAGCACTGGACTTAAAATAAATGTGCTGCGCTAGGTAAGGACTAGCCTTTTGTTGCTTTATGCATCTTGATGACGTGTCGTAAGTGAATTTTGAAAAAGTATTTGAATTTCAAATATGCTTAGACACGTGTCACTTATCTGGATGGTGTAGTTGGTGACTACGCACGTTCTTGAGACGTGGTGGTACTGTTGACAGGCTGTCAAGAGTACCTGTCTTACCGTATTTAATGTTTTTTTGGCGACACTCGCGCGGTGGGGCGATTACTGTTCCCCACTCGCCCCTGTGGTTACTTGGCGAAACGTGACGGCCGTAAAAGTCGCTGCAATCAAATCATGCATTAATTGCGGTTAGTATATAAAGGGATCAACGATCCATTTGCTTCAAAGTTCGAGTTATGGCCACCAGTGCAAGCTCTGCTGAAATGTCGTCGTCAACTATGCCACCGTTAAAGTGTTGCCACCAACTTCCTTTTCGCTCCGTCCTGGAAAGCGTTTTTTCCGGAGGCGAATGCCACGGCGGCTGATGCGCCGGCCGGCTATGTTACATTATTTTACGACTATTTTGCCGAAGCGGCTGCCAGTGACCCATTTCTTACTGGAAATTCTTGGTTTTTACAAGATTCACATTTCTCAGTTGAGCCCGATGGGGATGGTGAGGATCCGGCATTTTGAGTTCGTTTGCCGATCGATGCAGATCGTGCCGTCAGTCGAAAAGTTTAGAGTTTTCTACCAACTGCACTGCTCGTTGGGTTTTTATTCGTTTCAACAGCGTGTGCAAGCCAAACGATTGCTGTTGGTGCCGCCGAAGTCCTACCATAACTGGAAGCAGAAGTTTTTCTATATCATGGCAGCGGTGATCCCGATGAAGATGACATTCTGGGGCAGTGATGAAATCGAGCTGGAGACCCTTCCCATCCCTGCCGACGAGGTATGGTATCAAGACGTTAATGATGTGCCCAATATTGTTTTACCGAAGAGGGCTCTCATCGCTGCCGGGATGAGTATTTTCTGGAAGAAGGAACGCCGAGAAAAACAGGTGTATACAGAAGATGGAACTGGTATGTAACCCTTTAATTTCCTAGCAATATCTTTCAATAGATATGTACTGATGCGAAAATGTTTGCTATGTAGCTGCGCCTCTCTACTTGGTCTCTTTCAAGATAGAGAAGGGAAAAATGGCCGCCGTGCCTATTGCTGATGGTGAGGACACTTGGTTCTCACAAATCTTGGGGAACTTTGAGTTGTCCAAGCAGGAGGATCTTGAGGCGCAACCATGTTCGAAGACTGGTAAATAAGTCCATACAAAGCCTAAGTTGATATTGCAATATAACTTAATGGCGCAACCTTTACTCAATATGATTGATTATGTAGGTGATTTGCTGAACTTGGGCGTAGGCCCTGATTCGAAGAAGAAGAAACCAACTGCTGCTGCAGCTGCTGCGCCTCCCCCTTCCAACCCAGAGCAAAAAACCAAGCCATCAGCTGCTACGAAAGCTGAGGGCAAGAAAGGTACACTTCCCATATCTGACTCTTGGTGCAATTATGTGGTGGTGTCGGACTCACTAGAGGGTCTTGCGGCTGTAGGTTTGAAGAAACCGAAGCCAGAACCCATTGACACCTCATCTCTTCCTGCTGCGAACCCAGATGATCCTTTGGAAATACCTTCTAGCCCGGAAGAGGCGTTGAAGCGTACTTCTAGGAAGAGGAAGGAGGCGGAGACTAAAACTCCTGCGCCAACCAAGGTTGCGCGCCCGCGCATTGGTAAGAAGGGCAATCTGGATGCCTTTGCAAAGAAGTTCTCACCTGGTACGTTTAGTTTGTTGCGCATTTCGTCAACCCACCCCCGTCGTGCCGTGCCAAGGCGGGCCTTGATACCATCGACCAATTGTTTGTTTATGCTTTCAACTTGACCATTTGCTTGCGGGTGCGCAACAGAAGCGAAAACATGCTGGATTCCCATTTCGGTCATCCATGTTTGCAGCTCTTGAGCCGTTAAATTTGGACAGTTGTCTGTAATAATGCGCATGGGCAGACCAAAACGGCAAATAATATATTCCCAGATGAATTTGCGAATTACCATCGCTGTAGTAGAAGCTAAAGGTTTGGCTTCAACCCATTTGGTGAAGTAATCGACCGCAACGATGCTAAATTTTACTGCGCCGGGCGCATCTGGAAATGGTCCCACTAAATCAATGGCCCATTGTTGAAATGGCCATGTTGTTGTGACGGGTACCAAAGGATTCTTTGGGCGCAACGTTTTAGGGGCATGCCTTTGGCAGGACATGCACTTGTGCAAGATCTCTACCGCGTCAACGTACATTCCGGGCCAATAATACCCTGCGCTTTTTACTTTGGCTACGACCATGCGCGGCCCAGAATGTATGCCACATAGTCCCTCATGGATCTCCCTGATCAGGTATTGCGCGTCATGTTTGTCAACACAGCGGAGCAAAGGACCCATGTAAGAGCGTCGGTACAGGATACCGTCAATCATTTCATAATTGAGGGCTTTGCATCGTAACTTTCGTGCTTGCGCTCTATCTTCTGGTAAAGAACCATGCAACAGATACATTATTATTGGAGACATCCATGATGGACCTCCTACTTCGATCATTGTCACTTGCCTAAGAGGGACTGATGGATTACTTAAAACCTCGATGCAAACTTCTTTTGCCAAATGCTTGAAACTAGTTGCAGCAAGTTTACTTAGAGCGTCAGCATGTTTGTTTTCGCTTCGCTTGACGTGTGTGATTTTAAATTGTTGGAACTGTGCTATAAGAGCCTTGGCTTGCGCCAAGTATAGAGCCATGATATCTCCCTTTGCATCGTATGTTCCAACTACTTGCTCAGCAACTAATAATGAATTAACATGGGCTTCTAAATTTGTTGCGCCCATTTTGATAGCGAGGCGTAAGCCTGCTAGCAAAGCTTCATATTCGGCCTCGTTGTTGGTGCTTTTAAAATCCAACCGAATTGCATATGTGAATTCTGCTCCCTCTGGACTTATTAATCAAAGACATGCTCCAGCCCCATCACTGTTTGATGCGCCATCTGTAAACAATGTCCAGGCTCTGTTGTCGATGACTGGGACTGGGTTTTGGATTGCTTGGCATTCTTCAAGCTTATCAGCAGGAATTTCAGCGATGAAATCTGCCAAAACTTGGCCTTTGATAACTGGTCTAGGTTTATAACAGATGTTATAACCTCCCAATTCTATTGCCCATTTCACAAGTCGTCCAGAAACGTCTGGTTTGGCCAGGACTTGGCCTATGTGAAAGTTTGTTAAAACTGTAATAACATGTCCAGAAAAGTATCTTCGCAGCCTGCGCGAAGCATGGACCAATGCTAAAACTAATTTTTCCATGATTGAATACCTTGTCTCTGGATCGTTCAACATCTTGCTGATATAATAAATTGGAGACTAAACCCCTTCGCGTTCTACCAGCAAGACAGCACCTACTGCTACCTCAGATGCAGCAAGATATAAGACCATGGGTTCTTTTTCTCGAGGAGCAGTAAGTGTGGGAAGTTGAACTAAACAATCTTTCATCTGCTGGAAAGCTTGATCAGCTTCAGGAGTCCATGCGAACTCTTTGCTCTTTGTACAATTGCGCAAGGTTCGAATGAACGGATAAGATTTTGCAGCATGATTGGCGAGGAAGCGGTTTAGCGCAGCTAACCTTCCAGCCAAACGTTGCGTCTCTTTGATGGTAGTAGGAGAAGACATTTTTTGTATTGCATCAACCTTTTCGGGATTAACTTTGAAACCGTCTTTGGTGACGATGAAACCCAAAAATTTGCCCTCCTCCATGCCGAATGAGCATTTGCTGGGATTTAACTTTAGGTTTACCTCGCGCAAAGAATTAAAAGTTCTTTGGATGTTGTCTAGCATAGTGTCTTCTGAATTACTCATAATGACCAAATCATCCATGTAGACTTCCACAGTTTTCCCAATGTCATCTCCAAACACTGTATCCATCAATCTTTGATAAGTAGCTCCCGCATTGCGGAGGCCAAAAGGCATCTTGGTATAACAAAAAATGCCCTTCTCCGTGTGAAAAGCGGTTTTATCTTCGTCTTCTTTTTCATCAAGACTTGATGATAACCTTTATAACAATCTAGAAAACATTTCCAGCGAAAGGAAGCTAATGAGTCAACCTTTTTGTCAATCTCAGGAAGAGAATAACAATCTTTTGGACACGCTTTGTTTAGATCTTTAAAATCTACGCACATCCGCCATCCGCCATTATGTTTCTTAACCATGACTGGGTTTGCCACCCAGGTCTGGTATTTGACTTCGCGCAGAATACCAGCATTTAATAACTCGGTGACTTGTTCGTTCATTGCCGCTGTCTTTTCTAACCCGAGGTTGCGCTTTTTCTACACATCTGGCTCTGCTGATGGAAATACATTCATGCATGTTTCGCAACGTCGCGCGGGACACCAACCATGTCGGCAGGTGTCCAGGCGAAAATGTCTTTTTTGCGAAACAACAGTATTTTAAGCTTTGCTTGAATTTCAGTACTGACTGCAGGTCCTAATAAGATTGTCTGCTCAGGGTACTTATTGTTGAGTACCCACTTTTCTGGTTCATTACTTGGCAATGTCTTGCCAGCCTTCATAATTGGTTCCTCAATTGACATAATTTCTTTTCGCACATAAAGTATAGCTACGCCATTTGGTGTCGGAAAACCACAAGCAGCATGCGGAGCGGAAGTAATCATACTAAAATCACGTTGCGCACGGCGTCCCAATATTACATCGTGACGGGAATTTGCCGGCATCACCATGAAGTTGACGTTACTCGTTCGAGAGCACTTTCCATCAGATAAACTGACAGGAAAGAGGATTTGTCCTAGAGGAAAGACAGCCTCATTGCAGAACCCAGTTAATGGAAAATCAACTGGTTCCAAGCGTGCCTTATCCTCAGGATCTAGCTGCTTGAAACACTGCTCATACATGATATCCATGGAACTACCCGTATCTATAAACATAGAGTCTGTTTGGTAGTGCCCAAAGATACCGGTGATAACTACTGGCCGGTCTTCTTGGGGACCTCCTGGAACGATAGGAAAAATGACTTTCTGTTCGCGCCAAGTGTTGTTTTGAAAATGTTGAAGGCTACGCTTGCGCGATGATCCACCTTGAATCATGGAAACGTGCTGTTTCCTTTTCTTGTTACTAGGCCCTTCGTTCTCGTGCGTAATCTGTTTAATCTCTTTGCGCACATTTTGGACTAGATGTGTAAGCTTCCTGCTCTTTAACGCTTTCTCAATCTCCGTGCACAGACTGATGCAATTATCTGTTGTGTGGCCGATGTCTCTATGATAGTCACAGAACAAATTTGGGTCTTGCCCTTTTTTGTTTTTCATTGGTTGCGGCTGTTTAAACTGATAATTCTCAGTGCTGAGAACCTCAGCCAAAGATTTCATTAAGGGAGTCCGTTGACGTTCCCTATTCTCCTGCTTAATCGCTTTAGAGTTGTTATCTTGTTGATTGTTGCTCGCGCATCAATTGGTGAATACGGAGAAAACGAATTCTGACTTGACTCTTTCCAGTTTCTCTTATACTTGCGACTACCTTTACTCAGGTCTTGCGGACGGTTCTGAGGTAGAGGTGGCCGGTTAGAACTTAAGTTGCGCTCAGTCTGAGCATAAACCTTGGCTGCCGCCATGAGTTTATCCCAGTTTTTTGGAAGGCCAGTTGTACCGGACAACACTTTAATCATTTCGTCACACCTTACCGCATACTTGAATTGCGCGCGTATAAGGTCTTCATGGACATCTCCAATTTCCAGCACCTCTTTATTATAACGTGTTATAAAATCTTCGAGGCTTTCATCGTCTCTCCGCCAGATGTTCATTACATCTGAGGAGTCGCGCACGTATCGCCGTTGTTGACTAAAGTGTGTAAGAAAATTTTCTTTTAAGTCATTCCAAGAGGAAAGTTTACCTGCCGGCAAATTATCAAACCAAAGGCGCGCAGCGCCAGTAAGGGTTTGCACAAATAAGTGACACCACATTGGTAGTGTCCAGCACCCGAGTAACCCTACGCCGGTAAAGAGGCGCATGTGATCGTCGGGATCAGTCAAACCGTTAAACTTTCCAACGTTGGATGGTAATTTTGCTCGCTCCATCGGAGCCAGTGCTATCTCTCTGGTAAACTTTGATTGTTCAGCTGCTTCGGTTGGGCGATACACCAAATTGTAATTATGCTCAGCTTCTGGATTGTATACTGTGCGTACTTTTGGCCTGTAACTAGCATGTTCTGCAGATATTCGATTAAAAATACTTGCATTATCCCCTTCCTCATAGGTTCTATCAAGCTCATCGTGTTGGGTGTCCCGTTTCTGCGAAGATCGCGGGCCCAAACGAGAGTGGGACAGATGCGCGACGCTGAATGTTGTCTTCTTGCCTTCTATTACCAGAATGAACAAGATCATTCCTGGTTTTAGAATGAATTTATGTTCCATCTTCAGGCATGCGCTAAGGGGAACGAGCATGACCTTGAGTATTATAACTCAAAACTCGAGGTGCCGGCAAAGCACGGACCTGAGGAGCGCTAACCGGAGCTTGAAAAGCTGGAGTTCCGGTTTGGGCACATAACTGAGCATACATAGCATTTAGAGTCGCTTGATATTTGATTAACCACGATAATGGAGTCTCTCCAGGTGGTAAAATCGACGTAACATCAACCTGAGGAGCCGCCGGCGTTACAGGAATACTCGCATGATTAGGATCATACTGAGCATTAGCTTCGCCGGAAGAATCCTCAACTATTTGTCCGTCGACCTGAGGTCCGACAACAACGCGTCGAATCCCTGATCGAGGACCTTGAAAAGATGATCCGTCAGCCATGATGCTCAGATCTAAGTGAAACGAAACGAAAGGTGAGAGAATCGAAATCGGTGGGCGCCAATGAAGAAACCCTAGATCAACTAGACCGGAATCAAAGTAGATCTATGGAATGGGCTCTGCATAAAAGGGTTAACCCTCCGTTTGGTTTCACGATGGATGATGAATAGAACAATACTCCGGCTGATCCTGCAAAACAGAACACCGTTAGCTCGCCACGGGGAGAAGGGGGGTTCTCTCCGTGAGCACCCTCCGGCGTGAGAATAAGTACATGTAGTCGGAATTAAGTATTGTAAGTGAGAGAGTAGTTGAGAGTGAATATCTTTCCTTGAACTCCAAGTTACTTATTTATAGCCGGTGTTTGGCGCCAAAAAAAGAGAGATTGTTAACTTTAACGGAATCTTTTGTTATTCCGTTAATGTTTGTTGGCAATCTGTTAGTGCACACGGATCGTGAGCTCATCAGCGGTTAGGGAGGCGTCACGTGTCAACATGAGATCACTACATCTTATAAATGTGAGCATGCCATCACCGTGATCTTCCTCAGCTGTCCAGATGCTGCCATGTGACAATTGGTTATAACCGAAAAGATGCTTGCACGATTGGGTGTTAATGGCTTCTAGAAGGTTTCACAGCTGTTACCCATCTATTATTCGCCACGTGTACATTCTGTTATAACAGAAAAGATTCCCTTTGCTTTTGCACCAAGGATTTTGCTAAGGGAAAGTTTCTCAGGATCTACTGTTTCCTTGCGCGGGAAGCGCAAGTTAGTTAACTGATCTTCCTTCTTCTTCTTGCTGCTTAGCACAACGTTTGGTGGACGCTTGCTTTGATATAAATATATGTGCAAGGTTTGTGCATGGAGCATTATCAAACAAGAATGTTGAAGGTTAACTTTGAACCTTGCGCGAGCCCGCGCAAGGTAGTTAAATGAAGCATTATCATACAAGAATGTTCAAGATTAACTTTGAACCTTGCGCGAGCCCGCGCAAGGTAGTTAAATGAAGCATTATCAGACAATAATGTTCAAGATTAACTTTGAACCTTGCGCGGTAACTTTGAACCTTGCGCGAGCCCGCGCAAGGTAGTTAAATGAAGCATTATTAGACAAGAATGTTCAAGATTAACTTTAAACCTTGCGCGAGCCCGCGCAAGGTAGTTAAATGAAGTATTTATCCAAAGAGAGTGTTCAAGGTTAACTTTAAACCTTGCGCGAGCCCGCGCAAGGTAGTTAAATGAAGCATTTATCCAAAGAGAGTGTTCAAGCGCAAGGTAGTTAAATGAAGCTTTCCTCTCTTGGATACTTGGCGTAAAGTTCTAATAAATCTTATTTTGGCAAAGAACTCTGCGCGTAGTTTCCTTAGAAGTTATTAATGGGTATGGTTTCCTTGATTGGCGCAAGGTTTTTGGGACCATACCCCTTCAAGGTGTAACAACTTTGGCATTGTTGTATTGTCATAAAGTTGTAGCAACAACTTATAAGTTGTTACACGTATTGGTTATTAACAAAGGGGCTTGTATTGTGCAGTTATAAAAGCAGAAGGATATAATGTGTTAAAAATAGAAAGATGGAGGTGCAAATGGAAACTTGGATTGATGTGCGGGTATAAAAGCATTTTAGGGTTTCACTTGTACTATAATCATTCTCTCTTTGTTCTTGTATCCTTTCTCTTTCTAGGGTTTGTTAGGGTGTGTTTAGTATCGGGTAATGGAATGGATGAAAGAATGAAATAAGTGAGGGAATGCAATGGATTGTTACCATTTCATGTCTTATTTGGTTACCATGTGGGAGTGGAATGAATTATTATTGTACATTGTTCGGTAGACAAGAAAAACGAAGGAATAAAATCAGCGATGAGTGATGGTGGTCAGTGGTACTGATTGTGGGTGGTTATAGGTAGCGGTAGTGGCCGCGGCGGTGGCGAGTGACGGTGGATGGCGGCAACGGCGGGTTGCGGTGGCGACCGTCAGTGGTGGTTGGTGGCAACGGAGGTGGGAGTGGGTGGCGGCAACGGTGGTGGCTGGTGATGGCGTCGACGGTGGTGGTGGGTGGCGGCGACCGTCGGTGGTGGTTGGTGGCAACGGAGGTGGGGGTGGGTGGCGGCAACGATGGTGGCTGGTGGTGGCGTCGACGGTGGTGGTGGGTGGTAACGGTGGCGGGCGCGTAGCAGCAACGGTGGTGGTTGGTGGCAGCGGCGAAGGCGGTGACAGGTTGCGGGTGGAGTTGGCGATGGCGTTGGTGGTGGGTGGTGGCGCTGTTAATGAATGTTGCAAGAGGAGATGGAATGAAAAAAAAAACATGGGGGGTGGATGCAATGATTTTGAGGGAATGAAATGTTTTATGGAATGCCTTATGGAATGGGTGATTCCTTTTCATTGACCAACCAAACACTCTTTTCTTCGTTCTCTCGTAATAATCCATTCCATTCCACCTGTCATTCCTGCATACCAAACACTACCTTAGTTTCATTGTTTCGATCCTATGTGGTCGTGTATTGTTGAATGATTGATCATTGTATTGTTCTATTAGATCTTATACTTTGTAAGATCTAAGGGTATTTGGGTGTTTTTGGTTTGGGTTAAATTAATAAGATTTTGTTCACCTGTTTTGTCGCTATACTATTGTTATGTGTTAGATCTATCCTTTTCTTCTATTGAACTTGAACATTATAAAATCAAACAACTTAGCTACAGTAATTGGCATTTGACAAAGGTCACAAAGCCTCATGCCTACATAGCAAAGTCGAGAGCTCCATATTATAGCTTAAATTCCTTGAGTTTCTAATTACTCTTCATATTGTTCAATCCGGTACAGATAGACCCATATCTTTTTATATCTGATAATAAAACTGCTATATTACAATCAATAAGTATAAACTTTACAGTCAAAAGTGAATTTTTATCTAAGTTTGGTTTATTGATAAGTTCCTACTTTTTCTAAGTTAAAAATTTAACCCTACTCATAAAAACATGACCCAAGAAACATCTCTAAACTTCACCCCAAAGTCACATCTATGAATATCACACTTTCTTTTTTTGAGAAACCACTTTAACCTCTTATAAGTTGTAAATATGAATTTCATCTTATAAGTTGTAAATATGAATTTCATCTTATAAGTTGTAAATATAAATTTGTCCCTTTTGCCTTTGATACTTTTGGCTCCCTAGCGCCAGAAGCTATCCACTTCTTGGCGAGGGTTCAACGGGTCGTCTACAACAATTGTTCAACCCCAAGGGGCAAGGGTTTGTATTTGGAAGGTTAGGATTTGCAATTCAGAAAGGATTGGCGGCGCAGCTTGTTGCTCGGCTACCTTCTGTTTTGATGTAACTTGGCAAGTTTTCTGGCTTATATATGAATTATATTTATGTGCCAAAAACAAAAAAAAATGAATTTCATCCTATGTTTTTTTTTTTTTGTGGTTGTGAAAATTAAGGGAGTTAAGTGGTATTTGATTTGCAAAAGGGGACGAATAGGATTTTATTTTTTTAGTTTGAACAAATGAAGGAGTTCTATTTTAGCGTAGTGGGCATTGGAGTGGGGAAGGTGACATTAATAACAACATTATTAATTTGATTATTATTGTTTATTATATTAATATTATAATTGATATCGGTGAGGAAGTGAAGATTTGGGTTTGAGGCCAGAGGTCTTAAGTTTGAATCTGATCCTAACTGGTATTTACCGCAGTGAGCCTTCAAACGATAGGTTTTTATCGGAACGAGATATGTTGGGCTTGAGCTACCTAGCGTTGTATGTGGTTGCGGGCACATAGGGTCACCACCCGTGTTGCCGGTCTTTTATTTCGTTGGTCATCAAAAAAAAACCATTGTTATAGCTCTACTGTTTTTGCGCTTACTTCAATACAGAGGTCTTTGGTTCCAAATAAGGCAACATTTTGTTTTCTTAAAAAAAAAGTTCATTTGTTCAAGCTTAGGGCCATAAAGCCCAAACATAAAGAAGAAAAATGTTCCAAAAATATTAAGTTTGTAGCATAATACATATAGATATTATCATATTTATATTCATTTGTAAGTTTCTTTTTTGTTTGATTTGTTTTTATTACTTTTAATTGTTTATTTATATTAAAAGGTTTATTTAAGTTAATTTTTCAGTTTTTTAATTTGTTTAATCATTTCTTTATGTTAATTTTTATTATTTCTTATTAATATTAACACGTAATTATTTAAAAATATAAATACCTATTTTTTCTACTCGCATAGACCCTGTGTCATCTCTTACATGCCCGCCACATATTTCTTCTAACTCAAAAGTTTTTTGTTTATAGTTATCCTTTATCGATATATTTATATTTATATTTATATTTATATTTATATAAACTACAATTCTCAGGGAGGGGAATAGTGCCAGACAGCTGCCTGGCAAATTCCCATTGGTCCAGTCGAATTACGATTTTGCCCCGTTTAGATTTCAGTTTCGTCATTGGTTTTGTTTTTAGCCAAATTACGACTTTGACCTCAGCTCAGATTTATAGTTTTGCCACTGTTTTTGTTTTTTTTGGTCAAATTACGATTTTGCCCCCAATGTAAAATTCGATTTTACTGTTTTTTTACAAAACCATGGTAGTGTTTTGTTTTAATTGGTTGGCTCAATGTAATATTTATTCATGCCAAACGGTAGTTTTCCCATCGTTTTAGTTTTTTTTATAGCAATAGTATGGTAGTGTTTTGTTTTAATTGGTTGATCGATGTAATTTTTTTTTGAGATTGTGTTATGAGTAGTATGTACAAGTAATTGAAACACAGAAGTACATGCTATGAGAGAGAAATATTCAGCTTAGTGCCTCACAACACGGGAAAGACAAAAACTAGTTTATTTAAAAAATGTAAACCTTGTACAAAAAAAATGTTTGCCAATGCAAGTGACTTTTAATGTTATGTATTGGCTTGGATTTAAAAAATACAAAGTTACAAATTTTCAAACACATCTACCCATATATACCGTGTGCGCATTCTTTTAGATACCATCGAAAAAAGAAAGTCCGACCATTGTTTTAGATCATAAGATTTAAATAAGGTGGTGGTGGAGTGGTAAGAGAGAGACTTGTTGTTTTAAGGGACTCAAGTTTGATACCTGTTTTCCCTACTATTTTCTGCGGCACCTGGTGATGATGGGAGACCAGATGAATAAGTGGAGATCGCTAGTTCGATCCTTGAACTAAGCGGGTTTTACTTCATCGCACTAGGTGAGGGTTTTTCCCGGTTTGAAGGCGAGTATATCTCAATATGATGAAGCCCATTCGAAAGATTCGTTGCCGTTCAAAGAAAAAAAAAATCTACAACAAAAATATCATTTAGAAATGGCAAAATTGTCCGTTTAAAATTAAAAGCAATGGGTATTCACAGAAAGTGTCTCATTCAATAAGAATTTATTTGTATCCTCATAAACTCCCTTGATTCTTATCTAATTTTGAATAGGATCATGCTATTCATACACTTACTATTTTATTTCCACACCTTGAAGTGTTAAGTTTTGGTCAAAGCTCAGTATATAGGTCGGCGGACTAGACAAAGGCTGACGGGTGTCAGTTTTTGTCTGGTTGACCGGACCTATATGCTGAGCTTTGACTAAAGCTCAGCGCTTCAGGGTGTGGAAATAAAATGATCGGTGTGTAATTAGCATATGCTAAGCTTTAGACAAAGCACAACGCTTCAAAGTTATACTCAGCGCTTTGGCCAAAGCTTGGCGTTTGGGTGGTTTTTTTTATTTTTTTAATTTAATTTTTATTCAAAAACGTATGTATACTTGAGGTATTTTGTTATTAATGAATGTTGTTAAAGAAATAGATCTATCATTTTGAGTGAATTTTAAGATTTGTCCTTTATCTATATACCACGTTTCAAGCGGTGTCCTTATCTTTACAATTGACAAATTTTGTACTTTATGTTTCAGATTGTTACACGGTTTGTCCTTTAACCCTAACTTAGTTAATTTTTTCTGTTAGATCAAATCATGTGCAAGGCACATGAGGGGCAAAACACATGAGGGTATAAGTGTCATTTTACACTATTTTGGTTTTCTTTTAAACAATTTCATACCCTTAATTGGTTTTCTTTTAAACAATTTCATTCACACACAAACTCTGGTAGAAAGAGAAAGAGAAGAGAGAGCGCAGGAGAGGAAGATGGAGCCGGCTAGGGTTCCGACGACTCCACCGACGCCGTTTTCCGACGTCTACCACTTCCACGACCAAAAATCCAAAATCCGACCACCCATCAGTATTTGAAATCCCTTAATGTTGGTGAATGTGTGACAGAGATAGAAAGATCGGAGAAGAGATAGAGAGAACCAGAGGAGAGAAAGATGATGATGGTGAAGAACGATGACGACGACGGTGAATTCCATTGACGACGGTGGTTTCTGGGATAAGGCCTTGTGTAGTCGTAACGCCCCCAAAGGGGCGTTTTGCGACATGTGGCGCGCCACGTTAGCATGGGGCGTTATGCCAATAGAGGCCGTAGTCATAACGTCCCTACCTCATCATTACTCAATTATTGATTTCCAATTTTTATAATTAATTTATAACTTTATAAATTAAAAACAATTTCATTAAAATAAAAATATTACCCTAAAAATTTAAAAAAACATTTCACTAAAAATAAAAATAAAAAAAGTTACACTAAAATAAAAATAAAAAAAGTTACACTAAAAATAAAAAAAAAAACATCAAACTAAAATAAAAACACTCAAAGATTATATTTTTTTTCGATTCACTCCTTTTGTGCCAACGTCATCTTCAACGCTTTACCGGTTAGGTGGTCATGCGGTTTCGAGTAGAATTCAAAGTCGTAGGCCCATTGCCTATCCCGCATAATCTCGGTCACTTCTCGGTTCTCCTCCATACGTTTAGTCCCTAAGTCGTGTGTGTCTTGAAGGCGTCGGTTTACCTCCAAAAATGCATTAGTCATGTCGGATGACATCGACGATGACTCGGGCCTTTTCGATCTCGCACTGCTTCTTGAAGCGGTTCGGCGGGTCGTGGTAGCTCTTCAACCGGCTCTTCCTCCGGAATATCGATGTTTCGAGCGTCGGAAGTCGGCGTTTCGGGTTCACCCGACTCCTTGGTTTTTGATCTCTTCGACGGCCTTTTATTCGCAGACCGACCCGAATTCGCTCCTGCCGTAGGGACGTCGGCCCATTTGGGGCTATTCCGAAGAACTTGCCAACACTTTATGTACGCGAAACTACCATTTTTCTCTTGATACTCGATTAAGGCGGCTTGGTTGGTTCGTATCGGCACTCAAACGTGGAGGAATGAAACCTCGGTTGAAATGATTCATGGTTAAAAGATTGTAATTTTTTATAAAAAAAGGGAAATAGGATGAAAGTATGTGAAGTGTGTTGAATTTTTATAAAAAAAATGAGAGATGAAGGAGTATTTATTGAGTTTTAAAATAAAAAAGTTTTTTTAATATATGACCGTTTGTCAACGGTCGAATTTTGAAAACAATTTGCAAAACGCCGCTTTGAGGAAGGCGCCCCTCACATTTTTTTCCCCATAGCGCCCCACGTAATGGTGTGGGCGGCGCTATGGGGCGTTTTCGGCTCCCAGACCGCCCTCATGGCGCCCCACTACGGTAAGCCTAACGGTAGGCGGTTCACGATGGCGTTACGGGAAGGACCCGATGTTGATGGTGGTTGAGCACAGTAATTTCGGTGGCAACGATTCCGTGAGTTTTGTTCACGCACCACTTATTCAAATGATGTTGGCCAACAATGAGGTTTAATTGAAAATTTTAAGGTTATAACATTGTTTTTGTCAAGTTTTTTTTTGGGTACCACGTGTTATGTAATGTTGGCCAACAATGAGGATTTTTGTTTTTGGACTACTCTAATTGAAATTGAAAGAAATATGATATTAGAATGGTGGTGGAGGTGGTGGTGGTTGTGTGGAGAGAGAGGTTTTGTTTTATTTGTTAAATTATTTTAAAGTAATAAGTAAAAAGACTAAACTACTCCTGATTTAACAGAAAAAATTAATTGAGTTAGGATTAAAGGACAAACCGTGTAATAATTTGAAACATGAAGTATAAAATTTGTCAATTTTAAAGATAAAGGACACCGCTTAAAACTTGATATGTAGATAAAGGACAAAACTTGAAATTTACTCTATCATTTTTATATTATTTCGACTCCGTTATCGATTACGTTGACAAACTTTATGTTTTCCTTTTCAAGAAATAAAGATATTTAGCAAACTCTATATATCAAAAGCGAAGTAATGATAGTTATTTATGGTTTGTCACGGTTTAGTTTTCGTTTATGTGTAATATGGTACGTTATGTTTTTTCTTAAAAACAAATGACTTTTTGTAGAAAAAAACTTTGTTTGATTGTCTATGCTTTGAGTTTAAGTCCGAGCTTATATAGCTTGAGTTACAGATTTACAATTTATAAAAGTTCATTTTTATTAAATTATACAAGCCAGTTTAATTAACATCGTATAATATATTGCAAAAGAAATTCGAAAAGATTATAAACATTCCAAACAAACAACGTATAAATAAAGATAAACTGCATAAATATATAATCAGTTTGTACATACACAACAAAAGTACAACTGAATGTCTAAAAAAATTTTTATGTCGATATCTTATTTAAAAACAGTTTTTAATGTTGATTAGTGTTTTTTAATTACATTTATATATTTGTATAGTTGAAATTGACATCGATAGACAACACAATGGGTTTCTTTGGTAAGATTACTTATGTTCTTTATTTCCGACATGCATATAACTCTTAAGTGGTTGGTGTTGTGTTCGTCAACCATGGACATTTTATCCATGTAAAGCTTGAAGAATCGTATCCAATGGATGAAATGTCCACCGTCGACGAACACAACCGCAACCACTTGAGGAGGTTCCTCAGCTTCATTCGACAAGTAAAGGTGTGTTTATTACCAAAGAACACAACCCGTATGACCAAAATAAGCTATAATACGACCAATAGAAACATAATACGCCATAACAATCAATCTACGCACTAATACGACACTTACAGACAATAAAGGACACGATACCGAATGTCACTGACACGACCCTTACGGCCAAAATACGCGATAGTACGGAACAATAGTGACAATACACATCATAATACGACATTTAATGATAAAATATGTCATGTACTGATCCAGTAGGACGCATATACATATAAAACGGCACGTTGGACCACAAGTGAAATCGCATGAAAATATGGAATACGACAACACACGTAACCGAACTTATCCGGAATGTGCCATATAGACCATATACTTCATAAAATGACGTGTAACAACAAAATACGTCAAAATTCGACAAGTATAAGTGCGTGTTTGAATTAAAATCAAATTAAAAAAATCAAAAAACCACCCAAATGCCGAGCTTTGGCTAAAGCACTAAGTATCACCCTGAAGCGTTGTGCTTTGGCCAAAGCTCAGCATATGCTAATCACATACCCACCATCTTATTTCCACACCCTGAAGCGCCGAGCTTTGGCCAAAGCTCAGCATATAGGTACGGTCAACCAGACAAAAGACAGACGCTGAGTTTTGGCCAAAGCACGGCACTTCAGGGTGTGAAAATAGACCAAAGGTGTGTGTGACAGGGCTATTTGAATATTCATCAAACTCGTTGCTCTCTATTTTGTTTTGATATCATCAAAAGTCTGTTTTTGATTCTTTATGAATTATGGATACCATGTCAATCAAATGGAACCTTTAGTCATTTATATGATATGATATGAATATAGGGTTTAAGGGTCATGAAATGCTCCTACATGTACCCTAGGCCTATGGGGGATGACCATATCCTTATGGTGTATGTACTGCTTTTTTAATGTTATAATGTTGTCCATGTGATGCTTTGTATGAAATAACGTCTAATGTTACATATCTAAGAACTTTTTATATTAGGTTTTTTTAGTAGATTTTTATTAATTCTTATATTTTTTTTTTCAAATCATACGAGTTTCTTACTATTTTTTTCCAAATTAAATGGGTTCCTGGGAACCCATAAAAGTGGCCTGGATCCACCCCTGCTACTGTTTAGCGAGGCCTTACCATGGATTAACGTAGTTTGTGATGATTCTATGACATATTTCTTGCCTTGTTTTAAAATGAACTCAAAAGCTTTTAATATTGCTTCATGCTATCTAGAACCCTCATGTAATTATTTAGCTTCACTAATCTATTTTCTGCTATGTGATGGGTAGTGGTACATGTTATGTATTCATAAATCTTGTGTGAATTTGCATCCCAATTGTTTGGGAAAAATGATACTTGATGTACTTATTATTTGTAGCAGGTTGTACTAGGGAAAATGGATTGACAATGAATAAAACTGCTCATTGGACATTTGGTCAATGACGCTTCTCTTAGGCGTCTGCTCAACGTCGATGAAGCGTCTCCCAACGAACACTTTGCATGCCATAGTTGGTCAATGCTGACCCAATGTTAGTGAACTTCGGAATCGAGATAACAGTTTATATTAGTAGTTTAAAGAGGGATTTAGGCAGTTTTACTAGGGTTTATGAAATTTGGAGAAGTTTAGGTGTTTTGGGGTGACAGAAAGTGTAGAAATGTGAAGAATAGTATCATTTAGTTGATTGTCATTTTGGATAAGAATATGTGTGGCTATTCATTCAGGTGGTGTTTGTTTTTATAAAAAAGATCTGCACAGGCTCTTTTGCCTGCGCCGCGCAGATCACGCGCAGACATTGTAATCCCTAGACTTTATGTTTTTCCGAAGACGTTTCATTAAAAATGTTGCGCGAGCTCTTATTGGTGCAGACTTGGTCTAGCAACTTTTAAGATCTTCTAAGGCCTGTAGAGGGTTAAACACCACCACCACTACCATCGTCCGTACACCAGCACTAGTTTATTTTAGAAATCTACATACGTTAAAAAAAACAACCTTCTTCTTGCAGACTGCAGAGGTTTGGTCTACCTATTCTTCTACAGATGGGGTCCGCAGACTGCAGACATTTTACCTCTTAAAAAACAAACTGCACCTCAGAAATCACAATCAGGTTAGAGATTATATATATCATCATATAAGTAACAACTTCCTTTAATCAAGTTTTATTTATGCACTAGAATTACTCACAAACAAACTTAATCAATGGTTTTTACAATTAAACTTCAACACAAATTAGTTGTCATCCATGTAGTCCATGGATAATAGACATTCTAGTTGGTTTATTGGAGCCTCCATTTTCATCTATATAAAAACACATTTTTCTCTAAATTTTGTTAATTTTTCAAAAACATCTTACATCCCCCTCTCTATCTCTATCATCGAAATGGGATCGTTTTTCTTTGGGATTTTTTTTCTTATACTTAGAATAATGTAATAAAAGGGTTTATGAATATATGAGTGTTACACAAACACAAGTAAACTCTATTTTTTGAACTTATAGATAACTTTCTAAAAGATTTATTTGCTTTTCTTTCATACATGCAATTGTGTTGTTAATGAAACAAGCTTAATTGTTTTTCAATCATTAAAGTATTCATGTTCTAGATATTGATGGATAGCTTCAGTACCCTACTGAGGTCCTTGGAACACTTTGGACTAGGTAGGTCGTTAAGTATGTACCTAGATTTGGACCGGGTACATCGTTTTTTTCTTAACGACAAATTTTAATTTTTTTTACTCCTTGTAGTACTTGAACTCATGATCTTTTAAATTAGGTGCTCTAAGAGGCATTGTCTCTCTCATTGGGCCACCAACCCCAATGGTATACACGAAGTTAGGTGCTCCAAGAGGTATTGTCTCTTTCATTGGACCACCAACCCCAGTAGTATGTACGAATTGAATCGTGTTTTCGTTTGCTTCTATTTAAAGTAAAAAGAGAAAAAAAAATGTTGCGCTTGTACGTAAAAGAGAAAAAAAAGCTCCAAGTGGGGTTCAAACATCTCACCGTTGATTAAGATAAAAAGAGTGAATTTCAAGGATTGTCCTTTATTTTTATACCCATTTTCAGACGTTGTTCTTTATGTTCAAAATTGACGAGTTTTATACTTTATGTTTTAAAATCCTGCACGTTTTGTCATTTAAGCCTACCCCAGTTATTTTTTTCATTTAAATCACACCATACAAGGGTAATATAGTCTTTTTACCCATTTTAATTAATAATACAAGTTTTGTCCTTTATGTTTGTCCAAAATTACAGGCGGTATCCTTTACCTTCAAAATTGATCAGTTTTGTACTTAATGTTTGCAAATCTTGCATGGTTTTATCCTTTAGGTCAAAACCAAATTGAATGTTTTGTCCTTAATTTTTAACCAAAAATATGAAGTGGTTATGGCCTAAAGGACAAACCATGCAAGATTTACAAACATTAAGGACAAAACTGATCAATTTTGAAGGTAAATGACAGCGCCTGTAATTTTAGACATACATAAAGGACAAAACTTGTAATTCACTCTAAAATATAATATAGTGTATTATATATAAAAAATATATAAGAATGTATAATATACAGATGAAAGATTCCATCTCTGTATCTCTTTCTAGTTTCTCCCCCTCTCTCTATCCTCTTCTCAACCTTTATCCATCATAGAACAGCCAACAACCACCACTATATCTCACACACACATTTTTCGTCCAATTGAAACCCTAACCCTTCCTTTATACAATCCACCGGAGCTCCCACCGCAGCCGCCGGAGCTGCTGTTGTAGTCGTCACATCGCCGGGGCTGCTGCTGCGGTTGTCACAACGCCGGAGCTGCTGTTGCGGTCGTCACATCGCCGGAGCAAAACCACAACATGTGGTATGCGTGCAGAAAAGCACAAAATTAATGAGTAGCTCAAGCTATTTGTTTGAATTTTGAAACCCTAAATATAAAATCTCAAAACAGGGGAATTGTAATTACCAGAGATAAGAGATGGATCTTTGAATTGCCCGGATACACTGGCACCGGAGGCATCGGTGATAACTTCCTTCAGGCGTTGAGTCGGAAAAAAGAATGATAACCCTCTTTTGTTTTAACAAAATCATCTTTCTTGATCTGTTATGTTATTCTGGATTATTGGATTTACCAGTACTACTAGTGTTCGTATCATTAAATTTGAGAATATCATCTGAAGCTGATATATTAGTGGTGCTGGTAGGTGATGGTAGGGGGGTTGCCTACGGCCGTGAGAGAGAGAGAGAGACAGAGAGAGAAAGGGAGAGAGAGAATCCTGGTTTAGTTTTCCTACGGCTGTGTGTGAGAGAGAGAGACAGACAGAGAAAGGGAGAAAGAGAGAGAGAGAGAGATGGGTGGGGTGGGGTGGGGTGGAGGTGGAGGTGGAGGTGGTGGGGCGGATGGTGGTGATGGCTGACTAACTGATATATACGTATAAAGAGAGGTGAGAAAGAAAGAGAGATAACTTTTGAAAATGGTTGGATTTTTATATTATTTACACAATTAGTGACATAAATGCCCTCATATACAAGGCACGTGATCAAATTAAACTGAAAAAATTAACTGGGTTAGGCCTAAAGGATAAAACGTGCAGGATTTTAAAACATAAAGTGTAAAACTCGTCAATTTTGAACATAAAGGACAGCGTCTGAAAATAGGTATAAAGACAAACGACAATTCTTAAAATTCACTCAGATAAAAATAAGCCTCAACCAGTTTGCTATGTGTGACCTTTGATGACTGGTAATACAAGAGCCTTATGAACGGAGAAAAAAAAAGAAAGACAAAAATATGTTCCAATTGAGGTTTGAACATGCAACCTTCAATCTAAGAAAAACATGGTTAACCACTATTAAGTGTCATCTTTAAATTTATTTTTTACCGATTATTTAAATGGAGTCAGCATTCTAAAAAGTATGAGGTCAATGAAATTTTGGTAGTATGCCTAACAAACAAATTTTTAAAAGAGTAAACTGCGAAAATGGTATTTGAGGTTTGGTCACTTTTCCATTTTAGTCGAAAACCTTTCGAATTTGGGTCCTCTAATTTCAATTTTGTTTTCATTTTCATCTAAAAGTAAAATCTGGTCAGATTTTACTCCTTTTCCTCCTTTTTGATTAAAGGCAAAATGGCCAGATCTTTCAATTAGCATCTAGACTTTTTTTTGTTCTTTTTCTCCATTTTGATTAAAGGCAAAATGGCTAGATTTTTAAATTTGTTATAATAAAACATTAAAAATCCATTTTGCCCTTCATTAAAAAGGAGGAAAAATATAAAAAAGGCTAGATGTTAACTGAAAAATCTAACCAGATTTTAGATGAAAATGACAACAAAATAGAAACCACATGGACCCAGATTAAAAAAATGAGTTTTCAACTAAAGTGACAAAAGTGATCAAACTTCATGTATTATTTTAGCAGTTTACTCTTTTTAAAGAATGCGAGATTGTTTGACCAGGTTATATCTTATTGGGTTCACCCCTATATCAAAAGATTCATATAAATGGACTAATTAATTACATTTTTAACAGAAAATTTCGGGATGCTTATGGTTCGGTTTAAAACTGTGAAACCGTCTAAACTGGTTAATCGTTTGATTTCATGGTCGGTCGATTCCAAAAGTTTCAAAATGTAACAAACAGTTTGATTTACGGGTTATGGTGGAAACTGCGCATAAAACCAAACCGGACCATAAGATTTGATATTGTATTTAACTTTTTGTAGATATTTCATATTAATTAAATTTCTCCAAAAGTCCAAAACCCAAGCTTTAGAAGCGAGGGGGAAAAAGATGATAAAGAGGAAAAAAAACACGATAAAAAGAAGCAAGTAGAGACTCGAACCTGTGGTTAATATTTTAGTTGTATAATAATGTGGGGTGAGTTTATTGTAAAAAAAAGTGTTTTTTGTGAGAAAGATAAGAAAAAATCTAAACCATTAAATTTTTAATCTAATGGTTGAGATATTGATGACAATCTTGTAAATATTTTTTACCATTAAAATAATTAATATTCTAGATTAAGGGTATAAAGGTAAATTTAACATTTTTAAATTTAGAAAGTCACATGCAATGCACATGCAAGTTCTCACTTTCTTTTTTTAAACTCAATAACTTTTTATACGTAACTCGTTTTTAAAAAAAAATTACACCATAATAACGAGTGTTTTTTTATCTTTAATATGAACCATATTGTTATAGAGTAAATTGCACAAAACGTCCTTTATGTTTCCTCAAACTTGCAGGTTCCAGCCTTAATGTTTAAAAGTTGCTAAAAACAGCCTTTAAGTTTATTTTTGTTGCGGGTACAATCCTTTACAGCTAACCACGTTATTAATACTTGTTAAATGGCCTCCCATGCATAGCATGTGAGGGTAAAACCGTCTTTTCTGCTAGTGAGGTTATAAAACCCAAATAAAATCCCAGACCCATGTCTTCATTGCTCCTCTTCTTCAACCTACCACACATTCTTCAACCTTCATCCACAAGCCCAAATAAAATCCCAGACCCATTACATTCTCCCAGAGAACATCAGTAACAACCGTACCAAACTCATCATCCACAAGCCCCAAATTATACTCACGTCTCGAACTCAAATCCGCTAGGGTTTCAAATGCCGCTAGCAGAATCTGTCTCGTACTGGAAGTGCGGCTGCCTCCGAGCACTCGGTAGAAATTAATCAGCATGGGAACGTAGCGGCCGGTGGTGGAGGATACGGCGGCATATGAAACGATGAACTCGAAAAAAGCAAATCAAAAGGCACCAATGGCACTAATTGTTTTGTTTTACCAACAACGGTTTCACAGCAACTGCATCTTCCATATCTCTCCTCCTACCACACACAGTTGTCACGCCAAATCTAGCTTCATTATTATCGCAAACAGTTTTACTAACCGCCTTCGTCTCTGGTTTGAATAAACTTACCACCGCCTCCGTTTCCGACAAGCATCCGATACGATTTTCTTCTTTAAGTTCCTTGTCACATACCTGAACTACCTTCTCGTACTCAACAGGCAAATTTAAAGCTTTAGATTCAAACCCACAATCAATGGTCTCAAGACTCTCAACCTTCCTCCGCTTTTTACTATTCTCCGGGAGAGGCGCAACAACATCAGAAGCCGCAGCAGCAGCTAGGAACTTCAACCGGTGAATTTCCATCTGCCGACGCCTCGATTGACGAGCTACACCTCTCGGCTCAACGGTGGACGGATTCTCCGTCTCACCAACAACACCACAACACATACCGGCCATATTCAAATCGGTAATTAGTTATTATTCAGTATTCACCACAAACCGGTAACCAATTGCTTCACACAAACCGGATAAATCGCAGAGGAACTCGAATTGTTTGGTGTCGAAACGGTGGTTGAATCTGCTAGGGCGGTTGGTAAGATCAGTTAGTGTTTTAGATTGGGATTTTTTAATATCCGGTCGGATGTTTTTTCGATTCCCTAATGTTACACATGTTGATTTAGTTCAGGGGACTCTGGTTGGCGATGAAGAATTATGGATAGGGTTTCAATTGAAGGCGAGGATGAAGAATTAAAATGGTACTCTGGGTTTTGTGGCTTTTATAAAAAGAGGAATTATAAATGACAAATATGCCCTCACGTGTTAAGCATGTGAGGGGACTAAACTGAAGAAAATAACGTGGTTAGCTGTAAAGGATTGAACCCGCAACAAAAATAAACTTAAAGGCTGTTTTTAGCAACTTTTAAACATTAAGGCTGGAACCTGCAAGTTTGAGGAAACATAAAGGATGTTTTGTGCAATTTACTCTATTGTTATACTTATGTAGAGGAAAAATTAAGTTTCGATTGAATGTTTTAGTCCATGGTGTTTTTTCTATGTTCATACAATGGTGTTTTAATTGTATTGTGATTCAAGGTGTTGTGTTTTACAGTAAAACACCGTGACGTAAATAAGACACCATAACATTGCAAATAATGAATTATGATTCAAGTCATAGTGCTTTAACATCTAGAGTATGTGATTACAGTCATGGTGTTTTAACATCTGGAATAACAATAGAATCATTGTAAATGTTAAAACACCACGACTGTATTATGATTCAATTCATGGTGTGTTTGGAATCTGTATGGTGTTTAATACCTGCAAAAATAACAAAAATCATTACAAATGTTAGAACACCATGGCTGTATTACGATTCAAGTTGTGGTGTTTATCTGGAATTCGTATGGTGTTTTATACGAACTGATGATATATCCCTAAACTAACTGATGAATTCCTAAAATAACTCATGAATTCAGTTACAAGATTATATCTTTAATTATATCATTAATTAGGATTATGGGTTAAATTACCATCTTACCCTTAAACTAATAAAATAGATAGGGACATGTGTTATCACCATAATCTTTCTTACACTTTTAGTCCTTTTTTTACAGGATCCTCTAGCTAATAATGTGTATTATTTATATTTATATTGGGCTAAAATATTAACCATTTACACAACTAGCTGTATCTATTCGTTTTGGTAAATTCTTATCTTCTAGCTTCTTAATATTATAAAGCATGATTTGATGTGTTTATTAAATTTGCTGGTTTACGCTTCTATTACGAAGTTCTATACAACAATGTTTTTGGCAATTTTTATTTGTTATGTTTCATATCTTATTTTGGAAAAGTTGTATTATGATTCACTCAGTAATATTGTGAAACTAAACGTTAGTAATTGTTCGGTTTGGTATGGTTTTAAATTTTAACGGTTTGGTTTCGGTTCTCGATAATCAAAAACTATTATTAACGGGTTGACTTAAAAACCGTTAAAATTAGACCACGAACTAGAAAAACTTTTGGTACGGTTTTGAACGGCCAACAAAAACTTATATTAAACCAAACTAGCAAGCGGTTAGAAAGTTACACACTACATACAACATATCAAGAGAAAAAATAGGAGAGAAAAAAGAAAAGAATGTTAAAGGTCTATTTAGTATAGAGTAATAAAATAGACAAGGGATGGAATGAGCGAGATAATGGAATGGAAAAAGTAATAAAATAAATCATTACCATTCCATAGTATTGTTTGGTAGGTAGGAAAAGAGTTAGAATAAAATCGGCGATGGGTGGTGGAGTTGGCGATGGGTAGCGGCGGCGGTGGTCGGTGGCGGGCGGCGACGAGTGGTGTCACCAAAAACGGTGGGTGGTGGAGTGGTGGGCGACGGGTCAGTGACAGAGAGTGGCGGTGGTTACCGATGGCGGGTGGCGGTAGCGGTGGCCGGGGTG
This sequence comes from Scalesia atractyloides, assembly GCA_947069175.1. NCBI lineage: Eukaryota > Viridiplantae > Streptophyta > Magnoliopsida > Asterales > Asteraceae > Scalesia > Scalesia atractyloides. The sequence continues at coordinate 11,507,115 of CAMTDV010000006.1, read as the reverse complement.
GCGGTGGCGTTGGTTGGCAGTGGCGCTGGTGGTCGGTGACGGTCATTGTGGCGGTGATGGAGGCTGGAGGGTGGCGGCAACGACAGATGGTGGCGGGTGCTGTCACACCTCAACCGATGACGAAAACATAGAGTCGAGACGTAATAGATTGTTCAAAGACGCCATAACACTAAATTTGCGATATAATTAAGATTCAAAAAATTTATTTTCGTATAATCGACTAAAACATTACATTCTTCAAGAAAATGGAAAATACAACAATCGGAAATCAAGTCTACTACATCGTAATCGCATAAATAAACTAAGCGAGTTTCTAAATCCACCGTTAGTAGTTTCTTGTGAAAGCATCATCAAACATTTCTTGCAATATGTATAAAATTTCCGTCAACACAAATTATGTCGGTGAGCATACTAGTTTGTTTACATAGCATAAGTAAGAATGAGTCTCAAATCCACACATTTATTGTATACTAGATCATGTAATCATACTAGCATGCAATAGCTACAAATTAACCAAAAGTTTCCACTGGCGTAACCTTATCACCGAAGTGAATAAGACTGTAAAGATTGAATACTTAAAAATGACCCGGGGCGGTGTGCTAATCCTATATCGCTATATGTTAAGGGTGGCTTTTTAAAGTTAATGATAGATAGCATGCATAAGATTTGTCCTAGAATGTATAAACAAGTAGCATAACAAGTAAGGATATTTAAGGATTGAGTGTTTGCATAAGATTTGTATGTGTGTGTGTAGGATCTAAGTGTAAAGAATTTGTGTACTCAAACAATACAAGAACAAACAATTTATAAATTGTAATGTAAGTAATATAAACACACATGTTGAAAGTTATATTAAACTCCCCCTCAGCCTGATCACACACTTCGCTGCTCGTACAAAAGGAATGAATGTGATAATCAAATCTCTAACAGATGAGATCTACTTATACAGGTTCCAAAGCTATGTTTGTAATAAGCTGACATCACCCTGATAGTGACATCTTACATTCCTAACAGAAAAGATTCCATAGATGTTAGCAAACATCTCTGGGGATCTAACGTCCGATCTAAGACAATAAACGTCATCATGTATAGGACAAAAGATACAAACATCATCGTGTAGAGGACAAAACGTACAAACGAGAGTGACATGTGGCCGATCACAAGACGCCAATCCACCTATCCTTAAACCTCCACTGATGGTTGACAATAGACGAGACAACAAGTACTTCCAGAAAGCGACGTGTGGCCAATCAGGTCCCGTGGACATACTCCCACCTCTGCGGACATGTATTGTCATGACAAAGGAGACCAAATGGATATTCTTTGACAATGACACCTCGTCCAATCCTTCTCCAATCTTTCCAAATCCTTCGGCTATAAATACCACACTTCTCCAAATGTTTAAGCATCTGATACTATCCTATCCTATCCATCTTGTTCTTATTACTCTCACACTAAACTCTCTTTCTCTCTAGGAAGAACGATACTTATTCTCATGCTAGAGGGTTGTGACATCCCGGAAAATCAGGTATCTTTCCTGATTCGGCTACGTTATGTGTTTACGTTACGTGTTACGTTAATAATTTAATTTTATGTGATTGCACCAACCCGAACCGTTGAACCAAAACACTTATCTTGTTTGCCGTTCCAACTCACCTGCGTAGCTCGAAAATAAGTATTGTATAATTAACACACGACACGTATAACTAGAGGTTCATAAAATACGTTACATTTAGAACCCGAAACCCAAGCTATACGCGCACCTCACTTTCAGCTCATACCGGATCAAACCCAACCCGCCACCCACACCCTTGCGGCCCAAGTTAATCCAAACCGCCCCCCCCCCCTTGGTCCCTTATGTATACGTATGTATGCATGAAGGTTTTAGAGCATTCACAAACCCTAAGACCTCCTTGGTGTGCGACGGCAGTGGAAACAGCCCCCCCTCATTCGATCGCTACTCCCTCTCTCTCTTGTTCTTCCATCCTTCTTCAAGGTTAGTAAAGTCTTATGTGTTATGTGGCTGCGTTTTTGATGATAATGATGATATGTACTTAAGGTTTTTGGTGTGGTTCTAACATGCTCTATGATGAATATGATTGTTGATGGGTTATTGTTATAATATGTTGCATACATGTGTTTAGATGGACTTATTCGGCTGAAATCACAGGTAAATACTTGAAAATAATAATTAGGATGGGTATAATATACATGGTACTAATATGGACTGAATGGAATAAGTCGTTAAGTTGTATGATCATTAGATTCACTAAAGAGAATGACTAGAACACGAGTAGAGCCGAAACAGAATTTCTCCGGATTTCTGCAGCCAACTTCCGTTGGCTATAGCTAAGTCATAACAAATCGAAAAATGGATTTTCTGAATCCTAAAACGTGTATTGTCGAAAAATGCTTCTAATGGCGTTGAAATGGAATTTTTGGACACCGTTTACTATTTTTAAAAGGTCGTTTTGTACAGCAGCTGAAGCTGCGTTTTTTACCTGCAGAAATTACATGTTGTGTGTTCTGTTATATCCTGTAAACCGAAAGGAGTTAGGTCACGAATTTTTGCAGAAGATACTCCCAGGTGTTTAAAGAAATCTCCAACTGGAATTTCGTGAATCGGACGCACGAGCATTTTTAAATGTAATTTACCGTGAGTGCAGCCAGAAAGTGACGAATCTGACTGCAGCTTAGTAAATGATTTTTTTTATTAATAATTGGTAGGGTGTAAGTCTTGAAAATTTTACACAAAGTTTTATGGACTGTTTGACACGTTCTGTAAATTAATTAGAATTTTTGGACTACTGTAACTATTTTATAAAAATTCGTGAAAACAGGTCAGTTTCAGCGGTCAAGGCTGGAGCATAAACAAGTTCAGTTTCTTTCATAGTTGTATTGCTTATGTCATTATGTACCGATTTAACTTGTCATATGATTAAGTGAACATTTTGATAAGTTGGATTCCAAGGATTAGATGTATATGCACACGTGCTAGATGTAATGAATATATATGTGGTGTGAATGTGTATATGTATAAGTTGTCAACATGGGTACTTGGTATGTGTAAGTTGCGTGAATAGACTATGTGTATTTCGTGAACACGCTAATAATAAGTGGTAATCATAATAGGACGTGATTGAACCACTTCGACTCTAATTTACGTTAAAAGTCTAACCGAGCAACTTCAGGTGAGTTCACGGCCCCTACTCTTTTAAAGGTTTACAAAACACAGGGGGAGAAAACATGTACACGTTACAGTGTTGTATGGGTTATACATTAAGGTACAATAACGTCTTTCTATTTAAAGTTATGTTATACGGTTATGGTCACAAGGAAGCATATATCACATGTCAGTCCCCTTAACACTTACGATGCCGTTAGTATTGGATTATAGCGAGGGAATTTTTAGTAGTACTACTGGGCCCGACAAGCCCCACTCGAACTGTCGCGCCAGTTAGACCGAATGTTGATGGTCACAGGTGTAGAATTTGCCTAACATTTTAGCCATGGTTAGTGATAGACCTGGCACAACAGGGGCAGCAACGTCAGCTTCGGATCGAACACTTTGTTGACATGACCTAGGTTAGCTACCTAAACATATAACATAAACTGCTAATCAATATAACAACACAGTTCGGGTTTTGAATTGTGATAACTTATACCAACACGATTCGGGTTTTGAATCGGGAACAACTTATAGCAACACGATTCAAGTTTGAATCGGGAACAACTTATAACAACATGATTCAGGTTTTGAATCGAGAAACTTGAACATTCTAAATTGGGTTTAGCTTAGAGGTTACCTATCATAACATACTGGTTTGGGATGTGAACCAGTGGAAACAACTTATCTGATATATGTAAACTAAAACCTGTGAACTCACCCATCATAATTGTTGACACTTGATTTTTACATGTTTTCTCAGGTTGCTAAGGTAGCACACATCAGGACTAGGATGCATTATGGTGTCGCATTGATTTCATCAAATATTTAGACACAACTTTAAATTACATTAACTATTTTGGTTTTGTAATTATTACGCTTCCGCAACTCAATTGTATAAACAATATTTTCTCATTAATGAGCAAACAGGAATATTTTTTTTAAACTCATAGAGTGGTCCTTCAGTGGCTTTGATCATGGTTTGTCACGCGCCTCGTGGTAAAACCCCGCAAGTGGATTTTTGAGGGTGTGACAGATTGGTATCAGAGCCAATGGTTATAGTGAACAGGTTTGCATTAGAGAGTAGACTTAGTCTATAGCCTTAGACAATGCATTAGTCACACACCAACGCAAACACTCATACCTGACATACAAGAACACTCATACATGATATGCCTACGGACATGGCATCAAAACTTACATTAAAATTGCGGGGATGTCTACAGCATCCACTAAACCCCCTACTGATGAGGAATACACCAAACACTTTGTATATTCATCCCTAGTGGTGATGTCTGTGGAATCGCCAACAACTTGAATCTACTCCTATCTGAGGGCCGTGAGACGGAGCCTCTAGAGGAGCGTTTCCCATCACAATCACCTGTACTTCTTCCTACACCACACAAATGAGCAAAACACTAGCTTGAGCCTACCGATGGTACTATCGGGTATGGTGAGATTTCTCAAGTCCATGATTGGGACGACATACAACATTGATGCATATCTCTTGGGAGTTGAGTTTATCAACAACGAGTCCTTTCTCTACCTACCAACGACATTACCCCGGCCCCACTAGTTCTACTTTCTTTCAACCTGAGCACGTGGGCCTCTCATGAGGCACCCCGCGTTAGGGCAGTTCGTTGCACACGTTATTGCATAACCATTGACATCGAGATGTCATCATTTTTCCCGAGCCACGTTCTACATCTTTGGTTGATATTCTTCGAGAGAATGGTTGACCATGAAGCTAAGAACACTCTGCCTATTGTACACCTGAACTCTAACCTGACTCGGATGGTGGAGTGGTTGCTTTTATTTTTCTGGTAACCTACATTAATGAACCAGTTTCATCTCTCGAAGTCACATTTCATGTGCATGTTTGTTCCATGCACACTCTTACCTCTACGATCCGCTGGATTGGATTCTCATGGTGTGTTTCAACTTGAGTAGATCCTTAGATCAATTGATCCTACATTACTCTTTCTGATATAAATTTGAGTTTATCAACATTTGGATTATTGACTAAGCTTTTGATAACCCTATCATTTTGACAACACTTTGTACTCGAAAAATTAAATCTGAGGGACATTTTGACACAAGATAGATGGAACTAGGGTGGACATGCAAACCAACTTATTGTTACGGGTGCACACGTAATAGTAATTTGCGATATATGTGAACCCTTGTGAAACCCTGTGTGTGGATAAATTATCCTAACATGTGAATCTCATATTTAAAACTTCCACTGTCAATAGAATCTCTCGTAACTCATTCAACGACTAACTGGTGTCATTAAACTTGTCCAGCAGTTGATGGACGCAACAATTAGATTTAAGATCTTTGTAGACACATTGAGCTATCGTCACTGGAATCCCTCGTTATTATTTATTTATTTATTTATTTTTCTTTTCTCATGTACAAGTCTTAGTGAAACTAAGATTCTCATCAGAACCTGTTATCTCGATTGAAACCCTAACAGAAATCGTAGGGTAAACCCTTCAACATCAGCATATAAACGAATTATGAAGCATCTCTTGTACGCTCACACCTTATCCCTTGCCTTAGCTATAAAATCTCCTTTGACCCCTTATACTCGGTCCTGTTGCTAATCTTAAGTCTAACCTGATGAACATTGCAACATATCCAACCTTACAAACGGATTTCCACAAAATGGTCCCATCATCTTATGGACATCAGAAGACAAGATGTAAGTTGTTCAACACCCATATAAACATGATGACATAAACAATAATCTTACTCCTCATATTGCTAGGATAGTTATTCTATAACAGTTTTCCCTTCTGAGCTAGTTTATCTCCTAGCCATTGCATTGATCGATGCTTATTGTTTAATGCGAGAGTTAGTTACTGTTGACGACGTACACAAATCTCTCACTCCATTGTCGTGGTCGCACTACATCTTCGAAACTTTACGCATAATCTCCCATCAAATCTGTGTTCAATTTTTTTAAAGAACTCGGTGAACTCGTCTTTTTGATCCTTGGTGATCACTTCTTGAAACCTTGAGGATGGTGAAGAGTTGTTGATACGATCATAGCCCCTTAAACATGTTTTCGAGTCCTTTCTTTGAAACCGCTTGACTCCACAGACATATTTTAGATTCATTCACACGACCTAAGGAAACTCCTCCGAATTTGGTTGCTTACTGACACGATAAATCGCACACTCATCTAAGTTCATGGATCAAGGTGAATTATTCCTCCTTCGCGTGTGGGCGAGCCCGACAACTTAGACGGAGGTTTCAGTGAATCTTAACACTACGAACTCGTGCGGTGACCATTCTTCGATGGTAAATTCTTGTTATGATTGATATATCCACGTGACACCCCTTTTTGACAAATGGTGTTCTTCAATTTTTTTTACCTTATGCAACTTGTATACGACCAGCTATACCCCTGACATCAATTAAACCCCTGTTATAGATCCTTGCACGCTTACGCATCGATTGAGACTACCCTTTTTACATGTTTCCACATCCATTCGGGATATACTTCCCGGATTCTATGATCCTTATCCTAACTACATTCTTCGCGAACTCTCGCTTGGAGGTGTTACTCTCTACGAACGTTACTCGAGGAGCAATGGCCATGAATATCACAGATATGGAGGTATCACGAGAACTGTCCTTAGAACTCGTTACGAACGAGGCAGGTTCCCAGTCATGACATTCAAACTTAGCCTACCATGACGATTATGCCACTTGTTTTTCCTTTGACGACATCAAATCTACTCCAAGAACTAGTAGGAATCCGAACGATACCTACACCTTACCATGGAGCCCCTACCACAGAAAAAACCTTATGTTTAGCTTCTAACGAACGACTTTTGATGTTGCGAAGCCCGCTTTTCTTGATCATAGGCACAAACCCTCACAACTCTAACTCGAAATACTGCTCAGTAATCCGCGTTTCAACAGTTGAAGGTGAAACTCTGTAGTACACCCATTCTTTCATTACCAGAAGGCACAGACGATTTCGTTGTTTACTGTGACGCGTCTATCCAAGGACTCAGTTATGTGTTGGTGCAACATGAGAAAGTCATCGCTTGCGTAATCACGCCAACTCAAGGTTCACGAAAAAGAACTACACTACCCACGGTTTGGGGGTTGGAGAGCAGTAGCTTTTGCACTGAAGATAGGGAGACATTGCTTGTATGGTACCAAGTGCACCATCTACACCGATCACAAGAGTCCCCAGCATATCTTCGATCAGAAGGAGTTGAACATGCGACAGCATCGATGGGTCGTACTCCTCAACGACTAGGAGTGTGTGATCTAGTATCATCCAGGCAAGGCCAACATGGTGGCTGATGCCCTCAGTCATAAGGATAGCAAACCTGAGCGTGTATGTGCGTTACAGCTTTCTATCCGCTCCAGTCTTCCTACCCAGATTCGTGATGCTCAGATTGAAGCATTTAAAGAAGAGAATTTCAAAGCTGAATCCCTACTCGGCATGGAGAAGAAACTTGAACGCAAGGGAGACGACATTTATTATTTCATGGAACGCGTATGGGCTCCATTCTAAGGAAACTTACGAGAGCTTGTGATGGACGAAGCACGCAAGTCTCGTTACTTGGTGCATCCTAGTTCTGACAAGATGTATGAGGATCTCAAGACTTTTTACTGGTGGCCCCACATGAAAGCTAACATAGCGACTTATGTTAGTAAATGCTTGACCTGTGCTAAGGTTAAGGTTGAATACCAAAAGCCGTCAGGACTACTTCAACAACCAGAGATCCCAACATGGAAATGGGAGCAAATTTCCAGGGATTTCGTCACTGGCTTGCCCAGATCCCAGTGAGGAAACGACACCATCTGGGTGATTCTTGATCGACTGACATAGTCTGCACACTTTCTGGCAATTAAAGAAACTGACAAGTTTCCTACACTCGCAGACATCAATTTGAAGGAAGTAGTAGCCCGGCATGGAGTGCCAATATCCATCATATTAGACCATGATTCACGTTTTACTTCTCATCTGTGGCAATCAGCACAGAAATCCTTGGGATCACGTGTCGATTTGAGCACAACATATCATCCTTAGACTGATGGTCAAAGTGAATGTACCAATCAGACCCTCGAAGACATGCTTAGAGCGTGTGTAATCGACTTTGGTAAAGGTTGGGAGAAACATCTACCTTTGGTAAAGTTTTCCTATAACAATAGCTATCACACGAGTATCCAAGCAGCACCATTCGAGGCGTTGTATGGACGAAAATGTCGATCGCCCGTTTGCTGGGCGGAAGTTGGTGATAGTCAAATCACTGGTCCAGAGTTGGTTTTGGAGGCAACTAAGATAGTACAAATCCGGAATCGTATGGCGGCAGCTCGAGATCGCTAAAAGAGCTATGCCGATCAACGACGCAAACCGTTAGCATTTCAAGTAGGTGATCGGGTCCTACTGAAGGTATCACCTTGGAAGGGTGTGATTCGTTTTGGAAAAAGAGGTAAACTAAACCTGCGATACGTTGGCCCTTTTGAAATCACAAAGAAAATCGGTCAGGTAGCTTTTGAGTTGAACCTTCCTAATGAACTCGGTGGAGTTCACAACGTTTTTCATGTCTCAAATATGAAGAAGTGTCTATCGGATGAAACACTAACTGTTCCCGGGATGAGATCCATGTGGACGAACAACTACGGTTCATTGAGGAACCAATCGAAATTATGGACCGAGAGGTCAAAACACGAAGGCATAGCAAAATACCAATTGTCAAGGTTCGTTGGAACTCTAAGCGTGGGACCGGAGTACACTTGGGAAAGAGAGGATCAAATGAAAGACAAATATCCTCACCTCTTTGCACCGGAATCACAAAATCCAAGTAACGCGAACTTAATTTCGGGGCGAAAATTTAACTGGGGGAGAATGTGGCAACTCAAAAACATTTCCCCTACTCTAACGTTTTCAAACTCATGCTTATTCAATTTTCGGGACGAAAATTCCTTCAACTTGGGGATAATGTGATATCTCGGAAAATCATGTATCTTTCCTGATTCGGCTACGTTATGTGTTTACGTTACGTGTTACGTTAATAATTTAACTTTATGTGATTGCACCAACCCGAACCGTTGAACCAAAACACTTATCTTGTTTGTCGTTCCAACTCACTTGCGTAGCTCGAAAATAAGTATTGTATAATTAACACACGTCACGTATAACTAGAGGTTCAAAAAATACGTTACATTTAGAACCCGAAACCCAAGCTATACTTGCACCTCACTTTCGGCTCATACCGGATCAAACCCAACCCGCCACCCACACCCCCTTGCGGCCCAAACTCCTTGCGGCCCAAGTTAAACCAAACCCCCCCTTTGGTCCCTTATGTATACGTATGTATGCATGAAGGTTTTAGAGCATTCACAAACCCTAAGACCTCCTTGGTGTGCGACGGCAGTGGAAACAGCCCCCCCTCATTCGATCGCTACTCCCTCTCTCTCTAGTTCTTCCATCCTTCTTCAAGGTTAGTAAAGTCTTATGTGTTATGTGGCTGCGTTTCTGATGATAATGATGATATGTACTTAGGGTTTTTGGTTTGGTTCTAACATGCTCTATGATGAATATGATTGTTGATGGGTTATTGTTATAATATGTTGCATACATGTGTTTAGATGGACTTATTCGCCTGAAAACACACGTAAATACTTGAAAATAATAATTAGGATGGGTATAATATATATGGTACTGAATGGAATAAGTCATTAAGTTGTAAGATCATTAGATTCACTAAAGAGAATGACTAGAACGCGAGTAGAGCCGAAACAGAATCTGTCCGGAGTTCTGCAGCCAACTTCCGTTGGCTGTAGCAAGGTCATAACAAATCGAAAAATGGATTTTCTGCAGAAATTACACGTTGTGTGTTCTGTTATATCCAGTAAACCGAATGGAGTTAGGTCACGAAATTTTTGCAGCAGATAATCCCAGGTGTTTAAAGAAATCTCCAACTGGAATTTCGTCAATCGGACGCATGGGCATTTTTAAATATAATTTACCGTGAGCTGCAGCCAGAAAGAGACGAATCTGACTGCAGCTTAGTAAATGATTTTTTTTATTAATAAGTGGTAGTGATGTAGGTCTTGAAATATTTACACAAAGTTCTATGGACCGTTTGACACGTTCTGTAAATTAATTAGAATTTTTGGACTATCGGAACTATTTTATAAAAATTCATGAAAACAGGGCAGTTTCAGCGGTCAAGGCTGGAACATAAACAAGTTCAGTTTGTTTCATAGTTCTATTGCTTATGTCATTATGTGTCGATTTAACTTGTCATATGATTATGTGAACATTTTGATAAGTTGGATTCCAAGGATTAGATGTATATGCACACGTGCTCGATGTAATGAATATATATGTGGTGTGATTGTGTATATGTATAAGTTGTCAACATGGGTACTTGGTATGTGTAAGTTGCGTGAATATACTATGTGTATTTCGTGAACACGCTAATAATAAGTGGTAATTATAATAGGACGTGATTGAACCACTTCGACTCTAATTTACGTTAAAAGTCTAACCGAGCAACTTAAGGTGAGTTCACGGCCCCTACTCTTTTAAACGTTTACAAAACACAGGGGGAGAAACAGGTACACGTTACAGTGTTGTATGGGTTATACATTAAGGTACAATAACGTCTTTCTATTTAAAGTTATGTTATACGGTTATGGTCACAAGGAAGCATATATCACATGTCAGTCCCCTTAACACTTACGATGCAAAGTATTGGATTATAGCGAGGGAATTTTTAGTAGTACTACTGGGCCCGACAAGCCCCACTCGAACTGTCGCGCCAGTTAGACCGAATGTTGATGGTCACGGGTGTAGAATTTGCCTAACATTTTAGCCATGGTTAGTGATAGACCTGGCACAACAGGGGCAGCAACGTCAGCTTCGGATCGAACACTTTGTTGACATGACCTAGGTTAGCTACCTAAACATATAACATAAACTGCTAATCAATATAACAACACGGTTCGGGTTTTGAATTGTGACAACTTATACCAACACGATTCGGGTTTTGAATCGGGAACAACTTATAGCAACACGATTCAGGTTTTGAATCGGGAACAACTTATAACAACACGATTCAGGTTTTGAATCGAGAAACTTGAACATTCTAAATTGGGTTTAGCTTAGGGGTTACCTATCATAACATACTGGTTTGGGATGTGAACCAGTGGAAACAACTTATCTGATATATGTAAACTAAAACCTGTGAACTCACTCATCATAATTGTTGACACTTGATTTTTACATGTTTTCTCAGGTTGCTAAGGTAGCACACATCAGGACTAGGATGCATTATGGTGTCGCATTGATTTCATCAAATTTTTAGACACAACTTTAAATTACATTAACTATTTTGGTTTTGTAATTATTACGCTTCCGCAACTCAATTGTATAAACAATATTTTCTCATTAATGAGCAAAAAGGAATATTTTTTTTAAACTCATATAATGGTCCTTCAGTATGACTATAACTTTGATCCTGGTTTGTCACGCGCCTCGCGGTAAAACCCCACAAGTGGATTTTTGAGGGTGTGACAAGAGTGGTTACGACAAGAACCCCCACCTGTCATTCTCGTAACGAGCTCACGGTGTTGCTAGTTTTGCAGGAATCATCCAAGGATTAGAGGTTGCGAAGATCAGAATTACTTTACCTCTGGTTGAGCATTAGAATAATCCCCTGCGGGTTAGATTTGTGTTTCTTTAGACATGTTCATTTAAAATAAATTATAACTGTAACAACTCCGAATTTCATTGTTATCTTTTTCTTTTATTTTTATTTTCCATTGTATTTCCATTTGTATTCCGAGATTCGTTTATAAGAAGGTTATGTTAATTAAATTATGTTAATTAATTACAATTATGTATGTTATATCGCATCTAATCGCTTATTAAATCGCATCGCTAATCTCATCGCATCGCAACTCGCAGTAATTGTATGGTTTTATGCTATTTATGTGTTGTGTATGTTTGTGGTTATGATTACGCTCGCTATCGCATCGCTCTCGCACACTCAAATCGCTAAATCGCACTATTATATCAATTATAACGCTAAATATAACTATCTAATACGAACCGAATCGGCAAACGAACACTTAACGCGAAATCAGCAAACGAAACTTGGTCACCAGGCCAAGTTCGGGCGAACTTGACTACCACAAATTCGCCCGAACTTGCCTGAGACACCAGAATCCTTTACTTTCCACAAGTTCGCTCGAACTTGAACAAATATGTACAAGTTCGGCCGAACTTGACTGAGACTCCTTGCACATCTAGCCAGTTCGCCCGAACTTGCATAAAATTCATGCAAGTTCGACCGAACTTGACCCACCAGCTCTCCATTTTTGCCTTCTCCTATAAATACTCAGCTCCATTCTCTCATTTGAACTTGCTGTAAGTTCGCCCAGAGCTCCCGAAACCCAAAACCCTATGTTTCTAAGTAAGAATCAACTCGATTTCAACTACAACGATGTTCAACAACGGTTTACAACGATTTTGCACAAGGCTCTGCCTTCGTTTTCATCAAATCTCTTTTGTTTACGAAAATCTTCATCTTTCTCCATAAAAAATTCTGTTTTCACTCAGATCTATACTAGATCTGAGCAAAACCTTTTGAATCCTTGATTTTTACACCATTTTGGACTAATGACGTATGTTTTGTTCACTTTTGAGTGGAACGAGGCGTGTCGAAGCTAGATCTCAGATCCGGAAGCACAAGGACGAAATCTTCACTATACACAAGCTGGACTAATCCTTACGAACCATCAAGTTCGCCCGGATTAGCCCGAGTTTCTGTAAAATGGCTAAGTTCGCTCCAAAAGACCTCTCCAGCCTAAGCTTTACTTAGTGGCTTAAGGTTGGAGGGATGGGCACTCGATTTCCTCAACAAACGACGCGAAAACGCAAGATTTTGGACCCATAAACATCAAATTCCCTCGAGATTGCACTGATTTTGTACAACTTGCTAGTCAAGTTCGCTCGAACTTGCCCTCTAAGGGTCAAGTTCGGCCGAACTTGAGTGCTGATGACCAACTTTCCCATGGAAAACCCCCAAGTTCGCTCGAACTTGCAAAGTTTCCAAGGAAACTTCACAAGTTCGGCCGAACTTGTCTCTCTTCAAGCCCTCACAAGTTCGACCGAACTTGTCAAGTTTCATTGAGAAACTTACAAGTTCGCCCGAACTTGACTCTAACCTCAGCAATACTATACAAGTTCGCTCGAACTTGTATGATTACATACAAGTTTGGCCGAACTTGCCTACTGTTCAATCCAAACTTAACCGTTTCAGCTTTTCGGAGACTGATGCACTTCCGTTCACGTATGTAGGCATATCCGGCGCTCCTCTTCACCTCTCGACAGTCGTCTACTCTCTCCTAAACACACCAACTGTGAGTATACTTGACCTGTTTTCGCTTTAATGCACTATTTGGGTGTTACATACGTTCCTCTATCAAAATCACTTCACCACGCAAACTGTTTATCACACGCGAATAATTTGATTATGTATGCTCAATACGTGATACTAGAAACATGTGACTAGGACTTATTTTTGTTAACTTGCCTCCTTAGCTAGTATGGTACTATAGTGTGGCTAACACCCGACGGGGTCTAGTTAGGATGGACGCGCAAGCCTTCTCACGGTAGTTAGCATGAGAAATAAGCCTATGTTTATCTGTGTGATGTGTTTTGGTGTATCATGATATGTAATTGGACTATTTCGTAAACGCTTTCTCTATTATGCTAGTATTACTAAACCTGTATGCTCACCTTAACTTAATTTTATTGACTTGTATTTTAACGTATGTAACAGGTTGAGGATTTTAGCTTGGATGCTTTGGACGTAGTTTTGCTTAGTTTAGTTTGTTTGTTCAAGTTGTAATAAATCTATGGGAAAATCGAACCTTATTGTTTTATGAGAAAAATCATGTATTTCGTGACATTGTTGATGACGTATTGTTTAACAGTATGGGATATTAGACGTTAAAATATTGTTGATTGAATAGTGTTATGAAAATTTCTCGTGAGACAATCTGGTCGCCTAGTGCCACTAACCCCGATGTTTCCATCATCGGTTGGGTGTGACAATAAAGATATAACGTTTATAAAACATTTTAGATAAACAGTTTTGCACAAAAGAGTGTACGTAGAACTTCTATATTTTGTAAAAATATAAATTTATAGATTATTTATATAGGGTTTGGCTCAACAGGGAACAATAAAAAAGTAGGGAACCATGCATTTAACATGTTAAAAATTCAATCTAACCTGTTCAAAATTAATTTTTTTCAAAAAAAAAAATCCAAGCTTTTTCATATAAATACATGTTGAAGGCTTTTTAATAAAAAAATCAAAAACTAAAAAAGTAAAAAAAATGTATTTATAAAAAACAGCTAAAAAGGTAAACAAAAAATTATTATTTTTATTTGTATAACTTTTACACATCTTTATGCAAAAACTTGGAAAAAAATTGAACTTTTTTTTTGCATTTTAAATTGAATTTCTATAAAATATTTAAGAGTAAACTACAATTTGTCTACTTGTGGTTTGGGTTACTTTTCACTTTGCCTCCTTATATCAAAAACATTTTGTACTTCGCCATGAAACTTGTATTTCTTGCAATTTGACACCCTATACTTTGTTTTTTCGTCCGTTTTGTTAACTTTCTGTCTATATGAGTGTGAAGTTATTGTTATAGCCTTTTCATATTACAATTAAAGCCCTTGTGGTTTCATTATCTTTACAATCGGCCACCACCCACCAGCAGTATCACTATCACCAAACTAGAGAAATTAACATCTAAACTTCTATATTGAATCATACTAAGACCATGCGTAATGGGGCGATTTCTGGCGTTTTTTTTGCCATGAAAAACGCCCCACCACGCTGCACACCCGCCCCCTTGGCATGTTTCTTAAAAAAATGGTTTGGCGTGCTTTTATAACGCCGTTGTTCAATATCAACAGTTTTGTTTGCCCAATAAGATTTTTTGATGGTTTTTTATTTTATTTTATTCTATTATCTCCCCTTTTAACATAATGCCCCATCAATGCCCACATCTCCATTACATCCACTTTCGAAAAAAACGTCTCATAATGATCTATTGCTGACTAGACTATCACATGGCGTACAACGCCCATAGATGAGGACATTATTCATGTGTACCATTATACATAGTCTAATTCTTTGATTCATATTGGTAACCACTTTTGAATAAACTATAGTAAAATAAAAGAAACTAAAAAGCATACATATCAAGCTGTCCATCAGACGGAAAACAAAGTTCAGGGCGTCACAAGAAAATACAAGTTTCATGGTCTAGTACAAAAAGTTTTTTATTTAAGCAGACAGTGAAAAGTGACAAATTATAACCAGAGTTGACAAATTATAGTATACTCTATATTTAACATGTTAAATGCATGATTTCATAAGTCTTCACTATTTTTAGTATTCTGAACGAGCCTCACACTATTTATATAAATAAACTAAACATACACACACTCATTGGCTCCTGTCATGAAATCATGTGTCTCATTTTATAAAAGAAAAGGTTCGTACGTTTGGTATATAATGATGAAAAGCAAAAGTAAAGAGAGGTTGTTGTCAAATCATTTTTAAGATATTTACATACATACATATATTGTTTCTCATTTTCAGCTATTTTAAGAAAACTTAAAGGGAATGGATGAAACCTTTTGCTTTTTCATTTTTGTAGAACAAAAACGAAGCCAAAATAATTAAACTGAATTTGAATCTCGAGTTGCCAAATTTCTTTCTAACTTTATGATATGTATTTCTGGGAGTTTTTAGATCAATAGTTGGTCTTGATCTCGAGTTGTGAGGCTATAACACCGCTTGAATTGCCAAAATATTAGTGTGGATACGTGTAGAGAGAAACTCCCGAATAATGGTCCTTCACTTTAAGACTTCTTTGTAACAAGTATCAAAGGTACTAGTTCGAAACGCCCTATGCCTTTATAATTGTTTTCTTAAAGGTTAGTACAAATGGATCATTAGTACACGTATCAAAGGTACTCTCGCCGGACTCTAAGTCCTCATTCAGAGTTTGACCCACTACACATACCTGACTCGGGTCATAGCACTGACCCGTTTTAATACATTGCATTATTAGTTGCTAATTAAAAGCAATGCAAGCCGTACGCTATCCTTCCTGTGAGCACAAAACTCGACAAGCGATCATTAGTCATCATTGTCAAATGGTAATAACATCACCATTTGACCCGTTTGGTCTAAATTACCATTTATCATTATGAGATGGTACTTAGTTGCCATCTCACCCTCTTAACCCATTTCGGTTTACACCGTGCGATCATATTACCTAAAAGTCTTTTCTTAATTCGTTTGACCCATTATGACTTACGCCATAAGGTGTCTTTTTTTTTAATCTCTTTATTTATCCGTCAACTCATATCAGGACTACCATTTTACCCCTTTTTACCCTTTATGGTTTACACCATAACGTAATGCTTCAAAATTTCTTATTTGTTCGTCATCACATGACCAATTTACCGTTTTACCCTTTTTACCACAAATTATGGTTTCTTATTATTTTCATTTGTTCTGACATGTATCGATTCGCGTCGGAACATCGTATTTAAGAATCTCGTTTCAAATACCGAATCGCTTATTTTTAGTCAAATACATAAATAGATGCACTATTTTAAAGACGTAAGCTTCACTTACCTTGAAATCCGATTACGTTTTCCACGCGTATTAATTCCGTTTGACCCGATTCTTCCCAAGCTTCCACCTAGCTTGTCAAGCGTCAAACTACCTTTTATCACTCGCAAGATGGTTAGATTAGTCATTATTTATTAAGACTATCCCATCTTACGGACTTTACATAGATTATTCAAACACTTTCTTATTACCATCATGCATGATGATTCTAATCATGTTTATATCATCAATTTCATCATAATATTAAAACCCACTTATCTAAGTGTGGTAAATCATCTAAACATCCCATTCATAGCAATCTATGTAGAATTTTCACTTGGGGTTTTGTTCCTAAGCAAATATACATCACTAATTTTGCCATAGCCGCTACGATTCATACATAAATCGCATCTTGTGATGTTCATCGAATTTTTCAACTTCATCAATAGCAAAAATTTGACATACCTTATGATCCCCTAGCTTGGGTGATCGTTAATTCACGTTCATTCATGAATTTGAGCTCCAATTAGCCCTTCAATTTGATGAATTTTGGTGAGTTAGGGTTTTGGCTCCTTGGAGCTCTTCCTGGTCGATTCCAAAAAACACACTTTTTGTGTGTGTTTTGTTTTGATTTTCTTTTAAATATTAAACTTCCAATTTATCCCACTTTAGTCCCTCATGTTTGGTTAGTTATTAAGTAGGCCACAACCTACTTAGTCCCAACAATATTTCCTCTTATTAACTATGTTAAACATTCCTAGTTAACGTAATGGGTTCGGAGTGGTTATAACCCGTTTTATTTTTAAGTCCCTTAACTCGGGCCTCTTGTAAACTATATTTTCTCGAAAGCATTCGTTTACATTTTATTTAACATTAGGTTTATTTATTTAAATCCTAATGTTTATCGGGTTAACTTTCAGTACTATCGGTATTTTACCCGCTCGTTCTCGGTTAATTTGGTTTAATTAACCGACCCACTTTTGGGGTGTTACAAGTATACCCCCTTAAAGAGGTTTCGTCCCCAAAACCTTTCTTACGTAGTTCATTAGGTTAGACCAAATGAACTTAGTTTCGATGATCCTTTGAGCATTGATCACGTTTCATATATATTAATAATCTTACCAGAAAGGCATGCTAGTGTCTTTCGGGCTCCAAGGTACATGCGAATTTCATGTGTAAGGCCTCATGAGCCGCTACTTTCATCTCGTGTCCCTTATCTTTATCATTCGCTTGATCGAGTCGTCATTTTTTCACGCGATCCTATGAATTTGTCAACATGTTTATTCCGCGCTAATCCTATAATGTCAAGTGCATTAACAAATTTTCAATTTAATTTAGACCTTGACCGGTCTTACCGGTTAGACTTATCCGTCTCTGGTTAATTTGTATCACATCGCTCAGGTATGCCAACATTGTTTTCCCAAGGCTTACAAGCATTCATGACCCCAGTCCCATAGCTTGTATTACTAAATAATCATATACCATATTACTTTCTTGTTCGTGATTGCATCACGTCTCATTTAAACTTATATCAACTTTTCGTTTTCGAAAATTTTCTTTTCACATTTATCGTTTTGCACCTATTGGTGTCAAGACTTGTTTATTTTAATATTAACTATTTCTCAATCCATCTCATATTATCTATTGGTTTAAACGTTGTTTTTAACTAAAACCGAATTTTAAACGTTTTCTTTTCAATTTGTGTCAACTTCTCGCATCAAGAAATTGACAACATAGTATTTATTCTTTTACTATTCTTATTTTACGCAGGGAATCGTAACCGGTTCCCTCGCTTTACTTAATTAACCCATACGCCCTTTTCACTTAGCCTGGTAGGCTATTTATTAAGGCTTTCACTCTTTTTTTAAGGTGGGACCTCTAAGGCCCATTCCTCTTGATTCTTGACTCGAAGGTCATTTTGGTTCCATAGACCTTTACACTATTTATAACCCGAATGTCGTGGAGATCCTGTAGATCATCCATTTACCCGCGTCATTCTTTGATTGTATTTGGTGTTAACACACTCATTTATGGCTAAAAAAAGTTAAAGTAACTTTTATTTTGTCTTTTCTTTTGTTCGCCGATCATGGCCCTTTTGACCATGAAGGCTAATTTATTTTTATTCCTACGATGGCCCTTAGATCATTTTTTATCCGTATTGACATGGTTTGCGTTTGTATGACCCCGTGAGTTATTGAAGTGTCGTATTTTCTTGTCAGATCTACTAATCATTTCATCCCGCTTGGGTGAAGATCACTTGCGTCCATGCCCAGCGCGAAGATCAAATGGCATTGACCACTCTTCACCACCGAGTCACAACTACCATCCTTAGTGTCAACCACAACATTTTGTGTATGTTGCCTAAAACACTTATTTTCATACACAAATCAGACACTGTCTGATGGTGTCTTCGCGCGCTCGTGCGGTTGTAGTCCATGACTAGACCGTTTTCCGTTCGGACAATTCTTCCGACTCTATGACTTCATACGTCATTTATGTGTCGGTTGTCTCACGTTTACGGTTATTCGGTTTACGCCTATATTTCTTTATAACCCATTACTCGGGTTTTTTGTCTTAATGTTTTTAACGCTCCCATTATTCAGTTTTCGTTTATATTCATTCACGACCCATTACACGGGTTCGTTAATATTCGCGCCCCCATTATTCGGTTTGTGTTTACATTTATATTTAATCATGTCCCATTACCGGGCTCATTATTCTTTTGCTTTAACGCTCCCGTAACGCGGTTTGCGTCTACATTTATATTTAATCATGTCCCATTTCCCGGGCTCATTATCCTTTTAACCCGATTGACTTGTTCGTGTAAAATCCATCACTTATGAACAGTCAAACCTTATTCTTTATTTGACCCGTTTGACTTGTTCGTGTGAAATCCATCACCTATGAATAATCAAACTTTATTCTTTATTTGACATGTTTGATTTGTTCGTGTGAAATCTATCACTTATGAACAATCAAACCTTATTCTTTATTTGACCCGTTTGACTTGTATGTGTGAAATCCATCACCTATAAACAGTCAAACGTTATTCTTTATTCGACCATCGACCATCCTTGATGGCTTTATAGTCTATGAATGATGATGATGATCATTTCTTTCCTTTTCCTTTTTATCTTTTCTACGACCATAGTCAACGACTTTGATTATTTTTTTCCGTGTGGGCAATACCTCTGTTTCTATGACCCCGCTGGTCATTTATACTTCGGTTTTATATGCCCTTTTGTCAACCATGGCTCTTTCATCCATAATGACTTATTCCACGAATTTCCTTGGGTCATTTATTTCTATGTGTGCCATATATCGTTTTATGGTTCCCACGAAAACCATTTATTCGAGTACGCCTATAAGATTTCTTGACCACAAAGATCTTTTAACTCTTCCCATTCACCTCGTCTTTACCGCATTTGATGTATATATGCTTATTATAAGAAGTTCATGGTATCATGTGTTTACTACCTACTTGGCCAGAGTAATAGACCAACACATGATACACGTGACCTTATTATAACTTCCACATTACTTCCCATGTAAGTAAATTCTCTTATTCATATCACGTTTCTGATGTTATTTGGTAAAACTTTGTTTAATTATTATTTAACAATTATTGGTTTTTACCCATTTCATTCTTGAACATATAAAATGTTTTCCTTTTTATCAAACAATTATACGATCACATTCGTTAATGTGATCGTTACTTTTCTCAATAGTATTTATATTCAGAATACTTACTTGGATGATTACTTCCGTCCAAGTTTCTATATAAACTGAACTCTGTTATTGTCTTGTTATTCAAAATCGTGAATAACACATATTTCTACTTAATTTCTCTTGGAAACATCATCCTGGATATGTATCCTATCCAGTTTTCCACGTTTTTATCTTACATATGCAACAGTCAGTCTCTACGTATTTGTTGCATATTACTATTTGTACAATAAATTTAAAACGTGCACCTGGTAGATTTTCGCCCTAATGGGCTTTCCTTGCCATTATCCTTGTTCGATATTGTTACACGATTTAGGTCCTTGGCGAGCATGCTCTACTTGTCATACTTCGGACCGTTCTTCATCATGTCCGTAAATCTTTGAACTCTCGTCATCATCAGACACGAGCGTCCTTCAACTAAACATTTACAAATATTAGTAATGTTGACATTAATAAGCGCCCGTATTGTAATATAAGGCTTTCTACTATACGTGTTAACACACGTAATTTGGTTAACTATACCGGTCTTTCGTCGGTTTAATTGAGGTAACGTGTATTTACACGATAACCTTATGTGTTGTTTACAACACTTTAACATGCTAGACCGTTAATATACATATAACTTAACAGATCATGTGATCAAGTCTCGAACCGAACACTTTACTTTTTAACCTTGAGCTCTGATTACCAACTTGTAAGACCCTTACTTTATTTATTAACTTCTATAGAAGTTTTGGCGTATAAATGTGTTTATAGGATTACACGTACTTTTGAAAATACGGTTTTTATTTAAGAAATAAAACATTACAACATATTATAAATACGTTCATCGTTTAAAACATGACGACGAAACATAGTGCGGAAGCTTAAATCTTTGATCGTGTCCGGTTCTTCATCGAGCTTAATCTTCACCCGTAACATCATAGCAATCACCTAAATATCCAATATCATCTCATACATTAGTCATATAATGCATAAAATGTAATTAAATAACCTTCACACAAGTTTGGAGTAGAAAAATGTGAAAGAAGAAAAGAACCAATTATTGGCGCAAGAAGAAACCAATCTGGCGCAACCTTGTGTCAATTCTGACGCAATGTAGATGACATCAGTCAGGGGCGCAACCTTGTGCCTGGGGGCGCAACCTTGCGCCTGACATCAGATCTGCATGCGAAAATTTGCGTAACTTCTCCGTTTCGCTTGAAACTTGTTTCTAAATGTTTGTAAAACATTTCCCTACATTATTGACTCAAATCCTTAACCCGGATTCATGATTTTTATAAATTATGCAACCATTACTCGGTTTATGCATATTTTTATTTTGACCCGTTATGGAATTAAGCACTTAAGCTCAATTTATCCACATCCCTTCATATCTCTTATTGCCACTTTATGGTCCTTAATTTATATATCATCACAACTTCAAATGTGATAGATTATGATAAGAAAATCACTATATTCCCAGTTTACCCTCGAGTTTGACGCTTTTACAAAAATGACCTATTATATGGCATTAAGCCAAAATGGTTTAAACCTTCCACTTTATACTACCGGAAGGATTGCTCAAATTATTAAAACTCATATTTAAACTACCCTTAAGGGTCGTTTGCCCGTTTTATCATCCGAGGGCGTTTTAGTCAACTTTAGTTCTTTTTCCGTAAAGGACTTTTAAAAGTGTAATTTGACCAAATGGGCACTTTTAAACCATGTTCTATTTAAAACCATTGTGTTCCTAAGAATATTATATCCCCCATTCGAATTATTAGTTATACCTCACTTATGTAATCCAATGTCCACCCATGACTCGTTTACTCTCGCCGAACTCTAAGTCCTCATTCAGAGTTTGACCCATTACACATACCTGGCTCGGGTCATAACACTAACCCGTTTTAATACATTGCATTATTAGTTGCTAATTAAAAGCAATGCAAGCCGTACGCTATCCTTCCTGTGAGCACAAAACTCGACAAGCGATCATTAGTCATCATTGTCAAATGGTAATAACATCACCATTTGACCCGTTTGGTCTAAATTACCATTTATCATTATGAGATGGTACTTAGTTGCCATCTCACCCTCTTAACCCATTTCGGTTTACACCGTGCGATCATATTACCTAAAAGTCTTTTCTTAATTCGTTTGACCCATTATGACTTACGCCATAAGGTGTCTTTTTTTTTAATCTCTTTATTTATCCGTCAACTCATATCAGGACTACCATTTTACCCCTTTTTACCCTTTATGGTTTACACCATAACGTAATGCTTCAAAATTTCTTATTTGTTCGTCATCACATTACCAATTTACCGTTTTACCCTTTTTACCACAAATTATGGTTTCTTATTATTTTCATTTGTTCTGACCTGTATCGATTCGCGTCGGAACATCGTATTTAAGAATCTCGTTTCAAATACCGAATCGCTTATTTTTAGTCAAATACATAAATAGATGCACTATTTTAAAGACGTAAGCTTCACTTACCTTGAAATCCGATTACGTTTTCCACGCGTATTAGATCCGTTTGACCCGATTCTTCCCAAGCTTCCACCTAGCTTGTCAAGCGTCAAACTACCTTTTATCATTCGCAAGATAGTTAGATTAGTCATTATTTATTAAGACTATCCCACCTTACGGACTTTACATCAAAATTACCATTTGATCCTATTACAGGTCAGTTTGACTTTTAAAAGTCAACTGTCTATTAACATATGCAAATGCACAATTAAGTTCAACATTTCATTTAAGCAATTCCTCAAATGTTCGGTAGTCATTATTCTTAGGCTACCGTGTTAACTATTTTTCCAAACCAAATTCATGAAAACGTAAATCATTAAATTAACATAGTCTCTATCATCGTATGCTAATCTATCGATATTATACAAGAACTTGGGATTTTTTCATCTCTATAAAACAACCCATTGCACCATATATGTGGAATTTATCCGATCATCAAACTTAGCCATATATTTTAAACACTCATAAACATATGATGATTTCAAACATCAACATGAATATATCATTATTTTCATCATATCATAATAAAACCATCAATGGTAAGTATGAACATATACCCGAATTCATAGATTATTCAAACACTTTCTTATTACCATCATGCATGATGATTCTAATCATGTTTATATCATCAATTTCATCATAATATTAAAACCCACTTATCTAAGTGTGGTAAATCATCTAAACATCCCATTCATAGCAATCTATGTAGAATTTTCACTTGGGGTTTTGTTCCTAAGCAAGTATACATCACTAATTTGGCCATAGCCTCTACGATTCATACATAAATCGCATCTTGTGATGTTCATCGAATTTTGCAACTTCATCAACAGCAAAAATTTGACAAACCTTATGATCTCCTAGCTTGGGTGATCGTTAATTCACGTCCATTCATGAATTTGAGCTTCAATTAGCCCTTCAATTTGATGAATTTGGGTGAGTTAGGGTTTTGGCTCCTTGGAGCTCTTCCTGGTCGATTCCAGAACACACACTTTTTGTGTGTGTTTTGTTTTGATTTTCTTTTAAATATTAAACTTCCAATTTATCCCACTTTGGTCCCTCATGTTTGGTTAGTTATTAAGTAGGCCACAACCTACTTAGTCCCAACAATATTTCATCTTATTAACTAGGTTAAACATTCCTAGTTAACGTAATGGGTTCGGAGATGTTATAACCTGTTTTATTTTTAAGTCCCTTAACGCAGGCCTCTTGTAAACTATATTTTCTCGAAAGCATTCGTTTACCTTTTATTTAACATTACGTTTATTTATTTAAATCCTAATGTTTATCGGGTTAACTTTCAGTACTATCGGTATTTTACCCGCTCGTTCTCAGTTAATTTAGTTTAATTAACCGACCCGTTTTTAGGGTGTTACATTGAAATTATAAAATTGATGAATCATAAGGTGTTTATGACCATGATAATGAAACATTATACCCTTCATTAATATATACAAAATATATATACGAGTGTAACTTATAACTCTTTTGAAAGGAAAATTTCTTAAATCTTGTTATCTGTAAAATTTAAACTTGAACCTTCAAACCAGTGGAGAATTTAGCCTTATTTTGTGGGTTCATTGGAATCGATTCGGTTATGAAAAAACAGAAAAATTAGAGAGAGCCTTATATGATTTGGAAAACAAAACAATGAGAATTAACGATAATCTACCAAAAGGAACCCACCAGAAAAAAATTCTTGAATCTGTCACTGCTCCAAACCTATATATCTTATAATTAATTATAATTAAAGCATGATATTCTCACATAATTACAAAATATAACACTAAGAATATCCTACTTTTATAATTATCTCTTGTTTTTTTATATCAAACGAGAAATTCTTGCTTTATACCCGAATCCTACCTCCCATCTAGAAAGACCATGCCCACATCATGTGTGTTTATATTATTGGTTGCTTTTTTATATAAAAACAAGGAAGTCCCACTTTTTAAAACTTTAATCAAACAATTTTTTTCACATAAAACCCTCTAGAAAGGCATGCTTTGTAGTTTATGAAATTTTTCACAATCTAAATCCCTCTATAAACCAAGTTATACAATTCTTTAATAGAATTAACATAATTAGGGCACGCAAGGCGTAACTCGTGGAAACACCACAACCCGAGTGACATATCAACAATTTTGCAACTACTCGTCGAGAAACCACTCTCTCCTCCTCACACACAAACACATCTCTTCTCTACTGTTCTTTCAACGGTGACTACCATCCAATTCCACTACCCGCATCACCAATAGCGCTATACCCAAATCTTGTATAGTACCCAGACAGAGATCCCCAAGGATGCCGCACTACGCCGTCCCTCCTAACAAAATTTTATTCCCATAGAATTAAACTTTAAATTAAAAAAAAGTCAACTGTATATCTTGATAGTCTTCCAATCATATCCACCCAAAATAACATGCTAAATTCATCCAAAATTAGTTGTCGAGTTGAGACAAGAGTGACCTATACCACAACTTCTACACAAAAGGGTATTTTCGTCATTATAAAAAGTTCTCTCTCTCTACCTTTCACCTCGTCTCTTTAAGAAATTTTAATCCCATCATTTGGAACAAGACGCCATTGTAGACATTCACCAAGAGTCAGAGCTCAGAATATCAAACTCTCTCTCCTGAAAAAACCAAATCTATCTCTCAACCTCGGTTTCAGTTATCAAGATAATAATCCAAAGGTATGATTACATGATGATTATTATTAGTATTATTGATAATTTGATACTATTATTATCAAATCTTTATAAAGTTTCAATCTTCACCCTTTTCTTTTTCTGGGTTTTCTGATTCATGTATGAATTTATCAAGATTTTGTTTGTGGGTTCATGAATTTGGTGTTTATGGTTTTGAATTTTTATTTTTTATGGTCCAATTTCAAATCTTTTTAGTCAAAGTTTATTCATTTCTTGATTAGGGTTTTGTTCAATTTCAAATCTATTAATTGAATTAATAAGTTAATTGGGGTTTACATGTTGATGCACTTTTATGTTGGGTGTGTTGTAAGAAAGTGGTGTAATTTCTTCTTTTTTTATGGAACACTTGATCCCCCCCCCCCCCCCCCCCCCCCCCCCTAATTGAATTAGGGGTTTTTAATAGTTTTCACCTAAATTAGATTCTGCACAAGGGTTTGAAGAAAAAACAGAATTTGTTATGTGGCTGTTTGTTGATTTGAATTTAAATCATGTTTGGTCATTTTATAGCATCATGTTTCTAGATCTGTTTGGCCCTAATATAGTTCTATCATCATTTTTATTAGAACTACACTTCACATGGTAGGGGGTTTTTTTTTTGTGTCTGTTTTTTATCTTGATCTATGTGTTTGGGTCGTCGTCGTATTCTAATTAAGTCATCATCATACTCAGTAAATTCCACAAATAGCAACGTTAAGATAGGGTCTGAGGAGGGTAAGATGTAGACAGCCTTATCCGTATCCGTAGGAACAAAGAGGCTGCTTCCAGTGAGACCCCCGACTCGACTAATTCTAATTAAGTATATTGACTTATTGACTGTATTCCCCAATCTGTGCTCATAGGTTTTAGGGTTCTTTACATTAATTTTGTATCAGTTGTGTTTTTTGAGGGTCTATTTGATTATTGGCATTTTAATTTGTTATCTGCAATTTAATCATTTCTTGAATCATATTGTAATTTTAGGAAGACGACGCGTTCTTGCAGCAAATCGTGCGAGTCGAGTATCATGCACTTGACTTAGATACTTATTAACCAAACAGAAAATCTAGATACTTCTTGAGGAATTGCGAGTGTTTTATTAGATGCAAACATCCCAAAAAAGTCGAAGCTCGGGAGCAGCTATCCATAACCGGCTGTACAACCAACCTGACCCGATCGAACCCTTTTGCTTAACGGGTTCCCATTTCCAAATCTTGAACAACAATGCCTACCCTGATCACACGCGCCACCAAGAACCCTCTGTCATTTCGTCCCAGACTTCAAACGACCAATTCTTCACATTGGAATCATCTCCAGCCGTAGAATATCCCACGTATAACTCACCGCTTGGTGGCAGTTCGTCGTCAAACAGTCGAAGCCCGTTTTCGCCTCAAGCGTCATCTCAATCATGTTTATCAAATGTACAGAATTCCTCTGATAACACGTATGGGTCACCGATTAGCAGCGGTGTGGAACAGGCTCTTAGAGAAATGGAAATGGAACTTTTAGGACCCGGTTCGGATTTCGAAGACGGGTCGATTACGAGCTCGTTTGACGACAAAAACAAGTACCATAAAATGCTGCAATTGGGTATTTCAAATCTAGATGTGAAGCAGACGTTAATTAAAATCGCACATTTCATGGATGACGGTGCTACTGAAGAAGCGAATCTACTTATGGAAGCTTTACAGAGCAAGGTGTCGGTTGCTGGTGAGCCGATTGAACGGTTAGGTGCTTTCATTTTAGAAGGCTTAAAAGCCCGACAGTTATCCTCCGGAAGCGTAATTTACAAAAAGTTAAGATGTTACGAGCCGAACCCGAAAGAGCTCATGTCGTACATGTCAGTCCTATACGAAATCTGCCCGTACTACAAGTTCGCGTACACGTCAGCAAACGTCGTCGTTTTAGAAGCTATGCAGTATGAGAGCCAAGTGCACGTTTTCGACTTCCTGATCGCACAGGGAAGTCAATGGGTTATGCTGATCGAAGAGCTTGCAAAGCGGCCCGGTGGGCCCCCACGGCTTCGGGTCACCGGAGTCGACGATTACGACTCTTCTTACGCCCGAGGAAGCGGGCTCCACCTCGTTGGTCAACGGCTGGCTAAGGTGGCTGAACTACACGGGGTCCCGTTCGAGTTTCATGAAGCGGCTCGGTCAGGAAGTGAGGTTAATTGGGGGAACCTAATGGTCTATCCGGGTGAAGCGATCGCGGTTAACTTCCCGTACATGTTACACCACATGCCCGACGAGAGTGTGAGCACGACGAACCATCGTGACAGACTAATCCGTTTGGTCAAACAATTGAATCCAAAAGTCGTGACACTGCTCGAGCAGGAATCCAACACAAACACCTCATCGTTCTCAAAACGGTTCGAAGAGGCTCTTGATTATTACACGGCTATGTTCGAGTCTATCGACACGAAGCTGCCGAGGAACATAGTAATGCCACGGGACGACAGGCGGAGGATTAGTGCGGAGGAGAATTGTGTAGCTAGGGACATGGTTAACATAGTGGCGTGTGAGGATACAGACCGGGTGGAACGACATGAGCCGTTTGCTAAATGGAAGTTTAGACTAGAGCAGGCGGGGTTCACGATGCAGCCGTTGAGTTATTCGGTTGTGACCGCGGTTCGTGAGGTGTTGAGGGAGTTTAGTGATTGTTATCGGCTTGGAGAGAAGGATGGCGCGCTTGTGCTCGGTTGGAAGACCAGGCCGATGGTGACTTGTTCGGCTTGGAGGTGATTAGGGATGAGAATGAGTCGGGTTTAGGTTTATTGTTAATTATATAACACGTGCTACACTGTTTTTGTGATGAATAATGTTAATGTCGTGGTTCGACTTATGGTTGTGTTTGGGTGGACTTGTAGGTTTTACTTGTTCGTCTTAATTTTATATAGAGAGAAAACTCGTCCTTTCTGTTAAAGTCGGTTTTTTTAAGATGAGTCTAGAATATAAAAGAATAATTTATTTATTGTCTATTTTAGTTATATTTTTTCGCTGGTTGATAGCTATACTTTATTATGAAAAGTTGTGAATCACACGCGGATAAGACACCTTTATATATATATTTTTTGTAATAATTATTGTTATGACTAATCATGGTACGGCGCCAACCATGTATTTATTTCCTTTTGCGACGATCATCTAATGATGGGAGTCTACTTGTCTACTCGCCACCATCAGCCCTTAGCAACTTTGTGGTGGAGGATGTGTCGTCATGGTTACCTGTTGAACGCGTCATTGCTTTCGTCATTGTTAAAAGAATGAAAGTGATTGATCTATGTATATATTTCACAATGATTGTACATGATGCTGATGTTTTAAAACTTTATTAGATATTTATGTCGCATCAAATTATTTTTAATAATATCTCAATCATTTAGAGGTAATGATATTATAGTCAAGTGGTTGCAATGGAGGTGGGAAGGTTTACCACTTGTGGGTTTCTGTCTAGGAAGTTCAGGTTCGAATCCCACTTCAACCGAGCTTTGGTATGTATAGCTCTAACTGAGATGCCGTTAAAAAAAATTAAATCTAGGCAAATTTGACGGTGAACTATTTGCAGATTGGAATGATTCTTGAGTCATTCACTCCAAGTGTTCGACGTTATGCCTCATTGAAGCCTTTTCTTGTTTAAGAATTTTTTTAGTCAACGGCTTTCGTTTTCACTAATTACTTAATTAGTATATGTTTATATATTTCCCATGTTGTTGAACCGTGATTTGTTTTATATTGTTGTGTTTGAATGATGTTACTAGTGACAAAGAATTAATAGTTTTTATATTACTTTATTTCAAGAAAAATACTATACTTCAATTCTTATTTCTAGACTAATTACTAATGTAATTGACTTTTTTAGTACTTTATTTAACCTTTATTAACATAATATATATTAAATAATTAATTGGGTTTGTAAAAATCCTTTTAAATATTAATTTATTGTTATTGTTTGTTGCATTTATCTATGGGTTAGAAACTGGTCGAAGGATTTTGCATTGGAGAGTTGGAATAGGTTAGACGGTTTCGACTAGTTGGTGTATCCTTCTTTTTTTTCTTTTTGTTTTCTGGTTTGTTTGGTGTGCCGTTTTTGGCGTCATGTTCTATTTGGTGTAGCTTCTTGCTATTTAATAAAGCGTTTTGTTGGCCATTAAAAAAATAAATATATTCTCTAACCATTGTCTCTCAACACCA
Organism: Scalesia atractyloides; assembly: GCA_947069175.1. Lineage (NCBI taxonomy): Eukaryota > Viridiplantae > Streptophyta > Magnoliopsida > Asterales > Asteraceae > Scalesia > Scalesia atractyloides. Next base: position 11,477,140 of record CAMTDV010000006.1, on the reverse strand, counting down.
TTATCCATGATTAGGACTCTAAAGCCTTTTAACCATTGTATACCACCAGTGATCATAGTTGACCATCATTGAAAGCCAAATATCTTAGTATCTTCCCAGGTTAACTGGCATGAACAAATCAGATGTACGTGGAAACCAAATCGGTGTAAACGACCTACATTATTCCATTGTTTGATGAATATTTTAACACAACTTGTCCTTACCCGAACCATTATGACCTGGCTCGGTTTTGCATTTTACCCCACCCAACACGACATGTATGTTTTGCTAGTCATGTAACTACGTAACCACTTGTACATTATCCTTTAATGAAAAATTGAGTGAGAAAAAATGATTTATTTATCTCTCTCTACTCATTCTCATCAGTTTTATCTCCCCTTGTAAATATATATACATATTTAAAATTATACCAAAATGTTTATGTGCATGTATATCTACGTGTGCATTTTGACAAAAGGCTATCGTACTTTGGTTTTTTAAACAAATTTTCAAAATCATTTCGGTACCGATTTTTAGCGTTTTCTATACCAGGCTGGTGCCGGATATTAAAAAATAAGTCAATGAATAGTGTTTCCAATATTATAATAATATATAGTTTTTTTAGTTTTATTATTTTAATTTTAAAAGATAAAAGAATAACTATTATTAAATTAAAATTAAAATATTAAGATAATGTAAGTAAAAAAACTAGAAATTATTATAATTTTGGAAACACTATTCATTGACTTATTTTTTCGATTGAGACGAAGGTTGTCCAACTTAGAAGTTAAAAGAATAACTATTATTAAATTTAAATTAAAATAGTAAAATAATGAAAGTAAAAAAAACTATATATTATTATAATATTGGAAACACTATAAATTGGTTTATTTTTTAGTATACGTATAATATATGTATATAATTTCAAAATATTAAAATTCAAATATTTTCTAGATAGTTTAGGTAATATAAATAAAAGAAAGTACACAGCTTTTCAAACTTTTGATATATATTTATTTAGTATTAGTATTATGACTATTGTTATTAGTATTAATATTAATAATAAAATAATAATGCCCTACCACCGACTAGACATCACCGTCCTCATTGTTGGGAGAATTGAAATCCGGTGTTCAATGTTTTGTTTGGGATTGCGATTACAGCACATGAGCTGTCGTACGTTGAATATAGGTGTGGTGCTGTCGGTGGGGAGTTTGTTGAAATTCATTAATAATATTCTATGAAACCTAATTCTTTCTTTGTTTCTTTTTTATTATCATATCATGAAGAACTGACTGTATAACATGAATTTAATTTAATTTAATTTATAACATGAATTTAATTTAATTTAATTTATAACATGAATTTAATTTAATTTAATTTATAACATGAATTTAACGTATATAACATCTTTGGTTGGAAGATGAAAGAAGGAATAATCAAACTCAATTATATAAGGTTTAGAGAATTTAACCTTTGTGATAAAATACAACCAAAAAATATTTAAATCCTCGCTCCCTTTCTTACACCATTGCTACCATCACCATCATCATCACAATCCCCACAAACTGTGGCGCCACCTCCACCGTCGCGTCTCCCAATCTTACCATCCACCACCATCATCATTGCCCGGTTGGCCGTTGCTACCATCCCCGATATTGCCATGTTCAAACTTTGCTTGCCCTTGGTCTACCAAATACATTATAGTTTGTATTCACTTGACACATTTCAATTGTTTTGGATACAAATCCCTTTTACAATTTAAATCCTAAATTTCATTATATTTTTTTACATAAATAAAATTAAAGAAGTGTAAAAATAAATAAAAAGTTTATGTTATAATACTTTTTTTTGAAAAGTGCATTTTATAATACTTGATCAACAATTTTGGTCACATCAAGGAAAAACATATCATTCGATATATTGTTTGCTATTTTTTTTTTGCTATTTGCATTGATGATATAATATGACATATGTGTATAGATGGTGATATAAATTATAAATCAATTAAATGAATTTATTGTTTTTTTTATAAAGTAAAACGAGTGATTAGAAAACGTTATGATTTTCGTCAAACACCATCGATAATCACAAACTAAAGATAAAATAGATTTCATATTTCATCACTTTCAAAAAAAATATATTAAAAAATGAGCATGGCATTCTCGTGACACACTAAACTAATATATATTTTCTTTAGCTTCAACAACAAAAAATTATTCTCCATCTCAAACTCGAATAAAAAGATATTTTTTCTTTTTGAACGGGACTTTCTACAACAGACGATAGAGATCGCATCCACCATATCGGTAGGCCCTCCACCTCATTCTGGCAAAGCCTATGTTGTCTTAACCAGGCCAGGGCCGTTCCAACGGTTTTGGAGGCCCTAAGCGAATCAAAAAGTCGAGGCCCTATTGGATTGGTATAAACGAATTGAGATTGAGATTTGAGACATTGAGTTTTCATAGAGATGATTTTTCCTAATCTCGGCCCTAATTTCGATCAAGCCACAATCAGTTTCACACTGATTACTCAAAAGATGCCGCAGGTAACGAGGGTTGATGTGTAGCGTGCGCGGACAATGCGGACTCCTGACGTAAAATCTTAAATCTTGGGCCTAGAAACGTTGTTTAAATGACAAAAAAACAAGTCTAATATAATAAAAGAAAATTTTGGAGGCCCTTGTCTTTTAGTGGCCCTAGGCCTTAGCCTAGGTTGGTAAGCCTTACGGGCCGGCCCTGAACCGGGCCCACGCTTGGCATCAGAGTTTGGCTTGGCGCTCCCCATGAAAATTTCCAGCCTACCGCCCACCCTAATGATCGGGAGCGTGTAGTTGTACCCTCTACAAAAGTCTAAGACTCTCTAAAATAAATGCACTGTAATAGAAAACTCGGATGTGCTCCGGAAATCTTTCATTCATTAACCATTCATTTAATTTTGTTTTTAGCCTAAAAAGGTTGGGCTGTGCCCGCACTAGATGAGAAGATTACTATAAATAAACCACCTAACAAATGATTTTTCTTTTAATTATAAGTATACCTACTTTACTTTGCATCTAAGTAACCAAATGAGAATAAATTCTGTATCGATGGAGTATATTTTAGTTTTGTGTAAACCTTAAAGTATCCATAGACACAAGTCAAGCCAAGGTTATAAGTAACCACAAAAGTCAATGAGAGCTCAACAATATGGATTCAATACTAACTATGACTAATATTATGTACAATAATTTAAGGTTGACAGCTTAATCAAGCCAGCCAGGCTAACAAATATCAACCTTGAGCCGATAAAAAAGGTTCCATTAGATATTTACATATGTAAATGACCCGAGCTGGTAGTGAACTATTCAATATAGTCTCACTAAAAGCTTAATTGGAGCTGAAGTTGAACAGTCTCGAGCCTGAGCTTAATATAGCGGGCTTTATAGCTTAATAGACTAGCGAGTGTAAACCATCCTACTGTTTACATAAATATAACCATGTTTAGGAGTGCAACTTACGGTTCCAAATTGTGAGAACCGTAGACCCGAACCACGCTGATGTAATATAAGGAATGAACTGTGGATCTTGACAAGAAAACCGCATGAACCGTTTGTATGTTTTACCCTAGTTTCTTAGGCGTAAACGCACCTGTCTTTTGAGTTATCCCTAGTTTCTTTATGAGAATCGTCAGTTCCTCTGCTTAAACATCATCGATTAAACTAAGTTCATCAATCATCACCATGTATTATTTTATTTTCTTCATCTTCTTGATTGACATGAATGTACGTATATTTTAAAGAATCATGTGTTCTAGATCAACATACGCTTACAGAATGTATGTATTTGATTCGATGAAAGTCGTATGAGAACTGAACCCGAAAACCCGTTTATATACCCAATACAGGATACCCGAACTGAACATGTAGTAAAGGGTTCAGTCACGGTCCGCAAAATAAATCACTTTCGCATCTCGGTTGCTGGTCGGTTTGGTCTGGTTCCTGCGGTTCCAACCCTTTTGCTCACTCTTTAACAATATTATTTAACAACTAAATAACATGTATTGTTATATAAAAAATATCATTACAAATATATTAAAAAATTAACCATAAGCATAGAAATAAAAAAAATAAATTGATAATTAATAAATAACAGACTGGGTCAAGTTCGAGTCTAAAAATTTACTCAAGAGCTAAGCTTTATAAATAGAACTCTAAACAATCCTAGCTCGAGCTCACACCCTAGGCTCGATCAAGCTTCATTCTAGCAGCTTCGAGCTTTTAGGTTTAATCGTAGAGCGCCTATTGATCAAACTAAAATCCCATTTTTCCATTTTTTTTTTTTGCTTTTTCTTTCTAAATCATCACATGATACACATATCTTCTGATACACTTTAACCTTATAATTCACAAAACCAAAAAGATTGAAAAAAACACTCACAACCACAATTAAGGATAGAACATGTGCATTTCTTTGTTCATTAACTTTAAGACAAACAACACCAGGTTTTTTTAGGTACATTATCTTGTTCCGAATCGGTCTCCAAAACAACGGTTTTTCCATTTCCCGATAAAGAAGGCTCGTGTTTCTGAGACTGCATAACTTTTCTGCTCAAAATGTTGTATATCTCTTTGACAACAGTCTCAAATGCAGCAGTCACGTTGGATGAATCTAAGGCCGAAGTTTCCATAAAAAATAAACCCTCGGACTCCGCCAACATCTTCCCTTCCTCGGTAGAAACCTCCCTCGCGTCTTTAAGGTCCGACTTGTTTCCGACAAGTATCGATACTACATTCATATCCGAGTGAGCTGCTCAAAAAATAATAAAAAGAGTAAATTACACAAATCATCATAGTCGTTTTGTAATTTGGACCAACTGGAAGTATAACAGTCTCGTGGGCTTAGCCGAGCATAAACGAGCTCGAGCCTAATATTTAGCTCGTTTAATAAAACAAGCCTGAGACTGCGCTTCATACACCGAGATCAACTAAGCCCGCAAGTCTATTATTTATATTAACTATCATTAATATAACACCTTTTATTTAATATAATAAATATGTTTTAAATTATAAAAATAAATATATATTAAATTAGGATAAAATAAATTTTACATATATATATAGTGAAAGGTTTAAATACAAAAGGCTCTTAACGTGCGACGGTACACAACCACCAATATAATGTGTGTAATTATGCAGATAACGTGCGTAATTAGGGTTACCCCAACCCATGCGTAATTATGCAAATAACGTGTGTAATTAGGGTTTAACCCAACCCATGCGTAATTATGTAAATAACGTGCGTAATTATGCAAAGTTAATTACTATTGTGCCACCGCGTTCAATTGAAGGCCTAGATTAGATCAAATGTGCGGTTGAGATGCTCGCGTATGCATTGCACGATAAGGTGTTCTTGTACGTTAACCGGCCTCTCTCTATATATAGATATGCTATATATAAAACTTTGATCATAGTATATATAAAATATTATACATGTATATAAATATAATAATAAAATAAAAGAAATAAGCAATAGACGAGCCAGGCCGAGCCAAGCTTGAGCTTGAAAATTTTGTAAAAACCGAGCTCAAGCTTTGGATAAATAGGAGCTTGAAACGAGCCAAGATCAAGCTCGAGCTCTATTAAGCCAAATGATCTGGGCACAAGGCCCGTTTACACCCTAAGATCAACTATCAGATCATGGGATTTGGATGTGCATTTTGGAAACTCATTATTGAATAATCAGTTTCATAAGAAAGTAATTATCCAAAATAAATTATTTGCTCACACTTACTGTGAAGTTCATTGAGCCATCTGCCGATGCTATCAAACGTTTGGCGTCTGCTAATATCATAAACCAAAAGAGCTCCAACCGCACCTCTATAATAAGCAGACGTAACCGCTCTGAACCGTTCTTGACCAGCAGTGTCCCAAATTTGGGCCTTAATTTCTTTTCCTTTAATTTCAATTTTCTGCGTTTGAAATTCTACTCCTATTGTCGATTTTGAATTCGGGTAGAACTCGTCTCTAGCAAATCTAGCGAGCAAGTTTGACTTTCCAACAGCCGAGTCACCGATTAACACGATCTTAAACAGGTAATCGTCGCCGGAATCCTCTTGAGAATAAAACGCCATCCCCTATGAATCTATGATATAATGTTATGAATATGATACCATTACATGTATTGATATATCAGTATATCGCTTGTTAAAAATGCAACCTCCAGAACTCAAATCCTGTGAAGCATCAAACTTTACCTAATCAGCACGGTCTAATAATTAAAGTTTTTATTTTAAATGGGCAAAAGACTATAGAAAACTTCAAAGGCAAGACAAGTAAGCAAGGCATCTTAACAAGTCCTCAAACTTTTGCAAACACAACTCACATTATTAAAACTTTTAAGGTATTTCTTCTAGAAGTGGCAATATCGACCCGTCTATTTATAGGCTGACTCAGGTTATGTTGTATCCCAAAGAGTAATAAAGAAAAAATAGCTTGAAAAGCATAGGGTCCAATAGTAAACATGTAGAATAGGTCAAAACTGGCACATAGTGTAATTTTAGCGCATAAAACCTCCTAAATAATTTCATTAAAAACTTACGAGTAAAGTGCAATTTTTGTCCTTCAGGTTTGGCCAGTTTTGCGACTTTCGTCCCCGACTTATCGGAGAAAATGGATGGAGTTAACGAGCTGGATGAAAATGGCAAGATTTCAAACCTTTTGGATCCAGATGTGAAAAAACAAACCTTTGGACGAAAGTCGCAAAACTGGCCAAACCTCAAGGACGCAAATGGCATTGTACCAAAAAATGATATCTAAATGGCTCTCATCACACCTTTGATATCGTTTGAATACACAAGCTAATCTTAATCCTCAAGTAAACTGAGACCAAAAAGTGTGTTCTGCTACGTAACCAAAACCGAAATTTACACAGATAACCAAGCAAATAATATAACTTGCGATAAAAATCAAGTATTTATTGAAGCACAGATTGACAACAAAAGTAACATCAATATGCTGGAAGAAGCTGTAATAAGATAAGTTTTCAGAACACTCATTGGTAGTTGTCTGGTCCACGTTATCAACAACCAGTAGTTAATAATACAAACTTAGTGTATTTAATAGGCTACCGAACAATATAAAGTCGGGCATGGTTACAGTCTGCAAGAATTGAAAGGTTCACTGAACCAGACCCAGAACCAGACCGATTTATTGCGCAAATGGCGTGTAGGGTCACGGTATCGTCATAAATTTGTTGTAATACCCTCAAAAAATATATGCACAAAATGCACCATAATAGAAAAGGTCAAGATATCTGAAAACTGATGTGATGTGCCAGTAGAATCAAGCAACATAGACATAAAGTATGATGGCCATGACAACTCAAATTAACTAGAATTTCAGATAATATGTAAGCAAGGACCACATCTTCTGTATTAAGTATACAAAATCAATCATTGAGACTCTTGCCCATCTGTTTCAATATGCTACTATCCAAAACACAAGAAAAAAACAGAAAATAGAACCATTGTCTGCATTTTCTGATACCTTTTCCTGTCAGTTTATCTATCAAACAAAATGCATGCTCACATCAATTTAAACCTTTTTTTAACGGCCTAACTTATATTAAAAAAGACATAACGAGACACAATTACAAACAGATCCAGGAAAACGACTCTCACAGCAATTTAAACCGTTTTTAACGTCCAAACTTATATTAAAAAAGACAGAACGAGACACAAATACATACCGATCTAGTAAAACGATCCTCACGTCAATTTAAACCTTTTTTAACAGCCAAACTTACATCGAAAACCGGTCTAGTAAGAAACCAGATAGAACGAGACACAATTACAAACCGATCCAGGAAAACAACCCTCGCATTAATTTAAACCTTTAATTGTGTTTTTAAATCGATATTCTAAAAACTAAACAATCAATATCAGCTAAATCAACTATTATTAAGATCTACAGTTTGTGATTTAAAACCTAATTTTATAATCAAATTATTCCGATCAAAATCTCAAATTTAAGTCATACATCATCCACAAAAAAGGTCAACGTTGCTTAATTTCCGAACAATCCCGCAAAACAAGCATTTCTACACAAATTCTACAACAACTAACAAAATAAAGTCAAAATTGAAGTCAAAATCATGTTATGCTTCCGATACACACTCTACTAAGATCTAACACATTCGAATTATACAAATCTGAATTAACTAAACTTACGATAATTAAACAGCTTACCTGCAACTTTTTTAACTGCTTTGAGCCGCTGAAAATGTAGATCGAAGAACGGAGACGAGTATACGGACGGAATAAATGCGGATTGTTACGATTTAGCTGAAGAATTTATGGTTTTTTTTATGAATTTGGGGAATTAGGGTTCCATTAAAGAAGAATGAAGAACGATGAAGAAACAGGTAGATTTACAGGTGCAGGAAGACACGTCTGCGTAAATGGGCCGCCAACTGGGCTTTTTTTTTTTTTTTTTTAATATTGTAAAGAGTCCAATTTATATGCACCGGCAACTTATTTTTTTTCTTTTTTTATTATACAGAGTATGAGTTGTCAAACTATTATTTAATAAAATAATAATTGTTAATTTGAGTCTAGTGACATGTATGTAGACATTTACAGATCGGTTTTTTAACCGAATTGGTAAACGGTTTTTCAAAAACCAGTTTTATATGTTGAGAACCTGAACCGGTATGAACCGGGTTTAAAACCAGTTTGGGCAACCGGGTTTTTTTACAACTGGTTACAAAGATTGCGAATAAGACTCGGTCTACAACCGTTGGGTCGGGTTGATAGCGAACCGGTATTTTTTTTACTAAAAGTTGGTTTCGGTTTTTTTTTTTCTGGTTTCTAATTAAAACTGATTTTTTGTACATGTCTACATGTATGTAAGAGTTTTTTAAACAAGAAAACAAATGTTAAAAACTAAAGCAGTTTTTCTTATTTTGGATAAATTAAAATAAAGGATGAAAATAGTTTGAAAGTCGCGGGTCATATTGGTAATTAATCATATGCATGGTTTAGAGTCTATCTATTATATATAATAAACATTTTAAATTTTGCTGATGTGGCAATCAATGAGAGCCTCTTAAAAATAGTTTAGGAGGGAAAACGAGTTGGGTTTTTTTCTGCTTTAGTGAAGCCCCACAAATATTATCCATTTATATTCGGATCCTTTATAACAAAAAACACGTCTTACCTTTGTCTCACATTTGAAACCCTAGTTTCCTTCCTCTTTTAAAAACCCTCATCTACTACTGTCGTTGTGTTCGTCGTTTTCAAATAGCATCCGTTCAAATCCAGGTAGGTTAAGTGTTAATCATAGATTTTAATCCTTTTTCCATTTGATCATCGTCTTCATCCTACACTAAGATTAACATCCGACTTGTCATAATATATAATAATGTTTTATCTTTGTTTGTTTTGCATATTGATGTGTATGAACGGGCTACACTGGATGTTTGTTACTGGATTTCGTCAAAATATGTAATAATTTTTATTTCCCTTTGTTCTTCTTTCATGTGACTTTAGGGTTTTTAAAATATCTTTGTTGGTTTTATTATTTTTTATCTGTGGTAGGGATATTTTAATAAATCAGTGAAAAGTTTTTGTTATTAATGATTTATATTGATTGATTGTGTTTTCTGTGTTTTTAGGGTTTTACATTTGTTAAGTAAATGACATTGATTCCGTATGATTGTTTGTTCCTGTTTCAGATACAACACTACAACTAGGAATATGTCGTTTTATAAGTTTGTTTCATCTCTTACTCTAACAACTCGAAAATTCGATTCTTATCTTTTCTTTTGTTTTTCCGTTTATCTATCCTTTTAAATCCGAGTTTCGGTTAATAATAAAGTTTATGTTAATTACTTATGGTATTTTATGTTATTATCGCATCTAATCGCTTATTAAATCTCATCGCATCTCCAATCGCCATTGTTTATGTGGTTTTTATATTATTTATGTGCTATGTGTGTTTGTGGTTATGATTACGCTCGCTATCGCATCGCTCTCGCACTCTCGAATCGCTAAATCGCACTATTATATCAACTATAACGTTTAACGCTTTAATTTAGCGTTTAATATAACTAGCTAATGCGAACCGAATAATCAAACGAACTCATAACGCGAAATAATCATACGAACCTTGGCCACTAGGTCAAGTTCGGCCGAACTTGTAGACCACAAGTTCACCCGAACTCACCTGATGACACAAGGATTCCCTTATTTCCTCAAGTTCGCTCGAACTTGTACAGAAATGTACAAGTTCGACCGAACTTAGCTAATCCCACCTTTGAAATTTATACAAGTTCGTGCGAACTTGTACAAATTTGTACATGTTCGGCCGAACTTGCTCTCACCAGCCTTCATTTTTGCCTTCTCCTATAAATACTCAGCTCATTCATCTCATTTGAACTTTCTGCAAGTTCGCCCAGAGCTCTCACTCCAAATCTCTCGTGTTCTAAGTAAGAATCAACCTGATTTCACTGCAACAACGTTTATCAACGATCTACAAAGGTTTACAACGATTTTGGCACAAGGCATAGCCTTCGTTTTCATCAAAACTCATTCTTTACGAAAATCTTCATCTTTTTCTTCCAAAACTTCTGTTTTAACCTTAGATCTACACAATACGAGTTCGTTTGGTGATAGTAGAGGCTTCCCAAACACGAGATCTGCAAGATCTCGGCTTGTAAGTGATGGATCTGAGAAAATCTTTGAAAACCATTGATTTCTACACAAGATACGGACTTTTGATGGTGTTTTGTTCATTTTCTGGTATGAAACGAAGCATCTATCATTCAAGATCCCAGATCTGGAAGCACAAGGACGTTTATGTTGGTTTACACAAGCCGGACTAATCCGAACGAACCCCGAGTTCGCCCGGATTAGCCCACGCTTTTGTAAAACGGCTAAAACAGCTCTAAAGACCTCTCCGAACTAAGTTTGCTCAGTAGCACATGGTTGGAGGGATGAACACTCGATTTTCCTCAGCAAACGACGCGAAAACGCAAAATTTTGGACCCGAAAACATCAAGTTCGCTCGAGAATTACCAGCTTATCAGGTCAAGTTCGACCGAACTTGTACCCATTTGGGTCAAGTTCGATCGAACTTGAGTGTTTCTTCACCAAGTTTCTTGCAAGTTCGCCCGAACTTGCCTGGTTTCTTAGGAAACCATACAAGTTCGACCGAACTTGGCTACTGCCCAACCAAGACTTAACCGTTTCAGCTTTTCGGAGACTGACGCACTTCCGTTCGCGTATGCAGGCTGATCCGGCGCTCTTCTCGATTCTTCTTAGATCTCTAATCCTACCTAAAACGCACCCACAATGAATATACTTGACCCATTCTCGCTTTAACGCACTTTTTGGGTGTTACATACGTTCCTATATCAAAATCACTACACAAATCAAACTGTTTATCACGCGCGAATGATCTGATTATATGTGCTCAATACCTGATGCTAGACATGTGACTAGGACTTATTTTCGTTAACTTGCCTCCTTAGCTAGTATGGTACTATAGTGTGGCTTACACCCGACAAGGTCTAGTTAGGATGGACGCGCAAGCCTTCTAACGGTAGTTAGCATGAGAAATGAGCCTATGTTATGTTAAGTGTTTTGGTGTATCATGATATGTAATTAGATTGTTTCGCAACGCTTTCTCGACTATGCTAGTATTATTCAAACTCGTATGCTCACCTTTACTTAATTGTATTGACTTGTATTTTAACGTATGTAACAGGTTGAGGATTTTAGCTATGGATGCTTGGATGTTGCATGCTTAGCGTAGTTTTGTTTTGTCTTTATTTTGTTTAGTTTCCAAGTGTAATAAATCTAGGGGATATCGAACCTTGTTGTTTTTTTTTTGTGGGAGAACTTAGATTCTGTAATGATTGTTTAAAATGTTATGTAAATGGTATGGGACGTTAATGTTTGAATGATATTGTTAAATGATTGTTATGGAATTCTCACGAGACAATCTGGTCGCCTAGTGACACTACCCTGATGATTCCGCCATCGGTTGGGGTGTGACACTTACATTGGATTTATTGGTAGGCATATAATATTAACGCTTTGTGTGTAGTTGTTTTACTTTAGTAACACGAAATTGGTTGATTTGAAGAATTGATGATTTGGAAATTTGGGGTTATAATTGAGAGCTATTAAGAAATGCTTATTTTGGAGAGCTAATATTTACCAAGAAGATGGAGAACTTGAAAGTAACGACGAGGATGTAGCAAGATTAACTCAATATATGAAACTATATAGGCCTCTAATTCAGATTTTCTTTCTAATAGTTGCCAATTTCATGATAAGTAGAAAATCTCTTATACCCACCGCTTATATTTATTACTATTAGCGTTTTCAGTATGGTACCGGCATTTTTACTGAATATTACACACGAATAACGGTACCATACCGTACCGAACATTTTATATTTGGCGATTTTCGGTGTCGGTATTTTCGGTGCCGGTACCGAGCTCATCGCTATGTGTGTATATGAAAATAGTTGCACATATGTATATATCCGATACAGGCAACCTGTGAAGTAAAGGAAGTTGGCTCCAACTGTGTATTCTCCACTAGCTCCTCCTCCCCTACAAAAGGTATACATATGTATATATCCAATAGATGTAGGATAAGATGTTCTAAAATGCTTTGTTATTTCATATACATTGTATATAAAATAGGCCTTTTATGTAACAGGTAGCCCAGGAAGGCATCTCTCTGCCACCTAATAGGACCTTATGTCCTCTATGTTCTTAGAATTGGGCAAATCCATCAGCAACTATGGTAACTAGCATGTGTTTTGCTTGCTTATGTAATAAGAGCATGAAATTTTTTGGTTTTTATTTTATTATTACTTTTTACATGCAGTATAAGTGACGACGGTATATGACCGCCAAAGTAAATGCATATTTGAACTTGCATTATGTAGACATTCACGGAGAGTTCGAGTATCTAAGTTATTAAAAGGTTCACAAAAATCTTCAATCTACCAGGTTCAACGGATAATGAAAGAGGTACCCACAACAATTAATGACGTTTTTATGTAAGTATCTCCACATGGGGCGAGTCAATTGATACGTTTTATACTACTGCATAGGTTTCAGCAGATGATGCTATTTGCCCAAAGTTTTTGAACTTACAGTCGAAGGAGAAAATCTTCCAGTACACTTTGATATGGAACTTAAGGTAAAAAAAATAAATAAATAAATAAAGACTAACGTTGTTGAACAAAGTTTATAAATTGTCTTTTGATGTAATAAACATATCCAAAATCTATTTTTTCACATGTAAATAAGTCCATGGCTTTGTTATGCCTTTTGATTTTGTTTATATTTCTCTTTTCTGCAGATCATTTGTATTGCTGCAACATAGACACCTCTTCAAGAACTTTTTTAGCCAGGGATGAGCTCGGTACCAACCGGTACCGAAAATCCCTAAAAATGGTACCGGTACCGACACCAAATATAGTGGTATAAAAGCCAAGACCTTAAGTCAAAAGGTTTCTTTTCAAAGTAGCAAAGTTAGTCAAAAGTGAGGTGTGGGGAAGTGTGTGTGGGGTTGGGGGTGGTGTTTACGAATACTTGTCAGTAAACTGAGGGAAAATTGTGTCGCTTTTAATAATAGTTTGTTAACGTTCATTAACGATTTGAAGATTAGGTTAAGCATTGTTGCGGGATGTTGATTATGGATATTTTTAATATCACTATATGTAATGTGAAAATTCTTAATTTTATAACAGGATTTAAAACATAATAATAGCTCTTGAAAAAAAACAATATAATAATATTAATAATAATACTCCTTATTATTCTTAAAGTAATATATTAAAGGATGCGACTTTGAGGTGATATATTAAAGGACGCATCCTTTCGGTAAAAAGAACTTATAGGTTAGCATGCATCCATCCGAACCATTATACCCTTAACCAAAACGAAGTGTTGATTCATTTTATTATTAAAGTGATATATTAAACGACGCGACTCTAAAGAGATATCTTAAAGGACGTGACTCTTTTGGAAATGGTGTTTACACGTTAGCCATGTGTACCATTATAACCTTTACCAAACCATTATAACCTTTACAGAAAGGATGCGTTGTTTCATTTTATTAATAAAGTGATATATTAAAGGACGCGACTCTAAAGTGATATATTAAATGGCGCATCATTTCGGTTAAGTGTATTTATTGGTTAGCCATCCGAACCATTATACCATTTACCTAAAAGATGTGTTGTTTCCTTTTATAAATAAAGTGACATATTAAAGAACACGACTCTAAAGTGATATATTAAAGGACACATCCTTTCGACTTTTAAATATTGTTTTTAACCGATGCGACTTTAAACGAAGGGGTACAAACCTCAAGTTGGTAATTATATATATAATATAATATAATAAGATTGAAGCATTGAGTTCTTGTCATAATTTATGGTTTCTTTTTTTTGAACGTCTAAATGTTTTCACTCCCCGGGCATTCAACCCATGACCTCTCCTTTTCAAACACCTATAGGATTTTCTCTTTACCACCAGGCCAAAGCCTTAGTGGCAATTTATGGTTTCCTTTTGATCTGTGGTTTCTTCTGATGTGAATTATTCCGCAATTTTATATATTTTATACAACTAGTACATGTTTAATACATAGATGAGAAGTTATTTGTACAAAAATATGTCATAATTTTATCATTAATGAGGCGAACATTGCCATATGATACTGTTCTTTATAGATTTATATATGATTGTTGTCAAGCTTTTATGAGATTTTCTTATTGAGTTGTACTTTATGAATCTTATAAAATAGATTGTTTACACTTGTTTGAATGATATAATTTAAGATTTTCCTTAAAAAAAACCTTTACGAAATGCAAAGGATTAATGACAATCAACCCCAAACACCCCCCTCCCCCCCACCCAACCCCAACACACATACAGGGAAGGAGCTTAGTGGAAACCGAGGGGGTGCACCCACTCCTCGAATGTGCGGTTAGAAGTGTAAAATCTGATTTGTGAAGGTGAATGAGGTGGTTGATGGTTGAAGAAGAGGGGGGAGGAGGGGGGGGGGGTGTGGGGTGGGGCCCACATGGATTTAGTATTATTATTTTTTAATCTTCTTTTGTATTTTTCTTCAATGTTATATGAGTAAATTGACACGTATTTAACTAAAAACTTAACAATGTTAGCTATCAATGACCATTCGTGTCACACTTTTATAACCATTAAAATCGGTTAACGGTTATGCATTAAAAGTTGATGACCAACTATGCAAATTCTGCAAACCACACGGACCAACGAAACATTATTATACATATGATTTCAAAGTTACCACGAATAGTGTTTTTAATATATAAATATTTGAATCATTAGTAATATATTATATGTTATTTAATTTTGAGTTTTAGTAATAAACACTAATTAATAATTTTAAGTGTTTGTTTTTTTTATTAATCGTATTTTATTTTTTATTAAATTTGATATTTTACGTCCGTAATAACTTACGTCCGTTAGTTTTAAAAAAGTTATAAATCCCCGTCTATGTTTTTTATTACATTTGTCAGGTACGGTTCGTTACAGCAGCGGTACAATACATGCACTATGTATATAAATCAACACGTGTTTTACATAGGCTGAAAATGATAAAAAACGAACATGGTAGAGCGACACTGATGTTTTTCGAACGGTATCGATTGGTTGAGATTGTCACGATACATGAACCGATAAAATTTAACGTCACATACGAAGTTGTATAAATGAATAATTTTCAAAACCAGAAACCATAAAAAATACACTAAAAATAAATATTGGTACCGAACCAATGTTGTTCGTTTGGTTTCATTTCGCTTCACTATGGTAGCAATATGAGACTGATGTTGTTCGGTTTGACACGGTATGGTAGCGATACGGTGCCAGTTTATCGAAAACAAAAACAATAAAATAAAATCGGTATCAATACAGATGGTGTTCAGTTAGTTTCAGTTACGTTTGGTACGATAGTGGAACAATATCCCTTTGCAATAAATTTACATCTCAATGTTGAAAAAAAACATAGAGCGCAAACCAACCGAACCGATATAAACTAAACATCATATTCATTTTTATTATTTTTTATCAATATAAGATTTTCTATTTCGATTACCTGAGCGTGGGGAAAAATTAACTAGTTTAACTTGAAACAAGTTTGCACCGAGACTGCTTGTGTGCTGATCAAGTTACCGGAGTTGTTTAAAATCCCTAACCCTAACGTCATTCTGGAAAATTGCAATCGGAGAGTTTACCGTTACAATGGTGGCGACGGATTTGAAGTCGGAGGTGAAGAAATTGAAGCGCGTTGGAGGCGGAGATGAACGTTATTATCGAGCGTCTTTGTCAGCCAGGCCGGCAGCCCTGGAATTTCCGGCAATCTCGTCGACTCTGAGATAATTTGTTCTTATGATAATATTACGTGTGTGTGTATGCCTATTTGTTAGATTATATTTGATCTGTAGATGAAGATATTACTAGTCTGTTACGGAACATATTTGTTATGATAATTTTAGGTTTAGTGTTGTTAGGAAGGAGATTGTTTGCAGATGCTTGAAGGCGTTTTCTGTCTTAAAACTTGAATGAATATATCAGCATTAGAAATAGAAATGATAATGTTATTTTTGATTGGGAAAGAATTATAAGGAATGGTGAGGTTTAGATCAATGGAATTACAAAGCTGACAAACCATGGGCTTTGCTTTGTTGAAGAATAGGTTATAGATTGTTGAACAATGAACATCCTCTGCTAATATGTGTTTTGTTATGAATATTTGTGTTTTTAGTGAGGGTGGCATGATCGATCTTGTAAGTTGTAACCATTGTTTTGGCAAGTTAGTTCTTTGCATAGCATGTCATGATGTGTGTTTAGGTGTTTTTTTAGTCGTAGTTAATGCTTGGGCCGTATGAATCTTGCTTGTTAGACTAATTTTCTGCTATCACAGTGCCGTATTATGTACTTTGTGTGTACATTTATGAAAGCAGAGTGCAATCCTTTTGAGTTGTGTTTGTGGCTGCATCTGTTATCAGTTTGTTTTTTAGGGAAGGAAGCTTTGTTGGGTTGGGATATCATCGCATGTAAGCAGTTTGCTGACATTGTAAAAGCCAAAACACAAGTTGTCAATTTTGAGAAAATTTGAGGTTTTTCTTGATCAATGTGAAAAAATTTGATGTTTTTCTTTTCATCGTCTAAATGTTACATATGTTTCGATAGGTCTTTTGACTCCTTACTTGTACAAACTTGAGGATCTTGTACAAACACTGTACCCGTCATAGTCATATATGGTGTAATGGTGCACCTCACCATCTTTTAGCGCTAATACCATGATAGTCTACCATAAAATCTTTTGGTGATTGTATTATGATAGCTACGTATGCTGAGGTATAGATTATCAATCCTAACCAACCCAAGCCTTTGATATTCACAAACTTCCTAACCAGTATGTATATAAACCATTACATGTGATGATTGTGTGTGTGGGTAGGTATTAATCAGTTTCTTCGGTTATAGTTGAAACTAGAATATCTTCAACAGTTTAAGGAGCCCCCCTTGCAGATAGTTCAAAACTGAAGACACTGTAATTGTTATTCTACTTAGTACTTACCATGTTAAACACGATCTTTTGTGCTTGTAACCTTTAAATATTAAAATTACAGATACGTCTTTTCATGACCCTAACCACGTGTTATAGAAGTTACAACTTACAAGATCAATTTCAAGTACATTTTTTAAAAGTTTGACCCTAACCAAGGTCTGACATTGACATTCCGTTAGTGCGCGCTGACCGACATAGACTAGCAGGTTTGATCTTTCATATCATTGACTCGGTTATGTAGAGTTCAAAATGATTATTTCGTTATTCTCTTTTGTGTCAAACCTTAATATTTTCTCTATACATGGCTTTGGAATGACCACAAGGACATCACAGAGAAAATAAGCAAAAATATACAACTTCTTCATTCATCAAGTTCTCCTAAATCTTCAACTACTATGGGCTCAGGTTAGCTATAGAATGCTAATGGATTTTTCTAATCTACAGCATTTGCTAGATCTCAAAGGATTACGTGTACACGGTGATATTGCAGGTTCCAATAGCCAAGGTGTGGCGGATATAAGTTCATCCATAAGTGTCATGGATGTGAATGTGAGTAGGCCATTTGCAATGGTGGATGAAATAAGTGAGGAATCACCAGCGGCAGAGGATGGATTACAACTTGGAGATCAAATTGTGAAATTTGAATATGGTGATAATTTGCTACCAAAGCTTGCATCCGAAGCACAAAAGAATGAAGGGCTTCCTGTTCCCATGCTAGTTATGAGGCAAGGTGCTTTGATTAACCTCACTGTCACACCTAGAACTTGGCGGGGCCGTGGCTATGCAACATCTTTTTCTAAAAAAGTTAAAGAATTTATGTATTATGGTCCTATAATCTGTTTTAATAAAAGTTAAAGCATTTTAAGGAAGTTTCAAGCACTAATGCATTCATATACTTGTTTTTGCAGATGTAACTTCCGGATATTGTGATGGATCCTTCCAATCTTGTTAAGATATAACAGATGTTTTATATATTCCATACTGTTTTTGTTGGTACAACAATGTTAAAAGAGTTTATTGTTGCTACTAATTCACCATGTTAAAAGAGTTTGTTTTTATTAGTTCACCCAGGCTGCTGTAGTATCTTTGTTTACTATCGGGTGTGAAGGATAAAATCCGAACTTTTCAGCCGTAGATTTGGGTGATACATAAGCTGTTTTCTTCTCTTGCTCACACGTCAGATCAAATTACCATACCTGAATTCAACTTTCCTCTATAGTGAATTGAAAGAGAAATACAACCAAAAAAATGAGAATAGATCGAAATGAAAAGAAAATCCTCTATAGTGAGTGAATTGAAAGAGAAAACCAGATCCAAATACAACGAAAAAATTAGAATATAATGAAATCATAAAGAATCGAACAATGACAAATCAAACTTGCACAATAGCAAATATAATTAGAACGATAACAATAGAAACGGCATACAAACAAATTTGAACCGTAAACTATCACAAACAAACGTCGAAATGATGTGTCACCATTAACACAATAAGAGGGTAGTTTTAATCACTAATGCATACACGAATGCATATGCGCTTAACGCAGCATATACACTAAATTATAATCAGTAACAGAACACATGTAATCCAGTCACCAATGCATAAATTATTCTAACAAGGCATAGCAGTAATGATTACAGTAAAATATCTATTACTAACACATAAAATGAAACGACTTGCATAAAGCATTTCGCTTTTAAGCTTCAAGAACCCACTAATATGATTTTATGTTACTGTTTAGTGGTTAAATAAACTCAGGTTCTAGATTCTGGCAGCAATACACTATATCACAATCATCCAATGTAACCATATACAACAGAATTTGGCCAACACAAGCATTAATTCAACCATCTCGAGCGATCAGGTTACAGCGTGGATTCTCAACAATGTTTGATTGATTTCAAACCCGACACACAAAAGGGTTCGGGTTTGAGCAGATTCATTTGTCCTGGCTTGCTGCTTCATTGGTGAGCAAGTGTTCACTTCTCTTGTATTGTATAATGTTTTTAACAGTAAGAGCGGTATGTGGGCCCTGTCCTTTTTTCGGTACGGGCATGTCGTGATTGTGCAATCCTTATGGTTACTTGTGATGAACCATCAACAACTTTCTCAATGTGTTTCCTGACTGTACATCCAGCAGAGGTGCACTTCCTGAAACAAACATGTTCAGATTCAGCCAATCAGAATTTAGAAAACTGTAATAAAATGGAACTATAACAAAATTAATAAGTTATGAACCCGGGGTGAGGAGTTCCCTTCACCATTGTCTGCCCATATTTCTTCTATCGGTAGCCATCTGCTGATATTTCCATGTCAGCAGCTGCATGCACGATAACCTTTGACGCTGAACCAGGATTTCCGTAGCTTGAGCTGTTCTCTAACCTGGTTATCAATCAAAATTTAATGTATTTAACGACATATAACATAAGCTTAAAAAACGACATTAGTAACTCACCTCTGCTCAACTTGAATCCGAGGCGTTGATATTAATTTTCTTTTCAGAACCACCCTCTTAGGTGGATCATGTTTGTGCTGGCCTTTATAAACTATCTTTACAGCAAAATTATATCTATCACAAGACTCCATCTTTTTAGCATCACATGCACTATAAGTGCACTTAAAAGGCTAGGGGTGTTAAACAGTTCACGTTTACGGGTTGACAGCTCCAACCTGACACAAACCCAAAAATTGTGTCAGACATATGAACCTGAACACGACACGAATCTAGACATATGAACCCAAATACGACACGAATATTCAAGAGTTGACACGAACACAAGTCGTTTAACGAATTTTTCTTTTTATTAATACTTCAATTTTATAGCCAAAAATATGTTACATTTTTATACTGTATTATTACATTTTAATTATAAAATACTGTGACAATTTCTCTTTTAACCTGTTAAATTAAATTGTTGGCATATAATAAACACATTTAAAAGATAATCATGTGAATCTCCCAGATTGACATGAACACGACCTGTTTGGGTGAGTTCGACCCAAAACGAGTTCATGTAAAGGTTCTCGTCATGTCATAAAGTCACACCCCTAAATACCATCTTCAACTAGATGGATCCATACATAAAGCAAACCAGATGAACTCGGAACAAATCATATGTCAAAACTGATAACTTTAAATAAAACTAACAAAATCTCAATACATTAGTGTAGCAAATACATGTATGATTAAAGGGAAACCGTCCGTCTATAAAGTATTTCATCATCACTTTCATCTTCATCATCCGATACCATTTGATTACCCGGTAGATCCAATTTCCCGCCCATAACAAACGACGGCCCCTGAATCTCGGTTTCAATATAATCTGCGTACAATCTTTCTTCAATCTTTGATCGCTACAATTAAGAAACCAAGATAACGAACTCCTAATCCTCTTATGCTGCAATCTTTGGTACCGTGGTTTAATTCTTGATTCGAGACCGTAAGTAAAATATTCAGGAAACTCAACCAACTCTTTCAAAGGCCTTCCAATTTCACTCTTGAAAAAGTAAAAACTATTTTTCATCAAACCGACTTGCAAAGCAAGTAACTGCGGGCATTTCACGATCATCTTAGCGACGTCTTCTACTGATATACCTCGTCCAAGAAGAAAGTCAACCGGTTTCATTATCACATTTTGACCAAGACTGATTACCTGAGGCAGTCTTTCGATCACACGCGCAAACCCTTCGGCGTCAATCTTTAACTTCAAGTTGAAAAAATATTGTTGTGTTGATAACTTAGCTTTCAAAGGAAGCCCAAGCATTTGCGGGTATTGAGCGATAATGGAAGCTAACGCCTCCTTTCGAACTCCGAAACTAACCAAACAGTCAACGTTCGGTTTGACCATTTCTTCGAGGTCGTAACCGTTACATACGCACGCTTCTCAAACATTCTCGCCAACACTTTTTTAGGTAATCCTAACGAAACCAGATACTCGACTAACGGTTTTATCATCGTCCCGACTCTCATCCCCAAAAAGTACGGATACTGCGTCACCATAGGACCGATATCTCTCGGATTAACACCAATGCTCACCAAATACGCAACCGAAGTACTCATCGTTCCTTCTAACTTAAACCCTAACAGGTCGGGATACTTCATTAATACATACCCGATATCTTATTTCTCAACATCTAATCCACGAAGAAACCTAACGACGGGCACAAGCTCCACAACCACACTAGCATGAAGCACTTGCGGATACTTCTTAACAAACTCGCCCATTTTCGCCCGTTGAATCCCAACTTTCTCCAAGTATCCCAACACAGGAATGATATTCTTTCTAACACTACAACCAAGCATTAACGGGTATTCGTTAATATCGTCAATCGTTAACCCTATCTTCTGCAAGAACTCTACGCGCTCACGCATCACATCAACCGTTGACGGTAACTCGACTTCCTCTAACGCATCAGGGATTATTCCTATGCTTTTCAAGTAATCACATATTATTACTCTAGACACAAGTTTCTTGTTAGGAACCTATCAACATGATCCGTAAAGTCGGCCATGCACACGTTCAACATCTTTAGTTTTATAAGTTTAATTTAATTGGTTTGTTTAAGTAGTGGGTAGTTAGTCTTGATAGTGGTAAGAGTGGATACTCCATGATTATCCTATATCTCTGCATATCACGTTTCCTATTTCCGCATTGTGTTTGTAAGCCTATTTAATGGGTTGTCATATTTGATTTTAGTAAGAAGAAAAATTATAGAAAACTCGTCTTTCGTCTCTAAATTTCTTGGAGCTTGAACCCCTCTAAGGGTTATCTATCTTGGGAGATTCACCATCTCGAATCGGTCCCTATCATTTCTCTTTTCTACCATGAACGACACCCCATGTAACTGTTGGCATTTCATATTCAGGGAACTTTGAGGTTAAATAAGGTTTAGTTGCTAAAACCCTAAAATGGGGTTCTTGATAGGGTTCAAGGGGATCAGATGCAGGAAAGATTACGCCTTTTGATTCATGGGATACGTATTGAAATGGGATTACAATTAAATATTTGATTGGGTGTTCTCTTCGAAAAAGCTTGATCATTATTTCAGCTAAAGATTGATAAATTAGGGTTTGTAAAAGGTGATAAAGTAAACAATTTGGGGGGTTTTTTTGAATCAGGTGAATATAGAGTGTAAGTATAGATGTGAAATACAAGCTTACCGGTGTGAAAACGTTCAGAATTTCTTGAGTTCGTTCATGGCTGCTGGTGTACAAGAGGGGTCTGTTTTTGTGGACGGTGCTTGCGAACTTGCAGGAGAAAAGAAAACTAAGATGTAGTTTGGCTAAGCTACTTGTTTATTTATTGACTTTTTGAAAAGTTAAAAGGTGTTTAGATTAGCTTATTATGTGAAAGCAATAATCAATAAGTAACTTATTTACTTTTTAAAAAGTCAAATCAATCCAAAATAAGCTTATCCAAAATACTTGAAAAAGTGATTAATTTTTAATGTTTTCATAAATAATAAAACAATATATATATATGAGTAAATTACCATTTTAGTCCCTGAGGTTTGTCCTAAATTGTCATTTTAGTCCAAAAAGATTTTTTTTCTCCTATGGGTCCCTGAGTTTTTCATTTTTTTTGCCATTTTGATCAGATTGCCTAACTCAGTCTAAAAACCTTGTTATAACCAGGGGTATTTTTGGCATTAACAAAAAGAGTTTTCTAAATTGCCATTTTAGGCCAAAACCATTTTTATAATTCTTTTTTATTTTTATCATGTATATATATTTTATTTAATAATTATAATTATAATTATAATACCCAAAACCATCTTCTTCATCCCGACTTCCCGACAACATGCTATACTTCGGCGATCCCCATTATGGCGATGGCAACAAACTGGTCAACACAGCCAGTGTTTCTCGTTATTCTGGTTACTTTACATCTGGTCAGTGAAATAACATCAGAGTTTCACAAACAAAATCGAAGGGGCTTTGTGTTGAAACGACATGGGTGAAACGAGTGACGTTTTACATCAACGTGTTTCAGGATCTAATTGTCAACGGATTTTATCAATGAAATTGTGCTTTGCGTTGAAATGCCTATTGAGGTCTGAAGACGATGTTTATGCTATGAAATATATCGCCGTTGAAGACGCTGTCGGGATCTACAAGAAGGCAGCTATGCCGTTGGTGATTTGTTTGATGTTATATTCTCCGGCGCCGATGGATTGTACAGATCGAAAAAAACAGTGAAGCTTGCTGCGAAAGTTTGCCAGACGCTTAAATCGGAAGACGATTTCATTTTTCATCCAGTTTCTAAACTTACTTATATCTTCCATTCTTATATTGAATTGTTGTAATATCATACCTTCATGACATATAAATGGATTAGATTTTGAAATCCATGTAATGTTAATGAAGAAGTGTTGGGATCGAACCTTTGGAAAGGAACACATGATACATAGTCAAAACAAACCACCCGAGCTTTGATCCAACCATCAGACTGCTTTCAATAAACACATTGCTTCCTATCCTCTGACAGAAGAAACTCTCAACCGCTGACAGAAGATCACAAGAGCATAGGATAGCCAACAGTGCTTAGCTTAGTATTAGTTTAATCAATGTAACAGTGCTATGCACTGATAGTTTAGTCTAAGCAGTGTTTGTAGTTAGTTACTTCTTGTTAGCTGTCATATCAACCCTGACGTCATTGAAAGACGATCAGTGGTTAGACAATTAGTATAAATAGGTGCTCAATTTAACAGTTAACACTCGTCTTCTTAAAAAGATCAATTTCGCATATCTTCTTCATTTCTTACTATCAAACGATCATCATTGGGCTAAGGGGAGTTTGTGAATCACATGCAATAGTTTGATTACTTGAAAGCATGATGGTGATGAAAACAAATGACCGATTGATTGTTGTAAAAGTTTTCCATTAATCCACTGCATTTATTTTCTGTTTTCAATCATTTTTCATTACTTGAAACAAAAACAGCAATCAATTCAAACTTAGATCCTGACAATTGGTATCAGAGCTTGGTCAATCGGTTTTGATTTAAAAGTCAAATTGATTTGAACAGATCAGCTCTTTGTTGCTAATTTCGTTTGATAAGTTTTGCTTGAATACAGAGTTTTATTACTACAAAAGTTTTTTAAAACACAAATCTGTTGAAAACAAGAGAAATAGCTCAAAACACACCGGAATCCAATATTGGATCCATGTTCAAACCACCTTTGTTGAAACGAAATGAGTATTTTATTTGGCAACGTAGGATGGGTCATATTCTCGCCCAACAGAACACCGGATGTTGGAGATCCGTTGTATTTGGACCTCACGTCCCCATGGTTCCAAGTACAGAGAATCCCACACTCAAGTCCCTAAGAAGCTCGAAAATTACTCTGAACAGGATTTTCTCAAAATCGAGTTGGATGCTAAGGCTTTTAGCATCGTTGCTTCAGCTTTGCCCAATGAGATTTATGCGTGATTACTTCATTGTAATAGTGCTAAAGAGTTATGGGATGCTCTTAAAGAGCAATTCGGTGGTACTGAAGAGGTGATCGAGAATAATAGAGAAGTTTTAAATCAACAGTATGAAACGTTTTGTCACGTTAAGGGTGAGTCATTAACCCAACAGTTCGAACGATATAGCTGTCTCATCAGTGAGCTCAAATTGGTAAATGTGGAGTTTCTAAATTCGACTGTCAATAGTCGTTTCTTGAGATCTTTACCTGAGAAATGGGAGACTGTAGCTTATGTCACTCGAACCGCTGTTGGTTACAAAGATACGACCTTGACACAACTTCATGGTCAACTTCTCACATATGAGAGAGAGTTGAACCAGAAAAAGAAGTTACAAGAGTCAGGGAAAATGATCAATGACTATACTCTGGGAAACACTGCTCTCTATAGTCATGAGGAGGGGTCTGGCAGTGGAAAGGATCAGAGTTTTGATCATTACATTGACATAACTTCTGGAAACAATTTCAACTCTGATCCCTGTACATCCAATTTTGCTTTTGCTGCAAATGGTGAAAGCCAAACCTCTGACAATCTGAGTTTTGAGATGAATGACTTACAACACTTTGAACCCACGGATTTGGAAGAAATGGACATCCTACACCAGTTGGCACTTTTGAGTGTCAGGGCTAGTAAGTTTTACAAAAGAACTAGTAGGAGGTTCCAGGTTTGCATGGGGGGTTAAAAGTTGGGTTAGATAAATCTAAGATAAAATGTTTCAAGTGCAATAGGATGGGACATTTTGCCAGGGAATGCAGAACTCAAAATGCAGGACCAATTATCACACATCCTGGCCCCAATCCTCAAAGCACTGTCCAATATTCCCAGTTTACCCCTGCACAACAAATGCAAAACACTGCTCATTTTGCAAATCCTGTAACAACTGTCCCTATTCATTATGTCCAAACCTCTGCTCCACAGATTCAATATGTTCAAGCACCACCTCAAGTGCATGTTCAACAAGTTCCACATGTCACTCAAACTACTCAAACCACTGCTACACCAGCAGAGGTTACACAACAAAGCTTCTTTACCCAAGGTTTTGTTGACTGGAGTAGTTTGCCTGAGGATTTAACTGATGAAAACTTTGCTCTCATAGCCAAAAATGATTTTGAAAATGAAAACTTGTGTTTAATGGCTCTTGAGACCATAGTTGAAGGTGATGAGTCTGTGGACAGGAGTCAAAATCTGATGTGGTTGAATGTTGTGAAGCAGTGGTTACACCAGGAGTTACACCTATGATTGAAACGAATGCTGTTGATGTTGAAAAAGACAATCTATCTGACCCATGGGACACAAAGGTGTGTGAAGAAGAGTGTGACTGTGCTCTTATGGCTGCTTCGAAGGTATCACCTCAGATCCTTAAAGATCCATGTTCTGAAAAATGCATTATTGCTTTTGCAAACATAAAACAGGTGAATGAAAACCTGAGAAACAAAATTTTAGAAGACGAACTTAATTTTGAAAAACTAGTTAAAGAGTTGAAAACAAAGTTAAGTGAAAAAGATTCTGAAATTAGTAGCCTAAGGCATGAATCAAACATAACCAAAGATCAACTCCAAACTATGGTAGAAAAATACCAAGTTTGCAAACAGGAGCTAGAATCTACCCAGATCAATTGTGAAAAATGGGTAGAGTCTTGCAAAGGTTATGAGCTTATGCTTGATGCTCAAGTCCAGGGCAACATAAAGTTTAGTAAAGGCTTTAGGGAATATGACCATACTTGTGAAAATGCTGCAAAAATTGATTCTGAGCTGGTTGAAATAGTCCCCACAAACTTGGCTGGTGAAGAAATTAAAATCACTGATAAAGAAGGAAACAAAATTGTTCTTGAAAAAACAGAGGTTTCACCAAAAGAAAAAGAAATTAAAAAATATTAGTTTAAACCAACCTGTTCAGATGATTGTGATATTTTGGAAAACTTCAAGCCAATGGACTTTTCAACTCTTGATGGTATAAAAGCACCAAAAGCATTGGTGATCCATATCAAAGACTTGCCAGCAGAGGTTACACCATCTGCTCTCAAAATGTCTGATAGGAAAAGGAAAGAAAAGGTTAAATACTTGTTTTGTGAATTTTGTGAAAAGAGAAATCGTGATACGGCAGACTGTTTTCTTTTAAAAGCTAATGACATAAAGAAAACCTATGTTATACCTAAATCTCCTAGATGCACCATTTGCAACAAAACAAATCATCCAACTCAAGAGTGTGTCTATCTCAAAACCTATCATCAAAAGGTAAAAGAGATTAGAGAAAAAGCTCTAGAAAGAGAGAATTCAAGTTCTGCCAAACAGAAATTTAAATCATGTGAAACATCTGTCACCAAAGGTTTAAATCAAACCTCTGTTCACAGAGAAATTCAAGTAACAGATGCACCTCCATCAAATCAGTTTCCAAGAGGTAAAAGCCAGCCTAACTACCAAAAGGTGCCTATGACTTATGAGACTTACAAAAAGCCTTCTAAGCCAAGGGTAAACATGCATCCTCATGGTTATCAACATTTGATAGGAGGTAGCTCACAGCAGTGGTTACAAAAGCCTGATCTAACCACTGCTCATCAATCTGAAATTGAGTCTGGATCATCTGATACCCCATCCAAAGCCATTTTGGCTTTGGAGACTCACCTGAACTAATTATTTCAAAACATGTGCAGGGAGCTTCTACTTGCCTTGACAGTCTTTGGTATGTAGATAGTGGAGGCTCCAGGCACATGACAGGATGTAAAGCCCTGCTCAGAGATTTTAAAGCTCATGGAGGGGGTGATATATCTTTTGGAAATAATTCAAAAGGGAAGGTGTTAGGGTCAGGATGTGTCTCAGCAGGAAAACTCAAGTTTGAAAATGTGAATCTCATTGACAATCTAAAATTCAACCTCTTAAGTGTCTCACAAATGAGTGATAAGGGTTATGGTTCATTCTTCACAAAGAAAACTTGCCAAATAGTAGGGCCAGAGGTTGTTAAAAAGATTGATCAAATCAATGCAGAGAGCAAAGCACAGTTGACTTCTCATATAGTAGGAAATGTGTATGTGGTTGATATTGTAAAGGATAACCCTGTGTCAAATGCATGCTTGTTCTCAGTTGCCTCAAGCAAAGAGACAGAGCTATGGCATAAAAGGCTAAAAACAATCTCCACTCTCTCAAAACAAAGTCTGGTTAGAGGTTTGCCCCAAAAACAATTTACTTGTGAAGAGCATTGTGTTTCCTGTTTAAAGGTAAACAACATAAAAGCTCTTACAAGTCAATTGAGGAGTCCAAAACAAATCAGTGTCTACAGTTGCTTCATATGGACTTGTTTGGACCTGTAAAAATCATGAGCTTAAAACAAAAAAGATATTGTCTGGTGGTAGTTGATGATTTTTCCAGGTTCACATGGACTTTCTTTTTACACTCTAAGGATGAAACAGCAAACATTTTGCAAAACTTTGTCAAACAAGTTGAAAAGCAATTTGATCTTCCTGTAAAAATCTTTAGGAGTGATAATGGGACAGAGTTTAGAAACAAGGAGTTGGATGCCTTCTGTGAGTCAAAAGGGATTGTTAGACAATACAGCATCCCTAGAACTCCAGAACAAAATGGGGTTGTTGAAAGGGAAAACAGAACTTTAATTGAATCAGCAAGGAGCATGCTTGCAGACTCAGGTTTACCCTTGTCTTTTTGGGCAGAGGCTGTAAACACTGCTTGCTATGTCCAGAACAGAGTTTTGATAAACCCTAGGCATCAAAAGACTGCCTATGAATTGCTTTACAAAATCAAACCTCTGATCTCTTATTTCAAAGTCTTTGGTTGCCCATGCTTAATTTTAAACATCAAGGATTCAATATCCAAGTTTGCAGCCAAAGTTGATTGTGGTTATTTTCTAGGATACTCAACCACTGCTAAAGCCTACAGAGTTTTTAACTCTAGGACCAAGTGTGTTGAGGAAACTCCAAATGCGAAGTTCAATGAACTCTCATTTTTAAAAATCCCAGCAAATGGACCTTTGTTTGATTTATCTAAATTTACATTTGAAGATGTGTCTGTCAAGACTAACCCTGCAGGTACCCCACAATCATCATTTCAAGAGCAAGGATATGATTGCATTCTTCCAAGTTTCAAAATCAATCCTACAGGCAGAGGAGTAGATGTGAGTAGCAATGGTGAAAACTCTGCCAGTTCAACAGTGGTTAATATTCAAACCTCTGCCAGCTCTTCAAACTAAACATTTGTTGATAAAAGTCCACAACAAATGGATAAAAGTCAACCCACTTTCACTACCATTCCACCTATCCCTCCACCACCATTCCAATCAGAGGCTGGACTATCATTTTCACCAGCAGAGGTTAGCTCAGATGATACACATTTGCAAGCTTAACCTCAAAATTCCATTGTCCCATATCAAGGTGATTTGATCTTCCTCAAAAGCCATCCATTGGATCAAGTTATTGGCAACATCAATGCGGGTGTGCTCACAAGGAGCCAAGCCCAAAACATTTGTCTTTTTGTTGGTTTTCTATCACTCACACAGCCTGTCAAGTACCAAGAGGCACTGAAAGACAACAGCTGGGTAGAGGCGATGCAAGAGGAGCTCCTACAGTTCAAGAGACAACAAGTATGGGAACTTGTACCACTGCCAAAAGATGTGAGTCCCATCGGCACAAAGTGGATCTTCAAGAACAAAACTGATGAAAGGGGTATTGTTGTCAAGAACAAAGCAAGGCTCTTGGTTCAAGGCTACAGACAGGAAGAAGGGATTGACTACGATGAAACTTTTGCTCCAGTAGCAAGGTTAGAAGCCATTCGCATGTTCTTAGGTTTTGCTGCTAACCACAACATCAAGGTGTATCAAATGGACATCAAGAGTGCATTCCTGTATGGAAAGATCAAGGAAGAAGTATATGTTTATCAACCTCCTGGATTTGAGGATCACTTTCATCCTGATCATGTTTACAGGTTAAACAAAGCATTGTATGGTCTAAAACAAGCACCAAGAGCCTGGTATAAAACTCTATCCACTTTTCTCTTATCCATTGGTTTCACCAGAGGTAGGATTGACAAAACCCTATTTTTTAAAATGGAAAGAAAAAGATTTGATGCTTGTCCAAATTTATGTGGATGACATCATTTTTGGATTCACATGCACTGCCATGTGTGAAGAGTTTAGAAACTCATGGCAGCAGAGTTTGAAATGAGTGCAATGGGTGAGTTGCAATGTTTTCTTGGTTTACAAGTCAAACAAATGCAAAAAGGCACTTTCATTCATCAAAATAAGTATGTGAAAGAACTATTTAAGAAATTTGATATGGATGATTGTAAACCTTGCAGCACACCCATGGCAACATCCAAGCTAGTCACTATAGATGGCAAAGATGACCTTGTTGATCAAACTTTATACAGAAGCATGATTGGGTCTTTATTGTACCTAACTGCCTCAAGGCCAGACATTATGTTTGCTACTTGTGTTTGTGCCAGATCACAGTCATTGCCAAGAAAATCAGACCTTATTGTTGTAAAAAGGATATTCAGATACATAAAAGGTGCTCCCACACTTGGTATCTGGTATCCAGCTAATGATAACATTGAGCTTGCAGGACATTCTGATAGTGACTTTGCTGGATGCAAAACAACAAGAAAGTCCACATTTGGGGGAGCCCAATTCCTAGGAGATTGCCTAGTGTCTTGGCAAAGCAAAAAGCAAGGTGCAGTATCCACATCCACTGCTGAAGCAGAATATATAGCTGCTGCAAGTTGCACTGCTCAAATTTTGTGGCTTCAAAATCAACTCCTGGATTTTGGTGTGACTGCCTTGAGGACTCCTCTCAAAATTGATAGTCAAGCAGCAGAAAACATCATCAAAAATCCAGTTTCATATTCCACTACCAAGCACATTGACATCAGACATCACTTTGTGAGGGATTGCTATGAAAAAGGTTTGATGTCCATACCAAGGATCAACTAGCAGATGTGTTGACAAAGGCACTAGATCCTTCCACATTTGAAAGTTTGATATCTAGGCTTGGAATGCTAAACATGGATTAAAACAAGTTCTCCTTGTGTTTCATGCGTAAATAGCAATAAAATGTTTTTAGAAAATCAAAAATTCATCCTTAAAAATAGTTAAAATTGCATTTTTCCAATAAATCCTTAAAGTCTGTTCAAAGCTCTAATAGCACAAAAACACTGTTGCTTAGAAAAATCTATCCACTGATGCAAATCTCTGATAGTGTTTAAAATTTGGTCACAACCACTGATAGATTGCTCTAACAGTGGTTAGTCAAACAACTGCTTCCATTGTCAAACAGAGGTTACACGTGGACAGATGTTACTCGATATATGTTGCGTCAGACGCCACGTCTTTTGCACTTTTTGAAAAACCCTATAAAACCCTGTTCTATCCCCAAACAGAGGTTTCACTTTTCTTGTGCGATTTCAAAATTTTTCAAAGCCCTTCTCTCAAATATCTTCCAAAATCATGGCTCCTAAAACCAAATCGAAGAAGAAATCGACACAATAACAACCTCCATTTATCATAATCATCAAAACACCACACAATTACACCGCAATTCTTGAAGAAACCGACGCAAACACTCGCTATCATCCAATGATCCGAATTCTGAAAGAATCAAAATTTAAGCACATGTTGGAAGTCAAAGCCCCAGTTTACATCGACTCTTTAAGAGAATTTTGGGCAAATGCTAAAGTACACTCATCCGCTGATGGTGTGCCCTATTCCATCACTTCCAAAGTTAGTGGCACACATTTGCAAATAAGCCCACAATCTATCTCCCAAGTCTTCATGTTAAATGATATGCAACATCCAGTATCATTTCCTTTGAGGGAGATGAGCATGAATTTGTTGAAAGAGGTTACATCGGGTAGTTGAAAGGTATGACAATCTTCAAACCCAATTTTCCAGCAGAGATGAAATTCTTTTTCCACACTTTACTTACATGTGTCTCTGCAAAAACAACTGCTTTCAACGAGATTCCATTGAACATGCAGTATCTGGGATTTGCAATACTAACCGATTCTGATTTTAACCTATCCCAGGTGCTGTTCAATGATCTTGTAAATAATTTTAATAATATTCCCAAAAGAAAAGCTTTCTTGATACATCCAAGATTCTTGAGTGTTTACTTGCAAGATCAGATAAAATCAGATGCAAGTAAACAAGACGCCGTAACCAACCCTGGCCGCGTCAATCATGAAACATTTACACGAATAACAAATCAAGACAAAGTTTCCAAAACAAAAGCAGAGGAGGCTGAGCCTATTTTACAAGAACAAAATGTTCAAGCTCAACCTCCGGCTGCTGAGCCTACTGCTCTAGGTGATCAGGGTATCACAACCGCTGCCCTGAAACCCACACCTAAAATCTCCAAAAAGAAACCATCCAGAGCATCCAGAAAACCCACCAAACCCAAAAAGGGTCCTCTGGAAGATGAGATCCCAAAGGTTAACCCTGTGACAGCACCAAAGTCACAAACCACTGCTGCTACTTCTTCACAACAGTTGGTAGAAAGATCTCATACCGGCTTTGAAACTCCTCCTGCATCCTCACAAAACGATCAGGTTGTAGGCACATGGACACCGAATTATGAAGCTCTAGGACCACTTGGTTCTATCTTCCACAACCCCTCTCGCAGGGCAATGTCGATTTCTACACAGCCACTCTCACCATTGACTTCACTTCCACCAACAATGTTACCCTTGCTGAATGCAATAGATATTGAGCAGACATTATCCAGCACTTCTCACCAACTCATCAATGAGAATATACTCCAACAAGAAGCTTGGTCTAACTTATTTCTAATTGCTAGCCCATTGGGTTACATGTAACCCTTGGTGATAGTTCAACAACGGCAGCCACTACAATTGCTGAACTCCCAAGTTCTCAATTGGACAGTGGTTACATAGCTAAGACCTTGTTGAAGGCAACCACTGCTGAGGCTACTACGGTAACCTCTGTTCCAGTGGGAAGTCCCCAGAACCAAGAGCAAGGAGCATCTAAGATTGAAGCAAGTGGCAATACACATGCTCATGATATCTTAGATAAAACTACCACATCTGGTAGGAGTTCAGACAATCCTATTAAGTTAGGTGATGAGCTGAAATATCAGAAATTGACGGTGAGGATTACAAATGTTGAAACCACTGTTGATGAAATTAAAGATCTTTTGAAACAGTTGATCACTATTCAGAGTCAACCTCCTGTTCCAACCACTGCTGAGCTCAAATCTGCAATAAATCCAATCTTTCAACAAGAAAAACATTTCCTGGAGCAAAAACATAAACATCAGATGATGGAACTCAGAAATATGGTTGATGCAAGATACAATGATACTGCTGCAGATATCAAGGCAATCAAAGCCCACTTGCTCACCACCACTGGTACATCTCCTCCTACTATCATTTTTGTGAGTCCAGATGAAGCCAAAAAAGGGGGAGAAACCTTTGGGAAAAGAAAAGTTGAAGATGGATGATACAAAGGCAAGGCCTACAGTGAAAATCCCTAAGCCAGATGGTTCAAAGAAACCAGACTCAACTGAAGATATCCTGGCAAGGGCAAAGATGTCTCACAAGAAGACTGTGTTTGATGAAGGCAAGGTGCTGGTTGAGAAAAAGATTGATCAGCAGTTAGAAAAGGGAGAGACTGGTACCTCAACAAAGAGGAGATCTTCTATAAAAGCAAGACAACCAGAATCCACACCTCTCAAAACTAAAGTGGCTACCAATCCAACCACAAAAACCTCTGCCATCACAAAATTAACCACATCTTCTCACACAACTCCCATATCCACCCCAACAGATGTTACAACAACTGTTGTGCCAACATCGGTTTACACAGCAGAGGTTGGAGCAGATGTTATCACAACCACTGCCATCATCACCTTTCCCACTTCTACACAAATACTACCAACACCACCCAGAATTCCAAGTCATCCATCGTCACCATCAATCAGTTTTAAGAGAAGGAAGGTAACAAAGGTCATAAATGAAGAAGAGATCCCTGCTCCTACGCCTCTTGGATCTGCACAAATGTTAAATCTAACATTTGCTTCCCCAACTACAACATCTGTTCCTTCAAAAGAAGTGGTTCCTGCAGCTATAAAGTTTCCTCTTGATTTGTCTGCAGTTAGGAAAGAAATCAAGTCCTTCTACGCTGAAGAAGATCCAGACAAAAGACATTTCCCATCTCTTCAAGGTTATCCAAAGACTGCTAATATTGATAAGTATCTGGAACTCAAAGAAAGGCAGGCAGAGGATATTGCTAAGAAGTTGTCTAAAGGCAAAAGTGATAGAGAAGTGCATAACCAATACAAGTTTCAGTTGAGCAAAGTCCAATCGCTGGAAAGATTTTCAAAGAATCTATCAAATCAGATCTCTGAAGCAGATGATAAATTTTTTAAAGATAAGTACATCTCTCGCATCATGGAATACAAGAAATATGCTGCAACTATAGCACATTTTAAAGATTGGTCTATGAGTGAGCTTCAAGAAGAAATTGCAAGGATAGAAAAACAACAAAAAGATCCTCACAACAAACCTACATGCCCAGATTGGAACAAATACAAAAAGAATGTACCTGAAAAGACCCTAAAGCTCAGAAGAATGAACGAAGAGCTAATTCAAAATCATTATGGGTCAAAGAACCAGGTAATGAGATGGGGGGAGTTAAGAGTGTTGGCTACCTACAAGATGCTGGAAGCCAAAAGGAAAAAGGATCCATCAATGCCTCCTAAACCTGATTATACCAAAGAAGATGCTGCTCTCAAAGCCCAACTTTCTAAAAAGCCCAGCTCAACATCTGCCCAATCCACACTTGCCTTGCTAAAGGGAAAAAGGCAAGGGGAGATGTCAGAGAAGGTTGACAGAGAGTTTGAAGAAGTATTCATCAAAGAAGGTATCAAAAATATGATGGACTATCCAACCGATGATACAAGTGCCAAGTTGGCAGAAGACCTGACAAGAATAGCTCCTTTTCTAACCTCAGCAATAAAGGCTCCTTCAAGAAAGCCTTCAGACCCAAAAATTCTAAAGTGGAAGGTCAACAAAGACACCCACGAGTTGACTCTGCTCAAGTCTGATGGTAAAGCCTCTAAACTATCCATGGAAGCTGCTTATGGGCTTACAGTAGAAGACTTCCAAGAACTACTAAGTTTAGAGCTTGAGAAGGATACTGATGATTTAGAATCTCTTAACTTTGAACTACAATTCAAGGCTCAAATAAGATAATTCTTTCTGAGGAATAAAGATCAAGAATAAGGTGTTTTTGGCATCATCTGTTCCAGGGGGAGATTGTTGGGATCGAACCTTTGGAAAGGAACAGATGATACATAGTCAAAACACACCACCCGAGCTTTGATCCAACCATCAGAGGTTTCTAACCGCTGATGAGTATTTACTGCTTTCAATAAACACATTGTTTCCTATCCTCTGACAGAAGAAACTCTCAACCGCTGACAGAAGATCACAAGAGCAGAGGATAACCAACAATGCTTAGCTTAGTATTAGTTTAATCAATGTAACAGTGCTATGCACTGATAGTTTAGTCTAAGCAGTGTTTGTAGTTAGTTACTTCTTGTTAGCTGTCACTATCAACCCTGACGTCATTAAAAGACGATCAGTGGTTAGACAATTAGTATAATAGGTGCTCAACGTAACAGTTAACACTCGTCTTCTTAAAAAGATCAATTTCGCTTATTTTCTTCATTTCTTACTATCAAACGATCGTCATTGGGCTAAGGGGGAATTTGTGAATCACATGCAATAGTTTGATTACTTGAAAGCATGATGGTGATGAAAACAAACGACTGATTGATTGTTGTAAAAGTTTTCCATTAATCCGCTGCATTTATTTTCTGTTTTCAATCATTTTTCATTACTTGAAACAAAAATAGCAATTAATTCAAACTTAGATCCTGCCAAGAAGTAAAATTACATATAAATGGTTTATTCCATTGTTGTAAATTCATATCTTCACGAAAAATGCTCTGTTTCTAACTATAAACAAGATTTAGTTAAAGGAAATAGGTGATGGGATCGAGGGTTCTGGGTTCTTTAACTTCTGTCGATGAAAATCATGGGCTTGATAATGGTAAAGAACACAATTTGAGAAAGATTAAATGCTGATGGAGATGGACGTTGAAAGGGTTGTGCTGTCACAAAATATGGTAGCCGGAAAAAATGTCGTCGCCGGAACCGGGATGCCAGAAAAAATGTAGTGGCGGTTGAGGTAGAGTTTAAGTTTATTATATTATGTGTTTAATGTAATTATATTTATATTTCTATTTTTTTTTGCCTTTCAAGATTGGACTAAAATGGCAATTTGGAAACCTTTTTTTGTAATGCCAAAAATACCCTTAGTTATAACTAGGTTTTTAGATTAAGTTAGGCAATGTGATCAAAATGGCAAAAAAATGAAAAACTCAGGGTCCCATAGAAGAAAAAAATTTATTTGGACTAAAATGGCAATTTAAGAAAAACCTCAGGGACTAAATGGCAATTTACTCTCTCTCTCTCTCTCTCTCTATATATATATATATATATATATATATAAAATAAGCAGGATAAGGATCCGTTAGGAACCTTACCCAAATATCCGTTAAAAACCATCATTTATTACGAGAGCTGTGAGAACCAGTGTGAACACAACCAACCTAAAAAAATTTAAACACATAAAAAAATATTTTTTAATAAAAATCACTAAATTTCGACATTAAAAATAAAATCTAACAATAAGGGTGGTTAGGTTTTTGGTGGGGGTGGGGGTGCTTTGGTTTTTTTATGTTTTTTTTTGAGGGGGAGTGTTTAGGTTTTTGGGTTTTGGTGGGATGAGGGTGGGTGTTTAAGTTTTTAGATGGTGGTGGGGTAGGTTTATTTTATTGTGTTCACATTGATTCTCGTAATAAGGGTGGTTCTCGCATGAACCTTACACTATATATATATACACATACACACACACTAGCCATTTACCCGCGCGATGTAGCAGGAGTGACGATTTACAATAGGATACTCGTTTACCGTTAGTTTATCAGTCGTCCCGTGATATATGGTATAGTACTTAAGTTAGTTTTATATTTGTGATATATTGGCACTCATTTTTCTGTCAGTTTACCAATTCTTTGGTTATGTACTTTTGTTTATTTAAATGAGTAGCTTATATATAAACAACATTGATATCCAAAAAAAAAAGTAACAATACAACATGAGTTTTAAAAACCATAAATTTCAAATATTGAGTGCTAAAAGTTCAATAGTAGCTCCAACATAAGAATAAATTGCAAGTTTAAGTCAAAGTTCAAATTCAAGTCAACAGTTTTTAGTAAAAGCCTATTGTATATAGAATCTACACCATGCTCAATAATAATCTAAAACCCTACGTATTTTATACATTTGAAAAAAGTATTTGACTTGCTTCTTTTTAAGCAAAAGAACATTCGACCCGTTTGTATTTTTAAGTGAAAAAGCATTCGACCGATATCTTTTTAATCGAAGAAGCATTCGACCTGTATCTTTTTAATCGAAAACACATTTGATACACTTCTTTTTTAAGCGAAAAAGCATTCGACACACTTCTTTTTAACTAAAAGCTCCTAGATTAGCCAAACATGCCTTTGATTGACAAAAACCCTTACAATCTATCTTGGATCCCGAGACTACTACATACTCTATAGATGATAGATAAATGATGGTGGTGGGTGTTGGTGTTGTAGTGGTGGCAAAGTGAGAGAGAAGTGGTTTGCCAAAGGATGCATTTGAAGGGAACCAAGCACCTCTATTTATATCCAGAACAGAGCCCTGACCACGGCCCCGTTGTGACCAATTTCTCTCCCTTCATTAACTGCATATGTCAGGTCTTGTACGAACACGCCCCGTGGTGACCGAGCACGGCCCCGTGGTCAGTGTACTTGTTGTACTATCAAGATTTTGCGAATCTTAGAGTTGACCACGACCCGTGTTGGCTGAACATGGCCCCGTGGAAGCTTGAATTATGCATTTTGTCTTTTCTAGGAGCTTTTAGCTGACCACGGCCCCATGCCAGTTGGGCACGACCCGTGTTGAGCTCACCACGCCCCGTGGTGAGCTCACCATAGCCCCGTGGTCAGCTTCTGTTTCTCTTGTTTTTGTCTTTGGGGTGCTGCTGAAGGGTCGGGCATGTCACGTTATTCCTTCTTCTTATATTTATGTTGGTTTTGGCTGTTTATTTGCTTCTTTTATTCTTTTAAGCTCATCTGGTCCTGTAAATTCAGAAGGAACAAAGAAACAAGCTTTTTCCAACATTAGTACTAGAAAATGGTTAGTTTTATTCCTCACTTAATGTAATTTATATGTTGCATTTTTTACATATCATTATGTCCTTGCCCTAACTCTGTTACATTTTTAGTTAAATGAAATTACATAAGGGTATTTTAGTCTTTCAATCCATTTATTTAATATTATTTTAAAAATAAAAAATTAATACAAAATATTATTATTATATTATATTATCTCTTGATACAACTCTCTCTCTACCACTACCACCTCCCACCCACCCACCACCACCATCAACTCTCTCTGGCCATCACCCACCACCACAAACCACCATCAATCCACCACCACAACCACCCTTAACCCACCGCTGCCCCTAACCTAGTACCACCACCATAACCACCCATCACCGCCCCACAACCACCCTTCACCCACGGCTGCCCCTTGAATTTGACATTAATTTCATAAAATTGTTTACCACGATATATTACATTCAACTTAATTAAAGAATACTATCATACTATCATACCTAGAGTGCAAAACTAAAGTCTCTATTAAAAAAACTTCCACTTTACATATGCTTAAAATAATTCTCACAAATCTCTCTAGGAAACAAGAAATTCCTAACACCCAAACAAACTACCAACTCCTAAACAACCTTCGAAACCCATCTCCAACATCCTCAAACCCACCAAAACAAACCTTCTTCCCATCAACAGAAACCGGATTCAAATCATCACCATCCCAAAATCATCACCCGCTATCGCCCCTAACCATCCAAAATCATCACCATCCCAGAAAATCTGCTTTTGACGTCATTCCAATTTTCAAACACATAAATAGATAATCCAAAATTATTTAAAAAACATACCACCGACGAAATAGGCATATACCCACCGGAGGGATTCTCCAACGGAAAACTAAACGGCCAAACCGCTAGATCTCATCCAAATCGTAACCAAAATTACGATAAACACCCTTCACCCACCAGAAGCATTAAGCTAAATCGCTAGCGGAGGTCGGTATCAGTAGTGTGAGAGGATGAGAGAGAGGGGTGAGGTGTTTTTAAAGAGAGAGCATAGGTATTTTTAGAGAGGGGGGAGGGAGGATAACGTGTGATAGAGAGAGAAGCAGAGGGAAAGAGATAGTGCCGGTTTATTTATTCATACTTATATTTTTTGTTATTTTTTTTACACAACTAGTCCCTTGATATAAGTTGTTTACTTAGTAGTCCATAGGGATGTGAAATGAAAAGAATACCCTCATGTGCAAGGCACATGACTAGCTATAACTAAAAAATCTAACTGAGTTAGAGCTAAAGAACATAGCGTTTAAGATTTTGGAACGTTAAGTACAAAACTTGTCAACTTTAACGCCAAATGACACCGCCTGAAAAAAGATGTTAACATAGAGGACCAAATTTGTAATTTACTCTTAAAGTTTTAAATAAGATCATAACATTCCTCTTTTTGTGTAGCGATATCGTTTGATCCTCTTGCAACTCTTCTTGTGGATTGTTCTTCAAGATCTCGACTAATTACTTTACTAATTCAGAGATCTCTGTGAGTGTGGTTTCGATACAGTCGAGTCTATCCTCACCGATTTTTCTATTAGAGTTGCTATCAATACACATTTAGGAAATATTGGAGGCCAACTGATTAGATGCATCTTGTATTTAAGTATTGTACATGTTACAATATATATATACTAGTTTATAGACCCACGTATTACATGGGTTTAAGATAAGAATAATATAAATTTATAATGTGCAAACCAATTTACATAACTTAATTTTTCTTATTGAATAAAACAATATAAAATCAAGATACATATTACATTTATGTTTTTGATTGCAAATTTATATATGTAATCAAATATATCACGATGATAGTGATGAAACTAAGAATAATGACTACATAGAAAACTTACCTGGTTATGAGGGTTTACATAAGGCTACAAGGAGAAGTAAAGAACCCTAAGTATAGAAAGATGATGCGTGATATTTGAGAATATATATTCGAAAATCACAAGAGTATAAATATTATTAAACAAGGAAATGAATCCCATGTTTAAGGAAATCTAATTACTATTTTTTAAATTCCAATTTAAAAACTTAGCTGGTGTGATATAACTTGAGGGAGAGCTAGGTGATTATGAGGCTTTACATGAGGCTACAAGGAGGAGTAAATAATCCTAAATATAGATAGATGATGCGTGATATTTGATTTTTTGACTTTCTTTTTGAGTGACCGAATATCACACCGTCTAAACAACGGCCCTAGCCAAGATCTGCCCAAACTACGTTGTCTTAAACGGGCCCGCGCTGGGTTTGTCAGATTTGGTTACGGCGTTCCCCCGGAACCGCCTCCACACGAGATGCCTCGTTGAAATAACACTCAGATGAAGACCGGGGTGCGGCTCAGGATCGAATCCCCCTTGGTGGGTTTGTCACCATCATTGCCCAATATCCATCTCAATATGACACAAGTGGGAATTGAACTTGAGTCTCCATTGGAAAACCCAAGTCTCCTACCACTAGGCCACAAGTGGGGGATATTTGATAATATGTATCCGAAAATCACAAGAGTATAAAGGGTATTGAAACTCTAAATAAGGAAACAAATCCCATGTACAAGGAAATCTAATTACTATTTTTAAATTCCAATTTAAAAACTTACCTGATGTGATATAACTTGAGTGAGAGGTCGGTCATTATGAGGGTTTACGTGAGGCTACAAGGAGGAGTAAATAACCCTAAATATAGATAGATGATGCGTGATATTTGCGAATATATATCCGAAAATCACAAGAGTATAAATAGTATTGAAACAAGGAAACGAATCCCATTTTTAAGGAAATCTAAT
This sequence comes from Scalesia atractyloides, assembly GCA_947069175.1. Lineage (NCBI taxonomy): Eukaryota > Viridiplantae > Streptophyta > Magnoliopsida > Asterales > Asteraceae > Scalesia > Scalesia atractyloides. The sequence continues at coordinate 11,435,979 of CAMTDV010000006.1, read as the reverse complement.
TACTATTTTTCAAATTCCAATTTAAAAACTTAGCTGGTGTGAAATAATTGCAGGGAGAGGTCGGTGATTACGAGGGTTTATGTGAGGCTACAAGGAGGAGTAAATAACCCTAAATATAGATAGATGATGGTGATATTTGCGAATATAAATCCCAAAATCGCAATAGTTCAATTGTAAGAGTTTAAAGAGAATTTAAACTCTAACTAAGGAAACAAATCCGATATTTAATGAAATCTAATTACTGTTTTAAATTCCAATTCAAAAACCAAAGTAAATCTATATTACCTGTTGATTAATTAAAAGATATAAACCAATTTTTTTGTTCCCTTCAGAATTGAAAAAGATAATTGTTTTTTATTTTGGATATCTTCAATGGTGGTTTAAGAAAAATCCCAAAAGTAATAGGAACTTTGCTTTCGTAATTATAAAAGTTATTTTCTAAAAATTAATGGGCACTTTGGATGACGAATGGTGTAGGGAATCTTTGTTTAACATCAAAACGAAAATATTAAATTATAAATTGAACTTTTGTATTCCGTTATAGAAAACAAATATATATTAGATCACAAATTGAAAAGCTTAAAGATAAAATTAACTTGTATTTAAAAAGCTCAATGAAAACCAATATATATTAAATCAAAAATTAAAAAGGTTAAAGATAAAATCTATTAACTATACTAAAACAAAACAATCTTATGCCACATAGCATGAACTTTTATGACTCTTAAATTCCTTTTAACTCGGTTTTTAATTAATATTTTGAGTGCTAAAAACTGAATGATTTATGACTGCCATTTGATTCGCTGGAATCTATGTTTGTAAACAACGTAATAAACACAGAATCGAAGAATCTATCAGCAGATGACATAAACCAAGCAGGACATTTAGAGACTACATGGAGAAGAGAATGGAGGTCAATGATAAAGTTGATATGGTATAAACATTAACCACCATGCAGTTTAAAGATATATTATATGAAACATAAAATCTTTGAATTTTCATTTGACTTTGGTTATAGCAGAAAAAGCTTGCATGAGTTGTTATTTGCAGGTGAAGGATATAGTGAGACATGGTTGTTCTTATGAGGCGTTGAACACCACCTTACGTTACATGTAATCGCTTGCCACAATGCCACAAAAAGTTCAAGCGTGGCTCTGAACAACATCCTCTATGGTCATGATGCGTTAGTGTGTTTTGACTGTCATTTGTAATATTTAGAAACATAATTTTAGTTAGTTGTTGTACCATGTGTAATTTGAGAGTTGAGGTAGCTCAATATAGTATGTTAACTTGACATTTACTGATTATTTATAGTTTGTTGACTTTTTCCAATCTTATTTCTGACCCAAACACTTGTACATGTGTAATTTGATCAAATGTAGAAAATGTTCCCCAATAGTTCATACAAATACAATAGTTATGGTATGTTTGAGTTTAGACAAGTCAAACTGAACCTTTCCTGGAACAAAGGCTATATGAACTGTTTATTTCATCGATTGTTTTACAATCGTTTCGAACACACCTACCGACTGTTTGTTTATTGCTGATTATACACATCGACTGTTGTGGTTTCATCGATTGAAAAGTGACTAAAGTTAAAAGGGACATGCCTATACCTACACTATTGCAATCACACATTCATATCAATTTCATTAACACAGAACTGAAAGCAACTTTCGCTATCTGAAAGACTGAAACCTCCCAATCAGAACAAACAGTGAGAATACAAACTAGCTGCGCTTCTGCGCCTAGCGCGCTTTTGAAAGCATATAGATAAAATGTCAAAGCTTTCTTGAGACAGTAATATGTTCTTCAGAGCACAACAGCTGATTTCTACCCAGTGATCAAACGATAATAAACATCAAAGTCAGTTTAGTCCATATGGTTTGGGCCATTTTGTCAGTTTAGTCCAAAGGTATCAATTTTCGCCTGTGAGTCCAAAAAGGTTTCAGCGTTGCCATTTTAGTCCACTGGGTTAATTTCATCCATTTTTTCTGTAAACGAGAAGGGCATTTCGGTCATTTTGTATGTAATACTGTTAACTAGAAAGACAATTCGACCATGTTAACAGAAAAAATGGATGAAGTTAACCCAGTGAACTAAAATGGCAACGGTGAAACCTTTTTGGACCAACAGACAAAAAATGAAACCTTTCAACTAAACTGATAAAATGACCCAAACCACAGGGACTAAAATGGCATTGAACTCTATTTTTTATATGAAACACAAAATCATTGAATTTTCATGTGTGTTTTCTTTTCTTTTTTGTTATAACACACCATCCTCTATGGTCATGATGCATTTTTAGTGTGTTTTAACTGTCATTAAATTATAAATACTAATAATGTTCCCATTGATTTTGGATGAATCCTGACCGTCTGATCAAGCTGAGATGAGATCTCTGCCATTTAAATTACGTATTTTCTTCTTCGGTTACAGGTGGTTTGGAGGGTTAGGTTTCCAGTTTCGCATTTTATCTGCTAATCCAAAATCTCGGAATGATTACGCCTCTCTTCATCATATGCCTGATCCTTTTTTCTCCCTCCGTAGTTTCAGCTTCTCTTTGGATTATCGTTGAATCAAGAGATTATTTCCATTGATTGATACGTTTCACTTGTGTATTAATCATAGTTATGAAATTTACCATAAATCAACGAGTTTTTACTGTCAATTTTGTATCGATTTGCATATTTATTTAGGGTTTTAATTTTCGATTTCTGTGATATCAGTTAGCATCGCACGAATTGTGGTTGCCGCTGCTCATAATCCCCGTCAATCACTGAAAATCGCCCATTCATAATCGTTATGGGTAAAGTGAATTCATAGTATTACTTTCCTCTGTTCGCATATGTAGGTTTATATTGAAGTTAATGACATACCTCACGAAGATCCTTCAGAAAAGAGATAGTAAAATCTAATCATACATGTGAAGAATTATCTCAAAACCATCAAGTTCATGAGCAAACATCTTCAGGTTGTATTTTTATACTTTTATCTACATCTCATAATCAATCAATCAATCAATGTAATAATATATAAGCATGATTCCAGAGAGTTAGTTAGGGTTTAATCATTATTTTATATATTCCAATAATTCATATACAATTGATTCTCTCTCTTAGGCAGGCTCTAAATACTTCTCATATTTGTAGGCTCAAAATCTTGAATTTGCTAGCATCTTCAATATAGACGACTACAGAGGTAACCTTTTCATTTAAATACGCGGCATGGTTTTATGCCCCTACATGGAGAAATCTGATGGGTTCCGTTCCGGTTCCGGCCTCACAGCCAAGCCTACAGCTGCCCAATCGCAATCATGTTAAAGGTGGCACAATGGGCGGGCTCGGTGGGTGGTCATTTTTTGTATGGTCCGATCGGTAAACACGTTTTTTTTAATTGGTTATAAAATTATTTTGTGCATAAATGATTAAAAAACAATATCATTACAATTTTGAATAGTATTAAAGATATGTGCTATGGGTCAATTGCTACATTCACCCGTTTGACCACGCATTCCATCTTTAGCTAATAAATTAACCCAATAAACCTGTTGATAGGTTAAGGTCAATTTTTCTTGACCCAGGTGATGCGTGTGAAAGCTTTTGGAATTGCTTTGAAGCTTACTTTATCAGGAATGAATCAGCTTGTATATCCCCAAGGATGGGCCTTTACCGTAATTGTTTTGCTACTAAAATAAGGTAATGATTATTTCTTAGAATGAATCAGTGTGCATTATTTATTAATATGTGGTTTCGTTGACTTTTGTAGAAAGTCAAAATTGAAGGGATTGTTAAGCTCGCATGTACAAAATTATCTTACTGAGGAATTTATTAATTTAATCTTACAGGACTGGGATGAGTAAAATCCTCCTCAGATTATAACAAACCTATGTGGCTTTGTGACGATCCTTTTTCGAACATTCATACACAAAACCAAAGACATGGTTGATGGTACGGTGCCCTTACTTGTTTGAGTCTATTATATATTTTTAAAATAGCTTAAACTTAGGTTATGCGGTATGGTGATGACCCATCCTTGGAGGATGATCTGCCACGTAGGTGCCACGTATATCGGGTGTGAGGGATGGGGCAAAGAGGATGGAGGTAAGGAAATGGGAGATGGGCCTTATAAAATATATATATATATATATATAGGGGATGGGTAAAATGAAAACCACCTTGAGTTACGAAAACCGTAGGAACCAATATAAGCCATTGATCAAAAGTGTTTTAATGGATTAGATTAAAAGCCAATAAAGTATTTGTAATCATTGTGTTTTAATTAATGAGTTTTTGTTTTTAGTAAGATAAGGGTAAATTGGTATTTTACTAAGCTCTTTAATAATTGGTAATTAAAGTTATAATCATTGTGCTTTAATTAATATTTGTTATTTAATTAATGTGATTTAATTAATGTTATTTTTGTCATCCAGTAAGAAAATTATTTTACGTAGGGGTTCAAAATTTTTTACACGCCGGTTTTAAACATTTTTTACGCGCGAGTTCAGACTTTTTTTACGCGTTGGTTCAGACTTTTTTAACGCCCGGTTTTAGACTTTTTTTACACGCCGGTTTTAAATTTTTTTACGCGCAGTTTTACACTTTTTTACGCGCCGATTTTAAAAAAATTTTACGCGCGGTTTTAAACTTTTTTTACGCACGGGTTTTGAACTTTTTTTATGCGCCGGTTTATAACTTTTTTTACGCGCGATTTTAAACTTTTTAACGTGCCGGTTTTAAACTTTTTTTACGTGCGGTTTAAAAAAAATTTACGCGCGGTTTTAAACTTTTTTACGCGCCGTTTTAGAAACCTTTTTTATGCGCGGTTTTAAACTTTTTTCGCATCGGTTTAAAACTTTTTTTACGCGCCGATTTTCAACTTTTTTTACACGCGGTTTTAAAATTTTTTTACGCGATGGTTTAAAACTTTTACGCGTCGGTTATAAACTTTTTTTATGCGCCGGTTTTAAATTTTTTTACGCGCGGGTTTAAACTTTTTTTACGCGTGGTTTTAAACTTTAAAACAACTTTTTTTTACAAAAAACAATTTTTTTTACGAGTTTAAACTTTTTTTACAAAAAACAAAAAACTATTATACGCCAAACAAATATATTTTATTTTTACAAAAAACGTTTTTACAAAAACTTTTTTTACAATTTTTTTTCAAAAACTTTTTTACAATTTTTTTTTACGCCAAACATCTTTTTACGCCCCCGACACCCCGATTTCGGATTTACGAAATTTGAGGATCTTACCAAACGAACTCACCCCAAAAATCACGACTCAATAGATGTCTCATGTTGAACTTTAAATAGAAGAGAGAGAAAAGATGTGACATGTTGAGTTTTTAATAGAAGAGAGAGAGTGAAAGATGTGATATCTTGACTTTTAAATAGAAGAGAGAGAAAAGATGTCACATGGAAAGTAAAAGACTAAAATAACCTTTTGATTTAATTTGGTTATTGGTGATGTGTAAATATGCTATTGGATGATATAAGTTCTCATGGTTCTCGCAACTGGGATTGGTTCTCTTTTGAACCGAATTATATATATATATATATATATATATAATGTAAGTATATGGAGAAAACCCTTGTAATTGAGAAAACTTAGGAAACTCAAAGCTCCCGACAATTTTTTATTTTGAAAAAAATCACACATGTAATATAAATGTTTTTAAGGGTTTTGAGCAAAAAAATCAAAAAAAGCGCGGAGTGGATATTTAAAAAAAATAAAAAAGTTTTCCGCAACGCGACTGTAACATATGTTACACAAAAACTTGTTTATTTTTTTTAAAAAAATCTAGTCGTCGCTTTTTTGATTTTTTTTTGCTCAAAACCCTTAAAAACATGTATATTACATGTGTAATTTTTTTCAAAATAAAAAAATGTCGGGAGCTTTGAGTTTCCTAGGTTTTCTCACCACAAGTGGGTTTTCTATATATCATTTCCCTATATATATATATATATATATATATATATATATATATATATATATGATAAGTATCATATGAAAACCACATTGAGTTCAAAGAACTAATTTAAATGTGTATATATATATATATATCATTAAGGTAACAAATAATCTATAGAACATTGATGACCCTAATTTAGTTTGAATTGTCTCAATGTACCTTTCCCATGAACACATTTTTTCCAAGACCCGTACAAAACTCAACATCCAGTACTTTCTAATTCTTAGTCCCCACATCAATCGTTTTATGCAAGCACTACACAGCAAGTTAAATGCCATATAAAATTACATCGGGTCGACTGAATATATAATTAGAATACCAAATTATTAAAGATAAATGGATATCCAAAACATCACCTTTGCATGAAATAGGAGGAATCGCTTACTTAAGACGGTTTCAAGATTAAAGTAAAAGTGAAAAAGATACGAAACTTATGAAGTACAACTCTTTTTCACTATATATCCCGGGTGCCAACACCTAACTACTTGATCAAGCACACGCATTTGGGAAGAACAGCAGAGATGAAGTGTTGAGGTAGCGATTATTGTTCTAAGAAAGATATAGAAAACTAGCCACTCAATTGGTAAAATAATAACTTCAGTTATGTTTTTATCTAATCTCTATATTGTTTAATAATAACAGTAATGATAACACAAGCGGTTCAGTTTTAGTCTTAGAGTCGATCCAAAATAACTGTTTTTATTATTTTGGTCGAAATGAACCGCACATGTGTTGGTATCATTGTCGGTCATAGTGTATGCCATTTACTTCAGATTGACTCGTTTCCATCGTTTCGTTTACGCTTTTTTTTAGAATGCCCCTTTCCCACTTAAACTTAATACGGAATTCTTGTATTTTTCTTGTTAGGGAATGGTAGCTTTTCGGCTACTTATAGAGGGATTTTACAGGATGGGTCTATAGTAGCTATTAAACGTATTGCAAAAAATGAGTTGCGTGTCTAATGAAACCGAGTTTTTGAAGGGGTTAAAGATATTATGAATTCATGAATTAAAAAAGTAACAAGTCGTTACCAAACTCACCCACCCGATCTATTTGGCCACATTTACTCAATTAAAGCAACTTCACTAGCAGCTTTGTGGTAGTCTGAATAGCTCATGGTCCGCAGCTCGCTCTAAATCAGTTCAACCATTTCTGAGCCGAGCCTAGCTGTGATTGTTTAAAGCTAGCGAAGGTGAGCTTGCTGATATTTTTTTTTAATTTATGTTTATATTAGCCTAACCAACGAGCCCAATACCCAATCCTAAATCCAACCCACTTTGAAATCCTGGATTAAACCAACTTTAATTTTTTTTTCTAAGAACTGAGCCGAGCTAAGCTGGCTCAAAGTAAAAATGAGCCGAGTTCAAGCTCAATTTTCACCTCAAGTACATCAATCCGAGCTCGCTTGCTTAAAATTTGAGCCGGGTTCCAGATGACCTAGCTCAACTCGTCAACATTCCTAACTCGCTTTTAACCAAAATTAAATAACAAATAAATAGAATTAACCTGCTGGACTATTGGATTAGAAGTTGAAGTGAATTCATGAGTCATTCTTTCCCACACAACCTTCCCCTCATGGACAAATGGCAACCTGAAATCACAAAACCATTCAAGTAAAATTAAAAAAATTAGCATGTAGCAACAAACATTACGTGTCATGTTAAACATTTGAGATTTTTATTTTGAGTTACAATGACGATATGAAACTGGGCCTCTTTTATCATCTAAGTGTCCTTTGGTGGGTTGCTCATTTCATGGGGTATGCACTTGGTAAGCCTGGAAGATTGCATCTTAAGTGGTTGTAACTCACCAGCATAGTACCACTAGACCAGCTATTGACAGGTATTATACCCACCATATCGTCAGGTTAGTACAATGTATGAATACCAGGTTCTCTTAGATAAAACAATTACCCACCTTCAACAATATAAAAACCATAGAAAACAAAACAAAAACAAATCCTTAACTTGTAGGAATTGAACAAAATAAATGAACATAGATACGTAGAAAAAAAGGATATGTAAAACTAAACTAACACAACATCAATCTATCGCAATCTACCTTAGCAACCTGCAAAAGATGGTATCTAGAAGAGCCCCTCGGACAAAAGTCCCTCATCTTCAACACCCGAAAGAACACCAACAATCAAATACCCATGATTAATAGAAATATGAAAGAACAACTAACAAAGAGCTAACTAAAATCACCATTAATATGTAGAGATAGAAAAGTAAATACAGATGATTATAAGAATGGATTGTAGATGATTCTATCAGAGAAAAAGGATTTCATCACAAACACTTCGAAATTGTAAATAATTACACACTGAATTATGCATATTGAATGAGAGACGGTACCAATTGAATGAAACTCGATTGACTGATGCTTCTGATGTCGTTGAACGAAATACGATTGAATGAGAACAATACATATAAGCTCCGGTGCCACATGATCCAATCAGCTTGAATCGCCATCGCCTTCATCTTCTTGAATCAGCAAGAGTTAGAGAAAGCAGATGGGGGCGAGATTTGTGATGAGATCCAGAAACCCTAATTAGAAATCAGCTTCATTAACGAAAAATGCGGACCAGAATGGAGGACGGAGACGAAGGAAAATAGAGAAGAAGGCTCTCTAGGGTTTTGGAAAAGAAAATTAGATGCGTAAATAGTTCGGGTCATATTTTGCACCGCGTATAACCCATATTTTCTGACCCAAAATTTTCCCGCCAAAAATGAATCTAGGAGGCTCTCAGCTAATGACACATCAGCCCAAAAAACTTTTTATTATAGATAATAGATAATAGATTTGTGTGTGTTTGCAAAAAAACAAAAAGCGAAAAAAAATAGACATCACTAGCGCGGTAGGTCTTCAAAGTCTTGATTTTTACAGGTATTCAAAGTCTTGATGGGGAATAAGGGTTTTTATTTAAAGTTTTTTTAATTAGTTTTTATAAATGGAGAATGTACAAAAGGACATAATTATCTTTAAATTCTGTTAAAATTAAACTTGGCTAGGTGTTAGTGTCACACCACGACATCCACGTGTCTACCGGTGGACCTGGTGGGGAGTATCGTGACATACAATTGATATCATCATAACCAAATAAGCATAACACAACGGAAGTCTGGAGTAAATAAACTATTACAACCGATAATGTATAGTGTCCAAAATAAATATATACAGACATGGTTGTAAATAGATCCACAGGCGGATCGCAAAAACATACAAAAAGATAACAGACTATAAACAGGCAATTCCCTAAGGTCGCAACTCCTTGGTTATTCGCCCCGCAGCTCCCGGCCTATTCCGTACTCGCAACCTATAACTTAAGCTTTTGAAAACACGTCAGTTTACACTGGTAAATACGCTCAACCGACTCATTTTGAAAACCTTTTCGAAAATGGTTTCAAGTGCACAAGGCACATTTTCATAAATAACTTGGGATAGTACAAATGACCTTGTATACAGATTTACATGCTGGCTTTTACATATGAGGTCCGGTACAAAAACCAAGACATGATCGACTGACACACCACTCTGAACTTTCACAAAGAAAGCAGGATAAAAATTTCCCAGTGAATGCCTACACACCATGCTATATTATCGTGGCCACTACCAATTTAGTGAGCCATGGATATCCCAGACACGGTTAAGCCCACCCTCAATGTTTTAGTTTCAGTCAAAATAGATCAAAACCGGGTTATGTAAGATTTCAGTTAATTATCACAACTGGATAAAACATTATCCCATACCCGACCAAGCGGTAGTAGTCTACCGTACCCCCAAGCCCGTATAGGGAAAACAAGTTAAGAGTATTTACGTGAATTGAAGTTCGCAAGTAATCCAAATTCAGCCGTATTCCAAAGCAAGTACGGGAGCAATCTACCGGGAGGCGTTCAGTCTGGAGTGATGGTAATTAATAACCAATATTAGAATGATAACGGGTCCTTACTTAAGTCCTAAACTTGGACCGGTTAGTCTTACGCTAAACAGTGATACGATACGATACGCTAGATTAAGCGGTGACCGGAATAGAATGTTGATTGGACCCGACAAGTACATAGACTTGTATAATATGGGAAAACCAATAACATTCTGGATTTTGATAAGGAATGGACAAAGTTAAACCCGTTTTGGTTAAAATACGTAAACTAGCTATGTATGCTTAACCGAATGCGTATAAGCGAAACCGGGTAACCATAAGAATCGTATATAAGTTCCATAATGAGATATGTTTAAAATATGTTATAAAATCAGTTGCATTTGCAAGGATAGGCCCGAGTTATATTTAAAACCGATTTATGCTTTACAAGGGCATTTTGGTCATTTTTAGGCTTATAAAAGATGTTTAAAGTGAATCTGATGTTATGACCTTAAATATTCTGTAAAAACATATATTTTATCATGTTATAACAGTAGGATATCAAGTATATGTGTGTTTGATGATTTTGACACATACTATGTCCCGCAAGGGCATTTTAGTAATTTCACACATAGCTTTGAAGCCGAATTTGGGATTTTGAGCTTGGGACTTGTACTTACTGTTGTTATATTAAAAATAAGTTTGTAAATCAGTAGGTAACAAGTCTCGGCTCATGGTTATGGTTTTAAACCATGCTTATGCGCCGAAAGGCGTAAAAGTCGCTAAAATGCCGTTAAATCGATATTTAATATAACCTGAAGTTAGGACCTGTTTTAAATGGCCAAAATTATGTCATTTAACTTATAACGTCAGTAAGTTAAGGTTTTGATTATAAAAGTTTGATTCTTGCTATTTTTCCGTGAAAAGGGTAGTTTAATCGTTTAGCGGCGATTAGCGATTCTTAAGCATACACTTATGTCATAAATTGAACAAACATCCCAAATAGTCCTACTTATCATAACATACCAGTAAATATACCATCCATATGCTCATATGTGCTAGAAATCTTATTTTGCGCAAAAATGACCTATTTGCAAAGTTTTTAAGGATTTTTATGGAACTTATATAATAACTCGGATTTACTAGGAATCGTGACACGAAACTTTAGGACCATATTCTAAACATAATAATGGTCATAAAATGACTCAAATTCAGTATTAAGAATTGCTCAAAACGGATAAGAACAGAAAGTCAACAGAAAGTCAACTGTTAGAGACTTTTGGTTACGAACCGAGCCTAGACCAAAATTTGACGAGCCGAATCTGTTGACACAAGTTCTAATCCTTATTTTAAGGTTATAAATGCTTCAAAACATAATTTATAACTTCTGGATCATTAGATATGGATTTTACAAAAATTGCTCAGTTTGACTTTTATTGACTTTTCGTTTGACTCGCCAATCGGCCATGAATCCGTGATAATATGGAGATACTCTCTTGAGGGATTATCACCTCCATCATTATGAGCACGTAGGATCTTTCGTTACGCACAATGGCGGAGTATGCACGGATTTATAGAAAAGTCAATACGTTTTTACGACAAGACTTTGTTTGGAGCAAATGGCTATAAATAATCAACTTAGCAAGGATTGAAGACTTACAATAAGTTCAAGTGAATGCTAGGAACGAGTTTGAATGCCTGGACTTGATCAGAACCTCCTCAAGCAAGCACTTGATGAATGATGGTGAAGTAAGTATGTTGAAACTTCAAGTTTCATCAACTTAAATGACTAAAGGACTGAATCAGAGGAATTCCAGGTGTTATGAGTCGAATATAGGTGTCCATATACGTGTAAGGCACGCAAGAATTGCGACAATTGCGAGAAGAGGTGGCAGAACATGGCTCTGCCATGTTTCTGCTCGCTGGCAGGGGCTTACGGACCGTATGGCTCATGCCTTGCGGTCTGTAAGGAACCCTCAGAACCCAATCTTTGCCCTTTTCACACGTTTGACCCCTAGACTTTATTCCATTATCTTTTTAGGATAATATATGCGATTTAACGACTTTAGGTCCCTCCTGGTTTGACATACGTCATATTTAGGATTCCCGGGACACGTGTAAGATAATTATAGGACGTAAAAACACGTAGTGTTACATCAAAAACCCCCTTAAAATAAATCTCGACCCGAGATTTCAATCAAACAATTGTGGGTACTTTTGTCGCATGACAGACTCTACTTCCCAAGTGACTCGGGACCTCTACGGGCGTCCCATTTGACTTTTACAGTCGGCACGTGCTTCCTACGAAGCTTCTTGACCTGACGATCCTCGATCGCCGCTGGTCGCTCGATAAAATGTAGGTTCTTATCAATCTGACCCTCGTCGTGTGGCATAGCCAACGACTAGTCCTCTAAGCACTTCTTCAAGTTGGAGATATGGAATACATCATGGATTCCACTAAACTTCTCGGGTAATTTGAGCTTGTACGCAACAGCTCTAACTCGTTCGATAATCTCGAATGGTCCAACATACCTTGAACTTAGCTTGCCTTTCTTCCCGAAGCGCATAACGCGTTTCCAAGGCGAAACTTTTAATAAGACCTTTTCCCCTATCTGAAACTCGAGGGGTTTGCGTCTTCGATCAGCATAACTTTTCTGCCTATCTTTAGCAGCTTTGAGACGATCCCGAATTTGCAAGATCTTATATGTCGTCTCCAGGACTATTTCTGGTCCTGTCAGTTGAGCTTCTCCAACTTCTGCCCAACAAACGGGCGTCCTACACTTTCTCCTATATAAAGCTTCAAACAGGGCAGCTTGAATACTTGCATGGTAGCTGTTGTTGTAGGAGAACCCAACAAGTGGCAAGTGGCTATCCCAATTTCCACCTAGATCAATCACACAAGCGCGGAGCATATCTTCCAAAGTCTGTATAGTGCGCTCACTTTGCCCATCCGTTTGAGGATGATAGGTTGTGCTAAAATTTAATCGAGTGCCCAAAGCCTGTTGAAAGCTCTTCCAAAAGTGCGAAGTATATCTTGTGTCTCTATCCGACACAATGGACATTGGTACTCCGTGTAAAGAAACAATCTCGTCTACATAAAGCTTAGCAAGCTTATCTGAGCTATAAGTCTCATTAATGGGTAAGAAGTGTGCCGACTTAGTCAGCCTGTCCACAATCACCCATATCGCATCATTCCCTTGCTTTGTCTTCGGTAATTTGGTAATAAAATCCATGGTTACACATTCTCACTTCCACATGGGAATTTCTAACGGCTGCAGCAATCCTGACGGTTTCTGATGCTCTGCTTTCACTTGCGAATATGTCAGGCACTTAGCTACATAAGCAGCTATAGACTTCTTCAATCCGGACCACCAATAGTCGGGTCTCAAATCTTTATACATTTTGTCATCGCCCGGGTGAATTGAATATCGGGAATTATGTGCTTCTTGAATAATCAAATCTCTAAGTTCTCCAAAGACTGGAATCCAAATTCGTTCACAAAATCTTAGGATTCAATCATTTCCCGAGGTAAGTTGTTCTACCAACTTTCCCAGTTCTTCTTAGGTATATTCGCTTCTAACAGAGCTTACTTCTGAGCTTCCAAAATCTTATCTTTCAGATCATTCTTAACCTGAATGCTCTTGGCATTGATCCTTATGGGCTGAACCCTTTCCTTGCGGCTCAAGGCATCGGCAACCACATTTGCCTTGCCTGGATGATAACGAATCTCGCAATCATAGTCGTTCAGCGTCTCTATCCACCGACGCTGTCGCATATTTAAATCCTTTTGATTGAATAAATGTTGGAGACTTTTGTGGTCGGTGTATATAACACACTTTGTTCCATATAAATAATGTCTCCACAGTTTGAGCGCAAACACCACGGCACCTAGTTCCAAATCATGTGTGGTGTAGTTTCTTTCGTGTATCTTCAATTGCCTTGAAGCGTAGTCAATTACCTTTCTCTTTGCATGAGTACACACCCCATGCCGGTGTGTGAAGCATCACAATATACTACAAAATCTTCAATTCCTTCTGGTAGAGTTAACACATGAGCGTTACTCAATTTCTGCTTCAATACATCAAAGGCTTCCTGCTATTTCGGACCCCAAACAAATTTAACACCTTTATGGGCCAGGGTCGTCAATGGAGTAGCTATCCTTGAAAAGTTTTCTATAAATCTTCTATAATAACCGGCCAAACCCAGAAAACTTCGGATTTCGGATGGTGTCTTAGGGGCTTGCCAGTTCATTATTGCCTCGACTTTGGCAGGGTCAACTTGTATCCCACATTCACTAACCACGTGGCCTAAAAATTGTACTTCACGCAACCAAAATTCACACTTAGAAAACTTTGCATAAAGTTTCTCGTCTCAATAACTCCAAAATACACCTAAAATGTTTCTCGTGATCCTCCTGATTACGAGAGTATATAAGTATATCATCAATAAAGACAATGACGAACTTGTCTAAATACGGCTTGCAGACTCTGTTCATCAAATCCATAAATGTTGCTGGTGCATTAGTGAGTCCAAAAGGCATCACTAAGAACTCATAATGACCATATCTTGTTCTAAACGCCGTCTTTGGAACGTCTTCAGTACGAACTTTGAGTTGATGATAACCTGACCTTAAATCAATTTTCGAGAAGTAGCTTGCTCCCTGAAGCTGGTCAAATAAATCATCGATCTTGGGCAATGGATAGCGATTTTTAATTGTTAACTTATTCAGCTCGCGGTAGTGATGTGCTAAATATGGTCTATAAAAACTAACTAATTTTAAACCTAAACTGGACATTCTAAATTTTAAATTTATAAACTAAGACTCTCTAAAACCTAGACTACACAACCGGCAAGTGTACCGATCAATGTAGTAAAGCTAAAGTAAGTCCGAGTATCGAACCCACGAGACTCTCTAATTACGTTAACAACTCTATCTAGACTGACACTGACACGACTAAATGTTTATTTGTTTGGAGGGGGGTTACGAAAAATTATAGAAACAAATAAAAACAAAAAACTAATTAATTAAATTAACTAGGACACTACTTAGAGCTAAGTTTGAATTCAGTGATTATAAACAACTACCTAGGCTAGAATCCTATTTAACTAGGAATGGATTTCTATTTGAAATTAAAGTGGTATGGAACCGAGATATTTATGTGCTAAACCCTAAGAAATCCCTACTAAGACCTCCCGCCCGTTATCAGGAAGAAACATGTGAGACTCTACAGGGCTGTTACGAACACCGGTTGGTTAGACTTCCTCTCAGTCCTGTAACTTCTTTAAAAGTGTCTATAAGACAATCTACCTCTCAGCGCGAAAGTCTAAGGCAACTATGGGTTTTAATTTAGTTTATTAGACACGAGTATGATTAATGACCTAAGACCGACTTCTCTCAAAATCTAATCCTAGTTATTTATCACACCGAGACCTAACAATAGTCTCGAGCCTCTCAGCGACAAGATTAGCAGAATATGAAGTTCTAATTATATTTTATTTACCGTTTCTAAGGTTATTGGCCAATTCACCCAAAGACTACCCGAACCTATCGTTTGATAGTTTGGATGAATGGTTTTAACCACGGGGTGTCAGCCCAATGGCCAGCCTCACCCATTCCAAACGGGAGGACACGGGTTCGAGTCCAGCTCGGCCCGAATCCTGCTGGGTAGTAACCGCCAGGCAGCTATGGGGCTAAGCTAGCTTGGGGAGGGGGAACCCTCCCGCGGTCAGGGGTACCGTGCATTTACCCTTTTTTTCCAACTACCCAAACCCGCAAAGACTCGAACAATCAACACAAACACATTCTATGAAAGACATTCACCAAGGTTTATGTGAAACGAATAAACAAGCAATAGTCAAAACAAGATACGCACACGCACTAAATTAAAGGTTCCAAAGTTCTTTACTTTTTAAGAAAAAACCCATACACACAATAATTAACGAATAAAAATCCAAACTTTGTTAAACATTCATCATAACCTAGGTAGTGTAAAAAGTCTAACCAAGAACCATAGTCAAGAATGAAAATAATAAACAAGTCTCGCACGATAAACAAAAATAGTATCAAGTTTGAAACACACAAAGCAATTGAAACCGAACACTAACTGTTTGCGAACCGAACTCGAATAAATTTTGTCCTTCTTGAATCGTTCTCTGCTCCTCTCCTTCTCTGGTTCGTCGCCTCTCCTTCTTCTTTGGTTCGTAACTCCAATATATATTTGCGTCAAAGTTTTCTCCTCATTAATTAATTACCTCCTCCAAAAATCACCGACTTCCTTTTTTTTATTTTCTTTTCATATGGGCCATCGCCAAAAATAATAGTAATAATATCCCTAAAAAGTAATGTAATATGGACTTCTTTAGTGGGACAAGATCGAATAGGCCCATGGCCTTCATAAAACGCAATCCAACCCAAATACAAAATAGATTCATGCGGCCAACTTGCTTTTCTTTAGTCAACCCCGTTGTAACAAAACTTGTGTGGACTTGGATTTGCAATATTTCTTTTGTTGAATGAATCAATTCAAGTTTGAACCAATATTCAACTATAGTCCCTCATCTTTCATCAATTACTTTTAAACAAAAACTTTCAGCTTTTTGCATTTTGGTCCCTCGAACTTATAAACCAGAGATAGTGGCCTCGACCCACTAAAGAAAAATAGCGGTAACTTTAACTCGATCACTGGCGCCATACTCTACCCAACTGGCTGCTTATTTCCTTATTACTAGTTTTCGCTCCATTTACATCAGGACCTGGCAAAACACAAAAGAATATGATATAGCACTAAAAACTAAATAAAAACAAATAAAACCTATACAAAAATAATACACTTTACACGGAACAAACATGTGTATTTTACTACACATCAGTAGTCAATGCACATTCGCATTGAACCATCTTTCTTTTTCACAAACAGTATTGGAGCTCCCCAAGGCGAAGAACTTGGCTGAATGAATCATTTTTCCAACAATTCCTCGAGTTGTGTCTTCAACTCTTTCATTTCTGTAGGTGCAAGTCTATACGGGGCTCTAGCAACTGGAGCTGCACCAGGTATGACATTAATTCTAAATTCTACTTGCCTATCTGGAGGTAGACCAGGCAAGTCTTCGGGAAACACATCAGCAAATTCTGAGATAACGGGTAGATCTTCGATCTTTGGCTTAGCTTCATCAATGGTTACTTGTGCCATGTAAGTGACACAATTCTTCTTCAATTTCGAAGTTTTAAGTAACACATCCTTTTCGGACAAACTATAACGTACATCACCTTGGATAGGCAGCAACTCACCGGTCGAAGTTTTGATTTCGATGAACTTTTTGTTACAGGATATATGGGCATGGTTACTAGACAACCAGTCCATACCAAGAACTACATCGAAACCTGCCAGCTTCATTGGCAATAGCAAAACAGGAATAGAGTGATCCTTAATGGAAATAAAACATCCATCAAGAATCGTAGAAGCGGTTTCTATCGTTCCACCTGCAAGTTCTACATCATATGTTATGTCTAGAGTTCTCATGGGCAAGTTTAATAAGGCATTAAACTTATGATCTACAAATGATTATCAGCCCCTGAATCGAAAAGAACTCTAGCATAAACATCATTAATAAGGAATGTACCTGTTATCACATTGTCATCTTTCACAGCTTCCTTGGCTTTCATCTGGAAAGCACGAGCTTTTCCTTTCTTCGCCCCATCGTCCTTAGTAGTGTCATCTTTCTAGTACTTAGGACAATTGGGTTTGATATGTCTTTTCTCGCCACAATTATAACAGGCGGCCTCCTTTAAATCCTTACATTCCAGGGCCTTGTGCCCATGCCTCTTACAAATCCCACACGGCTTTGACTAAAGCTCGTCCCGACACACACCAAAGTGTCACTTGTTGCACTTTCTGCATTTAGGCCTATTATCAGACCTTTGATGGTTCTTGTTTGACCCGAACTTCCTGTTCTTACCAAAGCGGTGAAACCTGTCATCTTCTCTCTTTCTCTTCTCGCCACCTTCAAACCTAAGAGACCTCTGTCTCTTCAAATCCTGAGTCAAGACCACAGAAAGGTCTACAGTAGATCTAAATGTCACGGGCCTAGATGCCCTGACATCACCCTTAATCTCCGGCTTTAATCCGCCAATAAAACGTGAGATGCGTTTGGATTCGGGAGTGATCAAATATGGCACCAATCTTGACATAGAGTTAAACTCCGATACATACTTCCGACAGTCAAGGTTCTTCATGGTTAGCCCAATAAATTCTGTTTCGATCCTTTCCATCTAATGAGGTGGACAATAGGCATCCTTTACCAACTCAACAAACTTTTCCCAGCTTAGATTATACAGATGAACCTTCCCAGAAGATTGAATCATCGATTTCCACCAAGTGAGGGCATCGCCCTTGAACGATTGCATTACATACTGCACTACGTATTTCTCAGCGCACCCACTGATTTCCATAATTGTTTCGATCTCGTCTAACCATCGGAGCGTTTCCACAGCTCCTTTTTCACCAGTGAAATCACGTGGTTTACAAGACACGAAGTATTTATAGAAACAACCATCCCTTGAAAACTTGGTCTTTTTCTGATAATTCTCTCTCTCTCTCTCTCTCTCTCCTGATATTCGAGGAGTGCTCTGAGTGTTCCTTCTTTTCCGAAGAAGGTTTCGAGGGTTGTGTGGAGGTACGCTTGGATGTGTGCTTAGAAGTATGCTTGGTATGTGAAGCACTGGATTCACCGTTCTTCTCGTCACGATCTTTAATTGCTTTTTCCAATTCGCTGGCAATTAATGCCTACAATTCAACTCTAGTAGTTACAATCTGTTCGTTGGCACCTCCATCCCCTTGGTGGCTATCCGCTTCATCCGAATTAGCCATCCTTGTACTTTGATGCTGAAGCAATCACGTAGAATTTAATTAGCTACACTTGTTTATTGATTGATAATGGCACAAACGGCCTTAATAAGGGGGGTGTTAGAACGTGGCACAATAAGCCTGTCACAAGGACAATTTAAAGCAGCACTAAGGGCTTGAGTTATAAAATCAAGATCACAAATGGGTCACAAAGCTTCGAGGTTCGAACGTAATTTTACTACCTCGAGACAGAGAGTCGTAGTCTGCAGCTGTCATTGTCACTAATGGACATAACATAGCCCGAGTGCATTACATAACTAATGGATGTATTAATATGGCTGTAGGCACTACACCACTAATGGGTGTTTAATTAAAGTAATCATCGCACTGATGACTTCTGATCAAGATCAAAAAAATATATTATATAGGCTTGGACGTAGTCCTTTGCCTTGACGGCTTTGTGGTTCCTCAGATCACACTGCCAGGAGATTAATACCTTGAATATATTAACCTTTTAGAATAGCAATTCCTTGAAATGGTTTAAGTAGCTAGTCCAGATCAGGCGGACAAGTGAAGTTTAGAATGTAGTTCACCACTTCTGGATAGAAGGGACTCCTTATAGGATTTCTCAACCTTAACTATCAGGATAGAACACCATATTAACTACCATTTTGCCAATATATGTGACCTAGTCACTTGGCAGGTGTAAACCATCAAGGAGATTTATTGGAAATGTTTCGCAGATCACAAATTTCGAATCAATATCGAGACGTTGGCTTGAACAACGGATAAAATAATAGTACATATGACATTAATCCAAAGAAATTCCATTAATTCAAATTACAACTGCCCCGAACGGGTCTTTTACAAGAAAATAAGATAGATTGTCCTCGCAGGGACTAAAATTAAGAAACATACCCTCGTAGGGGTTTTAAAATTAATACTTGTCCATGCAAGGACTTATTTTAAATTAAACGTAATACATAAAGATAGTAAGGAACTCAGTCCTTTTTCCCGTCAATTTCTTCACCAACCTTTTTAATAGTCTTTGGTTCTTCTTAGCGTCCTTGGCTGATTTCTCTTGTAGCTCTTTTACTCGTTCTAATGCTTCGTTCAGAACGTTCATAGTTGGCGGCGGCTGCTGTGGTTGCAGTTGAGTTTGGGGTTGAGGCGGTGCAATCGGATGTTGGTACTCATAGTAGGGATATCCGCCTGGTTGGTAGGGATATGGGTAATGTGCGTTCATGGCCATTTCTAGGTAAGGGTCAGGATGAGATATGTGATGGCTATGGCTATGCTCTGGCCAGGTAGAGGGATTTAAAGGGTTATATTCTGGCAATTGTTGGTATGTAGGTATGGGGTTATCAAAACCTGGTGGCGGAGGTGATTGAAAAGGTTCGCCAAATGGTAAGGGTGGTTGAGGTTCAGGCTCAACAGTAGAAGGCGGTTGTTCGTTGAAAGGCGAGGCATAAGAAGGTCCACCCATTTGCGGATCTTCTGGGATAGTGGGGTAAGATGAAGGTTGGGGAGATAGGGATTCAACCCTGGGTCCCATTTGCACGGACATGCGTGCGTTCCTCTTCCTAGGTGGACGAGGTGGTGGTTGTGGCTGTTCCACCTGTTGGTCTTCAGGTGGAGGGGTATGGTGTATAGGTGTATGGTAGGATGGAGTGTGGTGGGATGGTGTGCTATGGTAAGATGGGGTGTCGTAGAAAATATATTGTGAAATTTTTTCCTGAAATTCATCAGGATAGTGCTGTGGCGTTCCAGCGTACGAGTTGGATCCGCTGGGAGGTAAATGGGATGACCCATTGATCCCGTTGCCGGCATTTCTGGGTTGGAGTCTTCTTCCATGGGCTCCGGGGAATCTTCCGGTGGGGTTACTGAAGGTGAGTGGAATTGAATATCAAGGTTATAATTTCCATGGAAAGAATGGGAGCGTGAATGGCGAGATTGGGGTAGGTTGTGGTGGCAACGAATCTGGCGGTGGAGAATACTCATGGGATATAGAGTGACGATGAGGGTACGGTTCCCATGGTGATGAGGAGTCTCCTGAATCCTCGTAAAGGTTGTAGTTATGCGGGTTCGAAGGTCCTTGACCCGCAACTCCACCTCTCATGAGGCCTTTTCCTTTCGCTCCTCTAGAAAATTTTGGAGGCATCTTCGTCAATTCCTATCACAAAGCAAATTAAAAACCAAATAAAGCAAAATAGTAAAATAGGGAAACGAATAATCCTAGGTCAAAGCTAGACTCGAGAGTCTAAGGAATGTGTTCTTATATCGTTTGAGATAAAACACTAACATCAAGTGTCGAATTCCCTCAAACGTTGGCTCTGATACCAACCTGTCACACCCCGACATCCACGTGTCTACCGGTGGGCCCGGTGGGGAGTATCGTGACGTATAGCTGATATCATCATCACCAAATAGGCATAACACAGCGGAAGTCTGGAGTAAATAAACTATTACAACCGATAATGTTTAGTGTCCAAAATAAATATATACAGACATGGTTGTAACTAGATCCACAGGCGGATCGCAAAAACATACAAAATGATAACAGACTATAAACAGGCAATTCCCTAAGGTTGCAACTCCTTGGTTATTCGCCCCGCAGCTCCCGGCCTATTCCGTACTTGCAACCTGTAACTTAAGCTTTTGAAAATACGTCAGTTTAAACTGGTAAATACGCTCAACCGACTCATTTTGAAAACCTTTTTGAAAATGGTTTCAGGTGCACAAGGCACGTTTTCATAAATAACTTGGGATAGTAAAAATGATCTTGTATACAGATTTACATGCTGGCTTTTACATATGAGGCTCGGTACAAAAACCAAGACATGATCGACTGACACACCACTCTGAACTTTCACAAAGAAAGCAGGATAGCAATTTCCCAGTGTATGCCTACACACAATGCTATATCATCGTGGCCACTACCAATTTAGTGAGCCAAGGATATCCCGGAGACGGTCAAGCCCACCCTCAATGTTTTAGTTTCAGTCAAAACAAATCAAAACTGGGTTATGTAAGATTTCAGTTAATTATCACAACTGGATAAAACATTATCTCATACCCGACCAAGCGGTAGTAGTCTACCGTACCCCAAGCCCGTATAGGGAAAATAAGTTAAGAGTAATTACCTGAATTGAAGTTCGCAAGTAATCCAAATTCAGCCGTATTCCAAAGCAAGTACAGGAGGAATCTACGGGAGGCGTTCAGTCTGGAGTGATGGTAATTAATAACCAATATTAGAATGCTAACGGGTCCTTAGTTAAGTCCTAGACTTGGACCGGTTAGTCTTACGCTAAACTGTGATACGATACGATACGCTAGATTAAGCGGTGACCAGAATAGAATGTTGATTGGACCCGACAAGTACATAGACTTGTATAATATGGGAAAACCAATAACATTCTGGATTTTGATAAGGAATGGACAAAGTTAAACCCGTTTTGGTTAAAATACGTAAACTAGCTATGTATGCTTAACCGAATGCGTATAAGCGAAACCGGGTAACCGTAAGAGTCCTATATAAGTTCCATAATGAGATATGTTTAAAATATGTTATAAAATCAGTTGCATTTGCACGGATAGGCCCGAGTTATATTTAAAACCGATTTATGCTTTACAAGGGCATTTTGGTCATTTTTAGGCTTATAAAAGATGTTTAAAGTGAATCTGATGTTATGACCTTAAATATTCTGTAAAAACATATATTTTATCTTGTTATAACAGTAGGATATCAAGTATATGTGTGTTTGATGATTTTGAAACATACTATGTCCAACAAGGGCATTTTAGTAATTTCACACATAGCTTTGAAGCCGAATTTGGGATTCTGAGCTCGGGACTTGTACTTACTGTTGTTATATTAAAAATAAGTTTATAAATCAGTAGGTAACAAGTCTCGGCTCATGGTTATGGTTTTAAACCATACTTATGCGCCGAAAGGCGTAAAAGTCGCTAAAATGCCGTTAAATCGATATTTAATATAAACTGAAGTTAGGGCCTGATTTAAATGGCCTAAAATATGTCATTTAACTTATAACGTCAGTAAGTTAAGGTTTTGATTATAAAAAGTTTGATTCTTGCTATTTTTCCGTGAAAAGGGTAGTTTAATCGTTTAGCGGCGATTAGCGATTCTTAAGCATACACTTATGTCATAAATTGAACAAACATCCCAAATGGTCCTACTTATCATAACATATAAGTAAATATACCATCCATATGCTCATATGTGCTAGAAATCTTATTTTGCGCAAAAAAGACCTATTTGCAAAGTTTTTAAGGATTTTTATGGAACTTATATAATAACTTGGATTTACTAGGAATCGTGACACGAAACTTTAGGACCATATTCTAAACATAATCATGGTCATAAAATGACCCAAACTCAGTATTAAGAATGGCTCAAAACGGATCAGAACTGAAAGTCAACAGTTAGAGACTTTTGGTTACGAACCGAGCCTAGACCAAAATTTGACGAGCCGAATCTGTTGACACAAGTTCTAATACTTATTTTAAGGTTATAAATGCTTCAAAACATAATTTATAACTTCTGGATCATTAGATATGGATTTTACAAAAATTGCTCAGTTTGACTTTTATTGAATTTTCGTTTGACTCGCCAATCGGCCATGAATCCGTGATAATCTGGAGATGCCCTCTGGAGGGATTATCACCTCCATCATTATGAGCATGTTGGATCTTTCGTTACGCACAATGGCAGAGTATGCATGGATTTATAGCAAAGTCAATGCGTTTTTACGACAAGACTTTGTTTGGAGCAAATGGCTATAAATAATCAGCTTAGCAGGGATTGAAGACTTACAATAAGTTCAAGTGAATGCTAGGAACGAGTTTGAATGCCTGGACTTGATCAGAACCTCCTCAAGCAAGCACTTGATGAATGATGGTGAAGTAAGTATGTTGAAACTTCAAGTTTCATCAACTTAAATGACTAAAGGACTGAATCAGAGGAATTCCAGGTGTTATGAGTCGAATATAGGTGTCCATATACGTGTAAGGCATGCAAGAATTGCGACAATTGCGAGAAGAGGTGGCAGAACATGGCTCTGCCATGTTTCTGCTTGCTGGCAGGGGCTTACGGACCGTATGGCTACTGCCTTGCGGTCCGTAAGCAACCCTCAGAACCCAATCTTGCCCTTTTCACACGTTTGACCCCTGGACTTTATTCCATCATCTTTTGAGGATAATATAATGCGATTTAACGACTTTAGGTCCCTCCTGGTTTGACATACGTCATATTTAGGATTCTCGGGACACATGTAAGATAATTATAGGACGTAAAAACACGTAGTGTTACAGTTAGTACCCTAGTCTGTTACAAATTGAAATGTTAATACCTTGGAATGTCACTTTAAACTATTCGTACCCTAGGTTGTTACTTTCTATAAACCACGGGGATTAACGGTGTAATTAACTCTTAATTTTATCATATATCTAGACAAGAAGGAATACATACAAATACACTTGGTAAACAAAACAAAGAAGCATAGTTGGTCACTATAAGTTGTAAGGTTCATAAGAAGTCTACCTCTTAAATTAATGAGTCATCAAATCATTATAAGTCATAACAGTCTATAAGAAGTCTTAATTTGTCATAAGCATCCATGTTTGGTCATGAATCACTGCCATTATTAACCATAATTCACCAACGTGAACTATTATATTAACCTACATTGACTATGCTTGACACAGGGTTCCATATTACGTCATAATGAGTCGTAAGAAATCAATATAACTCATAAAAGATCAATAACAACTCTTAATGAGTCATATAAAAACATATTTAACTATGAATCACCATATATAACCATGATTCACTGACTATTAGTGACTTACATATATGACCATGTTTGACCATAAATTACTTTGATTGACCAAGTTTGTCCGACATCAACTTTCCTTGACATAATGTGTCGTATTGCACCATTAGTGTCATGGTAGTTTTTAATAAGTCATAATGGATCCCATATGTCATAAAGTTCCATAAGGTGTCTTAATAGGTCATACACGTCCATTTTAAATTATTAATCACTTTGTTTGATCATGATGCACCACCACTAAAAATGATTTGACCCACATTAACAAAGCATTGACCATGAAACGCCATGACTAACCACTTTGCCATACATTGACTACGTTTGACTTAAATGTCATATTACATCACAAGTATTATAATGGATCGTAATAAGTCGTAATCAGTAATATACACCCATGTTTAACTATAAATCATTATACTTGATCATGATTCTTTATGTTTCACCATTTTGACCTATATTTGATATTTTTACCGTGAATCACTACATCAGCTACCAAAATTCGCATTGTTTGGCCAATTTAGATTTTGATTAACATGTTTGACTTTTGTTGACTAATATAGCTCGTAGTGAGTTATAATAGGTCATGTGTATTAATGAGTCATATTAGATCTTAAGAGTCACCATAGCACTTGGTGTGGAAAGATTGACATCTCTAAGTCATAGTATATTTTTATTTGTAGCTCACACTATATACTTTCAGATGATTATTAGGACTAGACATAACATGATGGGTAACCCTCTATTCGAATACTCTTGCAGTTACACAATATCGTTTGAAACAATTGTGTAATGGTGCCAACAACCATCACAACGGTTGGAAGTTGGTTACCTGCCATATTATCTTGTATATATTTGACTTTTGTATTATGGTGTTCTTCACCAAGATTAATCGAATCATTCTCTGCGATTAATCCATTCACTTGTTCAATCAAAACTTTGATAATTCGTGTTTGTGAAGATTGCGTTCTGGGCCAACAACACTTGCACTAATTGAATATAAATCTGAATATAATCTATTAAATGTATAAATTCAAACTAATAAGAAGTATCAGTAGAAGTAATGATAATAATAAATTATCTATAACAATTGAAATCCTAGCATAAATCTAAAACACGGGCACACTATAGGAACAATAAGTAAATATTATTGGAAGACAAACTAATGAACTCAAATAGATTCATAAACGCGTCATTACAAGAATTCATCCTTAAAATACCTTTGACGCAACACCAGAAAAGCTATCGTGTTCAACATTTTTTGGAAAATCATATCTAAGTACTAAAGCCTATTAAATTAGACAACCTAAAAATAGTAAACGTACAGACATATACATCTTCAATGCACTTACAACGTTTCATAGTGGCCACTGTCTTCAACTGATTATGAAAAAGGTTGACCTTCTTCACTTTCCAAATCTTTGGAAAAACCATCTGTAATACCTTGTGGTTAGATGATCCCCACAAACCATTCTTATCAGTAACCCACTTACAAAACCAATAAGTATAACAACCCAATCAATTCCATTTGGGAAGTCAGACTCGGTGTATTCTTCGAACAGAACTTTTGGAGGTTTTGATTCTTCTGAATCTACACATTTCATAGATAAGGGGAATCCGCACAATGCATGATTTCCTATGTAAGAATTGTTCGAAAAGGTATTGAATTGTTTTCCTTGTGGTATGGGTCCAGTGAGACTATTATTTGATACATTTAAGAACTGAAGGAAATTCAGTTGTACCAAGTCTTGAGGTATCAATCCAGAGATCTTGTTACTTGAAAGATCCAATGTTCAAGATGTATGAGATTCCCC
Organism: Scalesia atractyloides; assembly: GCA_947069175.1. NCBI lineage: Eukaryota > Viridiplantae > Streptophyta > Magnoliopsida > Asterales > Asteraceae > Scalesia > Scalesia atractyloides. Next base: position 11,409,641 of record CAMTDV010000006.1, on the reverse strand, counting down.
ATAGATGGTGGGATAACGCAAGAAAGTTTATTATTTGAGAGGTTGAGCAACTTAACACCACTGAGGGTTTTAATTGACTCTGGAATCTTTCCTCTAAACATGTTGTTTGAGAGATCAAGTGCAGAGAAGGTGTTCATAATTTTCTCATAGTCAATTTTTACACCTTTGTTAGTCATCTCAATCGAGAACCAATAATCTATAAAGTTATTGTATTCCTCAATAAATGTTTGCATATATGTTGTGTTTGTCTTGGTCTCCTTCATTGCTAACCACTCTTGGAAATACTGATGTGGCAGATCACCTGAAAACGAGTTATATGAGATGTCGATCATGCGCAATTTTGGATAACTTTTATACTACCTGGTATTCTTATAATGCCATGAAAATTGTTAAACCTAAGAATGAGAATCTGTAGCTCTGGAAGTGCTCCCAACCAGAAGGGGAACGTTCCTTCTAAAAAGTTATATCCAAGATCTAGCGACCGGAGTGACTCACAGTTCTCCAATGATCTAGGAACCTGACCCTTCAATTTATTTTCACTTAAATCAATCATCTCAAACTTACTTTCGGTAGTGAATATGTTCGGTATTGTTCCTTGCAGAGTGTTGCTTCTAAGATTCAACACTGTTAAATTAGAATTGCTTAATTTCTCAAAGCATAGAGGAATCGAGCCAGTAATGTTGTTGAATGACAAATCAAGCAACTGGAGAGACAACAAGTCACATATCGATGGTGGAATTTCTCCAGTCAAATTATTGTTTGGGACATAATACATGATGGTGCTTGGTGGTGGAACCGGGATCGATCCATGCAGCATGTTGTGACTCAGGTCTAGATTCTGTAAACTGACCCAAGGAGCAACTGGTGAATGTTGCTCAAAACCCATTAGGAGATTATGAGAAAGTGATAGTATTTTTAGTGATTTCATGCTACTTTTCCACATCCATCCGGGTATCAGACCCTCAATATTATTGTTATCAAGGAACAAGGATACCAATTGATGTTGAAACCTTAGAAATTCAGGAAAGACTTTCAAGTTACAGGATCTTAAACCTAAAGATATGAACTTCGGTTGAGTTTTGTTTGTGTGGCTATCTATGACTGGAAGTGTGATATTGTTTACACTTAGGCTCAGATATTTAAGTTTCTTAAGAGAAAGAAAAAGATAAAAGTCCACTGTGATGTTACCATCCAAATGAAATAACTCTAGATTTTGGAAATTCAGCAAGGAACTTGGAAGTCGTCCTTCGAAGTCATTGCCAGAAAGAACTAAATGTCCAACTTGGGTCAGATTAAAAAACGTTGATGGAATTTCACCATACAAGTTGACATCATAAAGATCCAAATAAGTCATCTTCTTTAGCTTACCAAACCAATCAGGGAGCTTCCATCTATCAAAATTATTTCCCCTAAGGGAAAAATATGTGAGGTTTGAAAGGCTTTGTAAAAAGAGAAGACCACCTGTGAACTTATTACTAGAAAGGTCCAGAAACGTAAGCTGTGACAAGTTGCTTACCGATGCAGGTAGATTCCCGGTGAAAGCATTGCCACTTAAATCCAAGATGTTCAAGTGTGTGAGATTCCCGATTGAAGCTGGTATGGACCCTTGAAAATTCGTTCCAGCGATAATCAGTTGTTTCAGTTCACTATTACCGTGAAACTCAGGGATATAACCAGTAAGGTTGTGGTTATTTTGCACATCAAGAAGTTGCAGTTCTTGCAAGTAAAGTATACCTGTTGGGAAATCATCACCAAGCCCGCAATATCTCATAACCAGTTATGTTAACAAAGAGATATTTACCAAGCTAGCAGGTATTTCGGAAATGCTGACCTCTGAGAGAAAGAGTTCTCTTAGATTTTTACTTGAATTTTGAACTAGATTTTGGAAGTCTGAACCTTACAGTTTTAACCGGTAGTTTTCCGTTAGATCCAAGGAAACCAAATTCCTGAGGTGTGAGATTTGTTTTGGGACCTCCCCACTGAAGCCAGAATATGAAAGATTCAGATTTACTAACTGCGAGAGTCGTCCTATTCCAGAAGGAAGTATAGATGGAGTGATGTGTAAATATTAACACCCATATATTCATCCAAATGAAAACATGAAGGTTGTTTTATTCCATATTCAAGTTATCCATATAAGATGGGAAGTTTATGTTTATACACATAAAGAAACTCTTTCTTATTTGTTTACAACTAAATGGTATTTTACTTTTTTTTATAAACTGTTTTAGTCATTTATTCATGTTCATTACTTCGGCATGCTTTATAAACAATATTTCTTGAATCATTTGTTTCATGACTCAAAAAGAAAATTTTAAAATAATGCAACTTATATACAGTTTTTAGCTTTAATGTTCTTTTTCAACTTTATGTGTTTCCCACCAACATTAAATTTTTATTTAATGTTTACAATTTTAATGACTCTCGTGCAACATATGTTTAACGTTTATCTTTGATTTATTTTATTCAACTTTCCGACCAGGGTTATGTTTTGGTTTTGCTTTATTTTCTTTTCTAGTCATTAATCACTATATAATGAACACATATTCTTCATCTACAAAAACTTAACTTCATTCTTAAACATCATGGCAAGATATGTGTATGTGTTTATGCTAATGCTAGTACTAAATGTTCTTGAATCTACCTTAGCCAATAAGTTTTCTTCATTGAGCCATGTTGATGACTGTTCTTTGTTATTCCAATTCAAAGAGAGCATGTCTATTAACAATTCTTAATCCACCTACCATTCTCGTGCTTATCCAAAGGTTGCTTCATGGAACCTCAACGGATCATATAGTGCGACAAATTGTTGCTTATGGGATGGGGTCGAGTGCCGGTTAGGTCATGTGATCAGGCTCGACTTGAGCAGCAGCTTTCTCTCTGGCCCCATCTCCTCCAACAATAGTTTGTTCAACCTCGTTCACCTTCGCACACTAAACCTTGCAGATAACGATTTTCGTTCCATCTATCACTCTCTCTATATATACATAGATATATGGAGAGAGATATAGAGGGAAAAGGATGTGAGAAAAAGAATTTAAGGTTATGGGAATAGAAAAAGCCGAATATATTGATTCTATAAAAACAATTGTAACTCCAAAAAAGTTACATATATTTTATCTCTATTTTCTAAAAAGAACAATATCTACAAATAATTCTAATGAAGTCAATCACTCAGGCCAGAAAAGCAACCCAAGGTATTCAATTATAATGATTTTCTCTTCTTAAAGTTACAATCAAGTGTAGCAATGGCTGCTAATATAAAAAAGCAACCCTAATGTAATAATGAAAAGTAGCCCTAATGTGTTCAATTACTACACAAATAGGAAAATTAAATCATGAAAACAGGGGAAACGATGGAATAAAATAACAATCGAAAGAAAGAATTAATATTCCATGAAGCAGGTTGGGTCCCCCGTGTTCGTCTTCTCTAGGGGTGTTCATCGGTTTGTAAATCGATTTATTCAGTTTTTAAAATTTTGAAACTCAAACCAAACACCAAATCAAACCGAATCGGAGATATGTGAACTGAACATGATGATTTTAATTTTAAATTGTTGTCTTATTGTGGAACATAAGTAATTGTTTTAGCCCAGTTCACTTTACTGAAATATTATTATATAAATTAAACTAGCATATTGACTCGAATATCTTATATAAACCTATGTAACACACGAGACTATAACCTAGTGACTTAGATAATAATAATAATTTATAATTATAATTTACAAATAAATAAGAATAACAATAGCAACAACAATTTTTCTCCTTTGTCCCTAAGTTTTGTATTTTTTTTGTCATTTTTATCTAACCCATTAACTTCATCAAAAAAAAGTTAGTTAAATGAGGGGCATGTTTTTATCTTTTTTACTTATTTAATTCATTGTTCTTTTTAAATCCAAATAAAACCCACCTCATTAATTTATATCACTGGTCAAATGTGAACATAATGAGCTATGTAAATATTCTTTTATAATAATGAGATTAAACTGAATCATTGGTGATAGTAAATTAAAATATAATCTAAATTATATAAAATATAACTTGAATTTTAAACTATATACCATATTCGTTTTTATAGGTTTATCGATGTGGCGGTAAAAAACTCGTTGAATACATAGTTTTATTCGCGATAAAGTATTTTTTATCAGACATCACATGTGTTATATATTAATTATAAAAATTGAATATTAATCTAATATACTAGTAATAAAATAATAATATTTTTAAATTAACATATACCTATGTATATTTATTCGCAAACAAATTATTAGGTTAGATTACACAATTTAGGTCTACAGTTATATGTCCTAATTTGGTTTGATCCGCAATGATTAAAAAAATAAAAACTTTATGTCACATATGAAAATAAAAATACATAAACAAAATACTACAATAGGGTAAGAGCTGGTTACAAAGTCTATTTTTCCTACAAAGTGTAAAAAGTCATAAAACACCATAATGTCAACCATAAACACACTCAAAACTCACAAATAACATAGTGGATGTTATTAAAACACAATATTTGTGGTTTTTGTTTTGTGTTTTGGATGATAAGGCTTTGATTATGAATAAATAACATTGGTGTGTTTTATGTTGATTATCATGTTGTGTTTTATTTTTATAGTTCTACGATGGTGTGTTTGACGTTTTATGGACTCTTAGGGTTCTAATATAGTGTTTTAGTAATATTCATCTTGTTATTTGTAGGTTTTGGGTGTGTTTTATGGTTGAAATTGTGGTGTTTCATGACTTTGTACACTTTTTAGGATAAATCAACTTTGTAGTCGAACCCCACCCACAAACAATAATATAAGATAAATATTTTTATGTATTATGTATTTATATATACTTATGTATAGATTAATAAATTTGATATATTACTTTGATATAATAACAATATGTATTTATTAGTTGTTGGGTATAGATTAATAAATTGTATATTACTATATATAATAATAATAATAATAATAACAACAACAACTATTGTTATTACTAAAGGAATGAATGCTATATGACATTTTGATAATTTAAGGAGAGAATGTCATATGATATTAACTTGAATTTTAGTATTATTAGAAGATTAGATTAGATGTTTAGTCGAGTTTTATCATGGTTGTAAATATATCAATCTTTAATTATTGAATTATAATACTTGTTTAATGTTTATCATATGTATTTTAACATACCTAAAATGTATACTCCAAGTTTTTTCAGATTTGTTTGACTTTGAAATGACCGATTTTACGTTTGTTAATTCCCAGTCTTTTAATAAGATTTTTTTAAGTGAACAGGGATAAAACTAGTCAGAATGGGGCAAATGCTTTTGTAGCTTTGTTATCTTGTGATGTCTAAATCCCAAACTGTCATTATAATTTACAACCCACCTAAAATTCGCTTTGCTTTTATTGATTGAATATAACTAGAGTCGTAGTTACCCGTGTTTTGTGCAGGGAAGTAGTTGAAATTCAGAACGTATAAAACATCATGACAACCGATAAATAAATTCGTAAAATAAAAAAATGATATCTAAATGTGTTATGCTATTTACGTCGTAACTCGGGTCTAAACGTCAAAATAATAAGAAAAATGTAAAACAATATGATAAATGACAAAGGTAATCGAAAAAGAAAACGTTAGAAACTTGGTCGGTTTCAGTGCACTCGTTAAATCAAAGAAAAAAGAAAAGTTAAAAAATATGTCTAAAATTGTATTAACGTGTTAATTAAAAAAACTATTTAGGAGTAGTATCAAAGAAAAAAAGAAAAATTAAAAATATGTCTAGAATGATATTAATGTGTTCATTAAAAAAAACTATTTAGAAGTAAAAAAAGTAATTTGATTAAAATAAAAGAAAAAGTATATAACAATTAAAGTACATAGTTACAAATTAAAGTTTACACTAAATGACAAAATTGATTAAAAGACGAAAAAAGTTATTATTCATCTTCTTTCCCTTTATACAGAGATAATGAATATCCAAATATAACAAATTGTTATGAAATGTTATGAATATATTATTTATGGTGACTCTCCACATCCTTAACTCCTTATTGTATTTACTCTTACATTAATGTTGAGCCTATAAATAGAGGTTTTGTATTTCATACATACACATCAATAAAAATAAGCTTTTTACATTCTCCATTTTTCCTTGTCTCCATAATCTCTATAATCTTAGTTCATATGTTTATATACTTTATATATTGTTGCTATTAGGCCGTTGTTACACAACATGTTATCAGCACGAACGTGCTCGTGCTTTGTCCAAAAACCGTAATGCATCTTCATCTCCATACCGATCTTGACGGATCAACTCTCAATTCAGAAGGTGAAAAATAAACAAAAAGAATCCACGGCTTTTTCATGTGAACGGGCATAGGATGCAACTTTTCATCAAAGTGCGTTCCATCAAACTATCCTACAACTGCAGTAAGTATTTTTTTTTAATATTTATTTAATTCATAATTAGTAAACGTGAATGGATTTATGTAAATTTTGTATAATCTACGTTTATAATTAAAAGACTGGTTTAAACATTGATTTTTACAAATCACCAATCATCTTATCAGTACAGTAATTTGAATAAATATAGATTTGTGTTCAAGCATTTTATTTTATTAGAATCAATATCTTCTGCTTATTTTTAAAAGAGCTTGGTAAATAATTTAGGATATGCATAATGATTTTATTATCTAAAAGTCCAAACATAATATTGACTAATAACATGGATAATATAATTGTTATACTTTATGATAGCAATATACCTAACATTCATAGCTCGTTATTATGATATATATTTGTTTATTATCTACAAACTGTTTTGTACTTTGCGATACATTAGTTTTTATTTATTTAAAAGTAATTATAGCGCTGTGATGATAGCAATCGAGTTTTAATTTATCGCTTTGGTTGATGATCATTTTATTCCAAATGCTTGAATAGGTTTCGTTAGAAAAATATCTATCATTGTATATTTTGTGGTTTGATTCTTAAGTAACAAGGAATTTTCTAGTACATTGATTGATACAACTTAGAAAATTATGGACTTATAACCTAAAGTTATTGATTTTATGATTTACATAAAAAAATTATTAGAATTAATACTTTTTATATTTATCATATAACATACAACTTCGAAAGTATGTGCTTTCTTTTCTTGGAACTTGTGATCAGTTGGGTTATGAATTAATAATCAAATATGATTAATTAACTTTCCATTACGTGTCTGTATATGCACAAATTTTATTTTGGGTTTAAGAAAACTTGTGTATGTATGAATATTCTATGACTTTTTTATGTTTTAACTATACGCGTTAAGATCAATATTAGCACCTTAAATGAGCCTGTTTATAAGGAAACTTATATGCATTTGGTTTAACCTAAAAAAAAATCAAACATCTTTTTATTTGTGAAAAGTAAAAAAAAAAGATTATGTTAACTATGGGTACGGATATGATCATACTGATATTAACAAATGATTTGTGTAAACAATTTTTGTTAAGTTTTAAGTATGAATACCATATATGTATATGCATCTTAAATCTATTATTCAAAATGTATGATTTTATGGTGTCTTTTATTATATATAAGTTTTTATGCTTTATGGAACAATAATATATTTGAAAGTCACGTAGTTGATGCTAACAAAATAGGGAATGATATCTCATGAATTTATTTGAAAATTATCACCACTACTGCAATTTTTGTATAAGAACACTATAGTATAAATTGTTTTATTTGATGGTATGTAGTAGTGATGGACACTATATATGTTGAAATTTAGTTTTATACCATCCCTATTGTAGTTTTATGTCTTCTAGACGCTATTGAATATTTATATCGAGATTATTAAATAATTAAATAAAACAAATAAATAATTGAAGTTAGTAGTTTTATTATCACACTCAAGGAGTGTAAGTATTTTGGATATGACACCCGAAGTGTCTACTTACTAAATATCATTATCAGTTTGAAAAGGGTTATAAGACATAAGATTGATAAAATTATATCACTCATATATACAATTACTTCTCAATAAATATTATGTAAAAAGAAGATTATTTATGTGAAGAACGGATATAAAATTTCCATTTATCACACGTGAGATATGCTCTTGAAGTAGCAATATCATTAAGAGAGTGTGAAAATGTTGAAATGATTTTATATTCGTGTGACCAAGTAAATAATGGAAAGCTATGAAGCTTGTCCGGTTATTTCATTCCCTAAAGTGAATTTGATTATATAATGATTATTAAAATGTTGTGATCATGGACATAATTGAGAAACTTGTAATGATGATTATTTTAATAATAAGATGGACCACCAAAAGTGGCAAACTAAGAATAATGAGATGCACAAAAGTGTAAACTAAGGAGTGATTGCATAACGTGATGGTTTGAACTTTGAAGTTATAATATATTCTCTCATATCATATGTTTTGTATTACATACGAGCAAGTAATACACATACGATCATAAATCAGAAGTTTATGGATCATAATTAGTTGGCATGACAGGTTAGACCACACCGAGATGTGATACATAATGAAGAACTAGAAGATTCTTCAAGCTGATAATTAGCATGTAATGTTTGCTCTCAAGGGAAGTTTTATATTTGCCAAATAAAGGAGGGTGTGTATCCCTAAATATTTCTGGAAGCGATTAAAGGATATGCATATCCCAACATGATACCATTTAGTGTTTTAAATCGATGCATCGTCTAAATGGTTATCAAATCCACAACCTGATTGTGGCTTAGCTAATGTGATAGCAAGCATATTAATCCAGATTAGTATATTTATTTGATAATAGTGAATTTGATTCCCAAGTTATTAATGATCATTGGTATAAGTGTTATTGTTGAGATGATCACTAAAGTCTACTATTGGTTACAAAGCCAATGATCATGAGAGGAGCAAAAGTTCATTTAGGCACATGTAATTTTATATATATTACCTGATCAATTCACATCAAGCCAATAAGTTATAGTTCTCCCCATACAATTGGTTTTTGGTCAGGAACCAAAAATATCTCATCAATGGTTTTGGTTGTGCGACATATATTGAAACTCATCCACCACACCGCACAAAGATGGGACTTCTAAAAAGTTTGAGAATATGTTGGGTATAAATAATCGTCTATGATTAAATACATAAAGCCATTAGTGAGAAATTCGTTTATGGCTCATTGGTTTTCACTTTAATGAATGGATGTTCCCAACATTAGGGGGAGATAACAAGCAGTTGGAAAGTGAAAATTGGAATGAATTATCATGTCATCTTGATCCTCATACTATAAACGGTGAACCCGAAGTTCAAAGGATAATTCATTTACCAAGATTAAAGAACAAATTACCAGACAAGTTCACTGACCTAAATAGAGTGAGTAAGTAAGTCACATGATCAACTGCTTATGCTCCAGTTATATTTGTGTCCCAAGAGGACAACCACATATTTTTTTTGTAATAAGTCTATTGCATGCCTAAAGCGTGATAGACTAGTTGATTCAATTAATAAAATTCCTTGAAGATTGGAGCAAGTAATTAAGATGGTCAAGTCGAGGTTATAGTAATAAGATCTCCTGAAGAGACAATAGACATGATGATTCAAGAAGAACCTCAGGTACCTGAAAATAAAGAGATCTCAATAAGTTGTATAATGTATAGACATGTATGGAATCGAAACTCAAATCGACGTCGTTATACTTTTGTATACAATGTAGCGCTTGAAATGGTTAAATAACGAGGATCAAAATTTAAGATCTGCCTATGAATTAATACATATAAATGATTGGCCAAAAAGTGAAAAGACGCAAATAAGGCAGAGTTGAATTCTCTAATGAAATTGAATGTTTTCAAACCAACTGTCCATACAACTGAATTTGTAAAGTACGTTGGATACAAATGGGTTTTTTATGCGAATCATGAGAAAATCAAGTGAAACGAGATAAGGCAAAATTGGTGGCACGAGGATGTTCGCAAAAACCCATGATTGATTATCAAGAGACACATTCTCTAGTGGTGGATGTAATGACTTTCTAATATTTTATTTGTCTGGTAATATATATAGAGAGAATTGATGTGCGTCTGTCAATATTATGTATCACTTGATACTAAAAGTGTACATTAAAGTCCCTAAAGGATTTGAATGATCAAAATCATGTAAGTTAAGTTCTCAAGAACACTATGATCGTTGTATACAGATTCATTTTCGAATACGATTGAACTCCTGATGAGTTTCCTAAAGCAATTGAGTTCCCTAAAGGTGAATCGAAACATCTTAACGATGTAATTCTTGTGCACCAATAAACATACATAGAATACTTATACCCAATGATTGTGATATCTCGATAAATAGTGTACACATATGGTACAATATGGATTTTGGAGATAAAAGCAATTGTTCCTGCCATTTTTGCATATGATATAAAAATCTTTATGTTAAATGAGCAAGTTTAGCAAAACTCTTGAAGAGTGAACGCACATGCATATTTGGATAAGATGGAAAAAATTCCCCCATGGATTGTTAATGCCAAAGGCATTGATATTAAAACCTCAAGAACGTACTATATGAAGTTGACAAAATTCGTATGGACTAAAATAGTCGAGTCGAATGTGGTATAATCGACTCACTAGTGAGCTCAGAAACGAGAAATACATATTGTGAAGTTGGTCCATTTGTTTTCATTAAAAGAACAATATGAGATTTACAAGTATTACAATATAAGTAGATGATGTCATTGAATCTCATGAAGAAAAAAAATAAGCTCAAATATTTAAACAAAGAATTTGCAAATTAAAGTTGATATTACAAATTTATGGCTCAATATGTAGAACATGCATTTGTATTATTATCCATCAATCATAATACATGTAGAAGATGGTGGACATTTTCAAACGGACAAAGTTTATGGTGTATTTAATGATGTCCATATAGTTGATATAGAAATAACTATTATCATCTCGTACCAAAGAGGCAAAGATCATTGTCCAGAAGTACCAAAGTTAATTGCCATTGGTGCATTAATATTTTTTGTTATCCATGCATGATTATAAATCTTTTATTTGAATTTATTGACATGCTATAACATGTGTCAAGCAAAGAGACGCCGGAATCGGTTAAAACAACTACTTCGATACATCTAAGGTATGTAAAATTATTTTACTAACCGATCAAAACAAGTTTGATTAGCCTTGTTGATGCAGGGAATGTAACACAACACGGTCGTTGATCTTGTGGTATACATATATGAGAAGAGGTAGTAGAAGTCTGACATGAAGATCATACATCATTGCTTAGTTTAAAGACTTGCATATCAGGGGAGTAATATACACGTTGCTTTCTTTTTCCTTTCACTAAGTTTTCGGCTATCAGGGGGAGAAAATACGCGCTGCTCTCTTTTTCCCTTACTGGGTTTTCCTAGCAAGGTTTTTAATGAGGCAGCATCACCAAGCGTATTACAAGAATACTATACTATTTCATCATGTGGATAGTCAAGGGGAGTGTTATGAAATGTTATGAATACATTATTTATGGTGACTCTCCACATCCTTAACTCCTTATTGTATTTACTCTTACATTAATGTTGAGCCTATAAATAGAGGCTTTGTATTTTATACATACACATCAATAAGAATAAGCTTTTTACATTCTCCATGTTCCCTTTGTCTCCATAACCTCTATAATCTTAGTTCATATGTTTATATACTTTATATATTGTTGCTATTAGGCCGTTCTTACACAATACAAATGATTTTATATGGATTGTTGAAACATATTTGAAAATAGTCTTGTGTATATTTTGCCCTTTTAGAAGTTTCCAGATTTTGTTTAGAGTCAGACAAACAAAACTAAAGTTACACCATACACCCAATGCACCGGTGATGTGTCATGACCAACAAAAAAACAACATGGGAGGAATGCAGAATTATTTATTTGTGTTTTATTATTTATGTATTTTTTATTTATTTAATGAAATATTTTTTGTTTAATTAAAAAAATAATAATTGGTAATCATTGGATGAACATTATACTAGTACACCTATTGTAAAAAAAAATGTTCCATAATGTCTCATTACCGATTGTCACATGGCGGATAATATGCCCAAAGATGAGGCATTATCTTGCTTCACCACTACACATGGTGTTAAGCCCGGCATAACATGCGCGCATTTGGGTATAGAGGTGAGTCCCACACCAATGACCTAGTGGTGGAGTGGTAAGGGAGAGACTTGGTATTCCAAGTGACTCAGGTTCAATTCCTCCCCCCCCCGCCCCCCAATCTAAGTTTTTGCGGCACCTGGTGATGATGGGAGACTAGGCGAGTAGGCGGAGATCGCTAGTTCGATCCTTAAACTAAACGGGTTTTACCTCACCGCACTGTCATGCCTTCGGGCGAGTGTTCACGGGCTTCGGTCCTAGGTGGTGGTTTTCCCCGGTTCGGAAGGCGAGTGTATCCCGATGTGGTGAATTTCGCCAGTAACCCATTTAGATGATTTGTTGCCGTTCAAAAAAAAAAACAGAGGTGAGTCCCACAAGATATTAAAAAATATTTTTTTTTCTTTTTCTTTGTATAAGGAAACCAAAAGATTTTGTTAATGTTCTCAAGTAGGCGGCGATCACTAGTTCGATCCTTAAACAGAACGGGTTTTACCTCACCGCACTGTCGTGCCTTCGGGCGAGTGTTCACGGGCTTCGGTTCTAGGTGGTGGTTTTCCCCGGTTCGGAAGGCGAGTGTATCCCGATGTGGTGAATTTCGCCAGTAACCCATTTAGATGATTCGTTGCCGTTAAAAAAAACAGAGGTGAGTCCCACAAGATATTAAAAAATAATTTTTTTTCTTTTTCCTTGTATACGGAAACCAAAAGATTCTGTTAATGTTCTCAAGTAGTAAATTTTCCCACGCGTTGCGGCGAGTTCGAAATGTAAAGTAACTCGAATCTGTATCGTTTAATGAAACGTATTATATTTGACCCAAGTCATTTCTGAACAAAAGTTACATCAAAACATAGACAAACTAAAAACGTACATAAAAATAAGTATGAAAACGTATTATATTTGATCTGAGTTATCTGCGAAAGAAATTTACGTTGAAACATTAACCAACCTGAACTTATGTTGACCCGTACAAAAAAACAAAGCACATAAGAAAATTAAGTTTTTTAAGTTAAATAACGGCACGTCACGTTACGACAGCAACGAAACGTCAAGTAACTCGAATTTTTACCATCTAATGGAAATGTACTATAGTTTACCCGATCTGTTTTAAAACAAAATTTATGTCAAAATGTAAACAATGAAAACGTACAAAAAAGCACAAAAACTTATTATATATATGAACCAACCCATTTCTAAAAAAAATTACATTGAAACGTAAATCAACCTGAATTTATATTAATACATACATAAAAATACGCAAGTAAAAATTGACTATAAAGTCGCTAGAAAATTGAAGGATTATAAGTGTCAATACTAAATGTTAAAGTATGAAAGTAAAAGAAATTAAGAGATAAACAAGGAAATAAAAAAAAAATAGAGAAAGAGAAAGAGATGCACGTGAATGTACTGTATATCCAACTTCTGTTGTAGCTTTATATTATATAGTTTCTCATAGCCTCTTGTACACACACACAGTAATGTCTGCTCATTGCACAATTTTCTCCTAAGGGAGTCTCTTCACTCTCTTGTTGTTGTGTTTGACGAGGTTCATGAGGGCGATAGAATGGCGTACGATGTATGGATGATGGAGAGTGGTGTTCCAAATTCGTTTACAAAGCTTTCCACTTTTGATTATAACACCCAAGATTATGTAAGAGCAATGGGATTTAGAAAGAGTGGTGAACATATAACTGAAATTGTAGAAGACCAATATGGAGATCTTGTTCTTTATGATCCCCACTCAAAGCACATAGGATAGATGGAATGTTCTATACATTTTATGTGCAACCCTACACGTAAACACTATCTCTGCTTGATAAGCCAAACAACTAGTAATGAAATTGTAACCCAAATAAAAGGAACCGAAGATCGGACCATGGGAAGCGGTTCTTGACTTTGGTTCAACCGTGAATTCTAATTGAAGAAGATACTTGAAGATGCGGTCCAGTTCAGGCTATATGGTATAACGGGTCAAGCGGGTAGACAAATAACCATGTCTTGATATATTATTTGCTATCAAAAATGCCTGTTTATGCCTTATGGTATAATGGCCTAATGGGTCAAGCGAGTAAACGAACAACTATGTTGAGTAATGTCATTATCATAAGGAGTGCGTAAAATATTGGTTGCTAATGTATGATCTTTTATGGTTGCAGCGAGATTGAAAAGTTGAAGCTTTCTGGCCTGACATGTCATCAGGGTGTTATTGAAGTAGCTAAAATGTTACTACAATGAAACCCATGATCTTTTAATCGCTTAAAGATAGATTAGTTTATCGTCCATGTTGATTTTTTGTCTTCGATTATGAAATCCTTGAACATCTTCTTGCAAATTGGTTTGCAAATGTTGTTGTGTTTTACCTGTTTTGGTATTATGTTTATGGCTTGGTATATGATTTTGATTTCATATATGTTTGATTTTTGTCTCAAACTGTATTATTTATTTTTGTGCCCTTTGTTGGTTGTAGACATTTTAGAAAACTGATAAATAGCTCGAGTTAGGGTAAACAAGAAATAGGCAGATTAGCTAGCGATTAAACCCTCGAATTAATTAACAAACAGGGTAGTCAACCGGTTGAAAGTGTCGATTACACAAACAACAGGGTTAACAAGTCGGCAGAACGAAGATTACCATATTCAGATGTTTTTGGACTCCTGCAATCATAGAAGACGAAGTGACGAAAGACAGGAAGTCGATTTATAGACCATACTCTGATAAATTCCAAGCAAGTACCCCTGCAACAAAAGCTACACAACACATCAGCCACTATATCACAAAACACTAACAGACTGGTCAAATGGATCAGCTTTAGGTCGGGTCGAGTCGGGTTTCCTTGGGTTCACAGCTTGCACAGTTGTACGACGATTATATAAATTGCATATTTTAAAAATGGATAGAAAGTACTAACTCTAAAATTTTACTAAATGCGTCAAACATGTCAACTTTATATGCTTAGTCAAAGCTTAATTTTATCAAATACATTGTTTTGCTGTTCAAAAAAATAATAAATAAATAGCAATTGTTTTACTAAACGGGTTAAACAAGACATATTTTGTAAACACAAGATTTAAACTTTCCATTCTAAACAATAAAGAAAATTGTGAAGTGTTTATCAGTTTTAATGGGCAGCCTCCCTCTCTTCAATCGCAATCCCAAAAGGTTACTTTCTGAAGGTTCACCTTTAGCCCAATCACATAATGAAAGCATCTAAGCAACCGATTCAAAGTCAGAACATTCCTATACAACGACTCGCCTATGAAGAGAACATCATCAACATAACTCAAATGAGATATCACCGTCCCGCCATTAAAAAGCACCGCACCTGCCTGAAAGAGACCTAAATTTACCACACGTTTCATAAACATCAAAAGCTTATGTTTGGTTGTCCTCGCCTAAGTCACCAACTCGCTAATGCTAAGCGGGTCATCAAGAATATTTCTCCCACCCACAAAAGCAGATTGAGACGAAGACACTAAAGAGCCTTAACCACTTTCAGCCGAATAGAGAGTATTTTAGCAATGATTTTATAAGGCAGCAACAAAAGAAAACACGAGTTGCATCCGGAACTTGTACTCCCATTAGCATCAATGATACAAAAAAAACGAAATGATCTCCATCAATCAAAGAATATAAGGTTTAGGTTTCTCCCAATGATGCAAAATAAAAAAAAAAAAACGAAATGTAAAACATCCGGGCTAGGGGCCTTACTCCCGCCACACTCCCAAATAGCGGTGCCAAAAGTAGCCTATGTTGGCATCAGCCCGATCGACGGGATGGGACCTCGAGCCGGAGTTGGAAAACCCGGCCTGTATAATATTACCAAAAATGTAGATACTGAATCAAAATTATATTCTGAGTTCCTAAATGTCAAAAACTGACCTCCAACTAACCAGAAAGCATAACATTCATTACCTAACAATACCAAGTAATATTGATGGTAATAAAAAAAAACTACAGATCACACATTACCATCCATTTGTTTCAAATAAATAGTTCCCAATTGCACCAAATATCCAAAGATCACAATTAAATAAGAAAGTGGCTCTTTTAATGAGTGTAGACAAAAAAGATTACACATAATATAGCCCAACATATCCGCGATCTATAGTTTGTTTTCTTGTTCCTCTGCAGGCGGTCTCGTTACAGTTTGCTATTGAATTCATCTTCAAGTATTTTTCACCAATTAGAATTCACGTTTGAACCAAAGTCAAGAACCATTTCCCATGGTCTGGTCGTCGGTTTCTTTTATTTGGGTTTCCAGCTCATTATGAGTTGTCGGCTGATCAAGCAGAGATAGTGTTTCTATGTAGGGATGCACATGAAATGAACAAAACATTCCAACAATCCCAACATTATCTATGTCCTTTGAGTTGGGCTCGTAAGCAACAAGATGTCCATATTGGTCTTCCGCAATTTCAATTATATGTTCACCACTCTTTCTAAATCCTGTTGCTATTACACAATCTTCTGTGTTATAACTAAAAGTGGAAACCTTTGTAAACGCTTTAGAGACACCACCCTCCATCATCCATACATCTTACGCTATTCTATCCTCCTCACAAACATTGTCTGATGCAGTTTCACGTGCGATCAAATGACGCAAGAACAAATAGTAATCAATGACGATAAAAGCGAACCAAAGGGTTCAAAACAAAGTTCTTATTATTCAAAATCAATCAAAAACTAAATAACAATAAACCCTAAATCCCCTATTTATAGTTCAACCACAAGACTTATCAAATAGGAAAGAAAATAAAAAAGATTTGGAAATTAATTTTTGAATAAATAAAATATATCGTTGATATCCCTGCATCATACTCCCCCTCTTCGAAAAAAACTTGTCCTCGAGTTTTGCCTTCAAACCAAAGCCACCCGGATCAAAAGGAACGTCAACCTGATTCTTATTTATTATCATAACAACCCGCCTTAACAACTCAACTTCACCAGTCGTCTCGCCCGGCTCTAGGCTTGTACCACCGGGGTCAAATGAGGCATTGGACCATATCTTGTTCACTCGCACTTCATGTTCATCCGCGTTCATTTGACTGGACCCAAATTGGATTTGTGGATCCAAGTTTATTATTCGATAAGCCACGTCCAAAATTGTCTTGTGTTGTATAAAGGCCCATGTGACGGATAACTTATTTTCACCGCCACGTTAGAAAAATTAGATGGATCCAGAAGAGGCCCACTAACCACAGTTAATCTGGTGATTATTTGCGAACCAAAGTGAACATTTTTGTGGCTCCAAATCATCTTGAATTCCATTCATGGATTCCACGTAATCCATGTCGTTAAGTATATCCACCATCAAAATTATCACAACATTCCTAGCTTTCTTATTGGACCTCCTTATTTGACCTTTTGAAATCAATATTTTCTTTTTAATCGGAATATCGCTTACCTTTTGAACTTCCGTTAAATCAAGATATTGGACCAAATTATCTTCCTTTTGAAAACCCTTTATTTTCGGCACGGAAGAAGTGTTTACCTTTAATTGTGATTGAGACCAGCCACTAGCCATCGAACCACGTATCACCACGATAGAATCACCAGAGGCAGAAGCTATCACATCACCCAACGCCACCAATAAGCACCGGATCCACTAGATAAAAACTGATTAAAATTAATAGCAGTCTTCAAATAATCATCCCCTGCGTCTTCTCCGACATCAACAAGCTTTCCACCCGGTAAGTTTCGACCACAACCAGCAACCCAAGAATACCATTCCTCGTCCTTGTATACATCATACAGGGGAGGTGACGGATAGATAACGCTACAATTTCCAGGATACTCCTCCTTCTCATAGTTCTCATCCCAGACGAAAGCCTCTGAGTCGGTTTCCTGAAACTCGTAACCATCGCAGTCCTCAGGATGCTCCTCTTTCCCAATGATCTCATCCCAGATGACATCCTTTAAGTCGGTTTCCTGGATCTTACGATCTTGCAAATCGAACACAATTTTATCGCTGCCTCGGTCGGCGATTCGACGAGTAAATATGTAGTTCGTTTCACGTAGAGCCATTTGATAAACCATAGCTCTGATACCAACTGATGCAGTTTCGCGTGCGATCAAATGGCTCAAGAACAAATAGTAATCAATGACGATAAAAGCGAACCAAAGGGTTCAAGAACAAAGTTCTTATTATTCAAAATCAATCAAAAACTAGATAACAATAAACCCTACCCTATTTATAGTTCAACCACAAGACTTATCAAATAGGAAAGAAAATAAAAAAGATTACGAAATTAATTTTTGAATAAATAAAATATATCGTTGATATCCCTGCATCATTGTCAAGCACAACAAGAGACTCCCTTAGTTTAAACAAGGATAGCCAACGTCTATTTGGGAGGTTTACTTCTCCAAATACTTCACTTGTGATATCATATGATATAATCAGATTACAAGACCCACCATCCATCGTATTCCTATCAGTAGCTAACCAATATATAACACCATCTACAGATACCGAACAAAAACCATCTGGCGGATCAAATTGAAAGCGGACCAATTTACGAGGGAGATTGCCACCTAGCCGTCTCCAAGCCCTTGTGCTCAATGAAAAAACCTCAACTTGCCAAGGGATGCAACTTGCACTTTCCATATCGCCCCAACTAACAATATGTGTGATCTTCACAATCTTAGGGTCATTAGTCTCACGACAAACCCCAAAACCTAAAACGGTTGCATATGTTTCCCTATTCGCCACATTAGGCACAACAAGTTCAACCGTTTTTCTAATAGTTGGATTCCAAAGAGCAGCCTTGCCCAGTCCGTTGACGGGAAACTCACGGCCAATTAGAAAGAGGCAAAACAATCCGTGAGAGCAGCCTATTATAGAATAATACCCATGCTCTTCAACCCGGGGAGGAGTCACGGAAACTCTACTTCTGGGGAAAAGATCGTCATCAACAACTGAAACATATATTTCTACGCGATGCGCTATATCAGCATACCGTATAAGTATACGGTGCATTTGTGTGCTATAATCAGCAACAAAAGCAGAGCTGTCGATCATAGACTTCCATGTCTTTGAGACGGTTCGGAATTGAATCAACGATCTGACAGGAAACCTCTTCATGATTTCCACTTGGATTTCAAACGGTATATTGTCAGACATTTCGATTATGTTTCAAGTTTCAACCAAAGAGGCAGATCTAGCTCTTCAAATCCTGAAAACACTTTACAATCAGTGTTTTCACCGAAAATCAGTCATATTTCTAAAGATCTATGCACAATTCGACACACGTTAGAGCCTCTTTTCATTTCTCGCCCATGCACTTACATGCATTACTGTTTGTCTAATCAAATTCTGATTTTGTGTTACAAAACCAATAACATATTGAAGTTAAAATGCACAGAAGTCAAAACTTAAACCGAAACCGAAAATGTAGGTTGTTTCTCATTTCATCTAGTTCTCCAAATTATTTTAAAAATCCATTACAACAGAAAACATTAAAACAAATTCACAATCAAATTTTCTCCTAATAACATCATACAATTCTCCTAACATAATCAAACTTCAATATCCACATCATCGTTGCTAGTAACTCCAAATATATAAATAAAAACTGCAACTGAATCAAATCTAACAAATAATTCGAACAAATTGTACTTCAATCAGATATAAACCCTAATTTTCAGGAGTTACGATGGCAACTAATGAAGAGAAGAAAACGAACCGTTTGAATGATTTGAAGCTCCGACGATGATCTTTTACACTGGAATGCTCAACAGAAAGCGTTGTATGACGTAATTTAGGGTTTCTAATTTTTCAAATATGTGTGCGTGTAGGCTATGAGAATAATATAATAGAATTTAGTAATGTAAGCATCGATCATTTTAGTTTATGTCAGACTGTTTTCAAATATGTTTATTTAATCCATATAGAAATAGCTAAAATATACGAGACTATTTTCATGTTTCAATAATCCACTAGGGTTTACCCACACGTTGTAGCGGGATACAAGACGGGTTGCAATATTGTGATAACGTACAAATCGCGAAACTATTGATTTAATAGATACCTGAACCAAACCACATGGAGCAAAACATAATTTTACTCTATTTTTTTCTTTGTCATATGTCACTCTATTATTGGTTCTGCCTTTCCTACCCAAAACAAATTTCATGTTGATCATTAATCAGTTAATTAGTAAAAAAGCTTGTGAGAGCTTTTCACTGTAATTGATTTTAATAATCCTAACTAATAGCCGTTGGCCGGTAACGGTCCAAACTTCAAAAGTAACCAGTGATGATCCCACATTTTCATACATTGCCAATGGACCTTTACCAAACCGAACATGATAAGAGAACAAAAAGAAATTAAGGTTTTGTTACTAAAAGTCCATTAGTTTACAATATGTAAAAATGTGAGACCACCACTGGTTATTTTTGAAGTTGAGACCGTTGCCGACCAAACGGCTAATAGTTTGGATTATTAAAATCGATTATTCCTTATTTTTTTACAATTCTTGACCCTTTAACTTTCATTGTTTACTCACCACACCCTTAGAAAAGTACAACATGGCTCCTCGGTTTTCATGAACCTTATTTTTTTAAACCTTCGACTTTTTATTTTTACCCTTTCAGCTTTTTACATTGGTTTTTTTATCTTTCTGACTTAGTTATTCTTTTTTACGATTTTTTTATGTTTCGGTCTAATTTTTACGAGTTAACATGTTATGCACGTGGGTAGTTCAACATTTTTACATTTATTTTGTGGTTTCACGATCCCGTCGCAACGTGCAGGTCATAGGTCAACTTAGTAATTATTTTCCAATGTTTTACGTTTTGGTCTAGTTTTGCGAGTAAGACGCCGCAATGTGTGTACGTAGTTCAACATTGTTACGTATACATTTTGTTCGGCTTAATGGTCGGGTCCCAAATACTATTAACAACAAATAACAACATCCAACCGTTATTATTTTCAACCCAATATTAACCTGAACCTGAATCTGAGCTAAGGTTTAGATGTCTGGATCTGCAGGCCCATGAGAGTTGCTCGCTAGTCGACACTGAGATTTTAGGCTTTTAGCTCGAGCATAGCTTGTAATTAATATTTATTTTTTTATGTTTTAACTAAAAAAACATAATTGAAATTAATATATAATCAATATTAGGATGGTTCAAATAGGCTTATGTAGACTTATTTATAAATGAAATTAATTAATTGAGCAAAACAAGTGAGCCTAAGAGCGAGCTTTAACTTGGCTCGAACTCGTTTCATTTACCAACCGAGCCATCTTAGCATATTTATAAATGAGTTTAACTTGGCTCTAGCTTATTACATTTGCCGACCGAGCCATCTTAGCATATTCATAAATGAGTAGATTTGGAACGAGCTACGTGTTTCAATCTAGCTATGAATTATTATAAAGAAATATTACACACAGTTTATTTGTGGGGTTGGTGGCTTTAACATTAGATGCCAATGGTTTTATGTAGGACCAACATACAGTAAAGCTGAAGGAAAGCTATACAAACTTTACACCAATGAAATGCCCTCACCCAATCCATCATTTGCTTTCATTTTCTTTCTTAATTTTCTTAATATCTAAGCATTTAACTCTACAAACCTCAAATTAGAAATCAAATCGTATTTGAATCAGACTCGAAAAACTAGAACTTCGATCCAAATCAAACTAGAATTCCATGTTCTTCAGATTCGGTTTTGGTTTTTTCGACTGAACTCCCGGATTATAAGAATGGTTAAAACAATATATAAGAAGAGTATAAGGCTACACGGTATGATGATGACCCTCCAAAGGAGGATGAGCCTCCACGTAGGCGCCACGCGGGATGGGACAAAGTGGATGGAGGTATGGAAATGGAGGATGGGCCTAAAAAAAAAAAAAATATATATATATATATATATATATATGGTGTGTGTGTGTGTGTGTGTGTGTGTGTGTGTGTGTGTGTGTGTGTGTGTGTGTGTGAGGAGGTTTTGTCCTCACATGGACGTATTGAGCGGCATGGAGATGACGAAGACGACGCTCGCAGGGGGGGGGGGGGGGGGGGGGGGGGGGGGGGGGGGGGGGGGGGGGGGGGGGGGGGGCGAAATGGCGGCGCCGGTCCTCCACGTTTGATGCCGAGGCCAATGTCGAAGCCCACACCGGGCAGCCTAACAAGAGTTAAAGCCAAAACCAAATCACATAAAAGATAACACTAAAGTCAACAAGATAATAGGTAAACACAAGCTACAAAAACTCTTGATTTTACCACAAGACGAAACAAAAAACCAAAACCTAAGGTCAGCTTCATCTTATCATCACTAATTAAAATATACAACTAGTCAACTTTTTTTTTCTTATAGAAATTCTCAACCACTCTGTCCAAAACCACCAAAAAGAAGAAAATAAAATTTCCTATTCACAGTCAACACATTCTAGAAGAGCACTTACTATTACTATCATTCAATATCAATACCTTACTTTGGACTTGAGCTACATCCTTCTTGCCTTGGTTCTCTTAGATACCCAAGTAGTGTTTCAGCCTGCAAATATGTAGAATTCCACTTAGATACAAACCACAAAGCAAAAAAATGATAAACTTGATTTCAAATGAAAAAGAAGTGTTGAGAAATAACATATAAGTGCACATAAACACTTATATGTTGTGTTGTCTAGATATATCATATGAGAGAAAGTGAGACGTGTGTGTGGTTATATAACTGTCTTATACATCTTAACATCGGTAAATATGTTTATACGGTTCTCATAACTGTTTACATAATATTAACGGTAAATTGTATTTTAGGTCCTTTTAAGTTTCAGCAAAACTTCAAGCGTTGTCCTTTAACTAACTAACGAAATTACAACGGATGTTCTTTATGTTTTAATTTCTTTATAGACGGTGTCTTTTCTCCCTAAAAAAATTACAAAAATAAAGAACATCCGTTGTAAAGAAATTAAAACATAAAGGACATATGTTGTAAAGAAATTAAAACATAAAGGAAATTCGTTGTAATTTCAATAGTTAATGGACAACTCCTGAAAATTTGATGAAATTTAAAAGACGTAAAATACAATTTACCCTAATAATAACTTGAGTTAATAAGAATTGTGGGAGCCTTAATAATAACTATCTATGCCCTAATAATAACTATCTATGCCCATTTTGGTACTTTCACAACACCACTTATTTGTACTGAGATTCAGTTTCAGATATCTTTAGTTGGTTTCAGCTTTTGAAAAAGCACTGAACAAATCCAGGGCAATCTATAAATTCAGGCAAAGGGTCTCTATGTTTATTCTGACATTTATAAAAAATAATAATCATGTGTGTAGACCCATTTTCCTTGCATATTACACTTAAGATTTGTACTTCAAGCATTAAAATTTGCACATCTAAAATTAATGCAAAGTAGGGTAGCCCAAAACCAAAAGCAAAACAAGAAATGGGTGTCACTTTCTAAAAGAATTCTAAGAATCACAACTCCAATGATTCTTTTGAACTCTATAGATCAATTCTAACATGTAAATCTAATTCATAAGTCATTAACATAACAAAACAAGTGTAATTTGTACATAAATATATAACAAGCAATTACCTTATGTTTCGCTCTAGCGGTTCCAGTCTGCGAAAGAGCGACCAACGGCGGAATCACACCTTCTCCAACCAACAATCCTCGGTTCCTACCGCCGTTAACCCCTTCGCATAACTGTAGCAACGTCACCACCGAAAACTCCTTCGCTTTAACCGAAGCACCATCCTCTATAACCTCTACAAGTGCCTGAATCCCACCTTCTTCAACAATCGCTGTTTTCCCTTCATCAATACCCGCAACACAACACAAAACAACCAACGCCTTTTCCGCCATCCCCACCGCCCCCTGTTCCTCACCAGCTTCACCAGCAGCCACCACCAACTCCACCAACGGCTTCACAACACCCGCAGTTACCGCTCTTTTCTTATTCGTCTTTGTTGAACACAATTTATATAACGTCGTTAACGCGTCTTTCTTTCCACGATTCGAACCATTGATTAACAGCGAAACTAACGGCGGAATCGCACCACAAGCTCCAATTGAGACCTTGTTTTCATCAATCATAGCTAGATTCAGCAGCGCACAAGCTGCGTTCTGCTTCGATACCTCCGTACCGGTTTTCAACACATAGATTAAAGATTTAACTGCTCCAGCACCTGCAATTAACGGTTTGTTCTCGTCTAATAACGATAGATTCAGCAACGCGGTGACCGCGTTTTCCTGAGTCCACGGATCAGCACACCGAAGAAGCGGTAGCAAAGCGGGAATGGCACCGGATTCACCGATCAACGCTCGGTTTTCGGGTCGGTTTTTCGCAAGCAAACGTAGTTTTGCAGCAGCTGACCTTTTCACAGCAACTGAAGTTGAACTCAAACTGTCAACACAGATCTTCACCGTTGGTTGTAAATCCTCTGGAGATATACTCTCAATAATCTCCGTAGAGAAATTCTCTCTTTGCAGAAACCCTAAGCAAGGCTCCTGCTCTTGAGCCTGATTCTGATCCAGATTTGTTTCATTTCCGCTTGATTCTTCTGGAAGATATGCTAGCCGCTGCAGCTCACCAGATATATCACTGCTACACGCGGAAAACTCACTCAAAGCTTGTGAGATTCCGAGGTATTCCTCAGTAGAATTGTTAGAAAAACTCAATTTGGATATGTTGTTGTTAGTCGGAGCCGTCGCAAGCTGGTGCAAGTGAACGTCGATAACGGAATCTGTGAGATTCTCGGAGGTAGCCTCATCAATATTAGAGATGAAGGAGCAACTATGGGTGTACTCAGATTGGTGGAAATTGGACCGGACGGTTCGCATGGACCGGCCGAGGTGCTTTTGGAACCTGGAAGGTGTGGAGGAGGAGGAAGAAGAATAGGGTGGGGTGTAATAGGGTCGGGTGATCTGGTTCATCCGACCCGGATTAGAGCTTTCTTGAAGAGAAACCATTTGTGATGATTCAATTAGAAAAAGGTTTGTAGTGAATTTGGCATAAATGGAAGATTGGTTTTTGAAGATTTGGTGTAGAGAGTGAAGGGGAAGGTGGATTTGGTGGTACGAATTTTGCTTTTTGGGGTTTGGTAAGGTGACGGGTTGGTTCCTTTTGTAGGCGTGACAGACAGTGGACAATTTGACAGCTAAGCTTCGAAGTTAACGTTGGGCGTATAGGAGGAATCTTTCACTTGTACCGTACTAACATATCTAATACAATACTATCAAAATTAATTATTTTACTCAATAGTTAATGGGAAAAAAGTGGAGTAGTTTAAAATGTTAAATTGGTTTTTTTAAGTATAAAAGGTCGTATTTGGGTCAACGGGAAAAAAATAGTGTAGTTTAAAATGTTAATTTGTTTTTTAAGTTATGAAAGGTAAAATGTTAATTTGTTTTTTAAGTTATGAAAGGGGACATACGAAAGAATCTTAACATCATTGTCATATGCTATACGTTTGACAAACTATAGATGGTTTTTCCGACCGATTATAGTTCATTTTGTGTAGTTTTAATTGCAATATGAACTTTTGTAAAATAAACTAAATAAATATGTTAAGATTGCTTTATAAATGTATTACAACTTTTAAAAATGATTTTTTTTTCTTGTAAAAAAAGTGTATCAAAACAAAATTGTTGGAAGATTTGTTTTATTTTATTTTTTTAACTATGATACAACCCCGTGTATTACACGGGTTAAGTAAATAAAAAGTCAAATAATTAACAACGAAGATTTAATAGTTATGTAACGATATTTGTAAGATGATTTTGTGTTATCCAAACAAAATTTTGTGTCATGTATGACCAAAACTTGTGATGTTTGTCAAGTTCATAAATATGAAAGCATTTGAACCATCGATTAGAAGACAAATTGTATTATCGACTTTCTCACGAGTTTTAACAGTCATGTGAACATACATTTAATAATTAACCCAGGTTTTATTTAAATAATAGTGGTCTTAATTTATTAGTTCTAAAAAAATTGTTGAAATGTCTAAATTAGACATATAGCAATTAGCCAATTAGATAAATTTATAGCTACAAAATAATATTTAAATTAATTAGATAAGTATAAATTATCGATAATTATTAAATTGTATAACTTTAAAATTTAAATATCTGGACGTGAGTTGCATCTTAAAAGGATGGATGTTAATGGATAAATTTATTAGTATGATAAATTTAGTTATTATTCTTCTTGCATTTTTAAAATATATATTAAATAAATAAATTATTTGTTAAGCAAGAAAATTGTTCCCTCCACCCTCGTTATGAATATCCTCCATATTTGTTTCAATTATTAAAATATAATTTTCTACCTAGTAATTAATATAAATTAACAATAAGATATTTTATGAAACCTTATTCATAATTTTCTTAAATGTTTGAAACATATATTAAATTAAATAATAATCGTCTACAATTGACAAAATAAGATATAATTTCTAACCTAGTAATTAATATAAATAAATAACAAGATATTTTATGGAACTTTATCCGTAATTTCTTAAAAGTTTGAAACATATATTAAATTTAATACTTTAAATTAAATAATAATTATCTACAATTAAGAATGATCTAAAATAATGACAAATGTCCCAAAGTTAATTTTTTATTATTATACAATATAGATATAGATTTTCTAACATGTTTTTCTAAGTCTTGAAAGTAGAATAACACACTTTAATCCAAAACTTCACTAAGTACTGCATTTGAAACAGGTATTCATTTCACAGTATCTAGAGTGTTTGAAAATACTTCTCACACAAGTATTCAGTTGTCATTATATACCATTCTTTAGCCAAATGGTTGGGGAAAATATTTATAAAAAAAAATTAAAATGGTTATAATTGCGAAAATAGACAGGAATTGTTTTTAGGAGTTTGTGGTTGATTTGTGGACGTGTGGTAGCACCGATGGCACCTTTGGAACATTTTGCCTTTTGAAACTATTTAATCAAACATTATGCTCCCATTTTATATCGCTTTCTTGCACTATAAAACCAATACTTTTATGTGGTCTTTAGCTATAAAGAAAGATCATAAATTTAGAAGAGAAGTGTTGAATGTTCTTTTAGCATTTAAGTGGTGGTTATGTATATATGTTCACTTTTATCTTTATTGTGAGAATTAGATTGGTGATCTCTATCGCATCAGAGAGAATTGTTGTAGTGGTTATTGCTTGTATTAATGAGAAACTTGTAAAGGTGATCACTAAATTGATTAGCGAGAAGTTCTAAGAGACGCCTTCCATCCAAAATAAAGCTAAAGACAATTTATGTTCAAAAAGAAAGATCACAAATTTAGAAGAGAAGTGTTGAACGTTCTCAAAAACTTACGTGCTTATGTATAAATGTTCACTTCTACCTTTATTGTGAGAACTAGATTGGCCATCTCAACCGCATTAGAGAGAAACATTGTAGTATGTGTTGGTGAAAAATTTGTTAAGGTTATCACTAAATTGATTAGTGAGAAATTCTAAGTAAAACAAATACCAACAAGCGGATGTAATGTGTTAGTTAAAACTAAGATCATAATAAATGTTTGTGTTCTGTGTGTTGGTTTTCTAGAACTTCAAGTTCAAAGTCATTTCTCAACATAAAAAGTTCTACATGGTATATATATATAATATATATATATATATATATATATAGGATTCGGTTCAAGAGAGAACCAATCCCAATTACGAAAACCATGAGAACTCCTATCATCCAATAACATATTTACACATCACCCATAACCAAATTAAATCAAAAGGGTATTTTAGTCTTTTACTTCCCATGTCACATCTTTTCTCTCTCTTCTATTTAAAACTCAGCATGTCACATCTTTTCTCTCTCTTCTATTTAAAATTCAACATTAGACACTATTGAGTCGTGATTTTTGGGTGAGTTCGTTTAGTAAGATCCTCAAATTTCGTAAACCCGAAATCGAGGTGTCTGGGGCGTAAAAAGATGTTTGGCGTAAAAAAAAATTGTAAAAAGTTCTTGTAAAAATGTTTTTTTTTGTAAAAATAAAATATTTTTGTTTGGCGTAAAAGATATTTTGTTTTTCGTAAAGTTTAAAACCACGCGTAAAAAGAGTTTAAAACCGGCATGTAAAAAACGTTTAAAACCGCGCGTAAAAAAACTTTTATACCGGCGCGTAAAAAAAATTAAAACCGCGCGTAAAAAAAGTTGAAAACCGGCGCGTAAAAAAGTTTAAACCGGCGCGTAAAAAAAGTGTAAAACCGATGCGTAAAAAAAGTTTAAAACTGCGGTTAAAAAAAGTTTCTAAAACGGCGCGTAAAAAAGTTTGAACCCGCGCGTAAAAAAAGTTTAAAACCGCGCGTAAAAAAAGTCTGGAACTGCGCGTAAAAGAAGTTTAAAACCGGCCGGCGAGCAAAGAGAAGTTCTAAACCGGCGCATAAAAGAAGTTCTAAACCGGCGCGTAAAAAAAAGTCTAAAGCCGGCGCGTTAAAAAAGTTTAAAACCGCGCGTAAAAAAAATTAAAACCGGCGTGTAAAAGAAGTTTAAAATCGGGCACATAAAAAGTTTGAACCCGCACGTAAAAAAGATTAAAACCGGCGCACAAAAAAAATTTGAACCCCTACGTAAAATAATTTTCTTACTGCATGATTAAAAAAAAAACATTAATTAAATCACAAACATTAATTAAAGCATAATGATTACAACTTTAATTACCAATCATTAAAGAGTTTAGTAAAGATACCAATTTACCTTATCCCACTAAAAACAAAAACTCATTAATTCAAGCACAATGATTACTACTACTGGTTCCTACAGTTCTCACAACTCAAGGTGGTTCTCATCCATTAAAACACTTTTGATCAATGGCTTATATTGGTTCCTACGGTTCTCCACAACTCAAGGTGGTTCTCATTTCACCCATCCCCTATATATATAGAGAGAGAGGGTAGGGATCCTAAAAGAAGTTCACCCTGTTTGAGAAACTTGAGAAGCAATCTGGACCACACATTTTTCTAAGCTTTTTGTAATATACAAATATGTATAGTTTAAAATTGACTATATACACATATGTATATTGAATTATACACACATATATATACAGTCGATTTTAAACTATACATATGTGTATATTACGGAAAGCTTTGTGAAAATGTGTGATCCAGAATGTTTCTCAAGTTTCTCGATTAGCCTAGTGCTTCTCACATGATCATAACCATATATATATATATATATATATATATATATAGGGAAGGATTAGATAGAAAACCCTAAAAATTTGAGAAAACCCTAGAAAACCCAACCTCCCGACATTTTTTTTAAATAACACATGTAATATACATGTTTTTAAGAGTTTTGAACCAAAAAAAAAAACAAAAAAGCGCCGACTGGATATTTAAAAATAATAAACAAAATTCGGCAACTTTTGTCTAACACATGTTAGTGATGAAAGTTGCTGAAACTTGTTTATTTTTTTTTAAATATCCACTTGGCGCTTTTTTGATTTTTTTTTTGCTCAAAACTCTTAAAAACATGTACATTACATTTGTTATTTTTTTTCTTAAATAAAATTGTCGGGAAGTTGGGTTTCTAGGGTTTTCTCAAAATTTTAGTGTTTTCTATCTAACCTTATATATATATGAGAAAGATCCCTTAGAAACCACCCTTTATTGCGAGAACCAATGTAAGCACAACCAAAAATACCTAAAATAAATCTAAAAACCACCAAAAAAAATTTAGACATTTTTACAAAAAAAAAATCGCTACTATGTATATATATATATTGGTGACGAAAAGCAGCGATCTTTTATTAAAGAACCTTAAAAATATTTGAGTGGTTTTTAGATTTTTTTGGGGTGTAATTATTAGCATTTAGCTTGGGTAGGGGTAGAGGTTTTTAGGGTTTTGGGGGGTGGAGGGGTTAGGTTTTTTTTTAGGTTTTTGGGGAGGTTTAGCTTTATGGTTTATCACCCGGTTTTTTTACACCAAACATTTTTTTACGCCGTCGTTTTTTACGACAAACGTTTTTTACGGTTAGTGTTTTTTACGCCGGTCGTAAATTTTTAACGGCCCCTGTTAAAAATATAATGAAACCTTTTTTTACACCGCGGGTGTAAACTTTTCATACACAAATTTTTTTGTGTATAGTTTTTTACGGATAGCGTAAAATTTTTAAGTAAAGTTTAAAAAAAAATATTTTTAACTTTCCATACACAGATTTTTTACGTGTATTGTATTTACGCCCGTTTTCTACGACCCCGTTTTTTTACGCCCGTGACCCGTTTTTACACCCCGTTTTTTCCGACCCGTTTTTTGCGCCCCGTTTTTTACGGTTTTACAAAAAAAAACGTTACGCCAAAAAAACAGAAAAAAAATATTTACGACCCGTCTTTTTACGCCCCCGAACCAGGTTTACAAACTTATTTACCACCCGTCTTTTGTGTATAGTTTTTACGGGTAGCGTAAAATTTTTAGTTTTAAATTTTATTTTATTTTACTTTTCATACACAAATTTTTTACGTGTGTTGTTTTTACGGGTAGCGTAAAGTTTTACGACCGTTTTTACGCCCGTTTTGACGCCCGTTTTTTAAACCCGTTTTTACGATCCGTTTTTTAACCCGTTTATAGGACCGTTTTTACGCACGTTTATTACGACCCTTTTTTACACAAAAACGAACTCACCCAAAAATCACAACTTAGTAGGTGTCTCAGATAGATTGAAACTTATCATCATCGACTGGAAAAAAAATATAAAAAACAACAAAAAAACTCAAATTCATGTGTGGATCTTAAAAAAAAGTGTTTGGCTCAGAGTTTCCAATGATCATGGCTGCAAACGTGGGGTTGAAGGTTCAAAAACCTACACTCCACCATCCTTGCCACGCCATCGTCATCACTGCCAATAAATC
The DNA here is from genome assembly GCA_947069175.1 of Scalesia atractyloides. Lineage (NCBI taxonomy): Eukaryota > Viridiplantae > Streptophyta > Magnoliopsida > Asterales > Asteraceae > Scalesia > Scalesia atractyloides. The sequence goes on along the minus strand of CAMTDV010000006.1, from coordinate 11,378,634 downwards.
GATCGGTGCACCGGGCATCACCGGCACCAAAGCGGGCCCCACGTGGCACCGCCGGGGCACCGCTTGCAAAATCGCTCACCTGGAATCACAAACCCTATCGAAAAAAGCCAACAGAAGCAACTATCAACATCTCTAATAATCACAAAACCCATCAAAAAACGGAGTTTGGCTCAGAGCTTCTAATAAATAACGGCTGCATAAGTGGGGTTGCAGGTTCGACAACCTACCCTCCGCCATCCTCGCCGCGCCATAGTCATCAATTGTCGGAAAAACTTTTCGAACCATAACTGCCAACTAAACCCCCCAAATATCAAAAACACAAATAGATCATCGGAGAGACCCAAAACAGTATCACTTTATACAAAAACAAGAAACAATTATGCAAACTCACAAAATACCAACAGAATCATTCTATGCTGTTCATCTTCATGAGCCTTTAACACAAAACCAGATTTTAAATAAATAATCATATGTAGTTTCACTCATTCACTGTAAAACAAATTTATTGACAAACCATGAAGCATTTTGGAGTGTATGAATGGATAAGTATTGCGATACCATTTTGGAATTTGTGAAAATAAAATAATAAACTTCAAATAAAAACATACCCACATTAGAGCTTGATAACAATCATTTTTGAGTTTCTGAAGGAAACTGAGGATTTTGAGTTACGGTGGCGCAAGAGGTCGCCGGACTCATCAAGTGAGTCACCTCAGGTCACCGGCACCACCAACATCGCAAACCACCCCCGCCCCCACACAACCACAACCAGTCCCAAAACCACCACCACCCCTCCCCCCCCCGTCGCCGACACCACCAACACCGCCACGTACCCCTTGCTCACTATGGGTCCGGTAAGTGAGAAAGAGAGAGAGAAAAGTCAGATGTGTACCTTTAGAATAGTACAAAGATGATTCGGGCGAACATCCACCATGGATTCCGGCGGTGAAGGTTTCAAAAATACCCACCTACAACCCAAAACACCACTCACACCCACACAAACCTGTCGTCTTTTGAACTGCCATCACTTAGGGTTTTGAGAGTTTGAGGTGTGGTGGTCGTTTGGGTTTCCCCTGTGGATGTGGCGGTGATTGAAGGTGATCATCATTAGGGGTGGAGTGGGAGAAGACAGGGATTTGGATTTAGATAGGTTGAAGAAGAGAAAGGTGTGGGTTTTATTTTTGAAGATACAGATATGGCAAAAGCATGAAAAGAAAGAGAGAATAGATGTGACAGTAATACAAAATGATCAAATTAACCTTTTGAATTAATTTGTATTTAAAAGAGGTGTCAATATACTAGTGGTTTAGATTTGTTCATACACTTCATATAACTGGGGATGGTTTCCTCTTGAACCGATCCCTATATATAAATATATATATATATATATATATGTAATGTAAGTATATGGGGAAAACTCTCATAAATGAGAAAACCTAGCAAACTTTCATTGTGTGGACAAGATTAAGCCACATACACATATGACTTTTAAGCTTTAACGGTTAATTTTGTCATTTGACTTCTTTCCTTTTCTTTTTTTCTGTGCACCTTTCTCTCTCTCTCTCTCTTTATCTTCTTTCTTCTCTCTTACCTCTGTATTCTTTCTTCTCTCTCTTCTGTAGCATCTAACTCACCATCTTACAATTTATCCTCTATTCTCTCTCATTATTTTCATTTTTGAAGATCACAACACAACCATTTATCTTAGATTTGAACATGGGGAGCATGGTGACAACATTGATTTATGAAGAAACCCTGAAAAACAACCCGACAGTGAGAGGCCATCTAGCCCGATTTCAATAATGATTCATGGTTGTTCCAAGATTAGAGGTACCTGGATCTTGCACTTGTCTTTCTTTTGAAGCCATCAGATCTGAAGATTCATCGAAGCTATGAAAGAAAAGCAATAAGGTGTTGCTTTCATCACATCTTTGTTATGTTTTTAGATAGAGAAAGCTATTCTTTTAGAGAGAAACTACAATCTTCATCTTGTTCATCTTGACACCAAGAACACACACAAGTGTGTGAGAGAGAAACAAGTTTAAAGGTCTTACTTTTTTGTTATTTATATAATTTGTTTATATTAGAAAAGTAGTAAGGTGTTGCTTTAATCACATCTTTGTTTATGTTTTTAGAGAGAGAAAACTATTTTTTTGGAGAGAGAAACTACAATCTTCATATTGTTCATCTTGACACCAATAATACACGCACAAGTGTGTGAGAGAGAAACAAGTTTAAAGATCTTACTTTTGTTATTTATGTAATTTGTTTATATTTATATTTTTATGATGTTTGAGAGATTTAAAATCAAAGCTTAGTTTGTTAAAAAAATTAAATCAAGACCGTTAAGAAATTTTTGTCTGCCCAATTTCTCTCTTTAAAGTATATTGATATTTCTTTTACGAAGATTAGTGTTGAATTTTTAAACTGTTTGTCCATCGATTTGGAGTTGATGATTATTTTTAGTTGGATTTTTTTTTTGGGGGGGGGAATATATTTTTTATGATCTCGTTTATTTTACAAATAAAAAACCATGTTTTTTTTGTTGGAATAATTAGCTACGTATGTTATATTTCTGCCAGCTGCATTCTAAACTGTTTATCCTATATCTTGTAACATGTGTTACACTTCGAGCTAATATATGTTGCATACAGGGTGTTACACATTTATACATAATGTAATAGTGAGTTTAAATGCAAAAATGTTTTTTTAGATGGGTTGTTAGTTGTTCGGAATATATCGTTAGATGGGGGGAATATACTTTTATGATCTCGTTTATTTTACAAATAAGAAACCATGTTATTTTTGCTGGCATAATTAGCTATGTATGTTACATTTCTGCTATCTGCATTCTAAACTGTTTGTCCTATATCTTGTAACATGTGTTACACTTCGGGGTAATATATGTTGCATACAGGGTGTTACACATTTATACATAATGTAATAGTGTGTTTAAATGCAAAAATATTTTTTTTAGATGGGTTGTTAGTTGTTCGGAATATCTCGTTCATTTTACAAATAAAAAGTTACTTATATATAGTAATAACGTTACACATATTACTTATAAGTAGTAAGTTTACATTTCTGTCAGTTACATTATAAATTGTTTGTCTTATATGTTGTAACATGTTTACACTTTGGGGTAATATATGTTGCATACAAGATGTTACACAAAGGGGGGTTACACATATGTAACACATGTTATGTTACACATAGTTGTTATAGATGTCACAATAAAACTTTACATATGTACACATGTTACATAGGAGATTAATAAGTTTAAGTATAGAAGATTAATACTGATGTACTTGTTTTGTTCATAGGAGAATACAAGTTTTTTGTTCAAGATGAAGATGGTTATCAAGAAGCGAAGCCTGCTGAAGGATTAAAAATAAGAAGTCATGTTTTTTTGCTGACATAATTAGCTACCTATGTTGTATTTCTGTCAGCTACATTTCTGCCAGCTACATTCTAAACTGTTTGTCATATATGTTGTAACATGTGTTACATATCGGGGTAACATATGTTGCATACAGTGTGTTACATATGTTACACCTAGTGGGTTAGAGATGTATACATATGTTACACATGTTACATCTTAGTTTTACTTACGTTTACAGTCTCTTTTCTGACACATGACCTACGTACTTGTTAATGTGGTTTTTTAATCCTTGCATGCCTACTTTCGAAAGATGATCAACAACACCCGTCTCACTACTATGTTTATGAGCAAACGTAAGGCACCAAATACTAAACAACTTATGGCGACCAAGCTGGGGTTCATTGTAAGAAATATACATAATGTAGTTTTGTTTAACCTTCACACGCTCTGAGTTTGATGAACTTGTTGTTGTTGTTGTAATGAATATGTTGCTTATGAAGATGAAGATGCTTATCAAGAAATGAAGATATCTTTTGGGCCCAAGATGAAAACGCTTATCAAGAAATGAATCATAATTTGGTTGTGTATAAATTGGGGCATCAACATTGATGGTAGATAATTAGTTTGAAAATCCATAATTGTTACGGTATATGTTTCAAATTTTTTGTTGGTTTGGTTTTTTTTTTGTATAAACTTCACTTGGATATTACATTTTCAATACCTTTCAAAAGTCCATAATTTAATCTAAATATCTCGTTTTTTATAGATAAAGAGTCGTGTATTTTTGCTGGCATAATTAGCTACATATGTTACAATTTGCTGCCAGCTACATATGTTACATTTTGACAGATACATGTTTTACCTTTTTTGCCAGCTACATATGCAACAACTATTTGTTAAATATGTGACGACCAGTTAGGTGACACTTGTTAAGTTCAACACCATTTAAGTATGTTAATAAAAAAAAAGTCACTTGTCATGGTGTAATAGTCACTTGTTATGGTGTAATACATTCTACATTTGTTTTATGTGTTTCATCGGAACTAAGTTGCATATGTTACACATCTAAGCAGTCTTTGGTAACAAAGCAGTTGTACATGTGTAACACATGTTTGTAACATGTGTTCTACAAGAATAACATGAGTATACATGTTAAACGTGTTACGTTGCTAAAAAAACTCTAGCTACACATGTAACTAGCACAATGTTACCTACATACGCTCTGAATTTATTAAGTTGTCTCTCATTCTCCTCCAACTCGCAGGCAATTAAGGAACAAACAATAAATCGTTCAACAATCATCATTATATATTTCAGACAAGTCATTCCATTATTAATACCCATTTTGGATGACGACGGATGTTGTTGTGAATGCCATTTTTGGAAGCATTACAATAGTTGATATAAAATTCATTTTTATTTTTATTGTTAGTATGCCCATTTTTGGATGAAGACGGATGTTGTCGTGAAAGCCATTTTTTTGGATGTAACAACTATATGTAACATGTGTAACCTTTGACGTTGTAACACATGTAACAACTAAATGTAGCATGTGTAACATGGCTATACATATATTACCCTACAGTGTAACACATGTTATAAACATTTGTTACATATATGCAGCTCCTTTGGTGTCAATTAAACTTAGTATAATTACATATGTAACAACATTACATAATCCAAAATGTCACATCAATTAGTAAACAAGTACATATGTAACTAGAAGTATATGAGACTAGTGTAACGAATTAAAGTGAGAAAAGATACACGTCATGTCACATCATGTTATATTATATTTGCATATAAACACTTGTCATTATCATGAAACTTAACAAAAAAACATCTTTCATGTATAAGTTAGATATTGAATTGGTAAACAAAAAACCACAAAACCTAATTACATATTCAGACCTTAAAAGCTAATTATGTTCATTTATTGATAAGCATCTTCATCTTTAATACAAACAATTCCTTCATTACATATTCAGACTCTATATAGGTACATTTCGCTAGTTACATATGTACCTAGAGTTGTTATTAACAATGTTACTAGTAGATAAAAAAAATTGCATTAACGTATATTTTTTACATTGAACCCAGCTTGTTGGTCATAAGTCTTATACATGGCAAAAAGTTCTTGCAGTGTGTCGTATGATTTACCAATAACAGGATGACACTGCTCGTTGACAGTCGGTGTCCATAATTTAGTGCCATTAGAAGACTCCTAAAGATGGTAACGTGGAGTATGTTCTAGATCGTATGTGGACATAGGGACGGACGGACGTTAGTATAAGTTTACGTGTGTTATGAACGTTGTAACACGTTTAGCACCCCAGGGTAACAAAAAAAGATCACACATGACACTTGTTTCCATGTTAAACATGTTACATTGTGTGTGCACATGTAACATCTTCTCTACAACATGTGTTACACCGAAATGTTACACTAGTGTTTCCAGTTTACACGCGTTACATTTTGAACTGATATTCGTAGTTTGTATGATACTAAGCAGGTCCCAGCTGTTACTTAATCAGGTTACACATGTGACATATTGTGTAAATGTGTAGCCTTATTAAGCAACATCTGGGACCTGCTTAGTATCATACAAACTACTAATATCAGTTCAAAAACTTCGGAGCCCAAACACGAAGATACTGGAGAGTCTTCATCATCCACATCGTTTTTGGTGGGAATAAAATGTTACAACATCAAGGTTACACATTACATGGCCTTAACAACACATTACAATTAAACTTAAACGTAACAAAAATGTTTATACAAACTTAAATATATAAAAATGATCAAAAATGATACAAAAACTATCATAAGATAACAAAAATCTAGCTATGTTTTGCGTCTTGACAATCATCTTTATCTTGAACACAAACATCATTCACCTATAAACAAAATAAGTATATTAGTGTTAATCTCCTAAAATTAAACTTACTAACACAAATGTAACAACATGTATATAACATGTGTTACGTGTTATACGTGTGTAAACTTTTTGTTGTAACACATGTAAAAACTATATGTAACATGTGTAACGTGGCTATACATGTGTTACCATCCAGTGTAACACAAGTTGCAAACATGTGTTACATATGTGCAGCCCCTTTTTATGTCCAAGAAAGGGTTGGTGTAACTATAAGTAATATGTGTAACATTGTTACAACACATGTACCTGCTAATTATACCAACAAAAGAAAACATAACTTTTTATTTGTAAAACAAACGAGATCATCAACTATTAAATTATGTACTTTCTAAAGGTAATGAAAATGTGATAATCGAGTGAAGTTTATACAAGACAACTAACAACCCGTTTAAAACAACATTTCAACATTTTAAAAGATATTGATTTGTATTGAAACAACAACTGAGAATATCAAAAACTCAAAATGATTTTAACAAAAAACAAAAACCTCCAAACTACATAAACATTTACCCATTAACTAGAACACTTTGAACACACAAAAACATATTGACAACCATTTTAACAAAAAAAATCAAGTGTGAAATGATTTTTCAAAATAAAACACTTAAGAGATTGTTGTTTATCTCTCTAAAAATTATGGTAAACTAGGTCCAAACATGCTTCTCTCACACACACTTGTGCATGTGTTCTTGGTGTTCCAAAGAAGACGCTGATGATTGTGTAAAACAACAACTTTCTCTCTCTAAAACACTTACCAGATCTAGAACCTTTCGATGAACACGATGAAGATTGTTGTTTCTCTATCTAAAATCATGGTAAATTAGGTCCAAACCTGCCTCTCTCTCACACACTTGTGCGTGTGTTCTTGGTGTTCTAGATGAACACGATGAAGATTGTAGGTTCTCTCTTTAAAACAACAACTTTCTCTCTCTGTAATCACCCTTTGATCGATGCTTCAAATGTAGAAGATCAAAGTCTGCTTCAAAATTTTCAATGAAAGAGAGAGAATTATGGAGGAAGTTTGATGTTGACAGAGAGAGATGTTTGATGTTGATAGAGAGAGGTTGGTGGTTTTTAATGGTGGATATTTGTGTATGTAGATTGTATAGGGATCTGCACAATTCTTTGTTATATATCAAGTACTTGCTTTTAACGTTAATTGACTAAAACACCCCTCTACCCACTTATCAACAACAACAACCTATTAAATTTAAATCAAAATCTCATCTAATAATATCAACCATTAGATCTTGTTGATCAATGGTCCTTATTTAGTTTTCTAGGTTTTCTCACTACAGATAAGTTTTCTATATATCATTTTCCATATATATGTGTGTGTTTAACAAACAAAGGTTTTATAAAGTGGTCATAACTCATTATAATATCGAATCAAGTGAGCCAACATTGCCTTGCGTTCGGCTTGTTTACAAACCAACACGTGTTTTTAAATCGAGTTAGTTTGACTTTTCTCAACTTGTTTACAAGCTAAACTAATTTCAAGCAAATTATTTTAAACTTTTTTCAAACAAATTTCAAGCCACGAGATAATTAAAGATCAAGAATACACAATATTTTTATCATGTTTTACTATTTATCTTGAGGCACACATCCTCAAACCTTATCCCCAATATTGTCTTTTGAAAATTTCCGATGTTATATTTTATAAAATTATATATTGTTATATTTTTTAGGTTTTTACAAAGTCAAGGGAAGTGTGAACATAGATTGTTACTCTTAATATATTTTAACAACAAATTTATTATATGTATTAGTTCATAACATATGAGGAATAGTGTCTATTTTATCTTTTGTGGTTTTGTTGGTTTTCTTTTTTTTTCTTTTTCTGGTGAACTTTAATATTTTTTATTTTTATGATAAAATTCTAGATTTTTATAACTTTTCCACAAAAGTTAAAATGAGTTTAGTCTTTTTTATTAGTTTTTCTTTAGGCTTTTCTTAGATATGATCGTCGTTAGGTGGTTACGTTGTACGGTGTTGAGTGGTCACATTTGATCCGTTAGGGTTTTTTACCCCCTCGATTTTCTAATATGTGTCGTATAAGTTATAATTCCTCTATGTGTCATGTTACGGGAATCACTTAGTGTTAGAATTCACATTTTTAGATTATGTTAATTGCTGCTTAGCATTGTTTTACGCCCCCTCTCTACAATGATGGTAGCATTGTTTTACACCACCTCCCCGCAACACGGGGGGCTAATGACTAGTCATATACGATATTAAAGAAGAGAAGTTCAATAGTGTAGTACAATATTTAATGCATGTTTTACAAGTTCATTAGTTTTTGTCCTTTATTCTATTTCGTCATTTTAGTGTAAACTTTTTCATTTACAACACATTAGTTTAATTATTGTATTTTTTTCTTTTACTTAACCAAATTCCTTTTCTATATCTAAATAGTTTTTTTAACTAACACCCTAAATAGTTTCTTTAACTAACACGTAATACCGTTTCAGGCATATTTTTTAATTTTTCTTTTTCTTTTTCTTTGCTATAACGAGTGTGACAAAGTTTTTTTTTAGTTTAATTTTTTTTAGCGAACACGCCGATACTCTTTTGAACATATTTTTAACTTTTTTTCTTTGCTATAAACGAGCGCGCCGAAACCGACTATCATTTTCTTTTTCGTTTACCTTATTTTTACCTTTGTTATTTACTATATATCGGTTTACCTTTTGTTATTATTTCATATATCATTTTAATTAATTTTATAAATTTATTTATCGGTTGTCATTCTATGTTATATGTTCTTAATTCCAACTGTATCCCTGCGCAACGCGCGGGTAACTACGACCCTAGTTTCTTTTAATTTATGTTGTTCTAGAACTTGAACCAAGATCTCCCCACTCAATCTACGTATTTAAAGAGTTTTTTTTTCTCTCTCTTAGTAGACCACCATGGTTGCCACCCTTTAATAGAAGGTAAACCTAAACGATATTAATTTTTATTTGTATAATAATATAACAAATATTATAGTATATAATTAAGACAAAAATAAATAAACAATATATAATTATATAAAATTATAATTATAAACACATATAAAAGCAATTATACATGTATACAAATAAACATAAATAAATATTTGATATATAATAAACGAGTTGGTCCGACTCTAAACTTAATCTTTAAAAAATACTCATAAGTCTAGCTAGAACTTTAGATATAGAGCTCAAAATGAATCTAACTCAAATTCGATGTCTACCATCTTAAACTTAGAAAACTAAAAACAAAACAATTATACATTATATAATACTATAATTTTCAACATGTTTAGGTATAAATGTGTTGTAACTTATGTTTGAGTTTTTTTTAAATGAGTTTTTTTACATTTAATTCAAACTGATTAATTATTTACTTTTAACTCAAAACTATTTGATTTTTTAAGTAAATTTCTGTTTTTGTCCCTGAGGTTTGTCCATTTTAACTAGTCTAGTCCAAAAATCTAATTTATAACAAAATCAGCCCTAAGGTTTGCGTTTCTTAACGCTTTTCATCAAAATGATAAATTAGTTTGCCTTTTCTTTTAATTCTTGGCTAATTGACTAAAATACCTCCAGGGATTGAATTAGAGGTTAATTCTTATGTAAAGATATTATATATATTTAAAATTGTTTAATTTGATGTTTAAATTGTATAACGATTGAAGTTTAAAATTCTTATACATGAAATATTATTTATATTTAAATTTATATATAAATATATCTAACTTATTGTTTAATGTTTAAATTTTTTGGGATGTTACAAAGTTTAAATAATCTAACCTCGAAAAAATATTATATGTATGTATATATATATATATATATATATAATATTACGCTTAAGGTAAAATTGTTACGCAACTAATATATATAATTACACACAATAATTAAGCACTCGTAAAAAATAATTATATAAAAAATAATACAACTTATAAAAATATAATTTGCGTATGGTATTGCTATGGTTTATTTTTTTTAATTTAAATAAAACGTGATTATACACTTTACGGTGCTTGTGTTACCCGTATCGTACAAACACCGTAAAGTGTGTAATAACGTATTATTTAAATTAAAAAAATAAACGATATCCATACCATACACACACGCATATAAACTTTGTAACATCCCAAAAAATTTAAACACTAAACAACAAATTAGATACATTTACATATATAAGAATTTTAAACATCAAACATTATACAATTTAAACATCAAATTAAACAATTTTAAATATATAATATTTTTATATATGAATTAACCTCCAATTTAGTCCTTGGGGGTATTTTGGTCAATTACCCAATAATTAAAATAAAAGGCAAACCAATTTATCCATTTGGATGAAAAGCGTAAAGAAATGCAAACGTTAGGGCTGGTTTTGTTATAAATTAGCTTTTTGGACTAGACTAGTTAAAATGGACAAACCTTAGGGACGAAAACAGAAATTTACTCTTTTTTTTTCTACTTTTGCCCCCAAAACTTGTCATTGTTACTTTTAACCCAAAACTATTTGATTTTTTTACTTTTAACCCAAAACTTTTCATATTTTGCAGTTCAACCTCACAACTTTTTTACTTCAACTTTGGTTCTCTATATTTTGCATTTTCGCAAAATTTTGTCTTACGTTCTGTTCTAATTTTTTGCAAGTTAACACGTCGCAACGTGCGTGTATGGTTAAACGTTTTTACGTCGTCTATTTTTTCCCGTTTGACGGGTTCATCGAAACGTGCGAGTCCTAGATCGACTTAGTTATTCTTTTATATGTTTTACGTTTCGGTTTAGTTTCTTCGCATTAACATGCTGTAACTTGAGTGTTGATGGTCACTGACAATAATGTGGCATTGATGTTCGACCCCGTCATAACGCAGGGGCCATGCCACAACACGAGGTACCTAATATTAGTAATCATATAATTTCTTTCACTCAACTTATGTGGGTGGACTCCCAAATTTTTATTTTTATTTTTATTTTCATTATAAGAACAACCTACATAATTTAATAAAAACACCGACAAAAATGTAACTTACTCAAAACTTTACAAATGTAAAAAGAAATGCAAACAAAACCCATGGAATAAATTATTATTCTATTAAATGTAAAATATTCTAGTAAATAAAACCCATGAATAAATTATTATTTTTTAATGACTATGCCAAAAAGTGTAAAACTATATGAACCGACAATGGAAGAAGATAAGAAACAAAGTCAATGACTCAAAGTCGGAGTCAAAATAAGCTGACTGAAAAAATATTAATAATTATAACAATATCTTTTAACTTTTATGTACTTTGAAAATAAACACACTTGAATAGTATAACCATGAGTGATTAGGGTGGGGGGGGCGCCCATCACTCACCACCCACCTATCACTCACAACTTCCAATCAAGTTTCGCCACGTCATCGAGCTTTATTCCATTTCTGGTGATGTATTTTAGTAGAAATGTTCATCACTCGCCACACCCAACATTTTCCCTCACAACCCAAAAATTTCTCTCACACATTCTCACTTCCATAACACGTTGTCATGGCCACGCGTTTTTCACTTCATGCGTGATGGGCATGACCGGCGCCGGTGTACGACGCGTTGTCGGCCATCCATCACGGGGTATAACGCATACGCCCCGCCTACTCTTACTAAGAGTATTAAATGTTAGTAGGTTTAGGAAAGCAGATAACCCAACAATAAGACTTTGACCTGCCGTCTCCTTCCTACCCCTCATTTTTTATTAAAACTAAATAGATAATTAATATTTATTTGTTTTTCTAATTACTCATAATTACACCTATTTAAATGTTGACATTATTTCAAGACAAATTATCATATAAAAGAATTTAAAATCGACCAATTGTGGTCAAGTGGGTAGAGGCTTGGTGGATATAGGCAATAATGAATAGATTCTAGCCTCCTTTCATAGGTGTCAGGTTCTATTTTAAGTCCATCCAGGTTTTCGTTCCACCGTGTGTTACGTCAGAGAGTGTTAAGCTCTTATGATGACACAACGTCTGTTAAGTGGTAGTCGGCGGTATGGTTTCCCGGGTGAACGCCCAAGCCAAACAGTGAGACCACCGTGGGTTCAGTTAAGACAACATAGTCTGGCTGAAGTGGAGCAACGTGGCTCTCCAATTTAGAGAGTGTGGTAGCCTAAATACAAGAAAGTCGCCGTTCCAATATATATATATATATATATATATATATATATATATATATATAGGGGGTTAGGATCATGTGAGAACCACTATGCTAATTGATAAACTTGAGAAACATTCTGGACGACACATTTTTTCTAAGCTTTTCGTAATATACATATATGTATAGCTTAAAACTGACTGTATACATATATGTATATTGGATTATACACATATGTATATAGTCATTAGTAAACTATACATATGTGTATATTACGAAAAGCTTAGGAAAATGTGTGTTCCAGAACGATTCTCAACTTTCTCAAATAGGTGGACTTCTATTAGTATATATATATATATATATATATATATATATATATATATATATATAAAATAGGGGATGGGTAAAATGAGAACCATCTTAAGTTGTGAGAACCATAAGAACCAATATAAGTCATTGATCAAAAGTGTTTTAATGGATGAGATTAAAAGATAATAAAGTAGTTGTAATAATTTTGCTTTAATTAATTAGTTTTTGTTTTTAGTGGGATAAGGTTAATTGGTATTTTTAGTAAGCTCTTTAATGATTGTTAATTAAAGTTGTAATAATTGTACTTTAATTAATATTTATAATTTAATTAATGTGATTTAATTAATGTTATTTTTAAATCATGCAGTAAGAAAATTAGTTTACGTAGCGGTTTAAACTTTTTTTGCACGCTGGTTTTAAACATTTTTACGTGCGTGTTCAGACTTTTTTATGCGCGGGTTCAAACTTTTTTACGCCCGATTTTAAACTTTTTTATGCGCCGGTTTTAAATTTTTTTTACGCGCAGTTTTAAACTTTTTTTACGCGCCGGTTTTAAACTTTTTTTACGCGCAGTTCAAACTTATTTTACGCGCGGTTTTAAACTTTTTTACGCGCGGGTTCAAACTTTTTTTACGCGCCGTTTTAGAAACTTTTTTTACGCGCGGTTTTAAACTTTTTTTACGCATCGGTTTTAAACTTTTTTACGCGCCGGTTTTAAACTTTTTATACGCGTGGTTTTAAACTTTAAAATAATTTTTTTTTACAAAAATTTTTTTTACGGGTTTAAACTTTTTTACAAAAAAATTTTACGCCAAACAAAAATATTTTAACTTTTTTACAATTTTTTTTTCAAAAACTTTTTTACAATTTTTTTTTACTGAAAACATCTTTTTACGCCCCCGACACCCCGATTTCGGGTTTACGAAATTTGAGAATCTTACCAAACAAACTCACCTAAAAATCACGACTCAATAAATGTCTCATGTTGAATTTTAAATAGAAGAGAGAAAAAAGATGTAACATGTTGAGTTTTAAATAGAAAAGAGAAAGATGTGACATGTTGACTTTTAAATAGAAGAGCGAGAAAAATGTGACATCGGAAGTAAAAGACTAAAATACCTTTTTGATTTACTTTGGTTATGGGTGATGTGTAAATATGCTATTGGATGATAGGAGTTCTCATGGTTATCGCAACTGAGATTGGTTCTCTCTTGAACCGAATTCTATATATATATATATATATATATATATATATATATATAGGAGGGATTAAATGAGAACGCTAAATATCGCGAGAATTGTTAGAATGAATGGAAAAGCCGCAAAAACTTGATAAAAAACATTTCAAATTTAAAATTTCTTTTTACACTTATTATTATTATTCGAATAGAATATTATAAATCAAATTTACACATTTAAATTTACATGTTTTCGGAAATAATTTTTTTTTACACATGTGGAAGTTTATCATTTACACATGTGTAAAAATTTTGTTGAGAGTGATTTTAAGAGGAAGGATAAATTATTTAAAGAGTAAATTCTTTTATCAATGTTGTTTTCGGACCTAATACAACCTTTTACGGTTCGGATTCAGCAATGACCTCGTAGACCCGACCGGGCCGCTCAAAAACCCTTGAAACGAGTTAACGGGCCTTGGGCCCAACACACAAAACCCTACCCTATATAAACACACTACACACACACGCTGCACACACTCTCTCTCGTTCCTTTACGGCGAAGACAACCGGGGGAGACCGCCGGCCGGCACGGCGGCGCTGCGGCGCCGCCGCTGCCGGCGACGGAGCTCCGGCGTCGTTTTCCGGCGCGTGGTCGTGCATACCCCCACTTAATCAAGTCTCCTGATCAAGATTTCGGTGTCGGCTTTATCATCGGAGCACAGGAAGTGGCAATTTCGAGCTCCGGCAGTCTCGGTCTGAACCTTCTTCTCCTGTAAGTCTTTTCCCCTTCCTCTGTTCGTCTTGAGTCCTTAATTGTTGAGTTTTGACAATTTAATCGACAACTAGCATTGTCGGGATCGTACAAAACAGAGGAAACTCTGCCCTTTTTAAGTAAAAAAATTCATAACACGACGCGTATTTAAATTCTACAAACGAAACTTATCGGATCCAAGTAATTTTTATAACAATAAATATAAATGTATATTTATTTTTGACAACACTTCTATAACACTCTTGATGGGTTAATCCAGAATTATTACATAAACTATGTAAAATATATACATACATATATATCATCAAGATATACTCTAAATTCCAATACAAATCCTACGTCATGATTCCGATTACTCATACTCCTTCGTTTGCCCATATAAGGTGACCTCAGTGTCTCATCCTCTAACTCTTCAACACTTCACGGGATTACCAAAGAAGACTTAGCAATCTAGTGAGTACACTTGACCCGTTTTACTTTTAATACACTTTGGGTGCAACATGTTTTACTTGTTAAATTGCACGATTCACATAAACATGCTTTACTCACTCAATCTATTATACATGCTTTGTTATACTTAGGTTCATACTAGAATTCATACTATTTGTTAGCCCGCCTTGACAATTATAACGCTATAGGAGTAGCACATCACCCGACGGGGTTTTGTTAAGTTATATTCTTTACGGTCTCGTTTACTGCGGTATCGAGGGATGCTATTATTATAAAACGGGTCTCGCTACTTTTGTGGCGATGGATGCTAAATACTAGTGGACACTTGGGTTTGACTTTAGATATGCATGCCAGTTTGACCTTGTATACCAAATTGCTATGTTGGATTGAGAAATACTTTTTATACTTATGTCATGTGTCTAAAACTAGTGTGCTCGCCATTACGTTGTATTGAACTATGCTTTTCAAAACATGTTTCGGGTTACTGATGATGAGATGATGATGCATGGAACATAGTAGGATGCCTAGAAACACATTTTTAAATTTTGTACACTTGTTGTAATGTAATCCTTTTATTTCAAGTTGTTGTATTTGAATTCAATCTATGTAATTGACTCTTTAGAAATGAAATGGACTTTGTTATTCAAATACCTGTCGCAGTTATTAGTGTTATGATGTCTTGAGCAATGTATTTCGTCTCACTTTGATGTTTCCGCCATCAGTTGGGGTGTGACAGATTGGTATCAGAGCCATAACTCTAGGGAATTAGAAAATTTGCTATGCTTTTGACCTAATCTATAGTTAAGTACCATATTCGACCATACGTGATTCATATGCTAATTTCTTGAAACGTCTTTTATTTGCTAAATCCTCGAACTGCTCTATGTGTTCATACTTGTTTTACTATTCCAAACATACACCTTTCCTAATACATTTACTCGATTATACTAAACTCGGAAACACTCACTTTATACAAACGAGACGACTTCACCAAAATAGGAGTGAAACCCTCACTTTGGTAAAAGACTCTAAATCCGCTTTCTCGAGTTTCGTGAAATTACACATCAAGTTAGGAGTGACGTCCTTACCTTGATGAAATTTCGTCATACTCATTCTAGTGGACCCTTACTAACGAGTCGGATTTAGTCCCTTACCCCGTTTGGTAAGTACCAACCACACTTAGGGAACGGAGTTGTCAAGTTAGGGGTGATACCCGCACCTTGATAACTAGTCCCACCCCTTGATTTTCAATCCCGTCAAAGTCTCGAACTTTCGATTGATTTGGAACGTGTAGTAACCGAAAGGGTGGATACCGTTAACCGACATGTCGGCGAGAGTATTCCACCTATTAGGCCAAAGCATGCTTCCCGAATTTAAAAGAATTTTCAACCACTTTGGTCTAGTCAAAGTTCCGTTTTAGAACAATCCAAGTTTTAATCAAACCTTCGTTTTACTATTGTCAATCTTACGTCCAACACGATACCACCTTTTCTTTTCAATTTCAAATTATTTTAAGGTTTTTACATAAATCATACTAAACCTTTTCATACACTTATACGTTATTTACATGCATGATTTCAAAACGTCACCAACTAGAGTTATCTGTCACACCCCGACCCGCAGCGGAAAAAGGTGATCGGGGCATGATTGGGTTTTCATCAAAGCTCATGACATTTATTATAATGTTTCATATTTATTATTTCTTTTTAAAAGAGAATCATTACAATCAATCATACTAGTACAACATGTTCTATACATTTTTTCAAGGCTTCATTATTTTTCTTCTAAGGCAAATTCCTATGTGTTCCTTGTTTCAACCTGTCCACCTGTATCATGTGTAAAAATGGTTTTTGGGTCAACAAAAAGTTGGCGAGTGAATCCTATGAAAAACATTTAAACGTGTTTATTGTATCGATTATAAAATAAAGTGCATAACCACATATGAGTAAATGTAGATGTAAATTTATTCACAAAACACATAATATTAAATATTGCACACACATACACCAAATGATTGTTTTTTTGAGGCACGCGTTGTTCAACTCGTCTCCCACGAGGAACTGATGGGCCTAATGAATGATTTTGAGGCACGTGTTGCTCAACGAACTGATGGGCCTAATGAATGTTTTTGAGGCACGCGTTGTTCAACTCGTCTCCCACGAGAAACTGATGGGCCTAATGAATAATTTGCATACAACTTGACAATATGTAATACATCACAACAAACAATATTTACATTCTAAGTTTAGATCATATAATGGTATAGCACGAGTTTGAATAAGCGAATTAATTTAGGCGACACATGATACACCCCAAAACATGAATAAAAAGGGGAATTTGTAAGAATTCACTCACAGTGGTTGCGTTTTCTTGGATTGATGATGAATGCGCACGAATTTGGATTTAACCACGAGAGAAACTAACCGAATGGTGGCTGCAGATTCTCCGGTGACACCTCTGATGATTACACCCGAATTCCGGCGTCTTGCTGCGAACTCCGGCGAGTTGCAGATGGACTTTCCGACGAGCAGAAGGTTGAGCAGATAAAATAGAGGTAATTTGTGAAGGAAGTGAGCGGGTTCCTATGAGTGAAAGGGTCGATATTTATAGTGCCCAATATCACACATGATTTCGATTTAAAAAAACTCGGTCAAGATGAAATTGACTAACTGATTGCATAACCGATTGGGGATTGTTGACTCCTTGATTGAGTCTATCGGTTACATTCGAGGATTGACGAGAAACATCCGGTTTTCTTGATGATAGCCGGTGATTTAGCGCGACTGTTTCTGGTTTGAATCCGGATCTCATCTTAAGTTATTTGTTTCGTAATATTCACAAAGGAAGCAAGTGGCGGAGCGGTGAAGTGTTTGTTTGGTGAACTAGCTGACCCGGGTTCGAAACCCTGCAGCTTGTTATTATTTTCTTTTTGCACTAATTTTTAATAATTATAGTTTTTAAATTCTAAAATGTTTATTAATTATGTATTGTTTAAAATTAGTTTGAGCTCTAAACATGCAACGAAAATTTTAACTGGATGTTCGGTTAATAAACGAAGCGTGTTTTGGAAACCCGTTTTTTTTACGGATGTTACATTATGTTCCTCGAAATCCCAAAATGGAGACCTATCGTCGAGATAGGAGTGATTTCCTTACCTTGACGATTAACTCCGCTCCTTCCTTCCTTAAAATGACCTCACCAACGAGTTAGGGGTGATTCCCATACCTCGGTGATCGTTACCAACCCTCCTTCTTAACAGCTTTATTATACAAACCACACGTTCAATATGTATGCCTAAATCTTTTATCATATTGTCAAAATCCCTACTTAGGTGAATTTCAAAATCTACTATTTTACCAAACGTAATTCTTATCCCATAATCTATTTCATATAAATCTTATATACAAAATACTTAGTCACCACATAAAACGTTTTGTTTCCCGATTTTTCAAAATTTGATGAAATGCTACCTAACAACTTAATCGGACTAATAAATCTATTGCACACAAATTTCATACTCGACGTAATCACTAAAACACGAAAACATTAAATCATTGTACTAAAGACTTTCATTCACAATCGGAAATCAAACCAACCTTTCTCACAAGCCTATAAGACCTTATAGATATTATAAGATCGCTTACTAAAACTCTATTTTCAAAATCAATAAATTATTCTGCTAAAAACACTTTTCAATGATCATTGAATCCGGTATCCTAAATTTCTTCTTAAGGGTCAACGTTTTCACGAGAACCTCCAAATTTCAAATTTCTTATTTAATGCAAAATCCTTTAAAACGGACAAACTTACTATTTTCAAAAGCCTTTTCATACTCCGCTCAATATGTCATCTCAATTTCAAAACACGTGGGCAAGGAAACTTTATAAGGACCGACCATTTTCGACTTACATAAATTCTTCTAAAAACAAGAGTACCAACCTTTACAAAATACGTCACGCATAACCAATAAGTACTTTATATTCTTTTTACATTCAAGAACTAGATTCTACATTCCAAAAGTCAAACTCAAATCTATTTGCTTCGATAAACTCAACGTTTTGCTAAAACAACTACACATGCACATCCTCGTACATGATTTAGTCAAAATCTCACAACAATTTTGTTTATATCATTCGTTTTTACATACTCAAATTTCCCAATCGTCTTGTACACTTAAATTCGTTGTGTCCAATTCACGCCTTACACGCAATCGACGTCATATATATTGATATTCATACTTATACACATATTCATATTTATGCTCATACGTGTTATCATTCATACTTATACTTATATTCACATTCATACACATACACCTTATATCCATGCTTATACTTATACTCATACTTATGTACATACTTATGTTCATACTCATATACATACATTCGTACCTATACGTAAGCATAACCCGAGGGGTTCACTCACGTTGGTCTCATACTTATTTAAAACATGAACATGCTTGTACACTAGATTCTTATACCATTTGTGAAAACCATAATTCATACATAACTAGTACAAGCTATGCGGATCATGCAATGATCAATATAATCGCGGGTGCACACGAGATTATAGTGATAGGAGCATGAGAATTGTAGAGTGTACTACTGTGCATGGTAAGACATGGAACGCAACATGACACCAAATACGAAACAGACATAGCATGGTTAAAACATGATGGATACGCCGCTGCTACTTCCTATATATAAGTGTTTTCACCAAGTTACCAAACCTTCGTAAAACGTGCCATGAGAATTAGGTGTTTTACAGACCATAGTTAGACCTAATATGCAAACTTTAACAACTCACAAACGCATTGCTAAGCGCGCGATATCCGATTATCCACGACGGAATCCGCAACATTTTTTGTTTTTTCCAATACACATGTCATTCTTATACTCGTATGCGTTTATTAGATCAATCGTTCACTCTTATGCCTCCTATATTCCCCGTTATTCGTGTCTTTTATGCAACCTCGTTTTACAATCAAGCGGCTTAAACATTCGAACCCTGAAACACTTCTTACTTTAAAACTATCTCCCATTCTTACTTATGTGCAAACACACTTAGTTGGCCGCTACCTCGGAAACTGTTTTATTTAAAATACCTAACTTTCTCGTTTTCCTCGAGTAAACAATTTTCTATAAAACCGAGATTTATCAATGCTCTTCAAAACCAATAAGACTTTCTTACAACCTACGGAGCAACCACACTTTACATCAAACTGCATACTGTTTCATACGAAAGCTTTTCCCGCTTAGATGACATATTTTAAATTACCTTATCTTTGTGTTAATAAAACTTGTTTAAACCCTCGTCTATACACACACATGTACGTTTTACTTATGCTCGATACCTCAAATCATTCTAGTCAAACAACCTCTTTTTACAAACCTAACCTTTTGTTCCTCAAAACTTCATACTTTTAAACACGTATCCAAACTTCCAAGTCTCGATTGTAGACAATCATTCTTTAGCCAAAATTCTTTTTAAAGTCTTCCTCTCGAATAAATTTCGGGACAAAATTTCCTAAAGGATGGGAGACTGTAACACCTCGTATTTTTCGTATTTCTATGTTTTTAAAAATTCATGTTCATTTTCCATTTTTAGAATCACAATCGAAATTCGATTGAAGAACATATTTAAACGAAAAACAACGCATTCTACGCGTTTTACGAAACGGCGAACGGACGCGACAAATAGAATATCGACACCGTTTCACATGTTTTCAGACCTAAGACAACCTTTTACGGCATTACACGACGTTCGGATTCAGAAATGGACCTCGTAGACCCGACCGGGCCGCTCAAAAACTCTAGAAACGAGTTAACGGGCCTTGGGCCCAACACACAAAACCCTACCCTATATAAACACACTACACACACACACGCCGCACATACTCTCTCGTTCCTTTCCAGCGAAGACAACCCGCGGAGACGGCCGGCCGGCACGGCGGAGCCGCCGCGGCGGCGTCACCGGCGACGGAGCTTTGGCTTCGTTTTCCGGCGCATGGCCGTGGGTACTAGGGGTGTGCATGATTCTGTTTGGTTCGGTTATCAGCATTATCCGTAATCGTAACCGAAGTCATCAGTTAATGGTTCGGTTAATTTGTCAGTTTTCGGTTTAGAAATACATGTAATAGAGGTATAAATACATGAAATAGATGTATAAATACATGAAATTGGAGTATACATAAATGAAATGAAGGTATAAATGCATGAGATAGATTTTTAAATACACGAAATGGAGGTATTATTACATGAAATTGAGGTATAAAAGCTAGAAATATATTAAAAATAAATGGTTTGGTTTGGTTAATTTCGGTGAACCGATGGTAAAAAAATATCCGTTAACCGACTTTTGGTTAATTCGGTTTCGGTTAATTTCGGTTCGGTTTTGTCGGTTTTTGGTTTGGTTTCGGTTAACGGTTCGGTTATTGCACACCCCTAGTGCGTACCCCCTCTAAATCAAGTCTCCTGATCACGATTCCGGTGTCGGTTTTATCATCGGAGCACAAGAAGTGGCAGTTTCGAGCTCCGGCAGTCTTGGTTCAAACCTTCTTCTTCGGTAAGTCTTTTCCCCTTCCTCTGTTCGTCTCGAGTCCATTTGTTTCGGTTCGAACCACGTCAGTTTCCGACCAGTTTTCGTTATGATTCATGTGGCGCTAGGTGACGGCAGCAAAACCACCACAGCGGCGGCTCTGTTGTGGGTGGCATTCAGTGGTGGTTGCGGCCAAGAGACGGTGGTTACGGGCAGTGGCAGCGACGAAAACGAAGACGTGGTGGTTGCAGCAGCTGTGGTATTTACGGCTCTGGTTACATCCAGTGTCGGTGGTGGTGTTAGTGCGAGATGCGGTAACCTGAACCCTATGTTTATTTTTTTTTACATTTCTTTATTTCCGGTCAGTTGCGCTTTCTGGCCGAAACGGTTAAGCCGGTAACGGTACGACAGTGGTGGCTCAATTCTAGTTTGGTTTCTTTTGTTCAGGTTCACTCGGGTTCTGTTTGGGTCCGATTTGTTCCGATTCAGTTCAAGACTCGGGTTACGGTTCGGGTCGACTCGGTCAACGCAGCAGGTTGACTGGTCAAACGTGGGCAAATAGTCAAAGCTGGCCGACCGTGGTCGACGGGTCGACGTGAGTTTCGGTAAAATTTAATGGCACGATTTTTGTAGTATATTGTTTATACATATTCTACTAACCAAGCTCGAACCGATCCTTTTAGTAATTATCTACCTTTTTGATATTTAACGAGAATTCTTATATACTTTGTTTACATTTATATTATTCTTAATTGTTGAGTTTTGACAATTTTATCGACAACTAGCATTGTCGGGATCGTCCAAAAAAAGAGGAAACTCTGCCCTTTTTAGTAAAAAATCCATAACACGACGCGTATTTAAATTCTACAAATGAAACTTATCTGATCCAAGTAATTTTATAACAATAAATATAAATGTATATTTATTTTTGACAACACTTCTATAACACTCTTGATGGGTTAATCTAGAATTATTACATAAACTATGTAAAATATATACATACATATATATCAGCAAGATATACTCTAAATTCCAATACAAATCCTACGTCATGATTCCGATTACTCATACACCTTCGTTTGCCCATATAAGGTGACCTCGGTGTCCCATCCTCCAACTCTTCAATTCTTCACGGGATTACAAAGAAGACTTCGCAATCTAGTGAGTACACTTGACCCGTTTTACTTTTAATACACTTTGGGTGCAATATGTTTTACTTGTTAAATTGCACGATTCACATAAACATGCTTTATTCACTCAATCCATTATACATGCTTTGTTATGCTTAGGTTCATGCTAGAATTCATACTACTTGTTAGCCCGCCTTGACAATTATAGCGCTATAGGAGTAGCACACCACCCGACGGAGTTTTGTTAAGTTATATTCTTTACGGTCTCGTTTACTGCGATATCGAGGGATGCTATTATTCTAAAACGGTCTCGCTACTTTTGTGGCGAGGGATGCTAAATACTAGTGGACACTTGGGTTTGACTTTAGATATGCATGCCAGTTTGAGCTTGTATACCAAATTGCTATGTTGGATTGAGAAATACCTTTTATACTTATGTCACGCGTCTAAAACTAGTGTGCTCGCCAATACGTTGTATTGAACTATTCTTTTCAAAACATGTTGCAGGTTACTGATGATGAGATAATGATGCATGGAACTTAGTAGGATGCATGAAAACACATTTTTAAATTTTGTACACTTGTTGTAATGTAATCATTTTATTTCAAGTTGTTGTATTTGAATTCAATCTATGTAATTGACTCTTTAGAAATGAAATGAAATGGAATTCGTTATTTAAATACTTGTCGCAATTATTAGTGTTATGATGTCTCGAGCAATTTATTTCGTCTCACTTTGATATTTCAGCCATCGGTTGGGGTGTGACATAAACCGTAAACATAAACCCCAAAAAACCTAACCCCCCACTCGCACCCCTTAAAAAACCTACCCCCCACCCGCACCCCCCCAAAAACCTAACCCCCCTCCTCCACACCCCAAAACATAATCTTAATCCTAAATCTTCAAAAAACCTAACCCTAAAAGTTAAACTAAATTTAAAAGCTAACTTTAAGCATATAATGCACATGTGCAGTACAGGTTTTTTTTTTTTTTTGAAAAAAATGTTTTTTTATACATAAAAACTAGCAATTTTTTTTATAAAAAATGTAAAAAATAAAAAAAAATTGTATGTTTTTAGGCTTTTTTAGTTAGTTTTTTAGTTTTCCCATTTATATGTATTTTCTCATGATCCTCTCCCTCTATATATATATATAAGAATTTAGAAGTAAATAATAATATTTATCTTTTATTTAAGAGTAAATAATAATTTTTTATCTAAGAAATACATTAAATAATAATTAGAGCACACTGTCTGCACACGGAACCCACACACAGTAAATTATTATATTTATTTTGGGCTGTAGAGTCATGTCATGTGAATATACAAAGATTTAAGAAAGTGACTAATGAGGCCAATGGCAATAATGGTGTTTGATAGAGTAGGCCCATTTCATTTGGTTTGGTGTCTTGTGGAGGACAACACATATATGTTCACCCATACTCTTTGAAAAGTCTCCTAAATTAACAGAGTAGAGGTTACACTGCATTATCAAATGGTCCCAAGTGATCTAATTTTGGGGCCCAAAAAAAATCAAAGATGGGAAAAACTACAAGGGATATGAAGTTTTCAATTATTAAATGATCAATTTATATAGTATGTAGGAGAGAAATGAAATAACTTTTTTTTTTCATCATAGTGTAAGAATAATTTAGTTGACAAGTATTTATTCAGTTTTATTTCAAGGTGTAAATTAAGTAACACAAAATATTCTCTCCCATAAAACAAACATTTATTACTTGAGGAATGTTGCATAGGACTATGGGGTATGGTCCCCTTTCCCCCACCTCCATATCATCTTCATGTCACCTCCCCACAGTGTTCCCCGCCAGGGCCCCCCTCCACGTCACTTTCCAGCGTTTCCCGATCCCACACCCACAAGCCTAAGAATTGTCGGATGCCGAATGTTGTACATCACACCTTTCTACCTAAAATTTCACAGACTACCGTAATTTTATAAACGTTTTTTTTTTCCGCAGTGACTATTATATTATTTATGTGTTGCCATTAGGTATTCATGTTTTAGTATGTGAGAGAAAAAAACATAGCAAAGTGTTATCTTTTATGCCTGTTTTTTTGCATATTGTACCATGTAGACATCCTTCATGTTATCCTTTTCAAGTGTCAAAGCTAAAAAACAATATGTAAGGACTGATAATAGGGTTAGAGTATGTTCATCAAACTTGCAAAGTTGGACATGTTGTAAACATGTGTGTATCAACATTAGAGTTTTGACAATTTCTGACACAGTATGATATGAATGCTACACAAACATAGTCAGGTTTGGATTGTGATATATGAAACATAATTAATGTGTCACGTTTAGGTTTACACGTATAACTCAGTTAATTGAATGGGTCGACTTGCCAACGTGTCTACGACCTGTTCAATCTACTTATTACAATCATCCCAGTGATTAACTTATTTACAACTTGTTTAAACTCTTAAATCCATTTGAGTCGTCCTTATAAATGAGGCATGTTCGATTACACGATTTTAAGCGTTTGAGTGATTTAGGTTGATGTATTTCAGTGGCGGGTCTAGAAAATCCGCATAGGGTAACGTTTCAAGAAAGGGATTAACGAAATAAAAAAAAGTCAAATATTTTCAAAGTTTACACTACTACCGGAGCGTTAAGGGGCAACAGAGGTTACCCCTTGTAACATTATAGTTCCGCCCCTGATGTCTTTAACATAATATATAGACGTGATCAGGTTTAGCCTAATACATTAATTTGACACGCATATTACAACAATGCATTAAACTTGCAAAGTTATGCATCGAGAAATTTTTTAAACACACCAATATAAACTTATGAATCAAAACACATTACAAAAAAGTGTCTTCAAGCCTCCAACATATAAAGTTTAGCATACCATTATAATGGTTTGCTACACTCTCACAAACTTTTCCATTACTAAACCTAGGGTTGTAAACGAACTGAACGTTCAGCGAAAAGTTCGTGAACCGTTCGGTGGCAAGTTCGTTTATGTTCGTTCTATTAGCTTAACGAACGAACACGAACAAAAAATTTCGTTATGTTCGCTTAGCGAACGAACACGAACATAGGTCTCGTTCGTTCGACTGCGTTCGTGAATGTTCGGTAATATGTTCGTTTGATTATATTAAAAAATAATAAATATTAAACATATTGAAAACTTGAAACCCTATATTTTATAAGTTAGTTAAAATTTGGACATTTCTAAGACATTTTTGGGGATAATTATGTCTAAGTTAGTTAAAGTTGATATATCGTTTGGTGGTGTCGTAGACTTCTTGTGTTTTGATTTATCATTTGATGGTTAAATGTTCGTTTGCTTTTGTTTTTATTTGCTTGCGTTCGTTTGTGTTCGAGACTAGTGTTCACAAACTGTTCGTGAACAACTGAATTTCCTTAACGAACGAACACAAACATAAACTTATGTTTGGTGTGCGTTCGTGAACAGTTTGCGAACATGTTAATTTCCTTAACAAACGAACATGAACATAACCTTGTTGGTGTTCGTTCGGTTCGTTTACAGCCCATCTAAACCCATAACTTACATGGGGCTAGCCAGCTACAAGGGATGCAACCTACTGATCCCTTTATTTTATTTTTTTTATTGTTGTAAATTTTGAGGCGCCATTAGTATTTTTTTTAATTTTTTAACAGCCAAATTTTATAAGAAAAACTAGCAAAAGAGCTCGCCCCAAATCGAAATACTACACAAAAAGGAGCGGGCTTTATAACCAACTCGTCCAAGTAACATTAGTTTTCTACTTCTATTCGACCACAAGTACAAAAACAACCATGCCCACTAAAATCCCACAAATAGCAAAGCTATTAGTAGAGCCTGGGGAGGGTGGGATGTAGGTACACCTTATATTTACCACTGTAGATAGAGAGGCTGCTCCAGCGAGACATCGGCTCCAAAACACCCGATAAAACAATAAATAACACATGAGGTGTGTGTACATATATGAACCTACCAATATAACACGAGTGGTGACAGAGTACGTGGTAAACAAAACAAATATAACATCACACCAACCTATAAACATATATACAAGATGAAAGACGCATGTAAGTTCCACCAAACGCGTAAGCTTATCTACGACAATATAGCACACCTAAGACACAGTTTCTACCCTCTCCTAGAATCCTTAATCTTAATCATACGTCTCCACAAACTCCTATCATGGACCACGTTCTCAGATAGGTGCAATCCTAGTAAATCCTGCTTAATCCGTTCATCCCAAGTAAATTTGAGCTTGCCTCTACTCCTCATCCCTTCCATAGTGAGAATTTCAACCACTCTGACTGGATCTATCGTCTACCTCCTCTTCACATGCCTAAGCCATCTCAATCTTCCCTTCTTCATCTTATCTGATATACTAGTTACTCCTAACCTCTCCCTAAAAACCTCAATTCTTATCCGGTCTAACATTGTATGCCCATATATCCACCGTAACATTCTCATCTCTGCTACCTCCATCTTGAATGCTTGTACTTTCTTAATGGCCCAACAGTCGGACTCTTATAACATAGTCGGTCTCGTTGCAACCTTATAAAATTTCCCCTTCAATTTAGTTGGAAACCTCCTATCTCACAAGACTCCAGTGGCAACTCTCCACTTACACCATCCAACCTGGATGCGGTGGGCAACGTCACTATCTATCTCCCTATCTCTTTGAACAAAAGATCCTAAATACTTGAACTTAGCCACATGCTGAACCACTTGACCGTCATGGTGATCTGAATGTCCTCGTCGTTACCTACACCACTGAAGTCACAATACAAGTACTCGATCTTAGATCGACCAATCCTTAAACCTCCGCCCTCTAAAGTTGCTCAACACTCTTCTAACCTCGCAATCACGCTTTGTTTATTATTCGCAATTAACACAATATCATTTGCAAAAAGTAAGCACCACATAACAACCTCCTGAATTAACCTTGTCAAGTCACCTAGGATAACCACAAATAGAAAAGGGCTTAAGGCATACCCTTGGTGGAGTCCTACCTCCACAAGGGATAAATCAGTATCCCTTATAGGCACCCGAACACTAGTCTCAGTCCCGACATACATATCCATGATTAGGTCTATATGCTTCCCAGAAACCCCTCTACTCTCCAAAATATCCCAAATCAGTCTGTGTGGCACATTGTCATAGGCCTTTTCAAGACCAACGAACAACATATGTAGATCATGCTTCTTCTCCCTATACTTCTCCATCAATCTCCTTATAATGTGTATTGCTTCTGTAGTTGATCGCCCTAGCATGAATCCAAATTGGTTTACCGTAACTTGAGTTTCTCTTTTGAGTCTAATCTCAATTGCTCTCTCCCATAATTTCATAGTGTGTCCTAGCAACTTAATCCCTCTATAACTCCCACAAAATTGGGCGTCCTCTTTGTTTTTATATAAAGGTACTACTACACTATTCCTCTATTGATCTGGCATTCTTCCAAATTTGAAAACAAGATTGAATAAAGTAGTTAGCCATCAGACGCCTTCTTATCCCAAGCACTTCCATACCTCAATCGGTATGTTTTTTGGCCCAACTACCTTAGCCCTTCCCATCTCTCTAAGGGCTGTTCTCACTTCTTCCCATGTGATACGTTGACAGTAGCAGTTATTCCGTTGTCGCCTTTGAGTTTCATTCTCTTGTTGGTAGCCCCTCCTGCCATTGAAAAGATTGTATAAGTACACTTTCCATCTCATCTTAATGTCGTGTTCTTTGACCAAAATGCATCCGTCATCTCCCTTTATTAACTTCACTGCTCCGAAGTCCTGTCTTCTACGCTCCCTAGCTTTTGCAATCTTGAACATGTCATGTTCCCCCTTCTTTGTTTCCAGTCATTCATACATCCGCTTGTAAGTTGTGTTCTTCGCCTTTGTCACTGCCTTATTCGCCTCTCTCTAGGCCTCTTTGTATCTCTCTCATAACCAATTGATCCTCCTCGTTTGTACACCTTAAAAGATCTGTAAAGCACCCTTGTTTATTCCTTATTTTAGTATGCACATCCTCGTTCCACCACCATGACTCCTTATGGCTACATATTTTCTCTGTTCTGACCCCTAGAGTGTCCTTTGCCACACTAGTAATGGTGATTGCCATGTCCTCCCGCATTTGGTTTGTGTGCACATCTACTCAAGGCGATTCCATCGATAGGACCTTATCCCTAAACACTTCGATCTTGTCGCCTTTCAAAATTCCTCATCTGACCCTAACTTGCATTACCTTCTCTCTCTCTTGGCCAACTTTCCCCTCATGACTATATCCGTTAGCAATAACAGTGTTGAGCCACTGCTGTCTCCCCTGGTATAACCTTGCAGTCCCTCCACCACTTTCGGTCTCCTAGCCTCATCAAAATATAGTCGATCTGAGTGTTACAACCACCATTGCTAAAAGTAATCAACTGTGATTCTCTCTTCTTAAAGAAAGAATTAAAATACCTAGGTTGTGGGCCACATCAAACTCTAGCAAATCCTTACTAGAGTTATTCCTATCACCAAAACCCCAATGTACCTCATGAAAGCCATCGCTATCCCTACCGATATGGCCATTAAAATCGCCTTCTATGAAGATTATTTCCTTCCTAGGTATGGCCCTCACAAACCGTCTAAGCAGTCCCAAAAATCTCTTTTCTCCTGATCCCCTGGTCCCACTTGTGGAGCGTTGGCGCAAACCACCGCCGCTACCTCCTCTGCTAATACTAACCTTGACACCATAATCCTATCGCTATGTCGTATCACCTCTTCCACATTTATGTACAAGTTTATAGCCACCAGAAATCCTACCCCATTTTTTGCCCCATTAGGCCCTGAATACAACTTGTAACCATTGTGCACATCCCCCTTATGTCCCTTCCACCTAGTTTCTTGAAGGCACACTATCTCTACCCTGTGACTTTACGTGTATCTATCACCTCCAACAATCTACTACTAAGAGTGCCTACATTTCAAGAAGCCACACACAAACTATACCCCATTTCTTTTCCCCTCCTTGCACCCCTCATCCTCAAACACATGAAAAATTAATAACCTTATATTTTTTTTTCTTTTTGTCCTTACCAACAAACACAATATCATTCCAAAATTAAAATAGTTAAAAGTTGAGATTTTTTAATATAAGTTATTTAATAAGATTCTGAAGTTAAAAAGTTTGATAGTATTTGTTGTGGTTTGACGCCTCTGTCACATGGGCTGGTAACGGCGTCAAACACGGCCTGGGGGAGCTAAGCCTGGGCGCCATTGTTACATTTGTTAAGCCTTTAATGGGTATGAAAGGGAGAAGGAGGTGGACCCATGTGCAAATCACTAACCACAACGTGATAATTAATGAGTGGGTTAGTTAAAAGCCGATTCTCTACGTGGCGAGCCGGCTTGGACAGCATAGCGACCGTTAACGAGTGGATATTCCAAAATAATGGTGTAAATGGCTGCCCGCTAGTGCAACATCTTTGTTGGCGAGCCGGCTTGGACAACATAGCGACCGTTGATGCTCTTAAAAGGAGAAATGTTGACGTCCAGGACACAAGATGTGTGGTCTGCAATGAGGAAGGGGTTTCGATTGACCATTTATTTACCGGGTGCTTACTTGCTATGATTCTGTGGCAAGCCATTAGCAAATGGTGTGGTATCCAGCAGATTTTTGCTTTCTCGTTTCGGGACTTAATGGAGGTGCACAAACACTTGGGTCTTAAGGAGCCGGAGAAATCTTTCGTTCATGGCATAATTATCATAGGTTGCTAGAGCATTTGGAGAGCTAGGAATGAAGCGAGATTTGCAAACAAAACAGTCAGAATGGAGAAGGTCATTAGCGAAGTGAAGTCTGTCGGGTTTTTATGGGCTAGATCTAGACCTAAATATAAGGATTTATCATGGGAAAACTTGTGTAAATTTGTAATTATGTAGTTCTGTTGTGTTCCTTGGCCGCCCGGTTTTCGGGTTGGTGTCGTTTCTAATGAAGTTTATGTTTCAAACAAAAAAAAAAGAACCTTGGCTTCAAAAGAACATAGTAATTTGTAGGACCGCTTCTTCTTTCAATAAATCAAAGTCAATCGAAAAGAAGACGCAAAGCCAAAACTACATTATATAGACCACGGGTCATGTTGACATACCTACAATCCGAGTCAGGGCACACTCAGGTCTGATTCAGAGCTCACTCACGTTTTCCAACCTCATACACATAAAGGACAGTTACATGTGTGGTAAATGGTGATACTAAAGAA
Source organism: Scalesia atractyloides (assembly GCA_947069175.1). Taxonomy (NCBI): domain Eukaryota; kingdom Viridiplantae; phylum Streptophyta; class Magnoliopsida; order Asterales; family Asteraceae; genus Scalesia; species Scalesia atractyloides. Next base: position 11,347,599 of record CAMTDV010000006.1, on the reverse strand, counting down.
ACCTAACAATACTAAAATAGTCCACATATCATCACTCTCTACTCTCTTCCTTTGCTTATTGACTTGACGTCGTGTGTTCCTCATGGATCAAGCCGACTGAAAAATGTAGCACCATCATGTTAAAAGGTGTCAACATTTTTATAACTTCAGTAACTGTAACCAATATTTTGGAATATCCATGGCACAAGATGTTGAAATCGGTTAAAGAGCTGCTTGCGAGTAACCAGAGCAGCATCGACACATCCAAGTTTAAATGGTGTAAATGGATGCCCGCTAAGTGCAACATCTTTGCTTGGCGAGCCGACTTGGACAACATAGCGACCGTTGATGCTCTTTAAAGGAGAAATATTGACGTCCAGGACACAAGATGCGTGGTCTGCAATGAGGAAGAGGATTCAATTGATCATTTATTTACCGGGAGCTTACTTGCTACGATTCTGTGGCAAGCCATTAGCAAATGGTGTCGTATCCAGCAGATTTTTGCTTTCTCGTTTCGGGACTTAATGGAGGTGCACAAACACTTGGGTCTTAAGGAGTCGGAGAAGTCTTTCGTTCATGGCATAATTATCATAGGTTGCTGGAGTATTGGAGAGCTAGGAATGAAGCGAGATTTGCGAACAAAACGGTCAGAATGGAGAAGGTCATTAGCGAAGTGAAGTCTGTCGGGTTTTTATGGGCTAGATCTTGATCTAAATATAAGGATTTATCATGGGAAAACTGGTGTATATTTGTAATTATTTAGTTCCGTTGTGTTTCTTGGCCTCCCGGTTTTCGGGTTGGTGTCGTTTCTAATGAAGTTTGCGTTTCCATAAAAAAAGAAAAACCTTGGCTTCAAAAGAACATAGTAAAAGGACCGCTTCTTCCTTCAATAAATCAAAGTCAATCGAAAAGAAGACGCAAAGCCAAAACTACATTATATAGACCATGGGTCATGTTGACATACCTACAATCCGAGTCAGGGCACACTCAGGTCTGATTCAGAGCTCACTCACGTTTTCCAACCTCATACACATAAAGGACAGTTACATGTGTGGTAAATGGTAATACTAAAGAAACGACACAATACTAAAATAGTCCACATATCATCACTCGCTACTCTCTTCCTTTGCTTATTGACTTAACGTCGTGTGTTCCTCATGGCTCAAGCCGACTAAAAAATTGTAGCACCATCATGTTAAAAGGGGTCAACTTTTTTATAACTTATTGTAAACAATGTTTTGGAATATCCATGGCACAAGATGTTTTATTAGGTGAACTTTACTTGCATATGATTTTATAAAGTTCATTTAAAAAAAATAAAATATATATAAAGAACAAAAACTCTAAATGCCACCAACAAAGAGACAAAACAAGTGGAAAATCACACACTAATCAAGGATGGACACCAACTCTTCTTTAGACCTTAGATGGTGAACAACTACTGGTGGGAGAGGTTTAACAAACCACGATACTCAACTTAATCCAACACAAACCATTGTACAACTCTATCTGCATAAGTTACAAGTCTTTTGTTAATTATAAGTCAATGTTGAAGTTGGTTTGACTTCAATTTTCAAGCCTTAAACTAGGCTTTCCTATATGTATGCTTTCAGTTGCTTAACCACTTAAATTTTGTTTTATAAAATATTCAATTAGCAAACAAGACACAGTATATAAAATCTCCGTTGACTTAGTTTTGCTATTCAAAAAGAGGTAGCGGCTCAGCTTGTTGCCCGTTTACCATCTATCTCGATGTAAATTCACAACACGTTTTATCACTATATAAAATCTCCGTTGACAAAGTAAATAGAATGTATAAACATGATTCTCTTGCAAGCAGAGTTACATGATGTTCATGTCAATTTCACGGATTTGGGTTTTGTCTAAACGTGTTTATGTCAATTTCAAATCAAACCCGCAAAAAAAAAAAGTTTAGCTAAACAGATCGGGTTTGAGCCACCTTGGTGAGTTCGCGAGTGGACCAGATTTTTTTAGATCAGCAGAGAAATTTTATTGATACCATACTCGGTAAATCCCACCAATAGCAAAGCTAAGGTAGGGTCTGAGGAGGATAAGATGTAGACAGCCTTACCTCTACCCCGTAGGAATAGAGAGGCTGCTTCCAGTGAGACCCCCGGATCGATAGTAGTTTCGCAACAAGCCTTCATAACACTCGGCAATTAAGACAAAGGCCAATTAGTGCATGTACTCCCTTGTCTTTCGGCTATCAACGCCACCACATGATGCATGATACCGTAAGTTGAATGAGAAATTGACTTAGGGACAAAAAAAAACATACAAAGAGAAAAATTTGTTAAAATGTATTGTCATTCCTTAAAACAGAAACATGGGTTTGGGTTTAGTGACAAGTGGACCAGGTTATTTTTTATACAGTTTTGTTAAAATGTTTTTTTTTTTTGTCATTCTTAAGTTTGTTGGGTACATTAAATCAAAACTTAAAAAGAGAAATAGGTGTTGGGTTAAGCAATTTAAACGTAACTGTTTTTATAGACAATCTCTTGCAGTTTTATAGACATTTATTTTTAAAGCACTAAATATGTATCTTTGTGGTAGTAATACAAAATAAATCGAGTCAATAGGTGTATTCGCGTCAAGTTGTGAATACTCTGGTTGGGTTATGGTCCGTGTAAAATTTTTAGGTTTGTGTGGGGTAAAATAAGCCGGCCCACGAATACGACACCTTTACGGGTTAACATCACACTAACATAGAGAATAAAAGGAGGTGAGAGGATGAAAATAAAGTATCCATGAGTTGTCTAGCCTTCACGTATAATATATTTTGCACAATGGGCAGTTGGAGTTAGATAGATGCATGTGTGTTGTTGAAACCTAAGTCCAACTACACCAAATCAGCTTCTTTTACCAAACTAACCTAAAGCACTACCCCGACCACCACTAAGTCATCCATCTATAAGTAACCCACCCTCTCTTCTTCCCAACAGTCCATAACCTTAACAACAGTTTCATAAAACCTTAATTTAAAATGGGGTTAGACCTAAAAATGGTGTTTATGTGTTGTACTATGGTACTAACAACCATGTTTCTATCAACCTATGCTCAAACATGTTCTAATTACGCGTTTGCAAACAATGCGGTGTTTAGTTCTTGCAATGATCTCCCGGTTTTAAACTCGTTTCTACACTACACATACAACCCGTCTTCACAAACACTCGCAATCGCCTACCATCACACGAACTTCGATTCTTCCAAGTGGGTTGCATGGGGGATTAATCCAACTTCTCAAGGGATGGCGGGAACACAAGCACTAGTTGCGTTCCAGCAATCCGATGGGAGTATGAAGGTGTACACGTCACCAATCACGGGTTACACCACACAGTTGGCTGAGGGCGATCTTAGTTTCCCGGTTTCTGACTTGTCAGCAACTTTTTCAAATAATGAGATTGTTATATTCGCAACTTTGGGTCTACAAAACGAGACGGGTGCTACCATGAATCAAGTTTGGCAAGAAGGTCAACTATCCGGGAATGCGCCTACGGCACATGCTACATCGGGTGATAATATAAGGTCTATGGGGACTTTAAACGTTCTTTTAGGACAATCCGGGAGTGCAGGAGGGGCATCCGGAACCAGTTCTAAAACCACGAAACGAAATGTAAGTTATCGTGTTTAAAATCTAAGGTTAAGTGTTGAAGCTTTTATGACTAAATTTAGGAATTTTGTAGATTCATGGTGTGCTAAATGCAATTAGTTGGGGTATCATGATGCCACTTGGAGCTATAATTGCAAGATATTTAAGGGTGTTCCCGTCTGCTGACCCGGCTTGGTTTTACCTTCATGTTACCTGCCAAACGTCTGCTTACGTCATCGGTGTTTCCGGATGGGCCACCGGAATCCGGCTCGGCAGCCAGTCTCCGGGTATCCAGTTCACGGCTCACAGAGTCATCGGCATCATACTATTCTGTGTAGCCACCCTCCAGGTATGCGTTGACTTGGGTTCTAGTTTTTCTCTACCGTGTCAGTGTCATACCAAAATATCATGAAACGGGTCAATATGTATCGAACGTAGGATTATAGAAACCTCCTAAAGCCTCTTTTATAAAAAATAAACTAGTATTGTAATAATATGATTTTTGTAAAAATACTAGACCGAACCAAAATCCACCCGTTTTGACACGTTACCCAACGCACTGATCTGACTATCTGCCTACTGCTACGGCCCTCTTTATACCCTCACATTTTACCAACTATAAACAGACTAACTGCCCTATAAGGTACAAGTGTACAACTGATGATCCACTCGGTATAATCCTCAAAGCATACGTCTAACTGTCGGTACATTACAGGTGATTGCATTGCTTGTAAGACCGAAGAAGGAACACAAACACAGGATATTCTGGAACATCTACCACCACTCGCTCGGTTACAGCATCATCATTCTAGGCATAATTAACATATTTAAGGGCTTCAATATCTTAAACCCTGAGAAGAAATGGGAAAGAGCTTATACCGGAATAATTATTGTTCTAGCTATTGTTGCTTCGATTCTAGAAGCTTATACATGGCTTGTAGTTATAAAGCGGAAGAAAGCGGCTGCGAATGCTGAGAAGATGACTAACGGCAATGGATATGCGAATAATGGGACTAACGGACACTATCCGTACAGTGGAATGACAGGGAGGGTTTAACCGTTTAAGTAAAAGTCGAATTTCCTAATGATTTTCATCCCGATTTTTCTTTTTTCTATGTACCATATTTTGTTTCGCCGTTTGTTTATTTTCTTTTTTAGGGTCTGAATATTAATTAAATTAAATGGTATGTTGTTAAGACCTATCTCCCCATTGATTGTGTGGAGATTAGTGTTGTATTTATTTTTCAATTTGTTTTTCGGATATTAAGGATCCTTGTTTCACATATGTTTCATGCCTAAAAATCATGGTTGTAAAAATCCTGACTAGCCTCTGATTAGTCGCCGATAACGCTAGTCGGAAGTTTGCTAAGTAAATTTTATCTAATCGGCCAATTAATCAGTAGGCGGTCAACAGTGGTCAAATCTAAGTCCTAATTAGCCAAGAATCGGTGGCACTCTAGCGATTCCGGCAAAATTCTTGACCAAAACCTATAAATTCCGGAAGATTAATCCTATCTACTTGAAAATATCGGTCGAAGAAGATGTTAAAACATGTCTACTTAAAAAAATACATATAAAAATGTGTGTGTGTACTGTATAAAACTGAAAATTACATATAAAATCCCAATCCGAATAATCGCTAATAGGTACCCCACCGGCCGACTAGCGCCCAACAATTTTTACAACTTTGCTAAGAACAAGCAGACTATTTCTTAAAAGGAAATTAAATGGAGAATTTATAAAAACCATTTATTTGCATGAAAATAATGCATCATGAGTTCATATAAGTCCATGAAATGTTGCACTTCGCGGTGCAAAGAATTATTAAACTTATATATCATTTTTAATGCATAACAACTCTCGGTTTGATACCTCATACATTTAAGAAGTATCGAGAAAGCTTAACTGCTGACGTCGAGCTTTGGGGGCCAACGCAATAGTTGTCTATGCTGACTGTTGTAACGCCTCAACAAATGCCTCTTTGACTAGCGGGTTTGAAGCCGCTATCCGCTGAGCTGTAATATCAAAGTCACCGCCCGATCTGTAACAGCATAAGGGGTACCATTAGTACAGTTAAAAGAGAGGATTTACATCATAGTTAGTAGTTGTTATTATTATATTCTTACGGATCAAAAATGACTCCACCAGCTTCTTTAACAATCACGACCCCTGCTGCAACATCCCTATGGAGAAAATCAAAAAGTCATCGCAATGTGAACTCACATGGCCTCAACTATATACAAGAACTAAGGGTAGACGTTGCAAAACGGGTGAGTTAGGTACTTAGGTAACAGGTCAAAACAAGTAAAATTTGTATGGGTTGGGTCGACCCAAAACACCTTTGAAAACTAAAGAAACTTATAAATAGTTTTTAAAAGAGTAAAATGCCATTTTCATCCCTGTGATTAGTTTTGCGACTTTCGTCCAAAGGTTTGTTTTTCGCATCCGGATCCAAAAGGTTTGAACTCTTAGCATTTTCATCCAGCTTGTTAACTCGATCCCTTTTTCTCTGTTAAGTCAAAGGTATTTCTTTCTTTTTTGTTAACTTAAAAGGGTTTTGAATACTTGTACATTATGATAAATGCTTGTAGATAAAGTGAAAAAGACAGAATTGCCCTCTAAGTTAACAAAAAGGACAAAAATACCGACTTAACGGAGAAAAATGGATGGAGTTAACGAGCTGGATGAAAATGGCAAGATTCAAACATTTTGGATCCAGATGCGAAAAAACAAACCTTTGGACGAAAGTCGCAAAACTAGCCAAGCCTCTGGGACGAAAATGGCGTTTTACTCTTTTTAAGAAACCATACTATATCAACAAACATTTAGGAGCTTTATGTAGCAATAATGAACAAACTTTTGGCAACTTAAAACCATTTGACCAACTTCCTTTATCGATAAATTTTGTTTTTATTTCACAAATTTGACTAACCCGTTAATCCGATAGAGAGATAAAAACATAACCTGAGTCTACCCATTCACAAATCAATTGGCTGAAATTGCCATCACTAATAAACAGAAACTAAACGAGGTATGTTCATACCAAGGACCACCAAATCCGAGCTCATAAAATAGATCGATCCTTCCACATGCGACCCCGCAGAGGCCCAATGCACAAGAGCCCTCCATCCGGATTGATCTTACCTGATTAAATAAGACATTATATGATAAACTGATAATTGCAGCCATTTAATATCTCAAACGAAGGTAAATGCTTTGGTTTAACCTTGTAGAGTAGACTATTGATTCTATTTGTAGTGGCATCCAAAGTGGCCTTGTCACGCTTGGTTCCAGCCTGCAGTGCACTTTTGACGTTAGAAAATCTATATTTACCTTCACAGCACAAGTGGATGATATATCGTAGACGTAAAAGTTACCTCTGTCGCAAGGAGGCATGCCACAAGTTCAGAATGACGAGACACTGCAATAAGTGGTAAGAACCATCAGAGCATGAATAGACTATTATTAATTAAGCAAATGCATTGCGATTTGCGAATTTGCATTAGTACTGAAAAGCCACGATTACCTTTGATAGGATTTCCATTAAGGTAAGCACCTTTTCCATCAATAGCAGTAAAAAGCTACAACTCAAATCGCAAACAAACGAATTAGTCATCTACACAATCATGTTTTGCTTATTTACATTATTGCGGTATTATAGTACGTCTAACCTCGTTCATGATCGGATTGTAAACGACCCCAACTACCGGGACCTTTTTTATGGTAAGACCAATAGAAACACACACAAAGGGGAACCTGCAAGTGGCATTTTAATTGGAAATTAATTTTCTCAACAAGTAGTGAATTCAACTAAAAATTTCAAAAAGTACCCATGCACAAAGTTGGTTGTTCCGTCGAGTGGATCAACGATCCAAGTTGGGTCATCTGTCAGCTGACTTACACCATGTGCCGCAGTGGTTTCTTCTCCAATGAACTATGGCTTATAACAGTAGTAGAAAAAACAGTTAAGAACTTTAACTTTCACTGAAAATGAAAAATAAGCTCTAGTATTTAACTTTATACTAGAATAGCAAGTATACAATGCACGATCGTTAACCTTGTGTCCGGGAAAATGCTGTTTTAGATGATTGAATATGAGATCTTCACAAGCTTTGTCAGTTTCTGTTACCAAATCCACCTGCATCATGAACCAGCGAAATTGTAGATAAATGAGTGTGCTTCTGAATGTTTGCTTTCTAAATTCTTGTTAACACTTGGATAATTAAAAAAACATATAATTTAACATCTTAGCACTGTAAACTGGGAATGAAATTACATTTGATATATAATTCTTGTATTCATTCCATTTTACCCTTCTATACCATCCATAGTTATTAAAGCGAGCGCCCAGGCGCAAATAAGGCCCCGGGCCCAACAAATCGCCCCGAGTGCGCCTCACACCTTTAATCTTCAGGTTAGTTCATGTATGCCAATAATGTTATTAAAGCGAGTGCCCAGGCACGCCTAGGCGCAAATACGGCCCTGGGCCCAACAAATCACCCTGAGTGCGCCTCGCGCCTTTAATAACTATGATACCATCAATCCTACATGAGCTATGTAGTTACAACAACAACGACCATACCCAGAAATCCCACAAATAGCAACTATTGGTAGGGTCTGGGGAGGGTGGGATGTAAGCAAACCTTACCTCTACCTCAAGGATAGAGAGGCTGCTTCCAAAGAGACCCCCTGCTCTAAACACACAACAAACACGTAGACAAAACAAAAGATGGGAATATAAGCGTATATGCGTAGCGATAACAAGTATATCATTAGAAACACCAAATAAGCATAGAACAAGAAACCCAACATCTTAAAACACCAAATAGGCATAAAACAAGAAGCCTAACCGACATAGGCCTACCTAAAGTGTAAAAGAAAACTAGGCTTAAGACGATGCTAGGACACAACCATACCGACCCCTAAAGGTCCTTAACCTTAATCATACGTCTCCACGTACTCCTATCCTGGACCATGTCCTCAGAGAGGTGCAGATCTATCAAAACATGCCTAATACGCTCGTCCCAAGTCAACTTGGGCCTACCTCTACTCCTCTTTCCTTCCACTGTAAGGGTTTCAACTACTCTAACTGACTCTGTCGACTGCCTCCTCTTCACATGACCAAACCATCTCAATCTCCCCTCCCTTATTTTGTCCGATATATTAGCTACTCTAGCCTTTTCCTCAAAACCTCATTTCGTATCCGGTCTAGCCTGTGTGGCCACACATCCACCTTAGCATCCTCATCTCTGCTACCTCCATCTTGCGCGCTTGTGTCTTTTTGATGGCCCAACAATCTGTCCCGTACAGCATAGCAGGTCTAACTGCGACCCTATAAAACTTCCCCTACATGAGCTATATAGTTAAGTTTATCAAAAGATTTAAAAAAAAACCCTAAAATTTACTTTTGAACTACTTGTAATTTCACCAAAAGCTTCTTAAAATCATTTCTATTAATCAATCTGACGCCACTTAACACTATTTGAAATATTTCAACCCTGACCCACACACACATAAATTTGGGTCAACCCGAGCACAACCCGTTTAACCCATTTTTTTCAAATGAGTCATACATACTGACGATTTATAAGCAGGTTTATAGTAACATGCTTAATTGCGAGTAAGAGCGTGACAAGTATATAACATGGTGCGACAAAACTAACATTATTATGCCTAGCCATGTAAAACGGAAAAACAAAAATAAAATTACAGAATTATAAGATCTTTTCTAAATACTCAAAACAGGTTAACGGGTCAACCCATTTTTACATGGGTCAATCCGAACTCGACCCGTTTTCATGTTAGTTGACCCAAAACCTATTTTTTTTGTTATAAGATCTGAATTACACAAAATGTAAATTGAAAAAGGATATTATATACCGTTCCTTTATGCTCCACATTCTTAGTCTTGTAAAACCCTTCTCGAATAACCTGATTTACAGCAATCAAACTCAATAGCACAATCAATACAGTAAACCCTAAAAATTTAGAACTGATTTCAGAGTCTAAATGAAAGCTAACCTCTCCAGCTTTCTTAGCTACATCAACTGCAACTGTGAGAAACTCATTGAACGAATCTGTAATTGAAAGTAGGAAATGATAAGATCACAAATTGATTGCAGCATAATGATGATTGATATATGTGGGAAAATGTGTGTATGTGTGTACCGTTTCCCGCCATGTGGAAATCAGTGAAGTGAATGATGGAGAAGGATCAGGGGCGGTTGAGATGGGTGATGTAAATAAAAACCTGTATATGTATAAACAGCCAGCCAGATTCCCCTAGAACAATAGTTAGTGACTTGATACTTTATTGAAAGTGTTTCGGGAGTATTCACATAATTCTTTAGAAGTCCCTAATAACATATCTTTGTTAGAGTATTCACATCCATTCCATTAAATCATGTAACTGTAATTGTACTATAAAAAGTATAAAAGTGATTGTGGATGGAGAAACAAGAAAATATTATTGTTCATCTGGATCTTTTGAGAGACAGTGTTCACCCCCTATAACTTCTTAATATATTTTGAAAGTAATCTGAGTAGAAGAGGAAAAAAAGTAATTATACAAATATAAAAAAATATTATTTAATTGAAAAAGAGAAAAATATAACGTTTTTTAGTGTTTTTCACTATAATTCTTTAGAAGTCCCTATGTTATTATTTGATAAACATATGTAGGCAATGCTTGTTTTTCTTAGAGGAAATTACATTTTTGTTTGTGTATAAATAGCATTGGAGAACTCGCTAGTCACTAGTCTATTGGTGAGGTGGGGACTAGCGACTACTTGGGATTAATCAGATCGGGTTTTTTATTTGTAATTTACAGTTTTATCTATACATATACACATTTAATAGATAAATATTTTAAGTAGCTAGGTTTTAACTATTACTCAACTCATTGTTTTTAAGTATACAAGATTAATTATTGGAATTCACATGGTTTGGTTGGAAACTAGCCGGAATTTAGAGGTTTTGGCCAGAACATACAGATTTTTTGCCGGAATATGGCCTGAATCGCCGATTTTTGGTTGGCCGCCTAGGCCCGACTAGCAATTAATGGACATATTAACGAAAAAATACTCAGTTACTGACCGAGTAGCGATTAGTCAACACTGATAAATAGTAATGAATGTCAAATGAGAATAAAAAGTTTATTTTTTACAATTTGGTGTTTAAAGTATGACTTTAAGATACTTGAAGGACTATATACTATGTAAATGAGATTCTTAAATCTTTGGATAAGTATTACAACGTTAGGTCGATTTTGACGGTTCATTAAAAAAAAATTACAAAGTTTTGTGTGTTGTGTCTCAAGGTGCGATTTAAAGTGAAGATGTAAGAATCCATAAAATGGACGCTCAAACAAGTGAAGTAAGCTTAAGTCAACACTCCCAAGTAACTATAAGTAAGAAATCTAACACTTGTTAAGTTTTTAAGTGTGTTAATCACTCCATGATTTCTCAAGATTGGTGATACTTAACAACAGTTAACATCTTAGGAACATCGTGTTTGTTGATTAAAAGTTGTTGGGTATTTTGATCGAAAGACGGGTGTGTTTTATAGTTTTAACAGAACTTAAAAATGTGACATACAAGGTACATTGTGGGCCCAAGACACCCAAAATCAGTCTTGCAATGTTGCGTGACACGGCTATGGGGTAAAGGTCCATAGTCGTGTTTAGGGGTTTGTACGGTTCGGTTCGGTTTCGGTTATTAGCATTATCCGCAACCATAACCGAAGTCATCGGTTCGGTTAATTCGGTTAATTTGTCGGTTTTCGATTCGGTTGGGTTAATAACCAATTCAAATAAGGGCTAAATTTTTTTCTTAGAAATACATGTAATGGAGGTATAAATACATGAAATGGATGTATAAATAAATGAAATGGAGGTATAAATGCATGAAATAAATGTTTAAATACATGATATGGATGTATAAATAAATGAAATGGAGGTATTAATACATGAAACGGAAGTATAAAACGTAAAATACACGAAATAGAGCTATAAAAGCTAGAAATATATAAAAAAATGGTTCGGTTCGGTTCGGTTAACGGTTCGGTTATTGCACACCCCTAATGTTGAAAATAATTTACTCAATCAGAAAATTAATATTTAATTATTAATTACCGAGTTATTGGCCAAACTAGCTTGTTCCAACGTGAGCAAACTGATTGAAGAAAGGTAGAAGGAGACAGTCCCGTTATCGGACGAATTAAAGAACACAAAAATTAAAACCAACCTGACGATTAAGAAAGATGATCCTTTGAACTGCACGGATGATTCCTGTCCTTAAAGGATTTTACACGCTCGTATTGCTGTGAGCTGCAGCGTAAACTCCCAGGATTTAATGCAGAACTGATATGGTATTCCAACAACAACGGAAACCAGAAAACACAGAAGCTGGAAAAGAAACTGATACATAGATGGGAGCTGCGAAAATATGTGTGTTTGTATTGGTAGCAGGATGCCTTTATTTATAGCTGTGATTTTAACAGAGAATGAGAAAAACAGGGAATGGGATAACCATTATCAACCAGATTCGAATTCGAATTGCTGGAGATAACTCATACGAATTCGAACCAGTAGAGATAACCCCCACTGTTTCGAATTCATCTCTATCCCAATCTTTATCTCATTCGATCCACAGTTCCGCACCTGAACCTAGCTAAAAACAAAAGCTCCTCGGCTCCTAGCGACGATGCGTACGTGCGAACCTCAAACACCCCTCAAACGCGCCCATTCACGAGCTTGTGTCTCGGCTCGGCGTGCGTGTGGGCTTAACCACTTCTCAACCCATCTAACTTTAGTGGCCCATAAGGAGCAATCCCTTATAAACCACTTAATGTTCACTTCCCTCACCAATGTGGGATGGAGGAAACATAGCAACTTGTATGTTCTCCATTAAAATTTCCAACAATCCCCCACCAAGTTGGAATGTTTCCTTTCACTTAGACACATGATGTCACTAGGTGTCACGAAGATTAAACCCAATTTATGTTGATAAACAAGAAGAGACAGATTTGATGGTGTCCTATGGAATTAAACCATTAACCCGATAGCCCCCTTCGGTTTACCCCCACACATCACCGGCCGACTTTGTGTTCTCACTGAGCGCGAATATGGCTTTGCGCTATAAATCCTTTTCATGACCCTTTAGAAGACAAACCATTTATCTTCACTCGAGGCGGCACCACCCCTAGATCATATAGGCACAGTTTTACATCATCCACGTTGCTTGGATGCCTCCAAAACTTTGTTAAGAGCATTAGCTCACCCTTGTTCTCGGCAACGACGTACTATCATATCTCACATGGATCTATCAAAATTGATAGTACCTTCTATCGTTAAGTGACTTCGTTTTTACCCGTTAAACTTTAGAAATAGGAGCACTAAGTTCAAGTTGGGTTTCCATCACTAACGATTCTATTGTGGTTTCAGACCCATGTCTCTCGCGGTATTCACAACCAAATCTCTCGTCACAGGTTTAGTAAACGGATCAGCTAAGTTCCTACTCGTCTTGACATAGACAACCTTGATGGTACCACTTTCAAGCAGTTGTCTCAGATAATTGTGCCGAAGACCTATGTGTCTTGACCTCCCGTTATACACTGCTTTGTATACTTTAGATAGTGTTGCCTCACTATCACAATACATGGGAATGGACGACATTGGAACATCCCACAGACGGATGTCAGTAAGAAGATGTCTAATCCACTCTGCTTCTTTACCAGCCGCAGCTAGTGCTAAGCTTCCATAGTTGAGTGGGCAATACACGTCTGTTTCTTGCTCGCCCAAGAAATCGCTCCTCCTGCTAGGGTGTAAATCCACCCACTTGTAGATTTTGAATCATGGTCTGATCAATCCAGCTTGCATCAGAATAACCTTCGAGTATTTTGGAAGAATACGTGTATGTCAGTTCTAAGTTACTGGTCCTTTTCATGTATCCAAGTACTCTACCTACTGCCTTCCAGTGTTCTGTCCCTGGATTAACAGTATACTGACTCAGTTTGCTTACAGCAAAAGCTATGTCAAGACGAGTGCAATGTGTTGCATACGTCATACTTCCAATAGCACTCGCATATTCCAGTTGAGCCACTGCTCTTCCAAAGTTCACATTAAGTTTCACACTTGGATCAAATGGGGTATTAAACTATTTAATGCTCAAGTGTTGAAACTTAGTCATAATTTTCTCTATGTAATGAGATTGACTTAGAGAAATCTGACTTTCAGTTCTTTTCACCTTGATCCCAAGAATGGTATCAACTTCTCCTAGATCTTTCATCTTAAAGTTCGAGGACATATATTTCTTAGTTTCAGAAATACCTTCAAGGTGAGTGCCAATGATCAACATATCATCAACATAGAAACAAATCACGACAGTTAACCAGGTTCACATTTAGTATAAATACATCTATCACCACTATTGTGTTGAAACCCGAAAGCAGTCACAGTGGTGTCAATTCTCTCATGCCACTGTTTAGGAGCTTGCATCAAACCACATAGAGATTTAATAAGTCTACACACTTTGTTCTCTTGTCCGGGCATCACAAACCCTTCAGGTTGCTCCAAATAAATCTCCTCATTAAGACACCCATTTAGAAATGCAGTCTTTACATCCATTTGATGGATGTACAACCCTTTCAAAGCAGACACCGCTATTAGAGTTCTAATAGAGCTAATCCTAGCCACAGGTGCATAGGTATCAAAATAGTCGATCCCTTCTCTCTGCCTATACCCTTTAGCAACTAATCTCGGTTTATAGGCAGAGATGGATCCATCTGGATGATACTTCCTTTTGAAAATCCATTTGGATCCAATAGGTTTCTTTCCCTTGGGTAGATCAGCTAACTCCCAAGTTCCATTTCCCATAATGGAATCCATTTCATCATTGACTGCCTCCTTCCACAAAGGAGCATCTCTTGATGACATTGCTTCGCTGAAAGTTTTAGGATCATCATCCAAATTAACAGCGAAAATGAACTCTCTCGTCACTTTCTTTTGAGTTCCCTCAACCAGGTAAGAAAAGAAATCATCTCCATAACTTTTCTCTTTTCTAACTCTAGTACTTTTTCTCGGTTCTTCAACTATTGGTGAAGGTTCGACTCTTTTTCCAGAAGTACTAGAAGATGTGGTGTAATTTGAGTTTTCATCATCTCTAGAAAAGTTGTCCTCAAAGAATTCCACATCTCTGGATTCTACAACTGTACCTGATTCGTCATCCAACAATCGTTAAGACTTACTATGCAGAGCATATCCAATGAATACACTCTTGAAAGCTCGTTCTCCCAGTTTGAGTGTCTTTGGATCAGGTACACGATAATAGGCAAGACACCCCCAAACCCTCAAATGCTCCAGGTTTGGTTTTCTTCCTTTCCACAACTTATATGGGCTCGTAGGTATCACACGACTAGTGATCCTATTGTGAACATAACATGCGGTTAACACAGCTTCCCCCACATATTACGAGGTAGACCCGATTGATTTAACATACAGTTAGCCATCTCTACCAAGGTTACGTTCTTTCTCTCAGCCAAACCATTTTGTTGGGGAATATATGGTGCAGTTCTCTCATGTATGATGCCTTCTTCTTCGCATAATGCATCAAATTTTCGGTTAAAGTATTCTCCGCCTCTGTCCGAGCGAAGAATTTTAATGCGTTTCTCCTTTTGTTTTTCAACATCAGCCTTATATATATTATAAATGCCTCAAAAGCTTCGTCTTTTGAATGCAATAAATAAACATATAAGTATCGGCTGAAGTCATCGCAGAAAGTGATAAAGTATCTCTTACCCCCACGAGTAAGGACTCCATTCAGTTCACAAATATCTGAATGAATTAGTTCTAATAGTGATGTATTACGTTTATGTGCACTTGGAAAAGGTTTCTTTGTGAATTTTGATTTCACACAAGTTTCGTATTTTTCAAAGTCTTTATCTTTTAATTTTAATAAACCTTTAGTTTGCATTTTCTCAATGTTTTTAATATTTGTATGAGCTAAATGTTTATGCCATAAAGAAATTGAACAAGCGATATAATCAGAAGACATAATTTCATTCAATTCAAAACCAATTGCCTTACATTGATAAAAACTATCACTACCACTATCACCACTATCACTATCACTTTCATTCCCAAAACCATCAATCACAGAAACGCCCCCTTCTTCCGAGTCTTCTTCATCAATCCCATCTTCAGCTAGGTCAAGGCGATACATTCCACCCATGTTCTTTGCTTGACCCACATAGATGTCATTTAGAGAAAACTTCACATGGAGATTCTTGAGAACCAGCTTGTACCCATTTCGATCAAACTTATCAGCAGAAACAAGACCCTTGGTGATACCAGGAACATGCAACACGTCCTTAAGGGTAACCGTTTGACCATCCTTAAAGTTTAGTCGCACTGTGCCTTTACCACGAACTTCCTCACGTTGTCCATCAGCACATACCACCACTGTTCCTTGAGGAACAGGACCATAAGTAAGAAACGAGCCACGATTCCCACAAACATGAACAGTGGCTCCAGAATCCAAAAACCATCATCTACATGCCACAACGCGTGTATATTGAGAAAGCATGTTAACATCTCCAAGACCCACATTAGCCACTAGATTGGTGACTTTCTCAATATCAACAGCACTTGTAGAACCAACCGTAGATCCAGATTTCCTTTGAGAGCACTCTCGTGCATAATGCCCAGTTTCTCCACAAACATGACATTTACGAGACCTCTTTGGTTGATAGTTGTTAGTGTGTTGTGACTTCTTGAATTCCTTTTTATTTGGTGCTATAAACTTTTTATTCTTTGATGGCCCTTTTCCCTTTTGCCCAGATCCTCCAACAACATAATTCATAGTCGATCCGAATTTACTTCTTTTGTCCCTGTTGCACGTTACCTCCTCAATTCGGAGGTGCTTCAACAGTTCATCCAAATAGTAGTCTTCAGACTTGTGTGTAACAACTCTCCAAAATACCCTAAACAATCCATAATCGAAGCCCCAGATACACGCAGCGAGACCCGACGCAAAAAACAAAAAAATTTCAGCAGGACATCCCAGGCGACACGCGCCAGAAACCATGGCATCTCCCGCGACGCGCGGGAGAGTGTTAGGACACGTGGCTTCTGAACGCGACGTCTGGCGAAGCTATGCATGCAACGTAGCCTGTCTAGGCAATATAGGCTTCCCCCGCGCCACGCGAGGGAGTCCCAGGAGGCTAGCGCGACGCGCGGGAGGTGTCAAAATTAGGTATAAGAAGGCAGCCGTGGGACAGAAGCTGTTGCTCAAAATCAAAAATTAAAATCGTTCGTATAAACTCTGTATCATCATTTCTTTGCCAATACCCCCCTAAACCCCTAAACCTGCGAATCATTGCCCTGCTGTAAGTGTTTTAACCCTAATCACTGATTCGATACTCTGCCCGATTGATCTAAAATCCAGCAACGGATGCCAAAGTAATGCCCGTTAATAAGGCTATGCTTTGTTAACTACGTTGGGGTTTTGTCTCGGGAAGTATCATTCATGTTAAGTTGGGTTATTGCACTAACACATGTTGCATTAAATATTATTAGGAAGCCAGGAATAGCACCAGGAAGCTCTAAAGTTAAAAACCTAAATCCACAAAGTGAGTCATTCTCTCTTTTTACCAAATTGTTTTACAAAACCCTAAATGTTTTCGAGTTGTATTTACAGTGATTAAGTTTTTGCTAATATGCAATTACTGCCGGTATGTGGGGTTTTGTATACACTACTGAGTCCAGCGTCACTATTGGACAAAGAGTTAGCCAATAGTGGTATGACCACAGTCATTGTAACTGCCAACGTGACAAATTTTGATTGAGTTTTTGTTAGATAAAAGCAATGTAATTACCCTTGATACTGTGAAATATAATCATGTGTCTTTTTATAAAAACGAATGAACTCACTAGTATTTTTAACTGACCAAAATGTTTTTAAATCGTGATTCAGGTAACTTGCTGTGAAAGTCATAGAAGCCAGCTATGGAGCACTGAAGGCTTAAATAAAGTGGCTATGACTACCTGAATAAATGAAGAACTTATGTTTTTGTTAATTAGGGTTTATCCCTATAAAACATTTTAATGGAATATGGGTTTATCCCATTTGTTTAATACTAAAACTTTGGTGTTTGAGAAACTCTGAATTTATTTTCCTAACATCGATCCTGATGATATTTTCCGCTGCCAAATTAATAAACACCAGTACCATTTGACTGTCTCGCGGCAACCGCTCCCAGGGTAGGGGTCGGGGGCCGTGACAGAAGGTGGTATCAGAGCCACTGGTTTAAGCTATATAGGTGTTCCTCTAATACCTAAACTTAAACACTAATGTTAGGAATTTTGTGTAAATAACTTATTTATTATATCTGTAAAAATAAATTTCAAAGAGCCACCTCAGGATACGAAGCCGAAACTGAAGGATCTTTTGTTTTCCGATCCAAATCAACTGAAACTTTTCCACCAAAGAAACGTGGATGGTTTAATAAAGAGAAAAAAGAAAAACGAAGGAAAAAGAAAAACTAAGAAGCAACCATAACCCTACCCGAAGGACCAGCTCAGATAAATGTTACCACCCCACTGTGGGAAGAATTGGATTGGAGACTGGCAAATTGTGATCTTTTCCAACCAATAGGAGACCAGCTAAACCTGAACTTACTAGCAAACCCTGAACCACCATTTCCACTATTTCAACCAGAGCAACCAATAGCACCCATACCAATGTACCCAGAACCCAACCTAGTAAACCAACAGCCAATACCCGCATTCAACCCGGAGGAAATCCCTAGGTTTCCTGCACCAGCACCAAATGCCCTGGAACAGTGGATATCAAATGACTGGGCATTCCAAAATTTAATAAATAATCCATATCTTCCACCAATAGAACCCGGACCTGAGATGCACCCACTAATGGACCCTGACCGCGTAGCAGAACTTCGTCACTATGGCGAAGAACTTATAAACGAAGGAACCCGAATACGCACCATAGGAGAAAACCTCGTCTGGAAGTAAGACGAGAGGGTTGGGCATTTCTAAAAACAACAAACATAATACTATATATATTATATTTTGAAAAAAAAACCGATATGTAAGATATATAATACATAATATAAATATCACACATATATATATAACGACGCATAATGTAAAATATCGATTTATATAATAGCTTGTACTGATGCATATATATATATATATATATATATATATATATAAAGAGTAGAAAGTCGCAATTGTAACATTTGTGTAATTTCGGGTTCGAAAACTCGTACTAATTTTATTAATCAAGTATATTTTTTTTATTGTCGGGGGTTCTATCATTATTTATTAGAAGTTTATAGGTATATATATATATATATATATACACACACACAGAGAGAGTAGAAAGTCGCAGTTGTAACATTTGTGTAATTTCGGGTTCGAAAACTCGTACTAATTTTATTAATCAAGTATATTTTTTTATTGTCGTGGGTTCTATCATTATTTATTAGAAGTTTATAGGTATCAACAAATGTTTAAAATAGTCTTAAATGAAATAATAAAATAAATAATCACTTAAATATTAAATACTTGTAATTAATAAAAGAATAAAAATAGACTTAATAAAAGAATAAAGTAAATAAAATAGAAATGGGGTAAGCCAGGATCGAACCAGGGACCTCCGGGTTACTCACACACAACAAACACCACTGATACACACACCGGATATGTTGAAATGGAAGTTTAATTACACTAATATTAATGCTGAGATGAGCCTGTAATCGGCTGTGGATCTCCTCACCGGAGATTCCGGCAACCCACGCGTAATCGACAACTGTTCTGGCTGTGGTTGAACTGGCAATCCGAGTGTTTGACCTTCCAAAAGAAGTCGGATCAATCAATCTTAATTAAAAAGAATCAATCAACCTTGTTTCCAAAAAGTCGAAATCGAAATCCCCATTTTGTTCCTCTATAAATATCGGACCCCAAACCCACTCCCAATTCGCTCAAACATCTTGAAGGTCACCACTGCTCCGTCGGATTTCACCTGCTGTCGATTCAACTGCTGCCGGAATTCCTCTGTCGTCGGAATCCAGTAGATACCGGAACTAAGTTATCGCCGGTTTAGCCGGTTCGATAAACTCCCTGCTCTTTTCTCATTCATCTCAATAATTCAAGATCTGAAACAAAACAAATAGATTTGGGCGGGTATATATGGTCAGTTAAATTCAAAACAGAGAAGATGATGTGCGGAGTGTGTTTATATTTAGTATAGTTGAGAGTATAGTCGGGTTAAGCACCCAGCCCAACTGGTTGGGCCGGGTGCAAAATAGACCTAAGGTTGCCCGTTCGATTCCCCACACCCACACCGGTCTAACTGATTTAAAACCCCTTTTAACCTATCTTTTCTGAATATACTTAATCAGTGCATAAATATAATTAAAATTCAGATACTAACGGGTTAGACACCCAGCCCAGTTGGTTGGGCTGGGTGCGAGTCACAGTCAAAGTCTCGGGTTCGAGACCCCTGAGACGCGACCGGTTCAATTCTGTACAAAACCTTTTTAATTTAATTAAAATTGATTAAACCCAAAAAGTGTATAAATATAATTAAAATCAGGTTTCTTTCGGGTTAGACACGTAGCTCGGTTGGAAGAGCTACGTGCACGCAACCGAGAGGTCACGAGTTCGAGCCTCACCACACGCATACTTACACCACACTTCGACCGGCCGGCTGTCAGTCTGTCAGACTAACAAATTTTTTTATTTTTATTTTATTTATTTATTCTAAAGTTATATTAAAGGAAAGGTTTATTAAAAATACAAAAAAAAAATTAATAATAATAACAATATAAATATATGATTTGCAAGGGCTTAATATATTAACAAAAATCCCAAAAATAACCTAGGATCTAAGCAAAAGTTTAACCTAAACGTTAATTTAATTATCGAGTTATTACGTTATTATTTTAGGTTAATACTTCCTCGTCGGTTAAATTCCCAAACTCGTGCGCTCTCTTTTCCACTCAAGAATATGCACCCAAGGTGAGTGAATCTCTACAAATTCCCCGTTTTAATCACGTTTTGGGGTGTATCATGTGTCGTACCATTCCTTTCTTTTATTTAACCCTTGTGCTTACGTCATTTCGTGACTAAATGTGTATTGTTTGTTATGTGGTTTATATGTGGATATATTTTATCATTTCAGTGTTTCATTAGGCCCATTAGTTCCTCATGGGATGCGAGTTGAGTATCAGGTGCCTCATTAGATCGGCTCCGTTTGATTGAGCCTTGATCTCACATTCATCATGTCATACGTTTATACATTGTGTTTTGTGATTGGTTATACATACACATCTGCTCATATATGATTCATGCACAATCTTATTTAAACAACAATATAATTAAACCATTTAAATGTTTTATCAAGATTCACTCGCCAACTTTTGTTGACCCAAATTTCTTCTGTTTTACGCATGATACAGGTGATCAAGTTGAGGAAAGAAACACCTAGGATGGCCTTAGAAGAAAAATCAAGTTATTTCGTTTGGAACTATCGTTCGTTTTATTGTTTGTGCCTTGTATGAATTTTTGTGTTGGATATTTGAATTTAATTTGAATTTAATAAATATGAAACTTGTTAGTAAATATCATGAGCTTTGGTGATAACCCAATCATGCCCCGACTTTTATTCCGCTATGGGTCAGGGTGTGACAGCAATGTTCGACGATTTTGATCAAATGTGTTTGAAGATTTGTCTATTATTATTTTCTTTCTGTGATATTAATATTTGATAATGTTTGCAATTCAGATGTCGAACGAAGTAAATCAGGAAGTCCAGAATAATAATGATAACGGAAATCACGTGGATAAAAGTGCTATAGAACATATAGTAGCTCAAGGAATAATTGATGCCATGCCATTTATTATTAATGCTATTAAGAATCCTGTGCTTGAAAACAACAGTAATACAATAGGCAGTAAACATACTCACCCTGAACCTAGTCACAACGTCAATGGAGATAACGACATGCTTGTCAAAGCTCCATCTCCTAAACGAAAGAAAACCATCATTTATGGTTGTTCTTATAAAGAATTCTTATCCTGTAAACCAATTGAATTCTCTGGTAATGAAGGAGCCATTGCAGCTTTGCGCTGGCTAGAAAGACTGAAGCAATATTAACTATTAGTAAATATGCTGAAGAAGATAAGATAATGTATACTTCCAATCTTTTCAAAGACGAAGCATTGGAATGGTGGAATACCATTCTTCAGTCAAAAGGGAGTAACAATGTAACATTCGTTGAAAAACGGGTTTCAAAACCCGCTTCGTTTATTAATCAATAATCAGTTATAAGTTTCGTTGCGTATTTATTATTCAGATTAATTTTAAACAATACATAATTAATAAATACTTTAGAATTTAAAAACCATAATTTATAAATAATAATAAATAGTGAATAAAAAATACAATGGAGACGCCGGGTTTCGAACCCGGGTCACCCGCAAGCACAAACACACAACACACCGCTCCGCCACACACTTTCTTTGTGACAAATACTGAAACAAATAATACTTAATGTAAACCCGAATTCAAAACTGGAAATCAACGCGCACTCAGAACGCGGAATCGCCGGAGTAAAACCAAAACTCCGCTAATGTTGCCTTTCCTTTTGACTAAAACGCGATAACCGACTTCGACATTAGTTATAACCGATGTCTAACCATCAATTTCAGTCAATACCGTTACCCTTGAAGATCGAAAATCTTGACCGCGAAATCATGGTTTCTAAATTGAATCAATTGGCCTGTTTCCACTACAAATACCCACCCAAACACCTTGTAAACTTTTCGCTCAGAATCCCGCTCACTCATGAAGTTTTGTCCACTCAGAACACGTCGCCGGAAATTCTCGCACTCGCCGGAAAATCACCGGAGAACCGAAACCTTACTCTTAATCGGTACAATCATCTAAACCTTTCTTGCTATCTCTTGATTAGTAATCTAATTGCTCAACACAATAATCGAAACTGTTAAACAGTTCACTCAGCCGGAATCCGCAAATCAAAGCCGACGAAATCTTGCCAAAAATCTGAAGCAAACTCGCTGTTCTGGTATACCATATCATTTAATTTTCTGTCCATTTCAATCAAGTGTAAGTCGTGATCGATTAAACAGAACAGTCGGATTTCACTGTTCTGTGTTCTTGTAAACGAAGAAGATGAAGTCGAATATATATATATATATATTAATATAATTAAAACCGGATATTCAAACGGGTTAGACACACAGTCCAGCGGTGGACTGTGTGCAAATACAATATGCACGTCCCGAGTTCGAATCGCACACGTTACCGACTTTCAGAAATAAAACCAACATTTTTATAACCTAATCAGATCAAGTCACAGTATATACATAAGAGGAATATAATCCAGTAATTAAACAGATTAGACACACAGCCCAACTGGTTGGGCTGTGCGCACTCGAACCGAAGGTCCCGAGTTCGACTCCGGGTCTCTGCAACCGGTTCGACCATATAAATCATTTTTAATAAAAACCAAATAAGGTTAAGGTTAATTAGTATATATATATATATATAATTAAACAGAGAATATTTCGGGTTAGACACATAGCTCAGTTGGTAGAGCTGCGTGCACGTATACGAGAGGTCCCGAATTCGAACCTCACTCAGCGCATAGAAAACACAGTCTGACCGGTCAGACCAGGTCAACGGTCAAAAAGTCAACTTTTTTTTATTTCTTTTTATTTATTTATTTAATTGAAAAATCATTTAAAAATACTTAAAAATAAGATTTTTAAAGTTAGAAAATTTCCTTAAACTCACAAAAATAAATCTAAAAATCCCATTAAGAGCACTAATTAAAAATATTAATCTCAAATAAAATTTATTTATTTATCGAATCATTTTGTTATTATCTAGGTTAGTTTTTCCCTCGTCGATTGAATCATAAATTCGTGCGCCTTCATCGTTATCAAAGAACGCACCCATTGTGAGTGAATCTCTACCAATTCCCCGTTTTAATCATGTTTTGGGGTGTATCATGTGTCGTATAATCCTTTTATTTTATTTAAACACTTGTGCATACATCATATCCGTGATCAAATGTGTATCAAATGTGTATCAATTGTTGTGTGAATTATATGTAGATTGGATTTATTATTTTCAGTGCACGCATTTCATTAGGCCCATCAGTTCCCCGTGGGAGACGGGTTGAGCATCAGGAGCCTCATTAGATCGGCTCCGTTTGATTGAGCCTTGATCTCACATACATCATCATTCGTGTCATATACTCATCCAAAGTGGTTTGTGATTGTTTATCTATATATGTTTGCTCACATGTGATTATTGCACAAATTTTCCTTATTAAATAAAACAAGAAATTAGTAACAATGTTTTATCAAGGTTCACTCGCCAACTTTTGTTGACCCAAAATATCCCCCGTTTTACACATGATACAGGTGATCCAGCTGAGACAGGAAACACTTAGGAAGGCCTAGAAGAATAAACAAGTTTATGCTTTGGATTAATTATGTAGTTTCATTTTCTTGTAATTGTATGAATTTTGTTTTGGATATTTAAGTTGTAATTTGAATTTAATAAATATGAAACATCTTAGTAAACATCATGAGCTTTGGTGATAACCCAATTATGCCCCGACTTTTATTCCGCTGCGGGTCGGGGTGTGACAAACAAGGTCTATAATATGGAATGGAATAATTTTAAGGATATAGTTGAAAGGAAATTTTGTCCTCCTCACGAAAAGGAACAGATAGCTAACAAATTCCTAAACCATAAAATGATTGGGGTAAATTGTCGTGAATTTACTACAAAATTCTTTGAATATGCAAGAATAGTACCTGTCCTAGCATCACCAGAACCGTATTAATTTCTCGTTACATATGGGGATTGATTAGCGAAATTCGAGACATAGTCAAAGCAGCTAGACCACAAACAATTGAAGAGGCAGTAGAGCTTGCCAACACTCTGACAGATGGACTGATACGCACAAGGGAAGAAAATCAGAAAAGGGACTTAGCCCAGAAGATTGCCCAAGAACTACGTTCTTGTAATTCCTATCGTAAGAAAGGAGCAGGTTCATCTTCTTCACCTCTATGTCAGTTTTGTAAAAGAAGGCATTCAGGGAAATGTACTAGGTATTGCAATTTCTGCAAACTACCAGGACGTAGGGAAGAAGAATGTAGAAGGAAAATGAACACTAAAGTATTCTTCAATTGCGGAGAAACAGGTCATATCCGACCAAACTGCCCGAAACTAGCTCCGACAACCAACAACAAGGCCAAGACAACTGAAGGACCTAAGAAGACCGCTAGAGCCTTCGTACTGACATACAAAGAAGCCGAGTTGATTCCCGATGTGATTACCGGTACGTTCCTAGTTCATGATGTCTATGCTAAAGTATTGTTTGACTCTGGCGCAAACCAAAGTTTCATAAATACTACTTTCTGTAAATTTCTCAATCAACCTATAATTAAACTTCGCCAAGTGTACACGGTGGAAACAGCAAACGGAGATTCTGTTAATATAAGCGAAATCCTTCAGGATGGAAAGATATAATTTTTAGGTCATAAATTCACAGCTAACCTATTACCAATGAATCTAGCGGATTTGATGTCGTATTGGGAATGGATTGGTTACTAGCCAACCATGCACGAATCTTGTGTGATCAAAATTCTGTTAAGATTCGTACACCAACAGGAGAAACAATCACAATCGAGGGTGACAAGCCAACAACATCTACAAAATTTATCTCTGTGATGAAAGCTGCAAGCTACGCTCGAAAAGGAGGAATAGTATATATGATCTCTGCGATCATTAGTACTAAAGGAAAAGAATTAAAAGATATTTCTGTTGTATCGGAATTCTCAGATGTTTTCCCAGAAGAACTACCATGATTACCACCCGACCGCGAGGTTGAATTTAGAATTCACCTAATACCAGGAACTGCACAAATTGCCAAAGCACCCTATCGTCTAGCACCAACGGAGATGCTGGAATTAAAGAAGCAACTAGACGAACTACTGGAAAAAGGTTTCATACAACCTAGCTCATCGCCTTGGGGAGCGCCGGTGTTATTTGTCAAGAAGAAGGATGGATCGATGCGCATGTGTATCGATTACCGGGAGTTGAATAAAGTCACAATCAAAAATCGGTACCCACTACCAAGAATTGATGATCTATTCGACCAACTTCAAGGAGATCGATTCTTTTCCAAAATTGATTTACGTTCAGGATATCATCAATTGAAAGTCCAAGAGGAAGACATTCCTAAGACTGCTTTCCGAACTAGATATGGTCATTATGAGTTTACCGTCATGGCATTCGGTTTGACAAATGCTCCAGCAGCATTCATGGACATGATGAATCGAATATGTAAACCATACCTGGATAAATTTGTAATTGTCTTCATAGACGATATACTTATTTATTCTAAAAGTAAGGAAGAGCATGCTGAACATTTAGAGACACTTCTGACATTATTGAGAGATGAAAAGCTTTACGCTAAATTCTCAAAATGTGAATTCTGGTTGCAAGAGGTACAATTTCTTGGACACATAATTAATCATGAAGGAATTCATGTAGATCCCACAAAGATCGAGGCTATTACCAAATGGAAAGTCCCTAATTAACCAACGGAAGTAAGAAGTTTTCTTGGATTGGCAGGATATTATAGACGTTTTATTCAAGATTTTTCTACAATAGCCATTCCATTAACCAAGTTAACCTGCAAATCAGTTAAGTTTGAATGGGGATCAAAACAGGAGGAAGCTTTCAAGATCCTAAAACAAAGATTAACTAATGCACCAACCCTTGCCTTGCCAGAAGGAGTTGAAGATTTCATAGTATATTGTGACGCATCAAAATTAGGATTTGGATGTGTACTGATGCAATGTCAGAAAGTGACTGCTTTTGCCTCAAGACAACTTAAGAAGCATGAAGAAAACTATACAACCCATGACCTGGAATTGGGAGCGATAATATTTTCCCTCAAGATTTGGAGACATTATCTTTACGGTAGTAAGTTTACTATATTTACCGATCATAAAAGTTTAAGATATATTTTTGGGCAAAAGGAATTAAACATGAGGCAAAGACGTTGGATGGAAATCCTCAGTGATTACGATTGTGATATTCAATATCACGAAGGAAAGGCTAATGTAGTAGCTGATGCTCTAAGTTGAAAGTATCATGAGAAGCCAAAAAGAGTACGTGCTCTCAGATTAAATCTGCAGATAGATTTAATAGGACAATCAAAGAAGACCCAGGAGATAGCTATCACGGATGATTCTGAGGGAATGAAGGGAATGATAAAAGAATTAAAACAAGGAACAGATGGAATATGGAGATTCCATAAGAAAAGAATTTGGGTACCTATCCAAGGAAATTTACGAGACATAATTTTAGAAGAAGCTCATAAATCCACATATACGTTACATCCTGGAAGCAACAAGATGTATCAAGATTTAAAGAAAAATTATTGGTGGATAGGAATGAAAAAGGACATTGCAAGTTATGTTTCTAAGTGTTTAACTTGCTCACAGATTAAAGCTGAACATCAGAAACCTTCAGGCTTACTCCAGCAATTACAAATGCCAGTTTGGAAATGGTAATTGATAACAATGGATTTTTTTACCAAACTACCCAAGACGCGAAAATGTAACGACACAATCTGGGTGATTGTGGACAGACTAACGAAATCTGCACATTTCTTACCCATGAAAGAAACTTTTGGTATGGAACGATTAGCTAAGTTGTATGTAGATGAAATAGTTTCACTACATGGAATCCCTTTATCTATTGTGTCTGACAGAGATAGTCGATTTACTTCTCATTTTTGGACAAGTTTTCAAAAAGCTATGGGAACTCGATTAAATTTAAGTACAGCTTATCATCCTCAAATAGATGGACAAAGTGAAAGGATGATTCAGACACTGGAAGACATGCTTAGAGCCTGTGTAATAGACTTTGGAGGAAGTTGGGACGATCATTTACCATTAATTGAATTTTCTTACAACAACAATTATCATACAAGCATTAATGCTGCACCATTTGAAGCACTCTATGGACGAAAATGCCGAACACCTGTATGCTGGGCAGAAATAGGGGAAAAATAATTGTCAGGACCGGAGATTGTACAAGAAACAACTGACAAGATAATTCAAGTCAAGGAAAGACTGAAAACAGCCCGAGATCGCCAAAAGAGTTATGCAGTTCATCGTCGAAATCCATTGGAATTTCAGGTAGGAGATAAAGTATTGCTAAAAATTTCACCTTGGAAAAGAATTGTCAGATTTGGTAAACGAGGAAAGTTAAGCCCAAGGTATGTTGGACCTTTCAAAATCATCAAACGCATTGGACCAGTAGCTTATCAGCTACAGCTACCTGAAGAAATGGCAGGAGTACATGATGTATTTCATGTATGTAACCTAAAGAAATGTCTAGCCGATGAATCATTAATAGTACCCCTTCAAGATGTAAAGGTAAATGAGAAGCTGAAATTTGTTGAAAGGCCTATACAAATTGAAGATAGAAAGACCAAGAACCTCAAGCATAAAAGGCTAATACTGGTCAAAGTAAAATGGAATTCAAGAAGAGGACCAGAATATACATGGGAACTGGAATCAGAAATGAAGCGAAAGTATCCTTACTTATTCCAGTAAATCTTGAGGACGAGATTTAAATCAAGGTAGGAGGATGTAACAACTCTCCAAAATACCCTAAAACAATCCATAATCGTAGCCCCAGATACACGCAGCGAGACCCGACGCGAAAAACGAAAAATTTTCAGCAGGACATCCCAGGCGACACGCGCCAGAATCCATGGCATCTCCCGCGATGCGCGGGAGAGTGTCAGGACATGTGGCCTCTGAACGCGACGTCTGGCGAAGCTATGCATGCAACGTAGCATGTCTAGGCAATATAGGCTTCCCACGCGCCACGCGAGGGAGTCCCAGGAGGCTGGCGCGATGCGCGGGAGGTGTCAAAATTGGGTATAAGAAGGCAGTTGTGGGACAGAAGCTGTTGCTCAAAATCGTTCGTATAAACTCTGTATCATCATTTCTTTGTCGATACCCCCTAAACCTGCGAAGCATTGCCCTGTTGTAATTGTTTTAACCCTAATCACTGATTCAATACTCTACCCGATTGATCTAAAATCCAACAACGGATGCCAAAGTAATGCCCGTTAATAAGGCTATGCTTTGTTAACTACGTTGGGGTTTTGTCTCGGGAAGTATTATTAATGTTAAGTTGGGTTATTGCACTAACACATGTTGCATTATAATATTATTAGGAAGCCAGGAATAGCACCAGGAAGCTCTAAAGTTAAAAACCTAAATCCACAAAGTGAGTCATTCTCTCTTTTTACCAAATTGTTTTACAAAACCCTAAATGTTTTCGAGTTGTATTTACAGTGATTAAGTTTTTGCTAATCTGCAATTACTGCCGGTATGTGGGGTTTTGTATACACTACTGAGTCTAGCGTCACTGTTGGACAAAGAATTAGCCAATAGTGGTATGACCACAATCATTGTAACTGCCAACGTGACAAATACTGATTGAGTTTTTGTTAGATAAAAGCAATGTAATTACCCTTGATACTGTGAAATATAACCATGTGTCTTTTTATAAAAACGAATGAACTCACCAGTATTTTTAACTGACCAAAATGTTTTTAAACCACGTTTCAGGTAACTTGCTGTGAAAGTCATAGAAGCCAGCTATGGAGCACTGAAGGCTTAAATAAAGTGGCTATGACTACCTGAATAAATGAAGAACTTATATTTTTGTTAATTAGGGTTTATCCCTATAAAACATTTTAATGGAATATGGGTTTATCCCATTTGTTTAATACTAAAACTTTGGTGTTTGAGAAACTCTGAATTTATTTTCCTAACATCGATCCTGATGATATTTTCCGCTGCCAAATTAATAAAAACCGGTACCACTTGACTGTCTTGTGGCAACCGCTCCCAGGGTAGGGGTCGGGGGCCGTGACATTGTGCATCATTCTCTTTGAGAAATCTTTCCAAGTAGGAGGTGGTTTTGCAATAATGATCCCTACTTGAAAAATTTCTGGCAGGGGAATAGAAAGTGCGGTCAATTTGTTAACAAGAACTTGGAGTTCATGCACTTGCTCCAGGATTGACTTGTCATCAACCACTTGAAAGTCTAAGTACTTGGAAATAAGGTATTTGTTGGTACCTTCTTCATATGCCTTGTACTTATCTTCCAAAGCTTTCCACAGTTCTCTAGCACTTGTTACCGGCGTGTACATGTCATAGAGACGATCCGAAAGAGAATTTTCGATGTGGCCAAGGCAAAGATCTTCAGCTTCCTTAAGGACAAGTCTTTGCTTTGCCAAATCTTGATTCAGGACCTCTCCAGCCTCAAGAGGAGGGTCTTCAGGGATTGCGGGCAAGTTTGGATCAAGGATATAATAGAGTTTCAACACAACTAGCATGAACTTAACCTTGTCCGCCCAACGGGCCCAAAGGCTTAAATAAAGTGGCTATGACTAGCTGAATAAATGAAGAACTTATGTTTTTGTTAATTAGGGTTTATCCCTATAAAACATTTTAATGGAATATGGGTTTATCCCATTTGTTTAATACTAAAACTTTGGTGTTTGAGAAACTCTGAATTTATTTTCCTAACATTGATCCTGATGATATTTTCCGCTGCCAAATTAATAAACACCGGTACCACTTGACTGTCTTGCGGCAACCGCTCCCAGGGTAGGGGTCGGGGGCCGTGACATTGTGCATCATTCTCTTTGAGAAATCTTTCCAAGTAGGAGGTAGTTTTGCAATAATGATCCCTACTTGAAAAATTTCTGGCAGGGGAATAGAAAGTGCGGTCAATTTGTTAACAAGAACTTGGAGTTCATGCACTTGCTCCAGGATTGACTTGTCATCAACCACTTGAAAGTCTAAGTACTTGGAAATAAGGTATTTGTTGGTACCTTCTTCATATGCCTTGTACTTATCTTCCAAAGCTTTCCACAGTTCTCTAGCACTTGTTACCGGCGCGTACATGTCATAGAGACGATCCGAAAGAGAATTTTCGATGTGGCCAAGGCAAAGATCTTCAGCTTCCTTACGGACAAGTCTTTGCTTTGCCAAATCTTGATCCGGGACCTCTCCAGCCTCAAGAGGAGGGTCTTCAGGGATTGCGGGCAAGTTTGGATCAAGGATATAATAGAGTTTCAACACAACTAGCATGAACTTAACCTTGTCCGCCCAACGGTATAGTTCTGGCCATCGAATCTGTCCAACTTGACAAACTCTTGATTCATGAATTTCAGATTAGTTGTTGGTAGTTCACCATCCATTAGTTCTGTTGATTAAACACAAAATAAAATCCTTTAAGAATGTTGAAAATAATTTAATCAATCAGAAAATTAATATTAAATTATTAATTACCGAGTTATTGGCCAAACCAGCTTATTCCAACATGAGCAAACTGATTGAAGAAAGGTAGAAGGAGACTGTCCCGTTATCGGACGAATTAAAGAACACAAAAATTAAAACCAACCTGGCGATTAGGAAGATGATCCTTTGAACTGCACAGATGATTCCTGTCCTTAAAGGATTTTACGCGCTCGTATTGCTGTGAGCTGCAGCGTAAACTCCCAGGATTTAACGTAGAACTGATCTGGTATTCCAACAACAACGAAAACCAGAAAACACAGAAGCTGAAGAAGAAACTGATACAGAGATGGGAGCTGCAAATATGTGTGCTTTTATGGGTAGCAGGATGCCTTTATTTATAGCTGTGATTATAAAAGAGAATGAGAAAAACGGGGAATGGGATAACCATTATCAACCAGATTCAAATTCGAATTGCTGGAGATAACTCATACGAATTCGAACCAGTAGAGATAACCCTCACTGTCTCGAATTCATCTCTATCCCAATCTTTATCTCATTCGATCCGCAGTTCCACATCCGAACCTAGTTAAAAACAAAAGCTCCTCAGCTCCTAGCGACGATGCGTACGTTCGAACCTCAAACGCGCCCATTCGCGAGCTCGCGGCTCGGCTCGGCGCACGTGTGGCCTTGACCCACTTCTCAACCCATCTAACTTTAGTGGCCCATAAGGAGCAATCCCTTATAAACCACTTAATGTTCACTTCCCTTACTAATGTGAGATGGAGGAAACATACCAACTTGTATATTCTCTATTAAAATTTCCAATAGTCGTGTTATGCATTTCAGAAATACATAATTGACCTGAAGTGTTAATGTTGTTAATGGAGTGACAAGAGTTGTAAACAACATAGTTTCAAATGGTTAGTTTTACTCTAATAAGTGTTTTGATCTTGATTGTTCACATGGAAGGATTAAGTATTGGGCTTGGTCACTTAATCGTGGAGCAAGCCTCATTGAGTAAATGATAAAACCCTGCAAAAAGTTTTCCAAACCCATCTATCCTTTCCGGGTTAGTGACGGTTGAAAGTTTGAGGTTTTTAAGTTTTTTTTATTTAAAATTTAATTAAAGAGTCATTTTATATTAGTTTTACAATTAATATTTATTTATTAGTGTTAAAATTAAATTCCATATGATTTGACAAAAGTTTGAGATTAAATGTGTAATTTAAGAATCATATAAAAAGTATATCTATATAATTAACAAAAATAATAAAGAATTAAATGTTAGAAAACAGAATATGATGGTATTTGAACTTATTTCACATCCCAACCGCAAAATTTATTGGAGAGTAAAATCCTCAAAGCAATTAAGGGTTGTTGAAATATTTATATCAATGGTAACAGTCACTCAACTTTCTGTAAAAACAAAATTTCTTATTCTTTTCCGATCTTTTATTAAACGAACAAATGTAGTGTAAGCGAACTTTCCGTCGAACGATTCGCTAAACGTTTAGTTCATTTGCAACCCTAAATGTGAATTCAAATATTTCTAGATGTAAGGTTATACTGTATTGAAGACCACCCGTAACGATTAATGCCCCCTAAAAGGCATTTTACGTCACTTAAGTATCATAACACCCATTTAAAAATTGTGTAATTATTACCGTCCCTGCCCTTTCAATCATTACTTTTCAAAAAAAATCTCCGTATTTAGAGTTATCCTAAAAACGCTACTCTTTCTATATGCTCCTATAACGCCCAGAGATACGGTGTTGAGGGCGTTATTAAACCCCTTCACACGCCTATAATGCCCATTAAACATGAGCTAAGTGTAAAAAGGTGTTGCTAAAAGTAATAAATTAATAGGTTTTTGTTAATGTTAAATAAGTTAAAGAGTTAAATTGGCATTCTTTGCTTTAAATTAAAATTGTTTATTAAATGAACATATCTTATCTTAATTCACTTTTTGTATTCATAGACGTAAGACAAAATAGTTGTTAAGATTTAAACAAGTGTATAAGTCCTTTTATGTACCTTGGCGTTTGAGAATAGCTTGCATTTTTTTTTTATAGTTTTGGTCTAGATATAAGAATATAAATTTGTTTGCGAGTTAATATTCACACACCTATTATCTCTATCTCTTATACATAGATATATATTATATATATAAAGAGAAATGGGGTGAAAAAATGTGTAAGAATAAAATATAAGGGTGTGGATTTGTTTAACAAAGTGTTTACACATAATATTTTCTAGTAGACCCTTAATAGAAACGAATATAAGAGAATTATATGGTGAACAATTGAAGCTTTATTTTCATCAATGCGTCTCCATAAGCATTTTTGTCAACAATTTAATGCATATGAAACCTTAATTTTATTTAATACCTCATAGAAAATAGAAAAAAAGATTGTCATTCGATGATTTTAAATGACACCAATTTCTAACTTTTTTCCAAGGTTGATCATAAAGAAAAACTTCACAATTCTTAACCGGACCATTATCTTCAATCTCAATCGTTAGTTGCCAATTCATGCCGCAGACAATTTGGGTGTAACCTTTCGTAACGTCGACAAACTTCAAAGTATCATTCAACTCCTTGTTGTGTTCTTCAACTGCAAACTTTGCTACATCTACACGACTGGATCATCCGGGCTAGCGATTTCTAGCCAATTGCCAACCGTCTTTTGACCGTTCTCGGCGAAAGAGACCCTACAAAAAGAACACTTGATAAAAGAGGGAGTATGATCATGACATACGTTACATGGTGATTGTATTCCATTTCTAATAACTATTGAGTTTTTGAGAAGAACTCGACAGAAATAGATGGATGTATGAAACACATTATTGTTTATGGCATTTAAAGAAATGCATATCACATATATTTATTGCACCATTAAATTTAAATGTGTTTGTATACATAAAGATGTCAAGTCAACATTTTTCTCAAAAGAGTCAACCAAATATCATTTAATAGGTGGTTATCTAACACATTTTTTAACAATGTATAATTCAAAATTTTGACATGCTTATAAATTATAAATATGAGATTTACTTAATATATCATAAATATTAATATATGATTTTGTAAAAGTAAGTAGAAACAAGAAATTTGTAAAATTACAAATTGTGGTGTAATATAATCGAAGGGAAATGATCCATTAAAAAGTGGGTTTTGCCTAAGTAGTTTAAGAAAAATTATGGAGATGTCATATGATACTCCTTATAAGTAGGATAAAAAGTATTTTGGTCATAAAACACAAACTTTTACCTTTTTGTTTTCTAAAAAATAGAACACACACAAAAAAAAAAGCTAGCACAAAAATCCAGCATAAAAATATAGCACAAGAAAATCAAACACAAAAAATCTAGTATAAAAAATCAAGCACAAATATATAGTAAAAAATAAGCATAAAAATGCTATACAATATAGAAATACAACCCAATTTTTTGGGTTTTTTAATTGTCATATTTTATATAACAATAGGGTACTCAAATTAAAGATAGAAAAATAATTGATTTTGCGATGCAATTTTTTTCTTAAAAAATAATGTTGTATAAAAAAGTTATAATCGTTTAAAAAATGAGAGAGATGTGCATATGCCTTACATGTGGAGAGAGAAAATCAATAAATATGCAATTGAAAAAAAACCCTTAGGGACTATTTAATAACTTCTGAATGGTAAGTGTTAATCAGTAAAAGGTTTGAACCATTAACTGCTGAACGAATAAAAGGTCTGAACGATTAAAAATTACTATAATGCTTAACCATTCAGAAGTAAATGTCTGGCCTCAGCCTTAGTATAATGGTTAACCATTCAGAGACAAATGTTTAAACCATTTAAATATCTGCTCGCAAGACGATAGATGCTGAATGATTGACGATAACAGAGAGAAAAATAAATTAAGATAAAGTCACGTGTTATAAATGATTTTAGTTTACTAGAGTATTTAAATCAAGATTTTTATTTGTCTTTTTTAAGGTTTGTTTGGATATAGTCTGAATTTTCTTTTTAATTTCTTTAGCAACCGTGGAAGGTTCGTGT
This sequence comes from Scalesia atractyloides, assembly GCA_947069175.1. Taxonomy (NCBI): domain Eukaryota; kingdom Viridiplantae; phylum Streptophyta; class Magnoliopsida; order Asterales; family Asteraceae; genus Scalesia; species Scalesia atractyloides. The sequence continues at coordinate 11,312,555 of CAMTDV010000006.1, read as the reverse complement.
AACTTCAACGGGTCATAAGAATAAAATTGTTGTATCATTTGTTAGTGAAACATTAAACAACAACCAATCTGATGTTGGCTTTTGCTGTTTGATTTTTCAATAATGGCTTCTAAACAGATGTTACTAATTGGCACTGCTATTATGGAAAATTTTACAGGGGTTGTTTGACAACTTCTGAATGATTAAGTGTTATTAATAAGAGATCTAAATTATTAAGTGTTGAACCAATAAGAAGTCTGAACAATTAAGAGCCAACATAATGCTTAACCGTTTAGATGTAAATGTCTGACCAATTAAGATTAGATGTCTAAACCATTCAGACTCAGTATAATATTTAACAATTCAGAGACAAATGTCTAAACCATTCAGACATCTGCTCGTGAAACAAATAGTCTGAAGCATTAAGTGTTGAGCCAGTAAGAGTTCTGAACCAATAAGAGCCCCATTAAGAGCTAACAAACAGCCCTTACTGCTTTACAAGTTCACAATCCGTGATTAAGTTTATAAAAAACTTTATCTCTTCTTATAGCGAAGATATTTAATATGTCATACTTTTTGTATGACTTTAATTACGTATTATTCATAAGGGAAAATATCACAAAATAGTAACCAAGCTTTAAAAATGTTCTAATCAGGTCACTCATATCATTTTTGTCCCAATTAGATAACTTAACATTGAAATCAAGCCATGTCTTTTTTTCCATGTGTCAAGAAAAAAATGAAGCATAAGATGTTGGGATCGGATTATTTTAATATATGAAATTTTATTTATTAAAATAAAAACACTTTAATTATATTAAAAATTAAAAAAAGTTACAATCCATGTCATCACTTGACCTTAGCATCAAATAAAAGGGAAAAAAGAAACAAAAATCCACATCGCCACGGTTACCCATGAAATGGATGAAAACCCTTAATTTCAATGAAAAACGAATGTTGAGCGAACTGATTTGAACACTTTTGAAACTTGGGTGCCCAATTGAAGCACTTTTAAAACTTGGTTACTATTTTACAAAGTTACCCCATTCATAAGTATTTTTAATATAGGTAACTTTCTCGATCCTGGGAAGCAATCCTGAGTGATAACCTAGTATTACATAAATGTAATAATGGTTGTAAAACAAAGTCTCCAAGGCCGACTACCCCAAGTAGTTGGCTATACGGTAGGTTGCTGATGCGACTTTCTTTAACTCCACCTAATTACTCGGAATCGATCAAACCCTGTCAACCTCGGCCAAAATCGGATCTAGTAGGTTAACTAGGGCCGAGTTTGACTTAAAAAAATAAAACATAATTTATTTGTCTAGCATATTAAAGAATGAATATCATTTTCTCGTATTTTATTATAAATATTAGTAAATTTATGTTATGTGACATATATTTAATTTTCGAGAACTAATTTCTTTATAATTAAACATGTCCGGGTACTCCCCGAATACTCTTCGCTTAGGCCGAGTACTTTCAACTCCCATATACACTATATCATATATTGCATGAAATATATACCACATATATGCAACATACCATAAACTGCATATACGTAGCATACATGATATTACAAGTTGAAGTGGAGTAATATGATAAGTTTAGAAACGCAATACATGATATTGTTAGTTTAAGTCGAGTTTAAGGCTATAGGGTATGGGATGGTGGTTTGAGTTGATTGGAATGTCACGGTCCGGTCAATTTAAAACATTTATAACTCCTAATTACCTCAAACAAATAGTTATTGGTAGTCAGGGTGTCGAATCACAAAGAGTTGTTGAAATGTGTCAGGATTCAGATAGTTATTGGTTTAGAATAAATTATGAAACTTGCTAATTTATAGTTATTGTTTGTTTGCTTGGTTTGAAAAAATGTCAAATTAATGGACAAATTACTACTCACTACGAAAATAGGTTTGTTGATTACAATTGCAAAAACTTGATTACTTGATTAAAATAAAAAACTGGAACAAGGTTCACACCCAATTCGAAATTGCAAGACCTAGGCTTCCTACACATTTTAGATTCAATTTCTAACGGGTTTTGTGTTACGAGGCTTAGGTGCCGATAACTATCAACGTCAAAATGAACGGACAAAATGTCACACCCCTATTTCCATGTGTAACCCGGTGGACCCGGTTGGGGAATATCGTGACATAGTTGATAACATCATAACCAATCAACACAGCACAGCGGAAGTCTTGGATTAAAATTACTATTACAAACCGAGTGTTTAAAGTTCAAATAATAAATACATGGCTTGTAACGGATCGAAAATAAATATATACAAAGTATTTGTTCAACAGACTTCAGGCAACTAAGGACTTGCAAAATCCTCTTATGTTACTACCAAGCAGCTCTCGACCTATTTCGCGTTGTCACCTGTAACTTGATCTTTTGAAAATACGTCAGTTTTCACTGGTAAATACTAATAACCGACACATTTTGAAAATATTTCGAAAATGGTTTAAGTGCACTTGGAACATTTTATAAATAACTTTGGATAGTTCAAAATGACATTGTTTACAGTTTTACATGTTTGTCAATACATATGGGGTCCGGTGCCAAAACCGAATAACCTGATTAACCGACACGCCGCTTAAATAATCCACCAATGGGATTTAATATTTTATTTGCATTAGCATCTTACAGGTGTATGCCTACACCCCGCGCTTAAGGTCATGGCGATTAATAACTTAATGAGCCAAGGATATCTCAGACACGGTCGAGTTAACCCCCAATGTTTAAGTTATCAAACAATACAGAATAAAACGGGTTATGAAGATTTAGTAAATCACAATCCGATAACATGATCCCATACCCGACCAAGCTGCATTAGTATGCCGTATCCCAAGCCCGTATAAGGAAAATATGCTAAAAGTTTTTACCTGAGCTAATTCTTCAGTAAAGTTAATAACTCAGCCGGTAATCAAAAAGTAAGCTTAGATGACAATCTACCGGAAGGCAGTCTGGAATGATGGTATTTTAACCAATTAGAATGCTAACGGTCCTATCTACATCATAGACTCGGATCGGCTAGCTTAAATGAGATATTTACGGTACTAAATGCTAGATTAAGCGATGACCGGAGTAGAATGTAGTTTAAACCCGAAAAGTACTAAGACTTGTTTAATATGGGTAAACATATTACATTCTGGATTTTGATATGAAAATGATAAGGTTAAACTCGTTTCGGTTAAACTACGTAAACTAGTCACGTAGGCTTAACCTTACGCGTATAAGCGAAACCGGGTAACCGGATGAGTCGTATACAACTTCCATATGTCATTATATTTAAAACATGTTGTAATATCAGTAGGATATCAACATGTATGCCCGTTATAATTTTAAAATCAAGTTACGCCTCAAAAGGGCGTTTTGGTCATTTTATGACTTATAAAAGGAGCTTGCAAGTAAACTGATGTCATGGTTATAAACATTCTATAAAAATGATTTAACTTATGATGTTATATCAGTAGGATATCAAGTATACGTGTGGTTTATAGTTTAAGACCAAACTATGCCTCGAAATGGCATTTTGGTCATTTCACACATCACTTGACGAATTATTTGGGAATCTGAGTTTGGATTGTGTACCTACTGTAAATATGTATAAAATAAATTTTGAAATCAGTAGGTACCAAGTCTTGATGCTCTAATATGGTTTTAAACCACACTATGCACCGAAATGGCGATTAAGCCGCTAAATGACGATTTAAAAGATGTTTGAGTAAAACTGTGGTTATGATCTGATTTATATGATGGAAATATGTCATATAATATAATACATCAGTAGGAAAAAGGTTTTGGTTCATTAAAATGATTAAAACCCATTTAAAGTGCCAAAAGGGCAATATCGTCATTTAAGGACATAATACATAGACTTGTGTACAAACTGAGTTTACAACCTGAATCGCGGGGTCTACAAGACACAAAGTACTTGTAGGAGCAACCATTACCATCGACATTTTTTTTCTTATGATGCTCTTCACTCTTTCTTATACTCTTCACATTTGAAGAGTGTGCCTCACTCTTCTTTGGTTTTGAGTGGCTAGGCTGAGATTGAGGGTTAGAAACAGGCTTGGAGCGAGAAGCACTCGACTCAGGTTTTCGTGCAGACCTATCATTCAAGGCCTTTCCAATTTCTGCGACAATAAGGTCTCTTAAGTCATTCTTACTAATGATGATATTCTCATTGGCATCATCGTTGTTGCGTTTGCTATTAACTTCATTAGAATCCACTATCGTTGAAACTTACTTCTAAATATCGAGATGAATTTGGTCAGTTGCTATGGTGTACTCTTTTCACGACATGGTTCTATGACCATACATAATTTAGATAAAAGATGTGATATATATATATATATATATATATAAACTAGGTCTCAAAGGACCATTATAGGCATTTATGGATTGGATATAGTCCAAAATTTATCAGACAGTGGACCAAATGTCACTATTGTCATTGTCACTAGGGACAATATATCACTGTACATTGGCTTTACACTACCATTGAGTGTTTGAATGTTTGGCCAGGATCTAATTTGATCATTTAGGCGATAGGGTGTGAACATTGTCATTACCCAATTGATTAATGTGACAATAGTTATCACGGGAATTTAAGGGTTAACTCCACATTGTGAGTTTGTCATAGAGAATTGATAAAATTTTGGAAGTTGAACATTGTTCACCTTTGCTAGACAGAAGGTTACCACCAAAATTTTCATTTGCCAATTTAATTAATCATAGTCATTGGCTGATAGATCTTTGGATAATATAGCAGATCAATAAAACTTGAATAAAATCATAATGATTGATTGAATGAAATATATAACAAAGAAAATTTTAATACAAAGAACATTACATAGTTGCCTAAATATAGGACTTTGAAATAACAATAGTAGTACACGCAGGAACCTTAAAAGAAATAGCTATGTCCTCGCAGGGACTTTTTGGAATTTAAAATTACATAAATGAAAATACAAAACTACTCATCCTTCCTTCCTTTCACAGCCTTATAGAGTCTCTTGATAAATTTGGTTGTTTTTTTCTCTGACTTCTTAACTTGTTGCCGCATTTCCCTGACCTGATCTAAGGCCTCATTAATAGCCTCGAGGGTAATTGCGGTTGGGGTTGAGGCTGAGGTGGAGGTGGTTGTGTAAGGTCACCTAACCCAAGATCTCACTCAGCTAAAGCTACCAACAGGTGTGTGGAATCCACCTGATGAACTACTACTGCAAATGAAACAAAGAATGGATGGTTTGATGGAGAAATCAAGAATACACAGAGTATTCTTGATGTAGATGGTGAATGACGTCACTCACAAAGGCAGCCTCCAGAAAAAATACACACACAATGATTAGGGCACAGATTTCCACAAAGAAAACGTTGTCTTGTCTATTCCATTAAAGGCATATATATACAAGACCGTCTCCGGACAACAAATATATCTGGAGATCACATAGAAAGGCCCAAAGGCCCACTAAGTACAAAACTCGGACTCCCTCAACATCTAAGGGATCCCGGACATAATCTGGGCAAAACTCGGACTCCCATATATCTGGGAAGTCCGGATACATAGTTTCTGTCAACTAAACTCGGAGCATGGTTACACATAACCATCTCCGGACAAAACAAACTCAGAGACACTAAATTGTTTAACAAAGTTACATAACAGACCCTGAACAACATAAAACTCTGCACATATTACACAAAAGATGTAATTACAAACTCCCCCTTAATGTGTGCAGATCTTGTGACTTGATCTTTCATCCATCCATTGAGTACTCACTTCCGGACCATACTTGGTTCTTTACACAGAACTGAACCGCTTTGATGAACTGAACTGTAAGCTCCCGATCTTCCTTGCAGTACTGAAAAGCTAGACGTCTAAGCTTCTTCAGATGCTCCTCCTTCAAATTCACCAACCAGACTGGATCAAGAATCCTTAGAATTTCTTTTGATGAGTCCTTTTGAGTGATGAGCACTTCACCTGTCTTTCCATCTAAATACCAGAAGCCGATCTCTTTAATCTTATCAAGGTCAAACTTCCTCAGAGGATCTTGCGAACACATCTTGCTGGAGGGTACACAACCTTCCATTCTTCTTTTCCAGTGAATTTGTTCAACGACTTGACTCCTCACCCGACTGCAGGTTTGAAGATTTTCCACTTGCTATCCCTGCTTTCAGCAATCAGATGAGGGATTAATCCTCTAATACTCCCGACATTGGTGTGATTGTTTAAATCCAAGGAAGCTAGATGATGAAGATCTCTGGCAGGAAGAGTTCGAAGGAACTTTGGCCATGGACGGAAGTACTGAACCCCGTCAGTTCGTTTTATCATCACTAAACTGTGTTGTTCATCAAAATCCCAACTCCGTATTTGCCCGGAGTATTCACCTCGTGTATTCAAGTACCTCTTTCGTTGAGTTTCATCGGGGATAGGTCTAAACCATTTATGAGCCAAGCCTCAAATATTTTTCGGAATATGTATAGGATTTTCAATCTCATCTGGAGGGACATCTCCGAAGACAAAGCTTCTCAAGGCATCAAACTTTGAATTTAGGGATTCATACTCAATTTTTCCACCTTTGCCTGTTTTGATAAACTGAAACTTTGTCAGATCATCATCCGTCTTCTAATCCTCCACCAACTCTTCAACTACATCACCTTCGTCCAGCTCTAGATCCACAACTAGATCCAATTCAGAATCCGATACAACATCAATCTGTATTCCCCAGACCTTTGTCTCTGGCTGTAGCCCCCGAGGATTCCCCTTCAGTGTGAGCTTGATTTGCAGTTTCAGGAGCATGTGTACTCCTTGGCTGCTCCCCCTGAGTTGCTGTATCAGGATCCTTGTCGAGATCATCTCTGATTTTCTTCAACTCATCAAGCTTGCATTGAGCTTGAACCTGGAATTCAGAATTCGAGTTTTCCCCCTGAGCAGCAAGGAGAGAAACAAGATCCGAAACTATCTGGATGAGTTGATCAGCTGCTGTAGACAAAGTTACCTGCCGTTTAGTTACCTTCCCCAGCTGAACACCTTGCTCTTTACACAGAGAAAACAAGAATAACATTTGCTTCTCCCTCCTAGCATCCTTTTGCTTGAGATAATTTAACTCCCTTTCCTGACTTTGAGTCTGTTCTCTATGCTCTTGCAGTACAGAGGCAACATCTTTGAACTGATTTTGCATAAAGGTAGGGAATGACACTTTTGAAGAGTAGTGCCTGGAGCAAAGGGGCGAGGAACTGACAATCCTGGAGCAGAAGGACGAGGTGCTGAAGGTCTTGAACCTGTGGAGCGAGAAACAGACGGACTGGGACTGTAAGCTATTTTCGGACGAACTTGACGAGATGTCGTACCAGCAGACTTAGAGGAAGAAGGCTTTGACCTCTTTTTGCTAGAGGGAATTGGAGTCACCTGAGGATTTGGACGAACAAAAGTTTGAGATGAACCAGGTGGCATACCCAGGAAAACTGGAGGTAACGGAGGCATAGAAGACAAATCAGATCGAGCAAACACATTGCTTTCACTACGGGAAGAAGATGCAGATCCAAACAAAGGTATTGCTAGTACTCCAGAAGACGTAAATACCATAGATGATCCCATAGAGGTAGCAACACTTACTGACTTAACACACGTCAAAGAGGGAATCGCTGCAGTAAGAGATGGTAGAGAGATCGAGCTACCTAGGATAGAAGTAAAAACAGCTCCAGAACACACTTCAACCCCTGAGACTGGCGATTCAGAAGTTCCACGAACTCTTCGACGTTGGTAAGTTTTCAGAGGAGGACCAATATTAATACGCTCAGCATCTGGTGGACGTCGATCTTCATCATCAGAGGATGACGACGAAGACGAGGGGAGACCTGTAAGATAGTCCAGATCATGTACCTTCGAGTTCCACGCATCTAACTTAGTGGCCCATTCGGAAGAGGGACCGAAAGAGGTAACTTTTGCGTGAAACAAGTCAAGCTTCTCCTGTTCTGACGTAGAAATACGATTATACAATCCTTTAAAAACCAACTTCAAGTAACTCTGCTCAGATAACATATCTTCTCCAGATTCATCAACAATTTGTTTTCCTTTATCTGTTGCTCTAGAAGACGGACCAGCTTGAAGAGCTGCATCAATCTCTAACAAGAGGGGATCAGTTTCCTCCAAAGTACTGGAGGTGGAAATCGTACCAACAGGCATTTCTCTCAAAGGCTCAGCCATAACAGGCTCATCATCATGTGCAGGCTCATCAACTTGCGGTTCATCGACCGGTGGTTGTTGAAGATCAACCGGAGGTTGAACAACCACAGGGGTCTTGAATTACAGGAACATCCTCAAAAACATCAGCAATCCCATTTTGAATATTTATCCAAACCTAATCATTATCAGGATTATAATTCTCTTGAACAATCGCACCAATCAACGGATGAGGAACAAGGAGAACATTAGCATGCTTAGTTTCTCTCGCTTCAGCACAATCCTTGAAAATACGAGTATGCATTGGAGTTTGAGCATAGGCGGGCAATAACGGATCAAACACTAAGTTCGGTAGTAGGTGGCAAAAGATAATTGATAAGAATCAAGGATACAGGATCATCAACCTCTTATCATTATGATGAAGACCGATGTGTGTTTTAAGGTCATCAAGAATCATGCGAGAGAAGTTGTACGGCTGATTGAAAGTTAAACCGATCATAGCAGATAGAAAGTCATGCCCCATTCCATCCATGCCAGACTTGCGGAGAGCCATACACTGCATGATAACATGATAGAAGTACCTCCATTGCCCTATGACCATTCCCTTGAAGATTTGCTTCTTCTTAAAGGAGCCCACATATCCAAAAGCTCTAGCTCCTCTTTCACGAATACCCTTCACATAACATGTATCTCCTTGATCTAGATTACCAAACTGTAATGCGGCTTGAATAACTTCTTCAGTGATCACAATTTGACTACTGTGAATTGTTGCTTCAATAGAGTTATTCACTACATGCGCCGTTCGCCAGAAGTCTTGGATGTATGCACGAACTTGATGAATGTTTTCTGAAATAGCGAAACTTATTTGGGAATTTCGAAGAAAACGAATAATATCAGCATATTCTGTAGCTCCATGAGCATTTTCGTCTAGTATGGCAATCTGATTATGAAATCTGAAAAAATTTCGAACATGCACATTTGCTGCTGCAGTTGGTTGGGCCACTTGAGGCTGTTCCTGTTGAACTTCTGGATTATCTTCTAACTGATCTGCCATAACTGAAATATATATACATTCATGCACAAGACACGTCCATTAGGTAAAGTAGTAAGACAATATAGAAGAACACAGCATGCAGATATACATCAGTAACTTATTCACAAGATACTAACTGTAGAACAACACATAGCAAGTCCCAACATACTGCAAACTCGGAAAATAGTTTAGACACACAATAATGGTAAATAAACTATAAACTTGGAGAACATAAGGCAATGACATCAAATCCGGGGATGCCATAACCCGGAGAACATAAGGTAATAGCATCAAACCCGGAAAACAGTATACCCGGAGATAACTAAAATCCGGAAATAAGCCTCAGGAGAGCATTTCCCCGAAGAGACCATCTGATCAACAGAGATAACCCGGATAGGTTATATCCCGGAGACACCAAAATCCAGAGATAAACCTCAGAAAAAAAATCCTGAATTAACAAGGTTGTATATTTTCACTGAATTTGTCTGTTATATCGCCAAACTTACGGAAATACACGGACAACACTCTCCATCATATAAACACTTCAAAGTAATAATTTGCAAAGATCAAAAAGTGCATATTTCAAAAATCATGAATCTTCCTCAAGAAGACATCACCTCAAAAACTCCCGCCAAGAACATGAAAAGAAACCTGACAGATTTTCAAGTGTTTATACCAACGATTTTTAGTGAAAAATATGAATGTGAAGGGAAACTCACAGCACAAATACAACTTAAACAGCAACCTAGTACCTCTTTCCTTCATATTTCCTTTTAAAAGGCAAGAACACCCAACATAAGAACAATACTTCAAAACCCCCCAAAGTCAAGAACAATCTATTCTAAAACACCAGAATCAACCATTTGAACCAAAAACTGAAATCCTATCATAACATACACAGACTACCAACGAGACATTCATTAACATTAATTCAAACACTAAGTTAGAACATTTTTCAAACCTAGAAATCTCTTATCACCACAAAATTGATGATTTTGCACAAGAACTCAAGTAGAGATGCATATCTTTCAAGTTTAGAAGCAAGATCTTACAAGATGAAGTAACATAAACTATTATCTCAGATCTTTAAAGGGTTTCTTCAAGTGGGTTTTTGTGAGAAAGAAACAGAGGAGAGGATGCAGAGAATAAGTTACTGACCGTTTAAAGGGCTTATATAGCAACAAAAATCCGGAAAAACATGAACTCATAACCCGGACCCTAAATAACCCTACCAAACCCAGAAAATATGAACTCCATAAAATCCGGAAAACATGACCACCATAACTCGGACCCTAAATATATCTACCAAAACCCGGAACAATCCCTTAAACAAGAGAGAAACCCGGACACGCCTCTTAAATCAGAACTCACGACAAAACCCGGAAAAGATTTAAAAATATATACTTTGTGAAAAATTTGAATCCTCTAAAATTCCAAAGATGTCACAACCCAACTTGTTTTATCGGACCTACCTCACATTTGATGAAATTAACTAGACACAGCCTTGGATAAACCATGCATGACCAAAAATTTTATTATAAAAGACTTAGCGACGAATTACCTAACCTGATAAAATTTTCACCTTATTTAATGAATCTTCACAACCCGACAGAGTGTCTAAATTATAATTCGCACATAGAAACAAGAAAGAAAAATCTTTTTGATATTTTTCATTTTTGACAGGAAGAAATTTAATTACTACGAGAACTATATACACTAACTATGTTTTTGTGAAGTTGGACAAGGAGATCATATCGGCTATTCTCTCAATATCCAATTACAAACTATACATTTCTGGTTAAGCACTTAGAATGTTATTAACAGTTCAAGACGTTCAACGACATTGTGGTCCACTTAAACTTTAGCACGCTTTCGAAGACTGCTTTTGAGATATGCGTTAAGTGTATTAATTACTGACTATAACTATGCAATCCCACCCCAGAATATACTCCCGTATCGAAACTGCCAAACATTACATCTTACATGTGAGTATATCTGAAAAATCTCTGTATCCGGCTAGATGCGATACCTTGAGAGCTCAGGTTAGTGCCACCGCATAGACAAAGAGATGAAGGCTCGACTTGAAGGTGGTGTACCATTGTTTGGTATCTTTTTCTGCAGAATTTTTAGCAGTTTATTCTATGTACCCGGTGGTAGCATAGACTTGCAACTTGTACATCCGGTGATGACATTTTTTTTTTGAACAGATCATCCGGTGATGATTGTTGAGGCAGGAAAGAAATCTACCAAGAGGGTTTGCGCACAAACAAAGCGCTTAGCAAAGCATTATATGAGGTCTAGGCCATTGCTCTCACAATATCAGAAGACCAAGTATACTACCCCAGAGATTTAACAAACATAAAGACCTAGTATCTCAGAAGTTTGGCAATTTTTCAAACGAAATTACGGTACCAAGACCATATATCTGAGGGATGCGTCACACAAATTACGCAGTTCTTTATGTTTATATACCAAAAGCAGGTTCTTATTTATGCGTAAAGCCTACCGAAGCAACATATGATGAAGCTGTTACAGTTTACGTTTATTATATATTTTGCTATAGACCTGCAACCGATACGACAACCGATGTACTATCATATCTCCTATCCCTCAAAACAACTTCATTTTTCTGATGTTTTTGTTTTTTCTTTAGACAATAATCCTACAACTAAATTTTGAAAAGCAGTAAGAACTGTATATGAAGTTTAAAATAAAGTTTCTATGCGAGTTTATGAAAGCATTTCACTCTGGGTTGATCATGCCGATCATTCGAACCAGATCCTCAAACCTAGTCCGATCGAAAGTCTTAGTAAAAAGGTCGGCAAGATTATCCAACGTGTCTACCCTAACCACCTTGATTAAACCCTTTTCAGCACAATCACGAATAAAATGATGCTTAATATCTATGTGTTTAGTGCGTGAATGATTAACCAGATTATTTGTTATGGAAATGGCAGAGTTATTGTCGACCAAAATTGGAGTTCGAGTAAAATTCAAACCATAGTCCTTTAGTTGTTGTTGAATCCACAAAACCTGAGCACAACAGCTCGATGCTGCGATATACTCGGCCTCGCATGTGGATAGCGACACAGCAACCTGTTTCTTGCACTACCAAGACACAAGACGGTTTCAAAGCAGTTGTGCGCCGCCTGAGGTTGTTTTTCTGTTGACTGGGCACCCTCCAAAGTCTGCATCTGCATAAGTAATCAAATCCAGTCCACCTTCAGCTGGATACCAAAAGCCAAGCTTAGGTTTACCTTTCAGGTATCTGAAGATGCATTTGACTGCAGCCATATGAGATTCCTTTGGAGTAGACTGGTACCTAGCACATAAACAAACAGAGAACATAATATCGGGATGCAACGCAGTTAGATACATAAGAGAGCCAATCATAGCCCGATATAGAGTCGGGTCCATTTCAGGATCCTTTTCTTTATTAGTTGTTAGCTTGTGATTTGTCGGCAAAGGTGTGTCGAAAGGTGATCTATTTTCCAATCCGAATCTCCTAAGAACCTCGTGGACATACTTTGTTTGATGCACGTATGTCCCTTCCTTCTCCTGAGAGACTTGAAGACCAAGAAAGAATGACAACTCTAACATCAAACTCATTTCAAACTTTGACTTCATCATTTTCTCAAACTCGCGACACAATTCTTCATTTGAAGAACCGAAAATTGTGTCATCCACGTAAATCTGCACAATCAGAAAATCTCCCCCTTTCTTCAAAATGAACAATGTGGAATCGATCGCACCACCCATGCTCCAAAAGATGATTTGACAAGGTCGCATACCAGGCACGAGGAGCTTGATGAAGACCATACAAAGCTTTATCCAACTTATAAACCTTATTGTCGGACTAAGGAGCAGCGAACCCAGGTGGTTGAGATACATACACAGTTTCTGAAAGCTTTCCATAAAGGAATGCACTCTTGACATCCAACTGATAGACCTTGAAACGCATGTGAGCTGCGAACGCTTGAAACAGACGAATTGCTTCCAGGCGAGCTACGGGTGCGTAAAGCTCTGTGTAATCAATCCCTTCTTCCTGATTGAAGCCTTGAACAACCAGTCGTGCTTTATTTCTGACGACCACACCTTTGTCATCCTTTTTGCACTTAAAAACCCACTTAGTGTTGATTGCGTGTTGACCCTTCGGAAGATCGACCAAATTCCACACTTTTAATTTGTCGAACTGAGCTAACTCTTCTTGCATTGCCTCACACCATGAGCTATCTTTCAAAGCCATTTGATAGTTTTTCGGCTCAACTTGAGAGATAAAGCATTCATGAAGGCTTAGATTGAAAATCGGTTCCTGCTTGATTTCTGAAAACAGACACTGCATCTCTGAAAGACTTCTCCGAGTTTGCACTCCGGCATTTGGATTCCCTATAATATTATTAACAGGATGATAGATATTTATTCTCGGAATAGGGATAGCCGGAGCTTGGAGATTTCTTCCCAAATTAGATTGAATCTCCCCCTCAGCACTTGCACTGCTACTCGATTCAGAGTGACTGGGACCAGCTTCATTGGGGACCTGACCAGCAACAACATTGTTTACTATCGACGGTTCAGCGACTGGATCTTCTGATGCGACATTCGGAGTTATGTTTGTTGGAATACTTGCCCTCCAGCTAGCATCCACTTCGTCCTTATCCACCAAATGCGTGTAGACAACCTCCGAACCTGCTTCTGTAACATCAGAAAGATCAAAAGAATCAAATAATTTCTCATAGTCATACCATTTTTAGGACGAAATTGAGAATGAAGGAGGATAGTAACTTAAAGGAGTAATATCAAACACAACCTCCACCGCCCGTTTTTTAATTTTATAAACACATTTATTTGGTGCTCCATTGACGTATCCCAGAAAGAAACCAATCTCCAAGTTCGCCCATCTTAGGAGCATCCTTAGTACGTCTAATAACACATTTGATCCCAAAGGGTTGAAACCCAGACAAATTAGGTTTCTTATTCTTGAGAAGTTCATAGCAAGTTTTATCTTCCTATTTGACCGTAAGCACATGGTTAAGCACATAGCATGCTGTATTTACTGCCTTAGCCCAGAAGAAAATAGGTAATTTGGATTCAGAAAGTATAGTACGGGCTGCCTCAATAAGGGTTCGGTTCTTCCGTTCTGCGACTCCATTCTGTTGAGGAACATAAGGAGCGCTGAACTGATGAACTATTCCCGTTTCCCGACATAACTCATCCATATGTTGATTTTTAAATTCCGACCCGTTGTCACTTCGGATTTTCTTAATAGGTAGCGAATATTTTTTTTCAAGTTGTTTAAAAATATCTCTTAAAATACCGTGTGTTTGATCCTTAGTTTTTAAGAAAAATACCCACGAGTATCGTGAGAAATCGTCGGTGACAACTAGGTAGTAGGACATACCACCAATGCTAGCAACATGGATAGGGCCGAAAAGATCCATGTGAAGCAACTCAAGTGGTTTTTGGATTGAGTTAACAGATTTCGGCTTATGAGGCTTTCTTTTTATTTTTCCGTTTTCGCATGATTCACATTTTTGTGCATATTAAAACTACATAAAGGAACCCCCAACACTAAGTCGTTTTTCACTAAGTGGTTCATCTTTCGCAGATGTACATGGCCCATTCGTCTATGCCATAAATAAGATTGATCTTCAGTCGCCTTTGATAGTAAACACGTTACTGGAGCAGATGAGTTGACCAACGGGCGCATGTCCATGACATATGTGTTGTTCACCCGAGGGGCCCTCATAACAATCCAATCTTCAGGAATAGCAAATCTAGGACGCAAAACGAAGCAAGCTTTATCAGTGAAAAGCATTGAATACTTGTTGTCACAGATTTGAGAAACCGACATCAAATTATGCTTTAGCTCTTCGACAAAATTCACTTTGTGCAACGTAATCTTTCCATTTGAAACAGAACCTTCTCCAGTGATATAACCTCCCTTTTCACCAGCAAAGTTCACATAACCACCACGAATCGACTTGAGATTTTCCAACAACTCTTTATTTCCTGTCATGTGTCTGGAACAGCCACTATCGATATACCAAATATAGATAGCCCTCTTTAGCTGCTCCTACACTCACCAAGGAAAATCAATTAGAATGTGGGACCCAAGCCATAACGATCTTGGGTCGTCCCATTTCATCAATATACGAAAATTATTTGAAATAACCGTCACCACCACCACGTCCTCCAGTTCCATTTCGGAAATTTTTGGAGTGGTTTCCTTCGAAACGTGCATTGTATGGAGTTGACGATCGGTTCGTGTAACCAGATATTTCAAAGTTACTCCCACCGTGATGTTGATAACCGAAATTTTGACTTCTCGGAGTTCCGAAATTTCGATTAAACCTTGGCGCTTCGTAATTTCTTGAGAATTGTCTAGATTGGTTAACCGAATGTGCTCTTTGATTTTGATATCGGGGTGGAGAGGCACTTCGGTCATTCCCGAATCGGTTCTGAGCATGAGGTCTAACATAGTCTCCGTTAGATCCTCCAGAACGTTTCTCATTCTCTTGTGATTGGAAAGTAACACGACTTTGGCGTCGGTGAGGCGTTTTCTCACGAGCATCGTGTGTTTGTGATGAACTTTCCGATCCATGTTTTGGGCAAATATCCAATGGTTCTTCACGTTGATCCTGATGTTGTTGAGATTTAGCATTTGAGTTAATAACAGGTTTTGTTTCTTGTTTAATCACTTCTGCTTTTTCAACCCTTTAAGGTTTGTTATTTTTCTTCTCAACTTTTACCTCAATTTCAGGTTTTTCAACAAATGGTTTTCTTTGATCAGGATCAACAAGGGGTTTACCATTGTTGTTCGGACATTCTGCAGCAAGATGTCCTTTCTCACGACACTTGTAACACTTTCTAACTTTCTCCGTCTTCTTTGTACGTTCCTCATGACTGTTTGAAGATGATGAGGCATTTGTTGGATTTTTAAGATTTGTGAAACAAATTGTGAATTAGACATTGTCTCAATTTTCTCGACTTCCGTATGAAAGTCTTCTCCCTTGACAAAATCAGTTTTGGAAATATTTTTTGATTTCTTTTGAGACTTCCCACGAGGTTTGGGTTTCTCACTGACATTTTGAACGTGATTAAAAATTTCCAAAATTTTGTTACAGATTAAGTTTTCAATGTTTTCAGGATTAAATTCACTTTTCTTTGATGCTTCATCAAAATTCGAGTGTTCTGAGTCCGACGAAATCTCAAGCTTAGTATCCAACCCAAATGGCGGATCAACGGTCAGAGGAGTCGTTGGAACAAAATTAGCAATTTCTGGTTCAATGCTTGCTATCGAAGTATAGTTATGATTAACTGGTGGGGGAACCGTACTATACCCGATGCCAAACATTTCCTCTTCAGTGTTCTTAATACGTTGGCTATTAATACAGAAATTCATCACTTCAGATGAACTTCCAAACTTTTCAATGTTTCTCACCAAATCAAGAATCAGATTGTCCTTTTCTAAAATGATTTTGTTCTTTTCCAAAACACAATTTTGATTCAATTCAAGTTCTGATTTTAATTCTTGATTTTTCAGAGTTGCTTGAGCCACACGTCTTTCAAATTCAGAGATGTCATTCTTTAGAGATTTTATCTTAATTCGGTGTTCCTTATCCGAACAAGATAGAACAGCAATGAGTTCTCTGGATTTTTCAAGATCAGCAATTAGGTTTGTGTTTTGTAGATCATATCTATCAATTTTTGTAACAAATTCAACGCATCTAGCACAACGTTTATCTACGGGATTCGATTTTACCTCAACACCAGCCATGAAAGCGCAATCCTCATCTGCCGTGGAGCTTTCATTCAATTTCTGAGCTTCATCATCAACAAATTTCTGCATTTCAGCTGTAGAGATTCTGAACTCAAAGCTTTCACCTTTGCTCTCTGTCCCTTTTGTTTCTTCCTTTTCAAAAACCTCGTTAACAACCAATTCTTCACTTGTAACTTCTGCTACAACCGCAAGTTCTGCCATGATAGCTTCTTCGACAGCTTCTTCACATATTTCATCTATGAAATCTTCCTCACAAGTTTCATCTTCTATAATCTCTGCCATGAATGCTTGTGAAACAATGGCCACTGCCAAATCTTCTAATGCACAACCCCAATCATGTGGTTCAGTTACACCTTGTAACGGTTGGGCAACTAAGGCATTGTTTGAAGAAGGAGCAAGATTGTCTGAAGTGTTTGAACGAGAAGCTGAGTTGGAACCACCATTACCATTCGACTGATTTCTTGAATTAATTCCATTTTGTGAGCTTCCTTCTCTAGTAGAACTTTCCATCTTCGGCTTTCGACAATCTCGGGCATAGTGTCCATAGATACCACAATTGTAGCATTTTGCCTTTGACATATCAATACCCATTCGTGTCTTGGTTTGACCATAGATAAACTTCTTACGCATTTTCAAAAGAAACTTCTTTACTCTTCTAACCAATAACGCCATATTTGTAACATTCGTCGTAAAACGGGTTTCGAAACCCGCTTCATTTTATAATCAAATAATCAGTTATAAGTTCGTTGTGTATTTATTGTGCCGGTTATTTTAAATAATACATAATTAATAAATATTTTAGAGTTTAAAAACCATAATTAATAAATAATAATAATAAAATTAAATAAAAGAACAAAACAGGGTAGCCGGTCTCGAACCCGGGTCTACCGCGTAGACACACACACATCACACCACTCCGCCACCCACATATTTGTGTTTAATACTTAAACAAATAATACTTATGGTAAAGCCGAAAATCAAACCTGTAACTCAGCAAAACCCAGAACCCGAAATCGCCGGCAAGAACGAAGACTCCGCAAATGTTGCTACTTTCCCTTGACTGAAACGCGTAAACTGATTTCGACATCAGTTATAACCGTTGCTAAACACTCAATTGAGTCAAAACCGTTTCTTTTGAAAATTGGAATCATTGATCGGAAAAATTTGGCCTCTAAATCGAAATCGAGCAAGCATGTCCACCTTATAAATACCCACCCAAATTCCTTGTAAACATTTCGCTCAGAACCGCACTATCCTCCTGAAACTTTATTCCTTTCAAGGCACGTTGCCAGAAACTTTCTCACTCGCCGGAATCACTGATCAGAAAACCGTAGTTGATCTCCAAACCAGTATAATTATCTAAACCTCCTTGCTATCTCTTGATTTGTAATTTATTAGCTCAAAACAGTAATCAAAACTGATTAATCAGTTTATTCAGTCGGAATCATTGTCGGGATTTTGAATGGTGAAAACGATGAAGTTAAGTTAGTGTTTAAATATAAATAAAAAAGGGTATTTAACCGGGTTAGACACACAGTCCAGTGGTGGACTGTGTGCAATTACAAAGCACACGTCCCGAACTGTGTGCAATTACAAAGCACACGTCCCGAGTTCGAATCGCACATGTTTCCGATTTTCTAAAATAAAGCCAACACTTTTTAAACCTATTCAGATCAACTCACAGTATATATATAAAATGAATATAATCCAGTGTTTATGCAGATTAGACACACAGCCCAACTGGTTGGGCTGTGTGCACTCGAACCACAGATCCCGAGTTCGAGTCCTGGTTCTGTAATAAGTTTCGGCCATATTAAAACCTTTTTAATAAAAACTAAATAAGGTTAAAGCTAGTTAGTATATATATATATAATTAAAACAGAGAATATTTCGGGTTAGACACGTAGCTCAGTTGGTAGAGCTGCGTGCACGTATACGGGAGGTCACAGGTTCGAACCTCACTCGCCGCCTGAAATTCATGCTATCCGACCGGTCAGACCCGGTCAGACCTGACAAGGTCAACACATTTTTTAAAAATTTTGTTTTCTCATTTTTACTTATTAAAGTTTAGAAATTATTTAAAAATACTTAAAAATAAGATTCCTAAGATTAAAAATTTGGAATAAACTCCTAAAACTAAATCTAAAAATCTCATTAAGAGCACTAATTAAAAAATATTAATCTCAAATAAAATTATTTATTTATCGAATTATTTCGTTATTATTTAGGTTAGTATTTCCCTCGTCGGTTGAATCCTAAAATTCGTGCGCATTCATCATTATCAAGGAACGCACCCACTGTGAGTGAATCTCTACCAATTCCCCGTTTTAATCATGTTTTGGGGTGTATCATGTGTCGTACTATTCTTTTATTTTATTTAAACACTTGTGCATACATCATTTCCGTGATCAAATGTGTATTGATTGTTGTGTGAATTATATGTAGATTGAATTTATCATTTCAGTGCACGCATTTCATTAGGCCCATCAGTTCCCCGTGGGATACGGGTTGAGCATCAGGAGCCTCATTAGATCGGCTCCGTTTGATTGAGCCTTGATCTCAAATACATCATCATTCATGTCATATACTCATCCAAAGTGGTTTGTGATTGTTTACATATATATGTTTGCTCACATGTGATTAATGCACGAATTTTATTTAATAAATAAAACAAGAAATTAGTTAAAATGTTTTATCAAGGTTCACTAGCCAACTTTTGTTGACCCAAAATCTCCCATGTTTTACACATGATACAGGTGATCCAGCCGAGACAGGAAACACTTAGGATGGCCTAGAAGAATAAACAAGTTAATGCTTTGGAATAAATATTTAGTTTCATTTTCCTTTGTAATTGTATGAATTATGTTTTTGGATATTTAAGTTTGTAATTTGAATTTAATAAATATGAAACATCTTAGTAAATATCATGAGCTTTGGTGATAACCCAATTATGCCCCGACTTTTATTCCGCTGCGGGTCGGGGTGTGACAACATTGAGTTGAAGATCAAGTTCTTCCATTTCATCTTGATCAATTTGGTCAAAGTCTTCATCAAGACTAGATTGTTCGACAAGCTTCCCGAGACAAAAGTTCTCATAGGCCGTCATAAATGACGCTAGGAGACTCATGTTGTCTTCTATCAACTTTAAACAGTTTGGATTTATCTTAGGAATGTTGAAGTTTGTTGCTTGTGACTTTTGACTTCCTCCCGAAGAGTACATTCCTTGATTCGAACTTGCAGTTCCACTTGACCCACTGACATTTGCATTGTTACTTATGAAAGCTTGATGAGTAGCTGGATGTTCATTTCAGAAAATAGTGCAACTCCAGCACCATTTGCGTTACCCTTATCCGTAGGCTTTGAGGCTTTATACAATTGAGGATCCTAAATCTTTTCAAAGTTAGACGCTTGATCCTCCATGTTCCAAGCATAACCCTTTAGTTTCTGGATTGTATTTTCTAACGTGAGTTCATCAAACAAGACATTTTCCCTGATTAACGCAGTGTACATATTCCACTCTCGAGAAAGACAGTTTAGAAATTTCTCAACTTTCTCAAATTCAGTGTAATATTCTCTTCACTTTGGTCAAGCTCACTTAACAAGTGATAGAATCGATTCACAGTGTCATCAAAAGACTCGCCCTTTAATGCCTTAAACACCACAAAGTGAGTTTTTAGCCGTTCTAAACGTCTATTCTTGTACATAGCATTACCTTCATAACGCTCAATCATACTATCCCATAATTCTTTCGAAGTGCTTCTTTTGCGAAAAGTATGAAGTATTGATTGAGTAAGAGCCATAGTTATCATGGACATAGCTCTCTCTTCACATTCGTAGAACTTCTTCTACTCATCTGTCACAGCTAGATAGGTATCAATTGTTAAGGTTCGAATTGGTGTAGCTCCACAACCTTTGACAATACACAACCAAATCTTTATATCTTTCGCTCTCACATATCTTTCGAAACGTTCCTTCCATCCAGGAAAGTCTAACTCGTTTATTAGAAGAGGTGGTTTATCGCTGCTTCCAACTTCGGCATTGTGTTTGAGATTTTGAACCATGGCAGTAAGATTGTTTGCCATTGTGGATGACACTTAAGAACAACAGAGGTCACACAGAATGAATCAGTAGGAACAGAAGACACA
Source organism: Scalesia atractyloides (assembly GCA_947069175.1). NCBI lineage: Eukaryota > Viridiplantae > Streptophyta > Magnoliopsida > Asterales > Asteraceae > Scalesia > Scalesia atractyloides. Next base: position 11,291,419 of record CAMTDV010000006.1, on the reverse strand, counting down.
GAGAGATATTAATAAAACTCCTGAGATCTAAACTCAGAAAAGACACAGAGTAGATAGTGTGATAAAAATCAGAGTATAAACCCCGGACCTACTCCCTGACAAACGCTATTTCCGGATTTATTTTAAACCCGGAATCCTGAATACACCCAAACACTTTCAATACTAGACAGAAACTCGGACAGATTGCTTATATTTAGACAACTATAGACTAGATTAAACTCAGAAAGGAAATAACTCGGGCACAGAATTAACTCGGACACAGAAATAAACTCGGACACTATCAATTCTTTTGAAAGCCTTTGACCTAATCCGAAATAAGAGAAACCCAGACACCTCACAAAATTCGGACATGTTTCAACTCCGGAGTACACAGTATATTAGTGTAATCCGGACTGAAAGTCTGAAAGTCTGAGAGTACCAATTTCTGGATATCTCACCAATGTGACTACACACTGGATCACCAATAGTCCGGAAACACAAACAATGAGTAAAAAACACGGAAGAAATATTTTAAATCAAACAAGGAATCTTTCACCAACCTTCAAATACCCAGCAAGAACATCATGAATGCTCTGTAAAACCCCAGATAAAGATTAGCACAAAGACACCTTAAACTACTCAAAATCCATCAACTCTCACTAAAAATGAATGAAGAGACAAGAGTAGATCAAAGAAACACACTAGAAAATCACTAATCCTAATCAAAAGTGTGAACTTTTCTTACAAAACCTTCAACTAATGAACACTCACAATAGTATGAGCACACTACTCTGATACCACTTGTAAGGTCACCTAACCCAAGATCTCACTCAGCTAAAGCTACCAACAGGTGTGCGGAATCCACCTGATGAACTACTACTGCAAATGAAACAAAGAATGGAAGGTTTTGATGGAGAAATCAAGAATACAGAGAGTATTCTTGATGTAGATGGTGAATGACATCACTCACAAAGGCAGCCGCCAGACAAAATACACACACAATGATTAGGGCATAGATTTCCACAAAGAAAACGTTGTCTTGTCTATTCCATTAAAGGCATATATAAACAAGACCATCTCCGGACAACAAACATATCCGGAGATCACATAGAAAGGCCCACTAAGTACAAAACTCGGACTCCCTCAACATCTAAGGGAGCCCGGACATAATCAAGGCAAAACTCGGACTCCCATATATCTGGGAAGTCCGGATACATAGTTTCTGTCAACTAAACTCGGAGCATGGTTACACATAACCATCTCCACACAAAACAAACTCAGAGACACTAAATTGTTTAACAAAGTTACATAACAGACCCTGAACAACATAAGACTCTGCACATATTACACAAAAGCTGCAATTACAGGTTGCGGCTGAGGCGCAACTGGATACGTATATCCATAAGGTGGATACCCAGTAGTAGTATAAGATGAGTAAGGAGGTGCATAATTAGGGTAAGAGGGATGATAAAGGTTATTATGAATGACTGCATCATAATAAAGATCTTGCTCTAGACCATGGTGGATGTAGTTATACAGGCCGGGAGGGTCGACAGAGTTAAACCCAGGCGAACCTTCATAAGCAGGTATTGAGTTAGCAAAATCCTGCGGTGGTAGTGGTGGTTGAGGTAAGGCTCAACAGTTGGTTGTGGTGGAGGTTCCACCACTGGCGATGCGTTTGAGGGTCCACCCATTTGTGGGTCCTCCAGGATAACTGGATAAGATGGTGGCAAATGTGGTAGCGAACCCGACCTTTGACCAGTACGCACCGACATGCGTGCACCACGCCTTCGACGTGGTTGTGATGATGACTTAGGTGGTGGCTGAGGTTGATCCAAATATTGCATATCTACATCCTCTTGGTGAGGATGGGATGATGGGGCTTGATGTTGGGGAGTGTTGTGGTAGGAGGGTGTGTTGAAGAACACATATTGTGCCCATATTTGTTCATAATCATCAGGACCTCGAAACGGAGATCCTGCCAAGGAGTTCGAGCCACTAGACAGCTCGATGGGATGACCATATGATCCAGTTTATGGAAATTCCTCCGGGTCAGAGTCTTCCTCCATATGTTGGCGAGTCGACTGGAGGGTTTTCAGGTGAGGGTTGGTTAACGGGGTTGACAAAGTTAAAGTTACAGAATTCCTGGTGAGAATGGGAATGAGAATGGTCTGATTGGTGGGAATGGTGAGAATGGTAAGAATGTTGGGAGTGTGATTGAGGCGGAGAGTATTCGTGCGAGATAGAATGTCTATGTGGTTCAAATGGAGACGAAGAGTCTCCGGATCCTTTGTAAGGGTTATGATCAGGCACATTAGCTGCTCCAGCTAGAGAGGGTCTGAAAGGTGGTCTAAAAGATGGTCCTGTCAAGGAAGGTCCGCCCCTCATGGGACCTTTGCCTTTTCCTCCGCGTCTAAATTTAGGTGGCATTATTCCTGCTTCAAAAACAAGTTAAACAAAACTACAAGGCTAGAATAATAAGATGGAAAACGATTAAGCCTAGGTCAAAGTCTAGACTCGGAAGTCTAAATGATATGTGTTAATATGTATTCCCGAGATTAAACACAAAAGGCTAGTGTTTAATTCACTCGAGAGTTGGCTCTGATACCAACCTATCACACCCCAAATTTTCCACGTGTAACCCGGTAGGCCTGGAGGGGATTATCGTGACGCGAGTTGATATCATCTTTACCAAAAAATACAATATAACACAGCGGAAGTCTGGATAATTACTATTACAAACGTTTGAATGTTCAAAGTTCAAAAATAAATAGAACGCTTGTAATTAGATGCACAGGCGGATCGAAATGTGAATACAAAAAGGAAATTTAACAGACTAAGGCCTTCTAAGCAAAGGGTTGCCAGTTCCTCTTAAGCTTGCCGAGTACTTCCAGCCTATTTACGTGCATATGTCACCTGCGCTTAGTCTTTTGAAAATACGTCAGATACATCTGGTAAATACAATTAACCTACTCATATTGAAAACATTTTGAAAATATTTGATGTACACAATGGCACTTTTGTTTAATAAATAACTTGGGATAAAATATTTTCATGTTATCAGTTTTACATGCTAATAATACATTTAGAGCCCGAAAACTATGTCGGGATCATGATTAATCGACACACCACTTTAATACCTTTAATAGGTACACCCTTAATGGGTTATAAATTTATTTTAGCATCTGTCGGGTGTATGCCTACACCCTGTGCTTAGGTTGTGGCCATTTACAATTAAATGAGTCGTGGATATCGAGGACATGGTCGTTTTAACCCCCAAATGTTTAATATTAAGCAATACGAATTAAAATGTATTATTTGAATTCCTGACTCATTGGTCTTTGATCCCATATCCAACCATGCGGTATTATTATACCGTATCCCAAGCCCGTATAAGGGAAAATAAGTTAAAAGTGTTTACCTGGTTTGCAAATATTTAATTAATAAGAAAATAAGCAAAGCACAGCCGTAAACAATTTAAGTAGCTTGGTGATAATCTACCGGAAGCCTCTAGTCTGGAATGGATGGTATTATTAACCGATTAGTTAGTTAGCTGGTCTTTATTTAGTCATTGACTTAGACCGGCTAACTTAAAATAAAGATAATGGTACGAAACGCTAGATTAAGCGATGACCGGAAAAGAATGTATTTTGAACCAACAAATACTAGGACTTGTATAATATGGGTTACTATTTTACATTCTGGAATCTGAGAATAATTTGATATGGTTAAACCCGTTTCGGTTAGATTACGTAAACTAGTTACGTAGGCCGAACCGTACGCATATAAGCGAAACCGGGTAACCGAATGAGTCCCCTACAAGTTCCATATGCCATTATGTTTGAAACATGTTAAAAAATTAGTAAGTTATTAACATATTGGCCCGTTGCGGTTTTAAAATAAACTATGCCATAAAAGGGCAATTTGGTCATTTTACGACTTATAAATGGGTTTATATGTAAACTGATGTTATGGTCATAAATGTTTCGTAAAAACACTTATTTTATGATGTTATCTCAGTAAGATATCAATTATATGTATGGTTTTTAGTTTAAGACCAAACTATGTCCCGAAAGGGCATTTTGATCATTTCACACTTAATTTTGATAACTTATTTGGGAATCTGAGTTTGGGACATGTACCTACGGTTAATATTTTGAAAACATGTTTTGAAATCAGTAGGTATCAAGCCTTGATGTTCTAATATGGTTTTAAACCATATTATGCGTCGAAACGGCGATTAAGTCGCTTAAATGACGATTTAAATGGTATTTAAGTGAAACTGTTGTTGTGACCAGGTTTGCATAACCAAAATATGTTAATATATATATACATATATATATATATATATTACATCAATAAGTATAAGGTTTTGGTGTCAAGTTTATGTTTAAACAATTTTATACGCCAAAAGGGCGATTTGGTCACTTAAAACGTGTTAATTACGTTAAATAATAAAAACATAGTTCATGACCAGGTTACTAACATCAAATTAAAATCAGTAGGTATCAAGCCTTGATGTTCTAATATGGTTTTAAACCATATTATGCGTCGAAACGGCGATTAAGTCGCTTAAATGACGATTTAAATGGTATTTAAGTGAAACTGTTATTGTGACCAGGTTTGCATAACCAAAATATGTTAATATATATATACATATATATATACATATATATATATATGTATATATGTATATATGTATATATATATATATATTACATCAGTAAGTATAAGGTTTTGGTGTCAAGTTTATGTTTAAACTATTTTATACGCCAAAAGGGCGATTTGGTCTCTTAAAACGTGTTAATTACGTTAAATAATAAAAACATAGTTCATGACCAGGTTACTAACATCAAATTAAGTTCATTAGTTTAACATTTCAGTTTACAACTCATTTATATACTTGTTAGTGGTTAAATCCTCATTTTATATTAGGGGCCTTTTTGCAAACATTGGCATATTTGACGGATACTTGTGTAAAAAATCAGATTACTACATGACTATGTCCTATAACTCCAGAGGGTTATAGTATACTATAACATGGTCATAATGCAACTTAGGAATAGTAGCTAATGTTGCTAAATCGGTCAGAACTGAAAGTCAAAGCAAAAGTCAACTTTTGCGACTTTCGGTTGCGAACCGACCTTAGACCTGGAATTGACGAGCCGAACATGTTCCCACATGTTCTTATAATTATTACCAAGTTATTAGAGTGTCAAAACAGATGTTATAACACCTACATTACTAGTTATGATTTTATTCCAAAACTGGCTCGTTTGACTTTTTATTAACATAACTTTGACCCGTCAATTAACCAAGCAAACGTGGTAATCAGGAGGTGCCCCCTTTAGGGATTAACACTTACCTTATTACGATCACGTATCCATGTTCGTTACGAACATTGGCTGGACCATAATGGTCTTAGCTCAAAGTTAAGGCGTTTTTACGTTAACGCGTTGACTTTGGCTTAAAGCCTAATAAAAATGAAAGAACTGAGTTGGAACACTTACTAGTGAACCAAAGATGACTAAGGAACTCAGAGGAAGTCCCCAATGAGCTCAGGAACCTCCAAGTGAGCAATAGAGATGAATGAGATAAATGAGCAAGTTTGGAACTCACCAAAGGTTGTTATTTATAGCAATGGGGAATGCATAGGATCAAGACAGTCGGGGCTTGTTTCCAGATGAGAACAAGTGTTTTTGGTCGTGGCACAAGTAGCTTAAAGGGTGGCATTTGCGGGAGAGGTGGCAAGGCAGCAGACTGCCAAGGAATCTGCCACTGGCAGTACCTTACGGACCGTAAGGATAAGCCTTGCGGTCCCTAAGGACCTCTTGCGGTCCGTAAGGACCTCTGGCGCCCACAGGTTTTGAATTGGTTACGGACCGTAACCATTGAGGCTTGCGGTCCGTAACCGCCTTACTGAAACAATGTTTTGTTTAACCTTGCGGTCCGTAACCAGATATGGTTACGGTCCGCAAGGACCTTCAGAAATTTGAGATTTGACATTTGACATTTTTACAACTTTGGTCCTCCGACTTTTTCGATGCTCGTTCAGATGTTATTAAAATAACATAATGGCATTTTAGTCCCTTTCGGCTACACGTGGCAACCAAGAATTTACGGGGCACGTGTCGGAATCTTATTAGGCGAAATTTTCTAGTTGTTACAAATGTTGACCTTGAAATAAGTTAAATAAGTTAACATATCAGTTTACAAGTCACGTGTATGCTCGTTTGTATTTAAAACCTCATTTTTAAGCATGAAGGGCATTTTAGCAAAGTTTGGCATAATTAACGGATACTTGCATACAAACTCGGATTACTATGTGACCATGTAATATAACTCAAGAGGGTTATACTACAACTTAACATGGTCACAATGCAACTTAGAATCAGTAGCAAAGGTTGCTAAATCGGGTCAGAATCGAAAGTCAAAGTAGGAGTCAACTTTTGCGACTTTCGATTGCGAACTGACCTTAGACCTAGACTTGATAGGCCGAACATGTTTATACATGTTCTAATACTTATTACCAAGTTATTAAAGTGGTGAAACTAATTTTATAGCACCTACATTGCTAGATATGAATTTATTTAGAATCTGACCCGTTGACTTTTTCTTGACTATAATTTTGACCCGTCAATTGACCGAGCAAACGTGGTAATCAGGAGGTACCCTTTTAAGGGATTAACAACTACCTAATTACGATCACGTAGCCACGTTCGTAGCGAACATTAGCTGGACCGTAATGGTCTTAGCCGAAAGTCAAAGCGTTTTTACGTAAACGCTATGACTTTGGCTTAAAAGCCTACAAAACGAAAAGCAGAGGTTAAGAACACTTACTACAGGTCCTAGCTCGAACTTAGAACTCAGAGGGAGTCGCCCTTTAGTTGGGAATCTCCAGAAAGAGCAAGAAGAATGAAATGAGAAGAGGTGCAAGAAAAATGGTTGCAATTCCCTTCTATTTATGCTTGGACAAGCCAAGTGTTAGCAAGTGCAATGTGGTGATAATAAGTGTTAGTGGATGTGTCTTGAGCAGCAAGAAGGGTGGCAAAACGCGACTAAGGTGGTAGGAGCAGAAGCTGCCAAGTTTCTGCTTGCTGGCACCTCCTTGCGGACCGTATGGCAAAAGTTGCGGTCCGCAAGGCCTCCTGGCGCACAAAATTTTTAAATGGTTGCGGACCGTAAGAGTTGAGCCTTGCAGTCCGCAACCACCTTCCAGAAACAAAAGTTTTGGCATTTTTCCACTTTTGGTCCCAAGACTTTAATGATCGTCATTCAGAGGTTGTAGTTTAACATGTTGATATCTTTAGCCCTTCTCGTTTTAGCACACGGCATCCGAGGATGGCGGGACACGTGTCGGAACTTTATAGGACGGGTTTTTACGAGGTGTTACACAAAAATGTATTTCGTTACCCAGAACATGTAAACCCTAATTTATATCAAAGTATGATTGTATGTATTCATTTCACAAAGTCAAATTTCATAACTCACTCGATAATTTATGAATTCAATACAAATGCAAGACAATTAATATACACTTCAAATGTTTAAACACAACTAATCATAAAATCTCAAAACAATTGTTAAAACCCTAGAAATCTTACAAAATCTATACCGGGGTGAAATCCTAGGGGAATAGCCGCTCATGGTATGTGAAGCTTGATCACCGGATATGGAGTATGAAGAACGAGCCATCAATCTTGAACGGATGATCAATGGAGTGGTTAGGGTTTGGAATGGTGGAAAATTGTATTCCAAAGATCTTGGAATGTGATGGGGATGATGAAAATGATTGTATATTGGGTGTTTGGTAATGATTAAGATGGACTGATGATGATCAAAGTGATGATTGAGAGTGTTTTCAAAAGTTATAGCTCCAAGAAAAAGTTGTGTAACCCCTAAAATCGTTCAAAAACAATAACATATCAAAATCCCAAGTCAAACAGGTCAAACAAGAAGTTGATTGGCGATATTTATGTCGCCGCATGGCGACGCCAACTTTTTATAGCCGTCGACGCGGCTAGCTGATTGACGTGTTGTTCTTCTATCTACAGGGGTTAACATCGACGCGACAAGTTGGTTTTCTCTCCCCTTTCTCCTCGTTCTTCGCACCTGGTTGGCCTAGCCTCATCCCGATGTCCCGTAAAACTTCCGAAATGCTCCTTCAACTTTGTTTGACCTGCAAAACACAAATCGTATTAAAGTAAATCATTCGAAACTCAAATTCGCGTAAGAAGACAGCGTATAACATCAAATTTTCGACCACGTATCATGGGTCATGGATTGCCATGTAGGACCATGGAACCACCGTCACACCGCCCTCCTGTGCAAACCATGATGGTTCGCATGGTTTAATCCATGGCAATCATGACCCTCTTTCAATTAAATATTGGATTTTCACATGCTTATTTTTATGTAAGCGTCGGTATAAATTCAAGTTGATTTACGTTTCTATATAATATTTCTTTTTACTATATTATTTGAACTTTATAAAAAACATTGTCAAGTTACATAATACAGAAGGTAGACGGGCAACAAGCTGCGCCGCCACCCCCTTCTAAATTGCAAACCCTAATCTTCCAAAGACAAACCCCTGCCCCTGGGGATGAACAATTGTTGTGGATGACCCGTTGAACCCTAGTCAAGAAGTGGATAGCTTCTGGTGTTAGGGAGCCAAATGTATCAAAAGAAAAAGGGACAAAGACGTGTTGGTTCTCTGTGCAAGCTTTAGCGTTTTTATCCACTTTCTTTGATTCAACTTTTCTAGATGCTTACCCAGCTACAAACCTATTTTCCCTTAAACCAACCAAAGGGGAAACCCCCATGAGGTCCACACAAGCATGTTTCCCCCCTGCCCAACCAAATAGGAGCATAATCTGCTTTTTTATTCTGCTTACTTTTATGTACACTTTCCCCCCAGCCCACACAAGCGTGTTTATCCACTTTCTTTGATTCTGCTTCTTTTGAAAATGGGTAGGCTAAGATTTTTGTACTTACTTTTATGTACATGTTTGGCTCGTATGTTTTCATTAGACGATATAAATTTGAGTTACGTTTCGCCTCGCCGTAACGCGCTTATTTTGAAGTTGGTTAACGTTTCTATGTAAATTTATTTCGCAAATAAGTTGGGTCAAATGACATTTTCGGGCTTGTTTTTATCTACGTTTTCAGTTGGTCTGCATTTTGACATAAATTTCGCTCGGAGACTAGTCAGGTCAGATATATTACGTTTTGATCAGACGATAAAAATCAAGTTACTTTACATTTCGACGCCACGACAACGCGCGGGAAATTTACTAGTTTAGTACATTTATAAGTAGTTTTATTATTATATCTTTTGACTTCAAAAACTTAATGAAAAAAAATTACATTTATTGCACTTTTAGGAAGAACTGTCTACTTACATGTTTTGTTTATATTAACATCGGCGTTGCTTCGTTAGTGAAGTCTTTATTCATGTTCGGTCTTCATATGAACTTTCATCTCCGCATACATCAAAAGATTTGTCCGTGACTGAAGATTTACAGTGACAATTTTTATCATTAAAATGTATAGGTTAAAATTAAAATTTTAATTAATATTTAATGAGAAAAAAGAAAAATAAAATGAAGGTTTCACTTTATAAAACGATTAAATTTCATATCACAAATCACAAACTTGTATAATTAATATTCCATGAGAAAAAAAGAAAAAAAATGAAGGTTTCGCTTTATAAAACGATTAAATTTCATATCACAAATCATAAACTTGTATATAGGAGGATGCAAAACAAAATGCTTGAAATTTGAAAATTGAACAATTAAGCTACATGACGTTTTTATCGGTCAATAGTACATAAAACTAAAAAAACAAAACAAACAAAAACAAGTTGACCAATTTGTAAATGTTGTTCACTAAACAACCTTAAAGTCTACGAGTTTTTTAAAATTTTGCCAAGATTGCTCGTAAACGCGAACCTCACAGGTCGTGACATTTTTTCCATCTTCAACCTCGATTGTTAGCCGCCAGTTTATTCCACCGACAATTTGGGTATAACCATCGACTACTCTCTCAAATTTCAAACTACTATTCGTATCTTTGTTGTGCTCATCAACAGCAAACGTCCCGACCGCTATCGCCTCAGGATCATCATCTGGACTCGTGATCTCTAGCCAATTACCGACCGTCTTTTGGACATCTTCAGCTAAACATATATTCATAAAGAGGTTGAAGAAAAGAGGAATCATAATCAAGATGAAAAATATTTGTTGAAAGTAAGTCATTTTCAAGGAATGAATTTGGTGATTCTTGGTACATATATGTTGACATGTAGCTTTGGTATTTATAAGGGCTACTATAGTGCTATTGCAACATATGATCAACCAAATCTCTTAAATGCAACATTAATGTGTATTAAAGAGGTCAAACTCAATTAATTCTATGGTAAATAGAGTTAAATGCTTGGTTGGTCCCTGTGGTTTGCAAATCTTGCAGACTTGGTCCCAGTGGTTCACTAATTACACACTTGGTCTCAGTAGTTTCAAATTTTGCACTCGGGTGGTCCTTACCACTAACCTTTGTTAGATTTCTCAGTTAAGTATATGCAAAATTACTATATTACCCTTGAAATAATAAAAATAAAAATTTCCTCTCAACCTCTTCTTTAGTCAACACTGCACCAACACCACATTTCCTCTCCTCTTCTGCCGCCGGTGGCTGTGGCACCGCCACCGATCAAATTCACCGGCAATCTTCGGCTTCACCTGCGCCGGCGTACAGAAGAGGTTGAGAGGAAATTTCCACCTCACCATGTCGCCTTCACCAACCCCACCACCGATCGTACACATAATCTGAAACAGATTTCAAGATGAAGCTCCCCAGCACCACCTGTGAATTTCAAATTTTGTACAATTTTTATTCAAGGTTATGAAAATTTGTCAGAAATTAGGGTTTATTGAGGTTCAATTAAATCAAGGCAAACTGTTTTACCTTGTGAAACGGCTACCTACGGTTTTTGGGATCATCGGAGTTGTTAACTCTCACATGTTTGAGCCTCTTTTTGTTCTGCATTTGTCTAATTTGTCCATTAATTATGGAGGTGCATGATTGGGGGAGGGTGGTGCTCTGTGATTTGCAGGTTGCACACCGATGGAAGTCTGATTTGCAGGTTCAGGAGGTGGCTGGGTGGAGTTGAACGTGATGCGGAGGATAGCAGATCTGGATGTTTTACGGGAGTTATGGTGATGATGGTGGATGGTGATGTTTAACCGGTGATCGTTGGATATTCGTCGTTGGTTCGGTAGAGGTGGTGGTCGGGAGAAGGTTCAGGTAGTGGAGCGTTGTGAAAGAGAAGATGGTTGCAAGAAGATGAAGAAGAAGGTTTCTGGTGGGTTCCACCTTATTTATATTAACTCTTTTGTTTCAAGGGTAATATAGTAATTTTGCATATACTTAACTGAGAAATCTAACAAAGGTTAGTGGTAAGGACCACTCGAGTGCAAAATTTGAAACTACTGGGACCAAGTGTGTAATTAGTGAACCACTGGGACCAAGTCTGCAAGATTTGCAAACCACAGGGACCAACCAAGCATTTAACTCTGGTAAATATGTCAACAATATTTTTTAAAGTCAAAGTCAATTTTAAATCATCGATTGAAGGTGAATAATATTTGGCATAGTATTTTATATTTTTTAACGACAAATTTTAGATCACCGACGGACCACTGGAGTATCATCATGCCATCAACGGAACCACCCGATTATATCTATCTCCACTATGCTATAATGCTTATACACCAAATTAGGAGTAAAATCTAATAAATATGAGAAAAATACCTCTTATGGGAATCGAACTTAAGACCTAATGGTCTCTAAACCAGGAGCGGACCCACACTTTGGCCAAGGTGGGCGGCCGCACCCCTTGAAAAAAAATAGTGTATATTTTAGGTAAAAAAACATAATCGCACCCCCTAAAAATATGGTTAAACACTTTATCCACACCCCCAGCAAATAATTCCTGGATTAGCCACTACTCTAAACCTTATCCTACCCCTAAATTACCACTAGGCTATACTATCATGTGCAATGTCATTGTATTAATGAGAGAAAAGGTGAAAATGGTTGGATTGTTTGAGAACAATAAATGAAATGGAGAAAAGTGAGATCAACCGAAATCAAAAGAATAAATTTGAGAATATGATTAAATTATTATGGTTAAGCAGGGTGTTCACGTTCATGGTCTGGTTTTGCTGATTTTTAGGTAAAATCGTAAATCAAATCATTAGTTACAGATTCTGTTCATCAGAAACCGAAAGCGAACCATTAAAATTTAAAAACAAAACCGGACTGTTACTAACGGCTTAGTTCCGATTTAATTTTCCAGTTTGAGATTTGTAATATACGGGAAGTTTAATAAATTCAGGATTAGTGATAGAAATTAAAACGGGAAGTTTAATAAATTAAGGATTAGTGAGAAATTAAATCGTCAGATTGTAGAATTAAGATTGGGTATTTAGTGATAAAAAATTTGCAAAAATTTCTTTTGTTGACACCTTTGCTTTTCTTTGATTATTTGGTTTGATATTGCTTCAAGGAGATAGGAGGAAGCGGGTTTTGATTTTTTTTACTTAACCATTTAGTGATAGAAAATAAATAGTCAGGTTAGAGACTAAATTTAAGATTGGGCATTTAGTTTTGGACTATATAAAGTATAAAGTAAAGTTAGGCATGTTTACTCTAATTTCATATTAACTAAGTCTAAAATATATAATTAAAATATTTAATTCAAAATAGTTAAAATTAAAAAAATCAAACCAATGGTTCGGTATGTTTATCCAGCAGAGTTAAAGACTACGCGTGGAAACTTGTTATACGTTGATTTCAAAGCATATGGTTGTATAAAGTTAGCATCTTGGTTTGTTTTTAGATCTGGAATCCATAGTTGCCATTAAAAGCTCGGATTATGGTTTTGGAGAAGAACAAGTGCATTGCGCTTCATTGATTTCACGCGGCTTTGTGCGCACACGGTATATATAATGCATTATAGATTTTGTTTTTAATACAGGCGTAAATTTCAATAATTGGTAAAGTAAAACATTGCACAAAATGGATTCTTTAAACCTTTCTTTACATTACTATTTTGGGGCGGTGTGCATACTTGATAAAGTTTTCAAAGTAAAGTGTATGTTTTGAAGTATGGTATTTTTTTATAAAGTTTGTGTCACACCCCGATTTCCACGTGTAACCCGGTGGGGAATATTGTGACGTATGTTAATATCATCATAACCAAACAACACAGAATAGCACAGCGGAAGTATTGGAATTAAAATATCATCACAAACCGAAATATTCAAAGTTCAAAATATAACAACAATGGTTTATAACGAAGATCCACAGGCGGATCGGAAATATACATACACAAAATGATAACAGACTCTACAGGCAAATCCTAAGGTCGCAACTCCTCGGTATATGCCCCGCAGCTTTCGACCTATTTCGTACTTGTATCTGTAACTTGATTTTTGAAAATACGTCAGTTTACACTGGTAAATACACTCAACCGACTCATTTTGAAAATCCTTTCGAAAATGGTTTAGGTGCACTCGGCACATTTTCATAAATAACTTGGGATAGTACAAATGACCTTGTATACAGATTTACATGTCAGGCTTTTACATATGGGGCCCAATACAAAATCGAGACCTGATCGCCTGACACATCACTCTGAACTTTCACATAGAAAGCAGATAGCAACTACCCAGTGTATGCCTACACGCCATGCTATATTGTCGTAGCCACTAGCACTTTAGTGAGCCAAGGATATCCCGGACACGGTCAAGTCCACCCCTAATGTTTTAGTTTCAAACAAAACAGATCAAAACCGGGTTATGCAAGATTTTAGTTAATTATCACAACTGGATAGAACATGATCCCATACCCGACCAAGCGGTAATAATTTACCGTATCCCAAGCCCATATAGGGAAAATAAGTTAAGGGTATTTACCTGAAGTTAAGTCTTGTAAAGTCAGAACTCAGCCACAGATCAGAAATAAGCACAGGTACAATTTACCGGAAGGCGTTTAGTCTGGGAGTGATGGTAATTATTAACCAATATTAGAATGCTAACAGTTCTTAATGAAGTCTTAGACTTGAACCGGTTAGACTTACGTTAAAACAATACGGTACGATACGCTAGATTAAGCGATGATCGGAATAGAATGTAGTTTAAACCCGACAAGTACTAAGACTTGTATAATATGGGAAAACTATTTACATTCTGGAATTTGAGATAAAAATGATAAGGTTAAACCCGTTTTGGTTAAATTACGTAAACTAGTTACATAAGCTTAACCGTACGCATATAAGCGATACCGGGTAACCGGATGAGTCATGAACGAGTTCCATATGCCAATATACTGTGAACAAGTTATAATATCAGTAGGATATCAACTTGTATGTCATTTATAGTTTTAAAATCAAACAATGCCTCAAAAGGGCGTTTTGGTCATTTAGCAACGTATAACAGGAACTTGCGTATAATATGATGTTACGACCATAATTATTCTGTGAAAATACTTTATTTATGATATAATATCAGTAGGATATCAAACATTGTCACACCCTGGTCGTAGCGGAAGCGCAAGCATGTGACTGATAAGGTAATCATTACATCAAATCGAGTAAACATGTGATAAGTAACAATGTTGCCATATCATAGATTAAGTTTCAACCATATTACAAGTTTAACATAGGTTACCTAGTTACATCCAAAACATAGTTCCAGTAGCATTACATCATCAACATTAATTTGTTATCATTATACAATAAACCGAAGGATTGACTCCTATATACCCACACGAAGATGGGATATAAGAGGCAAACCTTCCAAATATGGCAACCATTGTTACTTCCTTCCAAATGCCCGGAGTCTATCACCTTTCAAGTCTTGTTTCCTGAAATGCATGTAATTTTGAAAAATTAACAGAAGTTGAGCGAGTTCATGTAATATTGTTTTTGTATAAGTAATTGTCATCAACATTGAAAACCCGGTATGTTATTGTTATTCCTACGGTTTAATGATCTATCAGTGGGTCGCGATCCCTTGACATTATGTGTCATAAGTAAATAACCAAACCGAGACAACCTTTCATTCATAGTTTCTTAGGGCTCACAAAAGCACTCTGAACGGACTTGTTTTATTCAGAATGGAGCGTGTCTCACAACTCAGTAGATCTACACCTTTGCACCTTGGTCACCGAGTTATTAGTGGGTGATTAATGGTTATTATATAGTCATTCCTACCTACACACATTGATCATAGTTCTTTCTTTAAACCCGTAGCTAACATACCCTTTTGTCATAGAATGTCATAGCATGTATTTCACCCCCGATTGTTATAAAACCGAAAAACGTTAAAAAGGAAAAGGGGGGGACATGAACTCACTGCTTTGCGTTCCGTGTAATGGTACGAGTGTCCATACACGTGTAATACCTACATGTGTATTTAATTCATTAGACTTTCAGGTTTAATTGGACCTCATACAAGTTGTTCATCTTGACTTGCTATTATGTGTTTATAGTGTTGGTATTTTTGTATTTGATTATTACTTTTATATTTATTTCACAAATATATATTTGTTATCAAGTATTTAATCGTGTGTGAACGGGCCTTGCCCTTCACTAGTCCTCGTGCCTTGCACGCATGTCATTGGGCCTAGCCCACTTAGTTTATGTCATTGGGCCTAGCCCACTTAGTTATATCATTGGGCCTAGCCCACTTAGTTTATGTCATTGGGCCTAGCCCACTTAGTTTATGTCATTGGGCCTAGCCCACATAGTTATATCATTGGGCCTAGCCCACTTTGTTATATGATTGGGCCTCGCCCATATGTGTTATGTAATTTTGGCCTAGCCCATTTCCATAAATTGAGTCCATTAGTGGGAATTATATGTAATTTTTAACTAAGTATATTTTTATACACTTAGAATTTTCTATGCATTTTCACTTCCGGTTTTTACTCTTGGCGACGCACATATTCACTTATTTGTCCGGTGTCGAAAGTATTTATTATTTCTTAATAGTTCGCCTTTGTAATTAGACTTTGGCCATTTTATTTTTATTCGTCCGTTTCTAAGGATACTTCTTTGGAAGTAAGTATGTGTAATTTCGTGTATTTCTACACTTGTTTCAAACAAGTATTTCTTGGCATCATGGTGTATTATTTCAATCACCCTAAGTGTATCTAATACATACATAGCACACAAAGTACATATACTTAGATGAATTCCGAATACATATAATTTTGCCCAAAAATTTTATACATATATTGTTATTATTTTTCATCACTTATATTTATGAAAAATGTATTTTTAAGTCTTCAAGAACTCTTATGCAGTAGGGACTTAACCATTTTTGTCAAGTGTTCCATAATGGCGTTTAAGACCACTAATCGCGTTTAACTTTGTTAATAACCCTTTAATCCCATTTTAATCGTGATTAGATTTTTAGAAAAATCCGTCATAGTTTCCTCTAAAACTATGGCATTTTCCACGTTATAAAACGTATTTAAATCATAGTCAAATTTCCAAATCATCATTATCCATAAGTATTCTCTAAACATACATTTCTAGTAACATAATTTCCTCATTTCATAAACTTTAATATTGCACTTTTATATATAAAAAGTTTACTTTTTGAGATGATTTTTCCTAATAAACAAGTTGTTAGATTTTTAATCTTGTAAAAACCAAGTGCACTAAACCTTCCAAAATTAAGTTTTAATCACATTTAAACACTTGTTTCTTTATTTTATCTAAAAATTTTATGGTTAGTTCATGAAAGTGAGTATGATGTTCTTTCTTGATTTAAACATTTCCATGTTTAAATCACATATATATGTTCATTATGGTGAGATGAACACAAATATGAAATACTACAAGAATCTAACAACATGATCATCCTAACATAATCTTTAAATCACTAATATTAACAAGATCAACATAAACAACATGATCATACAACTATCATACACTAATCTACACAAATCAACACATAAGATAGTTATGTTTAGTGTTCTTTAACTTTGTGATTAGGGTTTTTGTTCATGTTCATCTTTTATATCAAGAATAACAACTTGTACTTCCATAAACTACTAGTGATATGAAGCTTAAAAATGGTGGTTTGAAGACTTACAAGATTGCACTAGTTAGATAGGAAAATAAGAAGAAGATTAAGCTCCAAAGGTGCTCCTAATGATGCTCCATGTTTACTCCATGAATGGATGATCTTGTGAGGCTTAGATTATGAGTAAAAATGGTGTTTTAAGGTGGGTTATTGGTGGTGTTTGGGTGTTGTTGCTGCTGTCGTGAGTTTAAGAGGGGGAAAGGGGGTTTTGAGTTTGATTGATGATGAATGAAGATGATGATAATGTGGTGATTTGATAAGTTATAATGCCATGCTTTTCCTTAGTCAAGACATCTTTGACAACACCATACCCATCTCCTTACAACTTTGAAAAAAATGAACAAAATGGTGAGGCCTATGGGGCCCACCATAACCATCTATATTAGGGGGTAAAGTGTAAATGTTGGGTGGTTAAATGCTTAAACATTAGATATTTTGGTCATTAGTTTAAGTATAGTGATTAGGGGTTTAAGCACACCATTAGAGGGATAATTAGTGATTAGGACTCGTATTAATACTAATTAGTTCACTAGACTAGTTAAAATAATTTTTAACTAGTTTATTCGGTTCCCGGTTAAGTGTCGGTGCACTAGCTTTCGTGTCATAGCGATAATATATTTCCGCAAGATATAAACTTCCATCCAATGATGTATGAAGTAATTTGTAGTTCCAAAATAAGCTTAACTAGTTCACTAGCTTCTTCGTTTAGTCGTTACGGTGTCGGAAATACCGCTTACTAGCTCGTCGGTTCGCTAACGGACAAGTTATGTTTATAGCGATATAATACCGGAAGCTTATAATTTTTTTGGACACTCCATTGATATCCTTAAAATGTTTTAGTGTGTTTTCCACATTTTTCATAATTCTGGAGGTCCAGAATTGCCGGATTATTACGGACGAACTAAAATATTGCATTTTTAGCCGATAGGACGATTTATTATATAGGGCGTTGCACCGGAAGGTTGTGTAATATTATAAGACTTATTCCCACATTAGTGTTTTCATATGCATCGACTCAGTTTCATTATTCGCGTGTCTTGATTCATTGTTTTGTTCTGTTCAGCGGTTGCTGGCATGAATAGTCCAACCGTATTTTAAAACATATTTTAAGGATATCATGAATATGTTTATGTGTTAAAACATATTTTAAGAAGCCTTTAAACTTAGTTTATGAATATTTCTAAAATCTGACCCGTTGACTTTTAAAATATATATTTTGACTCGTCAATTGATCTAGCAAACGTGGTAATTAGGAGGTGCCCTTTTGAGGGATTAACACCTACCTATTTACGATCACGTAGCCACATTCGGATTGATCCATGGCTGGTCCATAACGGTTTTAACCAAAAGTCAAAGCGTTTATCGAAAACGTTTGACTTTTGGGCTTGAAAAGCCTAAATCAAAGAACAAATCAATGAAGGAACACTTACATGTGTCTTATGGGCTGAATAAACTCAAGGAAAAACTCTTAAATGATCAGGAACCTCCAGAATTGATCATAGATGTAAGGATTAGAAAATGCCCAAACTTAAACCCATATGTTCATCTCATAATTATAATGTTTGAAGGGTTTGTAGATGAGTCACATGTGTTAGAGGCATCATAGGATGTTCACATGTGTCTTAGAGGTGTCAAAACCAGGTTAAAAGTGGCAAAATTGAGGCAGGTGTCGAGTTGTGAGCTGATTCAAGATGACTAAGCATTTTTGGACCTGCATATGGGCTTACGGACCGCAAGGGTCCAGCCATACGGTCCGTATGGACCCAGGTCAGCCACCCAACTTTCACTTATTTGCAGTTTTGGCCCCTGGACTTGATTCGTCGCGTTTTGTCACCCGTAAACCCTTTTAACTTGATTTCAAGGCTCAATAAAGGTGTTAAGGCATAAGTGACTTGGATTATGTCTGGAAACACCCCGGATGTCGGTTTGTTTGGTTGTACGGTTGCGCGTTTCGCTAAAATGCGTAAAACGCTTAAACGGACACAAAAACGATCAAAATTTCGCAACGATGGACATCCTTGCATCCTTATCAATAAAGCATAATATTTTATTGTATTCAATATATTTGTATCCATATATTGAGTCTGCATATCAAAATACGAGAATCGACAAGTTTTCGTAGTTTGTCAGGAATAGTCCTTGGACTTCCAAACTTGCGTGAAATGTCAGTATTAGTGCGTAAGGCCTTCATTGGCATATAATAGGCATACATAAGAGTATGAACAATATTATACGACTCTTGGTTCGTTAAAAGGTCACTCAGAGGCTTAGTTTGAGCATGTTGACACTTTTAGTCCCTTATCTTATTAATTTATCTTTCAGAGGTTATAATTAACATAACTATGCATTTGGTCCCTCTTGTTTTAGCATGTGGCATACAAGGATTAGTGGGACACGTGTCAGAATTTTACAGGACGGGTTTTTACGAGTTGAATAAACGCGTGTATTACACAGATTGAATAAAATGTAATGTAAGAATAATAGTTTATTATGCCGTATGGATACATATAAAAATTAAATTTATCTTAAATATCTAAAAGCAGGGGTGTTTGGAATTCAATTTGGATTCAAAATAATAAAATTCGTCTCGGTATGAATTCGATTATCGAGGTTCGAATTCAATTTTCAAAAATTCGAATTCGATTCATTTTTATTCTAGTCTAATAATCGAATACGAATTTATGATTTTCATTTAGGTTCTAATTCGAATATAATATATATATACATATATATTAAGTGATAAGTCTATTAATAACATTACCAAGCTCAAATATCGAATAGTCCATACTACTTACTTATTTATAAATTATAATCTAACATACATTGCAACTAATAATCACACTGAGTTTTAAATTTTAACCTTTTGTAGATTAGTATTTATGATGTGAAAAACTATTAGTTTGCACTTGTTTTAAAAGTAAAAATAATATTATTTAGTGCTTAGAGTGATTTTGAATTAAATCAAATTTATTTGAACCCGATTCAAGTTCGAGTTTCAAATACGAAATGAATCAAATCGAATAAATAAAATCTATATCAAATACGGATTATGGTAAAACATATATATATATATATATATATATATATATATATATATATTCGAAAATTCGTTATTTCAATTTGTTGAACACCCTTTTCTAAAGATAAACGTTTTAGTATCACTATTTACTAGGAAAGAGAGAACAAAAAATTGGATTTTTTTAACAACATCAACTATATATGTATATAGCAGGAAAACAGCAAGATGCGGCAGTACAGGAAAAAAGAAAACAAAACAAAATCTAGCCAATTAATGGAAGCCCCCTTCGCCCTGTTCCTCACCCAAAGGAAGGTGCCCTCTTTCCACAATCCTATTAACCGGTATTATCTTCCCGTTGTCGTTTCTAACTAGCCAAAGCCTCCACAAACAACCCAAAACAACCATATTTATCCCACTTGAGCCCGCGCATGATTGACGACTTCTTTGACATCACACAACACTCGTATTTTATCCCAATTATTCCATTTTAGCGAGCCTCCATTGCTGAAAACATTAGCTTTAGCTTCAATTTCCCTTCTGATGCTTTTGGTAGAAAACGACTCTCCTTTGTCGTTGACCCACATCCACCTGTCTTCTTTATCAGAGAGAACCATTCCTTGCCGCATCCTCATTAGCTCATCAATTCCCCCCCATTCAGTAACCGAACTCGGATTTTTCGTCCAACCCCAACCCCATTGACATTTGTTACCCAGCCACCGAAAACTAGAATGGACCGGAAACTGAGAATGTTAGAAAATCTCGTCTTTAGCATGTCAGATCCAACCCAAACGCCGTGCCAAAATCTTGTCTTTGTACCGTCTCCCACTTCAACCTTCAACACATCTTTTACATACACACCCGCTTTGCCCAGGTTTCCATCTATGCCGGCTATATCCTTCCACCATCTCGAAACCTTTTTAATAATCGGAATAAAATTCGCACCTTTATCTGGACCATGGATAGCTGAAATGACGCGATACCAAAGCTAAGAAGGGTTTTCGCGCATTCTCCACCACCACTTGGCCATCATTGCTAGATTAAAACTCTCCAACGCACCTATACCGACGCCCCCGAGATCATTCGGCTTAACTATTTTCCCTCACCTTATCCAACACAAATTATTTTTATTCCCAACTTTCCCCCACACAAATGATCTTCTGATTCTTTCGAGAATTCTTAGGACTACTTTTGGAGCCTTAAAAATACCAAGGAAATAGGAAGATAGGCCACCTAACACAGATTTCGCAAGCGTCACTCGACCCGTGAACGAAATCGTCTTCGCTTTCCAACCATTTAGCTTACTACGAAATCTCTTTATGACCGGCTCCCAATGTTTAACCCGCTTCATATTTGCACCGATAGGGAGGCCCAACTATACGAAGGGAAACTTACCAACGTCGCACTTTAGGATACCCGCTACCTCTTCAATCTCATAGTCGCGAACTCCTACCCCGAAGACGTTGCTTTTATTCAAATTCACATTTAAACTACTCAACAGGCTAAAGCATCGGAGAAGTCTATTGAGGTTATGGCGTTTTGTTCCGACCACTCGCATAAAAACATAACATCATCAGCGTAACTGAGATGTGTTATTATAGGGCCATTGTTGGGCAACTTTATACCTGCACAAAGGCCTTGTTCTTGCGCCCGTTTAACTATCATATCCAAAACCTCCAACGCCAAAATAAAAAGCGACGGTGAAAGCGGGTCCCCTCGACGGAGGCACCTTTCATATACGAACTCCCATATCAGTGACCCAATAAGAATAACCAAACCCTTTCCCGACTTCAGACATGCTGATATCCATTGCACCTATCTTTCTGGAAATCTCATTTCCTCCAAAACGCGAAACAGGAATTTCCAGTTGAGAGTGTCACATGCTTTCGTGAATCGACTTTGAAAATCAAAATCTTCTTTTTTGATTTTTTCGCCCAAGATATTATTTCGCTCACCAC
Source organism: Scalesia atractyloides (assembly GCA_947069175.1). Classification (NCBI taxonomy): domain Eukaryota; kingdom Viridiplantae; phylum Streptophyta; class Magnoliopsida; order Asterales; family Asteraceae; genus Scalesia; species Scalesia atractyloides. Next base: position 11,269,304 of record CAMTDV010000006.1, on the reverse strand, counting down.
AAGCGGTCCATCAAGAATATTACGACTTCCAACATACGTCTATTGCGATGTGGATATAAGGGACCCGAGCAATGGTTTAGGCGATTCGCCAAGACTTTAGCGTTAATATTATACAATAGACCAATTAGCGAAATAGGCCTAAAGTCGCTTAAAACCATAAGATCTTCCACCTTAGGCAACAAAGCGATAAATGATGGGTTACACCCCATTTCAACTCGCCACTCCTGTAAAATTCTTCCATCATCGACACAACGAACGGTTTAAGGCTTGCCAAAAAATGCATCAAAAGTTTTCCTGTTAACCCGTCTGGCCCTGGCGCTTTGCCCCCGTCATAACTCAACACAGCTGCCCTAATTTCGCCTTCAGTGAAAACGGCCGCCACCGCATCAGCTTGTTCAGCGGTAATCATTTTCAGACCAGCGTTCTGAACCATATGCGTTCTTCTATGTTAGAAAGGAAAGACTAACCTTGGAGGAAACTGCAGCTAATCAACAGCCGGACATCCTGCGGCAGCTAATCCACAGCCGCATATCCAGCTAATCTTCAGCAATCAACAGCAAGGATAAAGACAGCTAGCAATCAGCTGCTGTCTTCTATATTTAGATTACGTTTTTTGTGTATAAATAGAATACCCTTCTTTGTAATGAGATATACGAATACACACATCAATTCAGTGTTTATGAATCAACCTTTTAACATGGTATCAGAGCAGTGTCGTTCTTGACCTGTTCATCATCTACCTTGCTCACCCAAAACCAAATCATCCTCTCAACCAAGCTGCCATGGCCGAAGCCGGTAACTTGGGAGAAGATTTATCAATTCAAATCGCCAACCTGCTCAAGAATGGCCTCAACCCACAAAACAGAAACCCAAAACTATCCGATAACCTTCAAATAAACCTCAAGCTCAACAGCCAGAATTACGCCTTATGGACCCGGATGATGAGGGTAGCCATAGGCGGTAAATCAAAAGCCTTCCTAAACCATCTATCAACCAACCCGCCGAACCAAACCAGCGAGGAATATGAGCAATGGGAACAAGACGACCTAGTCGTCTTCTCATGGCTCATACAGAACATCGAACCAACCCTTGCCAGCAACCTAACCGAATTCCCAACAGCAAAATCGCTGTGGGATGCCCTAGCTATAACATATAGCAGTGGGCGTGACAAGCTCCAAACTTTCAACCTACATGTCAAGGCGAATGAAATCAAACAGAACAATCTCTCCCTAGAAGAATTGTGGATTATACTCCAAGGAGTATGGGGAGAAATTGATCGGATTGACCCAAACCCTATGACCTGCCCAGCCGATATCCAAGCGTATCACAAAATCAGGACGGAACAGAAACTGTTCCAGTTTCTAAACGCCCTCAACCGGAAATATGACCCTATAAAAAGGGAAATACTCCGGTTAGAACCCCTTCCAACCGTAGAAACTGCATACGCTACTGTCCGCAAGGAGGCTGCTCACCAGAATATTCTGGGAACACCTCTCAATGACACACAGGGTATCACAGCGGGTCTAATGGCCTCTGAAATTGACGGACTAGGGCTTGCGTCAAAGGGCTACCGACGAGCCGATGGAAAAAGAATCGGAACCAGTAAAGACGACAAAACTCACCTCAAGTGTGATCATTGCGGCATGACGAAACATACCCGGGAACAATGTTTCAAACTCGTCGGGTATCCCGAATGGTGGTCTGATGGTCAGAAGAGAGGCACAAAGACTACGGAAAAGGGGAAGTCATCTAACACCGGCAGCCGAGATGTCACAGGAGATGGAAGCCGGAGGGTGGGTTTCGGCGGATTGACCGACGCCACAGATGAAGGAGACAAATGCTTAGGTAAAGGCGGAGAAGAAGAAAGAAAAAGGAGCGGTTGTTGGGCGGATGGGTTTGGGGCGGGTAAACCGAACCCATATAATGAAAACTTGAAGATGTCACATTTGGTCCCTGAAAATAAAGGAAATGCCAATATAGCCCACAAACATCACAAAAAACAAAAAACATGGATTTTCGATTGTGGTGCGACCGATACAATGACTTATGAGCTATCGGATATTATTTCAACAACCAAACCAGAAAAAACACATATTCAAACGGCAAACGGAGGAATAATGGATGTAAAATCGGGAGGAACTATTGAGATTTCACCCACAATAAAAATCTCTAATTGCCTTTATGTTCCTTCGTTATCACATAAGCTGCTTTCCATCAGCCATGTCATGAAGGAACTCAACTGTATTGTCCTAATGTACCCTACGTTTTGTATTTTACAGGATATCAGGACGGGAGTGATCATTGGGCGTGGCACTGAAAATCAAGGGTTGTACTATGTGGATGAGGTGACTCAAAGTGGTGTTGTGATGCTGACTCATGGGACATCGGAACGGGAAGCTTGGCTATGGCACCGAAGATTAGGTCATCCTTCTACAAGTTATTCGCATATTTTATTTCCGAAACTATTTCCAGTTAATTCTATGTCACATTGTGAAACATGTGTTTTAGCAAAAAGCCATAGAAAAACTTTTAAACCCAATAACACTAAGGCTGCTTTGCCATTTTCATTAATCCATTCTAACGTATGGGGTCCTGCCCCAGTTCTTGGGGGGCAAAACCTTCGGTACTTTGTGATGTTCGTTGATGATTGTACCCGAATGACCTGGGTTTATTTTTTGAAAAACAAATCCGAAGTATTTGAAAAATTTACTATGTTTTACGCCATGATTCAAACCCAATTTCAAACAAACATCCAAATATTCCGATCTGATAATGGCGGTGAGTTTGTTAATACCTTGTTTAAATCCTTTTTCCAAGACAAGGGAATAATCCACCAAACTACATGCCCAAACACCCCAGAACAAAACGGTGTCGCCGAAAGGAAAAATCGCATTTTGCTAGAAATGACACGAGCTCTCCTGATTGAATCCCAGGTCCCGAAATATTTTTGGCCTGAAGCCCTTGCTACTGCTACCTATCTTCTCAACCGACTCCCAACAAAAATCCTAAAGCTTAACACTCCGTTACACACCCTTTCAAAATTCTTCAAACTACCCTCAGTTCTCACCCTTCAACCACGAATCTTTGGATGTACTTCCTTTGTTCACATACCTAAATCAGATCGAACCAAACTTGACCCTTGTGCTGTAAAATGTGTCTTTGTCGGGTATGGAATGAATCAAAAGGGATACAGATGTTATAATCCAAAAACACGTCATATGTTCACCACAATAAACTGTGACTTTCTTGAAACCGAGTATTACTACAATTCCCAACTCAGTGGTCAGGGGGAGAAGGAATGTTTAGACACACTAAGCTGGTTGGAATATGTTCCCTATGTACCAACTACAGAGTCACCAACCACAGAGTCACCAGAACCCAATCTCAGTGCCACTGACGGTCCTAATGTTCCTCCTAACCTGGTGTCCGAGGTAAGTGATACTCATCCTATTCAGTCTGGTGGTATTTTTGAAGTTTCTAATGACTTTGAGGATACCAATACTTCTAACCATGAAACTGCCACAGAACAAACTGAAAATTTGCAGGCAGATGAATCCAGACAAGAAGAACCACCATCGAGATATGTGTTACCCCTAGATCAAACAGAGGGGTTCCTCCGAAACGGTATTCTCCTGAAAAAGAACCAAGAAGATCTAGTTATCCTATAGCTAGTGTGGCCGATGGAAACTTCACTAAGGAAGCCAAAGCATTTATCTCATCTGTTTATTCCGAAGAAACTCCTACAAACGTGGATCAAGCCTTAAAATCTAAACATTGGAAGGAAGCAATGAACACAGAAATGGAAGCCCTAACCAAGAACAATACATGGGAAAAGTGTACTCTTCCGTTGGGAAAGAAATCCGTGGGGTGTCGTTGGGTCTATACGATTAAGTATAAACCAGATGGTACAATTGAAAGATATAAAGCCCGACTGGTAGCAAAGGGGTATACTCAGACACATGGGATTGACTATGCTGAAACATTCTCCCCGGTTGCAAAAATGAACACAATCAGGGTTCTTTTTTCGATAGCTGCAAATGAAGGGTGGCCACTTCAACAGTTTGATGTAAAAAATGCCTTTTTACACGGGGACCTAGACGAAGAGGTATTTATGGATGCTCCTCCAGGATTCACAAAAGATTTCAAAACTGGAGAAGTTTGCCGTCTGAAGAAGTCCCTTTATGGTTTGAAGCAGTCTCCCCGGGCCTGGTTTGGCAGATTTACGGTAGCTATGAAAAAGTTTGGATATAAACAAAGTAATGCCGATCATACTTTGTTTCTCAAAAAAAGAGGAAAATTCGTAACCTGTCTAATTATCTATGTAGATGATATGATCATTACAGGGAACGATAAAGAGGAAATGGTAAAACTCAAATAAAACTTGTTTGCTGAATTTGAAATGAAAGATTTGGGCAGACTTAAGTATTTCCTCGGTATTGAAGTACTAAGGTCGAAACAAGGAATCTTCATTAGTCAAAAGAAGTATGTCTTAGACCTGTTGGAAGAAATTGGAATGATCGATTGCAAACCAGCAGATACTCCTATGAGTGTAAACCAAAAGCTTTACATGGAAGAAGGAGCAAAATTAGCAAATAAAGAAAGATACCAACGGCTGGTGGGAAAACTAATATATCTCTCACACACTCGTCAAGACATCGCCTATGCTGTAGGGGTAGTAAGTCAGTTCATGCACCAACCTCAACAGTCACATATGGAAGCAGTTTGGAGAATTATTAGATATCTCAAAGGAACAGTGGGTCATGGAGTCCTGTTTCAATCACATGGACACCTAAATGTTCAAATCTATACTGATGCAGACTGGGCAGGAGATAAGGGAAGTCGGAGGTCAACAGCAGGCTACTTCGCTCTAGTTGGTGGGAATCTTGTCACTTGGAGGAGTAAAAAACAAAAAGTGGTTGCTCTTTCAAGTGCAGAAGCTGAATTTAGAGGCATAACTCGAGGTTTAACAGAAGCCATGTGGATACGAAGACTCTTAGCTGAGATTGGTTTTCCGTCAAAAGAAACAAGTAAGATTATGTGTGATAATAAAGCTGCAATTCAGATTTCAGAAAACCCAGTACAACATGATCGAACAAAACACGTGGAAGTTGATAGGAACTTCATCAAAGAAAAATTGGAAGATGGTACGATTGAACTACCATTCGTTCGATCAAAGGATCAGCTTGCTGACATTCTAACAAAAGCAGTTAACGGGAAAATTCTCAATGATTGTTTGGGCAAGTTGAATTTTGGAAATCCAACTATTCAACTTGAGGGGGAGTGTTAGAAAGGAAAGACTAACCTTGGAGGAAACTGCAGCTAATCAACAGCCGGACATCCTGCGGCAGCTAATCCACAGCCGCATATCCAGCTAATCTTCAGCAATCAACAGCAAGGATAAAGACAGCTAGCAATCAGCTGCTGTCTTCTATATTTAGATTACGTTTTTTGTGTATAAATAGAATACCCTTCTTTGTAATGAGATATACGAATACACACATCAATTCAGTGTTTATGAATCAACCTTTTAACATTCTAATGGGTTCAGAAAAAAACCTTTTAAAATGCCTCTTAATCGCCTCTTTTAACTCATCTGGGTTTTCCATCCAGACCCCATCGATATAAAGCCCGGTTATCCGACTACCTTTGTTCATCCTGCATATAACATGAAAATACGAAGACATCCTGAATCCACCCCGCGATTTTTGTTGAATGTCCTTAGCCAAACTAACATGATATTTTTTAAGTTGTAACCTCAGATTTCATCGTTTCTCCTTCTCGTCGGCCGAAAGGCTTCTTTGCTCGGCAGCCAACTCAATCACGTCTATATGCTCAATCCACCCCCTTAGCTCAGCTTCTTCTTTTGGTTTGGCCAAAGATCTCCATTCCTTAATCCCCCCTTTTAAAGCTTTGAGCAAGGCTGCAAAACCACTCACCCCGCTACCTAGATTGCCAACAGACGTACTGACTTCACACACACCTGAATTCCATCCTTGGCTAACTGGGAATTATAAAATTTGAAAGTCGTCGGCCGGAAATCGACACCATTGCAGCGAAGAAATAACGTGCAATGGTCTGATAACCCTCTAGGGAGGGATGCGAGAGAGGCTGATGGCCATGAAGACATAAAATCCAAGTTTACAAAAGCCCAGTCTAGTTTGCTGAGCTTTAACCCGGAATCCGACTTATAAGTGAATTTCCTGCCTTGTATTCGGTACTCTAGCAAAACCAACTTCACTAATAAACATATTAAATATCAAAGCACAGTTATGGTCAAATTGGGAGTTCAGTCTTTCCTCTTTCCCCCTGAACCATGTTCTTCAAGTGGTTGTCAAAACCTTCCAAGTCTAACCCCACCTTTACGCCGAAACAGATTGTTTCTTCTACCTCGTTCCCAATACTATCCTCGAGCATAACTCAACCTTCCTTTTGCCCTTTTTCTTTTTTCTCACCCTTATTATATCCTCTACATCAAATGGGTCATCTGGGTTCCTGTTAAGATCTAGCGGACCATCATTAAAATGAGTAATATGTCCATTATGAATTTGCAGGGGGGCTTTACCCAAGATGGCCCACTAACTTCTCCTCTTACATCTTCTTCACGCGCCGACTCCTCAAGGGTTCCCCCACGCGTCTCGGGATTATCCTCCTTGGTCCCAACATCGGCCACCGCATGCAAACATTTTTCCTACGCAAATTGTAACTTCCCATGCACATTCTCCTCAGTAAACCTTTCAACTTCCCCTACATCTGCTACCGACTGAACCCCTACACCGACCTGTTCCGATGACGGTGCCGCTAACATCACCTTGAATGTAACACCTCGTAAAAACCCGTCCCGTAAAATTTCGACACGTGTCCCACTGATCCTCGAAGGCCACGAGCTCAACGAGAGGGACTAAACTTGCCAACATGTTAAGTTATAACCTCTGAATGACAAGCGTTAAAGTCAAGGGACCAAAAAGGAAAGAAAACTAAATTTTCAAGTTCTGGGAGGCATTACGGACCGCAAGACCTTTTGGTTACGGTCCGTAACCACCTTTGATCTGCGCGCCAGAAGGGCCTTACGGACCGCAAGGCAAATGCCTTACCGTCCGCAAGGGGTTGCCAGCGAAAAAACATTGCAGAACCTGCCTCTGCCATGTTTAACATAAATTGCCACCTTTCCTTGGGTCTTGACACGTTAGGAACACTTGTTGGCACCTGGTAACTCCTGCTAACACCTGTTATGAGCTCAAGCGTTAACCTCAACTATAAATAGAGCCATAAGTTCATCCTTGAACTTGCTCATACACCTAAAATTTGGGTATTCACTTTCTGGAGCTTCCTGGTCTTCAAGGAACTTCCTATTCAGTTATACTTCGTGCTTTGGACCTCTAGTAAGTGTCTTAACCTTCCTTATTCAGTTTCATTAGGGTTAAAGCTTAAGTCAAAGCTTTGTCGTAAAAACGTTTTGACTTTATCATAAAACCACATTGGCTTAGTCTATTGTCGCAACGAATGTGGTTACGTGACCGTAATAATGTAGGAATTAATCCCTCAAAAGGGTGCCTGCTGATTACCACGTTTACATGGTCAATTGTCGGGTCAAAGGAAAAGTCAACAGAAAGTCAACGGGTCAAATTATGAACAATTGCATAACTAACAAAATAAAGGCTATAAAATCAATTCTAACACCCTAACAACTTAATAAATGATATTAGGACATGTCTAAACATGTTCGGCCCGACAAGACCAAGTTTTAAGTCGGTTTGCAATCGAAAGTCGCGGTATTTGACTCATGCTTCAACTTTCGATTCTGACCCGAATTAGCAACCTATGAAACTGAAAAATTGTTGCAATGTGACCATGAATAGTTATAGCAAAGCCCTCAAGAGTTGTAGGACATGGTCACATAGGAATTTGAGTGTTTATGCAAGTTTCCATACTTTATGCCAATTTTTACAAAAAGATCCCCATGAGTCAAAAACAAGATTTAAATGCAAATGAGCATAATTATAAATCGTAAACTGATGTACTAAGTTGATGAACATAAGTTAAGGTCAACCTTCTGATTTAAAGACCAAAGGATGGTAAATTGTCGTAAATTACGCTTATAAGTGATTAAACTACCTTTTTCATACAAAGTTGTTCTAAACATAACTTTGGACTAAAAACCATGTACCTACTAATGTGCTATCATTATTAGGACTATCTGGGATATAAATTCTGAGTATGAACTGAGTTAATACATACGTTCGGATATTAAACTCCTAAATGACGAAATCACCCCTTTGACACTTAAAGTGACGTTTAAAGTGTTTTAATGAACCAAAACTTTTGTACACTGATATGTTATATTAAATAACATATATTTGTCTTACAAAACAGATTCTAACCTCAGTTTTACTTAAACACCGTTTAAATCGTCATTTAGCGCCTTAAACGCCGTTTCGGGGCATAATATGGTTTAAAACCATATTTATGACCTCGGACTTGTTACCTACTGATTTCTAAACATATTTTAAACATAATAACAGTAGGTAAGTAATCCAAACTCATATTCCCAAATAAGTTGTCAACTATGTGTGAAAAGACCAAAGTGCCCTTTGGGGACATAGTTTGGTCTTAAATTCTAAAACCACACACATACTTGATATCTTACTGATATAACATCATAATTAAACTACTTTTACCGTAATTTTATAACAGTTTGCTCATGAAGTCTTTTTATAAGCCGTAAAATGACCAAAATGCCCTTTTAAAGCATAAATTGACTTTAAAACCATAATAGACCAACATATTGATAACATGTTTAAAGTATAATGGCATATGGAACTTGTATAGGACTCACCCGGTTTCCCGGTTTCGCTTATATACGTACGTTCGACCTACGTAACTAGTTTACGTAATTTAACCGAAACGGGTTTAACCTCATCACTTTAGTTTCAAAATCCAGAATGTAACATGTTTACCTATATTAAACAAGTCTCCATACTTGTCGGGTTTAAACTACATTCTATTCCGGTCATCGCTTAATCCAGCGTTTAGTACCATTATTATCTTTAAGCTACCCGGTTCGAGTCTACAAAGTAGATAGGACCCGTTAGCATTCTAATTGGTTATAAATACCATCATTTCCAGACTAAGAGCCTCCCGGTAGATTGTTACCTTACTTGTCTTCTTGAATTATCGGCTGAGTATTATTTTATCGAAGAATTAGCTCAGGTAAATACTTTTAACTTATTTTTCCTATACGGGCTTGGGATACGGTATAGTAATACCGCTTGGTCGGGTATGGGATCATGTTATCGGATTGTGATTTACTAAATCCCTATAACCCGTTTTATTCTGTATTGTTTGATAACTTAAACATTGGGTGTTAATTCGACCATGTCTGAGATATCCTTGGCTCATTTAAAGTTACTAATGGCCACGACCTTGAGCGCGGGGTGTAGGCATACACCTGACACACGCTAATGCTAATAAAATATTAAATCCCACTGGTGGATTATTTAAGTGGTGTGTCGGTTAATCAGGTTATTCGGTTTCTGCACCAGACCCCATATGTATTGATAAACATGTAAAACTGTAAACAAGGTCATTTTGAACTATCCCAAGTTATTTATAAAATGTGCCAAGTGCACCCAAAATCATTTTTAATAAATGTTTACAAAATGAGTTGGTTATTAGTATTTACCAGTGAAACTGGCGTATTTTCAAAAGACCAAGTTACAGGTGGCAACAAGCAATAGATCGGGAGCTGCGCTATAGTGACAATAGAGGATTTTCAAGTCTCTAGGTTGCTTAAAGTCTATTGAACAAATTACTTTGTATATATTTATTTCGATCCGCCTGTGGATCTTTTCATTACAAGCCTTGTAATTTATCTTTGAACTTTGGACACTCGGTTTGTAATAGTAAGTTAAATCCAAGACTTCCGCTGTGCTGTGTTGTTTGGTTATGATGTTATCAACTACATCACGATATTCCCCAACCGGGCCCACCGGGTTACACGTGGAAATAGGGGTGTGACAGGTTAGTATCAGAGCCAACGTTAGAGTGAATTAAACACTAGCCTTTTGTGTTTAATCTCGAAAATACACAATAGCACATTCCTTAGACTTCCGAGTCTAGGCTTTGACCTAAGAGTACTCATTTCATTATTAAGTTATTATTATTGCTTTGCTTTGTTTAACTCGTTGATTGTCAGGAAACATGCCACCAAAATTTAGGCACGGAGGCAAGGGCAAGGGTCCCGAGGGGCGGACCCTCTATGACTGGACCATCTTTCAGACCACCATTCAGACCCTCCCTAGCTAGAGCAGCTAATCTGCCTGATCATAACCCTTACGAAGGATCCGGAGATTCTTCGACTCCTTTTGAACCATATAGACATTCGAGGGTGAGACGATCAACGATAACCCAAATGCTATCATGACCGGATGAAGTACGCGGGAGTTTAGTAACGAAGTCCATAGCTATACTCTTCCACTTCCACATCGGGATTTCGGGTTGTTCTAGTAAACCAGAGGGCCTTTGATGTTCAGCTTTAACCTTCGAACAAGTTAAGCATTTTGAGACGTACAAGGCGATATCCTATGCCTTGCCACCAATACTTAGGACGAAGGTCCTGGTACATCTTGTCGGCACCGGGGTGAATGGAATATCGAGATTTATGAGCTTCGTCCATTAGCAACTTACGAAGATTATCACGACTGGGAATCCAAATGCGATTGAGATAGTAGTAAATACCATCAGATTTAGATACAAGCTGAGTTTCGGCACCACATTTCATTTTGTCTTGAAGGGTATTCTCGTTAAAACAGGCGAATTGAGCGGCACAGACGAGGGTTTCAAGTTTAGCACAAGCTTGAGAGTCACGAATACCATATACATAGCTTCGTCGACTTAGAGCATCGGCGATGACATTTGCTTTGCCGGGATGGTAGCGTATTTCGCAATCGTAATCGTTGAGAAGTTCAACCCATCGACGTTGTCGCATGTTTAGTTCTTTTTGGTTAAAGATATGTTGTAAGCTCTTATGGTCGGTGAAGACCGTACACTTTGTACCGTAAAGGTAGTGTCGCCATATCTTCAATGCAAAAACAACTACACCGAGTTCGAGATCATGGGTTGTGTAGTTCTTCTCGTGGATCTTGAGTTGGCGAGACGCATACGCGATAACCTTGTCTCGTTGCATGAGAACACAACCAAGACCAAGGTTTGAGGCATCACAAAAAACAACGAGATTATTGTTTCCGTCGGATAAAGCGAGAACGGGAGCGTTGCATAGGATACGCTTGAGAGTTTGAAAAGCTTCCTCTTGCTTGGAATCCCAAACAAAAGGTTTGTCTTTATGAGTTAAAGCGGTAAGCGGAACGGCGATTTTTGAAAAGTCGGCGATGAATCGACGGTAGTAACCCACCAATCCAAGGAATGAACGGATTTCGGAAGCATTCTTCGGTGTAATCCAACTCTTGACGGCTTCAATCTTTGCAGGGTCGACGTGAATTCCTTGACTATTAACGATGTGGCCGAGAAATTGGACTTCTTCGAGCCAGAATTCACGTTTAGAGAATTTAGCATAAAGGCGAGTTCCTTGAAGAAGTTCGAGGACTAAACGGAGATGACGCGCGTGTTCGTCTCTCGACTTTGAATATATAAGGATATCATCGATGAAAACAATAACGAAACGATCTGAGAAAGCTTTGCACACACGGTTCATCAAATCCATGAAGACCGCAGGTGCATTGGTAAGACCAAAAGGCATGACCACGAATTCGAAATGGCCATAACGGGTACGAAAGGCGGTTTTAGGAATGTCTTCTTCCAACACGCGTAACTAATGATAACCGGAACTAAGATCGATCTTGGAAAAACAAGTAGCACCTTGAAGCTGATCAAATAAGTCGTCAATTCGAGGAAGAGGGTAGCAGTTCTTTATCGTGAGTTTGTTAAGTTCACGATAATCGATGCACATATGGAACGATCCATCCTTCTTTTTCACGAAAAGGACATGCGCGCCCCATGGCGAAGTGCTCAGGCGTATGAAGCCTTTATCAAGAAGCTCTTGAAGTTGGCTCGATAGCTCGCGCATTTCGGATGGTGCGAGGCGATAAGGAGCTTTAGCAACTGGAGTAGCTTCGGGAACTAAATCGATACGAAATTCAACATATCGAGTAGGGGGTAAACCGGGTAGATCGTCGGGAAAGACTTTAGGAAATTCACAAACAACGGGAATATCCTTATAAGTCTTCTTTTCTTTTTCCGGGTTCACGATATGAGCGAGGAAAGCAACACATCGCTTTTGCAAGCATTTGTGTGCTCGAGTACATGACAAAAGCATCAACTTCTTTGAGGGAGTTTCACCATAAACATGGAGTTGATCACCGTTAGGGAGAGGAAAACGAATCATTTTATCGAAGCATACAACTTCAGCATGATTTTCACGAAGAAAATCCATGCCTAATATGATATCGAAACTACCTAACTGCATATGTATGAGATTGATTGAGAAGACATGGTTGTTGAGATCGAGATTACAACCACGTAAAACGGAGTTAACGATAACGGTTCTTCCGGTGGCGACTTCCACATCGAAAGTCTTTGGGAGTTTAGCGCGCTTACATTTTAAAACCTTTTCGAATTCTAACGATACTAAAAAATTATCAGCACCAGTATCAAATAAACATGAAGCATAAATGCCATTAACGAGAAACGTACCATTGACAACATTGTTGTCATTCTGGGCCTGGCGGTGATTGAGATTGAAGGCTCTTCCGCGCGCAGCTTGTTGTTGCTGCTGAGACTCTTGTTTCACAGTGCGGTTTGGGCAAACATTAGCAAAGTGGTTCGGATGACCACACAGGAAGCACACTCGTGCCTTTGGAGCTTGCTGCTGGTTGGCTTGAGGAGAAGCAGGTAAAGCTGGAGCTGGTGGAGCCTGAGGAGCTGGCTGGCGAGGACCACTACGGCAGCTGACACTGAAGTTGTCACACCCCGACCGGGAGCGGAAAAGGTGATCGGGGCATGATTGGGTTATCATCAAAGCTCATGACATTTATTATAACGTTTCATATTTATTATTACAATTTAAAGGGAAACATACAATCATAATTACATCATGTCCTACACATCATTCTAGACTTCATTATTTTCTTCTAAGGCATTTCCTATGTTTTCCTTGCTTCATCCTGTTCACCTGTATCATGTGTAAAAATGGTTTTTAGATCAACAAAAAGTTGGCGAGTGAATCCCATGAAAAACATTTGAACAAGTTTATTGAATTGATTATAAAATAAAGTGCATAACCACATATGAGTAAATATAGATGTAAACTTATTCACAAAACACTTAATTATTAAATAATGCACACACATACAATAATAGATTGTTTTGAGGCACGCGTTGCTCAACCCGTCTCCCACGAGGAACTGATGGGCCTAATAAATGAGTTTTGAGGCACGCGTTGTTCTACGAACTGATGGGCCTAATGAATGATTTGCATACAACTAGACAATATGTAATACATAACTACAAACAATATCTACATTCTAAGTTTAAATTATAATATGGTATGGCACGAGTTCGAATAAATGAATTAGTTTAAGTGACACATGATACACCCCAAAACGTGTAATTAAAAAGGGGAGTTGTAAGATTCACTCACATTGGGTGCGTTCGGTTGATGATGTTGAATGCGCACGAAGTTGGATTTAACCACGAGTGGAACTAACCTAGATAATAACATAATGGTTTGGTAAATGAGTGGATTTTATTAATCAATTTTAGTAGGATTTTATTAATCAATTTTAAGGCTATTTTCTAACTTTAAAAATGTTATTTTTAAGTATTTTTAATTGATTTTTAATTTAAATAAATAAATAAAAGAAATAAAAAAATGTTGACTTTTGACCGTTGACCATAAGCGTTGACTGTTTGACCATTGACCGTTGACTTGTTGACCGGTTCGGTCGGTTATGTGTGCGCTGGGTGAGACTCGAACCCGTGACCTCTCGTACGCGTGCACGCAGCTCTACCAACTGAGCTACGTGTCTAACCCGAAATATTTCTGTTTTTAATTATATTTATATACTAATTAGATTAATCCGAAAATCATTTATTTAAAAACGATTTAATTGCATGACTCGGTGCTCGCCACAGGTCTCGAACACGGGACCTGTGGTTTAGTTTGACACACAGTCCACCGCTGGACTGTGTGTCTAACTTGGTAAATATTCTGGTTATTATTATATTTAACATCTTACTGAGTTAACCCGGTTCAGTTTAATAAATTAAAAAAAAGGCATTTTATTACAGCGAATGTGTGTGACCAGGATCGAACTCGAGACGTTATGCATATTGTTTGCACACAGTCCACCGCTGGACTGTGTGTCTAACCCGTTCATAATATCGATTTTAATTAATCTTATAACATACCTAACTTCATCTTCTTCGTTCAAAACACAGACATCGAATTAACTGACTGTTATTTGTTAAATTAACTTAACGAACATTATGAGCCATCGTAATGTAAGGAACAGAAAAAGGTTTGAGGATTGATTGTACCGAACTGTTCGTCTTTCTTCAGAAGTCCGGCAAGATCGTCGGCTCTGTTTCGGTGAGCTTCGGCTGATAGGATTAGTCAACAATTTGGAGGGATTAGATGTGAAATGGAACCACTCGGTAACGATTATCAGTAAGTTGAAATGATCATACCGGTTAACAGCAGGTTTCTGAAATTTCAGAAGTTTTCCGGCGAAAACAGATAATCCGGCAACGTCGTCTGGAAAGGATTCTGGATGGGGGATTGATATTAGAATTTTGCCCAATAATGGAATGAAACAGAAAAATCGAAGTAATTACCGTGTAGATGAAAGTCTCGGTTTTCCGGCGACTTGCAGATATTTTCCGGCGAGTGAAATTACGTCGAGAATTTGTGTGGTTGTGAGCGAAAAAGTTAACAGAGGCTTGTGGGTGTATTTATAGGGAAGAACATCGATGAATTTAGTCCGATTACCGACTTGATTCGTCGGTCAATAATTTCTCCGGCGGTTATGACGGATGTCGCGGACTGGACATCGGTTATAACTGATGTTAAGGTTAATGCTTCGGTTAAATCAGAAGAAACCGTCCAATCTCGGCGAAATCGTCGGGATTTCCGACGACTGCGATTGGGCGCGTCAGTTTGAATTCGAGTTTGTGATATTTGAATTAATTGTTTCCAATAATGAACAAGAAACACAAGTGGCGGAGTGGTTGAGCGCGTGTGAGTTAATTCTTTGCTTATATCTGGTCGACCCGGGTTCGAAACCCGGCTTCAGCCTTTTATTTTTATTTCATTATTTTAATACTTTTTCAAATGTAACTTTTATATTCTAATATACTTATTAATTATGTATCGTTTAAAATTAATTTGGGCATTAAATACGCAACGAAATTTTAACTGATTGTTCGGTTAATAAACGGAGCGGGTTTGGTAAATCCGGTTTTTGACGGATGTTACAGAAGTGGCCATAGATGTTACAGTTGGTACAGAATCGGCAATTGCCACCAACGACATGATGATATGTGAACTTAGGGCACATAGGGTGCGGACCAGTGTACGCACGCTTTGCTGGCGGTGCGTTTGGTGCTGCTGAGTGGAGTGGCTGAGGGTTCGCTGGAGCAGTAAGAGCAAAGTTCTTGCTCGGGTTTTCCCTTTTGCGACCACGGCGACTGTTCTTTGGCTCTCGGGGTTGTTCGGTAGTAGTAGCTGCTGATTCGGTGACTGCCTGATTTGCGACCTTGCTGCTTTTAAAGTAACCAGACTGAACTCGTTTGTCATTAATCTTGGCGGCTAGTTGGTAGGTCTCCTCGATAGTAGCAGGGCATGCTGCTTGAACAAAGTCAGCGACGCAATCGGGAGAGCATTGAGGTATTTCTTGATTGCCTTTCCGGTCGTATCCACTTGACCGGGACAGATGATGCTCAACTGTTTGAAGCGAGCAGTGAGACCAGCGTTATCGGGACCATCTTGCTTGATATTCCAGAATTCGTTCTCCAACTTCTGGATTTCGTAGGGAGGACAGAATTCCTTGATCATAATTTCCTTAAGTTCCTCCCAAGTGAGTCTGTAAGCTTCGTCGTTCCCACGCCTGTTGCGCTCGGCAGTCGAGAGCCCTTGATTGAAACACGTCGGTAGCATTGACATGCGCAGAGCCTCGGGACATGCACTCTGACGGAATGTGACCTCGATAGAGTCAAACCAGTGGAACATGGCACTCGGCCCTTCGGTGCCTGAGAAAGTAAGCGGTGCACATGCTTTGAACTGCTTAAAGCTAAAGTGGGGTTTCGGGGCATCTCCCTTGGAGTCCACAGATGAGTTGCTGGTTACGGCATGGATTTCTGAGACGATTTGCGGGATAACCTTAGCTATCTCCTTGGCTACCATAGAGGCGATGCGCTTGTCGGCGTTGCTGCGCTGGAGATTCCTTCGAGTGTGCGATCCCATAGAAGACATCTACACGAAGGATTTAGCTTAGACGAGATTCGATTATAATAGAGTTATGTTTAAATATTTATTATAACTATTCATACAAGGCACCAAAAACACATAAGCACGTATCCACATAGACACATAAGCATGTAAGGACATAAGCACGCAAGCACATAGGCACGTAAGCACATAAGCACATATTTGCACGTATTCACCTTCTAATAATAACAATGCATAGCGCGATATGAGATGCGAGATATAAGCGATATATAATAACGAGACAAGCGAGATAATACCGCGTATGAGGCACACGTCCTCATAGGCGTCAGCGGGTTTAGCGATTTGTTTGGTTGGTGTATTAATTAGCGTTTTAGATTACGAGAGTGGTGTGAGTTGTGTATACATTCGATGGAGCGTAAATGCGATAAATCGAGAAAACGATGATATGATAAATCATCAAAGCGAGAAATCGAATAAACAAAAATTCTCAAGATTTGAAACACATAAATAATAATAAACTCGATGATGCGTAAATCGACGATATAGGCTTAAATCAATTGGGAGTGTCCGGGGTTTTGAGACGTTTGACACGCCAAAGTGATTCGACTACCCTTTGCATTTGGACCCACGCTTTGGCCTAATAGATAAACGTTCTCACCGCAAGCGGCTAACAAAGTTTACCCTTCCAGTTAATATGTGTTCCAAACCATCAGCGTAACCGAGACTTTGGTGAGATTGAAAATCGAATTGCGAAATTAGTTACTAAGATGCGGGTTTCACCCCTAGCTTAGCAACTTCATTCCTAGATAGAAATGGAGATTTTCGTCGAGGTTTGGATGTCACTCCTAACTCAACGAAGGTATCTCGTGCGAGAGAATGCGCGAAGTGAATGATCTCGTCGAGAGTTCTCGGTTTTCACACCTATTCTCGACTTGATCACTCGTTTGGTGTGATGCGAGCGTTTTCCAAGCGTCTATTATTGCATTAGCCTTAGGAAAGGCACATTTAAGCATTTATGGCAAGTAGTTTAACATTTAAGTCAAAGATAGGTCAAACGGGTACTTAAACATGTTACTAGGTCGAATCATGGCAATTACCTATTATCCTAAGTTATGGCGCTCTGATACCAATCTGTCACACCCCAACCGATGGCGGAATCATCGGGGTAGTGGCACTAGGCGAATCAGATTGATCAAGAGAATTTTCATAACAGCCATTTCAAAGATAAACATCAACACTTAATATCCCATACTATCAAACTCATAAACCTTCAAAATAACCATTACATACCAATAAAATCTCTTAAACACAATCCAATTCGATCTCCCCTAGATTTTATTACAACCGTTCTAAAACAAACTAAATAAAACAAACTAAACTACGCATGCAACATCCAAGGCATCCAAGCTATAAATCCTCAACCTGTTACATACGTTAAAATACAAGTCCATACAATTAAGTAAAGGTGAGCACACGAGTTTGAATAATACTAGCATAGTCGAGAAAGCGTTTGCGAAACAATCTAATTACATGTCATGATACACCAAAACAATTAACATAACATAGGCTCATTTCTCATGCTAACTACCGTGAGAAGGCTTGCACCTCTATCCTAACTAGACCCCGTCGGGTGTAAGCCACACTATAGTACCATACTAGCTAAGGAGGCAGGTTAACGAAAATAAGTCCTAGTCACATGTTTCTAGTATCACGTATCGAGCAATACAATCAGATTATTCGCATGTGATAAACAGTTTTGATTCGTGATGTGATTTTGTTTATAGGAACGTATGTAACACCGAAAAGTGCGTTTAAAGCGAAAATGGGTCAAGTATACTCACTGTGGGTGCGTTTTAGGTAAGTAGGAGATTCTGCGGAGAGGTTGCGGAGTGCGCCGGATCAGCCTGTAAACGAACAAAAGTGCATCAGTCTTCCGAAAAGCTGAAACAGTTAAGTCTTGGTAGGGCAGTAGCCAAGTTTGGGCGAACTTGTGTGTAAACACACATGTTCGAGCGAACTTGTGTAATTCTGGTGAGTTATGAGCCAAGTTCGGTCGAACTTGATGAGATTATTAGGAATCTTGTCAAGTTCGGGCGAACTTGTGGAGAATCCTTACTGAAGAGACAAGTTTGGGCGAACTTGTATAGTTTCCTAAGAAACTATGCAAGTTCGGGCGAACTTGCAAGAAAATTTGGTGAAAAGTACCCAAGTTCGGTCGAACTTGACCCACTTGGGTATAAGTTTGGTCAAACTAGACTTGGAGAACTGGTGATTCTCGAGCGAACTTGATGTTTTCGGGTCCAGAATCTTGCATTTTCACGCCGTTTGCTGAGTAAATCGAGTGTTCATCCCTCCAACCATGTGCTACTGAGCAAACTTAGGTTGGAGAGGTCTTTTAGAGCTGTTTTAGCCGTTTTACAAAAGCGTGGGCTAATCCGGGCGAACTCAGGGTTCGTTCGGATTAGTCCGGCTTGTGTAAACCAACATAAACGTCCTTATGCTTCCAGATCTGGGATCTTGAATGATAGATGCTTTGTTTCATATCAGAAAATGAACAAAACATCTTCAAAAGTCCGTATTTTGTGTCAAAATCGATATTTATCAAAGGTTTTCTCAGATCTATCACTTACAAGCCAAGATCTTACAGATCTCGTGTTTGGGAAGTCTCTACTATCGCCAAACAAACTCGTATTGTGTAGATCTAAGCTTAAAACAGAAGTTTTTAAAGAAAAAGATGAAGATTTTCATAAAAGAATGGGTTTTGATGAAAACGAAGGTAGATCCTTGTGTAAAATCGTTGTAAACCTTTGTTGGTTGTCGATAAACGTTGTTGTAGTCGAAATCGGGTCGTTTCTTACTTAGAACACGAGAGATTTGGGATGAGGGAGCTCTGAGCGAACTTGGTCAGCAAGTGCAAATGAGAGGAATGAGCTGAGTATTTATAGGAGAGGGTGCTGAGGGAGACAAGTTCGGCCGACTTGCATGTTTCCATGCAAGTTCGCGCGAACTTGGAAGAATATTGAAGGGTATTAGGTTAAGTTCGGCGAACTTGCATATACATATGCAAGTTCGCGCGAACTTGATGGCAAACAAGGGATCCTTGGTTATCAGGCAAGTTCGGGCGAACTTGTGGTAGGCAAGTTCGGCCGAACTTGGCCTGGTGACCAAGTTTCGTTTGCCGATTTCGACGTTAAGTGTTCGTTTGGTTATTCGGTTCGCCTTAAATAGTTATATTAAGCGTTAAATTAAAGCGTTAAGCGTTATAGTTGATATAATAGTGCGATTTAGCGATTCGAGAGTGCGATAGCAACATAACCACAAACACACATAACACATAAATAACATAAAATCACGTAAATAACTGTGATTTGCGATGCAATGAGATAGGCGATGCGATTTATTAAGCGATTAAATGCGATAATAACGTAAAATACCATAATAAATTAACATAAACTTTATTATTACCGAATCTCGGATTTACAAAGGATATATAAACGGAAAAACAAAAGAAAAGATAACAATCGAATTTTCGAGTTGTTACACAAGGGGCAAGTTACTTTTCGAAGATAGATTTAAGATCAGGATATCATCAGTTGAAGGTTAGGAGTAAAGATGTTCCCAAGACCGCATTTAGAACAAGATATGGACATTATGAATTCCTAGTGATGCCTTTTGGGCTCACTAATGCACCTGCAGCATTCATGGATCTCATGAATAGAGTCTGCAAGCGTTACCTAGATAAGTTTGTCATAGTCTTCATTGATGGCATACTTATTTATTCTCGTAATAAATCCGATCACGAGAAACATCTTAGGTGCATTCTGGAGTTGCTACAAAAAGAGAAGTTGTATGCTAAATTCTCTAAATGCGAATTCTGGCTTCGTGAGGTCCAATTCCTCGGACATGTGGTTACTGAGCGTGGTATCCAAGTGGATCCCGCTAAAATCGAAGCTATTATGAATTGGGAAGCGCCAAAGACACCTTCAGAGGTCCGCAGTTTCTTGGGTTTGGCCGGTTATTATAGAAGGTTTATCGAAAACTTTTCCCGGATAGCCCCTCCATTAACTGCTTTGACTCGCAAGAATATCAAGTTTGATTGGGGTCCGAAGCAACAAGAATCTTTTTAGACCTTGAAGCAGAAATTAAGCAATGCTCCGGTATTAACTTTACCGGAAGGCATTGAAGAATTTGTAGTGTACTGCGATGCGTCGCACACAGGCATGGGTTTTGTGCTTATGCAAAGAGGCAAGGTGATTGCCTATGCATCGCGACAACTAAAGGTGCATGAAAAGAACTACACCACCCATGATTTGGAATTGGGTGCTGTTGTATTTGCACTTAAACTTTGGAGGCAGTATTTATACGGAACCAAGTGTATTATATACACATACCACAAAAGCCTTCAACATCTGTTTAATCAAAAGGACTTAAACATGCGCCAACGCCGCTGGATGGAGACTCTTAATGACTATGATTGTGAAATCCGTTACCACCCCGGTAAGGAAAATGTAGTTTCCGATGCGCTTAGTCGCAAAGAAAGGGTTAAACCTATGAGGATTAACGCCAAAAGTATAGAAGTGAGGAACAGTCTGAATGAAAAATTGCTGGAAGCGCAAAGGTAAGCTATGTTAAAAGAGAACATAGCCAATTAGGAACTAGGTGGAACTGTGGAACAGTTAACACCCGGTGATGATGGAATCCTCAGATTCAATGGGAGAATTTGGGTTCCAGTCTTTGGAGGACTTAGAGATCTAATCTTCCAGGAAGCACATAGTTCCAAATACTCTGTTCACCCAGGAAGTGATAAGATGTACCAAGACTTAAAGTCTAACTATTGGTGGATGGGATTGAAGAAATCCATAGCCACTTACGTATCAAAATGTCTGACGTGTTCGCAAGTAAAAGCCGAACACCAAAAACCGTCAGGACTCCAACAACAATTGGAGATTCCCACATGGAAATGGGAACTAATAACCATGGATTTCATAACCAAGTCACCCAGGACTAAAAGCGGAAACGACACCATTTGGGTCATTGTCGATAGGCTGACTAAGTCAGCACACTTCTTCCCAATAAAGGAAACTTCTAGTTCGGACAAATTGGCAAAGATGTATGTGGACAAGATCATGTCCCTACACGGAGTGCCTGTGTCTATTGTGTCCGATAGAGATACAAGATACACCTCTCACTTTTGGAAAAGCTTCCAACAATCTCTTGGCACTCGATTGAACTTTAGTACCGCTTATCATCCACAAACTGATGGACAAAGTAAGCGTACTATTCAAACTCTCGAGGATATGCTTCGAGCATGTGTGATCGACTTAGGTGGTAGTTGGGACGACCACCTACCCTTAATTGAATTCTCCTATAACAATAGCTATCATACGAGCATTAAAGCCGCAACTTTTAAGGCTTTATATGGGAGAAAATGCCGAAAACCTATTTGTTGGGCCGAAGTTGGGGAAGCCTAACTATCAGGCCCAGAGATCGTTAGAGAAACGACGGAAAAAGTTGGACAAATCCTTGACCGATTAAAAGCGGCACGAGACCGGCAGAAAAGTTACGCTGACAAGTAGCGCAAACCTTGAAGTTCCAAGTAGGAGACAAAGTTATGCTAAAGGTATCACCTTGGAAAGGTGTAATGCGTTTTGGTAAAAAGGGTAAGCTAAGCCCAAGATATATAGGACCGTTCGAGATCATCGAATATGTCGGTTCAGTGGCTTACAAGCTTAAACTACCCGAAAAGTTAAGTGGAATACACGATGTGTTTCACATTTCCAACCTAAAGAAATGTCTAGCGGATGAATCGCTAGCAATGCCCCACGAAGACATCCAGATTGATGAAAACTTACGTTTTGTGGATAAACCAATTGCTATTGAAGATCGCCAAATCAAGAAGCTTCGAAGAAAGCACGTGCCTATTGTGAAGGTTAAATGGGATGCCCGTCGAGGCCTTGAGTACACCTGGGAGGTTGAGTCCACTATGCGACAAAAATACCCCTATCTTTTTAATTAAATCTCGAGGTCGATATTTCATTTAAGGGGGTGAGGATGTAACACCTCGTAAAAACCCTCCCGTAAAATTTCGACACGTGTCCCGCTGATCCTCGAAGGCCACGAGCTCAACGAGAGGGACTAAACTTGCCAACATGTTAAGTTAGAACCTCTGAATGACAAGCGTTAAAGTCAAGGGACCAAAAGTGAAAGAAAACCAAATTTTCAAGTTCTGGGAGGCGGTTACGGACCGCAAGACCTTTTGGTTACGGTCCGTAACCAACTTTGATCTGTGCGCGCCAGAAGGGCCTTACGGTCCGCAAGGGGTTGCCAACGACCAAAAACATGGCAGAACCTGCCTCTGCCATGTTTAACGCCAATTGCCACCTTTCCTTGGGTCTTGACACGTTAGGAAATAATTGTTGGCACCTGGTAACTCCTGCTAACACCTGTTATGAGCTCAAGCATTAACCGCAACTATAAATAGAGCCATAAGTTCATCCTTGAACTTGCTCATTCACCTCAAATTTGGGTATTCACTTTCTGGAGCTTCCTGGTCTTCAAGGAACTTCCTATTCAGTTATACTTCGTACTTTGGGACCTCTAGTAAGTGTCCTAACCTTCCTTATTCAGTTTCATTAGGGTTAAAGCTTAAGTCAAAGCTTTGTCGTAAAAACGCTTTGACTTTATCATAAAACCACATTGGCTTAGTCTATTGTTGCAACGAATGTGGATACGTGACTGTAATAATGTAGGAATTAATCCCTCAAAAGGGTGCCTACTGATTACCACGTTTACATGGTCAATTGTCGGGTCAAAGGAAAAGTCAACAGAAAGTCAACGGGTCAAATTATGAACAATTGCATAACTAACAAAATAAAGGCTATAAAATCAATTCTAACGGCCTAACAACTTAATAAATGATATTAGGACATGTCTAAACATGTTCGGCCCGACAAGACCAAGTTTTAAGTCGGTTTGCAATCGAAAGTCGCGGTATTTGACTAATGCTTCGACTTTCGATTCTGACCCGAATTAGCAACCTATGAAGCTAAAAAATTGTTGCAATGTGACCATGAATAGTTATAGCAAAGCCCTCTAGAGTTGTAGAACATGGTCACATAGGAATTTAAGTGTTTATGCAAGTTTCCATACTTTATGCCAATTTTTACAAAAAGGTCCCTATGAGTCAAAAACAAGATTTAAATGCAAATGAGCATAATTATAAATCGTAAACTGATGTACTAAGTTGATAAACATACGTTAAGGTCAACTTTCTAATTTAAAGACCAAAGGACGGTAAATTGTCGTAAATTACGCTTATAAGCGATTAAACTACCTTTTTCATACAAAGTTGTTCTAAACATAACTTTAGACTAAAAACCATGTACCTACTGATGTGTTATCATTATTAGGACTATCTGGGATAGAAATTCTGAGTATGAACTGAGTTAATACATACGTTCGGATATTAAACTCCTAAATGACGAAATCACCCCTTTGACACTTAAAGTGAGGTTTAAAGTGTTTTGATGAACCAAAACTTTTGTACACTGATATGTTATATTAAATAACATATATTTGTTATACAAAACAGATTCTAACCTCAGTTTTACTTAAACACCGTTTAAATCGTCATTTAGCGCCTTAAACGCCGTTTCGGCGCATAGTATGGTTTAAGAAAACCTTACTGGCAAGGCAAGTTCGGGCGAACGTGTATAGTTTCTTAGGAAACTAGACAAGTTCGGGCGAACTTGTAAGAGGTTTTTGGTGAAATTGACCCAAGTTCGGTCGAACTTGACCCATCTGGGTGCAAGTTCGGTCGAACTTGACCAGGGAGCTGGTGATCCTTGAACGAACTTGATGTTTTCGGGTCCAAAATTTTGCGTTTTCGCGTCGTTTGCTAAGGAAATCGAGTGTTCATCCCTCCAACCCTGTGCTACTGAGCAAACTTAGGTCGGAGAGGTCTTTTAGAGCGGTTTTAGTTGTTTTACAAAAGCGTGGGCTAATCCGGGCGAACTCGGGGTTCATTCGGATTAGTCCGGCTTGTGTAAACCAACATAAATGTCCTTTTGCTTCCAGATCTGGGATCTTGAATGATAAATGCTTTATTTCATATCAGAAAATGAACAAAACATCATCAAAAGTCCGTATTTTGTGTCAAAATCAAAGTTTGAAAGGTTTTACTCAGATCTAAACATAGATCTGAGTGCAAAACAGAAGTTTTATGTAAAAAGATGAAGATTTTTGTAAATAGAAGAGTTTTGATGAAAACGAAGGCTATGCCTTGTGCCAAAATCGTTGTAAACCTTTGTAAATCGTTGATAAACGTTGTTGTAGTTGAAATCAGGTTGATTCTTACTTAGAACATGAAGGTTTCGGGTTTTGAGAGCTCTGGGCGAACTTATAGCAAGTTCAAATGAGAGGAATGAGCTGAGTATTTATAGGTGAAGGCAAGAATGGAGGCTGGTGGAGTTAAGTTCGATCGAACTTGCATGTATTCATGCAAGTTCGCGCGAACTTGTGAGAAAGTTGAGGGAGAAGAGCCAAGTTCGACTGAACTTGACCTCTTTGAGGTTAAGGTCGAGCGAACTTGAGGTTTCTGAGGAGATTAGCTGGCCAGTCAAGTTCGGCCGAACTTGACCCAAATATTGGGTTTTCTTTGTTTATTTCGCGTTGTGTTCGTTTAGCTATTTGGTTTGTATTAGATAGTTATATTAAGCGTTTTAGTAAAGCGTTAAGCGTTATACTTGGTGTAGTAGTGCGATTTAGCGATTCGAGAGTGCGAGAGCGATGCGATAGCGAGCGTAATTATAATCATAAACACACATAACACATAAATTATATAAAACCACATAAATAATTGCGATTTGCGATGCGATGAGATTAGCAATGCGATGTAATAAGCGATTAGATGCGATATAACATACACAATCATAATTTAGTTAACATAAACTTCACTAATAAGTGAATCTCGGATTTACAAATGATAGATACAATCAATAACAAAGAAAAGATAACAACGAGAAAATCGGAGTTGTTACAACAAAGTAGATAGGACCCGTTAGCATTCAAATTGGTTATAAATACCATCATTTCCAGACTAAGAGCCTCCCGGTAGATTGTTACCTTACTTGTCTTCTTGAATTATCGGCTGAGTATTATTTTATCTAAGAATTAGCTCAGGTAAATACTTTTAACTTATTTTCCCTGTACGAGCTTGGGATACGGTATAGTAATACCGCTTGGTCGGGTATGGGATCTTGTTATCGGATTGTGATTTACTAAATCCCTATAACCCGTTTTTATTCTGTATTGTTTGATAACTTAAACATTGGGGGTTAACTCGACCATGTATGGGATATCCTTCGCTCATTTAAAGTTACTTGTGGCCACGACCTTGAGCGTGGGGTGTAGGCATACACCTGACAGACGCTAATGCTAATAAAATATTAAATCCCACTGGTGGATTATTTAAGCGGCGTGTCGGTTAATCAGGTTATTCGGTTTCTGCACCGGACCCCATATGTATTGACAAACATGTAAAACTGTAAACAAGGTCATTTTGAACTATCCCAAGTTATTTATAAAATGTGCCAAGTGCACCCAAAATCATTTTCAATAAATGTTCACAAAATGAGTCGGTTATTAGTATTTACCAGTGAAAACTGACGTATTTTCAAAAGACCAAGTTACAGGTGGCAACACGCAATAGATCGGGAGCTGCGCTATAGTGACAATAGAGGATTTGCAAGTCTCTAGGTTGCTTAAAGTCTGTTGAACAAATTACTTTGTATATAACTATTTCGATCTGCCTGTGGATCTTTTCATTACAAGCCTTGTAATTTATTTTTGAACTTTGGACACTCGGTTTGTAATAGGAATTTAAATCCAAGACTTTCGGTGTGCTGTATTGTTTGGTTATGATGTTATCAACTACGTCACGATATTCCCCAATCGGGCCCACCGGGTTACACGTGGAAATAGGGGTGTGACATTGAACAATGGTCGAACCCAATCCAATTCAACCTCTTCGATCCAAATGTTAAAGTTTTGACCTTGCCAACATATTGAACTGCTTCGAGATATCCTATTTCCCTGATTCACCAAAACTATCAATTTTTCATTAGTAGTAAGAAGTAATAACCCCATCTCTGATCCGAACCTTTGACCGTCGGACCCAACTTCTCCACCGATTCCCCTATTTGATCGAAAACACGTTTATTCCAAAGGAAAATAGGGACACCCCTTATGCATATCCAAGAAAGTCTCTCATATATTATTGAGCCCCCTTCCCAAACGTACAACCGATTGAACAACGTTGTCAAAAACTCCGCTTCCTTTTTAAGAAAATCATCAACAATATCTCTATTCGGGAATGTTAGAAGTATTTTCATACCCACAAGATATCTTACGACAACACCATTAAACTTAACATTATTAAGTTTCCGACCCAATTGCAACAGGGTGTCGATGTCAGTTATTTCTCCCACTAGGGACCTTAGCTCCCACTGACCCTTAGCTTCCAGGCCAGAAACCTATAGGTTGATACCTCTGTCCCCAACTGTTGTTGTTTTGTGCCCTGTTACTACCCCTGCAAAGGTCCCACCATTACTTCTATATGCCGCCAAACTGCATCTACCATTCTCTTCCAACCCAGTTTTATGCCCCTCTCTGCTTACAAACCGCTCATTACACTGAAACTCAGACTCCTTGATTGGCTCTCAAGTGCTCTGATGTTTACCCAAAGTTGGGAATCTAGTGACGTTTACCCCCACTTTGCACCATCCCGGATCGTATCTCCCATAATCTCCTCCCACCTCCGAGCATCGTCTACATCGGAAAATCTAACGAACCCGAACGCATTGCCTCCCCCGTCCTGTTTGTGTGGAACAAAAGCATCCCTTAGGAAACCATAATGCTGGAATGCCTTTCACAGGCGTTGGCTTGTACACTCGGCTGGGAGATTGGAAACGTAGAACGTGACAAATTCTTCAGCCTTTCCTCCCTCCTTTTTTCGAATCGGCTCTTCTGTAATCCCTGTTACTCACCTGATTATATCGTCCATCCTTATCTTGGTACCAACACTTATTGATCCTGGTTTGCTCTTCGTATTTCCTTGCTCTCAGGTTCCGGTAATTTTCCTTGGTTCCGTCAACCTGTTCGCCTCCCTCTGCCCATCAGCTAAATTTGTGACATGCGTCCCATAAGATTTTTATTTATTATGTAATATAAATATAAATATAAATGTGCCTTACATGTATTTTTGTTTATTGCTTGTTAAAGTTTATGGCTGTCTAGATAAGACTATTCATACATAATGTCTAACTATCAAACTTTTTTTAACTTCTGTACAAAACCTAACAATATCGACGAAGCAATACAGCGATAAAGAGTAACATTGATGATTATTTGAGGAAAGGTTACTTGAAAAAATAAAATGGGTTCTACTATTTACGCTATACTTTTTTACTTCTTTCATCAAATGACGTGACATTAGTTATTTTTTTTTCTTCTTTTAATAACTTTTAATATATATTGTTTTATGAAAAAACGAAAATGAGTTACAATATGTTTATTTTAATCTACATTTCGGAATTTATAATAAAATAGAGCCGTATTATATATAAAAGTTTATAAATTTTTATGAACTTTATACTTAATATGACTCTGTTTTTAATATGTGTGGTCCAGATTTCTTCTCAAGTTTCTCAAATAGCCTACCTCTTCTCACATGATCCTAACCCTATATATATATATATAGATATATATATAAAATTATTTGCGTGATGTTTCGAAGTTCAATAAACCAAAAGAAAATAAGGAAAATGGAAATAAGAAGAATAAAATAACTAAAAGGAAAAGATGAGAAATGATAAAATACAAAGGATTCTTATTGTAAGAAAGGTAAGAAAGATTTTATTCCATTGATTTTAGATTTGGAGTGTTGAGATTAATTGTAGGAAAAAGAAGATAATAAGAGGGTATAAAAGGAATCCTACATTTATGATTTTCTCTCTCCACATGCAAGACACACGCCAATTCCCCCATCGATTTAAAACGTCAATAACTTTTTCATACGGCATTTAAAAAAAAACTTCACCATAATAACGAGCGGCTTTTTATCTTTAATATGAGCACCATAATGTCATATAAAAATAAAATAAAAAAGTTCATTTTTACTGGGTTTTTTTTTGCATTGTGTTAAAGGTTGACGTCATGTTGTCTTTTAACTGGGTCTTGGGGTGGGGTGGGGTAGGGGGTGGGGAGGTGTTTAGGTTTTTTTTTTTTTTTTTGGGGGGGGGGGGGGGGGGGTTTAGGTTTTTGGGTTGGGGTGGGGGTGGGAGTGGGAAGTTTATGTTTTCGGGTTTTTGCATGTGTATGTTTTATAAGAACCTATAACACAATATATGACACAATGAAGATGATGTTATATCTGGGTTTTCTATAAATTGCGTTATTTGTTCAGGTCATTGTGTTTAATTTGTTATCCGTTGTGTTTTAGTTTCTTGTTAATTGTGTTTTAGTTTGTTGTGTATTGTGTTTTTAGTTTGTTTTCTATTGTGTCTTCATATGCTATCCATTGTGTCTTTTATCTGTTATCAATTGTGTCTTTTATCTGTTGTCATCAATTGTGATTTTATTTAGTTTGATACTTATTGTGTTATATATTATGGCTATTGTGTTATACGTCGAGGTCATGATCATTGTGTTTTAATTTGTTGTCCATTGTGTCTTTATCTGTTGTCATTGATTGTGTTTTTACTCTATTTTACATTGTGTTTCACGTCATGTCCATTGTGTCATACACAACCCGGTTTTTGACTTTTTTTTAAATATAACAATATGATACTCATATTAAAGATACAAAAACGCTTGATTTTATGGTATAATTTCTTTAATAAATGATGTATAAAAAAATTATGGACGCTTAAAAATTAGAGGGAAAATAGCATGTGACTTGCATGTGCTTATTCTCTCTCCTCTTGTAAACAAAATTACACTTCTCACTTAAATCCTTATAGGACACTTGTCACTCTCTGATGGATTTTTACACTTCTTACAATTAGAAGTCTTTGTAGAAAAACTTAACTCAGGAAAAAATAATCAAAAAGAAAAAAGAGAGAAAAAAATGTACAACGTAATTTAATGCTCTAGAGTTTAGAAAAATGAAACATTTTGAGAGGAATTTAAGATACATTTTTTCTCTCTTAAAAAACCTGTCGTATCTTTTTGTTTTTTCTTTATTCAAGTTAGTAAAGAAGATTATTAAACAAAGTAAGAACACAAACTTTTTTCACCTTATTTACACTTCCTTTCATAAAAATACTAAAAATAAAATACAAATCATAGCGTTGGTATAACAAATAAAATATATCTTAAATCTTTAAAATTTAAAAAAAAACACAAATCATAGCGTCTATATCTTAAATCTCAAAGAATTATACTGGAAAAAATTGTCATGAATAAAACGTTACAAAAAGTACATATACAATTCTTAGAATTTAGTGTTGGGGTACATAAAATATTTAAGACATCATTGAAGATGAATACAGAGCACCGTTTTATTAAAGAAACCCAACTTTAAACTTTTTATTATTAAAAATAAATAAAAAAACATATCATTCTTCTCATTTTTCATTTGCGTAAAACCCATCCATCAGCATTTACTGTGTGTTGTTCGGTGTTCTGATCATCGGAAAACCATCATTGCCGGCAAAATCAACGACACAGAGTCTCCGATCAGCCCAGAGAATGAAACGGCAGCTCGAAGATTACGACGATGATATATTCAACGAATTAGACCTCATCAGAATGAGAAAATTCGACCCTAACCCTAATTCCGCTTCGGTCACCGCTTTCAGCAATCAATTTCTTGATCAATCCACCCGCCACATCGATTACCCGGAGGCTTCGACTTCGGGTTCATCGGATCCTGATCGTATCCATTTTTTTGTTAGGTTGATTTCCAATGGCAAAACCCTAGTTCTCCATGGTAAACCAGGAGATAAAGTGGAAGTGATTTTAGAGAAAATTCAAACGGTTACCGGAATTCCGGTGGCCGAGCAGCGATTGATTTACCAAGGGAGGCAGCTGCAGTCAGAGTACAGTTTAGCTGAGTGTATGATCAAAAATGATGCCGGGCTGCATTTGGTTGGTCGAATGCGGAGCACGGAGCATCCCCAGGTTTGGCAATTGGTTGATACTTTGGTTTCGACGATTTATCGATTGTTGAAAGGTGAAACGGAGTTTATTTGCAAGCCGGTTGAAGCGGTGTTGATAGTGTATTTGGATATGACTGCGAAGAGGGAGATCCGTGTGAATACTTTGGCGTCTCATTTGAACATATTTCAATCTCTATGTGCTCCATCGGCTCTGGTAATGCTTTATTTGTCACCGTGTAAAAGTAACAAAGAGCTTGCTGAAAAATCGATTAGAATGTTTATATCTGCTTGTAAAACAGGGTTGCAAAGACCTTTGTATTCATTGTGTGCGCCTGTAGCGTTAGAGTTTTGTAATTTGCTAAGTAGGTCTGTTGCTCAAGACGATCCTTTATATAGTTTATGCAGAAGTAGTTTAGGATCAATGGTGGAGGACGTGAGGATTGGAAGAAGTTCAAGAAATCATGATTTTTTTCATAATAGGATGTGTATGATTTCGTTTAAGGATGTTTTTCCGTTTGTTTCTGAGCTTGCGAATAAGCTGGCAGAAGGTTCGGATATAAATATTTTACCAAGTGAAGTACGCGATTTTGCTGCGTTCTTGAGGCCTATAAAGGCCGCGATCAAGGATCTTCCGGATTTCGAGGGGGGCATACAACTTCCGATGATGCACACCCTTTCTTGTTATGATGATGAAGTAAAAGATTTGTCTTTGATCTTATTTCAATTGTTGGAGAAAATGAGAAAATGTCTTGAAAAGGATAAAGGTGAGTTGGAAATGAAGGAAAAAGATGATGGTGATTGGGATCAATACCTAGCTATCTTGAAAGAAACGCACGGGATCGCTAAGCTTTATCAAGGCGGGGAAGATATTTTTTGGTCGAATTTGAAGTCGGTCGATGTTTCATTGCGCTATTTGATTGTTACGTATGCTAAGAGAGGCGAGGATTATAAATGGGTTATTGGGCACAAGGAACTTTTGGACTTTGAATCTAGGAGGCATTTGGTAATGTTGATGCTTCCTGAGACGAAAAGTGAAGATGAGGAGCTTCATGAGATGCTTATTGATAGATCCCAATTGTTGTCTGAATCTTTTAATTATATTTCAAAGGCAAAACCTGAAAATCTTCGTGGTGGCTTGTTTATGGAGTTCAATAATGAGGAAGCTACAGGTCCTGGTGTATTACGCGAATGGTTTTTCTTGGTTTGTCAAGAAATATTTAATCCTCAGAATGCTTTATTTATCACCTGCCCAAATGACCGGAGAAGATTTTTTCCTAATCCCGGTAAGCTCTTTAACCATTTGTATATATATGTTCTTTTATATCTTTAACACAAGTTGCAAGGATGGTTTTATTATTTTTTATATCTTGCTAAATAAAAAAGTTAGTATTAGTTGCATTTTCTTATTAAACAACTTATCTTCTTAAACTATGAAGCGTATTTCCTAGATACATTTATTCACCTTATCTGATATGTTCATGTACTTGGAACACTTTGCACATGAGCTTGGTTTAAAATTGTGCAAGGCGCTAAAAGGCATTTAGGTTCGAGGCGTGCACATCATGTACGCTAGGCGTTGCTTTATGTAAACCAAATAAGCTTTATTTACAACCAGAGTTGCAGATCTCTCATCTGTATAGTTGTCAATAGCGATCGTAGCGATCGCTATAGCGTGCTATGTAGCGTATAGGTAGGTATATTGTCGCTATTAGGGTTGTAGCGATGGATAGCAGAATAGCGACACCTTAATTTTTTTTAATATAAATAGCAATTATAGCTACAAAATAGATGGATTTTTGGTTTTTGTTAAATATACATGTAAAATAACATTTATATACCAGGGTATTTTGATATAATACACATATAATTTTTTTTTCTACAGTATTGCTATTTATAAAATAGTCATCCGCTATTTGTCGCTATTCGCTATGTAGCATGTAGGTACCTTATCGCTATTTGTCGCTATTCGCCATTAACAACTATGTTCATCAGTTTTACATACCAATCTTCTAATTAAGTAAACCTTTCATGCCAATGAGGTAGTGGTGGAGTGGTTAGGGAAAGGCTTGGTGTTTCTTGTGACTCAAATTCGACTCCCACTCTCCCCATTATTTTCTGCCGCATACATGTGAAGGGTGAATACGGGTGGCGCCGGTAATTAAATAATTAGTTTAGGTTGCATTTTCTTATCAACCAACTTATCTACTTAAAATGTAAAGCTTATTTCTTGGATACATTTATTCAACTTATCTGATATGTTCATGTAATGTACTTTGAACACTTTGTACATGAGCTTGGTTTAAATTGTGCAAGGCGCTAAAAGGCGTCTAGTTTCGAGGCGTGCACATCATGTACGCTAGGCGTTGCTTTATGTAAAACAAAATAAGCTTTATTTACAACCAGAGTTGCAGATCAATCGTCAGTTTTACTTATCAATCTTCTAATTAAGTAAATCCTTTCATATTTTCTTTATCTCTTTGGTTGTTTCTACATACAGCCTCTTACCGACCCTAATGTTGACCAATTTTGACCTAAAAGTACATAGTTTCAAACAAGGTTGAAAAAAACGGATAGAGTTTCGAGGCATTTTCCCTTCGCCTCACGAGGCGTAAGCCCGAGGCGGAATTAAAAAATAAATATAAAAATTATATTTCTTATAAAAATAATAATACTAACTAAATTCATCATCAAAATCATCAAAAACACACTTAAAAAAGACAGAAATTGCTTGAAATTGAGACAAAAAGTCAAAAACATCAAAAACAAATATCAGAAACCCCTGAGGCGCAGCCTTTTTAGCGCCTCAGCCTCTCTGAAGCGCACGTACACTAGAAACCCCTTGAGGCGCACATCAGAATCGTTTTTTGGGCGTTTCGCCTTGAGGCGCGCTTCGAGGCGCACACCTCAGCCGTTTTTTAAAACCATGGTCTCAAGCTCCTGAGGTGTTTTCCGGCTCGTCTTGTGCACCTTTTAATACCAAGCACTTGTGATGTTTATATGATTTTTTTTTTCTTCAGACATGGAAAGAATTAGAAAAGTATTTGTTTTTATATATTGCAGCATCAAAAGTGGACCCATTGCATCTCAAATATTTCAAGTTTGCAGGCAGGGTAATCGCCTTAGCATTGATGCATAAAATACAAGTTGGCATCATGTTTGACCGTACATTTTTCTTGCAACTAGCCGGAATTGATATATCTTTGGAAGATATAAAAGATGCAGATCCATATTTCTATAGTAGTTGCAAACAAATATTGGATATGGATCCGTTTATAGTAGATCAAGATGCCCTTGGTCTAACATTTGTACATGAAATCGAAGAATTAGGATCCATGAAGGTCGTGGAGCTTTTCACTGACGGAAAAAATATTGCCGTGAATAGTAGAAACAGAAAAGAGTATGTTGAACTTCTTATTCAACATCGTTTCGTGACATCAGTTGCCAAACAGGTGGCCAAATTTGCTAAAGGATTTGCAGATATAGTCGGTGATGAAAAGATACAAAAGCTAGTTTTTAAGACGTTAGAGTTTGAGGATCATGATTGCTTGTTACATGGGAGTGAAAATATTATTTCTGTAGATGATTGGAAGGCACATACTGAATATAACGGGTATACAGAAACTGATCCTCAGATATACTGGTTCTGGGAGGTAAGGTTTTTTTATTTATTATTATATTTATAACTATCATTATTATTATTTTGCAAGAATTGAATTTATATATCATATTGGGGATTTTAGTCACACCCCATATGCGGTATGCACATATATGTGTGGGCTACCGAGGGGCAAAAGTGAAAGTGCACTAATTTTAGCGTTATTTTACTAATTTCGTGAAAATAACGTTAAAAAGGGGACGGTTAATCATGCATCATGTGGCGGTGTTGATAGCCGATTGACAAGGGTACATGCACTTATTAGCCTTGCTGAGTGTTATGTGCTTTATGTCCAAGGCTTGATGCAAAACTACTATCGAGCCGGGGGTCTCACCGTAAGCAGCCTCTCTATTCCTACGGGGTAGAGGTAAGACTGTCTATATCTTACCCTCCTGAGACCCTACCTTAGCCTTGCTGTTGGTGGGATTTACTGGGTATGATGATGATGATTGTGGATTTTAGTCGTGATGTCGTTGCTTTCATTATAATATGTTTTGTTTGACATAATTAAGCAGTTTTGAACATTATAAAGGTAAAATATTGAAATTAATAAAGTTTTAAGAAGCACTACATATATAATCAAATACTAATAATTTATCATATGTTACTTTTCTTATACGTTGTCTTCTACCCAAGTATTACTTTGTAGTTGAGGTGTCAATTTGTGACCCGTTTACTTACAAATGGATGACCATTTTATGTCAACGGCTAAATCTCTGTCTTAGGCTAAAATGAAACGGTTAGAACTCGTTGAATGTTTTTCATAGTGCGTTCTTTCTACATTAAACCTTCTAAATAGTTTTATTTAACAGATTTTATTATCATTGACATACTAATTATGTATTAAAGATTACAATAAAAATGTATCGGGGTTGACCCTCACCCAGCCCGACCTATATTATATTGTTCTGACTCAAAACACTTTCTTAGCAGATTGTCGGGGAAATGACAGCTGAGCAACGGAAGGTTCTTCTTTTCTTCTGGACCTCCCTGAAGCATTTACCTGTAGAGGGTTTTGGCGGCTTATCTTCAAAGCTTTACATTTACAAATCAAACGATTCGATAGACCTTCTACCTTCTTCTCACACATGCTTCTACAGAATATGTTTCCCGTCTTACCCGTCGATGGAGGTGATGCGACAACGACTGAACATCATTACTCAAGATCATGTCGGATGCGGCTTCGGAACATGGTGATCGAAGAAAATTAATCTTTTGACGAACATGCCAAAAGAAGTATGTACTTAACTTGTGCAGGGGATAAGGTGGGCTTAACCTTTTTTTTTAGACCAGGTAAGAATGCGTGAATACTCATTTTGTGTTTTTTAGTTGGTTATTGTTCTTCTTATGATCTGGATGGTGCAGTTATAAGTAGGTACATATAAATATATATAAATTATATATAATGAATAAAATTGAAATTCATTATCTCTGCTTATATAGGGGTGCTCATGTTCTCTATAAACCATTTAAATTGAGTAAACTGCATAAACCGAAGCAAGTGGGCTGGTTTGAAATCCGAACAGTTTGGTTCACGGTTTGCCACTTTAGCAGTTTTGTATGTATGGAACTTGGAACCGGTTATTATTTATATATTTTTGGAATGTTTAACTGGCATTTTAAAAAGTTTAATACGAATCAGTGATTTAAATAAGATGACATGGAACTACTTTATTATTTTTTTGACCGACTTACCCACACACCCATTAATTCTATTCCGAAATCTATACTTTTGCTCATCATGGGACTTTAACCCTCAACCTTACGGGGAGGAACAACGTTCCTTCACAAATAGATATCGTTGGGCTACCTCATGAGAAAAATTTGCATTGTTAACGAAATACGAAAACTGTAATAAATAAAACATGTAGTTAGAAAGTGGTAAATAAATCAGTAAGTATGAAATTTGAAAATCCGGTCAAACTACCGACCCGGTTCGCTAGTAAAAATCAAATGTTGGTGCATTAAGTGACTGACCGAATGAAGATGATTCAAGAGTGCTTAACCGGACTAGTTGTGTAGCGGTTCCCGACCCAGATATGACTCGCGTAGGATCAAACATATTGACTAGTTGTAAACAGGTTGGTCGGGTAAATGTGTTGTAATTGGGTTGAATAGATTAGATGGTTGAACTTTTAAACTTTGTTCTATTCTTCTTATTCAATGTTTTTAATGGGTTGACGGGTCAGCCCACTTCTCAACATGGAAGGTTCGGACATCGACGGATGGCTGGTTCATGTGTTACCAACCCATGTATATACAGAAAGATCACACATGTGAGCTGATGTATGAATCTTGAAACCAGCATCATGATCCATGTTTAAATGGTTGTGTTCGTCAGTGCTCGTGCTCACGAAGTTGTATCGTAGTGTTTAACGCCAAAGCTAATATTTAACAAACTCGCGACGGATATAAGTTAACGCTTAACCCAAGTTATATACAATCATCAAAATCAACACACATTATTTTCATAGCATAAATATTATTAAAGAAGAAATCATGAGAGCATAAATGCTATGAGTAAGAATTTAGCACCAAATTCATGTTAAGAATTTGATCCCACATTGGCTTATGGAAAACTTTGAGAATGCTTTATATTAACTTGTTACATCCTCATTGTCACCGGGCTTGGTAGCGCTTGCCTGTGACCCAAGTGGGGGTATTAAAGTGAGGTGAACTGTGAATTGGATCAGTTCGGTTGGGTTTGATTGTGTTAAATCTGGCTTGCCCGTTCCAAGTTGAGAGTTGGTCCATGTGACTCGAGCGAAGGCTCGGGTTACTTGGTCCCTAGACTAAGGGACACTGCGTTAGGCTGGATTCACAGAGCTGCGAGAACCCTTGGCTCCTGACAGTGGGAGGATAACAAGCTTGGGCTCATCAGGTAGCCGGCTGATTCAACTCAAATGAACACCCACTTTTTTATTTTTCTCTTTTATTATATTTATATGTTCTTGTTAAAAGTTACATTGTAAGAAATAAAATTTAAGACCAACGTTTAAAAACAAGAGCAAATTTTATTAACGAGACATTAAGAAGCTAGAAGCGATCAGCCGATCATATAACATTGACATAGAGAAGACTTAAATATTAAAATTATACCAAGATGCCCGTTAGAGAAAGGTATTAACTTTACCTAAGACTATGGTCCGTTTCTACTTTAAAAAGTTAATACATGTAAGTACATATGGTTTTCTTGGTGATAAACATGTGATCAAAAGTTTAAAATTAGTTTTGGACTAATCACAATTGATTTATTTTTAAGAGAAAAAGTGGATCAAATGATTCATGTTTGATGCATAGTTTGTCTGTATCATGGACCGTCAACGTCTTGACTCTTGACCCATGTCTATTGGATTTAAAAAACCTCAACTTTCAACAATTGGCCGATAGCACTACCAACTTTCAACTTATTTTCCTCTGACACTCCCTAACACTCTCTAACTCAGTTAGTTGATGTGAGATGCCACATGATCATAAAATGTCACATCAGCTGCCATGTCATAAAAAATGTCACGTCAGCTGTCATGTCATCACAAAAATGTCACGTCAGTTGTCATGTCAGATGTCACATCAGCAAAAAAGGCCACGTCAGATGCTGCGTCACCAAACAAAGTGCCACATTAGCAAAAAACTAACTGGGTTAACGTTTAGTTAGTTAAGGAGTACTAGAAGAAAATAAGTTGAAAGTTGAGGTTATTTAAATCTAATATCCCCTTTAAACAAACATCATTCCTGTACTTTGGCCAGCCTTTTGAAAAATTCATAAAACTACAATCAAATGTTCTCTAGTGATCCTTTATTCAACTTTTTTTTTATAAATGACAACATTTGCATCTACTATATTACACTAATAATTTTAAATATTCACTCTTGCCTAGAGTTGAACCTGACTCCTATCCTCCAAGTGAGCTAGCTGTTGGAAATTTAGTGAATGGATATTTAGTGAATTATAATTTAGTGAAATTATAATTACTAATTAAACTTTTCATATGGTGAAACTCTTAAGTAGAGTTTTAATGATTACATTTGATGAGTTTTATTAGAGTTTAAGCCTATAATTATTGAGACTCTTAACTCTTCATGTGGTGAAACTTATGATGAGTTTTATTAGAGTTTAAGTATATATTTATTGAGACTTTTAACTCTATATAAAACTCTTGTATATTTAGAACATGATGTGCCTCATATGAAGAGTACACTAGAGAAATACAAGAGATATGATAGAAGGAAAATTCATGAATACATGGAGAGTTCTTGAAAAGATGAAATACTTGAAGACCCATGTGTTGGGTACTTAGAGAGAAATGTTTTCTCTATACGATTCCATCGTCTTCGTATCATAATTTTCCACAAGTTCTAACACTATAATTTTATCTGGTGTAACCTCGGGCGTGATTTCCGGCAGTACATACTGCTTCGGCTGTTGTACCCTGGGAAACAGTCGCGCCGTCTTTAGTAGAGGCGCGAAATCTGTTTTAAGGGAAGCGTGTGCCTCAACTAAAACTGTCACCAATTTTTTGTTTGTCTTGTAGCAGAGTTACAAACAACAAGGTGCGGTTGAAGTTTTCCAAAGACGTCGACTTGAATCAAGATTGGTACAATATATTTGTATTTCATTTATTTTTCATATAGTTTTGTAAGCGGATTGTACTATCATATTTCCTATGAATAACGAGAGTCTCGGTATTATATATTTCGTAATATATTTTAATAAAAAGTGAACCTAGTTCCTACAAACTTAAAACATATTTTGTGAGATTGTCGCTACAATCTTAAACTTTATAAGGATTTTAGGTTAACATGGATTTATTATAAAAAATATTTTAGAGATTATGATCTTCTAAATATTTTTCTTTGTGAAATATGTATGTAGTACAATTTGGTGTGTTTGGATTTATTGAGATTGTGGTACAATCTTAAATCATTTATCGTGGTACAAAACGAATAGTTTTGGTTCAATCGTTTGGTTTTGAAACGATTTTGTAATCGTTAATTTTTTCTAACTTGTGTTAGAATGGGTATATTGTGTAAACCATAAACGTTAAATTTCTCTAACTTGTGTGTTAGACCGGAATTATGGGTGTAAAGCATACGTTTTTTTGTAAACGTTAAATTCTCTTGAGTAGAATTTCCATATCTTTAAATAAGAGTTTTATGTTACTTGATTGGAGTTTTGTGTCTCTATTTAAGTCTCTATTTAAAGTAGACTCTTTATCCACCCATGGATTGATATGAACAAATAAGTCTTATAATGATTTTTTGTAATCATTTGTCTTCTAACATGTGTGTTAGAAACGTTCATGGAAAGTGTTAGCTTGGAAGCAATTTTTTAATTGTTCATTTTGTAACGTGTATATTGGAAATGACTTATTTATTTGAACGATATATATGTTTATAGCAAGTCGAATTAACATTTTGTGTAAATGTTAATATTTCTAACGTGCGCGTTAGAACTTTGTTCATTTTAACATGATTGTTAAAAATGGTTAAAATACAAATGCTTTGAAATGTTTTATGTAAACATTTTATATAAGTAATTTGTTGTAGCATTGATTTCA
Organism: Scalesia atractyloides; assembly: GCA_947069175.1. Lineage (NCBI taxonomy): Eukaryota > Viridiplantae > Streptophyta > Magnoliopsida > Asterales > Asteraceae > Scalesia > Scalesia atractyloides. Next base: position 11,229,473 of record CAMTDV010000006.1, on the reverse strand, counting down.
ATGAATATAAACACTTATGTGATGTTTTGTATGGTTTAGAAATAGAATGTCATACACTATAAAGTGATGGTGTTGTTATATGACTTTAATAAAATTAAAATCATTTACTAGACTCTTCATATGGAAGTTAAACTCTTAAGTAGAGTTTTACGTCAATTTATTAGTTTTTATTAGAGTTTATGTCTCCATTAAAATATCTAATTAAGTGAGACTTTTCTCCACTCCATGGTTCTTGTATTAAAAGTAGGCTATTTGCCTAACTTGATGAGATTAGAAAATACAAGAGTAAGAATTAAATCACCATAAAGTGATGGTGTAATTGTGTGGGATTTATCACCAACTTTAATTTGTGATTTCTAAATCCAAATGGTCATGTTTATATATATATATATATATATATATATATAATGACTTAAATTTTTTAACACGTGTGTTAGAAAATGTGTATCACAAATACAATGTTAGAGATTGTACATTGTATAAGCCATAATGAATGGAAATGTTTTATGTAAACATTTAATTGCTTATGTGTGCATTAAAAATGATGAGAAATGGTTTATTTTATAAACTTTATCCTTGGTAAACGTTTTATGTAAACGTTCGTTCTCGTGGATTTTATTTGGTGGAAAACAACTTGGTGTTGTTGTGAACAAATTTAATTGTTCAAGTTTACTACTTAAATGTAGCCTTTATAACAACCTGGTGTTGTTTGAGCAAAATTGTCCAAGTTTAAAGTTTCAAGATGAAATGGGAAACTTGTGCTTACAAGGGCATGGAGTCTTATTGAGGGAGTACCTCAAGACATGCAATTGGACGATATCGTTGAGAAGATTTCGGTCAGAATATAAAGTGATAAAGATAAAAGCACTTTGATATTTGATGTCTACATATCGTCTATGCTTTCGTTTAAATTTCAAAAGTGTTTGTCACTTATGATTTAGTTTCCAATGTATTTTATTGTTGTGTTCAATATCTTCAGATAACACATGCAATATCTTTACAAAGAAATAAATCACTAATGTTTGTGACGTATAAATTATTTTTGTGGAAAGTAATTATAACGTCAACTATACATTGTCTAAAAGAATATGGTTTTAAATGGATAGTACATGAAAATATTTGGACATAAACAACTTGAGAGTTGTTGCATTGACTAAAAGTCAAAGACGAGACATCAAATGTGTAACCATATCACGAGAGAGTAGTAAGTGTATTGAGATGAAATACACAAATGAGATTTATGTTGAAGTACTTCGTTAGAAGTCATTGGAAAATTCACAAGTGTGAATTCTAACATATGAAAGAAAAAGTACTATATGTTATTGTATACCTTTGATAAATCTTGAGAGATTTGTTCCAAGTGATCTATTGACTTCTAACATATGAAAGTACTATATGTTATTGTATACCTTTGATAAATCTTGCGAGATTTGTTCCAAGTGATCTATTTGTTGATGTATCTACCACTTGATTATTGTTAGAACTATATGAAGATTTTATATTCGTTTGGAAGAGAATTCTAAATATACATATATCCTAATGAATAACAATAGATGTGTACAAATCACTTATGGCAAAATTATGAATGCCATGTTGTTGAGTGTCGATCTAGTTGACTCTATCTCACACTTAATAGTGATTGTAGACGAGGAGCATTCATCTTGTCGTTGATGAATGTGTTGGCCAAGTGACTTGGATTAAGACTTATGTTTAAGTCCTTACGAGTCAATGGTAAAACGTTGGAGATCAAAGGTAAACAAGTTATGTTCCTTAGTTGAATGATAAATTTTAGCTATGTGCTATATACAATAATTTGTGAGACTTTCCTAAATACTGATGTTTTAGGATTATGAATAATTCTCATTATTTTGTCTAACAAGGGATGAATGTTGCAAAGTGATATTATGATATCCCTGAGGCTGTGAAGAATCAGAATGATGCATCTTCTGTTCACATGCTAAAGTATTATAGTCTAAAATATGCTAGACTAGTACTTGGTTAATTATGGGTCTTGACGGAGACTAATTAACTCTAAACATTCAAATGTGTATGAACACAATAAGAATTTGTGTAACAGACAAAGTTGAGGAAGAATTTTCATTCATTATAAGGAAAAGATATGTAACTTTTGAAGAGCTTGTTCGAAAAGCTAATGAGGAGAATTCATTGTCTAGGCTTATTCAAGATGTTGAATTAGAATTATTCTAAGTTTGTGACAAACTTATGACAATGATGTGATGCTTTGGTCAGCTCGGAAGCTTATGTAAGCTAATGCAATATGAGTTGAATCGCTGGTACAATAAGGTGATCTTGTTCAATCATATGTGTATAAATGTCGTCATAAGTGAAGTTACAAAAATATGTTGATCAAATGGCAAGAAATTTGGGGGAGGATCCATTTAGAAACAACCTTATAAGGGTATGTAGAAATGGTTTTCATTACCCCATCTGGATGAGATCCTATAATACTTAAATGTAGGGGTGTCTTGCATTTGTATCATAAAAGTTTGGCAATAAGGATTTTGTAATCCAATCGAACATTGCAAACAGACGACTAAGTGGAGGACACAAAGGTCGTAGTGCATAGTGGAGATGTGTTTGCCTTAAATGATACGCGTATCTTACAAAGACATATGATATAACCAGATTCAGATGGCCACTGAGGTTATAGTCTTAGAAGTTGACAATAGGCAAAATTAACTTACGAGTTAAGAACACATCATGACAACTGATCTCAAATACGCAAAGTTATTTGTTAATGTTATGGATCCAACAACCTGAGGGTTTATTAGAGATCAAGTTGTGGAATAAGACCGAAGCCCATGGAAAAGGGTATGTGAAGGACACCTAACTTAGTTGACTGGAGATCCCAAGATCTAAGTTCAATAGGACAACTAACTCATATGCCTAAGGGTGGTCACTGTGGGGGCATAAATGATATGCATAAGCTAGTATATATGATTATACATACCCCCAAAGTATAAAAGGGTGTTTAAATACGTCATAGTCTATTCCTATGATATTCAGTGACAAAGAGTGAGGCTAAGCATAATATGTGGTAAATGATTTGGATAAATCACGATAACCATAATGCTTTTAATGATCTAAGGAGAATCACCTATGTTAGAGAGAAGTGTGGTCGCTTCGAATGGAATTGAGGGCACAATTCCTAGAGCTCTCGCAGAACCAGGAAAGTGTTCCACGACCATTATTTGACACGACTATGAGGAGATGACCCGGCTAGGGAGAGTCTTGTGTGAAGTGTATTGTCGTCTACACAAACGGCAGACGAGTTCAAAGACATCGAGATCTACTCAGAGCTAGTGGGCTAAGTGCATTTCATGAGCGAATGTTCAAAGGGTAACACATACCTATCGTATGCAAAACTCAACTGTCGAGATTCCACTAGAAATTTTATGTGTTTTGAACGATCTCCATTCATGTGGGGGATTGTTGGAAATTTAATGAATGGATATCTAGTGAATTATAATTTAGTGAAATTATAATTACTAATTAAACTTTTCATATGGTGAAACTTTTAAGTAGAGTTTTAATGATTACATTTGATGAGTTTTATTAGAGTTTAAGTCTATAATTATTGAGACTTTTAACTCTTCATGTGGTGAAACTTATGATGGGTTTTATTAGAGTTTAAGTATATATTTATTGAGACTTTTAACTCTATATAAAATTCTTGTATATTTAGAACATGATGTGCCTCATATGAAGTGTACACTAGAGAAATACAAGAGATATGATAGTAGGAAAATTCATGAATACATGGAGAGTTCTTGGAAAGATGAAATACTTGAAGACCTATGTGTTGGGTACTTAGAGAGAAATGTTTTCTCTATACGATTTCATCGCCTTCGTATCATAATTTCCCACAAGTTCTAACACTATAATTTTATCCGGTGTAACCTCGGGCGTGATATCCGGTAGTACATACTGCTTCGGCTGTTGTACCCTGGGAAACAGTCGCGTCGTCTTTAGTAGAGGCGCGAAATCTGTTTTAAGGGAAGCGTTTTGAACACATGCCTCAACCGAAACTGTCAACAATTTTTTGTTTGTCTTGTAGCGGAGTTTCAAACAACAAGGTGCGGTTGAAGTTTTCCAAAGACGTCGACTTGAATCAATATTGGTACAATATATTTGTATTTCATTTATTTTTCATATAGTTTTGTAACCGGATTGTAATATCATATTTCCTATGAATAACGAGAGTCTCGTTATTATATATTTCGTAATATATTTTAATAAAAAGTGAACCTAGTTCCTACCTCTCAAAATTGATGATACTTCATTTATTTAGTGTGTTGACACTGAATATTAATATTCATTATCAAACATTCTTATATTATATTTGTCAGTGTAGAGATATTATTCTCGCTATAAAGGAAGTGATTAATTTAATAGTGTTATAAAGAGAATGAGGTTACTTCTACTTTTGTTGATCTTCTCTATACTTTTCTCTTTAGATTCAAGAATGTGTTTTGTATTAAGGGTTTTTTTAATAAAGTTTTATTCTATCATAGGAGTTTGAGATTATACAAGAATTTATGGATTCTCTATAAACTTACATTTGAGCAACTTTTTTATTTTGTGAAAGGATTTCTATAAACTTACATTTGAGCAACTTTTTTTAATTGTTGTGAAAACCTACAAAACAATAACATTAATCATGATAACACATGCTAACTTATTTATTCTTAACTTGTATATCAAATATTCCTTGCTTCTAGCCTTTGAACACTAGGTCTCTTTCACCATCTTTATCATATTAAAAATAATATGTTCCAATGTGTTATTTTTACTTGTACAACCCTTCAAAAATGATGCCAAAATCTTTCCCCACAAACACAACTCCTCTACACCAACCTCCTCTCATTTTCCATACCAAAATTCCACACATTTGTCACCATCAACTCAAGTTACACACACCCATTAATCTTTTGGCCTTTTGTTTCGAAAGAAACCGTCATGGGAAAAGAGGGACAAGATTACCGTTAGCACTCGCTTCAAAAGGATCAGACGGCGGAGATAATAGAGCCGTGGACACAGTCCTCAACCTTTACGAAGCGATTAAGAACAAGAATCTTAATGAAATGTCCGAGATCATCGGGCATGATTGCCTTTGTGTGTGCAACTTTGTCTCCATGTTCAAAATATTTAGTGGAAAGCAGGTTATATCCACATCTAAGTTCCTATTTTTTGAATGTGTCCCATAAGTGAAAATACCAGTGTTCTGTCAAATTTTAAATATTAATAACAAACTTACTATAGTTATTTATCTATACCATTATATATACTTTATATTCATAAAATATTGCTGGGTAATTACACTTTTCGTTCTTTATGTTTGTATCGGATTGCAATGGATGTCATTTAACTTCAATAATTATAGTCACAGTTCTTTATTTGTAAAACTCATTACACTTTACATCCTTTAGCACTAACTTGGTTAAAATTTTCAGTTAAATCTAGTTACATGAGGGGGTATTTTGGTCATTTCACGCTTTTATTTAAATGTTTCTCAAAATACTGTTTTTGTTTTATTTAACAAATTGTAAATATACTAGTAAAATTACTAGCATACCCTCATGTGCAAGGCACATGCTATATTTAACTGAAAATTTTAATCTGATTAGTGCTAAAGGACGTAGGGTGTAATGGGTTTTACAAATAAAGGACTTTGACTGTAGTTAATGAAGTTAAAGGACATCCATTGCGATACAAACATAAAGAACGAAAAGTGTAATTTACCCAATATTGCTTGTAAGAAAGGATGCTATGTGACATCCAAGTTTGGCTTATGAACTGAAGATACATGTTCTTATGGTACTAACTCCCATTTTTTACAACAGCAAGTGATGAGATTCTTCACTTATCTGATGGGTACTCTCGGAGATAAATTTGAGTTCGTTGTAAAATCGACGTTGCATGATGGAATGACAGTCGGGATTTCTTGGAAACTAGGTCCGATTCCTTATCGAACCTGTATTTAACCATGTAAAAACTAGTAAAAAAGTAATTAAACTCGGTGAAAAATCCTTTCTAGTATCATATTTTCTTAAAATGTGTTACATTTGTTGCCAATTGTGCAGAATGTAAAAAGACCCATAAACCAATTGGAACAGGTTTTAGTTTCCATATATGTCATGTCTACCAAGGGAAGGTGCTTATAAGGTAACTTCACAGGCTCTATTTTTTTTTAACAGCGAAACTTCTATTAAACTAATAGAAACCGGGCCCAGCTAGACACTCGAATCCCAGTAAATTACAATACCATCACCCATCATAATATCATAATATAAAATAATATAAGTTAAAAGTTTTCTTTCTACAGGAATGTAGAAATGTTTTTGGAGCCTTTTCATGGATTGGTAAGAATTATTTTTCAAATTTTGTGCTCGGGTTTGCTATCATAGAGTCGTTCAATACAAAACAAATTTCAATATATAAAATTGCATAAACACCCGTACTTGTTTTAACTTTGCTACATGGTCGTAAGACAGCTATGTAACCACATAATCCAATCTCTCACTTCCATTATACCTTGTCAACACTACAAAAAATGCTTCTACGATTCTCTAATTATAACTTGTTTTGTATTGAACGTGACACTACGATTATGATTAATAATATATATATTTTTTATTATATTTTGGTAGAAAATGGTGGGACTTGTTGCAAACATTATTGGAGAAATGGCTTCCCAAACAATACTCAAGGGTGAAAGGAAAAAAGCTGCTTATGTTTTGTGCAGCCTAGTCATATTAGCAATATTATTATTCATTATTATAAAGACTTATAGAAGTTAAGCTATCAATATGCTGATTATGATTTTTGATTGTTGCTACATTCTCTATCTGGGCCTTTGTTAGGTTGTTGGACTTGACCCGTTTTAGCTTTCTGGATCTGGGCTGCAACATATAGATAAACCCATTAGCCGGTTGTAACCCGAAGGCGAAGCCTTAGGGAACACCCATCGACAATCAAGTCAGTATGTGTAACCATATTTTGTATTAAATGCATCTCTCTCTATATCTATCGCGCGCTCTCTCTCTCTCTCACATATAAAGGACTATGGGCTCGATCAGGCCCAATGGGCTGATCCTACCCGACCCGGACCCAGACATTGAGTATAAGAATAGCAGTGAGACAGCAGCTAAAAGCTGTCAAACTATAAAGATTCTACAAGATTTGGATCAAGGACTAGCAGCCTTACAATTAAAACTTCGGATTTGATTTACAAACAATATCACCCCTCTCTAACCACGTCAACCACACGAAAAGAAAAATAAAGAAATCAAACATAAACGTACTGACTACCGAGTTACTTCACAAGAGATCATTAAGCCTGAGATTACCATCTATCATTAGTTGTATACCTGAAAAAAAAATACGAAAAAAGAAAAGTTTACGTCAATAGTTGAATGAATTCAATCGATAAATTCTGATAAAACTACATTTATGCAGGTAGATTTGTCTGTAATATGTACCAGTCAACATATTTTTTATTAGATCATCGCTTAAGTAAATGGTGGTTGACCAAAAACTGAGGTATATCCATTGCAGAAATGGTTTCACATCCAAAAAGCTCCTTGAGCTTTTCATCACATATAACCATCACCGAATTTTGAGGATCCTATCAGCAAACAAGCAATGACCAAGTTATATATACATCATCATCGTCATATAAGCAAAATAATAGAAAAGAAAATGTTAAGCAAAAAACGAAGATTATTTCAGTGATCTTTCACTCTAGGATGTATATTGTTAACGGCAGACTGCTTATGCAATATGCATATTACTATGACATAAGCACCAGATGTATCATGGGACCAGTGGAGAGCTACCTAAAGCATATCGCAAGTAACAATTATTAAATATTTACCAGATTTTCCTTTTCTCGGTTCGGACAGCACAAACTGCATATAAACCGGGGCAAGTTGGCTCGGATACCATAACTACTTGTCTACTTTTATAGTAAATTAACTCTACTAACTAAAAATAGTCAATGAGGTGGTGATGGAGTGGTATGGGAGAGACTTGGTGTTCTAAGGGACTTAAGTTCGATTCCTGCTCTCCCCATTATTTTCTGCGGCACCTGGTGATGATGGGAGACTAGGCGAGCAGGCGGAGATCACTAGTTCGATCCTTGAACTGAGCGGGTTTTACCTCACCGCACTATCGTGCCTTCGAGCGAGTGTTCATGGGCTTCGGCCCTAGGTGAGGTTTTTCCCTGGTTCGGAGGCGAGTGTATCCCGATGTGGTGAATTTCACCAGTAGCCCATTTGGAGGATTCGTTGGCCGCTAAAAAAAACTAAAAATAAATTTGGGTTTCAACCTGTTCAACCTGATCCCCTTTTAATAATATTTTATATATGAGCTGTTTGAGATAAAACAGAATCAACCCATTCATAAGCAAATGCGTCAAAATTGCCAGCATTAGGCCATAGACCAACAAGAAAAAGACTATACATGATCAAGAATTATAATGCTTGCACATAGAGATAAACGTTGTTACATACCTCAAGATCATTAACTTTTATGTACTCCCAAACAAGTCTTAGCGCCTCTGATTCCGACATTTCTCTTTCTTGAGTATCCAGACAATTAGCAAGTGCTTCAGATATTATAACTTGAGACGGAACAAAATCATTACTTTCAGCTTTAGGCTCATCATTGACCTTTGATTTCTTACGAGACGTTTCCTCTGCAAATTAACAATCGGGAAATTAGGTTAACCATGAGGCTAGTCAATTTAAAGAGATACAGCTTGATTTGTTAATCTTCACTTAACATACTTGTAGGCTCAAGTGGAATGATGTGTTTGGCAAGCAACTTATTCATCTTGAACATATCCGTGCAATCGGTTTCGAATACAACACGCAAAGCATCATCGCAAATTATCTTTCTCTTGTTGCCTGGATCCTGGAGGTTGTTTTTCTTTATGTAGGCCCATAGTTGTTTGCAGACCTGAACAATATAACATTCAAATGTTTAACAATAGAGTTAAGTGTCATTTTCGTCCCTGTGGTTTGTTCACTTTTGCCATTTCAGTCCAATTTTCAAAAATGCACCAGTTTCCTCCCTGACATGCTGGAAACGTGTCATTTCAGTCCAAAAATTAAACCCACTTAAGTCAAACAGGTTTAATGAAGGGTATCTTTGTCCTTTCATATTCTTTTATTTTCACCTTATTTGATGTCTGACTACTGAAAGGACAAAAATACTCTTCCTTAAACATGTCTGACTTAATTGGGTTTTAATTTTTGGACTAAAATGACACGTTTCCAGTATGTCAGGGAGGAAACTGGTTTATTTTTTAAATTGGACTGAAATGACAAAAGTGAATAAACAAACCACTGGGACGAAAATGGCAGTTAACTCTTAACAATATCAAATATTGAATGGTTGTATGAGATAGTGTTTAGACGTGCATTTTAAAGGTACGCATATGATCTTTAACAAGGAATCATACATCAGTTCTTGATAACGATGATTCGCCAACGATAACTTGAAGCTCGGGTGAAATACCACAGAGCTTATTTAACCCTCCTGGTCCACCCCTTCTTTTGTTGCCAGAACCCCTGTGTCAACAAAACAAACACAAAGAATGCATTAAATACCCGAACCGAATCTGTCAAATCCAAAAATCCAACCCCTCACTAGTCACCAAATAATTCTCCCTAACCTAAATCCCTTCTAATCTCCCCACATAACTTGGTAATATGAGGAAAATAAGACTTAAAACACCATATTCTTTCACCATACCAATCAAAGTTTGTGTATACATAATCAATAAACAGAGACACGATTAAAATGTAGATCAGATTAGGGTTTCTAGTATTGAGCCCAGGGCGCCCATTAGCTTGGTTTTAAAAAGCGAGAGACTCACAAAAACGAGCAGGTCAAAAATCGAGGCGCGAAGCGAAGCGCAAAAGTGGCGGGCTTCTCATACCTGAGGTGCAAGGTGACTAGATAAACTTTTTTATACATCCCAAAGTTGTTTAGCATCCCTGATTTAAAATTATAGCTATAAACAAGGTTTATATATGATTTTACCGACATGTACAGTACAAGCCAAAAAACCTATTATACAACAATTTGATGCATAAAAACAGCATAAGAAACCAAAGTACAAAAGGCGCACGCTTCAGACTCCAAAAACCCTAAAAATGTGGTTTTTTTGCACTTTATGGAAAAGGCGCACCCCGGGTGAGGCCTGCGCCAACCCATTAGGTTTATTAATGTTTCTTTGTAATGTCTATAAGTTATAAAGTAGCTTATTCAGTAATGCAATTCGGTCTTTCGTAATGTCTGTAAATTGTAAGGTAACCTATTCAGTAATGCAATTCAGTCTTTCCTAATGTCTACAAATCGTAATGTAACTTATTCAATAATGCATTGCTGTTTGTTTAGCTCTTAATGAGACTCTTAATGGTTCAGACCTCTTGCTGGTTCAACACTTAATGGTTCAGACTAGACTGTTTGTTTCGCAAGCACATGCATGAATAATTCAGAAATTTGCCTCTGAATGGTTAAGCATTATACTAAGTCTGAATGGTTAAGACCTCTAGTCTGAATTGGTCAAACATTTACCTCTGAACGGCTAAGCATTATACTGGCTACTGGTTCAGCACTTTACCATTCAGAAGTTGCCAAATAGCCCCATGTCTTTCTTAATGTCTGTAAATTTTAAGGTAACCTAAAATTCAACCCAAACCCTAATTCCCACAAAACAAAAAAACAAACCAAACACATTAATCTGTACCCTTTCTTGAGCTTTTCCGATTTTTTCCAAACCGCATTTTCAACCGAAAATCCTTCACACTTCACCTCCTGCACCACCTGCCCTTCCGACTGCTCTCGTACCTCAGGATCCCCAAACCTAAGCTCCACCGGGTGCCCCGGGCTGTGCGGTTGTTGTTGAAACACAAAATAAGGCTGCTGAACTTGCTGATTGTAACCAAACTGGGCCGCCTGTTGATATGAAAACTGATCTGCAGGTCTCCCGGCGACACTCACCGGCGGCCGACCAGCAGCCGGTACAGGCAGCGGCGGCGGCGGCGGAGGAGGGTTGTGGGGTTGAGATTGTGATCGGAAATGGAGTAGGTTGATTTGGTCACGAATGAAATGGGCTTTGTGGGACAAATCAAACCCTAGGGTTTGACTGAGTTGGTTAACAAGATCATTGAGTGTGGTGAATGATGATTGGGTGAGTAGAATCTGAATGTGTTTGGCTAGTTCTTGGTCGGAAACCATAGTTGTAGGTTAATCCTGTGGGAATATATAATAAATTTTCAGTCTGTGTGTGTGTGTTTGTGTGTGAGGGACACAGTGACACACTCTTGATCTGTCTGACCCACTATGTCTCTATTTGTCTATATCAGTTGGTTTGTTTCAACTCTGGTTTCATCTAGTTGCTTTTGTTTGACACGTGTTGGTTCATCATTGGTTGTGGGGTTGTGAAAGTTAGTTTGGTAACTTGAGGTTGGTAATTGGTAACCTTAGAGTATTCATATATTATATGTTACTTATATTATAAGAAACGGAAAATTTCACAGAATAGTAACCAAGTTTCAAAAATGTTCTAATTAGGTCACTCGTTAGAAAGTTACCCCTGTAAGAAATGATTTTGAGTGGTTGTGAGTGAGAAGAGAGATAATGTTATTGTTCATAATGTACATATACGAGAACAGTGTTCATCCCTTATAAATTTTTTAATATTTTTGAAAGTGGTTGTGAGTGGATGGGAGAGAAAATGTAATGATAAAAGTATAAAAGTATTATTTAATTAAAAAGGGGAGAGAAAAAGTAGTGTGTTTTAATGTAATTATATGGATAAGGAAAATGAAATCAATGTGAATGCTTGAAACACCATCACAAGCGCTTCCCAAGCTCAAACCAATAAACTTATGCACACATAATAAATCGTATGGATTTCATCCCCAACTACCATACCCCGTACCAAGCATGAATTCCCAAATTTTAAATAAACAATTTAAAAACAAAAAGGGCCGTGAAAACTCACCTAACCATCCCGTGCAAAAGCTAGCAATAACAAGAGCCTGAACCTACCGAAAAATCCCAACCTACAAGTGTCCTAAACCATATAGGACACCAAGGCCTAACCATGTGTCTACCCACAAGTCGTTCACCAAACTTGTTTAGACAATACGAGATGTTAACCATTTATAAAATAATTAAACGTTATGACGCTTTGGTGATGGTTACCAAGTGTTTGTACTTATATATATCACCACAAAATATATATAATAACACACATTTAAAAAATTACCGAGACCTATAACCAAAACCCCAAGTACGATCCCGTGTCAACACGTCAACACACTAACAACACCGTTCAATAAATAGATATTTTTCTACAAAAATACTATATTTATTTCTGTAGAATGACGTTCCACAAAACACGTAAGTTGAACACGACCAAAACTATATACATTTATTCTTAAAATAAATATACGTTTTCCAAGTACAATAATTAGTCGAAAATAATAAACCCTTTCGTCTCCACGAACACTATACTCATCAATTGTGTGTACGTACATACATACAACATGCAAGTAACAATCAATATTCGATCACATACATATATATACATATTACAAATATATAACTTGACCATGTAAACATGTTCAACACATATTCCCGTATGTATACAATCATACCAAATGCGTAGCACAGAATATATACATAACATGTATATAACATCCAAGTTTGTTAAAACCTGCTAACATGCCATATATATATATATATATATATATATATATATATATATATATATCACACAACACATAGCCATTATTTCCAAACTTATAACCTACGCAACTCATGGAAGTCACCCAAACCACATATAGTTCACACTTAGCCGAATAATCACCTTTTATCGTCAACATGACAATAAGCATGTATCAATCAATAATTACCCACAAATCGTCAATTCGTTCATAAACACCCTAAACGATTAAATAATCGTTTTTCCGAAAATATATTCCAACATTATATACATTACGATTCGAAAAGTATGTATTTTCTATTTAAAAATACTTGTGAATGAATAAATATAGAATTTTTCGTAAAGATGTCAAGGCTTGGATGTTTATATTAAAACTCAATTTTCACATAAATGATATCTTTTATACAAAACAAATACTTGGTGATCCTTATGTCCAAACACATGCTAGGATCCACCAAATAACCATTTTATGCATCTTAAGCCATATATTACTAAAAATATACTTAACATGTAAACCATGTATAACATACACTTTACCACTTTCAAACGTCATCATACCCATTTCACCATAATACCTGTATACCCTCATGTTCTAATATACATTTAAACACAAGAACACCATCAAGTCACAACAACACCCCATGGTTACATATCACCCATACACAATCTCCTTTTCTAGTACAAATCACCACATGTTTATATCTATTCTTCTACAAGAATTCTAATCCACAAACCTACCATTCAAGCACCTTACAAGCATACATTTAATCATCAACACAACCACATACCCCCATGAACATACTTGCATAAACTTTAACATACTAGCTTGAGTTTTAACCTATATACATACAAGTGTCACTTCAAGATCATCTAACATCCATCAAACTCTCAAAAAATATATTTTAGTTCCATTTAGTCATAACTTTATGTAACAACATCCTACACCTTACAAGACTTGACTTTAATATCAAATTATAAACTAGTGCTCACACCACACTTTAACAAGCAAGAACACACTTATAAACACCCCACATCCCACATATTATACACATACATCCATATACTTAGAAACTTCCATTTTAACCTTACATTACTTGTTTTTATCAAAACACACTTTTAGTATCTCATTTGGTGACAAACTTGCCCCTATAGATATTAAACTAGCGTATAAACAAGATAAAGAAACAAGGTTCTCACCACTACTGTAAAAGTAGGGAAGTTTCTCCTTGGAAATGGATGGTAGAAGGCTTTATCGTGAGGTATAGCTCCAAGTTACTCCAAAAATGCTAATACCTTAACATTAATGGGGATCCTAGGGGAATTTTTGTGTGTGAAATGGAAGTGGAAAAAGAAGTGAGGGGGGGTCGCCCGAGAGGTTCTAAGGGAGAGAGAGTTTTGAATGTGTTGGGTGTTTATGACTTTAAATGAAGTCCAAGCATCATATTGGAGTTTACCAATTATCACTACTAGAAAAAAGACCTTTAACGACACAAGAACAATGACACACACTAATTTTATGACACTTAAACGCGTGTGTCATAAAAAAATGTCATTGAATATTTAATGACACCTATATTTGTGTGTCATTGTTTAAATGTCATTAAAAAACAAAACACATTAAAATATACATGTCATTGTTGTGTGTCATCTTATAATTTTTATGACACTATATTTGTGTGTCGTCGTTTAAGTTTCATTGATAATCATATTAAAATATGTGTCTATCATTTTCTTATAGTTTTTACAACACTTATTTTTGTGTGTTATCAAAATACAACATTTATAAATTTATGGGTCACTACTTGAAAATTGACCTAACGCAACTTTTTCGAAGTAATCTTTTATAAATGAGATATATTTGACTCCAATACAACTTCGTGAACATAAAAGTTGCATTTGAAGATCTAGTGCAACATTTTTTCTTAAAAAGTTACAAAAATATTTTAAATTTGCAACCTTCTTATTTAAAAGTTACAAATGTTACTAGAAATTATAACCTTTTTCCTGAAATGTTGCAAATTTGATTGAAATTGCAACTTTTTCTTAAAAAGGTTGCATCGTTGAAATTTGAAAACAACTCTTACTTTAAAAAAGTCGTGTTATTAAAAGTTAAATGCAATTATTTTTTTAAATGTTACATTAAAGATTATACAATTCCGTTTCATAACGTAATTACTTATTTGCGCATAAACTTTCACGACCAAAAAGTTTTAGGTTGAGATATTCAATTAAAACGACAAAAAAGTATAGAAAATCTTGATTTGTAAATTAAATAGTGATATTTGATATATAAATAATATTTTATTTTTTTTTATTTGAAACACATCTGATCAAAATGTACAAGTTACTCAAATAAAATATAGAGAAAAGTGTCCGGATAGTCCATGTGGTTTACTCCAATTTCACCTTTAGTCCCTACGTTTTCAAAATTACAGATATAATCCCCAACTTTGACAAATTCGTTCTCGGATGGTCCCTGGCGTAGATGGGGGTTAGTTTTCTCAGTTAAGTTGATGTGAAATGACAAAATTGCCCCTTACTTCAATAAAAATAATTAAACAATAAACCAATTATAATATTTAAAATAACGTGGGCCCCACCTTTTCCTACCCCTACCCTAACCCACCTCACCCCACCCCCTCTCCCTTTTCTCTCTTCCGTTTTGTCTTGTCTGATGCAACAACTCTGCACCACAACCATAAACTCCTCCATCAAGTGTATGCATATTTGTAGCTCATAAAGTCATAAACTATGGGGTTTCAAGTGATGTAGTTAGCACCACAATCCCATCTCTTCGGACACCACAATCCCCTCGTCGTCACCAACATGCGGTCAGATCTCAGACGTGTAACATTTGTCGAAAAACGGGTTTTCGAAACCCGCTTCGTTTAATAACCGAACAATCAGTTTTAAATTTTTGTTGTTCATTTATAGCTTATTTTGATTTTAAACGATTCATAATTAATCAACAAATTAGAAGATATAAATTATAATTGTAAAAATATAAAAATAAATTAATTAAAAAGGAAAACCGGCTGCCGGGAGTCGAACCCGGGTCAGCCGGAAATCCCCCAAAGACTTAACCTTCACACCATCAACCGCTCCGCCACTTTGATTTTCTGATATCATATTGAATCAATTAATTCAAATAATAAGGCACGGAAGTCAAATCAGTCAAAAACGCGCCCAAATAGCAGTCGTCGGAAATCCCGACGACTTCGCCGATAATTTACGTTTCCGTTCAAGATAACCGAAGAATTAACTCTAACGACGGTTATAACCGACGTCTGAACCCGCGACATCAGTCGTAACCGTCGGAGAACGGCTGACCTTGAATTGAGACCGAATTCAGACCCTATACATCTCGATACTTCCCTATAAATTCACCCACAATCCAACGGAAACCTTTTCGCTCACAAATCGCACCTCTTCTCGACGAAAATTTAATCGCCGGAAAACATCTGTAAGTCGCCGGAAAACCGAGACTCACATCCAGACGGTAATTCTTTCGACTCTTTCTGTTTCAATCATTCGAATAATCTGTCACTAACACAACTCCACCATCAGAAGCAATCCCAGTCAACGTTCGTCGAAATTCCCACCTTCGCCGGAAAATTTCTGAAACTTCCGAAATCACACTGAGAGCTGGTATGATCTTTCCAACTCCTATTAAACTTTAATTAAGTATCTCAACTTCGTAATAATCGTACAGAATTTGTTAATTGATGTCGACAGCCGGAGTTCACTTTCAGAACCGACGGACTCTGCCGGAATTCTGTGAACAACACTGATCGGTATATCTTTTCCCCCCAAACCCTTTCCATTCGTTACCTTTAAGTTACTTATAAAGTTTAAAAACCAGATAAGGCATAAACCAGACCAAACAGTCGGACCTTATTTTCTGGGTAAAATCTAACGAAGAAGACGAAGTCGGATTGTATCATAAGATTAATTAAAATTGGTTTTATAAACGGGTTAGACACACAGTCCAGCGGTGGACTGTGTGCACACATAACACCTGCGACGCGAGTTCGAGTCCTGTCCCAGCTTTACTCTATTGTTATAAACAAATGCCTTTTTAACTGAACCAGGTTAACTACCAAAAACATGTTAAGTATAATAAAAACCAAGTTATTAACCAAGTTAGACACACAGTCCAGCGGTGGACTGTGTGCACGCTAACCCACAGGTCCCGGGTTCGAGACCTGTGGTCAGCACCGGTCCGATACGTTTAAAATCTTTTTAAAAATAAATAATTTTCGGATTAAACTAAATAGTATATAAGTATAATTAAAAACAGAATTATTCCGGGTTAGACACGTAGCTCAGTTGGTAGAGCTGCGTGCACGCGTACGGGAAGTCACCGGTTCGAACCTCGCTCAGTGCAACAATATAACCGACCGAACCGGTCAACGGTCAACGGTCAACGGTCTCGGTCAACGGTCAAAGTCAACATTTTTTTTATTTATTTTTATTTATTTATTTTAAAAATCAATTAAAAATACGTAAAAATAACGTTTTCAAAGTTAGAAAGTAGCCTTAAACTCACAAAATTATACCCAAAAATCTTATTAAAATAGTTAATAAAATCCACATACTTACCGTACCTTTTCGTTATTTATTTGGTTAGTTATCTCTCGTCGATCAATCCCCTAAACTCGTGCGCATTCAACATCTTCAAACAAACGCACCCAATGTGAGTGAATCTCTACCAATTCCCCGTTTTAATCACATTTTGGGGTGTATCATGTGTCGTTATTTATTTGTTATAATTAAACATTTGTGCATCCATCATGTTCATGATCAAATGTGTATCCATTGTTTGTGTGGTTGAAGTTTAGATTAATTTTATCATTTCAGTACATACATTTCATAGGCCGCCGCTCCCCATTACCTATGAGCGTGAGCTGTTCCCCATTACCTATGAGCGTGAACCAGGCGTTGCCAACATAAGATCGGCTCCGTTTGATTGAGCCTTGATCTCACATACATTAGCATAGGCCGTCCGTTCCCCATTACCTATGAGCGTGAACGGGACGTTGCCAACATATACTTTGTCATTCTTATTTCATGTTTAAGCAAGGTGGTTTGTGATCGTTATGTTTACATACATTTGTTCATATATGATTATTGCACAATTTTCCTAAATAAATTACAATAATGAACTGATAACAAATGTTTTTAACAAGGTTCACTCGCCAACTTTTGTTGACCCAAAATTTCCCATTTTTACACATGATACAGGTGAGCAAGTTGAAGCAAGAAACATATAGGGCGGCTTAGAAGAATAAACCCGTTTAGATTATGGATTTGTTTTAGTTAATTTTTCCTTTCCTTGTATTGTATGAATTTGACTTGGAACATTGAAATGTAATTTGGATTTAATAAATATGAAACATATTAGTAAGCATCATGAGCTTTGGTGATAACCCAATTATGCCCCGACTCTTATTCCGCTGCGGGTCGGGGTGTGACAGATTGGTATCAGAGCCATGACTATAGGGATATAGGATAGGTTATTAGACCCTTAGAGCCTATACTATAGTTGCTTAGAAATTTTAAACTTTTGTGTGTTACATGCAAAATTCATGATGCTTATATGCTTTATGTTTATTGTTACATTTAATGTTATGCAAGCATGTTCATAAGTATATATTATCATATAATGCTTATCATGAACCATATTCTTATAACATATCATATCCATGAAAGCACACACCACATCATTTTCATGATTGCTTTACAATGATTTTTGTATTTTCAAATCTCATCAAAGTGAGTTCTCATGACGGGCATGTAGTAACTGGAAGGGTACAAGTACCAGTAATCGGAACGTCCTGTCTAGGCTTGGCATTCGTATAAATCCAAAATAAAGGACCAGTTTGCCTACCTGGGGACTAACGATGAGAGTACGAAGTACCTATTAGGCCAAAGCATGCTATACCAAACGTCGTGTGAGCTAACCCCACTTTGAGTTGTCATTGTGTCTACACCTGGACACATTCCGACCATACATCTTGTAAACATATTTTGTGGTTTTCATTCGGGTCATGCGAGTGTTAAATCGCCAATACTAATGTGAATCCTACCAAGCCAATAGTCATGGGGGCCCACATGACTATACAGGTGAAGGTATGGGGACATTTGAGGCCCAACATGAGCAAACCCAAGACATCCTATGGATGTAGTTGCATTATTGATATTTATGTTAATTTCATTTTTTTAAGACACATGACCCCTAAACACTCCATAAACTCACCATCTTCCTATGTATATTCCTGTAGATGTCGGGTAGGCAGCTACGTGGAGGACGAAAGTCAGGAAGGTCAAACGAACGCTTGGCCACTCAAATTGCAAAACAAATGGCCGCAGTACTTCCTGATATTGTAGTTCAAGTCCAGCAAGCTCTCACTGCAAATCCTGTCAACCCACCAAATCAAGAGGATCAAAACATCGACAACCCTTCCTCCAAGAAGTGCTCCTACAAGCACTTCAAGTCTTGCGATCCCCCAAAGTTCGAAGGGACCGAAGGTGTCACCGCTCTCCTCCACTGGTTTGATGAAATGGAAAACACTTTCCTAAATTGCGATTGTCCCGAGATCGCAAGGTACGTTACGCAACCGGAGATTATTTGGGGTAGCCTTGACCTGGTGGAACACTGAGAAGGGTAAAAGAGGAGTTGAAGACGCCATGGCCTTAACCTGGGAAGAGTTAAGGGAAATGATGACAAAACGCTTCTGCCCAAGAAGCGAACTCAAGAAGTTGGAAGACGAATTCAACTCGCTGAAGCAAAAGGAAGGGGATCACACTTCCTACAACAAAAGATTTCTTGAGCTGAACCAGATGGTTCCCAACTTGTTCACCCCCGTGTACCGTTTGGTGGAACACTATATTCGAGGCCTTCCCTCGAAGATTCAAGACTCAGTCCTCAGCACTTCGCCTGCAACCCTCGAAGCCGCCATGGAATTAGCCACCGAACTTACCGAGAACCGCATCAGAAACGGTAAGTTCAAAGAGGAGAAAAAGAAAGCCCCGTTGAGGGCTAAACTTCCAACCACCCCACCTCATCCTCAAAATTTTCAAACAAGAGGAAGCGAAATACCAGAAATTTTGCCGTCACTCAAACAAATTTCCCTATCCCTGCTGCATCCATCACACAAGTTACTCCTTCACCTGCACCATACAAAAGGCAATACTCTGGTCCTTACCCAAAGTGCACCCGTTGTCAATACCATCACTCCCCCGAATACCCCTGTCAATATTGCACCGGCTGTGGCCGTGCAGGTCACACCATCCAAGCCTGCCGCTCACTGCAACGAATGAACCGCAACCAACCCACAACTCAAACCCACCATCAAGTAATGGGTCAAACCCAAGAACCCCTACTACCACCACCTACACAACATACAACCCAAACCTACTATCAACCCAACTACCCCATGATGCAACCCATGCGGGCTTGCTACAATTGTGGAGACCCGAACCACTTCAGAAACACGTGTCCACGCTTGGTGAACATCATACATGCTCAAGCTCAAGCGAATCCGGTGAACCAAGCTAACCAAGCTCCTCCACCTGCTAGAGGAAGAGCATTTAACATCAACGCCAACCAAGCTAGGGCCGACAACAACGTGGTTAACGGTACGTTTCTCGTCAATGGTAGTTATGCATCCGTGTTATTTGATACTGGCGCGGATAAGAGTTTTGTGTCCTTAGAATTTGAACCCATCCTCAATCAAACTCGTGACAAACTTATGGAATCCATAACGGTAGAAGTTGCTGACGGAAAACCGGTCTCATTACACTCCATTATCCGAAACTGCACCTTTACTCTAAACGATCACGATTTTCCTGTTGACCTCATTCCTATGAAGTTGGGAAGTTTTGACATTATAATCGGCATGGACTGGCTCAGCCAACATCAGGCTGAAGTAGTATGCCGTGAGAAGTTCATTCGCATTCCTCTTGCAGACGGTCAAACTCTACGAATCTTTGGAGAAACCCCTTCGAAAGGACTCAAGCTGATGTCCTGTCTTCAAGCCCGAAAATATCTCCGCAAGAATTATGTAGCATTTCTAACCCACGTTGTCAAGAAGGGAGACAAAGAGAAGAAACTCGAAGATATACCCGTAGTGAAAGAATTCCCGCAAGTTTTTCCCGACGACATCGCCGGACTTCCTCCCAAGAGAGAAGTCGAATTCCGCATCGACCTTATACCTGGCGCTACACCCGTCGCGAAATCTCCTTATAGGTTAGCCCCATCCGAGATGCAAGAGCTGGCCAGTCAATTGCAAGAACTGACCGACAAGGGATTCATACGTCCTAGCTCATCGCCTTGGGGTGCACCTGTTCTGTTTGTAAAGAAGAAAGATGGGACCTTTCGCATGTGTATCGATTACAGGGAACTCAACAAATAACGGTCAAAAATCGCTATCCTTTACCTCGCATCGATGATCTTCTAGACCAACTCCAGGGTGCCATTTGTTTTTCAAAGATCGACCTTCGATCCGGCTATCACCAACTCAGAGTACATGAAGAAGACGTCCCAAAGACCGCCTTCCGAACTCGATATGGTCACTATGAATTCATGGTTATGCCATTTGGTCTAACCAACGCTCCAGCCGTCTTCATGGACTTAATGAACAGAGTTTGCAAACCCTATCTTGATCGTTTTGTTATAGTCTTCATCGACGATATTCTCATTTACTCAAAGTCTAAGACTGATCATGAACGACACCTTCGACTCATCCTCACACTCTTGAAGACCGAAAAGCTTTACGCTAAATTCTCCAAATGCGAATTTTGGTTAAAAGAAGTACAGTTCCTTGGTCATGTCGTCAATGACAAAGGAATTCATGTCGACCCCGCAAAGATCAAAGCAGTACAAGAATGGCAAGCGCCACGTACCCCAACCGAAGTACGATCTTTCCTTGGGTTGGCTGGTTACTATCGTCGTTTCATATCGAATTTCTCTCGTATCGCTGTACCACTCACGGCTTTGACACATAAAGGAAAACCCTTCGCATGGGGACCTAAACAAGAAGAAGCCTTCCAAACCCTTAAGCAAAAGCTTTGTGACGCTCCTATCCTCACACTCCCCGAAGGTTGCGATGACTTTGTAGTGTATTGCGACGCATCAGGACAGGGATTAGGCTGTGTTTTAATGCAAAGGGGAAAAGTGATAGCCTATGCTTCTAGGCAGCTCAAAACTCATGAGAAGAACTACACTACTCACGACCTAGAACTTGGAGCCGTTGTGTTCGCTCTTAAGATATGGAGACATTACCTCTATGGTACCAAGTGTGAGATTTACACTGACCATAAGAGCCTCCAACATATCTTTAACCAAAAGGAGTTGAATATGAGGCAACGAAGATGGGTCGAACTTCTTAATGACTACGACTGTGAAATTCGGTATCATCCTGGCAAAGCAAATGTGGTGGCCGATGCACTCAGTCGAAAGGGTTATGCGAACTCCATTCGCCTTCTATGTTCGCAAATCATGACCAACATCAAAGACCAAATCCGAGAAGCTCAACATGTTTCCATAACAGAATACGACATACGCAATGAGTTATCTTGTGGAGCAGAACTTAAACTCGAAACAAAATCTGACGGAACTCTGTATTATCTAGATCGCATATGGATTCCTGATCACAACAACCTTCGCGATACTCTTATGAAAGAGGCTCACAAGACACGATACTCCGTACATCCAGGAGCCGACAAGATGTATCAGGACCTTCGATACACCTACTGGTGGCCTGGCATGAAGAAGGATATTGCTGTTTTTGTTTCCAAGTGCCTTACCTGCTCAAAAGTGAAAGCTGAACACCAAAGACCCTCAGGACTTCTGGTCCAACCTGAAATACCCGTATGGAAGTGGGAAAATATAACCATGGACTTCATTACCGGGTTACCTCGCACTCCTGGTGGGTACGACACAATATGGGTAATCATTGATCGTCTTACAAAATCAGCTCACTTCATTCCGATTCGCGAAGACTTCAAAAATGAGAAACTAGCTTGCATCTACATCAGTGAAATCGTAAGCCGTCATGGTGTACCGTTAAGCATTATATCAGATCATGATGGTCGTTTCACTTCACGAACATGGCAAGCTGTACAAGCCGCTTTGGGTACACGATTAGATCTCAGCACCGCTTATCATCCCCAAACTGATGGTCAATCTGAACGCACCATTCAAACTCTTGAAGACATGCTTCGGGCATGTGTCATAGACTTCAAAGGGAATAGGGACTCTCACCTACCATTAGTTGAATTTTCGTACAACAACAACTTTCATTCAAGTATCGGCATGGCACCTTTCGAAGCATTATATGGTCGTAAGTGCCGATCACCAATATGTTGGCATGAAATTGGAGAAGCTCAAATCACCGGTCCAGAATTAATACAAGAAACAACTGACAAGATTCATCAAATCCGAAACAACCTTTTAGCAGCACAAAGTCGTCAAAAGAGCTATGCTGACAAGCGACGAAAGCCCTTGGAGTTTAACGTTGGCGATCAAGTACTTTTAAAAGTATCGCCGTGGAAGGGAGTAGTTCGTTTTGGCCAAAAAAGGCAAGCTAGCACCACGTTACGTAGGTCCTTTCAAGATACTCGAAAGGGTAGGACCTGTAGCCTACAAGCTTGACCTACCGGAGGAACTCAACAGAATTCATCCCACATTCCACGCATCGAACTTGAAGAAGTGCCTCGCCGATGAAAATCTCCATATTCCTCTAGAAGACATTCAAGTCGATGAATCTATGCATTTTATTGAAAGACCAGTAGAAATTATGGACTTCGGGGAAAAACGTTTAAGAAGAAGCCGCATCCCAATTGTCAGGGTACGCTGGGAGTCGAAACGAGGACCTGAGTTTACTTGGGAACGTGAAGACTCAATGCGCGAGAAATACCCACATCTTTTCCTGTAACTACCACTACTTAAATTTCGGGACGAAATTTCTAAAAGTAGGGGATACTGTAACATTTGTCGAAAAACGGGTTTTCGAAACCCGCTTGGTTTAATAACCGAACAATCAGTTTTAAATTTTTGTTGTTCATTTATGGCTTATTTTGATTTTAAACGATTTATAATTAATCAACAAATTAGAAGATATAAATTATAATTGTAAAAATATAAAAATAAATTAATTAAAAAGGAAAACCGGCTGCCGGGAGTCGAACCCGGGTCAGCCGGAAATCCCCCAAAGACTTAACCTTCACACCATCAACCGCTCCGCCACTTTGATTTTCTGATATCATATTGAATCAATTAATTCAAATAATAAGGCACGGAAGTCAAATCAGTCAAAAACGCGCCCAAATAGCAGTCGTCGGAAATCCCGACGACTTCGCCGATAATTTACGTTTCCGTTCAAGATAACCGAAGAATTAACTCTAACAACGGTTATAACCGACGTCTGAACCCGCGACATCAGTCGTAACCGCCGGAGAACGGCTGACCTTGAATTGAGACCGAATTCAGACCCCATACATCTTGATACTTCCCTATAAATTCACCCACAATCCACCGGAAACCTTTTCGCTCACAAATCGCACCTCTTCTCGACGAAAATTTAATCGCCGGAAAACATCTGTAAGTCGTCGGAAAACCGAGACTCACATCCAGACGGTAATTCTTTCGACTCTTTCTGTTTCAATCATTCGAATAATCTGTCACTAACACAACTCCACCATCAGAAGCAATCCCAGTCAACGTTCGTCGAAATTCCCACCTTCACCGGAAAATTTCTGAAACTTCCGAAATCACACTGAGAGCTGGTATGATCTTTCCAACTCCTATTAAACTTTAATTAAGTATCTCAACTTCGTAATAATCGAACAGAATTTGTTAATTGATGTCGACAGCCGGAGTTCACTTTCAGAACCGACGGACTCTGCCGGAATTCTGTGAACAACACTGATCGGTATATCTTTTTCCCCCAAACCCTTTCCATTCGTTACCTTTAAGTTACTTATAAAGTTTAAAAACCAGATAAGGCATAAACCAGACCAAACAGTCGGACCTTATTTTCTGGGTAAAATCTAACGAAGAAGACGAAGTCGGATTGTATCATAAGATTAATTAAAATCGGTTTTATAAACGGGTTAGACACATAGTCCAGCGGTGGACTGTGTGCACACATAACACCTGCGACGCGAGTTCGAGTCCTGTCCCAGCTTTACTCTATTGTTATAAACAAATGCCTTTTTAACTGAACCGGGTTAACTACCAAAAACATGTTAAGTATAATAAAAACCAAGTTATTAACCAAGTTAGACACACAGTCCAGCGGTGGACTGTGTGCACGCTAACCCACAGGTCCCGGGTTCGAGACCTGTGGTCAGCACCGGTCCGATACGTTTAAAATCTTTTTAAAAATAAATAATTTTCGGATTAAACTAAATAGTATATAAGTATAATTAAAAACAGAATTATCTCGGGTTAGACACGTAGCTCAGTTGGTAGAGCTGCGTGCACGCGTACGGGAGGTCACCGGTTCGAACCTCGCTCAGTGCAACAATATAACCGACCGAACCGGTCAACGGTCAACGGTCTCGGTCAACGGTCAAAGTCAACATTTTTTTATTTATTTTTATTTATTTATTTTAAAAATCAATTAAAAATACGTAAAAATAACGTTTTCAAAGTTAGAAAGTAGCCTTAAACTCACAAAATTATACCCAAAAATCTTATTAAAATAGTTAATAAAATCCACATACTTACCGTACCTTTTCGTTATTTATTTTATCTCTCGTCGATCAATCCCCTAAACTCGTGCGCATTCAACATCTTCAAACAAACGCACCCAATGTGAGTGAATCTCTACCAATTCCCCGTTTTAATCACATTTTGGGGTGTATCATGTGTCGTTATTTATTTATTATAATTAAACATTTGTGCATCCATCATGTTCATGATCAAATGTGTATTCAATGTGTATCCATTGTTTGTGGTTGAAGTTTAGATTAATTTTATCATTTCAGTACATACATTTCATAGGCCGCCGCTCCCCATTACCTATGAGCGTGAGCTGTTCCCCATTACATATGAGCGTGAACCAGGCGTTGCCAACATAAGATCGGCTCCGTTTGATTGAGCCTTGATCTCACATACATTAGCATAGGCCGTCCGTTCCCCATTACCTATGAGCGTGAACGGGACGTTGCCAACATATACTTTGTCATTCTTATTTCATGTTTAAGCAAGGTGGTTTGTGATCGTTATGTTTACATACATTTGTTCATATATGATTATTGCACAATTTTCCTAAATAAATTACAATAATGAACTGATAACAAATGTTTTTAACAAGGTTCACTCGCCAACTTTTGTTGACCCAAAATTTCCCATTTTTACACATGATACAGGTGAGCAAGTTGAAGCAAGAAACATATAGGGCGGCTTAGAAGAATAAACCCGTTTAGATTATGGATTTGTTTTAGTTAATTTTTCCTTTCCTTGTATTGTATGAATTTGACTTGGAACATTGAAATGTAATTTGGATTTAATAAATATGAAACATATTAGTAAGCATCATGAGCTTTGGTGATAACCCAATTATGCCCCGACTCTTATTCCGCTGTGGGTCGGGGTGTGACAAGACGTCTCCAGCCACCACAACCGCCTTCACCACTACCAATCAGTTGCATCTGCAACAGTGTCCACTTGTGACGGTGTTTAGACCAAACACGAGGTCAGATCTACGACGCCACCGATGAGATCTAAGACAGGTTCATCTGTTGTTGTTTCACCAGAGTGATACTCCATCAGAGCCCTAGAGTAGCCGGAGTGTGGCGGTGGTGATTGCAGGTGTTGTTGGCAGGTTGTGGCGCGGTAGTGGATAATGGGGATTGTGGGTGGTTGGCGGCAGGTAGTGCTTGAGGGTGGTGGACAGTGGTGCTTGAGGGTGGTGGTGGTGGTGGAAGAATTGAAGAAAGAGAAAGTTGAGGGAGAGAGTGACAAGAGAGGAAGAGAGGGACCGGAGCGGAAGGTGTGAAAGACCCATCTTAATTTTTTTTGTTTTATATTAAGGGCATTTAGGTAATTTCACACACACTTAACTGAGAAAACTAACCTCCATCCACGTCAGGGACTATCCGAGAACGAATTTGTCAAAGTTGAGAACTATAGCTGTAATTTTGAAAATGTAGGGACTAAATATGAAAACGAAGTAAACCACATGGACTATCCGGGCACTTTTCTCTAAAATATAAAATTATACAAACTATCGCAATATACTCAAATAAAATATAAAATTATACAAATTATCCCAATATAATACAGATTGTCTACCCTAATCACAAGCTTGTGCCTTTGTGGCCAATAAAATCAGTTATCCATTCAAAACAGTTCGGCATCAAACAAACCATTCTATTTAAATGGTAAAGTTTATGGGTTCTCTTGATCTTTGAGCACAAATCCCATATCATCCATCCTTGCGTATTTGTGATTTGAATATGAACTAGAGTGTGATTTGTAGTCTGAACTAGAGTGTGATTTTTTATTAATATTGAATTGCTATTTGATTTTGGCTGGACGATGAGATTTGGATGGAGCGGGAAGATGATTTGTGGAGGGAAATGCTAACAGATCGGGGATTAGGTTGAGAAATTTGGGGGACGAAGTGTGGTAGAATTTTCAACTTCTACTTAATTTATAGTTCAATATAAATATTATATAAAAAACTAGACACTAATCTGCAGGGGCAGAACCACAATATTATGAGCTAAATCGAGTCGGCTCGTTATTTGAATATATTTATTTTACAAATATTTTAACATAAAAATTACACATGTATATGTGTGTTGGTTCTATTTTTATAATACTTTACAGATCGAAAGACATACTAAAAGGTATTATATTTTTTTTTAGAGTTAAGTGCCATTTTCGTCTCTGTGGTTTGTTCATTTCTGCCATTTCAGTCCTATTTTAAAAAATGCATCATTTTCCTCCCGACGTTCTAGAAACGTGCCGTTTCAGTCCAAAAAGTTAACCTCTGTTAAAAAATGTGGTTAGCTTAGGGGTAATATGGTCATTTAATAAAGATTCTTTTATTTTTACTTTTTTAACTTAGATTTAAAAGAAAAACATTCGCAACTGCAACTGGAAGGGATCGAACCCATAACCAGTTGCTTAGACACAAACACATTAACCAGCAAGCCACACACCATTTTATACCAAACAACCATTTGTTTTTCTTTTGACATGTCTTCTACCACCACCTCCACGACCACCACCATTCAACCACCATTACCTCCACCACTACCATTCAAAAGAACACGAGGAAGCAGATCTGCAAATGGCGGATTCCGATAACGAATCCGGCGGAGGTCACAATGGCGACCACTCTCTCCGAGAACAAGACAGGTTTCTTCTGATCGCAAACGTGAGCATAATCATGAAAAAAGCATTATCAGCGAACGAGAAGATCTCAAAAGACACAAAGGAGACTGTTGCAGAAGTTTAGAGATACGGAGGGGGAGAAAATGACGCTCGCCGAACGTCACGGCGGTGATAGGGAGGTCGGCGGTGTAGCAACCCTGAATGGCAATGTTGTAAATGTTGGGGATAATGGAGGGGGATGTATGGAGGACAGATGTACAGGTCGGGTGGGTATTACCATATGTGCCAAAACCCGCCTGGTTATATTGGGGATAATGGAGGGGAGGTGGTGGTGGTAATGATGATGGAGGTAATTGTGGTGGAAGACATGTCAAAAGAAAAATAAATGGAAGTTTGGTATAAAATGGAGTGTAGCTTGCTGGTTAATGTGTTTGTGTCTAAGCAGCTGATCACGGGTTCGATCCCTGCCAGCTGCAAATGTTTTTCTTTTAAATCTAGCTTAAAAAAATAAAAAAACAAAAGAATCTTTATTAAATGACCATATTACCCTTGAGTTAACCACATTTTTTTAACAGGGGTTAAGACACTATAACGCTGGTGTCTGATTCAACATTTTTACGTCTACATTTTCCTTGTTTGACGGCCTGTCCCAATGCATAGAGAACCCCATTTTGTGATACTTAAATACTACTTTATAATAATAAATATATATTGAAAAGCCAAAAAAAATTTCCCTCCTAGAATTTATGGTTTCCCACTTTCCCTCCCATACCCGCTAAACCTTTTTTTCCTAATTTTTTTTTCAATTTCCATCGAAACTTCTCCCGTTCTAGATTTCGAACCCTAACCGTGTCTTTTCATTCCACAACTTCTTTCCAGACAAAGAAACTATAGATTCCTTTTCGCAGTGAAGATGGATAAACCATAGACGAACAACATGCTCGTCCTTTACAGTACGGAATCCATACAACATGCTCGCGAAATTTCCACTTAGTCCGACCACATAAGCTCCAAGCCATCAAGGTCTGAACTGTTCTTACTTTCTTTTGTGCAATTTTGCTTTCTACCTTCTTTGTTATCGTTGATTAAATTGCAATTGAAGCTTTGGTATTGATAAAATTTGTTTTCTAGGAGAGGTTGTAGGCTTTTTTTAGGTATTGTTACATTTTGTATGGTACTCCATCCCACCCCCAAAATGTCAATTTTGTGGTAGATTGACCTTGGTACTGTTCTAATCTCAACTTAATGCCATAAGTTTAGATTCTGGTGTTTTTTTTATTTGTTCAATTATGCACACCAAGTGTTTGATATAATGTCGCAGTGAGATTTTTTTGAACAACACAAACTTATTTAACAAAAAAACATGTTTTGTATAGAAAGTGGTTCGCGTGTGTTGTACCTTTCTTTGTTTTTTTAAACAATAAGGCAAAGTTTACTTGGTTACTTGCTTGATTTCTTGTTGTTGCACATAAATGAAGTTTTGTATTTATTGTCATGGTTTTAAGCCTTCTGACTATTTGATGACTTTTAATGTCTTCATTTGTAGCAACTTCTTATTGGATTTAATATTATATATGTATGTTTCTATTGCAATATGTTTTCATTAGATTTCCCTCATCTTTGACTTCACACTTGGAATGTTAGTGCATTTCTTCTAGGTAAATTTATTTTCTTGCAACTTGTTGAAGTTTAGTAAATTCATGCATGATTTATCATTTGGATTCTATCTACTCTTTACATGACACTTTGATATCAAGCTTAAAGGCTCCTATGAATTGATGTAGTTCAGTAAAAGTACGCATTATTATTTGGTTGCTCATTTGCTTCAAAATTAAGTAAATTTTTGTATATGGATGTGACGAGATACTAAAACACCTATGCTTGGAGTTTTTTTACTAGCTTTCTTTGTCACAAAAAAAACTTATGCTGTACATAGTAATGTACCTACTCACGCTGCTTGATAACATTTGTGTTTGAAACTTCCTTTCTAAACTAGATTCGGTTAATTTGGTTCCTAGTTTTAAATTTCAGTTACGCCCGTCCAGATCCAAGTACTGACCTGAACCTGAGATTTTAAATTTGTAGAACATGAAGCCCAATCTAACTACAACATGGATAGTTCGTTCTTGGGTAATTTTCAGTCCAGTTTTTGGGTGTTCTTGGGTAAATCCAATTATTGTTCACTCTTATTTGAGATGCAAGTAGACTGGTTGCAGATCGGTTGTCTACAAGAAAGGATAATGACATCATCATATTGCCCTACAATCCTGGGTATCATTTGAATAAACCATTCATAAAGAAAAATACTATTATCTTGATATTATTTCACTTAATTTGGTTTTTGGTTTTTGTAAAAGACACTCATAAAGAAAAAAAACCATTATCTTAATATTATTTGACTTAGTTTTGTTTTTGGTTTTTGTAGAAGACAATGGATGTTGGCAGTTTTGGACATGAAAACATATACTTGCTATTATCTTGATTCTATAAGGAATAATCCAATCAATCCGTTGTTGAGGCAAATTATTGATGCGTAAGCTATGCAGTTAATGCGGTAAAATACCGGATATCGGTCAAGGATCGATATTTGAAATATAGGTTATCTTGGTGAGATATCAGTAATTTTGATATAATGCAGAATTCATATATATAGCAATTTAACACCAATAATTCAGTGATATATCAGTGATATATATCGGTTATATTGGTGATATATCGGTCAATGTCGCCGATAATATCGGTATCGATATTTTGACCGATATTTTACTAAGGGACCGATATGATATGACCGATATATCACCGATATTAACTGCATAGTGCGTAAGTAATATACATTATCAAAAAATTTTATTATATTATATTATTATGATATATTTCTTAGTTTTTAGGGCAATGACCTTGTATGCTATAAAAGTGCCAGCTGGGTTGACGCCAAGGTGAGCACTTATTTTTATTGAAAAAAAGATATCAATATTTTTATTTGTGTAGTGTCCATGTGTTTAAATTATAGCTTTAACTTCATCGACTGAATTAGAATCTTTAGTTGTGTAGTGTCCATATCAGACGGGAGTTACTCAATATGGCTATTATTTGTTGAAGTTCATGAAAGAGGTGGTCGAAGAAGGAGTTGAAATACTTGCCAATGACAATGTAAGTACTATTTCTTAAATGATTACTTTTGGAGTATTATTAGTTTTATAATTTTGGGGATTTTGATGAGATTTGTGTGTTTGATTTGCATATAATTGTGTGGATATCATCTTTGTTTATCATATCAAAATGCATGTATTTAGGCTCTATAATTTTGTTTATGTCATTAATTGTTTTTCATATCAAAGTGTATGTATTTATGTTCTTTAATTTTTTTCTCAGGTTGGGGGAGGCAAAGTGGTATACACGGATGAGGATATTGATGGAATACGTGAATGGTGTTCGAGTTATGGGGCAATGTTTGTTTTAAGTGACTATTTTAGATGTTGAAGTATGTATGCCAAACAATATTTTTTGTTAACTTAAGATATTTGAATTACATTTGACATATGACTATGAAATGAATTGTTTTGATTTATATGTATTTTGTTGTGAAATTGATTTATATATTGTTTTGATTCTCTAAAGAAAATTAGAAATTAAAAAAAATTAAACAATGAAAACCATGACACGCAATGCGTGTCATAAACGCGTGTGATTAAAATATGTCATAAACGCGTGTCATTAAAATGTGTCATAAACGCGTATCATAAATGTGTGTCATTAAAGCGTGTCATAAAAGTGTGTCATTAAGGTCTGTCATAAATGGATGACACACAAATGCATGTCATCTTCAATTAATGACAGGGGCTTCCTTGACACTCTTTTGAGTGTGATGTCTACCCTTTAATGACGCGCAATGCGGTCATTGAAGGTTTTTTTTCTTGTAGTGTATCTAGACAAGGCCATCCATTTGGTCACCATCTTCTTTTCAAAATCTAATCAAATGACAAGGGGACATGGTGGGTATGTTGGTGAGTTGGTGTTGACTATTGGGGATCTTGTAAGTATGGTATGTAGACATTTAAGCAGTTAGGCTAAATAGGGTGATTAGGGTTTTATTAACACACTAATCTTGTCTAATATTTACTAGCTACTAATAATTACACAATGGCATTTTCTTTGGCAAAAACCGTAAGCATAGGTGTTGAAACGTAAAAGAAATAATATTTACGCAGTAAACCGATAAATGCGATACTTATTTATCCGAGATAATTTTATCTCGTATTCACACCAATATGTAGTAATGCCACAAATTTTAAAGTTCCAGGCATATTGGAACAATTTCAATATTTTTACACTGTATAGGATAATCACCAAACTCGTTTTTATACTTTTATTGTTATGCATAGAAACAACACCAACGATTACCAATTGCAAACATGCATTTATCCCGACTTTCTAGGCTTTATGGACTCAATTAACATACAAGTAAGTTTAAATGCACGTAATTAATAATTCAATAGTGATTAAGTTGTACGGATTAACCTGATCTTTTCCGGATGTCATGTTGATTGATACATGCAATTGTCACATGGGCCACTTGAGCCGCCACAATCAATACCTTCACCTTTTCCTCACAACCCCCTATGAAGAACTCTACCATATCGAAAACTCACCCCCGTATATTCCACCTCAACCGTTTTCAAACCTACCACCCACTTTTGACGAGTCGATTCTCGAGCCGTTACCATATATACCATCACCACCCACTTCACTTGTTCCTGTCCACCATACATAACATCACCACCACCATCACCTAGCCCACCTTCCACTCCCGAACCTGATTCTTGGAGCCCGACCAAATTATTACAACATTTAGAATAAATAAAAATTCAACTAACACGTATTTATGTGGCGAAGCCTCCGCCTGAAGAACCAAAAAACCCACAACCTCAAAAAGAAAGACAACTCCCAACAAGATCTTGAAGCTAGTCCAAACCTAGCTCAAGAATTGGTGTTGTGTTCTTCCCCCATAGAAGAACGTTTTCACAAGATCCATTCCTTAATGGACCAAATTCAACTATAAGGTCCTTATGCCAACTTCATGGATAGGATGCCGAGCTACTTTAAATAAAGATGTCTTAGAAGATCATCCTCCAGTAGCGGCTACAAAAGAATGTTCTATTATTCTTAAAGGAGAAAAGCCACCGGATCGTGGTGCTTGATGTCTTGGTTCAAATACAAGGGTTCATGTTTCCAACCGATTTCGTGGTGCTTGATATTACTGGGGAACTTGAAAGTCCCTGTAAGGCTATTTCTTAACATGGCCTTAGCTCTCATTGATGCATGGGAAGGACGCCTCACCCTCACAATCAACAACGAAAAAATATAACTTTGACTTAAAAAAGGTACTGAGGCATCCTTCCTTCCAAGACGATATAGCACCTCCTATGGATGACTTCGATTTCTTAGTTAGGTATTAATTTCATGATGAATTGGGAGAAGGAAATGAAGAAGATGAAGACTCCTCGGATGAAGATTATGAGAAGTCTTCTACTGATGAAAACGAGTTCGATAGGGTGTATGAAGGCTTAATGGTGGAACAAGTTAAGTTGCAAGAGCAAGAACCAGAAATTGCACAGTTGAAGGAGTGAAGCTTAGAAGAAAAAAACGAAATTCTCTGTAGATGAACCGCTGTCTCTAGAACTCAAAAATCTACCACCTCACTTGTCTTATCCTTTTCTTGAAGACAACTCAAAACTTCCGGTAATTATCACCGCTAACTTGGCAGATGATGAAAAAAAATAAATTATTGGAAGTTTTAAAAATCATAAAAAAGGCAATCGCTTAGAAGTTGATGGGCATCAAAGGCATTAGCCCCTCTTTTTGCTCACATAAGATACTCATGGAAGACAACTTCAAGCCATGTATGCAAAGACATAGGCAGGTTAATCCAATAATGCAAGAGGCGGTGAAGGAAGAAGTTATCAAATTTTAGACGTCGGTATAATTTATCCAATTTCGGATTCTACATATGTGAGCCTGGTTCAAGTTATTCCAAAAAAGGGTGGCATGATAGTCATTACAAACTCCAAAAATGAATTAATCCCAAAAAGGACGGTAACAAGATGGAGAGTTTGTATCAACTATTGAAAATTAAATGATGCAACAAGAAAAGATCATTTCCTTAACCCTTCATTGATTAGAAGCAATTAGCGGGAAACATGTACTATTGTTTTCTTAATTGTTTTTCGGGATACTTTCAAATACCAATCACCCCCGAGGACCAAGAGAAAATGACCTTCACTTGCCCATACGCCACTTTGCATCCACTTTAATTATGCAATGCTCCCACTACATTTCAAAGATGCATGGTTGCAATTTTCCACAACATAATTGAAGACTCCATGGAAGTTTTCATGGATGATTTTTCGGTCTCTGGCAAGACTTTTGATTAATGTCTTGCAAATCTCGAAAGGATGCTCTCAAGTTGTGAAGAAACCAATTTGGCTCTAGATTGGGAAAAATGTCATTTTATGGTCCAAGAAGGAATTGTGCTTGGGCCCAAGTTTTCGGCAAAAGGTATTGAAGTAGACAAGGCAAAAATAGATGTTATATCTATGTTTCCACCCCCACAAGGGTAAAAGGCTTTCAAAGCTTCCTTGGCCCTGCCGGATTCTATAGAAGATTTATTAAAGACTTTTTTCGCAGTTGCAAGACCCATGACCCAACTTCTAGAAAAAGACCGTCTCTTTGTCTTTTCTAAAGAGTGTTTGGAAGCATTTAACACTCTAATATAAAATTTTATAGAAGCATCGATAATGCTCTTGCCGGATTTG
This sequence comes from Scalesia atractyloides, assembly GCA_947069175.1. NCBI lineage: Eukaryota > Viridiplantae > Streptophyta > Magnoliopsida > Asterales > Asteraceae > Scalesia > Scalesia atractyloides. The sequence goes on along the minus strand of CAMTDV010000006.1, from coordinate 11,194,540 downwards.
GGTCTACCGTTCGAGCTAATGTATGATGCAAGCAACTTATGCGGTTGGAGCGGTCCTTGGCCAAATGAATGAGCGTTGTTTTCATACAATCTATTATGCAAGTAAGATGCTCAAGAAAACTATACCACCACTGAAAAGGAGCTTTCGACTGTTGTATTTTCTTTTGACAAATTTTGGTCTTACTTGGTTTTATAAAAAAACCGTGGTCTACACCGACCATGCGGCTCTTCGTCATCTCTTCAACAAACAAGATGCAAAACCAAGGTTAATAAGACGGATCCTTTTGCTCCAAGAATTCGATATCGAAATAAAAGGTAAAAAAGGAGCCGAAAATTTAGCTACGGATCATCTATCACGAGTAGAAGATTCTCCCAAAGACGACCGAGACATAGAGGTAATCAATGACCATTTTCCACATGATCATATTTTTCGAGTCCGAGAAGTAGATCACCCACAGTTTGCGGATTTTGCAATTGTTTTAGCAAGTGGGGTACTAGTCAAAGGCATGTCTTACCAAGAAAGAACAAATTTTTTCTCCGACTTAAAAAATTATTTTTGGGAGGACCCTTTCTTGTTTAAAATTTGTCAAGATCGATTAATTTGAAGATGTGTGTATGGATAAGAAGAATATAATATTTTGGTCCAAATCCATGAAGGTCCTACGGATGGACATCATGGACCAAATATTACTGCAAGAAAAGTTCTTGAATCGGGGTTTTTTTGGCCAACCATCTTTAGTGATGCTCAAACCATATAGAAAAATTGAGATGCTTGTCAAAGGGCAAGCAACATAAGGATATGAAATGAAATGCCTCAAACAAACATCCAAGTTTGTGAAGTCTTTGATGTTTGGGGTATTGACTTCATGGGATATTTCCCGCCTTTCTAAAGGAAACCAACACATACTTGTGGCGGTTGATTATGTTTCAAAATGAGTTGAAGCTCAAGCATTACCAATAAACAATGCTAAGGTCGTGGTAAAGTTTTTGAAGACCTTGTTCTCAAGATTTGGAACCTACTTTTGCATTGAACAACTTGATAAGGTGTTACAAAGATTTGGAAGCTACTTTGCATTGAACAACTTGGAGTAAGGATCAAATACAAAGGGTGAAATAAGTAAGAAGGATTTTAGTCCATTGATATTAAATTTGGAGGGTTGAGATTAATTGTAGGAAGAGAAGATAATAAAAGGGCATAAATGGAATACTATATTTATAGATTTTCTCTCTCCACATGCAAGGCCCCCTATCGATTTAAAACGTCCATAACTTTTTCATACGACATTTTTTTAAAAAAATCACCATAAAAACGAGCGTTTTTTGTCTTTAATATGAGCACCATATTGCCATATAAAAATAAAATAAAAAAAATTCATTTTTACTGGTTTTTTTGCATTTTGTTAAAGGTTCGGATCATTGTGTCTTTTAATTGGGTCTTGGTCATTAAATTTTAGTAGGGTTTCTATACATTGTGTTATTATCAAAACCTATAACAAAATGTTAATTTGGGTTCTACCCATTGCGTTTTTATAAGAACCTATAACACAATATATGACACAATGAAGATGGTGTTGTACTTTGGTTTTCTATAACTTACGTCATTGGTTCAGGTCATTGTGTTTAATTTGTTATTCATTGTATTTTAATGTGTTGTCCATTGTGTTTTAATTTCTTGTTCATTGTGTTTTAGTTTGTTGTGTATTGTGTTTTTAGTTTATTTTCCATTGTGTCTTCATCTGCTCTCCATTGTGTCTTTTATCTGTTGTTATCAATTGTGTCTTTATCTGTTGTCATCAATTGTGTCTTTTATCTGTTGTCATCAATTGTGTTTTTATTTAGTTTGATACTTATTCTGTTATATCTGGGTTTTCTATAAATTGCGTTATTGGTTTAGGTCATTGTGTTTAATCTGTTATCCATTGTATTTTAATATGTTGTCGATTGTGTTTTAATTTCTTGTTCATTGTGTATTGTGTTTATAGTTTGTTTTCCATTGTGTCTTCATCTGATCTCCATTGTGTCTTTTATATGTTGTTATCAATTGTGTATTTTATCTGTTGTCATCAATTGTGTTTTTATTTAATTTGATACTTATTGTGTTATACATTATGGCCATTGTGTTATACATCAAGGTCATGGTCATTGTTTTTTAGTCTGTTGTCCATTGTGTCTTTATCTGTTGTGCTTTTGATCTACTTTACATTATGTTTTACGTCATGTCCATTGTGTTATACACAACTGGGTTTTTGAATATTTTTTGAAACATATAAGAAGTGTTATACACAACTCGAACAACTTGATAAGGTTGCACTAACAATGCTCAACACCATATCATCCAAAAGCAAACAGCCAAGTAGAGGTAACAAATCGAGCCATTAAACGAGTTCTTGAGAAGGCAATTGGTACTAATCGCAAGGATTGGGCTGATAAATTGGAGGATGCATTATGGGCAGTTTACATCGCTTATAAGACCCCCATTGGAACTACACCCTTCGTATGGTTTATGGCAAAGCATAGCCGTTTTGTGGGCCATGCCTACTAGCCGTTGCTAATGGCCATAAATTAAAAAAATAAAATTTTTTAATATAAACTTATATATAAACACACACAATTCTCACACTCAACATAACTCTCTCAAACACACTAAAAACATCTTAAACCAATTTATAGAAAATGTCTACAAGTTCCAAGACGTCAAATGATTCTCCAACCTACTCGGAAACGCTTGACGATTTGCTCATAGTGGTGGCGCAAGAGGCTGTTCAAGTTTTTAATAAGGAGGAAGTAGAATCGTCACAACCAACACGTTCTAGACAACCGCATCTTGAACGAGACCTGATTGGTGCTCACAACCGTTTGGTTAGTGATTATTTTGCGGAACATCCGATATACAATGAAGATTAATTTTGACGCCGCTTTCTTATGAGCCTCTAATGTGCTAAAAGCGGTCTGTAAAAAAACTAACTAATTTAAACATAAACTAGACACTCTAAGTTTTAAATTTATAAATTAAAACTCTCTAAAACCTAGACCACACAAAGGAAAAGTGTACCGATCAATGTAGTAAAGCTTAAGTAAGTCCGAGTATTAAACCCACGAGACTCTACTAATTATGTAAACTAGACTTGATTAGTTATCTAACCTAACTGACTCGACTAATTTTGTTTTGTTGTTTAAACGTGGGATTTTTAACAAACTACTGAAATTAACTAAAAGGTTAACTAAAGCTAACACATACACGAACTAAGACTTTGGACATGATCAGATGATGAGAAAGCACTACCTAGGTTTGGAATCCTATTCGTGAATCATGATTTTCTAACACTATTGGTAACTAGATGGAACTGGGATCTATGATACTAAACTAATAGGAAATTGTAGAGTATCCTCGACCCTTCTCAAGGATGTTAACTAAGAGGAACCTAAAAGCTGTTAAACACACTGGTTAGTCGAATAGCCTCACAACGAATCCAACAATACTAAAGGACCTAAAAGACAGTCTACCACACAGCGCGAGAATCTCAATTAACTAAAAGTGTAAAGGGGTAATTTATGAACAATTCATCAGACTTAGGTACGCAACTATCCCAAGACAATAAAGGAAGACCCACTCACATGCAATCAGACCCTAAACCGTCTAGTGGCGAAGGCAAACCTAACTAATCTTCACCTCAGAGCTGTTGGGCTAGGGGGCTTTTTTCCCCAATTACCCGTACTCGTACCCATACCTGTACCCGTACTGATTTAAGGTATTCAGTACATGTATCGGTACCCAGTTTTATCGATTTTGGCATTCAGTACTTTCGGTATCGGTACGGGTACTGGTACTAAATTTTATATAGACCTTTAAAAGTTTTTTTTATGTTATGTTTTATTTCGTATTGTAGTATTTATTACTCGTATTTATTTACCTATATGGTACCCGTATCGTATTGGTCACGTCCAACTTTACCTATTTGGCAATCGTACTATATTGGTACTTATGTCCATTTTACCAATTTAGTAACCGTATGAGTGCTTAAAAACTAAATAAAAACAAAATGGTACCAAAGCGGGTACCGTACCGAAATACTCGTACCAATACCCATACCCGTACCGTACCAATATATGTGGTACGGTATTTGGTACCCAGTTTTGTTCAAATTCGGTACCAGTATTTTCGGTACTGGTACGGGTACTATACGAGGCCCATCCCTACTTAAAACATTAATCACAGCTCCTACGGAAATCTCCAGAAATTTACATTTACTACGAACTAATTGCAAACACACAGTAGGCGACCTAACTAGCATTCATACATGATACATGACAGACCATCACAAAAACACAAGTGGAACAAGTGAAAGAGTTTAAATTAGTAAAAAGTGTGCATAACATCTGACTTCTTGAACAAGACACTTTACTAAAGTATTAAACCATCAATTATGTTAAAAAACCGTTTGAGAAACCTATCATACACAAATATTCATCTTAACCTAGGTAGCTACAAAGTTTAGCAAAGAATCATAAACAAGAAAACGAAACAAGTGTGAGTGTTCCTAAACTAGATACTAACTTGTTTACCAACTAAACTCAAATCTTGAATCTTGATCCAATAAAAGTTCCACCTAAAACACTCACCTTCGATGTCTTCTGTTTTCGTATGTATTTTTTTTTCTATTTTTTTTTGCGTCGAACCGTCCTCCTGGTATACATGAATTATGTGGGTATTGGGCCGAGCCCATGCAGCATGCAATGGATAAGCAGAAATTATCATTGTAGCTGCCTCTTTAATTCCTGTAGCCATCGATCTCTATCTTTTAATTCTCACCGTCCAAATCTTCTGTTATTCTATACATATTATATTTATACATATCAAAAAAGAAAGAGTCCATGAACAGTGTTTAATTATTATGGGAAATTTATACATATCAAAAGAAAGAGCTCATAAACAGTGTTTACTTATTATTGGAAAGTGTAAAATACAATTTGCCCTTAAAGTACATTGGGTACGCGCGGCGAATTCGCAGGTTATAAAAAAAAGCGTGTGCTGGGGATTTGCAAAATCGCATGTTGAAGTTTGTTGTTGAATTCGCATAGAAGACTACAAAATCGCATGGAGGTGGTTTTTTGGATGAATTCACATGGATTGTGCGGCTGTGGTTGTAGCGTACCTAATGTAAGATAAGCCATTGTGTACGTTAACCAACCCCTAATTATTATTATTATTATTATTATTATTATTATTATTATTAAAAGAAAGATCCCATGAAGAGTGTTTAATTATTTTTTTAATATTCTTTTCTCAAAGTTATTATTATTATTATATCACTTTAATTGATTTAAACACTTTTTTCCATGTAACTTATATAATATGATCAAAGTACCAATTATCAAACAGAAAACCATAAAAATAACTGTATAACGGTACCAATGTTTTTCGGTGCGGTATGGTGGCGATATAGTATAAGGTTTTCAAAAGCAAAAACAATAAAAATAACTGCTGGTACCGTTACAGATGTTGTTCAGTCAGTTTCGATTGGGTTTGGTACGATAGCTACACAATATCCGTTTTCAAAAAAATAAATATATCGTAATACTGAAATAAAATAAACATGAAATGATGCAAATGAATCGAGCCGATATCAATTGAACAACATAGGTATCGTATCGATATGTGTTTTTTTGTTTTCATCGATGTAGTGTTTTCCCTTTCAATTTAGCGAGTACAGGTGCCGTGATAAACCAAATTAATACCAACTTAAACCCGCCGCAAAGCGCGGTGAATATCACTAGTATACAATTAATGTATGTTCTTATGAACAGTATTAAATATCCAAAAGTTGAACCTTATTTACGATTATGCCACTATTAAGAAACAATTGTTGAACTTATCTAACTTTTTTTTCAAGGTGTGTATATGTCCACCGTTTCTCATACTTAAAACAACAGAGTTGACTTTAACCCAATTTCTGCCTTAGCCAGTCCATACTTTTTACTCCAATGAAGATTATGGTGTGTATACGTATGTTAGTTTAAATGAAATTATTAAGAAATAATCAAAATTTATTATTTGTAGTCTTTGCTAATTTATTATTACTATTCATAAACAATTATCATGTAGGATCTTAGGAATGGGATCTTCAGATCAAATGGTGAAAGACTTACATTTTTGTTAGAAGAGGGTTCAATTCTCATTTGATGCAGAGTGAGGTATTGGTGGACAATGATAGAAGACCCAGGGAAACCTGAGTTCGATCCTTGAGCCAAACGGGTTTTACTGGTAAATTCATTGTCGTGCCTACAAGCGGGTGGGTTATCAGATTTTCTCCGGGATTAGTGGTGAACTTGGGTTACTCTCGAAGTACTCCGTTTAGTCCAGTGGGTGCCCCGAGAGTGCTCGAGATTGATTTTGTTGGCCGTTAAAAAAAATCTTAAGAATGGTTTGAAGTTAATTAATGTGCACCTTGTACTCTGATTAGGTAGGGTTTTTTTAATAACCGTTGCAAAAGTTGTGGTTCAAGAATTAAATGTGGGCTAATGGACAAAACATATTTGGGTCAGAATCAAGTTCATTGGCTGATTTAATTGTTTATGATGGCCACGTAAAAGTTAAAAACTTGTCCATATGGTCTAATGATTTCAAGTTGACATGGATTATACTTAGGCAGTAAATTAGATTTAATGGTGGGCTGGCTTATAGCGTTTTACGTGGCGTTGCTGTATAAATGTGCGTTTTTTTACAATTTTTCCTGGTTTAGTTCAGCGTTTGCTTACTACTTAGCATGGTTTTATGACCGCGTCCTCGCAACGCGGGGGTTAACTACTAGTTGGTTTATAAAGGGAAAAGTAGATTGGTTTTGGGATATTTCAAATTTAAAATTGTTTTAATATAGATGTGTGATATTCCCATACATACAAAACAACTTATTAAATTACGGCGGGAATACTTCTTTTAGATGGTTGGCCAAAAGTGGCGACCAGTTAGTTTTTTTTTTTTTCATATAATAGGTATTTATAGAACTGTCAAATTACGATTTTATCCCAACGTTAAAATTACGATTTTGTCTCCGCCTCAAAATAAAATATTTGTTTTGTCCTTGCCTAAATTTATGATTTTACCCTTAGTTAAAAAATACGATTTTGCCCCCAGTTCATATAAAATTTATGGTTTTGCCTCCAGCTAGAGTCCTGCCAAATTACGATTTGGTTCTCAGTTTAAAATTACAATTTCAACCCCAGTTCAAAATAAAATTTTTGTTTTTACCCATAGCTAAAAATTACGATTTTGCACTCAGTTAAAAAGCTACGATTTCGCCCCCAATTCAAAATAAAAAAAATTGTTTTACCCTCAGTTCAAAATAAAATTTTACCTTCATTTTTAAATTACGATTTTACCCGAGCTAAAAATTGCAATCTTGCCATCGATTTTTTCGGCAAAACTATTGTAGTGTTTTATTTTACGTTGTTGACTCAATTTAGTTTTTATTCGTGCCAAACAGCTACTTAGCACTCGTTAATTGGTCATAATAAATTATTGTTTTGCCCCCAACTATAAATTACACGCTTGCCATCGTTTTAGTTATTTTTTTATCATAACTATGGTAGTGTTTTTGTTTATTTGGTTGACTCGATGTATCTTTTTAAGATCGTGTTATAAGTAGCATGTATAACTAACCGAAATAAAGACGTACATATAATTAAACTAAAAAAATATTCGGTTTAGCGCCCTGCAACACGGACGACGCATAACTCTACTTCTTTTCAATTTGATTGTCTGGCACTCCAAATTCCCACCATCCAAATCCTTTTATTTTTTTCAATTTGATTGTCTTGCACTCCTGTTGAAATATGTTGAATACATTGGTAAATATAATTCATATTTCAAACATGATATATAAAGGGTTAGCTGAATATATAAGAGCATTCATAATGAAACCTCCATTTTTATGTGAGTGTGACCTTTATATTTGTGAGAGTGGTTGTAAATTGTTGTGAGTGGAGGAGAGAGAAAAAGGAGAAAAACTTACTGTTCATTCATCTGTAAATTTGGAGAAGATATTGTTCACCTCTATAATATTTTAATATTTTTTGAAAGTGGTTGCGCGTAGAGGAGAGAGAAAAGGTAATGTTAAAAGTATAAAAATATTATTTAATTGAAAATGAGAGAGAAAATAATAGTGTTTTTTAGTGTAATTATAGAGATGAAGGAAGATGTTTGATTGTGAATGCTCTAACGTGTTACAAGTTAGTTAGGCTGTTATTGTTGTTAGGCTTGTTATAACTGTTATAAGTTGTTATGGGCCAAGGGTTAATTATGTGTAGGTAATAACGTTGAAGGTTGTTGGTGTTACTAAAAGAGACTTCAAGGTTCAAGTTGTAATGTTTCAGGGACTCAAGTGTAAATTGGGTCAGTGATGGTATACAAGAGAAGTGAGAGAAGAAGCAGCTCAGTTACGCAGATATTTTCTAGGGTTTCTTTGTTTCATTCTCTCTGTATTCGTATTGTTGTTGTTGATGATCTCTGTGTGGAGATCCTTGTTATCTCTAAGATCTTGTGATCTCTAATCTGGTATTTCTGTATCTTTCTTTGTGTATTCAACAGATTATCTAAATATGTTGATCTATACTTTATACATTACAGATCTCATATTCTCGAGATCTAGGGTTTGGTTTGGGTTTTTAGGGTTGGTTAAAGTAACAAGATTTGTCACTTGTTTTGTCGCTATTTCTGATGTTCATATTATTAGTTGTTAGATTTATACCATTTTACAACTCCACATAGTAGTGGCGAAGCTTGAGATTTCCAACTGGGGGCGGAAGTTATCGTACCTAAAAGTTTCAATAAACCCGGGGGTTGAAAATGTATATACCCAAAAAAATTTATACAAAAACTACATACTCTCCACTACTGATCGAAACGTTCGAAAGGTTAGCCGACCCCTTAAAATCTCCCCCCATGCACATAGCCTTTTTGTAGGGCTGTTAACTTGATTCTTTACATCCTAAAAAATCACCAACTTCTCCAACCCGCTTAATTCTTGGTTTATTTATGAAGTTAACTACACATCACCATGCAACGTTGAACTCCAACAAAAATCAAAACTCCACATTTAGTTCCTTCTTTATTTGTATGTAAATTGCAAGTTCCAATTGGTCAATTATTTTGACCCTTTTGCGCTTGATTTATCATTCGCTCGATTGTCTAACATCACTTTAGCTCAACTCTTTCCAACAACATGCAAATTCTACGTATTTAGCTCAATTTCATTTGAAATCTATAAAATTCAAATACAAAATAATTAGGTGTAATATTCAATAAAACTAACCCAAAAACTATTTAAAATGTAAAAAATATTTGTATAAAAATATGTATATTTTAGAGCATATCAACCTTGTCTTTTTTTTTTTTGCGGATTAGTGACGATTTAGAGCGTGAATATACTTTTTTCCAAACAAAGAGCAGATGCACGGGGTTAAATCAGATTCTCTCCGTTGCAAAAATGTACGGCCGCCATTCGACAACTAGCGTTCGGAATGACGAGTGTAGCTTGGGACGAGTATCTATAGATGTTGGCACGAACGCGTAGAGAAAGTCTTCACAATTTTTGTGAAGGGATATTTTTTACGTTTATTATAATTACTATTGTTATTATTAATACCTCTATGACGTACTAGTGTCATTATTACTATTTTTATTATTAGAATTGTTACTAATATATTTTTCGGTGTTGTTGATTTATACAGACGGCGATACCTAAGGAGTCCAACCTCAAGCAACATCGTGCTTTTATACACGACCTATCAAGGAATACGTGTTTTCCTAGGATGCTGGGTAGCCTTGATTGCATACACTGGGATTGAGGACGTGTCCAACTGCTTGGAAAGGCCAACACACTTAGGAGATTATGATGGTCCAACCCTATTTCTACAAGCAATCGCATCTCAAGATCTAGGGGTGTGAAAAAAATCGAATTAACCGAACCATATCTGAATTAACCGACAAAACCGAACCAAATAAAAAACCGGTGGGTCGGTTAATGGATTTTTTGAAAACCGAAAGTAGCGGATCGGTTATGGTTATCAATGTTTCCATAACCGAACCGACATGTAATAAATCTTTGTAGGATTTAGGACTTTTCACCATTTTTTTAATATTTGATGTTTTGATTAATTTTTTTAGTATTTATAGGTTATTTCATATCGTTTTGTGGTTTTGGTTGAATGTTTATTTGAATTTATGGAATATATCACATCACTTTATTTGAATATTCGGTAATAATCGATATTAATATTATAGATTATATGTATTTTTTTGATACTATGTAATATACTAATACATACAAATATGCAATAACAATTTATTCCATGTTAAAAAGAATTAAGCTTAAGCTACTTTTAGCTAGAGTAAATACATGGTTAACCACCCATAACTAACCCACTATAACCATCAAAACCGATTAACCATAACCGCATAACCGATCGGTTATGGTTATGGTTATCCATTAACCGACATCGCGGTTATGGTTATGGTTTTAGGCCAAAACCGACCCAAATCGACCCATGCACACCCCTATCAAGATCTATGATTTAGGCATGCGTACTTTGGCATGACCGGTTCAAACAATGTCTTCAAGTTTTATATTCATCGAAATCTTTTCGATGATGTCATAGACGGGGTCACACTGGATTCATCATTTTATGCAAATGATTTGCACTACAAATACGGGTATTATCTTGCTGATGGTATATATCCGGAGTGGCTCATCTTCATGAAAAGTCTTTCTTATCCTGATGATGAAAAACGATTGTACTACAAGAAAAAAACATGAGTCGGGGAGAAAGGATGTCGAACGAGCCCTTGGGGTGTTAAAGAAGCGATGGACTATAATTCTCCAACCATCGCCTATAGCATTATATTACATAATTTGATTTTGCAGAACTCGGGCCGAGCTATCTTTCCCGAATATAATGAGACCGTGCAGCCGGAGAACCCAGTCCTAACTTATGCCGAGAAAGAAGAGATTTGCCTTAAGATACAAAGGAGAGATGCACATTTGGATCTTTAATCGGAATTGGTCGAACATCTTTGGTTGGATCGCATGCTAAATAACGACAACGACGAGGACGACGAGTGGTATGCTTTTCTGTTATTTGGGTTATGTAATTTTCTTCTTTTTTATAAACTTGATTTTTATTTTATTTTTTAGTTGTTAAAATTGTATTTTGTTTTTAATTTGGGTGTAGTTTTATTTATTATCTAGTATTATATAATTAAAAAAATAAAAATAATGATTAAGTAATGATTGTCGGGGCTCTAAACTATACCAGGGGCTTTACTCAAAAAAGACAATGGTGGCTCCATTGCCTTTTCCGAGTAAAACCCCTTGTATGGTTTAGAGAATTAAAAAATAAAATAAAAATAATGATCGCTCCATTACCTTTTCCGAGCAAAGCCCCTGGTATAGTTTAGAGTCCCCGCAATTTATCCTACGTGGAGCCTACGTGACGATGAGGTGTCACAATGGATCCCCTAAGGGCTCCAACCGTACCTTGCAGCCTTATACGTATTCCGTCATTATATTTAAACACAACTTTATATTCTTATGCCTTCGATGCTTTAATCAATTTAACTAAGAATTCCCAAAATCATAAGAACCTAGATATCTCTATTCCATCATATTCATTTTACTCATTTTACTCATGTTATTCATAAATTTATTATATTTGTTGTTAGGATAGTTTTTGAATTTATTCAAAAAAAAAACACTATAACTTCTGTTAAGTTATTTTGTGCTATCTTCGTAACATATGAGTATTCATAGCTCCCTTTTCATTTTATTCGTTTTGGGATGTATCATGTATATGCATTCAATAATTTTTTAATTAAAATCACGCGAAATCATTATATGTCTATGTGTTAGTTGTGCTATATGTTAAACATTATTCGTTTGTGGGTTTTTTCTATCATTTGATACATGCTTTGATCATTAACGAACTATACCTAAGGAAGTAGATAATAACACTATTGGATTGACCGCCGCACAAATTGGTATTTGGGTTTCGAAACCTATTTTATTCTATCATTTTGATTTATGTCGTGTAGGTTTGATCATTTCGAATTCGTTTATTCATATATGCTTAAATTATATCATGGATTGTATCAAAACCTATGTATACTCACCAACTTGTTTGTTGACTCTTTATTTTAAATATGATACAGGTGATGCAGTTTAAGATGTTTTCAAGCACGATGAATCACGTAGGACGCATTTGGACTTAGAATAAATAAATTGAAACAATATCATTTCATGTTATGTTTAATTATGTTTAAGACAATTTGTTTCATGTATTGAATCTTTAATTTGGTATGATTAAATATATCACTTTTAGCCATGAGGTATGAACAATTGATATGCTAAGTAGTCTAATTAAACTAACTAAAATTAACCCTAAATTTGACCCTATGTAATACTCTAGACTCTCTGAAAACTATACTACTGACATGCAAGTGAACCTATCGAAACTAGTAATGCTAAAGTAATTCTGGATATCGAACCCACGAGACTCATGTTGGAAGCGTGAACTACACTTGATTACTTATCTACACAACTGATTTTATTATTTTTATTGTCCGAGGGGGGTTTCTAACAGTCCTAATGCAAATAATCAAATGATCACCTAAAACAAACTAAGATACAAACTCTAATTGTAGACGAAATCAGATGACAATAAAAGCACTACCTAGGTCAGAATCCTACACATGCATGACAAGTTGTCTCTCGATAATGGAACTATTGTGGAACCAGGATCTTATTATGCTAAACTGAAAGGGTGATCTAAAGGATCATCGACTCTTCTCGAGGTGTCACCTAAAAGATTCCTGAAATCTGTTAAAACTACCGGCAATGTGGATTCCCTCACGGTATTTCCAACTCTAACAATGAAGTACCCTTTAGACACCTCACAGCGCAAAAGTCTCAATACACTAAGAAGTGTAAGGGGTGACAAATGGAATCCTGATCAGACTCGATAAGCAAATGGTGACAAGTAAACTAGGGAAATCTTCTCACAAAGGCTTTACTCCTTGAAACCTAAGACTCAAGACAAATCAACAACCTCCCACCTCACGAATATCAAGATTGGTTGAATATTTAGACCTACTCAATTCACAAACATTATTCCTATGGGTTACTACGTCTAGCAAACCATTTAACATTCAAGAACACATGATAGTAAATGATCTAGCATGCACCTATAACTGAAAGACATTCAACAAAGCACATATGGAATTGATAACCATGCAATTGAATTTGACTAAACATGAGTATACATCAAATCAGGATAAACAAAGTCTTTTACTTCAAAATTAATCCACAAATTACGTTCCAAAAACCGAAAGATTACAGTTTAAGCATGTGCAATCATCAAAACCTAGGTAGTTCTATAATATTTAGTCGAATATCATCTTGAAAACGCAGAAAATATCAAACACAATTCAACAATCATGTCTAGAGTCAAAGTAAAACAAAAAATCTTGATCGAATCGGTTGAAAGCTTGAATCCTTGCCTTGTATCTTGCCAATGTTGCCTCCAGCAACCTCTCGTTCGTCCAAGTTGCAGATTGTGATCATCCAAATTTGTAATTAGGTTTATATCTTGTTAACTTGGACAATACTTAATCTTTCATAATAAAGTGATGACTCAAGGTGTATTATGGGAAATTCGATGGTAATCTAGTGCCCTCGCGTCGCGTGAGGGAAGTCTCCACGCCCTGTTGCGCGACGGGACAAGTGTATTTCCTATATTTTTATTTCCTTCGATCTTCTGATCAATCACAACACGTCCGAAAACTTGGTTTTCTTCGTTTTTGCCCATTTTCACTTCCTTTTTTCCGGACACCAGCAAAACACAAAAGACTAAGTACCATGTGGAATCCTAATCAAAACGACACAAAACACTCTGAAAACACTACAAACTTTACACTGAAAACAAATGTGTTTCTCAATACATCAACAATCTACACACCCCAACGTATTCCACTATCGGTTGTGGTGATAGACAATGGACATGATTCTAGTAGGGGTCAAGGTCGAGAATCCCACTCATTGTGAGGGCATGGTCGCGCTCGGGATAACACCCAAAACCATGGTAAAAGTAATAAAATAAAAACCCGAGACAACATAAAGCAAAAGGATAAAAAGCGAGATTTATTGGGAATAAAGTGTTATTAGTGTGACAAATATGGACATTTTGTTTCAAGGTGTCATATCGATTTAAAAATAATGAGGTGAACGTGGCACACGGTGAGGAACGAAATAATGGTGTTGATGGAACATCCTTTATGATGAAGACTGTTTAAGACACCATCTTTTTAAAAGAAAAAAAAGGTTTTGCCAAAGAAATTTGAAGCTGATTCTAGTGATAAAGATATTTGGTACCTTGATAACGGAGCAAACAACTACATGACGATAACCAGAGTTATTTTGTAGAGTTAAACGAGGGAATAACCGGAAGCGTGAAGTTTGGGCGGACGGTGAGGAACGAAATAATGGTGTTGATGGAACATTCTTTATGATGAAGACCATTTAAGACATGATCTTTTAAATGAAAAGAGGTTTTGCCAAATAAATTTGAAGTTGATTCTAGTGAAAAAGATGTTTGGTACCTTGATAACGGAGCAAGCAACTACATGACGGGTAACCAGAGTTATTTTGTAGAGTTAAACGAGGGAATAACCGGAAGCGTGAAGTTTGGTAACAGTTCAAGTGTGAAATAAAGGAAAAGGATCGATTTTGTTTGAAGGTAAAACTAGTGGATTTAAGCTTTTAACAAATATCTATTATATCCATATCTGCCGAGTAACGTGAAGAGTTTGGTTCAAGCAACCAAATTTGGATGTGAAATTCGGATGAAAGATAATTTTCTAATGATGTTTAATAGTGGTGGAAAATTATTGATGTGAGTGGCTCGTTCAAAAAATCGTTTGTACAAGGTAAATTGAAAGTGGGCATTCCTGGCTGTCTTATGGAGAAAATCACTGAAGATTCGTGGTTGTGGCATGCGAGGCTTGGGCATGCTTGTTTCAAGACCTTGAGCAAATGAATAGGTTGGTTTTAGGAGTTCCAAAGATTCGTCATGAGAATAAATATTTGTTTAAACATTTAGTTGCGGAAGCGTAAATAAATGTAGAAACACCACTGTACGTTTTCTCATTTTTATGAGAAAATATTGTTTACACATTTGGTTGCGGAAGCGTTAATAAATGTAAATCCAAAGGTACTAATATAGTTAAAGGCAAGGTTTAATGTTTGAAGAAACCGATGTGACTTGTACTTAGTAAAAATTCATTATTATTGCAAGTATATATATATATATATATATATATATATATATATATATTTTTTTTTTTTTCAAAAATGCAATCTTTGTCTTTTATTTAGTAAAAGTTCATTATTACTTCAAAGTCCATAACTATTAAATCTTAAAAGTCACTCTTTTACTTTATTAATAATTATATTAATAAAGATTACTTATAAACCTATAAAATTAAGTTTCAAATATTTATATTACAGAAAATATAGGTATTTTTTTAAAGAAATATGTAAATTTGACATTTTTCGACATTCATTTTCCTGTATCGTCATTTTCACATTATCGGTGAAACGGCTAACGTTTATTGTTTAAAATTCATCATTTGTCAAATAAACATATTTTCCATATTAAAATACATGTAGTTATTATTTTTTAGTCATAAAAATATTATTACATAAATTTAGTCAAAATCAACTAAACTTGACAACTCTTAACGTTATTCGCGTCAGCTTACGCAATGAAACCGTATAAAGTCATATTTTAACACCATAATCTTAATATATACATTATAATGCATAATTTATGCTTAACATAAGTTTCTTTTTCTTGTTCTAAAACTTTTTTTTAAAACACTTTCGTTTTCATACTGAATATAATTTTCGACTTTTTAAGCATGTTACCATTATACGAAAGCACCTACATCACATAGAACATTTATGCACACAATATACAAGTTTTGTACTTTGAAAAAAATAGCTTACTTCTTTCCAAAACCGGATTTTAGTAAATCTTTCATTTTGAAGCTAAAATACACCTTTTTAGCATTCATTTTATGTATATACAATCAATCTGTAAAGTTACCCAATCACCAAGATTGTTTCTCTATGAGAAAATATACATTTTTCTAATTAAAATATGACCATCTAAACATATTTTTCCAGATCTTTAAAGATCTCAGATCTCACACATAAATGTTTAAATCTTTACAAAATCTATCATTTTGGACACCAAAAATTATATGTAAGAACATTGTCGTATACTAATTCGTTCATACCTTTTATAGCATGTTTTAACACTTAAACAATTTTTTGACCAGATTCAAAACCATCTATTCATGGATTATCTACGTTGTCTTAACCGAGTCCGCGCTAGAGAGCCCCCTCACACAATATAAAATATGCATGTCTAAATCTACCATTTTATAAATATTAAGTGAGTTTTAGAGGGGTTTCCAATCTAATTATTATCCAAATAATTTTTCTTATCAAATACCAATACTTCTAGTGTAACGCCCCAAAACCCGAGTGCTTAATTAACTAGTATTGCTTCTTGGGATATGACATGAAATAAATAAGTGAGACTAGCTAACTTGGTTAGGGTTATTTGTTAACTAAATAACTAAGTTATGACCAAGTAAAAATAAGAAAGCAATCTTGAGGGACCAAATGTGTATATTTTGAAAAGGTGTTATAACTAGTTCGTGGAGAATGGGAGGAGCATCAAAAACAATGTCTGTTGTTTGACATTTCAAGGGGAGAAAGAAACCCCATTCAAGTTTTGAAGAAAGTGAACAAATTGATGGAATTTGGCTTGATGATTATGTGCATGAGTTAAGATTTAGCATCATCTGCCCTTAATAAACATGTGGTAAGTCATAGAAATTGATTTGATGATTTTGCAAGTAATTGATGTTTGAAAAATCTTTGAATTCGTATGAAATTAAGCATGAAGGTGTGTTAGAACCATCAAATAGAACCTGTATTATGAATGATTTCAAGTAAATTGAAGTTTTGACATGAAACCCTTTGGTTAGGGTGAGGGTGGCGACATGAGTGAATCACCCATGTCCAATTCTTGTGCAAATCCGATGTATTATGGGGTATGTGTTGTATACTTGTATTTATATTGAGTATGATATGGAATTTGTTTGATGCTTACTTATGTTGATGAATGAAAACGAGAGGTAGGAAGAAAAGCATGAAAAACTTGTGCATTATGCTTAGATAGTAGTACGCACATGTAACGCTTCGCATTTTATACTTTCCTTACTTAGAAAGTGTATCTATATTTCTATTTATGGGAACTTGTGTTCATATCGTATTTGTATTTCAATTCCAACTTTTGTAATCCGAGACTTCGATCGTGATGAAATTTAAACTTATTACATACTTGTTATGCTTACAATTCAAACTTTTATACGCAACTGATACTTGTTAAACGTACAAACATTCGTACGTACATTCTCAATATTCAATTTTTACTAGTACACGTTTATCATACTTAGAAACATGTTAATATACAAGGTTTGGGCATAAAGTGATGAGTTATATGAAGTTTCGGGCTAAATTGTGAAACAACAAACTTGAAGACTTGAAGACACTCATACTTTACCAACGAGACGATTTGCACCAAGATAGACTCAATGGCCCACAATTTTTGGTGAAATCCCTCATTCTGCGTATTAATATTTCACACGAAGTTACGCCATCAAGTTAGAAGTGATATCCACATCTTGATGGAAAACTTCCATTTCATATTCTAGTGAACCTTACTAACGGGTCGGAATTTGCTCATCGTTTAGTAAGTAACAACCACAATTAGGGTACGATGTTATCAAGTTAGGGGTGAAACCCGCACTTTGTTAACTAGTCCCACTCCTCGATCTTCAATCTCGCCAAAGTTTCGAATTTCCGATCAATTAGGGACATGTAGTAACTGGAAGGATAAGGTACCGTTAACCGCTCCTCTCCTCGGTGAGAGTTCTTATCTATTAGGCCAAAACATATCTCCCAAGTTCGAAAGGACTTACGATTCACTTTGGAATAGTCAAAGTTTCTAAACCCAAAACGCTCCAATGTTTTATCAAGTCTATCTTTTTTGTTATCTCAATTTCCATGTGTTTAAATATTTGTTACCTCGTTCATTTCAAAATTGATGCACAATTCGCACATCTCTCAAGCTCAAAAAATAATAATCCTTCGAGAACAAACTAAATTTTCAATCTTTCGTCATTATTTGTGATTATACAATGTGAATTCTTGTTATGCTTGTATGAACTACTTTGAAACTTACGTGCTACGTGACATATTACATGCTAAATTATGCAAATTATCTTTATCAAAAGCATTATGATCAAGTATCATCCCTCCTCGTCAATCTTGTAGATGTCTCTCAACCGTTTCTCCAACTCCAAGAAGGGATCAAAGTCGAGCTCCAGCAAGAAGATGCTTGCGTTCATGGCTAAGCAAATGGCTCAAGTAATTCCCGACATCCTAAGCAAGGTTACCTCCAAAAGCCCCAAATCATCGGTCGATTCCAAAATCGACCAACCTAAGCCAATCTCATTTAACTACAAGCACTTCATTGCTTGCAACCCTAGGCCGTTCACTCGTAAGGAAGGTGTCACCAAGTTGCTTGATTGGTTCAATAGCATCGAGGTGACATTCATCAACAGTGAATGTCCCGAGCACCTAAAAACCCGAAGCGCAACGGGCGTCTTTCAGTCATGAGCCCTCGACTGGTGGAAAACTAGAGCAGTATCCGATCCAATAAAGAAGCTTATGCCCTTCCTTGGGTCAAGGTTAGGGAAATGATGATGACAGAATTTTGTCCTCCCCACGAGCAAGAAAAGCTCGAGGAAGAATTCCGGCATCTCAAGCAAGTGGGTGACGATAACCTCAGTTACACCCCCCGCTACAAACAGTTAAGCATCATCGTTCCTCACCTTGTTAGCACCCAAACATGTGATTAGGAAATACCTCCACGGTCTTCATCCCGCTATTTGTGACGCCATCTAAGCCACAAGACCTGACACCATAGAGGTGGTTTACCGCCTAGCCGCTAGTATCAACGACAATCGTGTAAAAGACAAACAATCTTCAACCCCCATCACCACCAAGTCCGTTAACCAAGTCACCACTAAACCCAAAGAACCTAAGTCTCAACCGCGAAACAACAATGGTAAGAAATGAAAGTTTCAAAACAAAAGTTGCAATGCTATCACACCAGTTACCAACCCAAATCTCCCACAAGAACCTGCTAGAAAACCATACACTGGGACTCATCCCAAGTGTACCACTTGTCATTACCATCACCCAGCCAACATCGCATGCCACCATTGCACAAATTGCAATCGGTTTGGGCATATAGTCTCCGCATGCCGAAATGGCCCAACGCCACAAGGCAACCAAGCCTAGTAACCTCCTCAAAACCAAAACCGTCAAGATCCTGCCAACAACGTTCGAGCTTGCTTTAAATGTGGTGATCCTACTCACCTTCGTCCCCAATGACCGCAAAACAATCAAGAAGAACAACAACAACAGCCTCGCCGTTGCGCATTCAACATCAACGCGAATCAGGCACAACACGACAATGAAGTCATGAACGGTACGTTCATTGTTAATGGTTTATATGCTTCTTTACTATTTGATACTGGTGCAGATAAGAGTTTTATATCCGCAGAATTCGAACCAATGTTAAAATGTGCACGCTCTAAACTTCCAAAATCTTTCACCGTTGAAGTTTCCAATGGCAAGTCTATCACCGTTGACTCCGTTCTTCGCGATTGTTTTCTCACCCTTAACAACCATGTGTTTTCTATCGATCTCATACCCATGCAATTGGGTAGTTTCAATATCATAGTAGGCATGGATTGGCTTCGTAAAAACCATGCTGAAATCGCTTGTCACGAAAAGTTCGTTCGACTACCTCTTCCGTCTGGTGACACATTGCACGTCTACAGCAAAAGGCCTTCAAAAGGTCTCAAACTCATGTCATGCACCCAAGAGAACAAGTACTTACGTAAGGAGTACTTTTCCATTTTAGCTTACGTTGTGGAAGAAAATGGCAAGGGAAAAGATGTAAGTGATGGTCCGGTGGTGTGTGATTTTCCCCGAAGACCTACCTGGTCCTCCTCCTCCTCGTTCAGTTGACTTTCGTATTGACCTTATTCCTGGTGCTACGCCTGTTGCAAAAGCTTCTTATCGTCTTGCACCCTCAGAAATGCAAGAGCTATCTAGCCAACTTCAAGAACTTCAAGAGCTATCGATCTTCGTTCTGGTTATCATCAGCTTCGAGTCCTCGAAGAGGATATTTCAAAAACCGCCTTTGATACTAGATACGGTCACTATGAATTCGTAGTCATGCCATTCGGTTTAACTAATGCATCTGTGGTCTTCATGGACTTAATGAATCGGGTGTGTAAGTTATACTTGGATCTCTTTGTGATCGTGTTCATAAACGATATTCTCATCTATTCCAAGACACACGACGAACACGAGCGACACTTGCGTCTTATCATTGAACTCCTACGTCGTGAATAACTATATGCCAAATTCTCCAAGTGTGAATTTTGGCTAAAAAACGTTCAATTTCTCGGTCACGTTGTTAACGAGAGAGGCATTCACGTTGACCCCGCGAAGATCGAAGCTGTAAAGAATTGGATTGCTCCTAAGTCTCCGTCTGAAATTTGGTCGTTTCTTGGTCTAGCTGGTTATATCGTCGTTTTATTTCAAACTTTTCAAAAATCGTTGTTCCTCTCACGTCGTTGACTCAAAAAGATAAACCTTTTGTTTCGGGGTTCCGAACAAGAGAAGTCTTTCCGAACGCTCAAGGACATGCTTTGTAATGCTCCTATCCTCGCTCTTCTCGACGGAAACAACGATTTTTCCGTGTATTGCGATGCTTCAAACCAAGGTCTTGGTTGCGTTCTTATGCAACGGGACAAGGTTATCGCTTACGTGTCAAGACAACTCAAAATCCATTAGAAGAATTACACTACACACGACCTTGAACTTAGTGCAGCATTGAAGATACGGCGACACTACCTTTATGGTACCAAGTGTGTGGTCTTCATCGACCATAAGAACCTTCAGCACATCTTCGATCAAAAGGAACTTAACATGCATCAACGTTGTTGGGTAGAATTGTTAAACGACTACGACTGCGAGATTTGCTACCACCTAGGTAAGGCGAATGTTGTAGCCGACGCTCTTAATCGTAAGTCTTATACGAAAAGTATCCATTGTTTCCAAATCCTAAGTAATCTTCAAGACTGAATTCCTAAAGCACAACACTTATCCATTAACAAGAACAACTTGTACAATGAGATGAAGTGTGGTGCTGAAGAACAACTCACATCTAAATCCGGTGGTATGTTATACTATCTCAATCGAGTCTGGATTCCGAATCGTGACAACCTTCGTGACTTCTTGTTGAAGGAAGCTCACAAATCCCGATACTCCATTCATCCTGGTGCCGACAAGATGTACCAAGACTTATGTACGTCTTATTGGTGGCCTGACATGAAGAAAGATATCGCCCTCTACGTGTCCAAATGTCTCACTTGTTCCAAAGTCAAAGCTGAAAACCAACGTCCCTCTTGCCTACTCGAACAACCAGAAATTCCTGTCTGGAAATGGGAGAGCATAGCTATGGACTTCATCACTAAACTCCCTCGTACTTCTTCTGGTCATGAAAGCATCTGGGTTATCATTGACCGATTGACCAAATCCGCTCACTTTCTCCCCATTTGTGAAGATTATAAAGTCGAGAAATTAGCTCGTATCTACACGGATGAAGTCATTTTCCGTCATGGTATCCCCATTGACATCATTTCGGCCCACAATGGTCGTTTCACTTTGCGTCTTTGGCAAACTTTCCAAAAAGCTCTTGGTACTCACCTCAATCTTAGTACCGCTTGTCATCTTCAATCCGACGGTCAAACCGAATGCACTATTCAAACTCTGGAAGACATGCTTCGTTCTTGCGTAATCGATTTTTATGGCAAATGGGTTTCACACTTACCTTTGGTAGAATTCTCGTACAACAACAGTTATCATGCTATCAAATGGCACCATTTGAAGCATTGTATAGTCGTAAGTGTCCTTCGCATGTTTGTTGGCACGAGATTGGAGAAGCTCAAATCACCGGTCCTGAGCTCATACAAGAGACAACGGACAGGATACTACAAATCCGTGACAACCTACTCAAAGCTAGAAGACGACAAAAGAGTTACGCTGACAAAAGACGCAAACCCTTGGAATTCAATGTCGGTGATCATGTACTTCTCAAGGTATCCCATTGGAAGGGTATAGTTAGTTTTGGTAAGAAAGGTAAACTTGATCCTTGCTTTGTGGGTCCTTTCAAGATTCTCGAAAGGATTGGCAAGGTAGCGTATCGACTGGACCTACCTCTAGAACTCAACAACGTTAACCCAATGTTTCATGTCTCAAATCTCAAGAAGTGTATCGCTGAAGAAGGACTCCAAGTTCCCCTCGACGATCTTTAAATCAACGAGCCCTTGCATTTTATGGAGAAACCGTCCAAATCATGGACCGGGTAACCAAGCAACTTAGGTGTAGTCGCATTCCCATAGTCAAAGTTCGATGGGAAGGCAAATACAGCGCTGAATTTACTTGGGAACTCGAGAGTGATATGAGGACTAAGTACCCACACCTTTTCGTTGAGTCTTCCTCTTGAATAAATTCCAGGACGGAATTTTCTAAAGTAGGGGAGACTATAATGCTTCACATTTTGTACTTTCCTTACTAAGAAAGTGTATCTATATTTCTATTTATGGAAACTTGTGTTCGTATCGTATTTGTATTTCAATTCCAACTTTTGTAATCCGAGACTTCGAACGTAATGAAATTTAAACTTATTACATACTTGTTATGCTTACAATTCAAACTTTTATACGCAACTAATACTTGTTAAACGTACAAACATTCGTACCTACATTTTCGATACTCAATTTATACTAGTACATGTTTATCATACCTAGAAACATGTTAAAATACAAGGTTTGGGCATAAATTGATGAGTTATATGAAGTTTAGGGGATAAATAAACTTCAAACTTGTGCCAGATCAACATAGCACCGCGCTACGCGACGCCCTCCCATTTAAGCGTCACGTAACACGACAGGCCTGAATCCGCAGTGGGTTATTTCCCAGCTGCAGATTGGCCAACCTTCCCACCTCCATTCTAACCCAATCACTTCTACTCTTCATTAAACACCAAAACCCTACTTAACCACTATAAAACCAAGCCTCCACACAACCATTTTCACTTTCCAAGCTCATCTAAACCTCCAAAATACTCTCACAATCCCTGGAATATCATGTTCTGGACAGAATCATCCAAGTTGCATAAGTGAGTTCAAACTCACCTTTCTTCTATTTTCTTTACTTCTTCTTCCTCAACAAAGATTGGAACACCTCTAGGAGTGTTTCCACAGGTTTTTCATGGCAAACCAAGGTAGAACATCACAATTTTGAGGTCCAAACTTTCTGTTTTGGAAGAATACTTTATAAACTTTCATTAAACTTAAGTTTTCTCATGCAAACTTGTGCTTCCTATGCTACTAATACAGTCTATGGTTAGTAAGCTTAGCTAAGATTGTTTCAGACAAATCAGAGGTGTAAATTACCCTCTAAACTTTCTGTTTTGATAGGGTGTTCAACCCACAAGTAATGAAACCATCCAAGCTTGACATGATTCTTGTTACAAGACTTGTGTTTTGGTTTATGTGTGAATACTTGGAAGCCTTGGCTATCCTACCTTCATTCCACCACCTCACTTGATGATTTCCAATTTATATCCCAAATAGTTTGCTAGCTTAAAAGTGACGTAACCCCGTCTAGCCTCCAACACTTAGTTGACTCTTTCTATGTCGGTGTCGACTCAGCGGGTTAAAGGTTACTTGGCTACTTGGTATAGTGATTAGTTGTACAATTCTTATTCATTCATGACCATCCAAATAATCCTTGTGATGATTTGTGTATTGGTGAATCATACAATGAGGTTAACCTCCATGCTTGACTTATATGACATCTATGATACATATGATGGACCTAGTTTAGAACTATATTATATATATATATATGAATGCGTAACTGAGTATTTAAGTCTAGATAATTACTTTTGTCTAAGACTTGAGCCTCTTGTTACGATTCTAATGGGCATTTCGACCCATGAAATCACACCAACCCATACGGGACTTATAGTGTCAAAAACGAGTGTTTAAGTCTAGATAATTACTTTTGTATACACACTTTTACATACTTTATATTCCAAATCCGAACCTTCCTTTATCATTCTGAATACTCACACACCTTCATTTATCCCATGTAGGGTAATCTCGGTGTTCCATCCACAAACTCTCCAACCTTTCATGGAATTTCCAAAGGAAAGCTTTGCAAAACCGTGAGTATACTCGAATCCTTTTTCCGTTTATACACTTTGGGTGCAACATGTACAACTATACAAATCATGATTCACATTTAAACTTGTGTATTATTCTTGTTATCACATGCTATGTATACTTGTGTTTATATGCTCATTAAGTTTGCTAGCCCCCTTAACAATTATAGCGCTATAGGATTAACGCACCGCCCGTATTCTTGTGGTATTGTTAAGTAAACTATTTTACACCTTGTCATTTCGGTGACAATGGTAAGCAGGATTGCGTTAGACTTTGGTTTGACATATAGTTTGCACATGTTAGTATGATCGTAACACAATATGCAAATTACCATGTTGGATATGAGACAACTTTTTCACTATTATGCTATGTAATAAAACTTGTATGCTCGCCAACTTTTTGTTGATTATTATTTAAATGCATGTTGCAGGAAACTAGCTGATGATGATGGAAGAAATATATTTAGGGTGGATTAGAAACACACCTAGATTCAAACTTATGTATTTTGTCTCATGTTGTTATGTTATTTGTAACTTGTTGTACTTCTATTTCTGAAACTATGTACTTGTCCTTTTTGGTATCAATGAAACCGAATTACTTAAATATTGTCACAAATAGTGTTATGAAGTCTTTTGTGATCTCGTTTTCGTCCCGCCCTGATGTTTCCGCCATCGGTTGGGGTGTGACACACACTAAGTGTTTGACGAATGGTGTAAAAGAAAATAATATGTGAAGTTGTATGCTAAAAATGGATGAATAGGTATAGAAAGTACTAACGATGTATCTGATCGGAAAATCTAATCATAAACTAAGATGAGAAATGTGTTTTAGATGGAATACATGCATGATTTTTGGTTCGTTATATGATTTGGTTAAAAGTGTGCATTGGATGTTTGTACTCTATGTTGGAGTCGTATGATGTTCACCATATGTTTGAATAATTGCTTAATTGAAATTAAGAAGTAAATGTACAATAAATGTGAAGCATATGAAATCATTAGAAGGGGATGAAGTTGGAATGATGTTGAGTTGACTAAGTATGGGTCATGGTGTTAGTTGAAAATTTTGAGATTACTAGTTTGAAAGGATTGAATATGTTTGATTGTACATATAACTAGGTGATCATGTGGTTATGTGTACATTTTATTTCAGGAATGGACTTATAGAAACATTTAGGAAATTATTTTAAGTTGATTATGCAATATAATTTTTGTTGAAGAATTTAAGACTTTAAAACTATATTTAATTTGAAGTTATTACTCATGGATATAAACCCTAATTAGGGTTACCTATATATATATATACCAAATCATATAAATGTATTTCATATATATATATATATTGGTTAGGAATATTTACAAAATATGTTTTTCAAAATAATATTTTATACAAAAGGTTCAATAATCAAGAACCCGAATCATTAAACTCATTTTATTGTTCTGTTTTTTTTAGAATATTTGTTATATCTATTTTGGGGTGATTTGGTCATTTGATTTACCTCGTATACTCGTGGTAATTCTCGTGGATTAATTCTTCGCAACCTGTGGGTAGATCTTTTACTTATCCCCTTTTTGTCATTAAATATTTTTGAGGTGTGTCATGTGTCTTATTTCTTATGTTTTTAATTATATCAACAACATGCAAAATCAATGTGTCTCTATGTGTTTTAAACTCATGTTTCTATTGTTTCTAATTTCTAATTTTATTGTTTCATGATTCTATTGTTTCTAGTATCTATTGTTGCATGTATGTGGATCTCTGTGTTTACTCGCTTTGTGTCACAAGTTTCTATTGTGGATCCACGGCTGACTAGGTTCCCCACGCCCATGGGTTGAACTTAGTATCGCCATTATTAGATTCACTTTTCGGGGCTTGAATCTCATTGTTTCTTGTTTCATTTTTGCTGATGTGGTTGTTTATTGTTGTTATTGTGGTGATTGTTGTTATTGTGAGATGAAATGGATGTTTCTACCACACTTGAAATTACATGTTAAATTATCCCTTTTAAAATTATTATTTTTAAACAAAATAATAAAACAAGATATTTTATTTAAATTTGGATCCATTCACCAACTTTATGTTGACCCAAAAACTTTTTTACGCATGATAGAGGTACACAAGTATCAGATAAAGTTGAATACAAAGACACGTAGGACATGTCTTTGATTAATAATTTGGATTTTTCTTTATGTTGGTAAATTTGAACATTGTATGATTTATTTGTGATTTCCATATAAAGTGTGACTAATTTAAATTAGATCATGTTTAAATATTAAACTTATAATAGTTGTCATGAGCTACGGATAATCATCATGCCCCCTACCATTTCGCTGCGAGTCGGGATATGACACTTGTGTATTTTTATATCCGTTTCAGTGTAACTTTTATTCAAATCTACCTTTGGTAATAATGTACAAGTAATCGAACACAAACGTACAAGAAGTAAAAGCATTTTCAAAGTTTTGTTTTTGATAGTTTTTTTTCTTTTCACAACTGATGACGGGGGTAGCTCAAGCTTCAATAAAATGGATTTTACACATTAATGCTTAAGAGGTTAAAAGGTTAAAGGGTTCGTTTCCCGCCAACTCGGGAGAACAGCATGTGAACAGTGAAGCATCAACTCACTGATTGCTTGTCCAAGTCTCTCACAGCCGAAAAGAGAACATGTGCACAGAGAGAATCCTATTAACCGCAGGTCAAAAGCCTTTAACCCTCAAAATGGGTAACCCCCCACTGCAGCAAAGGTTCACCAGTCAAAGGTTTCCCCTTTGGGAAGATCCTTTTCCTATATAAAGAGGCAACACACAGCCATGCAAGGACATACCAGATCAGTGGAGACTAGACCATACTCTCTGATCTTCTCTTCTTCCTTGAGAACTTGCTATATGCATGTTCCTTCTCTTCACTTTAAATAACACAACTCCACTTAGCATCAACATCCTAGAACCGAATTCACTTTGGTCTCGGATCCTAAGTGAATAACAACAACAAACACTAGTGAACCTCCCTCTACGTCTAACGTAGGGGGACCCCACGACCTGCGTTAGGCTAACAGGAACCCTCGAAGCCTTTTAGCCTAACCAGTCCACTCACTATCCTTGGTCTCATATCTGTCGATTTAACCCTGAAGGAGTTGCAAGAAATTTCTTACGGTTGAGGACTCTCCTTAACCAGCACGTAAGTCAAGAACAAGAAAAATGGGTCAGAATAAGGTTGGATTATGACGAGCCAGAACCGTCTTTATCGCCGGGACCACCATCTCCACCTTTTAGCAATTCACAACCCATGGCCTCTGGCCATGAAGCTGGTCCAAGCACAGTTTACCAACCTTTTAACCCTACCCCTTATTCTTATGGAAGGCCTAACCCAACAGCCTTCCCCATATTCACCTCTCAACCTGTCACGACTAGTGCACCGGTCGGGTATGAGACCACCTTTGAGCAGCTATGGCAGTCTCCGGTAACAAGTGTTCCCCCTCCGGTTGCCTCCACATGGGAGCAAGCATTGGCTACTTTGCCTCTGGCACGAAGCGCTGTTATGAATACCTCCATGGGAATGCCTGGTGCTACACAACCAGAAAGCCTTCAAGGATTTAACTTCATGCCCCAAATGATGGCTCAGATGATGGCATATTTTCCTTGGTCTCAGCTCATCAACCAAGTGTTGAATACTCACCAAGGAGCGACTAGTCAAAATCTTGCTACCAGGGTGGAAGAAGACCTTGCAAAACCTTACAAGCCCAGCAACCTGTCGTGTTTTTCCCAGGAAATCGCCGACTACGACTTCCAAACAAAGATCAAGATGCCGTCTCATATAAAAACATATGATGGAACCAAGGATCCAGAAGATCACCTACAGATCTTCACCGACGCAGCTAGAATCGAAAAATGGTCCAACGCTGAGTGTTGCCTCATGTTCATGCAAACTCTCGTTGGATCCGCCAGGATATGGTTCAACGACCTACCCGCCAAAAGCGTTCGAAGCTTCGATGATCTGAGCAAAGGGTTCCTGGCCAATTTTTCACAGCAAAGGAGATACGTCAAAGACGCCACTGTGATTTTCCAAATCAAGCAAAGGGACGACGAAAGTCTCCGAGAATTCATTGAGAGATACAAAAGAGTAGGTCTCACCTACGTAGGTGCAGACGAAAAAATGAGGGTAGCTGGTTTTATGAATGCTATCACCTCCAAATATCTCACAAGAGATTTCAACAAGAGCCTACCCAAGACTCTTGAAGAATCCCTTGAAAGGGCCGAAGCACATATACGGGGAGAGGAAGCAGTGGATATCAAAGAACAAAGGAAACGGGCACCTAGCTGACGAGGCAGCAGCCCAAGCAGAAAAGAGGGAAATTTCGGTCACTACGATGAACGGTTCAAGGGTTCAGACTCCCGGAAACCTGAACCTCGGAACCCTCCAAGCAGAGAAAGAACTGTCAATTTCACAACCCTGACCAAAACCCCTCAAGAAATCCTAGCGACTAAGGAAATCAAGCACAACTTCCGACCCCCAAGACCTTTGCCCAAAAATAAGAAGAACGAAAACTCCACTCAATACTGCGAGTTCCACGAAGAAAAAGGTCACCACACGAACGATTGTTTTCAACTCAAGAAAAGAATTAAGGAAGCCGTTAAATCCGGGGAATTTGCTCATTTAGTAAAAGGAGTCAGGGACAAAATGGCTGAGGGGAAGAACAAAGAAGTAAATATGGTGAGTATCGATCAAGAAGTTTCTCGCAAAAAGCAACGATTGGAGGCTTGGGAGCTTCAATGTGTCTGCTTCCCACCACCTCAGGGAAACCTACTTTCAAACCCCCTGGTGGTCGAAGCGATGGTGGGGACAAGTAAGACAAGCAAAGCCTACATTGACACCGGGGCGGCCACCGAGATCATGTTTGAAAAGTTCTTCAAGTGTCTCACTGAAGAGGAACGTTCAAGGCTTCAACCCTCTGGGTCATCCATAAAAGGTATCACTGACATTCCCTCAAGCCTTTAGGCCAGCTAACCCTTGATGTCTGTTTTAGTGAAGGCCAGATGGAAAGAACCAGGCTACTTACTTTTGTGGTTATCGACATCCCTTCCAACTATGATGTTATCATAGGAAGGCTAGGTCAATGTGCATTTGGTATGGCTGTTTCTGTCGGCCAAGGAACTGTTAAGTTTCCCACTCAAAAAGGGATTGCAACCCTTCAACCAACTCAGGAAGCTTACATTGTTGAAGGAGAAAGTTCAAGAAATGAAGACAATGAAGGATTGATCATAAACCCCAAGTTTCCTAAACAAAGGATAAGGGTTAATATGAACTTGACCCAGGAAACTTTATCATACCTTGAGAAGCTGCTCATACACTATAGCGATGTCTTCGCTTGGTGCCCGGAAGACATGACGAGTATCCCTCGAAGCATTGCTGAACATGAGTTGAGAATACCACCAGATGTCAAGCCTATGGTCCAAAAGAAACGGAGTCTAACTCCTGAACGAAGCCTGACAGCATGCCAAGAAGTTGAAAAACTTTTTCTTGTCGAAATCCTACGAGAAGTAAAATACCAATCATGGATTGCCAACCCTGTCATGGTTCGAAAACCCGAAAAGTCTTGGAGGATGTGCATCGACTTCAAAGACTTGAATAAAGCATGCCCAAAGGATTGTTATCCTTTGCCAGAAATTGACCTCAAAGTCGACTCCCTTGGTTATCCTTTTAAGTGTTTCCTCGATCTTACAAATGATATCACCAAATCCTCATGAAAGAAGAAGATGAAGAAAAAACCGTGTTTCACACAGACAAGGGTATTTTTTGCTATAAAAAGATGCCTTTTGGCCTAAGAAACGCCGGTGCAACCTACCAATGCCTAATTGACAAAGCATTCGCCAGTTAAATTGGAAAAAAACATGGAAGCTTACGTCGATGATTTAGTGATAAAAAGCAAAACTGAGTATCAAATGCTCGACGATGTTCAAGAAACCTTTCAAAACCTGAGAACAACATGAAGCTCAACCCGGTAAAATGTTCATTCGGGTTCGAAGAAGGCAAATTTCTGGGGCATAATCCAAATGAGGTCAGAGCTGTTTTGGAAACAAAATCCCCATAAAACAAAAAAGAAGTTGAGAGTCAAAACGGAAGGCTTGCAGCTTTGAAGCGTTTACCTCCAAGCTCGCTGAGAAGTCTCTCCCCTTTTTCAAAACACTAAAGGGGTGTGGAAACAAAAAAGATTTCAGATGGACGGAAGAGGCAGAAGAAGCCTTTAACCAGATGAAGCAACACTTAGCTTCACTCCCGACCATAGCAGCCCCAGAAACGGGAGAAACAATCTTTGTCTACCTCTCAGTTGCTGAAGAAGCCATAAGAGCGGTCTTAACTATCGAATGAGACAAAGTTCAGGTACCCGTTTATTTCTTCAGTAAAACATGAAAACTAGCTGAGATCAAATATCCTCCTTTGGAAAAACTTGCTTTAGCCCTAGTCCAAATGGCTAGAAGGCTTAGAAGGTACTTTCAAGCACACCCAATGCAAGTGGTCACTGACCAACCCATCAAAAGTGTGCTTGAAAAACCAGAAAATTCAGGACGATTAGCCAAATGGGCTGTGGAACTAGGTGAACATAACATCACCTATGTCCCCAGAAAAGCTATCAAAGCCCAAGTCCTGGCATATTTTATCGTTGAAATACCAAAGCAAGAAATCACTGAAGTTAATGTCACAGCCACTGAACCCTCTGACCCTAAAGCCTGGAAGCTTTTTACCAATGGGGCTTCCAACATTGAAGGGTCAGGGGCGGGGCTCATTTTAATCAACCCTAAAGGGTTAGAATTTACATACGCTCTTCGACTTGAATTTCAGACCACTAACAACAAAGCTGAATACGAGGCGCTAATCGCTGGTCTAAAGATAGCCAAAGAAATGAAGGTTCAAAGGCTTCAAGTCTTCACGGACTCGTTGCTCGTTTCAAGTCAATGATAGCTATGTAGCAAAAGAACCTAACATGAAAAAGTATCGGGAGAAGTCAAAAGAGTTGATGAACAAATTTCAAGCATGTACCATCAAGCAAGTCCCCAGATCCCAAAAGAAAAGAGCCGACGCTTTAAACAAACTTGCATCACTTACGTTTGCTCACCTTACCAAAAAAGTTTTGGTTGAACTATTGAAAACCCCCTCCTTCCAAGAATTGGAGGTTCAATACGTAATCACTAAAGAAGGCCCTAATTGGATAACTCCCATTGAAAATTTTCTCAAAAATGGTGAATTACCCATTGATCCGATAGAGGCCGAAAGGGTTCGAGTAAAATCCAGAAAATACGTGTTGCAAGGGGAAACCCTTTTCAAGAAAGGATACCTTGCACCGTTGCTGAGATGTGTTGGTCCTGATCGAAGCCAATATCTAGTCAAAGAGGTTCACGAGGGAATATGTGGAGCTCATTTTGGACCAAGATCAGTGGTTTCTAAATTGATGAATCTCGGGTATTTTTGGCCCTCTATGCATCGAGATGCCATCGAGCAACTAAGGAAGTGTGAAGCTTGTCAAATACATGCACCGGTTCCCAAGCACCCCAAACACGATCTCATTCCCATCACTTCAGCCTAACCATTCCACAAATGGGGAATGGATATCGTTGGGCCATTCCCACAGGCCAAGGCTGGAGTGAAGTTTTTATTAGTAGCCGTGGACTACTTTACCAAGTGGCCCGAAGTTAAGCCACTTGCAAAGATAACAAGGAAACAAGTTATCGATTTTGTTTGGGAAAACATCATATGTCGCTTCGGGTTACCAGGAGTTTTGGTAACGGATAACGGGAAGCAATTCGCTGAAAAGCCTTTCAGCACATGGTGCAAGGAATTCAGAATAACCCAAGTCTTCAGCTCGGTCGCATACCCGCAATCCAATGGTCAAGTCGAAAGAACCAATCGCAACATAGTTGAAGGTATCAAGATCCGGCTAGGAAAACATGAAAACAATTGGCTCGAAGAACTCCCAAACTCCTATGGGCGATAAGAACAATGGAAAAAACAAGCCATAAAAGAATACCATACAGCTTGGTATTTGGCTCAGAAGCTGTAATTCCAGCGGAGATTGGAGTTGTGACTCAAAGAACACTCAACATGGACCTCGAAACAAACAACAAAGAGACCATGTTGAACTTACAACTCCTCGAAGAAATTCGTGATCAGGCCGCCATTCAGGAAGCCAAATACAAACAAAAAATAGAAGCCTACTACAATGCAAGGGTAAAACATGAACGTTTCAAACCAGGGGATCTCGTGCTTCGAAACAACG
Organism: Scalesia atractyloides; assembly: GCA_947069175.1. Taxonomy (NCBI): domain Eukaryota; kingdom Viridiplantae; phylum Streptophyta; class Magnoliopsida; order Asterales; family Asteraceae; genus Scalesia; species Scalesia atractyloides. Next base: position 11,161,773 of record CAMTDV010000006.1, on the reverse strand, counting down.
AGGCTAGCAAAAAAGAAAACCAAGGAAAACTTGGCCCGAAATGGGAGGGGCCATACACAATCCTTGAGGCCCACAAAGGAGGATCCTACAAGTTGGCCGACGCATAAGGAAAAAAGCTTCCCAGGCACTGGAATGGCTAAACCCTTAAAAGGTTCCATGTCTAGACAAGAAATTTAGAATGTATTTCAAGAGTTGTATAATCCCCCCTTTTGTAAACGAAAAACCTCTTGAATGAATGATGAAGCTTTTATCATAACTTGTCTTAACTATCCTATAATCAGGTTGAGAACCTTGCAAAAACTCCATGGCAAGGGCCATGTAAGGGAATGAGCTCCCAGGCCACATCACTCAATAGGTTCAAGGGTTAAATGAACCTATATAAGGTGTGACTTCCTAAATCAATGCAACTCCATGAGACTTAGAAAATTTTTCAACAAACTTGTCTCATAGACAGGTCTGAACAGCCTACATAAAATCGTTCCTTAAACTCTTGAAAAAAAGTTTACGAAGCAAAAATACACTAAGTAGTAATATAAAGGATAGACAACATGTGCTTTTCACCTAATGAAACCTTGAAGCCAAAGTGACTGCAACACTAAATCTTCTTAAGGAAAATTAGATAAACAGACACATAAAACAAACAAGACAAGCAACCATCAAAACATAACAAAAACATAAATGCATAAGGATACATAAACATAAAGGCCTAGGGGGCCATAAACATTGTCCATACAGCCATCAAGGCTAACCAACATAAGAAACCATAAGGGTTTCAAAACCTAGAAATTGTTCAAGAGGCCATCAATGCCAACCACGACCATAACACAGAAACCTTAGGGGTTTCTGCCAAACCTAGACATTGTTCAAAAACATAAAAACATTGTTTAAAGATGCTAAGAAAGCTACGAATAAGTTTAAAAGTTTTACTTTGCATCACCAACCACGGACTTTGAGGCACCAGCTTCATCACCTTTCACTTTCTTAGCCTTCTTCTTCTTCTTTTTACCTTCCTCAGCCGCCGTCCCCGAAGCTTCAAGGCTTGGATCCTTCGAGCCTTCGTCAGCACCAAAAAGGGTCTCCTCACTGTCCCAGAGCATGAGCGTTTCTTTGACAAAGATTTGAACACTTCTTTGCATGCAGCTTCATCAAGCCCACGTGGTTTCAAATCCTGCAAAACAGATATAGGCTTGCCAAAACACTTCGAGACCTCACCAACATAAGGATAGGTCAAACGCTCCATCTCTCGGACCGAATCTTGGAAAACTTTGAAAGCTTCAGGCTGATAAAGGGAAGACTTTTCCTGAGGATCGCCGGATTCATAGGCCTTGTAGCCAGCAACATAACCTTGATTCCTTCCATGGGCTAAAAGTTTACCATACACACCACCTAAGATACTATTAAACTCGGCAGAATGAAGAAGATAGGTAACTACCTGCTGAAAACCTTGCTCAACAAGCCACTTGTTATCATTATTCGCCTGAGCAAGGGAGGCTGCCATCCTATCTCTCTCCCCCATAGAAGCCTCCAGCTGCTCCTTCAAATCACCAACCTCTGCCTCATGCCTTTGAGTAAGCTCACCAACCTTTTTCACCCATGCTTCCTCTTTCTTCGCAAAGCTCTCACTCTCCTTCTTCAACTCATCAATGGAAGCCTTCATCTTGTCTCTATTCTTTGAAAATGCTTCATACTCATGCATCCGTTTACGAAAACGGGCAATCCCTTGAGGTAGAATAGCGGTAAAGTTGCAAGCGCTCAACATCAAATGAGATAACATCATGTCATCCTCCATCTCAGCAATGGTACCACGGACCATTGGAGGGGCAAAACGATTCAACACGTCTTCACAAACAGCTGCATCCTTGAAGCTGTCGCTAACTTTGACATTCCAGTTGGGCACATAAACAGCATCTGCATCCAACCATCCAGACTCACTAACACTTTTGGCAGAAGAACCTGCCACGGATACAACCTTCTTAGCATCACCTTTCTTTTTCCCAACCAACGCAGATAAACCTTCCTTTTCACCATCAACAACAGTAACCAAGTCATCTTAAACCTCCACCTCACCACTCGGATTAAGGGGACCCGGAACTTGAAGGTTGATCAACACCTTTGATCAAACGACGATTTGAACGCCGGGTAGCACCCTTCACAACAGATTTAGAAAACCCCTTCACATTTGGCACATTCTCATAACCGGATCCCTCGAACCTATGTTCCATCCCTTTCACAACAGCATCCTCCCCCTTCGTGGCTTCAGCATCATCAAACCCAACATCCGATGTATCATCACTTTTGATAAAATCAAGAGCAGACATAACTGCAAAAAACCAACAAAAAGGTGTTAAAACATAAGTGACGATAAAAAAAATTTAATTACACAAAAATAAAACGCATACCCTGTCCATCCCTCATTAAAACAGGATCTCGATCCTTTTTATCCCACAGTTTGCTAACACCCAACAAAACTAACAAAAATGTTAAGGGAACGGACGAACCCTCGAAGAACAAGCCCTAAGGGCATCAAGGAAACAACTGTTAACCTCAGATTCTAAGGGTTCTGGCTCATTGAGAACAGCATCCGGATGCCTCCACACCATTTTAAGAGGAACTATAGTCTCAGACACCCAAAAGAAACGGTTTTTCCAAACACCAAGACTGGTAACCATAGATGAAACCAAACAAGTATCAACCTTGGCGGTTTCAAACGTATACCAGTCACCATTCTTTGCAAGACGAAAAAACCGTCGAAAGGCCAAAAGAGTTGGGTCATACCCATTAGCACGACAGAAAAGTTCAAAATGCAAAACCCTAGACATCCCATGTGGATGAATCTGACCAAATGAAACACGATAATACTCCAGGATATTCAAGACAAACATCGAAAACGGATGGCGAAGGTTAGAAAACTCGAAGTGGCGACAATACAAAACAATCGACCCACGAGGACATCGATCAATCGAAACATCACAACCTGGAGTACCTGGTTTAAAATCTAAACCAATACCCCATTCGATACAAAAAGCCTCTACTTCTTCTTGGGTCAAACAGGAATATGTACTCGACAGATCCTTCTTAGCACCCATATGAACTAATCAAAAGAGGAAAGCAGAAAAGAAACTAACCTGGTAAGAAGAAGGAAGAATATAGAGAAAAACTTGGAAGTAAATGAAAGAGTTTTGATAATTATCTCTAAAATAAAAAAGACAAATAAATGAATAATAGGTGTTATAATTACCCAGCAGTTACTCGGGAACCGTCCTCCTACAAAAAACTGCTCCTGTCGTGTCAACCGTCTTGTCAAAATTCAAATTTCAAAATCTCAACTGCAATAAACCCTACAAGCCTTCAAGCCTTTAAGCAAAAGAAAAAATGTGCAAAAGTCAGAAGTGTTTGAGCTTACTTCCCAAAAACCTCTGACTTGGGTGGCTGATAACGGGGGTAGCTCAAGCTCAATAAAATGGATTTTACACATTAACGCTTGAGAGGTTAAAATGTTAAAGGGTTCGTTTCCTGCCAACTCGGGAGAACAGCATGTGAACAGCAAAAAGCATGTGAACAGTGAAGCATCAACTCACTGATTGCTTGTCCAAGTCTCTCACAACCGAAAAGAGAACATGTGCACAAAGAACATCCTATTAACCGCATGTCAAAAGCCTTTAACCCTCAAAATGGGTAAACTCCCCACTGCAGCAAAGGTTCACCAGTCAAAGTTTTCCCCTTTGGGAAGATCCTTTTCCTATATAAAGACGCAACACACAGCCATGCAAGGACATACCAGATCAGTGGAGACTAGACCATACTCTCTGATCTTATCTTCTTCCTTGAGAACTTGCTCTATGCATGTTCCTTCTCTTCACTTCAAATAACACAACTCCACTTAGCATCAACATCCTAGACCGAATTCACTTTGGTCTCGGATCCTAAGTGAATAACAACAACAAACACTAGTGAACCTCTCTCTACGTCTTGCAAACGTAGGGGGACCCCACGACCTGCGTTAAGCTAACAGGAACCCTTGAAGCCTTTTAGTCTAACCAGTCCACTCACTATCCTTGGTCTCATATATGTTGTAACAACAACAACCCTTAAGATATGATGTTTTTAAAAAAAATAAGGATTTGTTGTTTCTTGACTGTAAGGGCAACTTTGAAAAGATGGTAGATCCTCCTAGTTTCATTTGTGGTTCTTCAGCTAAATGATACTATCATCATTTAACTTTTAGTGCTCAACACAAAGATATCAATTCCCATCATTTTGTGTGACAAATACCACATGGGTAGCAAATGTGATTGTACTTCTTGAATTACTCTTACATAAGTAACTTTGATAAAGCTACATCCTCACTTTCATTTACAACTTGAGACCATGTTGGAAGGTACTTTAATAAATGACAATTGTAAGCTAAATAATTTTGAGGTAGCTAAGTTTTGTTCATGACATAATATTTCATTATCTTCTCTAAAGAACATACAATAATGCTATTGATTTTCATAGCCTTTATTTTGTGCACCTCTTCCCCTACTTTAAACCACAACGTGAGCTTCTTAAAATTCAAAGTGATATAACTAAAGATCAATAACCACTCCAAACACATAACCCAACCACTGTCTCATAATTGTCAAAGGGAATGATTGGAATATATGTTTTAATATTTAAACCAAGTACCTTGCGTCATCCATTGAAATTCAAGGCTCTTGAGCATGTTGACCAACTTCTTATCTATAAATTTATTGTTGACCAAACATCAATAATCATATGTAATTGTCTAGTACATATTGCAGTATCATATTTCTCTCACTTCTGTTGTAAACAAGTGCTTGTTTTTGATGATTTACTTTTAGTAATTTTGGCTCTTCCACTTTCCATTTTCCTATCAGTACACTTTTTCATATATTTTCTTCGTGTTAGTACTTCTTAAATTTCTATTTAACTCACCATTTTATAAACTTAGCCACATCCTATGACCTAAAGTATTGTATTTCATAACCATTCACATTAAACCTCATTCCTTATAATTAGGTACTATGTTTGAATTTTATGGTGTTACCCACACAATCTCTCTAGCTCTCTAATTGGCCAAAAATTCCATAACCCTCCACTTTTCGCTCACTGAGTTTAACTTCAAGGTTTCCAAGGAAGCCTATGTCTTGTGTTCCATGGTTCCTAAGTAAACCATAATATGTGATCTAGACGTTAAAAAATAAGAATAGTTCTCATATCATGTTTTAAGCGTACAAGTCTAGCAGCAAAACGTATTGTGAATAAATAATTGACTTTTGAAATTCAAACTGTTGCACTCCTCGGAAAAGAACATCTATTGGTTTTGAGGCTGCTTATGAAGAACTGTTGTGAAGACTAGAAGAGCTGGTTATTGAAACTGTCGAAAGGCATGTCAACCAGCAGTTGTCAGAAAGCCAACAATTAGGATATGTTGGTTGTTTTATTATTTCAGTAGTTTGTAAATATTCCCTTGCAGTTCTGTTAACTCTTGGGAATCAATTCTGTTTAGCGAGTTAGATGTCACTTTCAAGGTGATGCAATAGTAGTTTCACACTTGAATAATACATCGTTCTGTACTTCAGAACAATCTTACTCACTCTGCACAATTCACCTGAAATCCTTTACTTGTGCCAAAAAATGAGTTGAGGCTATTGGTGATGAGGAGTTTCAAATTTGTACTTTTGACTATCAATTAATATGAATCCTTGATGACTTCATCTTTCCATTAATGTGTTTGTATTTGTGTGAATTAATCTATCTTATTTCTGTTACATAGTTATTGTTTTATTGATTCTGAAAACACAAAACAATTACCTTGAAACCTTCTGATCCTAACAAATGGTATCATAGCTAGATCTCAAAATTCGATTTAACAATCGATTTAGAAACAAATTCTAATCTCAATTCTCAACTGAATGACATTCATTGAGTTTGTGGTTAAATTACCGAGAATGTCACTGAGCTTGCAAAAGCAATCATACTTTGTTTTCCAATATCTGAAAAAGTCAGCAAACATGTCAATTCCTCATGATCCTCATAACATTGGATCATCCAGAAAACCAACCTCTGATGCTTGTTCACCATGAATACAATATATGGCAATGTCTGATGAGTCATTTTCTGTCACATCCCAACACTACATGTTGGAGATATGTGATGTGTGGACCTTATGTTCCTACTTCACCAAGCATTGAAATACCAAGGTACAAGTGCCTTAGGATCCCAGAATTTACTCTGAACAAGACTTCCAAAAATTAACTCAATGATAAAGCATTTGCTATGTTGGTTGTGGATTTGCCTAATGAGATCTATGTCAGATGGTTGCACTGCTCTAATGCAAAAGAGTTATGGGATGCCTTGAAGGAACATTTTGGTGGAACATCTAAGGTGATTGAAAAAAATAGGGAAATTTTGAAACAACAATATGAAACATTTGGGCATGTTAAGGGATAAACTCTAACACAAAATTTTGAGAGGTTTAATTGCTTGATTACTGAAGTAAAACTAGTTGATCAAACTTACTCAAATAATGCTTTAAATCATAGGTTTCTCATATCATTGACTTCGCTTCATGGTAAAGTCCTCACTTATGAGAGAGAAATTAACCAGAAAAAGACGCTCCAATCCTCTAGAAAAACTGATGATGAATACACCATTGGTAACACAACATTGTTGAGTCGGGAAACTTCAGCATCTAGCCTATGGAGTGATTAGAGTTATGATCATCACATAGACATAACTATTGGTTTCATTTCTGACTATTACTCACCTAATATGGCTTTTATTGTGAATGATGATGAAAGTGTTGTGCCTGATAATCCATCATTAATTTATGATGATCTTCAACACATAGATCCTGTTAACTTAGAGGAAATGGAAATACTACACTTCTAGTGTATTTAGACTTTCACGTTGTGAGGTAGACTGTCTAGCAGGTACTTCTTTATTAAGTTCGAAAGCCTGTGAGGGAATCCACAAAACTGGTAATTTAACAAATTTTGGGTATCTTTTAGGTTACACCTTGAGAAGTGTTGAGGGTCCTTAAGTTATCCTCTGAGTTTAGTATATCCAGATCCAAGTTCCATAATCCTGTTAACTTAGAGGAAATGGAAATACTACACTTCTAGTGTATTTAGACTTTCGCGTTGTGAGGTAAACTGTCTAGCAGACACTTCTTTATTAGAGTTCGAAAGCCCGTGAGGGAATCCACAAAACTGGTAATTTAACAAATTTTGGGTATCTTTTAGGTTACACCTTGAAAAGTATTGAGGGTCCTTAAGTTATCCTCTGAGTTTAGTATATCCAGATCCAAGTTCCACAATAATTCTATTACCGAGAGTAAGCTTGTCATTCATGTGTAGGATTCTGACCTAGGTAGTGCTTTTACCATCATTTAATCTCGTCTACAGCAACAGTAGTTCGGTCTTAGTCAATTTTAGGTAATTCCATAATTAATTGCATTAGGATTTTTCGAAACCCCCTTAAAACATAAAGATAATTAAAATCAAGTTAGTGTAGATAAGTAATCGAGTCTAGTATACGTTTTCAATAGAGTCTCGCGGGTTCGATATCCGGACTTACTTTAGCTATCCTAGTTTCGATATGTTCACTTGCCGGTTAGTAATTTAGTTTTCTTTATAGAGTATTACTTGGTGTCTAGTTTATGGTTAATTTAATTAGCATTAGTTAAACTACACTTAGCACATCTGTCGATATTTTTATAACATCATTTGATATTTTGTACAATGTATGGAAATCTTGTCATACAAACCAACTAGTAAGTATTTTTTTTTAACCCAAGAGTGAAGAAATATTAAATGGGAAACCTACTTTCCTATATTCTTCTAGAAAAAAAGTTTCAATAATGTATTTATGCTTGTTTAAAGGGGGAGGTATTGTGTCCTCGCAACAAGTAAAAGACTGTTACACATGCTTGCCATGTTCTATGGTACCATGCATCCAAGTATATCTTTGAGAGTAAATTGTCATTTTACTTTATTACTTTATGTGGTTTGAGCATATTTACCGCTTTAGTCCAATAGGTTTTTTTCGATCACTGTTCTGGTGGTTTATATTATTTATTTATTTTTTTGTTATTTTTGTCTAGTCTATTACCTCTATTCAAAAAAGTCAACTAAGTCAGAAGTATTTTAGACTTTTTATCTTTTTTGTTTACCAAAATTTTGATTTCTGTTTAATATTAAATAAATAGATAAAGTTTTTTTTTATTTTACCCACCCCACCCATTGCTCTCTATCTTTCTTTCTCTTTTTGCAACACCACCATGGCACCAGGACCACTTCCACCAAGCACTGCCATCACCATCTGCCACCACAACCACTACCACTACCAACATACCACCATCACCACTTGTCACCACCCACCACCCACACATCTTGTAGAGATTCTAGAATAAGAGGGAGAGAGAGAGAGTGTGTGTGTGTGTATGAGTGTGTCGTGAGCGAGGGTCGGAGAGAGTTTGAAAGAGAGTCAACAATAGAATGAAGGACTTCCGGCGGTGATTCCGTCATCAGACTGTCACGTTAATAACTTCACTCAAAGGCTTAAGCCACTACGACCAAGAATATGGTATTTTTTCATCCAATTGAGAGGTGGTGGTGACTCCGATGGACGATGGCGTTGATTGTAGGTTAGGGCTGAACTGGAATCGACGATGAATTTGTAGTAATTAGACTACCAAAGATGGTGGGGTGTTTTCACTCAAACCTCATAATGGCTAATGGTACCAAGTTTTAATATGTTGTACCTTAGTTAAAATAATCATACTCCTAACTTTATTGTCTTTTGTATCGATGAAGTTAGTAGGTTGGCGGAAATGACAAAAAAAATACAAACCACAAGGAAACAAATGCGGAAAAAAAACCTTTTGTACTAAAGTGACAAATGTGCCCAAACCACAATGACTAAATTGACAAATTTATTCTATTCATTATGTGCTATACTAAGGTTGTCCAAAAAGTTCGTGGATCAGAGCTTGCTCGTATTTAGCTTGCTCACTCGATATGACTTGGTTTAAAATTGAGCTGAATTAGCTGGTTTGGCTCTCTTGTTAGCTCGGTTTCGTTTGGCTCAAATTATTTTTCTTTTGGTACCTTTTATTTTTGTATAAATACAATACTTTACAAAAAATGGTTATTTTTAGGGTATGTAGGTGTGCAATTAGATATCTGTGACATATTTAAAGGTTGATTAAAATGGTATTGAAGTTCTATTGTGTTTTGTTAATATTTGAAACCTATTTTGTATGTGGTTAATCTTATTTTGACTTGAAATGTATTAGGTTTAACCTACATCGGCTATACTTCTCTTGTAATATTTTATTTTTATAATAGGTATATATCTTACAAACCCTCTGCATACAATCTCTATAACTATTTCTATTCGTGGTATTTTTTATATCTTTTTAAATCAAATTTTCTTTTCTTTCTTTTCCCACTCACCAAATAATGAAGAGAAAAGAAAGAGAACAAAATGTGAATTTATATATGAGAAATGAGTGACGAGTCTTACATATCAATCTCAATTATCCTCAGTTGCATGGTGTTAAATTAGATGAGAAACTTAGAATTTTCTTCAAATTATTGAGATGAGGTTGATATGGAGAATGAGATGTGAATTCTCAAAGAGTCATCATATATATTCATAAAATGGATATTTTACAACCTTAATTGTCTAGACGACTTGTTCTCGCATTCTTAAATAATTTTCTTTTTAAAGTGTATTATGTGTTACAAAAAACACACATGTAAAGTTATTAGAGTTGTACATTTGCAACAACAAAATAAAAGTTCCAAAATTTTCTATGAGGGATATATAAAGCCCAATTTTCTAGTAACATAGTAACAAGGTTCTTTTCTTTAAAATGCTACATACAAACATAGTAACACATACATAATACATGTGTTTTATTTTAAAACAAGTTATATTCTCTAAGATACATCCATATTTCCTAGTAGTGTATCTTTATTTCTTTACTACCTTCTCTTTGAAACTTACAGGCTCTAAATCTCATTTACAAGCATACGATACTTTAGTTTAGTTTTTCAAATTAGTAGGATCCGAATGATTATAATTGATAAACACTATCTTTTTCGTTGATGTTCTATTGCTCTAACCAATTAACAAAGTTATATAACCTTGGATCTTAATTGCTATAAACATCAAATTAAACATACAAAAATCTCTATACTAATAAATCAGAGTAAATTGTCATTTTAGTCCTTGAGGTTTGTCCAAATTTGTCATTTTAATCCAAATAGTTTTTTTTCTCCTCTGGGTCCCTGACTTTTCCATTTTATTGCCATTTTGATCACATACCCTAACTCCGTCCAAAAACTCCATTTTTAACCAGGGGTATTTTAGAGATTTTCAATTTAAATCTTTCCAGATGCCAGTTTGATCATTTTTTTTTCATTTCTAATTCGAAAACCCTTTGATTATTAAAAAAACATAAAACAAAATATTAATAATTAATTAACATATATACACACGCATAATTACACACACTCTCTCTCACTCTTCCCCTAACCTCCCCCTCTCTACCTCTACCTCTCTCTGCATCTCCTACCCAACACCACCATACACCACCACTCACAACCACAACCACCACCACTCACTACCGTTTTACAACCCCGCTCTCTCTCATGTCTTAGAACACAACCGGTGGTAGTGATGGCGTCTAGATTTGGGTTGTTGCACGTTTGATTTTTGGGTTTTGGTGGCGAATGATGTTGGTAATGGTTATGAACGACGGCTAGTGGTGGTGGAGTTGGTGATTGTAGCGGCTGCTGGTGGTGTTGTGGTGGTTGTAGTAGTGGAGTGGGGTTGGTAGGTTGCAATGGGGATGTTGGTGGTTGCAGAAAAGTCGTAAAGACTTTGAAAATGCACATAAAGAAATATATATAAATAAATATATTTTGTTTTACTTTTTAATTTAAAAAGGTTTTGGGTGTGTATATATATATATATACAAAAAAATTAGATTTTTATCTTGAGTGAATTTCAAATTTTGTCCTTTTTGTACTCATTTTCAAGCGGTGTCATTTGTCTTTAAAATTGACGAGTTTTATACTTTATGTTTTTAAATCTTGCACGTTATGTCCTTTGAGTCTAACCTAGTTAATTTTTTCTGTTAAATCTGATCACTCAAGGCCAGTTTAGTCTTTTACCCATTACTTTAAAATATGTTAATAAATAAAACAAAAACGAATTTAAAGTGTGTTTGTATGTTTAATTACACCACAAATCCTAGACTTTCTTTCAAACACTCATTAGATCTCCCATATTCAGTTTCAAATCGTGCACCCTTCCTTGCTCTAATCAGATTCCCATGGTTGAAGACTATTAAGATCATCATAAATTGCAACAGCAAAGCATCCACATTCTCACATGTAGCAACCCATTAATTCCACTCCATCTCAACCACCATCCACATTCTCAAATCTTGGCTCGATTTAAAATTCGAGCTCGAGCTGGGTCTGACTCGCCTCGGCTCGTTTACAGCCCTATGGGTTAGACCCAAAGGACATAACGTGCAAGATTTGAAAAACATAAAGTATAAAACTCGTCAATTTTAAAGACAAATGACACCGCTTGAAAATGAATATAAAGATAAAGGACAAAATTTGAAATTCACTATTTTTATCTTCTATATAAAAAGTAAATAAAAGTGAAAAGATGAAAAAGATCTGGATAAATATGGCAAATATCAAACTATATTTAGTGAACTGACCAAAATACCCTTGAGTTAACTGATATTTTTTGACAGAGTTAGTAAGCTGGATGAAAATGACAACAAAATGGAAAATTTAGGGAACCAGAGGAAAAAAAAAACTATTTAGACTAAAATGACAAATTTAAACAAAACTCAGGAACTAAAATGCCAATTTAGTAGATAAATCTAAAGCCGTCTCTAGTCCTTAACGAGACATTTGTTATAGTCAAGGCATGCGTTTTACAACCAAAATGTTGGAAGTTTAAGGAGGGAATGGGCATTTTAGGGTACTACCCTAGCCCCGAGCATTCCCGCATTGTCTTGTCAAATATACTTCAAAGTACCCTAAAACAACAAAATACTGGCCTCAGGTACACTAGAACCATAGACCAACTCTTTAAATCCACCTACCAAATCACACACATCCTATATCTTAAACTCTCCAATATCCCAACCCTCAACCCCTTACCCTAACGGCACATTGGAAGAGTAACCTGTCTGGCCTATCCGTGGGAGTGGCGGTGGGGTTACCGTGTGGGTTCGAACCCTAACAACCAACCCGTAAAGGTTCCCCATCCCCTCTAAATTTTACCGTTATGATGTATTTATCACAAAAAAATTAAAAATTGTTAAATAAATCTAAAGTCACCATTGACTTTTTTTTTTTTGATTGTTTTAAGAGAATTTCAGTTTCCAATAAACTACTACTCATAAAATAAATAAGAGGGCCTTTTCTCATTTATTGTTCATTAAAGTATTTCCAAGCTTTCCAAACTTCACCCTCTCTTCAACTTCATTTTATGTAAACCACAATCGGGTCAATCAAGAAACTACGATGAAGTTATATGTTCTTGTTAGTAAAAAGTTCATCTTACCCCGGATCTTCCCTTGGTTTAGCCGATGTGTGTGCATACATATCATTGTACACATTATTTCACCTCAGTAATAATAATATTTGTAATAGTAATTAAGCTGAATGTTAAATTTATCTATACAGTGATATTTTTGTTTGCAATCGATATATTCAAATTATATATAACTGAAAATAAAAATAAAATAATATTGATAGCAGTGACGAATACAGAATTTTCTTGTAGGGTGAGCACAATACGAATTGACTAAAAACAAGTTTGACAAAAAAAGAAATAACGAAAAAAATAATATTGTCCATTTAATATTTAAATATAATATAGAAATACTATATAAGTGGGTAAACATATGCTCCTTGTTTTTTCAATATTTTCATCACTAAATCTGATATCAACTTGTTCTTTTTACTAGTTCCCTGGTTGGTCAGACCGAATTTAAGACAATTGATAATATATATAAATATTACTTTAAAATAATAAACCAAATTAAGACTGTAGATATATTTTAAACTAAATGAGATAAACTAATAAAAATAAATATAAGTAAAGTTCTAGTAAAATATAAGGATTGCTTTAAGTTTTTTATTATATAAAAATAAATATAAGTAAAGTTCTAGTAAAATATAAGGATTGCTTTAAGTTTTTTATTATACTTGTCTCAAACAAGAGAAAGAAACAAGTATCTTATTTTTTATAGATATTCACGATATGTTTCCTATGGTAACTGAGTTCATGAATTATGGCCAACAAATAGTACGAGCTGCAAGGTATATTGGTCAAGGTTTCATGATTACCTTATCACACGCGAATCGTTTACCTGTAACTATACTCAGTTGATTTAATCCTTACTACATACTACATCAACATTTCAGAATAGAAATCAATCATTTTTTTTAGCTTTTCATTTTAGAATATTTATATCTTATATTATATTTTTTTTATTTACAACGATTCATAACGAATCGACCTGATCCAAATCATAATCTATATGGGATTTCCAAAAATATTAATTGAAAGTCGACCCCGAGGAATCGAAGAATTACAGATGAATTTACAAAAAGAATTTAATTCTGTAAATCGGAAACTTAACATTGCTATCACACGAATTGAAAAGCCTTATGGAAACCCCAATATTCTTGCAGAATCTATAGCTGGACAATTAAAAAATAGAGTTTCTTTTCGCAAAGCAATGAAAAAGGCTATAGAATTAACTGAACAAGCAGATACAAAAGGAATTCAAGTGCAAATTGCAGGACGCATCGACGGAAAAGAAATTACGCGTGTTGTAGTAGAGCTTTTTCTATGTAGCCATAATCATACTAAAATACCCTATGATATTTTATTATTTACACTTGTGCCATTATCTTCCTCACAAAACCCCCTTTCATCCCCTGTAATAATGTTCGCACATCTGACAAAAATATTCCAATGAACCTTTTCCCACCTATTCAACAAGGTTATTTCCAGTGGCTGGAGTACGGTGGGCACAGGCCCACCCTCCCGTACATGTAAATCCACCACTGATTGATAGCCGTTCAAAAAAAACATATATGATTTAAAAAAAAAAACTTAAGTATATTTGTGAAGCTACATATTCAGGTGTTGTTAATTGTATTATATTGTAATGTTTTGGATGTCGGTGTTCGAAATTCGATTTCAAAATTCGATTCAGATGCGAAAATTCGAAATTTGATTTGATTCGAGTTCGATTAAAATGTTTGAATTCAAGTTGATTCGTATTCGAGTCTAATAATCGAATACAAATTTATGATTTTCAATTCAATTCGAAATTCGAATTCAATTTATATAAATATTTTAATATATGTATACACACACACAAACATATATATATATATATACATATATATACATATACACGCACATATAACTTCTAAACTTTGCCAAAGTATGAACTGCATCCATAAGTGATAAGTTTACTTCATAACTTTACCAAACTTACTGACAAATAGCCCATACTACTTATTTCTAAATTTTTACCTAACTTAAATCGCTACCAGTAACCAACCCATCTTCTAAATTTTGATGTTTTGACATGTTAATAGTTAATTAAATTTTACAGATTATTGTTGAATATAACTAGTTTGTAGTAGTTTTAAAAAATGAAAGTAAAAATATTTATTGTTTAGGGTGGATTTGAATTAAGGGTGAGGTTTTAGAATAAACACTAGTGTATTTGTGAACTGAGTGAACAAAACATGGTCATTGATTTCAAATTGGTTGCTCTAAACATCAATTAATTAAGGTATATAACCTTGGTCCTTGAACAATTAAACATACAATTATCAGTTCTTGTACTCAACTACATTTATTATGTTACAATTGCGTTACTTAACAAGTTGTGCAAATACACTAACACTAGAATAGAAATACAATCAATATACTCATAAATATAAAATAGGACTACATCATATATATAAAAATACATAAGATCGAAACTATACATGTCCCTTCTAAAAGTACGGACATGAATATTGATCAAAGCTAATTAGATGCCCATGTTTAAAAGACCCTATTACTGCAAGGCACTCTCTACAAAATCTAGTAAATGGATCTATCCTCATGAATGGGGGGAAGAACAGCCAAAAGCTGGTAATAATCACAAAAGCCAATGTAAATGCCGGGATACAACAGGTGGGGGTTGGAACCGTGGACCCATGGTTTTCTTGACCACGATCTCGGTTCCAACCCACACCCCTTGAAGGACAAAAAACCAAGTTACTTCCCATGTCGGGTTCAACCGGCCAAGGTAGTAAAATATCATCTCATGCATGATCCCAGACACGAGAAATGTTGCGAAAACCGCAGGCACGGACACCCATCTTTCGGGAACCAGATGGCTAAATATTGCACGAGATGGATGGTAGACTGTAGGGCGTAGTATGCTAGACACCATAAGGTTCCATCTTTTCCCCCAAAAGTTTTGGACTGATGTCGCGTGGTGGGGCTGGTCGAACTGTGGTTCGAGCTCAGCCCCAACCACAATCCGAGCGAAAGAGGCTGCTAAAGCTAGCAACAACTCGAGTGCGAAGAAGATGTAATAAGCATAAATTAATGTTGTGAATAAAGGGTGGAACTTTTCTTTATAACTATAGGCTTTAAGTGTGATGAAAAGGAGAAAAACCCTAGGGGCATAATCTTTGGGTGATCTTTGAGGGATTTTTGTGATTTGGTGAGATGGGTTTGGTTGATTTTTTATGATCTTGATGGGCAGGCATGCAGTGGTTATGAAATGGGATAAAGGGAGGGTTGGGTGTGAAGATAAGGGGCCTTGACCAAAGGCATAAAGAATGAGCTTGAAGCTTCCAAGCCATGACATGAAGAAGAAAGTTAAACCACAATGGAACATACTATGGAGGTTTAAGGGGAGATACAAGAAGAGAAGTATGACAGGAAATACAACCAAGAATCGAGTTTTACCTTGTGCAATAAACATGCCACTAGTGTAGCAATATAGGAGAGATGCTAAAGCTATACTCCAATCTAAAATTAGATTGTATGTTTCACCCTCCATCTCTCTCTGTCTCTCTCTCTCTCTCTCTCACTAATGTCTATATTTTGGTTCTCAGTTATCACTACCAGATGAAGTTACAATGAATACAACGAGGCTTATATATACCAAAAAAAGAAAAAAGACATATATACTATATAATAATATGAATTTAAATTTAAATCTAAATATTAATAAAAGACTACGATTAATGCCACATGTCAATTTCCCCTTCAACCTTACAATAGTACTTTTAATTTTATTTAAAAATATTTTCTTATCCTAATCCTTATTATTTATTATTATCATTATCTATAAGTCTCTCGATTTTAGTTTTAATCCAATTCCTCCTTCAACTTTAAAAGTTTTCTTATATTTCATTTTAATTTTAATAATCAATACATTAATAGTATATGGATATCTTTAATTCTTATTTTTTATCTTTAAATTTAAATTATTATTATTACTATATGTTTAAAGAAAGAGTTAAATATTGCGTTTAATCACTAAGTAGAATATTAAATTTAGCATTTTAAAATAATATTTAGTAAAATTTAAATTTAGCATTTTAAAATATTATTTAGTAAAAATATACAAAAATTAGTTAAATAATAGAATAATAAAAAAACAAAAAATTAAAAAGTGTTAAACTAAAACAGCAACTATATAAAACGTCAAAAAGAATAATTAAAGGAAAAAAGGCTACATGACCCTAAAAAAAGCTACCAAAACTAAAAAACGAAAAGTAAAAAAAAATTAAAAGTAAAAATATGAATAATAATAATAATTATTCTTAATAATAACAATATCACTAATCTAATATTTATCCTTATCTTTAAATATAAATTATTATTATATTTTAAAAGAAAGAGCTTTTTACGATAAATAAGATCAATTATCTACGTGTTGTGTTTTTATTGATGTAACCGTTTTTTATTTCTAGCGGTTGATTTTGTGTAGTATTTTGTTAGTTCTAATATTTAAAAAAAAAAATAGTTTGTGTAGTGATTGGTACACTTAGATCTAGGTTTAAGTCCTACAAAACATTTATCGAGTCTACCACTTTCACACTTTTCTTTTTTCCATTACTATTTTCCCTTTTATTATGACTTTATTTGATTTTTAAATATTTTTTCTTTCATCTATTTACTTGTTTTTTTCTTTGCTTATCTTTTAATTTTTTTTCTTTGTAAACCAACGAGGTTTAGTAATTTTCTCATTCATATAAAATTTGGAAGTTATGGATTATATGTATACTTTGTCTCCCTGTATATAAAATGTTTTTATACAAAAAATCTCTTTATCAATGTGTTTCTCTCTCTCTGATGCAATGTCATCATTAGTTTTTCGTCAATCTCTCCTATTAAATAGTTAATTAAATAAGAATACCAAATCAAAATATTTCTTTTTCTCACTCCTGTTAAATAACAAAATCAAGTCATATTTTTTTGTTTCTCTGTTATTTATTTAATAATTCTTTTTTCAGCTATTTCCTTTATTATACTCGCTTATTGATAACTAAGTAATTTAATATTTTAATGATCCAACTTCAAATAGTTAATATTTTTTTACCTATTTCCTTTATTATTTCTACTTATTAATAATTAATAACTATTTAATATAATATTTTAATGATCCAATCATGTGTACTGCATGTGTTTTAACCTAATAATAAACAAAACAAAGTAAAACGTTATAATAAGTAATAGTATTTCAAAATTCATTTTAAAGACATGTTTTGACAATTGCATGTGTTACCGGTTAAATTATATCTTATGTGTAATATACGGTTTTATTCAACATATGGAATATACTGAATTTTTTAGAAACATAAATATTTTATTAATTCATATATAAAGTTATGTTTATTCGACTCGTGTAACACACGAGGTTTTAACATAGTTATATAATATATGTGTATATACACACAAATATAATAAATTGTGGGTAAATTGTTTTATGTTGGGGCAAACTTTTTGGAGGTATTATATATTGTGATTTTTCTTTTCATGTTTATTATATTATATTAGAATGACTAAATACAACCTCTAAATCTAATCTGAATACACTGATATCTACTATAGTACCAGAAATCTCAACCGCTTGAGCAATAATACATTATTATAACTAAATTTTGGTATTTGAAAATAAAGAAAGCATCCTTTAAATTATGATATTTAAAAAATGTTACCAAGTGTTTTTCTTTTTCCGGTCTTATTTCATAGATTATTAAAATTTGAAAAGAAAATATATTACCTATCTTTACAAATACCATGGCGGGGAACAGTGGTCTTTACAAATACCATGGCGGGGAACAGTGGTAGAATAGTTATACCCTCTACTACAACCTTATTTTTTTTAAAATCATAATGGCCTTTTTTTTACAGAATAGTTGTCGTTACTTTTAGTGTTGTCTCTTAAATTGCATAATTGATTTGATTTGATTTGATTTCGTTTTGGTTTCAATCTAATATTGGTACCTTTTTTTGCAACATTGATATAGTAAACAACCATTATTGTAAATCCAATTAGATTTGCGTGCGATCAACATGTTCTTTTACGAAATTAGTAAATTGTTCACCAACAAAGCTGATAGGCTGCTTGACTACTCTCAGTTGATGATTATTGGTATGGCATTGTACATCACAGTCGCACCATGATGGCAGTTATTTTAGACTATTATGGTTTTCAATTTGGTTTCGACCGATGATGATTTGTCGACATCCTTCATGCAATAATTGTCATTGATTGAGGTATATACATGTGATTTTGTGTGTATTATTAGTACGGCAACTAATATGGTTGTATTAAATTGGTTGCAAAGGACCACCAGTTTCTATCAACTTGTTAACTGGTGTACTTAGACCTAAAAACGATCAATCCCTGCATTGCCGGA
This sequence comes from Scalesia atractyloides, assembly GCA_947069175.1. Lineage (NCBI taxonomy): Eukaryota > Viridiplantae > Streptophyta > Magnoliopsida > Asterales > Asteraceae > Scalesia > Scalesia atractyloides. Next base: position 11,142,763 of record CAMTDV010000006.1, on the reverse strand, counting down.
TGTTAGAAAATGGTTGTGTTTTATTCTTGCCGACGATTTTCTTTGCCAAAACTGTGATGATCAGCTTAGGTTTTTCTTTGTTGTCAATTTATTTTGCCAACAGTGAGATAAACAAAGTAAATTGATTCAATACAATACGTTGTTTGTTGTGGTAAACTATTTTCCGAAGGTTGGCCTAGCCCTATATTTTTTTAGCCCTAAATCTTGATCACTTTGATTTGGTTTCCAAAGTATCTGTTTGTAAAAAGTGTCTTGTTGTCGATGGATTTTCACATCCCTTTTATCTGATTGTAGGCTGTATAAGAAACATATCAGTTTTTCCTGCCCATGCTGTCATATGGGTTTGTTGCAAATAATCATCACATAAAGTTGAAAGTTGGTTAAGTTAAAATATCCCTTCGAGTGGATTAATTAGGGTTGTGTTTCGTTTTAAATGAGTCAAATTAATATAGCTAATATGGAAACAAGTTGAATGGGTCTAACTGCTTAAGTCCGTCCGAAGTCTATACTTAATGCATATGACCACTTAGGTTGTTCATAGAATTTGTAGTCCGTAATTACAGTTATACATTAGCTATTTGTTAAAAAACATGGACATAAAGTGTGCGCGGATCATTCCTTGGCATGGCCCCCGTTAACTGTGGCTTGCTGTTCGTTTTGGACTGTTGTCTCATTTCCCTTTAAAACACGTCATCCATCATCTCTTCTAACAATATTGTTTTAGTGTGTAGTGTGAGTGTGAGGGTCATATAGTTCTTTTACATAGTCCCGGAAGCAAAGGGTATATGCCTCCAACTTCAAGTCTTCACATTGTGTGTATAGGCTGTGCTAACAAAAGCAACAAAGCCGATGCTTAAAAAAGTCGCACAAAAGCAGCTAAGCCGGTGCTTAGGAGGTACTAGCGAGAGCATAAAAAGTCGGGATTACTGTAACATGAGTATGCGCACTTATTCCTTTTTGGTGAAAGTTGTTCTAGTATACTACATATTCTACACAGTTTTTGGTTCTCTACACGCACACGTCTCCCATTGCAACGCGCGAGGGGAATCCTACTAGTTAATCAACAATTATCATGTAGGACTATATGTACATCAATTGTGTTTTCTACAAAAATTGTACACATGTTTATTTTTAAACCACAACGAATCTATTTTAGGCATAAAGCCTCATATATCCACACCCTGTCATCTTTGTTCGTATCTTTGGCTCTCAAGAGTTTCGATCTTTTTTTCTAAAAGCTAAAATACTCCTTGTAATTTTGATTGGTGAGCTTCTCTTTCAGTTGTCAAAACTCAATTTAAAAACGATCACATTAGTTCATTTTTGTTTGAACTTATGTGACATTTTTTATGATTATCAACCATCCAAATTTTAGCTAAAGACGATAAATGATAATTTAAAGACCGACAATAACATGTGTGATTATAAAAACAAGATTGAAAGAAACAATGAGGAAATTATGATAACGTGTAATAGATAATGTTGGTTTTGCGATGAAGATAAACTTGAAGTTTCTTTCAATATATGTCCTAAAAATTGTAAAAGACTATGGTGGAGAAAAACACTTCCATACTCTTCCTTTGATAGATACATTATGAAACTTAAAAAGGAAAAAGAGTGCAATTAACCACTCTTGGTTAAGGTATAATGAATTGTAGCATGAATTTTGAGATTTTTTTTATAATAATTATTTATCCAATATTAAATCAAAACAATCAAGATAGTTTAGGATGTAAATCATCATATTTTTAGATAAAAGTGAGTTATGGGTTTGTGGATTCAATAATTAAAATTAAAACATATGAGAGAAAAATAAAGTGACACCCTCCACAAAATTCATACAAACATGAAACATAAGCCATATGTATTTGTTTATGTATGTTTGGTAGCATGTCAAATGCAGAAAATTTAAATAGTTTAAGCAAGTTCAGCAAGATACCTGAACTAAAGCTGTTTATGAAAGCGAATGTCCGGAAAAAAAATTATCTTTTTGAACATAATAAAGGGTATATTTAATTAAAAATTTAAATCCTAAAACTAGCATAAATCGTTTGGTGATAATCTCTTTTACCACTAAACCTGACTTGCTAACATGATTTAACGACGAATTTGTTTCATTCGCCATTTGATTGATGTATTCCTTCATTATACATTTTGAAAGTGGAAGAAAGAATGTACATTCATCTAGTTTGAGTTTCAGTAATTTCTTGTCATTGTTAGTCGTTAGAAGAAATCAAGCGTTACAAATTAGAACCAGGGCCAGCTTTCAGCATGGGCTAGGAGGGTAATGGCCCAAGGCCTGGTCTCCTCGAAAGCTTGAAGTTTTTTTTTTTAAATCTTTTATATACTTATATACATACACACACATTGTAACTTGTGGGCCTATTATGATCCAATTTTTCTACAACAACTAAACCCATGTAATAAAGGCCCAAATTGTTTAAAACTTTAAACCCCATAAAAATAAAAGCCCAACCCAATTCTTGAAATTTAAACATACTTAAAAAGGATTGTGAGCCTAGGGTGATGAGAAGTGGGAATTTTAACAAAAGGACGCAAGGAACACATGAGAAGAAATCTAATGTAATCTAAATATTAATAAAAGACTTCAATTAATATCACATGTCAATCTCTTCTTCAATCTTAAAATTTTATTTAAAAATATTTTTTTTATTCTTATTATTATTTATTATAAATTTTGTCAATTTTAGTTTTAATATTATCTAATCTAATCTAAACTCTAACAAACTATTCTAACAAATACGACATGGCCATTCCTCATGCTATCTAAATATTATATTAATTAAATTCCATTTTTATTTTTAAAATACTTTATAGGATAATTAATTAAAAATATTATTTGGGTAACTACTATAATATATATTACTACAAATAACTTCTATTTTGTTTAATCATTATTATATTTTACTACAATTACCACATGGCAATTTTGCGTTCTATTTTGTTATCAATAACAAATAATTTTTTTGAATGATTAACAAATAAATATGTTTTACTACAATAAAATATATTCAACAATATAAATAACGATTAAACATAATAAAATATAGTTATGTCGTACATGTTTTAGATTTATATTGTTATAGATATTTTTTAATAAACTTACAATATTATAGAATAATTAATTAATAATTAATACATTAAATTAAAATATATTATTAAAGTAGAACAACTTTGGGTTTTTTTTTCTAAATTTTGACATGATTTTGTGTTGGATTTTGGATACTTAAAACTTTATTGTTGATTCAAATATGTTGTAGATTTTTCAATGTATTTAATGAAAATTATTTCATTACTTCGTTACCTCAATAGAAGTGTAAAAATAATTAAAAAGTTTCCTAAAAAAATTGATGACTGCGACAAACACTTTACAAGGGGGTTGGGTGTTAATTACCGTGAGTAAAAAATTACAAGCTTTGTGGAATGACTATCATGTATGTCTAAGTGTCTTATTTACAAATAAACTCTTTTTATTATTTAACTTGTGTATACACGGGAGTATAACCTAGTAAAGTAATAAAGTAACTGTCGACGCAAGCAACAACAACAATGATCAACCGAAATTAGGGGTTTTGGGGCTGTAAATGACCGGAATTGAGGGATATTTAAATGTTTTATTTAGGTTGGTGTCATGTACTCATAGCTCAATAGTCAATACTCGTGTTGATTTTGACTCCTAAAGGATAAAGACTAGAGTGATTGAGTGATTTCCTTAAGTTTGAGTTACTCATGTTGATATTGATAATGTGGATGCTAACGTGGATGATGATGGTGATATTAATGATAATGATAATGAAGCTAACGTGGATGAAGATGATGTTGATGCTAATGTTCATCCTGATATTGATATTTTAGATCCTAGAACTTGGGGAAAGGACTTAATCTTAACATGATCATTGATTTGATTAAGAAAGGTCTAAAACGAGATTTAACTATTAATAAGTGTCATGTGTATAAACTTGGAAGGCAATTTTCTAAAATTGTGTATACTAAAATCCTACCAAATAAGGAGATTGTGTTAGAGAATGGCTAGTGTATTAGAAAGAGTTTGAGAAACTATTTTATTTTTGTTGTAAACTTTTAAGACAAAGGCATCCTAAAGGGACGTAGGATAGTGAAGGTTTTGAGGATTGAAAACACGCTACTAAAATACTTAAAAGCATGAAGTTAACTTTTAACATCTAAAGAATATAAGTCAATAGTTTGAAATGCATGAAAGGCAAGAGTGCAATGAAACAATTCACAAAGTAGCGTACGAACAATTTAAAAAAAAAGAGAGATTATTGGAAACAAAATATTTTAAGGATTATTGCACTTGTGAAATTTCTTGCTATACATGGTTTAGCATTTCACAGATCAAATGAGAAGCTGTATAAAAAAGTAATAGATTTTTCTTGGATTTATTGAAATGTCGGAAGAGTTTGACCCAGTTATGAAAGAACACATGCGTCATATCATGAAATAAAACCCACATACATTATCTTAGGCACAACATCCATCATGAGTTAAAACTATTGCTAACTCATAAAGGTAAACAAGATATCATCATATAGATAAATAAGCAAAGTATTATTCCACCTTGCTTGATTTAATATCGGTCACTAATCTATGCTTTCCCATTTTACCCAAAAGTAATATAGAACCTTTCCCGCATATTTCGACTTGAGAACCATTCCAGAATTTAACTTTGCCATCAACGCGCTTATTTAATACAGAGAAAAAAGACATATTACCCGTCATATGGTTGCTCGCACCATGATCAAAATACCACAAGTCTTTTTCTTCCAAACTGTTGTTGTAAATTTTTTTGGAATGACCTTTTCTTCATTCAAGTAAATAGCTTCTTGAACATCATGCACCATAAACAAAGAAGGATCAATTTTTTTCGCATCGATCAAGTTTGCTTGTTTATCTTTCTTTCGATCTAGACACCTCGAAACAAAGTGACCAAACTTGCCACACCGAAAACATTGAACCTTTGAATAATCCTTTTTGCCTTGTTGTTAATCCCCTTCGTTAGACCCGTCTTGTGACCCATTGTTTTGACCAGATTGTTCATTGACTTGCACGCTAAGGAATCCTTTAAGTCGAAATTACCAACAAAGAATGTTTAAAAGAAAAGCAAATGAAAATGTCACAAAATAGCAATGCAAATCTATAGTAGAACCTCTATAATTTAATACTCAATAAACTAATAACCTCAATAAAATTAATAATTTGTCCGGTCTCAACTTGGGACCAGTACAAAATTGGACCCCAATCAATAAAATAATAAAATAATAATTTTTTTTGAAATCTCAATGTAAATATATTGGTCCCAACGAAACTATAAATTAATAATTACTAAAATATTCCAAAATTCTAGGATTGTCTAGTAAAAATTGAATCTGCAGTTACTTGTTTTTTTGACGGTCCTTGTTTGTGTTTTATTCAAATAGGTAAAGTGAACGGACATGAAAATTGTATCGATACACAACTCTTTAAATTAATAATTAATTAATTTATCGATATAATAATATCTCGTTAAATTAATAAAATATCCCAGTTCCAACATTATTAATTTATAAAGATTTTACTGTATAGTAAACATTAGGGATAGTTTACTTCCAATAGTGTCCATAATACAGTTTAATATGTCATATGGGGCCTCAAGTTAAAACTTATACTTCTAACTAGAAAAACCATCCTTGCGTTGCGACGAGGGACTTAAAACCATGTCTGTTAGCAATGCCACATAATCATAAATAGGGATGATCATTTGGTATCGGGTACCGGTACCAAATCGTATCGGGTATATTCGGAACCGTACCGATACCCACTTTTCCGTTTTTCGGTACCGTTACTGGTACGGTACCGGTATTTACGAGTACAACACCGGTAAGTACCAGTACCGAACCGGTATATTCGGTACTGGTACCCATTTTTTCCGTTTTTCAGTACCGATACTACCGGTTCGGTACCGAACAGGTACCGTGCTCATCCCTAAGCATAAATAACCATCAAAATCCGGAAAAAAACGCTTATATAAAACCAATAAAAAAACTAAAAGAAAATCCATTTTTCTATTAACATTCATATATCTATACACATAAGATAACGCCTCCAAAAGAAGCTTGAAGCTTCCAACTTGTACCATACAAACACAATATGCCAGAAAAATAAAGAAAACATGACGTACAAGCAACGTTGCACAACAATGTTGTAAATTATAGTATTATATAATTATATAATATATAATTATATAATGGTTCTCAGTAATTGATCTCTATTCAATTAAATGCTACAGTGGGTTTTTAGTAGGGGTGCAAAGAGCCGACTACAAAAAAAAAAGCTCAAAAAGAACCGAGCTTAAATGAGCTCGAGCCCTAAAAACAAGCTCGCTTAGGAAATGAGCTCGAGCCAACTATTTATATAATTTAAATTAGATTATTATATATACATTTAATTTAAATATAACATTATTTTATGTTAATAGTGAATCAATATTTAAGAAATTTATAATTTAGTACTCAGTGTGATAATAATATGAACCTTTGAAGTAATGCTTGATATGTTAATAAAATTTGCACCATGTTCAGGTGCAACAGCTTTAGCAAGCATCGTTTTACCAATACCAGGGGGTTCAAAAAACAAACTGGTGGGGGCCACTAGTGGGGAACCGCTCGTTGTAATGGAGTCGACAGTATACAACATTGTATTAGTTTTCTGTTAGTTTATCAATCGTTTCCTCATAGTATTCCAAATTCTTTTATGTGACAGAGTGGAACATGTTCACGTTATGGTATTACTAATTAACTAATTATGGTATTACTAATTAACTAATTATTTTAAGTGATTCATAAACCTAACATGAACACATTTTAGCTAAATCTATTTTTGTACACTCATAAAAAAAAGACAGTTTAAATCAAACAATTCAATAGTCAATGAGTCAAAATTATCACCTCCGATTGCTTAAGCTAGTGAACCACAACCATGAGTTCTAAATTAAATAAAAAGTAACAGCAACACAAAGTAAAGAAACACTAAGAAAACCACAACTCTTCCAATATTCAGTAAATTTAATAAAATGTAGATAATTAGCAGATAAGTTCCAATTGTTTTCTAATATTCTTTAACATGTCAAAGATTCGGAAAATAACTCATTCAATTATTTAATTTAAATGATCAATTTAACATAATCTCTGATAATATAAAACACCTCAATTTGTAACGATGCGATTTCACGTTCAGTACCTACAGTTGCAATGTATCAAGCTTGATCAAGTGAAAAAAAAAACAATAATGTTCGAAATAAATTTTTATAAAATATGAAAAACTGGAATCAAACTATAAGATATAGAAGTGGGTAAATATCATAGTCATTATGGGAGTAATTAGTAGGGTGCCCGCGCGATGTGGCGGGGACGACACTTTGCATTGCGGCACTCGTTTCTGGAAGTTTTTTTATTCGTATAATATCTATATAACATTATTGTGGTGGATAATGTCATAAGTGTCACACATGTTTAGGAATTGTTAAATTTAGAATTTAAATTATCAAGTACATCAAGAAAAATTGGTGTAATAAAGTATCACACGAATAAGAAAAAATAAGTCTTAAACATAATTAAAAGTTATATAAAGTAGCACACGAATAAGGAAAGATAAGTCTTAAATATAAATGTTGAAAACTAAAAGCTCAAGTGTCAAGTACTTTCAATCATGAGGTTAAAAATTTATTAATCATACGGCTTAAACATCTCAAGGATCTCATCCGTATTGTCATACCACCATTTCTCATCATCTTGTATCTCTTTCTGTTTGCTTGTTACATCTTTTGGAAGATGATTTTCTTCTTTGATATCCTCTTTAATTGATATATCAGTAGTAGTGGAGTAGTTTGGGGAACTGAAAGAAATGTTAATGGTAAGAAAAAATGATTTGGCTTAGACTTTTGGTTACATATGTTATTGTTAAATTATAAGGTATAATTTTATTCTTTAAAGTTCATAACTTTTTTTTAAATTTCCACATAGTACTCATCCAATAAGCTTTAAGTTTAAAATTTTTGTTTTTATAAAAATAGAAAATATTATTTGACTCGTAATTACGTTTTAGACCTGTAACTTGAATTGTTAAATTTCGTGTTTTTACAGGTACAAAAAATTTACATTTTTTAAAAATTCAAGAACTGTTTTTATAAAATAATAGGATGTTAAGAGTTATATCTTTATAACTTAATATCATACTAAGTTCAGATTTTTAGTTCCTAACTAATCTTATCTATATGAGTTAGATTTTAACTTATAATCCCTAAAAATATGCAACACCATCTACTATGTATCTACTCAAGTTGGTAAAGAATTCTTTTGAAACTGACTAATATTATCTATAACAATATAGTTGAACTTATTGTAACGCCCGGTTTTTTCATACTTTCCATATTTAGAAAGCTCGTATTGTATTTCTATTTTTGGAAACTTTGTAAACTTGTATTCGTTCTTCATTGTAACCATTGTAATCCGAGACTTAAATCATAATGAAAACTCGTATTTTATTCAATCCATGTTATATACATATTCTTACATTCAAACATATGACACAAAATTCGTGATACTTGTAAACGTGTGACAAACTTGCAAATACGTGACAATCATACTTCATACGAGACTTATACGTGATGTTTATACTTAATAATATTCATTTTATACCAATGTAAACCTTAGAGCATGTATCGTATGCCTAAAAGTTTTAAAATGGTCCTAAAACACGTATTATGTAACAACTAGACAAGGCCCAATCAACAAAATAAAAAAAAAATAAAAAAAAGTTGGTTTTCTGCCCGGCCCTTGCGGACCGCATGGCTAAATCCATACGGGTCCGTATGGACCTCTGGGCGGGCAGACTCTTCAAACAGCCGCGCTTTTGCACAGATCCACACCACATAACCTCACCCAATCACCTCTAAACCACCTTTAATCACCTCCCAACCACCCTAACTCAATCCCCTATAAAACCTATGTCCTCTCCACACATTTTACACTTTGCAAACTTTCTTGAATCCTCTCAAACACTCCTCTATCTGCTAGAAATCAAGAACATAGGCAGATTCATCCATCTTCACAAAAGTGAGCATAACTTGCTCATTTCTTAGTCTTTTCTCTTGATTCTTCTTTCATAACACTTGGATTAACCTTAGGTTTGATTCCACGGATTCTCCTTGGAGAATCCAGACCTGGAAATTCACCGAAGAGGCTTCAAACTTTCTGTTATGAACAAAATCTCCTTAAACTTATGTTTTACCTCAAACAACCTTGAGTTCTTATACTCCTAACCAAGTTTATGGTTAGTGAGCCAAACCAAGCTTGTTCTACATGAAATATGGGCTGTTCTAACACCCTAAACTTTCTGTTTTACATGAGCTTTAGGCTCACAAGTGTTGCCAAGTCTTAAACTTGAAGCTAGTGTACCTACAAGGTTAACTCGGGCTATCCTACATCCAAGTCCACACAACACTTGATGTTTTCTCATTCCATCCTAAATAGCTTGCTAGTTAAAAGTGACACAACCCCGTCTAGCCATCGACTTGTGTCGACGCCGGCTCACCGGGTTGTAGATTACTTGGCTACTTAGTATAGTGATAACATGTAATTTCATTCCATTTATTATTCTTGTTCTTGACCCTCCTTGTTGTCTATGACAACTTGTGTAGTGGTGAACTTACATGAGGTTCCTAAATGGAAGATTTATCTTCCTACCTCCTACATGACTTATATGACATCCTTGAAAGACTTATGATATAATGTACATATATAACTATATAATATACTTAAAACCGAAACCTTGATAATGACTAAATAATCATGTGTCAAGTTACTAAGTTTAATCACTAAAGTGCTTAGTTCCTCGTTTCGATTCTAATAGGTGTTATAACCTATGAAATCACATAAACCCTAACGGGTTCTCATAGTGTCAAAACGAGTGCTAGATCGTAGTGGATATTTTCGTATACGATATTTTTTTATGCTCTATTCCAAATTCTGAATCTTCCATCAACATCCAATACTCACACCTACGTTTTCCTCTTGTAGGATAACTCGGTGTTCCCTCTACAACCAAACAACTCTTCACGGAATCGTCAATTCGGAAAGCTCGCAAAACCGTGAGTATACTTGAACCCCCCTTTCTTTTACCACTCTTTGGGGTGTAACATGTTTATCAATGAAACTTACACATAAACTTTATACTTAATCGCACAAACATTCCTTATACATGCATGCATTACTTGACTACTTGATACATTGAACTTGGGTTTATACTTTATGTGTTAAACATATCGTTAACTTCGTACGAGCCTATCCTTGACATATATAGCGCTATAGGATTAATGCACCGCCTGTGAACGTTGGGTTATGTTAAGAGCTTATTGCGTTTCAATCTTTGGTTTGACTACGTTAGACATATGCCAACTTTAATGTTTATCTTGTTTCAATAGCTTGCCATGTGGAATCGTTTCAACTCTTTTTATGCTATGTACATCTGAAAACTAGTATACTCGCCTTTGCTTTTGCATTGAACTTTATTTTAACATGTTACAGGTTGATGCTATGAAATTAAAGTAGCGATGACGCTAGATACACATATAGACGTTTTAGGTTTATTTATGTTGTATCAAATTTTGTCCTTGCTTAACGTTATTTGATATTCCTTGTATTGTAATGACGATTTATCTATGAAATGAAATTCGGATTTAAATTATTATTTTCACCATTATTGTTGTTAGCAATGAGCAATTTTTTTCGTCCCGCCTCGATGTTTCCGCCATCGGTTGGGGTGTGACAGATTGGTATCAGAGCCATAACTATAGGGAATTAGGTAGAATTGCCATGTTCGACCTAGTCTATAGTTTAAGCGTCCCATTTTTGACCATTCTTATATCATGCTTAAAACTTTATTCTTCCTACATTGCTTCTTCCTTTCTTTTGATCTTAAATCTTACATAAAGTCTTTCCTAAGACATTTACACAATACACTTTGAAGACTTGAAGACACTCGTGATGCAAACGAGGTGATTTGCACCAAGATAGGCCCAATGACTTACAATTTTTGACGAAATCCCTCATTCCGCGTATTCGATTTTTCACGAAGTTACACCATCAAGTTAGGAATGACATCTACATCTTGATGGAAAACTTCCCATTCAAACTCTAGTGGAACCTCTTCAAAGTGTCGAAATTAGTTTGACCCGACGAGTATCAACCACACTTAGGGTACGAAATCGTCAAGTTAGGGGTGAAAGTCGCACCTTGCCGATTAAGTCCCGTTCCTCGATTTTCAATCTCGCCAAAGTCTCGAATTTTTGATCGACTAGGGACATGTAGTAACTGGAAGGGTAAAATACCGTTAATCGCTTCTCAATGAGAGTATTTTACCTATTAGGCCAAAGCATGTTCCCTAACTCGAGAGATCTTACGAATCACTTTGGATTAGTCATCGTTTCTCTACCCGAAACATTTAAATGCTTTATTGAGCCAATCTTTTATGTTATCTCAATTTTTATGTGATTTTATACTTGTTACCTCATTCGTTTCAAAACCGTTACACAATTCGCACGTCTCTCGCAATCAAAAACAATAATAATCCTGGTGAACAAACTAAATTTATACTCTTTATACGCATTCATACGTGATGTTATACATGTCAATACTTAATGAATACATGCAAACTATGTGAATCATACGTGAACATACCCATGCTTATACAAGCAAAACTTATTTCTACATTATGATCAAGTCTCATCCTTTTCCTTTCTATTTCAACCCTAGATGTCTTCTCCAAGCTCATCAAAGAAATCCAAGGGTTCCAAGAAGGGTTCCAACAACAATGGGGACTCTATATTAAAGCAGGAACTCATAGGCTTAATCACAGAGCAGATGGCCGAGCAGATGGCTAAAATTATCCCCGGCATCGTTAGCCAAATTCAATCCATCCATGACACCCCCAAATCCTCTGTCGATTCCAAGGTGGAAACACCTAAAGCATCGTTCCAATTCAAGTAGTTCATGGCCTGTAAGCCTCTGGAGTTTACCGGTGAGGATGGAGCTACATCCATGAGAATTGGTTCGATGCGATCCAACTTACCTTCCTGCAAAGTGGTTGCCCCGATGAACTCCGAACCCTAAACGCCACGGGAGTCTTTCGCAAGAGAGCCCTCGAATGGTGGAACACTGAGAGGAACAAACGAGGTAATGAAGTAGCCCACGCTTTACCTTGGGACGAGCTTAAGCAGCTCATGAAGGACCATTTCTGCCCCCCACATGAGACCTAAAAGTTGGAAAACGAGTTTTGGAATCTCACCTAAAAGGGGAGCGACGTAGAAGGACTGGTCACGCGCTTCAAACAACTTAGTATCCTTTGTCCTGGATAAGTCGATACTGTTCCCAAGGTAATAGCCAAGTTCATTCGTTGCCTCGCACCCGTCCTGATCAACCATGTAGCTTCAGCCAGCCCCAAAACCATTGAGGACGCCTATGGTATCGCAATAGAGCTGAACAACAATTGTGTTCTTCATGGGGCCTACGACAAGGTCTCTATGAAGAACGCACACCAAGCCACCACCGATACCACCGCCACCGTTGACCCCTCACCCAAACCTCCACGAAACAACAACACCAAGAACAAAAAGCGGAAGGCGTTTGTTCAAAATTGTGCGGCCGTTACTCCGCCGAACCCTCAACCTTTGCAAACTATGCCTGCTGCACCCAATACTGAACCTCAATGCAAGGGGTACACTGGCACTCAACCTAAGTGTAACCAATGCCAGCACAATCACCCTACTACCGCTCCATGCCGCAAGTGCGAAAATTGCAATCGGTATGGGCACTTTTTGTCACACTCCAACCGATGGCGGAAACATCGGGATGAGACGAACAAATCGTTCAAAAGCATCATAACACTAAAAGTGACAATGTAATTAAATTCCATTTCATAAATAACTAGATTCAAGTACAAAGTTCAAATAAACCAACAAGCATAACAAATATTTAAAGTGTGTTTCTAAAGCTTGTCCTAGTTGATTTCTTCGCATCTTGACTTATCAACCTGCAACACGTATTAAAATATATCAGCAAAACTATGTTGAGCAAGTATACAAGTTTGGTACATAGTATAAAAGAATAAAATGACTCATATCCAACACGAAAACATATAACAAGTTTCACCATGCTAGCTAACGCAGTCCAAGTGATAGCCCAAGTTTCCAATGCGTTAAGTGCCTTTCCCAAAGTTTAACGGGAGGTATACATGTCTCATCCTAACAATACCCCAAAGACTAACGGGGAGGTGCATTACCCCTATAGCATATGCATAGTACTACAATTGTTAAGGCAGAACTACACACAAGGATTAAACGTTCACATAGCATCAAAGTCTCAAGTATCACAAGTTTCATGTTTCATGTTTAAATGGATAAGTATGTTTTGAATAAGTTTCAAGTGTCACGTGTTTTTGATATAGTATACATGTTGCACCCCAAAAGTGATAAAACTAAAAAGGGGATCGAGTATACTCTCATTGGTTGCGTATAAATTGCTTGGGATTCGCACGAATAAGGATGATGATTTGACAAAGGAGTTTAACCTAGAATAAGATTGAGAATTTATTTAATGTTTTGCGAGTTGCGTTATTTTGTTAAGTTTAGATAGAAAAACGCTCAAATTATAAGTTGTAGATTATTTCGATTAAGTTTAACTCGATAGGTGTTATATTTGTAGATTGCGGATATAATAAGTTTAGTAATAAAATGATAGTTTAACAAAATATAATAAGTATAAAGTTAATAATGATAATAATAATAATAATGACATAAATAATAATGATAATAATAATAATAATAATAATAATAATAATAATAATAATAATAATAATAATAAAATAATAATAATAATAATAATAATAATAAAGATGATATTACTAATAATAATAACCATAATAGATAATTTTAATAATAATAATAAGACTGATTTTTTTATAAATAATATTATAAATAATATTACTGATTTTAGTTATTAAATCAGATTATATCTAAATCAGTTAATTCAAGTTTTCGGCCCACGTCTGGCCTGGCCCGGTTCGCAGTGGCCAGTAATGAAAAAAAACAAAGAAAAAGATAAAAAGATTTGGCCCACTAGGGACCGGCCCAACGGGCCTAAGCATCAACCACAGAACCAGCGAAGGAACCGGTACAGCCGGGTTTCGAACTCGTGTCACCCCGGTAAACAGCAACACAGAACACCAGCTGGTCTGGCCAGCTTGGTGTTTGATTTTTGTGATTTGAAAACCTTTATCATAATCGTAGCTGTTGTCTTCTTTATTCATATGAGAACCAACACGTAACAGTTTGTATGTATGAATATAAAATTTTCTGTTTCAGTTAGATAGTTATGATTGAATCAGTTAAACAAGAGATAGAAAAAGGTTATACCGAAAAAAGTGTAACGAAGGTTCCGACGAGTCTCCGGTCGTCTTCTCTTCTCCGATGACTACGAGTCTTTCCGGCGAGCTTTCAACAGCGGAGTTGCAGGTTTTCCTTCGACAGGACAGGTATGCGACGGAGGGACAGTGATTGCGAGAGGTGTGAAAATGTGAAGGGTGAAAAAGTGGGGAGGAATCGAGTATAAAAGGATGACCGGGGTTAATGCTTCTGCGTTTAATTATCGATCGGTTAAGGAATTCACGGAGGTGGGCTCGGGACAGAATATGGTGTGTATGTTTGATCTACACTCTACTAAACGTCCGGAGAAGGGTTAAAGATATGAAGGCATACGAGGGTACTATTGATCATTGAGAAGTTAAATGCAATAATTTGAGTAATGGTTGACATCAGAAACGATCATAACGTTTATCATTGATGTGTGATCGGTTGCATGGAATCGGAAAAGAAAAGTAACGACAGCAACTATACATTCTGCAACTTCAAATCTAAATGGAATTAATTCCATATTTTTATTTTAATCCCTTGAGTTTTCACCAATAACTAAAGTAGACCTTGTGGTTTGGCTTGGTTTTAACAAAACCAAATACAACTTTAGTATAGTAATCTTGCATAAGAAAAGAAAAAAATATATATATATGCTTGTTGGTTTATTTGAACTTTGTACTTGAATCTAGTTATTTATGAAATGGAATTTAATTACATTGTCACTTTTAGTGTTACGATGCTTTTGAACGATTTGTTCATCTCATCCCGATGTTTCCGCCATCGGTTAGGGTGTGACAAATTGGTATCAGAGCCATAACTATAGGGAATTAGGTAAAGTAGGAAATGTCTTGCCTAGTCTATAGTTTAAGAACTTTTCTCACTATGTGTTATTTAAACTTATTTCCTTTCCATCTTCATTGCTTCTCTCTATTCTTTAGACTCTTAATGTAATGCCTTTCCTAAGGCTAACACAATACACACTTGGAGGCTTGAAGACACTCTTATAACTCAATTGAAACGATTCACCAAAATAGGGGTGATTCCTACATTTGGTGATGATTTTCATTCAACGATACTTTGAATTTTGCACGAAATTTACCCTTAAGTTAGGAGTGATATCCAAACCTTGAAGGAAATTTCCACTTCATACTCTAGTGGACCCTTATCTTTGGATAAGTACTAACCACGTTAGGGCACGATATTATCAAGTTAGAGGTGAAACTCGCATCTTGTTAACTAGTCCCACTCTACGATTTTCGATCTCGCAAAGTTTCGATTTCCCCAATCGATTAAGGACGTGTAGTAACTGGAAGGACAAATATCGTTAGTCGCTTCTTGATGAGAGTATTTGTCTATTAGGCCAAAGCACGTTCCCTTAATTCGAAAAGGACTTCGATTTACTTTGGAATAGTCTTATGTTACGTTCCGTGACACTCTATATCTTATGTTAAATCTCTTTTATGCGATCTCAATTATAATGTGTTTTATATTTGAGCGTTACTTTCATTTCAAGCTTGGAGTCACGTTACACACTATCTTCGCAATATAAAACAATTATTCATGCTACACTACTTATGTGAAACAAGTTGAACACTTACGTGCTATGTGAAATCTATGTGACATTATGTGAAATTCATGTTATACTATGTGAAATATTTGAAACATTATATACTGGGTTCGTGTCACTGGGTGATTCTTATGTGATAAACTCGTCATTAACTTCGTAAGAAGCCACACCTTAACATGTATAGCACTATGCGTAGTGCTATAGGAGTAGCGCACCGCCCTTGAGACTTGGGTCATGCTAAGTCATTTAATTGCGGTACACGATGGGTTGACTGTTTATTCACATGCCAGTGATACGTTAATCTGGTATGCCATGTAGATTGTTCTTCATTTTTATGCTAGTACTCATATTCTCAAAAATGGAAGCTTATCACCAAGATAAGAGTGATTTCCTTACCTTGACGAGTAACTCCGCTCACTTTTCAACTTCACCAATGAGCTAGGGGTGATTTCCTTACCTCGGAGGTAGTTATCAACTCTCGTTCAGTCTTCCTCTTAAAGATTTCGAGGCCGAAATCTCCTAAAGTAGGGGAGAATGTAACGCTCCGTATTTTCGCGTTATTTATTTATTATTCTTTATTTATCCAACATTATTTATTTAAATTATTTAATCATTTAGTTATTTATTTGTAATTATTTAAATCATTTATTTAGCAAATATTCAATATTCTCTAATTATTAAATTATTCTTTTAATAAGTATTTACTAATAAATTATAATCAAAAGTTCAAGATATAATTTATATATATATATTTTTATATCTTGAACTTTTGATTATAAGTTATTAGTAAATCCTTATTAAAAGAATAATTTAATAATTATAGAATATTGAATATTTTCTAAATAAATGATTTAAATAATTACAAATAAATAACTAAATGATTAAATAATTTAAATAAATAATGTTGGATAAATAAAAGAATAATAAATAAATAACGCGAAAATACGGAGCGTTACACTTTTCCCACCAATGCCACAAACCGCCCATGGCTAACCAGGACCAAGCTGTTGTAGCCCAAAACCCTCCCCCTAACCAGAACCAGCCTCAAATTGCTCCTGCGTGTAACATTTGTCGAAAACGGGTTTTCCAAACCCGCTCCATTTGTAATCGAATATCAAGTTATAAATGTTCGTTGCGTATTTATGCCTATTTTGATTTTTAATGATACATAATTAATAAACAAACTAATCTATAAAAGTTATAATTGATAAAAAGTAAAAATAAAATAATTAAAAATAAAATGAGGCTGCCGGGACTCGAACCCGGGTCAGCCGGAAGAGAACTCAAGACTTAGCACACACACGCATAACCACTCCGCCACTTGTTGTTTTCTGTCAACTCTAGGAAACAAATAAATCTTATAAACAAACATAAACCAACCGGTTACGCCAACTGTAACTGAAATCGGTCATCAAACGCCCAAAGACGATTTGATTACTCGCGGTTCACTGGGTATAACCGATATACCGACGTTTTCAATCAAGTTGCTTTGAATGAACTTGAATTCTAGAAGTGGATCGGTTTTTATAACCGGAAATCTTCAATTCCAGTATTACTTCCATCTTTGTACTCCTTCGCGACTCAAACATAATCTACAGACTCTCAATTACATTTTCGCTCAAGTTTCAGTCCGCCGGAGAATCAAATTTTACTCGCTGGAAAGTTTTTGCAAGTCGCCGGAAAGCCGTATTCTCCATCAAAACGGTAAGGCTTTCAATACCGTCGTGGTCTATCAATTGTTAAGCTACTTCTAACTCAGACCTTTCAATTGAAATCAAATTCAGACGCTGCTATCGGATAATTCCAGTTCGCCGGAAAACCCCGAAATTTCTTATCTTCCGCTGTGAAACGGTAAGGACATTCAAACACTCTGTTAACGCTTGTTTAGCACTTCAATTCCACGATTAGCTAATCAAAACGGTTAATTTGCTTGCTCAGTTGAAGTTCATAAAAACAGAGCCGACGCCTTGCCGGAATTCTGAAATAAATCGTTCACCGGTATGTTCATTTCTAAATATCGTCTCTGCCATTTCATATTAGTCTGTACAATGTTTATCAATCGAATTAAACAAGATATAATGGTGTAATCGCAGTCTGTAATTTTGTAATGAAGAAGACGATGATAGTTTGATTATAAGTTTAATAAAATCTGGATATTATCTCGGGTTAGACACATAGTCCAGCGGTGGACTGTGTGCATATACTTATCACACGCCGCGAGTTCGATCCCTGTTACACACTCCCTCTCTGTAATAAAGACGTTTTATTTTTCTAACTGAACCGGGTTCTCTTACGTTAGTCGTAAGTATAATAAAAATTTGTATATTAACCAAGTTAGACACACAGTCCAGCGGTGGACTGTGTGTAACGTTAAAGCACAGGTCCCGGGTTCGAGACCTGTTAGTGACACCGGTTCGATGATTTAAAAGGTTTTTGAAAATAAAAGAATTTTGAATAAACCGAATTAGTATATAAGTATAATTAAAAACAGAATTATTTCAGGTTAGACACGTAGCTCAGTTGGTAGAGCTGCGTGCACGCGAACGGGAGGTCTCGGGTTCGAGCCTCACCCGGCGCATACAATTACACAATAAATCGGTCAACAAGTCAAACAGTCAACGGTCGCAAAAAGTCAACATATTTTTATATTTTTATTTATTTAATTTAATTTAAAAATCAATTAAAAATACTTAAAAATAATGTTTTTAAAGATAGGAAATAGCCTTAAACTCACAAAAATATATCTAAAAATCTTATTAAAATTATTAATAAAATCCACTCATTTACTATATTTTCGTTATTATTTAGGTTAGTTAAATCTCGTTGTTCAATCCTTTCAACTCGTGCGCATCTCACCATCTCCAATTCAACGCACCCAATGTGAGTGAATCTTTACAAATTCCCCGTTTTAATCACGTTTTTTGGGTGTATCATGTGTCTTGCTATTTACTATATTTAAATCATTGTGCATACATCATATCATGAACAAATGTGTATTCAGTTTGTTTCAACTGTTTGTGTGATTATTGTTAGATTTAATTTATTATTTTCAGTACATGCAATTTCATAGGCCGCCGCTCCCCATTACATTATGAGCGTTGAGCATGTTCCCCATTACATTATGAGCGTGAACCTGGCGTGCCAACATACGATCGGCTCCGTTTGATTGAGCCTTGATCGCACAGACATTTATCATTTTCAGTACATGCAATACGATCGGCTCCGTTTGATTGAGCCTTGATTGCACAGTTACATTCATGTTATTTATTGTATGATGTTGGTATGTTATTGTATGTTATTGTATGTTATAGTTTGTGATTGTTATTGCTATTGTTTGATTATTTACATTTGCTCACTTATGATTATTGCACAATTTTTCATTGATAAACCAACAAGAAAATCAATAATAAATGTTTATCTAACAAGGTTCACTCGCCAACTTATGTTGACCCAAAAACCCCCATTTTTACACATGATACAGGTGAACCAGCTGCAGCAAGAAACACATAGGATTGGCCTAGAAGAATAAAATGATTTAGAGCTTGGAATTGTTTAGTTGGTTATTTTCTTTGTATTTGTATGGACATGTTTGGATTATTGGGAATGTAATTTTGACTTAAATAAATATGAAACATATTAGTAAATATCATGAGCTTTGGTGATAACCCAATTATGCCCTGACTCTTATTCCGCTGCGGGTCGGGGTGTGACACTGCGTGAGCATGCTTCAAATGTGGCGACCCGAACCATCTCGCCAATGTCTGTCCCCCAGCGCAACAATAACCAGCAGCAACAGCAGCAGCCGCAGCAGCCTCAGCAAGCACGAGGTAGAGCTTTCGTCCTCACTGTCGCTCAGGCGCAAGATGCCAATGATGTTATCACCGGTACGTTTCTCGCAAACCATGTCTATGCTTCCTGTCTATTTGATACCGGTGCCGATAGAAGTTTTGTGTCTATAGAATTTGAACCCTTGCTTAAGTGCATACGATCTAAGTTTCCTAATCCATTCGTAGTCGAAGTCGCTAACGGGAAATCCGTCACTATTAATTCTATCCTTTCTAATTGTTCCTTGAATCTTAACGATCATACGTTCTCGATTGACCTCATACGCATGCAATTGGGAAGCTTTGATATCATAGTAGGAATGGATTGGCTTAGGCGAGTTTGTGCTGAAGTGGTTTGTTCCGAAAAGTTCATTCGCCTTCCTCTTCCAAGCGGTGATTCTTTGCACGTCTACGGCGAGAAGCGCTCTAAGGGTCTCAAGCTTATGTCGTGTATCCAAGCAAACAAGTATTTATGCAAGGAATACTTCGCCTTTTAGCCCACATTGTGGAAAAGAAAGACAAGGGTCCAAGCGTGAGTGACGTTCCTGTTGTTTGCGATTTTCCTGACGTCTTCCCTGAGGATCTTCCTGGTCCTCCTCCTCGTTCTGTTGACTTTCGTATTGATCTCATACCTGGCGCAACTCTTGTTGCGAAAGCTCCTTATCGTTTAGCACCCTCGGAGATGCAAGAGCTATCTAGCAAGCTTCAAGAACTTCTTGATAAAGGCTTTATACGCCCTAGTACTTCCCCTTGGGGTGCTCCGGTCTTGTTTGTCAAAAAGAAAGATGGATCTTTTCGGATGTGATCGACTATCGTGAGCTCAACAAGCTTACCGTCAAAAACCGATATCCTCTTCCTCGCATTGACGACCTCTTCGATCAACTTCAAGGTGCAATTTGTTTCTCGAAAATCGATCTTTGTTTCGGCTATCATCAACTTCGAGTTCTCGAAGAAGCTGTACCAAAAATCGCTTTTCGCACATGTTATGGACACTATGAGTTCGTGGTCATGTCTTTTGGTTTGACCAACGCGCCTGCAGTGTTCATGGATCTAATGAACCGTGTGTGTAAACCTTTTCTCGGTCGTTTTGTAATCGTTTTCATTGATGATATTTTCATCTACTACAAGACGAAAGAAGAACATGGGCGACATTTGCAACTTATCCTTCAGCTTTTGCGTACTGAACATCTTTACGCCAAATTCTCCACGTGTGAATTTGGGCTAAAAGAGGTTCAATTCCTTGGTCACACCGTCAATGAACTCGGTATTCATGTTGACCCTGCAAAGATAGAAGCTGTGAAGAATTGGATTACACCTAAATCGCCTTCTGAAATTCGTTCGTTTCTTGGCCTAGCTGGTTATTATCGTCGCTTCATCTCGAACTTTTCCAAGATCGCCGTTCCTCTTACGTCTTTGACTCAAAGAGATAAACGTTTTGTTTGGGGTCCCGAACAAGAGGAGTCTTTCCAAACTCTCAAGGACATGCTTTGTAATGCTCCTATCCTTACCCTCCCCGATGGGATCGACAATTTCGTCGTGTATTGCGATACCTCAAACCAAGGTCTTGGTTGCGTTCTTATGCAACGAACAAGGTTATCGCTTACGCGTCGAGACAAATCAAAATCCATGAGAAAAACTATACTACGCATGACCTTGAACTTGGTGCAGTTGTTTTTTCATTAAAGATTTGGCGACACTACCTTTATGGTACCAAGTGTACGGTCTTCACCGACCATAAGAGCCTTCAACATATCTTTGATCAAAAGGAACATAACATGCGTCAACGCCGTTGGGTAGAATTGTTAAACAACTATGACTGTGATATTCGCTACCACCCTGGTAAAGCGAATGTTGTAGCCGATGCACTTAGTCGTAAAACTCATGTAAAGAGTATTCGTTGCTACCAAACCGTTGGAAAACTTCGCAAGCTGATCCGCAATGCACAATTCTCAATCATTAATGAGGGTAACCTCGATAACGAGTTGAATTGTAGAGTCTAAAACCCACTTGAAGCTAAGTCCGATGGTATCCTTTACTACCATGATCGCATATGGATTCCCGATCGTCTTAACCTTCCAAACACCTTGATGGATGAAGCCCATAAATCCTGATACTCCATTCATCCTGGCGCCGACAAGATGTACCATGACCTTCGAGCATCTTCTTGGTGGCCTGGAATGAAGAAGGATATCGCTCTTTACGTCTCGAAGTGTCTTACTTGTTCCAAGGTTAAAGCTGAACATCAACGCCCCTTTGGCTTACTCAAACAACCAGAAATTCATGTCTGGAAATGGGGAGTATTGCTATGGATTTCATTACCAAGCTTCCTCGCACTTCGTCTGGTCACGACATCATCTAGGTCATCATTGATCGATTGACTAAATCCGCTCATTTTCTCGCCATTCGTGAAGATTACAAAGTCGAGAAATTGGCTCGTATCTACACTGATGAAGTCATTAGTCGTCATGGTACTCCCATTGACATCATCTCCGATCGCGATGCTCATTTTACCTCCCGCCTTTGGCAAACGTTTCAATCCGCCCTTGGCACTCGTCTCAATCTTAGCACCGCTTTTCACCTCAATCCGAGGGTCAAACTGAACGTACTATCCAAACCGTAGAGGATATGCTTCGCTTATGTGTAATTAATTTTGGCGGCAATTGGGATTCGCACTTACCCTTGGTAGAATTCTCGTAAAATAACAATTATCAAGCTTTCAAATGGCACCATTTGAAGCAGTGTATGGTCGTAAGTGTCGTTCGCCTATTTGTTGGCACGAGATCAGAGACTCTCAAATCACCGATGCTGAACTGATACAAGAGACAACGGACAAGATCCTACAAATTCGTGATAATCTCCTCAAAGCCCGAAGCCGACAAAAGAGTTATGCTGACAAAAGATGCAAGCCCCTAGAATTCAACGTAGATGATAACGTACTTCTCAAGGTATCCCCTTGGAAGGGTGTTGTTAGATTTGGTAAGAAAGGCAAACTCGCTCCCCGCTATATAGGTCCTTTCAATATCGACTGGACCTACCTCAAGAACTCAACAATGTTCATCTCGTATTCCACATTTCAAACTTGAAGAAATGTTTAGCTGAAGAAGGACTTCAAGTTCCACTCGAAGATCTTCAAATCAACGAGACATTGCATTTGTGGAAAAACCATTTGAAATCATGGACCGAGGAATTAAGCAATTAAGGCGCAGTCGAATTCCAATTGTCAAGGTTCGATGGGAAGGAAAACGTGGCGCTGAGTTTAGTTGGGAACTTGAAAGTGATACGAAGACTAAGTATCCGCATCTTTTCGTTGCATCATCCTAAATTTTAGGACGAAATTTCCTAAAGGAGGGGAGACTGTAACGCCCGACCTTTCATACTTTCCATATTTAGAAAGCTCGTGTTGTATTTCTATTTTTGAAAACTTTGTAAACTTGTATTCGTTCTTCGTTGTAACCATTGTAATCCGAGACTTGAATCATAATGAAAATTCATATATTATTCAGTCCATGTTGTATACATATTCATACATTCAAACATATGACACAAAATTCGTGATACTTGTAAACGTGAGACAAACTTGCAAATACGTGACAATCATACTTCATACGAGACTTATATGTGATGTTTATACTTTATCATATTCATTTAATACTTATGTAAACCTTAGAGCATATATCATATGCCTAAAAGTCTTAAAATGGTCCTAAAACACGTATTATGTAACAACTAGACAAGGCACAATCAACAAAAAAAAAATATAAATAAACTTTGGTTTCTGCCCAGCCCTTGCGGACCACATGGCTAAACCCATACGGTCTGTATGGACATTTGGGCGGGCAGACTCTTTAAAAAGCCGCGCTTTTGCACGGGTCCACACCTCATAACCTCACCCAATCACCTCTAAACCACCTTTAATCACCTCCCAACCACCCTAACTCAATCCCCTATAAAACCTATGTCCTCTCCACACATTTTACACTTTGCAAACTTTCTTTAATCCTCTCAAACACTCCACTATCTGCTAGAAATCAAGAACATTGGCAGATTCATCCATCTTCACAAAAGTGAGCATAACTTGCTCATTTCTTAGTCTTTTCTCTTGATTCTTCTTTCATAACACTTGGATTAACCTTAGGTTTGATTCCATGGATTCTCCTTTGAGAATCCAGACCTGGAAATTCACTGAAAAGGCTCCAAACTTTCTGTTATGAACAAAAGCTCCTTAAACTTATGTTTTACCTCAAACAGCCTTGAGTTCTTATGCTCCTAACCAAGTTTATGGTTAGTGAGCCAAACCAAGCTTGTTCTACATGAAATATGGGCTGTTCTAACACCCTAAACTTTCTGTTTTACATGAGCTTTAGGCTCACAAGTGTTACCAAGTCTTGAACTTGAAGCTAGTGTGACTACAAGGTTAGCTTGGGCTATCCTACATCCAAGTCCACACAACACTTGATGTTTTCTCATTCCATCCTAAGTAGCTTGCTAGTTGAAAGTGACACAACCCCGTCTAGCCTTCGACTTGTGTCGACGCCGGCTCAGCAGGTTGTAGATTACTTGGCTACTTAGTATAGTGATAACATGTAATTCATTCCATTTATTATTCTTGTTCTTGACCCTCCTTGTTGTCTATGACAACTTGTGTAGTGGTGAACTTACATGAGGTTCCTAAATGAAAGATTTATCTTCGTACCTCTTACATGACATATATGATATCCTTGAAGGACTTATGATATAATGTACATATATAACTATATAATATACTTAAAACCGAAACCTTGATAATGACTAAATAATCACGTGTCAAGTTACTTAGTTTAATCACTAAAGTGCTTAGTTCCTCGTTACGATTCCAATAGGTGTTACAATCTATGAAATCACATAAACCCTAACGGGTTCTCATAGTGTCAAAACGAGTGCTAGACCTTAGTGAATATTTTCGTATACGATATTTTGTTATGCTCTATTCCAAATTCCGAATCTTCCATCAACATCCAATACTCACACATATGTTTTCCTCTTGTATGATAACTCAGTGTTCATTCTACAACCAAACAACTCTTCACGGCCTCGTCAAGTCGAAAAGCTTGCAAAACCGTGAGTATACTTGAACCCCCTTTTCGTTTACCACTCTTTGGGCTGTAATATGTTTATCTATGAAACTTACACATAAACTTTATACTTAAACGCACAAACATTCCTTATACATGCATGCATACTTGACTACTTGATACATTGAACTTGGTTTTATACTTTTTGTGTTAAACATATCATTAACTTCGTACGCTATAGGATGAACGCACCGCCTGTGAACGTTGGGTTATGTTAAGAGCTTATTGCGTTTCAGTCTTTGGTTTGACTACGTTAGACATATGCCAACTTTAATGTTTATCTTGTTTCAATAGCTTGCCATGTGGAATCGTTTAAACTCTTTTTATGCTATGTACGTATGAAAACTAGTATACTCACCTTTGCTTTTGCATTGAACTTTATTTAACATGTTACAGGTTGATGAGGATGATGCTATGAAAATGAAGTAGCGATGACGCTAGATACACATATAGACGTTTTAGGTTTATTTATCTTGTATCAAATTTTGTCCTTGCTTAATGTTATTTGAAATTCCTTGTATTGTAATGACGATTTATCTATGAAATGAAATTCGGATTTAAATTATTATTGTCACCATTAGTGTTGTGAGCAATGAGCAATCTTTTTTGTCCCGCCTTGATGTTTCCGCTATCGGTTGGGGTGTGACACTTATAACTCCTAAAAATTTGCAACACAATTTGGTATTTATCTAATAATGATTGTAAATTTCTAGAGTATTATTTTTATTACTTGTTACAAAAAAAATGTTTATATTTTTTTTTATAAAAACAAAATGTTTTGTGTATAAATAAAGTAATAAAACTCTTTACACATGTAAAGTTTCATTTTTAATAAAAAATACTAATCAAATGACAAAAAATAAAAGATAAGTTGTTATAGTTATAAAGCCGGTAAATCACTTTTTGAGTCTATGTGTTTTAGGGGTTTTAACTACTTGAGTCCAAAAGCAAAAAGTTTAACGCCCTGAGTCCCCATAAGCATTTTCCTTAACCTTTTGAATCCAATTTTGTAACTCCATCCACCAAATCCATTAGCTATAAGGGCAATTTAGTCATTTACACACAAAGTACAACTCTTATATGCACAAATTATAATGAACAAGTCTTTAATGCACAAGATTTTATTATTATATATAAAACTAATTATACACAGATATGAGACACTCACACTTCACACACTCACAGTCTCTCTCTCTCTAGGCATCCTAGCACCCTTCACACCATACCCCCACTGCACCACCATCGCACTACCACAACCACCATCGCACTACCATCACCACCCACCGCACCAACCTGACCACCACCAACACCATTGTCACACCCCGACCCGCAGCGGAATAAAAGTCGGGGCATAATTGGGTTATCACCAAAGCTCATGATGTTTACTAAGATGTTTCATATTTATTAAATTCAAATTACAACTTAAATATCCAAATCAAAATTCATACAATTACAAGGAAATGAAACTATATAATTAATCCAAAGCTTAAACTTGTTTATTCTTCTAGGCCTTCCTTGTGTTTCTTGTCTCAGCTGGATCACCTGTATCATGTGTAAAACGGGGATATTTTGGGTCAACAAAAGTTGGCGAGTGAACCTTGATAAAACATTGTTACTAATTTCTTGTTTTATTTAATAAGGAAAATTTGTGCAATAATCACATGTGAGCAAACATATATAGATAAACAAACACAAACCACTTTGGATGAGTATATGATATGAATGATGATGTATATGAGATCAAGGCTCAATCAAACGGAGCCGATCTAATGAGGCACCTGATGCTCAACCCGTCTCCCTGATGGGCCTAATGAAATGCGTGCACTGAAAATGATAAATCCAATCTACATATAATCCACACAACAATTGATACACATTTGATACACGTTTGATCACGGATATGATGTATGCACAAGTGTTTATATATAATAAAAGAATTATACGACACATGATACACCCCAAAACATGATTAAAACGGGGAATTGATAGAGATTCACTCACATTGGGTGCGTTCTTTGATGACGTTGGATGCGCACGAATTTAGGATTCAATCGACGAGGGAAAAACTAGCCTAGATAATAACAAAATGATTCGATAAATAAATAAATTTTATTTGAGGTTAATATTTTTAATTAGTGCTCTTAATGGAATTTTTAGATTTATTTTTGTGAGTTTAAGGAAATTTTCTAACTTTAAAAATCTTATTTTTAAGTATTTTTAAATGATTTTTCAATTAAATAAATAATTAAAAAGAAATAAAAAAAGTTGACTTTTTGACCGTTGACCGTTGACCGGGTCTTGACCGGTCAGACTGTGTTCTATGCGCTGAGTGAGGTTCGAACTCGGGACCTCTCGTATACGTGCACGCAGCTCTACCAACTGAGCTACATGTCTAACCCGAAATATTCTCTGTTTTAATTATATATATATATACTAATTAATTTTAACCTTATTTAATTTATATCAAAAATGGTTTAATATGGCCGAACCGGCTTCAGAGACCCGGAGTCGAACTCGGGTTCTTTGGTTCGAGTGCGCACAGCCCAACCAGTTGGGCTGTGTGTCTAATCTGCTTAACTACGGAATTATATTCCTCTTATAAACATTCTGTGACTTGATCTGATTAAGTTCTAAAAATGTTGGTTTTATTTTTGAAAATCGGTAACGTGTGCGATTCGAACTCGGGACGTGCATTGTATTTGCACACAGTCCACCGCTGGACTGTGTGTCTAACCCGGTTAAATACATGATTTTTATTACATTAATATACTACTCAACTTCGTCTTCTTCATTTACAAGAACACAGAATCAGTGAAATCCGACTGTTTGTTTAATTAACCAATAACACTTATAATTGATGGAATTGAAATAGAAGAAGGAAATTAAGGAATAAGATGTACCAACACAGAGCATTTTCTTCAGATTTCCGGCAAGAGTCGTCGGCTCTGATTTGTGATTTCCGGCTGAGTGAACTATTTAACAGTTTTGATCATTTTGTTGTGCAATTAGAATACTAAGCAAGAGATAGCAAAGAGGTTTAGATGATCTATACCGATTAGAAGTAAAGCCTCGATTTTCCGGTGAAAGTCCGGCGAATGCAGAAAACTCCGGCGACGAGCTTTTGAAGAAATGAAACTTCGGAAACAAACGTGGTTCTGAGCGAATGGATTTTCAGAGTGTTCAAGTGGGTATTTATAGTGGAAACAGGCTGAATTGGGATTGAATTGAGTCTTGATTCGCGATTAAAGATTTTCGTCGGTTTTTGACTGAAATTGATTGCCGGCAACAGTTATAACCGACGTCGAAATCAATTTGTGCGGTTCAGTCAAAATGAATATGGCCAAAATCGCGGATTGCCGGATTTTCCGGTGATTGCGAGTTCTGGCGCGTTGATTAACGGATTTGACTTTCGGTTTTATTATATATGTTATTTGTTTTAGTGTTTATCACAAACAAAGTGTGTGGCAGAGCGGTGTGTTGTGTGTTTGTGCTTGCGGGTGACCCGGGTTCGAAACCCGACGTCTCCATTTTATTTTTTTCTCACTATTTATTATTATTTATAAATTATGGTTTTTAAATTCTAATATATTTATTAATTATGTATTGTTTAAAATTTATCTGAACAATAAATACGCAACGAAACTTATAACCGAATATTTGATTAATAAACGAAGCGGGTTTTGAAACCCGTTTTTCGACAAATGTTACAGTATCCCCTACTTTTAGAAATTTCGTCCCGAAATTTAAGTAGTAATGGTAACAGGAAAAAGATGCGGGTATTTTTCGCGCATTGAGTCTTCACGTTCCCAAGTAAACTTAGGTACTCGTTTTGACTCCCAAAGTACCCTGACAATTGGAATACGACTTCGTCTTAAACGCTTCTCTCCGAAGTCCATGATTTCTACCGGTCTTTCAACAAAGTGCATAGATTCATCGATTTGAATGTCTTCTAGAGGAATATGGAGGTTTTCATCGGCGAGGCACTTCTTCAAGTTTGATACGTGGAATGTGGGATGAATTCTGTTGAGCTCTTCTGGTAGGTCAAGCTTGTATGCTACAGGACCTACTCTTTCGAGTATCTTGAAAGGTCCTACGTAGCGTGGTGCTAGCTTTCCCTTTTGGCCAAAACGAACCACTCCCTTCCACGGTGATACTTTTAAAAGTACTTGATCACCAATGTCAAACTCCAAGGGCTTTCGTCGTTTGTCTGCATAACTCTTTTGACGACTTTGAGCCGCTAGAAGATTGTTTCGAATTTGAATGACCTTGTCGGTTGTTTCTTGAATTAATTCTGGACTGGTGATTTGTGATTCCCCAATTTCGTGCCAACATACTGGAGATCGGCACTTACGACCATATAAAGCTTCGAAAGGAGCCATGCCGATACTTGAATGATAGCTATTGTTGTACGAAAATTCAACTAATGGTAGATGCGCGTCCCAGTTCCCTTTGAAATCTATGACGCATGCTCGCAGCATGTCTTCAAGGGTTTGGATGGTGCGTTCAGATTGACCATCAGTTTGAGGATGAAAAGCGGTACTGAGGTCTAATCGTGTACCCAAGGCGGTTTGTACGGCTCGCCATGTTCGTGAAGTGAAATGACCATCACGGTCTGAAATGATGCTTACTGGTACACTATGACGGCTTACGATCTCGCTGATGTAGATACGAGCTAACTTCTCGTTCTTGAAGTCCTCGCGAATCGGAATGAAATGAGATGACTTTGTAAGACAATCGATTATTACCCATATGGTGTCATACCCACTGGAGGTGCGAGGTAACCCGGTAATGAAATCCATGGTTATGTTTTCCCACTTCCATACAGGTATTTCGGGTTGGACTAGGAGTCCTGAAGGTCTTTTATGTTCAGCTTTTACTTTGGAACAGGTAAGGCACTTGGAAACAAAAACAGCGATATCCTTTTTCATGCCAGGCCACCAGTAGGTGTATCGTAGGTCTTGATACATCTTGTCGGCTCCTGGGTGTACAGAGTATCGTGTTTTGTGCGCCTCATTCATGAGGAAATCACGAAGGTTATCGCGATCAGGAATCCATATGCGGTTTAAATAGTATAGAATACCGTCGGATTTGGTTTCGATTTTGAGTTCAGCTCCACATGACAGTTCATCGCGTACATCATTTTCTGTTACAGAAACATGTTGAGCTGCTCGGATTCGATCTTTGATGTCGGTTATGATTTGCGAACATAGAAGACGAATGGAGTTCGCATAACCTTTTCGACTGAGTGCATCAGCCACCACGTTTGCCTTGCCAGGATGATACCGTATTTCACAGTCGTAGTCGTTGAGAAGTTCGACCCATCTTCGTTGCCTCATATTCAACTCCATTTGGTTGAAGATATGTTGGAGACTTTTGTGGTCAGTGTATATTTCACACTTGGTACCGTAGAGGTAATGTCTCCATATCTTGAGAGCGAACACAACGGCTCCAAGTTCCAGGTCGTGGGTGGTGTAATTCTTCTCGTGAACCTTGAGTTGCCTAGAAGCATAGGCTATTACTTTTCCTCTTTGCATTAATACACAGCCTAGTCCTTGCCCTGATGCGTCGCAATATACTACAAAGTCATCGCAACCCTCAGGGAGTGTGAGGATAGGTGCGTCACAAAGTTTTTGCTTTAGAATTTGGAAGGCTTCTTCTTTTTTAGGTCCCCATATGAAGGGTTTTCCTTTATGAGTCAAAGCCGTGAGTGGGACAGCAATACGAGAAAAATTGGCAATGAAGCGTCGATAGTAACCAGCCAAACCAAGAAATGACCTTACTTCGGTAGGGGTACGTGGCGCTTGCCATTCTTGCACTGCCTTGATTTTTGAAGGATCAACATGAATTCCCTTGTCATTGACGACATGTCCAAGGAATTGTACTTCTCCTAACCAGAATTCACATTTTGAGAATTTAGCGTAGAGCTTTTCAGTCCTTAAGAGTGTAAGGATGAGTCTAAGGTGTCGTTCATGATCGGATTTAGACTTGGAGTAGATAAGAATATCGTTGATGAAGACTATGACGAAACGGTCGAGGTAGGGTTTGCATACCCTATTCATTAGATCCATGAAGACAGCGGGGGCATTGGTTAAACCGAAAGGCATGACCATGAACTCGTAATGACCATAACGAGTCCGGAAGGCGGTCTTTGGGATATCTTCTTCATGTACTCTGAGCTGATGATAACCAGAACGAAGGTCGATTTTTGAAAAGCAGGTGGCGCCTTGAAGTTGGTCTAGGAGGTCATCGATGCGAGGTAGTGGATAGCGATTTTTAACCGTTAACTTGTTGAGTTCTCTATAATCAATGCACATGCGAAACGTTCCATCTTTCTTTTTCACAAAGAGAACAGGTGCACCCCAAGGCGAGGAGCTAGGACGTATGAATCCTTTGTCAGTCAGCTCTTGCAGTTGACTGGCCAGCTCTTGCATTTCAGATGGGGCTAACCTATAAGGAGATTTTGCGACTGGTGTAGCGCCAGGTACAAGATCGATGCGGAATTCGACTTCTCTCACAGGAGGGAGTCCTGAAATGTCGTCGGGAAAGACTTGTGGGAATTCTTTCACAACTGGGATATCTTCGAGTTTCTTCTCCTTGTTTCCCTTTTTGACGACGTGAGTTAGGAATGCGACATAGTTCTTGCGGAGATATCTTCGGGCTTGAAGGCAGGACATTAATTTGAGTCCTTTCGAAGGGGTTTCCCCAAAAATACGTAGGGTCTGACCGTCTTCAAGAGGAATGCGAATGAACTTTTCGCGGCACACTACTTCAGCGTGATGCTGGCTGAGCCAGTCCATACCGATTATAACATCGAAACTTCCCAACTTCATAGGAATGAGGTCAACTGGAAAATCGTGATCGTTTAGAGTGAGGGTACAATTGCGTATAACAGAATTTAATGAAACGGGTTTTCCGTCAGCAACTTGAGATTCCATGAGATTAACACGAGTTTGGTTGAGGATAGGTTCAAATTCTAAGGACACAAAACTCTTATCCGCGCCAGTATCGAATAACATGGATGCATAACTACCATTGATGAGAAACTACCGTTAACCACGTTGTTGTCAGCCCTAGCTTGGTTGGCATTGATGTTGAAAGCTCTTCCTCTGGCAGGTGGAGGAGCTTGGTTAGCTTGGTTTACTGGGTTCGCTTGGGCTTGAGCATGGATGATGTTCACTAAGCATGGACAAGTGTTTCTGAAGTGGTTTGGGTCCCCACAGTTATAACAAGCTCGCATGGGTTGCATCATGGGGTAGTTGGGTTGGTAGTAGGATTGGGCTATGTGTTGTGCAGATGGTAGAAGTAAGGGTTGTTGGGCTTGACCCACTATCTGATGGTGGGTTTGGGTTGGGGGTTGATTACGGTTCATTCGTTGAAGAGTGCAGCAGGTTTGGATGGTGTGACCCGCACGACCACAGCACTTAATGGTTCAGACTGTTTGTTTCGTGAGCAAATGTCTGAATGGTTCAGACATTTGCCTCTGAATGGTTAAGCATTATACAAAGTATGAATGGTTAAGACCTCTAATCTGAATAGGTTAGACATTTGCCTCTGAACGGTTAGGCATTATATTGGCTCTTAATGATTCAGACCTTTTACTGGTTCAGCACTTAATGATCAGACCTCTTATTGGTTCAGCACTTAACCATTCAGAAGTTGCCAAACAGCCCCCAAGTTCAGTTGACTTGTAAATTTAGGATATTAACTTTATTTTGAACTTTATTAATATAGTCAATAACTGCAATATAATAACACCAAAAATAAACTTCAAATATAAAATAAACTTTAACCATACGATATGTCTAGATCAAACATAACAACTGAAATTGAAAAGAAAAACTTGATAGATTTCATATTAGCCTGCGTCAAATCTGTTTTGCTTCTGAATTGACACTCGAGATATTTTAAATCCGGTTTTATGGTTTGTGCTTGAATCAGCAGTATCTTTTAATTCCTCTTCTTGTCATTGTCCTCAGAATCATCTAAATTTATAACCTCGCTCCATTTCCATTTAGAGAGGCTCTTGGATCTTTTCCTTTGAGTCTCAAACTTCCGATCCTTAAAAAGAACAAAAAATGAATACAAAAGTTTAAAAAAGATTAAACAAATTTTAGAATTACCTCTTCACTAAATTCACGTTGAAGATTAGACTTCTATGGACTAAACATTGCACCATAAGAAATAATATCAACACTTTTATCAATATCATCCTGCAATAAAACACCATATAATAGCATAACGAACATGTTAAAATAATACTTAAAAACCAGCACAATCAATACTTTAGAAGCTTGTTCGACAACTGGGGTGTTTAAATTGGTGTGTTTATCATTCAACTGAATCTGAAAAATCAAATAAGTTAATATTTACATAAAAGTAAATAAAAGAAAACAATTATTCACTGCTGCGATATAAGAGAGCTGACCTTAGAATTCTCAATTTCACATGCTTGGTTTTTCGCAACAAATGAATTCAGAACTGGATCCATTTTTTTAACTTTGTTTAGCAATAGAAATGTGGATGTTTGCTATGTATTTATAGTAGTGCATTAGTGTTTAGTTTTAGATTGGCCGCCAGTTTATTTAGGAAGTTTGTTGTGGCAAGTTTTAAGTTTTTATAATAAGATATATTATAGTATAGATATTAGGCAAATTTAATAAAACAAAACGTGACACATAATATCTTCATTTTATGTTTTAGATTGGTCACCCGTTTATTTAGGAAGTTTGTTGTGGCAAGTTTTAAGTTTTTATAATAAGATATATTATAGTATAGATATTAGGCAGATTTAATAAAATAAAATGTGACACATAATATCTTCATTTTATGTTACGGTACTTATTATTCTTTTTGTTTTTGTTTGCATAGATGGAGCCCATTTTTGTATATTAGGTCGGTTTACACCAAAATCGCGGGCAGGGGGGAACTTGTCGCGGTGTTCAAGAAGTATTCGCATGAAGATGATGGTCGTTCTTTTTGTGTTTTGACATTGACAATGTTCTTCAAAAGTTTTAAATATTGTTTTAATGCTAATATTCGTAGGTCTATTCATTCCTTGAATATGTAGTATGTAGTAGTTTACATCAATTCTTTGTTAGGCAAAAATAATTAGCTACGCAAAAAAAATTAGGGCAATAAATGTTATATTTATTTTGTACGAAAAAAGATTAAACTATATTTATTATGAAAATTTTGTTAAAAAAAGGTATTGTTTATGACGTGGATACGTAATACTCTATTGCCATTGTTATTTTCTTCTTTAATCACTTGTACATTAAAACATTATTAACTTGTACCTTTTAATCCGTGCGTCGATATTGAACAAGACAACTACCGGAACGTCGACAAAAATGTGAAGGTCGTCATGCTAGCTTTAGATGTTTTTTAATCATAGTTTATAAAATACGTCAAGAATACGTAAAAAAATGATAAGTTTGTTGTGGAGGGGTGAAGTGTAACTAATTATCTATAATGTGGTTAAAACTTAGGGATTTAAGTGTAATAAGTTTGGGACTAAAAAATAAATACTGTTTAAAAGACCAAAATATCCTCATTTTAAGGGTCCATCTATAAATAAAGGGGGGAGGGGGGAAGTTCTTATTTTTTGGGTATCTTAAAATACCCCTCCCTCATGTATTATAATATAGTATAAATAGGATACGACAAAATATGTAAAATAATTATAAGTTTGTTGTGGAGGGGGAAAAACGTAACTAATTATCTATAATTTTGTTAAAACTCAGGGATTTAAATGTAATAAGTTTAGAGCTAAAAAATAAATGGTTTTTAAAAGATCAAATCACCCTCATTTTAGGACTCTATCTATAAATAAAGGCGGGAAAAGTTCTTATTTTTTGGGTATCTTAAAATACCCTTTACTCATTGAAGGGGTATGGTCCCAAAACCTTGCGCCAGGAAAGAGAACCATACCCACTATTACCTGCCAAAGAAGCCTCGCGCAGACATTTATACCAAAGAAAGGACTAAGCAAACTCTGCGCCAAACAGCAAAGAAGGGAAAAGATCATTTAGCTACCTTGCGCCGGCTCGCGTAAGGAAGATAGTTAATCATGAGAATTCCCTGAGTCATTGTTGGTTTCGAGAGACCTTGCGCAGGCTACAGCACAACAGAGGAGGTTTACAATTCTCTACGCCAAACATCTATGAAGGAAAAGGATCATTTAACTACCTTGCGCAGCTCGCGCAAGGAAACAGGTAACCTAGAAAGACTTTTCCTTAGCAAAGAATTTCTGTTTACAAGATATGGTGCAGAGGCAAAAGGGATCTTTTCTGTTGTAACAGAATGCATACGTGGCAGCAGTCCATAGAGGGCCACGACTGTATAACATCTAGAAGCATTTAATATCCAATCGCGCAAGGGCACCTTTCGGTTACAACCGAATGCCACGTGACAGCATCTTAGATAATCAGGAAAGATCACGGTGATGGTATGATCACCTCGAGAAAAAAGAGTGATCTCACAACGACACGTGGCACTTCCTAGCCTTAGATGACGGACCAATCCGTGTGCACTAACGGTAACACCAACACTTAACGGGATGGAAAAGATTCCGTTAAGTTTTCATCTCTCCTTTTTGGCGCCCAAATCCGGTTATAAATAGGTAACATCAGGTACAGGGAAGACATTCACTCTCACTTATTCTCTCTCTTACTTCACTTAAACTATTTTCCGAGTACCGATACTTATTCTCACGCCGGAGGGTGGTCACGGAGAGAACCCTCATCCTCCCCGTGGCGAGGCTAATGGCGTTCTGTTTTGCAGGTATCGTCGGAGTATAGTCGCGATCACCACAACCAAACTAAACGAAGGATTAACCAATTTTATGCAGAAACCAAACCCTAGATCTAACCAGATTCCGGTTTGTCAGGTCTACGTTTCTTCATTGGCGCCCACTGTTTTTCTATTCTATTCTCATCTTTCGTTTCGTTTCACTTAGATCTACAGCGTCATGGCTGATGGATCATCGTTTCCAGGTCCTCGATCGAAGATCCGTCGCGTCGAAGCTGATGTTCCGTATGATCCAGATCATGCGAGCATTCCAGTGACTCCGGCATCTCCTCTGTTGATGTCGCGTCCATTTTACCACCTGGAGAGACTCCGTTATCTTGGCTAATCAAATCTCAAGCTGCTTTAAATGCTATGTATGCTCAACTATGTGCTCAGACCGGAACTCCAGCTTTTCAAGCTCCGGTTAATGCTCCTCAGGTCCGTGCTTCGCCGGCACCTCGAGTGTTGAGTTATGATACTCAGAACCATGCCCGTGCACCTTCGCATGTGTCTGTAGGTGGAACCGAGATGTACTCTAAAAGCAGGAATGATTCTGTTCATTTTGGTAATCGAAAGCAAGAAGAAAATGCTCAACGTCTCACGTCTGTTCACTCACGTTTGGGCCCGCGACTGTCACAGAAGCGGGACACCCAACATGATGAATATGATAAGACTTATGACGAAGGAGATAATGTAAGTGTTTTTAACTGTTTGTCTACGGATCATGTCATTTACAAACCTAAAATACGTGCAACTTACAATCCTGATACGGAGCATGATTACAATCTGGTATATCGACCCGTTGAAGCAGCTGAACAATCGAAGTTTATAAGAGAAATAGCGTTGGCTCCTCTAGAACGAGCAAAGTTACCGTCCAATGTAGGGAAGTTTAACGATTTAACTAATCCTGATGATCACATGCGCCTCTTCACAGGCGCAGGGCTAATTGGCGGATGGACATTACCAATGTGGTGCCATCTGTTCGTACAGACTCTTACTGGCGCCGCGCGCCTTTGGCTTGATAATTTGCCCACATGTAAACTTTTCTCTTGGAACGATCTTAAGGAGAAATTCCTTACACATTTCAGTCAACAAAGGCGATATGTTAGAGATTCCTCAGATGTGATGAACATCTGGCGGAAGGATGATGAAAGCCTAGAGGATTTTATCACTCGTTACAATAAAGAAGTGTTAGAAATTGGAGATGTTCATGAGGATCTTATCCGCGCACAGTTCAAGTATGCGGTACGATGTGATGAAATGATAAAAGTACTTTCTGGAACAACTGGTCTTCCAAAAATCTGGGATAAACTAATGTCAGCAGCCAAAGTTTATGCACAGACAGAGCGAAACCTTAATTCCAACAGACCACCACTACCTCAGAATCGTCCTCAGAATCTGAGTAGAGGTGGCCGGAAGTTTAAAAAGGATGGAAGGACTCGAACCAAAACTCGTATTCCCCGTACTCGCCAATAGATGCTCGCGCAACGATTAATAAGATTACCACCCAGAAAGCAATCAAACAAGAGAATCGTGATCGACAATGGACGCCTCTAACGAAATCTCCCGCAGAAGTCTTGAGC
This sequence comes from Scalesia atractyloides, assembly GCA_947069175.1. Classification (NCBI taxonomy): domain Eukaryota; kingdom Viridiplantae; phylum Streptophyta; class Magnoliopsida; order Asterales; family Asteraceae; genus Scalesia; species Scalesia atractyloides. Next base: position 11,105,408 of record CAMTDV010000006.1, on the reverse strand, counting down.
ACGGAGAATTGTCAGTTTAAGCAACCTCAGCCCATGAAGAACAAGAAGGGTCAAGACCCGAATCTCTTTTATGACTTTCACAAAGATACTGGGCACACAACTGACAACTGCATCAGCTTACGCACAGAAATTGAAAAAGCATTGAAAAGCGGTAAACTGACACACCTAGTACAATCAGTACGAAAAGAGGTCAGACAACTCACACGGGGGATGACGGTCCAAGCAACAAAAAGATGAAACAAGTTACTATGATTCAAGGAGGACCGTCACGCAGGCGCAACTTCCAACGTTTTCGAGATAACAACTGGCGTGAGCAGCAAGTAATTTTCCTATTGTTCCTGGTGGACCTCAGGAAGAAAGACCAGTCGTAATCACATGTATTTTTGGTCATTACCAGACTAATTATATGTTCATAGACCCGGGAACTTCCAAGGACGTCATATATGAGCAATGTTTTAAACAGTTAGATCCAGAGGATAAGGCACGCCTGGAACCAGTTGACTTTCCGTTAACTGGATTCTGCAATAAGGCTGTCTTTCCTCTCAGACAGATTGTTTTTCCTGTAACTCTTTCAGACGGCAAACACTCGTGAACCATTCAAGTAAACTTTATGGTGATGCCGGCAACGTCTGGTCATGATGTTTTATTAGGGCGTCGTGCGCAACGTGATTTCAGTATGATCACATCTGCGCCACACGTTGCTTGTGGTTTCCCAACACCAACAGGCGTAGCTATCATGTTTGCGCGAAAGGAGATTATGTCTATCGAGGAACTAGTTGCTAAGGCTGCTAAGCCTATGTCGCCGAATGAACCTGAGAAGTGGATTCTAAATAACAAATATCTAGAGCAACCAATTATCCTCGGTCCTACGATATCCATGACCATCCGTGCAAAGCTAAAATCATTGTTGTTTCGTAATATGGATATTTTTGCTTGGACACCTGCACACATGGTAGGGTCCCACGCGACGTCGCTGAGCATTGTTTAAATGTCTTTCCTTCAGCAGAGCCAGTGGTTCAGAAAAAGCGTAGCCTGGGTACTAAGAAAACTCAAGCTATGAACGAGCAAGTTGCTGAATTATTAACCGTGGGCATTTTACGAGAAGTCAAGTATCAAACTTGGGTGGCGAACCCTGTTATGGTCAAAAAGCATAACGGCGGTTGGCGCATGTGCGTCAACTTTAAAGACTTGAACAAGGCATGCCCTAAAGACTATTACTCTCTTCCTGAGATCGACAAGAAAGTAGATTCCTAAGCATCGTTCCGTTGGAAATGTTTCCTCGATAGTTACAAAGGGTATCATCAAGTGTTGATGAAACAAGAGGATGAAGACAAGACGACTTTCCGCACGGAAAAGGGTATTTTCTGTTATACAAAAATGCCTTTTGGTCTCCGCAATGCAGGAGCCACTTACAACGACTTATGGATATAGTGTTTGGTGATGACATTGGAGTGACCGTCGAAGTTTATATTGACGATCTAGTTATCATGAGCCATACAGAAGAAATGATGTTGGAGAATATTAAAAAAAACGTTTGATTCGTTGCGTAGAGTCAATCTGAAATTGAACCCAAGCAAATGTTCATTTGGCATGGAAGAGGGAAAGTTCCTTGGATTCATTGTCACGAAAGATGGGTTTAAGGTTAATCCAGAGAAAGTTGAAGCAATTCAAAGTATGATATCTCCAGCAAGTGTGAAGGAGATGCAGAGATTGGCGGGACGATTAGCTACCCTCAATCGTTTCCTCGCAAATCACGTGGAAAAATCTTATCCTTTCATCCATACTTTGCGCAACTGCGTAAAGAAAGATAAATTTCAATGGACGTTAGAGGCGGAGAAAGTTTCCAAGATATGAAAGATTGTTTGATTCAATTACCGACCTTGACAGCTCCGCGCAACAAAGAGCCTCTGATCCTCTATCTTACTGCATCCGAATTGGTAGTAGGAGCAGTTTTACTTGTCGAAAGAGAAGGTGTTTAAACGCCTATTTATTATATTAGCAAAATGTTGAATGACCCAGAGTCTCGGTATTCAATGATGGAAAAGCTGGTACTTGCGCTAGTTCACGCTTCGCGCAGGCTTCGTAGGTATTTTTCAGGGCACATCATAAATGTCTTAACAAATTATCACCTTGGTCAGATTCTTTCTAAACCAGACGTCTCAGGACGATTAGCCAAGTGGGCTATCGAACTAGGCGGTCACAATATTGTCTACAAGCCCAGGCCAGCAATCAAAGGGCAAATACCTGCCGATTTCGTAGCTGTAGTTCCAGCAGACAAAGTGCAAGAATGCGAATAAACCCAAAATCCAATTCCTGTTACGGATGATAGAGAACGGTTGCTACATACAGATGGCGCATCTAATAGTGATGGGGCCGGCGCAGGCCTCCGACTAGTTAGTCCAGATAATCAAGAGTTCACTTATGCCATACGCCTGGATTTCAAGAGCACAAATAATGAGGCTGAGTATGAAGCGTTTCTAGCAGGCTTGCGCCTCGCTAAAAAAATCGGCGCTGCAAATTTAACGGCCCATGTTGATTCTCGCCTTGTAGCGGAACAAATCAATGGCACTTATGATGCAAGGGGCGATATTATGGCATTGTACTTGGAACAAGCCAAATCGTTAATCAATCAATTCCGACAGTTTAAAGTTGTACACGTCAACAGGAGTGACAACAAGCACGCTGACGCATTGAGTAAACTTGCAGCCACAAGTTTTCAGCATTTGGCAAAAGAGGTCAGGATTGAAGTTTTAAAAAATCCATCTGTTCCGCTAAAACAAATTAACATGGTCGGAATGGGGAGTCCATCTTGGATGTCTCCGATTATCCTGTTTTTACAACATGGCCAACTTCCTGACAATAAGGCGCAGGCACGAAAGTTACGATGTAAAGCCTTAAACTACAAAATGGCGGATGGTATTTTGTATCGAAAGTCGTACATGGGTCCTTTATTGAGATGTGTTGATAAGCATGGTGCGCAGTACTTGATTAGAGAAATCCATGAAAGATTGTGTGGCATACACGCAGGACAACGCATGGTTGTCGCTAAAGTAATGGGCGCGGGGTACTACTGGCCAGGGATGTACGTGGACGCTGTTAAGACTTTGCGCAGATGCATGTCTTGCCAAAGACATGCGCCAAAAACATTACGCCCAAAAAATCCACTTGTCCCAGTAACATCGGCATGGCCTTTCAAACAGTGGGCTATCGACCTCGTAGGTCCTTTTCCTGATGCGTCTGGTGTAGTAAAGTTCATTGTTGTTGCCGTTGATTACTTCACAAAGTGGGTCGAAGCAAAACCGTCGGCTTCGACAACAGCTATGGTTATTCGAAAGTTTATCTAGGAGCATACTATTTGTCGTTTTGGATTACCCATGCGCATCGTCACAGACAATGGCCCTAATTTAGCATCGGTAGATCTACAAAAATGGATGCAGGAGATGAACATCGAGCATGTTTTTTCCTCCGTTGCGCATCCTCAGGCGAACGGTCAGGTTGAAAGTATCAATAAACAATTAGTTGAAGGCATCAAAGCCCGCTTGGGCACGGCGCGGCGTGGATGGGTAGATGAGTTGCCCAGAATTCTGTGGGCGCATCGAACAATGCCTAAGACAAGCACGGGAGAAACTCCATTCAGTTTGGTATACGGAACGGAAGCAGTGATCCCTGCTGAGATAGGTCTTCCATCACCAAGAATGCTCGCGCTGGAGAAACAAAACAACGAAGAGCAGCGCCGCATGGATCTCGACTTGGTTGAAGAAAGATGCGAAAACGCATCTATCCGTGAAGCAAAATATAAGTCTCAGCTGGAGAAATATTATAACAAGCGGGTGCGCGTTTGCACATTTTTACCGGGGGATTTCGTCCTCCGTGATAACGAAGCCTCCAATGCTGAAAGACCAGGTAAACTTGCGCCGAGATGGGAAGGCCCGTATGTGATCAACGAGGTCCTTGGCAAAGGAGCATATACTTTGAAGCGCATGGACGGCTCTAGCGTCCCTCGGACCTGGAACTCCCAGCAGTTGCGTAGATGCTACATGTAATCTCAGTCCTCAATACGATAGCCCCGCGCTGCGCAAAGAGACTGCTTACACTTTTCCTTACTTTTGTAATCTTAGTGACAATAATAGCTCAATGTTTTATCAATGCAATTCTATTCTATCACTACTTACATGTACTTGTTTTTAAACATCTTACTTACAAATGCATGCAATTACTTCGGAAACACAAAAACACTAAGGCTGCTGACAACCCATGAGCCACAAGATAACACAGCAACTTACGCTCTTACATGAGTTCGCCAATTATGTTCATTTGTCTATCCTAAGCAAGTAATTGTACTCATGCACACATTGTAACTCAAAAGATATGATATAAAACTCAAATACTTGCACGACCGCGCAGCTGTACATACAAATATTATAAATTGTCTTAAGCATGTACAAGCATGAAGTTAAATCTGTCTATTTAACAGTCTTCGTGGCTTCTTCTTCTTCCGCATCAGAAAATATTTCCTTTAAACGATCAACAAAGTCATCATGTGATAAGGCATTGTCAACCAAATCCATAATAAGGATTTGCAGCTGGTCATAAAGCTCTTTCCCAGTGTTAAAAGCAGCAACGGTGTTAACTCCACGGGTTGTTGCGCGACTGTTGTCCCATTTTACCTGGAGCGCATGAGACACGTGTTCTGAGCACTCTGTGTATCCCTGTGCGTATCCGTCAACCCTGGCAGCAACCAACACTTGCGCAACTGCCTCGTCCAGCTCAGTAGAATTCAGAATAGAATTGGCAATCTAAATACAAGTACAAAGGGTCAGGAGATGCAAATATTAAGAGATCAGTATTTATAAAAAGTAGTCATTTACCTTGACGACTCCATACTGTTGAATCCAGGTGAGTTTACTCATGAGGGATTCAGAAATACTCTCTGCCATCGCGTGAGCGGTTTCTGTGGCTTCTATTTTTGTTCACCCTCAGTTAAGCGTCGGGTAAGCTCAGCCTTTTCAACTTCATATAACTTCGCATCTTTCTTCAAGGAATCAACTTCCGCTTTCAAAAGCTCCTAGTCAAAGAACACAGAAGTAAGATCAACAAGCTCTTTCTCTTTAAGCAAAAGCATCATTTTAGTTTCTACCTCATTCTGCTCGCTTCGTTCTCTATGGGAACGTGCTTCTTCCGCAGCAGCAACAAAATTTGTTTTCTCTTGCTTGAGTTTCTCAATGTTGTTGCGCAACATGATTTTTTCATTATTATCGCGCTCGCAAGCTTCCAACCATTGTTTGCGATCTTCAGTATGCTGCGCCGCTGCCGCCTCAGCTTTCCTTTTCCAACCAAAGGCAGACCATTCTTCCGTCTTCTTCTCATCCTCAAATTTGCACCTCAAGATCCACCCTCATCTTCCTCACTCTCAATCCCAACTTTGAATCTCTTGGACTCAAACTCGTCCCATTCTTTGTTCATGCTGCGCCATTCGCGCACAATTCGGTGAGTTACAGACGAGGCTTGCGCCGTCTTTAGCAGATAAGCTTGATAGATTTGGTCATGAGACTGGTCTTCTTGGCGATTCACCTCAGTCGGCGGATAGATGCTCTTATACCATTCCCTGTAAGCTTGCAGATCGGTAAAGGTATCGCTCTGTTTAAGTTTCCATACCGACTCGTGTAGGTTGGATGCTCTCTTGGCGGAGTAAGTGCGATAATAATAATCACCAAGCGTCTCCTCAGGACGAATAGGAGAGTCTTCAGCTTGATCATCAAAAAATGAGCCATTCTTTGCTTAATTATCGGTGGCTCTTTTCGAATGAGGCGGAGGCACCTGTAGATCCTCAGTAGGTTGTTTCTCAACATGACTAGGGGCCGTATCTTTTACCTGCTCGCCAGCAGGATCTTCAGCAAGTGGTTTTTCATGCTCTTCTTCTGGAGCAGTTTTCTATGGAATTTCAGGCATAATTGGGTCCAAACTAGAGACATTCGCGCTTGGTTCACATCACCCCCAACCTTCTCAACATTCTAGCTTTCTGGGCGGTGCTCTGTGGGCAGTGAGGACGATGTAGCCTCCGCCTTTTTCACTACTTTTTCTGCATTTAACAAGCATGACTGAGAAACAGGATTTCCAGTACATACAAGACAAAAGTTAATTATCCTCACCAGGAGAAAATTTCTCCGCAAGCGCTTCCAAGTTGCTTTTCTTCCCTATTCGGGAATTAGCAATCTTCTTGGGTTGCAGCGCAGGCTTCTCGGGGCTGGTAGCCTTTCTCTTCTTGGAATCTCTAATTAAAGGCTCAGGGCTTGATTCTAAATCAACTGGATCATCAGGGTTGGCCGCCGGTATATCCGCGCTAGTACCGGGCTCTGCCTTAGGAATTCTAAAAATTACAGGCGCAAGACCTTCTAGGGAATCAGACACGACTACATAGTCACACCAAGTATCAGGCACTAAGTGTTTACCTTTCTTGGTAACCTTCTTCGTAACCTCAGGTTTATCAGATGGTGGGACAATTGAAGCGGGTTTTTTCTTCTTCTTCAAGTATGGGCCTGCGCCCAAGTTTAATAAGACACCTACGTGAACAAAATCAACAAACATCGACGCGCCATAAGTTATATTGCAATATTACTGGAAAATTTTCTTACCAGTGGTTGAGGAGGGTTGCGCTTGAAGATCTTCCTTCTTTGGAAACTCAAAGTTCCCCAAGATCTGCTCAAACCAGGTGGCTTTGCCTTCAGCGATAGGCATCACGATCATCTTCCGAGTCTTCCTTTTAAATGCCACCATATGTAAAGGCGTAACTATATCCACGACGCATAACACACATAAGAAGCAAGACACTAATTGTTTATAGGAAGTTGATCAAATAACTTACCAACTCCATCTTCCATATAGACTGGTTTCTCCCGCCTGCCAACCTTCCACAGGATGCTCATACCCGCAGCAATCAAGGCCCTTTCTGGTAAAATAATGTTGGGCACATCCTTGATGTCCTGATACCACATCTCATTGCTGGGGATGGCCAGCGTCTCCAACTCTATCTCTTCTCCGGCCCGGAATGTCATCGCCATCGGAATCACTGCCGCTTTAACGAAGAAAAACGTTTGCTTTCAATCGTGATAAGATTTCGGAGGCACGAGCAACAAGCGTTTGGCTTGAAGGCGTTGCTGAAAGGAATAAAACCCTAGAGAGCAGTGCAATTGGTAGAATACCCTAAACTTCTCAGCGGTCGGAATAATATTCATTGACCGGCAAACAAACTCAAAATGTCTAATTCTAACCATCCCCATGGGATTCAACTGGGAGATGTGGAACTTATAAAAATCAAGAATCTCTAACATGAAAACAGTGACCGGCAGTCGGAAATTTCCCTCGGCAAAGTAATCGTAAAATAATGTAATATAACCGGCCGGAGCATCTGCCGCTGTAGCATTCTCCTTTGGATAGAAAGCCCCCCAAGATATGGCAAACAAGAAATTTGTGACAAGGGCATCAAAATCTTCTTTGTTCCAGTTCAACGGTGGTAGCGATGATGTAGTCGGCATATCGGCTACTTCAGAAATATTCGAACTGGTGGCCATGAACGTGAAGAAAAGTTGCAGAGAAAGCGATTTCTGTAATGAAGATGAAGAGTATTTTGAACACATAAAGCAAGAATGATGAATGGTGGTGTCTATATAAAGGGATCGCAAATAATGCCTGGGGTAACGTGTAACCGCCTTCACACTTTTTCAAAACCCTAAGCAAATGTAAGAGTGAGTGGGGAACAGTAACTGTCTTCACGCGCGCGTGTGAACCACACATGTCGTCAAGCAATTAATGTTGTACGGTTGACAACTGTTAGTAGCTGTTGGGTAGTACATCAAACGTCACTTCACCACGTGCCATTCACCAACTCCCGACAAAAGGACAACTTTTTCAAGCTGCAAGATTTTTCCTCTGCAGCGCAACGAAACCATTTCCAAGAAGTACAACAAATCACTACTTTTTTTTTATTTTTAGTCCAATGCTCCACATACTTGCTACTTGCGCATAGGAGCAACACTGGACTAGGGGACTTGAAGGGGTATGGTCCCAAAAACCTTGCGCCAGGCAAGGGAACCATACCCACTATTACCTGCCAAAGAAGCCTCGCACAGACATTTATACCAAAGAAAGGACTAAGCAAACTCTGCGCCAAATAGCAAAAAAGGGAAAAGATCATTTAGCTACCTTACGCCGACTCGCGTAAGGAAGATAGTTAATCTTGAGAATTCCCTGAGTCATTGTTGGTTTCCAGAAACCTTGTGCAGGCTACAGCACAACAGAGAAGGTTTACGATTCTCTGCGCCAAACATCTAAGAAGGAAAATGATCATTTAACTACCTTGCGCAGCTCGCGCAAGGAAACAGTTAACCTTGAAGACTTTTCCTTAGCAAAGAATTTCTGTTTACAAGATATGATGCAGAGGCAAAAGGGATCTTTTCTGTTGTAACAGAATGCATACGTGGCAGCAGTCCATAGAGGGCCACAGCTATATAACGTCTAGAAGCATTTAATATCCAATCGTGCAAGGGCACCTTTCGGTTACAACCAAATGCCACGTAGCAGCATCTTAGATAATCAAGAAAGATCACGGTGATGGCATGATCACCTCGAGAAAGAAGAGTGATCTCACAACGACACGTGGCATCTTCCTAGCCTTAGATGACGGACCAATCTGTGTGCACTAACGGTAACACCAACACTTAACGGGATGGCAAAGATTCCGTTAAGTTTTCATCTCTCCTTTTTGGCCCCCAAATTCGGTTATAAATAGGTAACATCAGGTACAGGGAAGACATTCACTCTCACTTACTCTCTCTCTCTTACTTCACTTAAACTATTTTCCAAGTACCGATACTTATTCTCACGCTGGAGGGTGGTCACGGAGAGAACCCTCCTCCTCCTCGTGGCGAGGCTAACGGCGTTCTGTTTTGCAGGTATCGTCAGAGTATAGTCGCGATCACCACAACCAAACTAAACGAAGGATTAACCAATTTTATGCAGAAACCAAACCCTAGATCTAACCAGATTCCGGTCTGTTAGGTCTACGTTTCTTCACTCATGCATTATAATATAGTATAGATAAGAGTTAATATTTTAGCTAAATCACATATTGATCCTACATCAATATGTCAAGCATACCAAAATGGTTAAACATACTACATAAAGGTTAAAATAAAGACCTATTTACTAGTGAGTGGATATACTTGCAATTAAATCTCTAACAAATGACAATAGCAACAAATCTACAACTTTGTATTTAGAATGATATGATTTTCATACCGCCTATGCATGAAAAATTTTCAAATCAAGTATGATCACAACAAATATTGAGCGTATATTTTGGAAGTCACACGTGAACAATCGACAATTAAGAATTAACTATTGCATGTGGGAATCAACTGTTATATGTGAACAGTCGAGAATGAAATCGTACTTACTGCTGATGATCTTAAACCAAGTTCAAAGAATTACAAATTACATGGAAAAGAAGCAGTAGAATATAGCACCTACATATGGGATTGTGCTTGATGATTATATATAGTGTCCACCAGATCCATTCCTGCTGAAAGCTTTAATTATCTTAGGAGTGTTTGTACCAAATGTTTCAAAAAATAACACACAAGTTTTAGTTGCTTCACAGTGCCACGTGTCAAAATAAGAAAGTAGTCATGGGGGTTTACCTCAATATGTTGGTTTACCTTCAACACACCCTATATACAACGACAATAACTTTGTTAGATTTATGTTTGATATTTTTGTTTCTCTCTTAAGGTTTCAAGACACTGATAGAAGCAACATAAAATGATGAAGGAATAACAAACCTTGAGGATACGTCTACAACCGTTAGTAACCATCAACAGATGAAGGAATAACGGACCTTGAGGATACGGTCCGTTACTAGAAACCATCAACAACCGTTACATGAAACCATCAATGTTTTCTTTAAAACCGACTACAAGATAGTTAAAGTAGATTAAGGTCAAACGAGATTTTCTATATGAGCGGGTAGCAGCTTTGTTGGGGAATTTTTAGTAAACCGGATGATCAGAGAGCCGTGTGATCACTCGCAGATCAAATTATTTCGATGGTTCCGTCGAATAATTCAATCGGATACAACTCCGATTTCGAGAATTAGAACAATATGTTTTTTTTGGTGAATTCGTATGAACCAGAGAAGAGACCAAAACTGTCTGTACCAATTTTGGGTTCAAACTGCCGATAAATGCCTCTAGTAGTTATAATTCGAATTTTAATTAAACTTTCTTAAACTGTCTTAAATTTGTTTGAAAAATTATGGGGAAATTTTAATAAAATTAATCTTCTAAGGCATTTTCCATAAAGCAATTTAATTAAAATAAAATTTTGCTCGACCCCAGCCAGGGGCTCTGCCCTTTGGTGTAACGCCCCGCGTTTCTATACTTTCTATATTTGGAAACCTTGTACCGTACTTCTATTTTCTGTAATCGTTGTATCTTGTATTCGTCTTTTGTTGTAAACGTTGTAAACCGAGACTTGGATCGTAATGAGAAACTCGTATTTTATTCATGTTGTGTTAATCATAATCTTGTTACACTTATACTTGTTCATACCTTAAACATATAAACATACTCGTGATACTCTTATTCGTAAACGTGTGATAACTCGCAAACATGGTTTGTGTTGCGTAACGAGACTCAAACGTGAAACTTTTAATCGTTAAACTTAATTCGTTGCAAAAAAAAATACAATTACCTATTCATTTATTAAGTTAATTAATTCAAATTAATTAATTAATTAGTTAATTAAATTAGTTAATAAAATTAGTTAATTTACTTTTTACAAAAATTAAAATGCTATTTTATAAAAATATTAACATTTAGGATTAAATGTTAATAAATACTTATAAATCTTTTTTTCCTTAAAAAAAGTCCAAGGTCTAATATGTAATTACTGAATTCTTGAACTACAGGGGCCTTTCCTACCAATTATGAAACTAAATTATTGAGTTTTTAATTAAAAAATAAAAAAAACAAACCGGGATCCGCGAGACTCGAACTCTGGATCCCTGGTTCAACAAACAACACCTCAACCACTCCGCCAAACGCCCAACATGTGAAAGATCCCGGATAACAAATCATTTAACCACTGTTTCCGGTTAAAGCTGGGCGCGACCAGCGGGCAAACAACCCTTTTTTGGGCGGTTTTTGACATATTTGTGAGTTTAAATCATTTTTAAACCATTAATTACCCACCTAAACTTCAACTAACTAACCCTAATCCTTCCCCTATAAGCCCACCTCTAATCCAAGCACTTTTACACTTTAATCTCCCTCAAATCTCTCTCAAAACCTTCCAAATCAGCTGCAAAATTACAAGTTCGAGCAGAATTACTCATCTTCACTAAAGTGAGTGTAACTCACCTCATTTCTTATCAAAATCACTCCATTCTTTTTCCTACTTGCTTGGATAAACTTTGGGTTGAATTCCTAGGGTTCTCCATGGAGAATCCAGACCTGGAAATGCCCCAAAATGTCCACAAACTTTCTGTTTTGTATAAAATTTTATCAAACTTGTGTTTTAACTTCAACAAACTTGTGTTCTTGTGCTTACAATCAAGCTTATTATTAGTAAAGCCTAACCAAGCTTGTTAACATGAACTAAGACTGTTTTAACACCCTAAACATTCTGTTTTTTAAGAGCATTAAGCTCACAAGTGATGCAAGCTATTATGCTTGTTCATGTGTGTCCACAAGGAAGCTTGGGCTATCCTAACTTGAGACCACACATCACTTGATTATTTTCATCAAGATCCCAAACTAGTTTGCTAGACCTAAAGTGTCTCAACCCCACAAAGTCGTTGACGATTGTCCTCGTGTGCTCGTCGGGTTTTTGAATACTTGGCTACTTGGTATCTAGATGACACCTTATCATTCTTGTCTTTACATAGTTCTTGTACCCTCCTTGTTACCAATGGTAAACTTGTGTAGTGGTGAATATATTCCGAGGTTCAAAGTGGATGGTTTAACCTCCCACCTCATACTTGACATACATGACACTAGAGGTTACAAAGTGGATGGTTCATCCTCCCACCTCCTACATGATTATAATGATATATATATAACTATATTATAATTCTAAAACCGAAACATTGATAATGAACTTATAATCACCTATCAAGTTACTAAGTTTAACACTAAAGTATGTAATTCCTTGTCACGATTCTAATAGGTCCCGAACCTATGAAATCACATCCAACTCGTAAGAGTTACTAAAGTGTCAAGAACGAGTGTTACATCTTAGTGAATACTTTCGTATCATAATACTTTATCAAACTTATTTTTAATCATGCTCGAATACACCTAATCTCCCGTTGAAACTCTATACTCATACGCCTCGTTTCCTCTTGTAGGATAACCCGGCGTCATCCTCGAACCAACGTCTTCACGGATTGTCAAGTGTAGAAAAGACTTAGCAAAACCGTGAGTACACTCGACCCACTTTTGTTTATAACACTTTTCGGGTGTAACATGTTTCCATATACAAAATCACGAACACTTAAACTTTATGAAACACACAAACGATCCCATATACATGAAAACTTGAATCTTATACTTGATGCTTGTCTTGGATATTCGTTATGCTATGCTTTAGTCATTAACTATTTTTAGCCTTTGTTTGACATGCTTAGCGCTATGGGAATTCACGCATCCACCTCCATCGTGTTATTCGTGAGGTCATGTTAAAACATCGTGATTGCGTTATGGGTTTGATTATTAGTATTGCATGCCTTGATATTGCTCTTGTATAGATTTGGTTGCCATGAGGATTGTTTAAACTTATTCGTATACGTATGCTATGCCTAAACTTGTGTACTCGCATTTGCTTTCGCATTGACATTATTTTAAAACATGTTACAGGTTGAAGGAGATGATGCTATGAAAACAATATAGCAAGGACTAGATACACACAAATTAGACGTTAGGTTTAATGTCGATGTATCAATTTTGTTATGACTTTGCAAATGTTATGTGGTTTCTTTGTTTTGTTACATTGATGTATTTGACAATTCTTATGAAATGAAATATGGTTTAATTAATTATTGTCACTTATTAATGTTGTGAGCAATGAGCAATCTCGTTTTCGTCTCATCCCGATGTTTCCGCCATCGGTTGGGGTGTGACAGATTGGTATCATAGCCATAACTATAGGGAATTAGGTAGAATTGCCATGTTCGACCTAGTCTATAGTTCTAAGTACCCGTTGTGACCATTCTTGATTATGCTTAAAACTTTATGCTTCCTGCTTTGCTTCTCTCTTTCCTTTTGGTCTTAATACATATACATGGTGTCTTCCTAAGACACTTTTACACAATACACATTTGGACGCTTGAAGACACTCGTAATATAAACGAGACGACTTCACTAAAATAAGTGTGAAAACCGCAATTTGGTGAACGACTCTCAATCCGCTATACTTAATCTTTTTGCACGCAATTATGCCACCAAGTTAGGAGTGAAATCCAAACCTTGATGGAAAATTTCCAACTCAAAACTCTAGTGGACCCTTACCAACGAATCAGAATTTGCTCTTCATTTGGTAAGTACCAACCACACTTACGGTACGAAATCGTCAAGTTAGGGTGAAACCCGCACCTTGTCGATTAAGTCCCATTCCTTGATTTTCGCTCTCGCCAAAGTCTCGATTTTCCGATCGGTTAGAGAGGTTCAGTAACTGGAAGGGTAAAATGTCGTTAGTCGCTTCTCGATGAGAGCATTTTACCTATAGGCTAAAGCACGTTTCTCTAATTCAAAAAGATCTTCGATTCACTTTGGAATTGTCGACGATTCTCTACCCGAATCATTCCCATGTTTTATGAGCCTATTCTTTTTATGTGACTCAAATTTATGTGTTTTAATACTTGTTACCTCGTTCATTTCAAACCGTTACATACTCGCACGTTTATCGCAATCAAAAACAATACTAATCCTCGTGAACAAACTAAATTTATACTCTTTATTTGTATTCATACGTGAGTATACGTGTTATACTTGTTGAACTCATGTAAACTATGTGAACCATACTTGATGAACACATGCTTCTTATGTGAAACTTATGTGAACTTTATTCTTACTCATGCATGCAAAACCTATTTTCTCTTATTACGATCAAGTCTTATGCTTTTTCTTGTTTACAACCTCAAGATGCCTCCTTTTCGTAAGTCGTTGAACCGTCCCAAAAAGTCCAAGAAGTCGGGTTCCAAGAAGGAATCCAACAACGAGGACTCGATATCGAAGCAAGAACTGATTGGGCTCGTTTCGGAGCAAATGGACGGGAAAATGGCTAAGATCATACCCGACATTGTTAGCCAAATCCACACCATATACGCCGAAGCCACACCTAAATCATCCGCTGATTCCAAAGCCGATACCCCCAAACCATCTTACCAATTCAAGCATTTCATGGCTTGTAAACCAGTGGAATTCACTGGCATGGACGGTGTTACCGCCATGATCAATTGGTTTGATTCAACGGAGCTTATCTTCCTTCAGGGCGGCTGCCCTGAGGAACTTCTAACCCTTAATGCCACCGGGGTCTTTCGTAAGAGAGCCCTCGAGTGGTGGACCACCAAACGAAACACGCGTGGCAACGAAGCAGCCCACGCGATGACTTGGGAAGAGCTTAAGGAGCTCATGAAGGAGCAATTCTGTCCTCCCCATGAGACCCAGAAACATGAAAACGAGTTCTGGAATCTCACACAACAGGGGAGCGACGCTGAAGGATTGATCGCGCGCTTCAAACAGTTAAGTATCATTTGCCCTGGGCAAGTCGATACTGTTCCCAAGTCAATCGCCAAGCTCATCTGTTGCCTCTCACCGGTGATCATGAACCATGTAGCCGCAGCCAACCCGAAAACCCTCGAGGAAGCCTATGCCATAACCCTCCAACTCAACCATAACTGCATCCTTCAGGGGGCCTACGACAAGGTCCCTACGAAGCATGCGCACCAAGCCATTGCCAACACCACCGAATCACCTACCCCTCCACCCAAAAAGCCCCACAACAAGAACAAGAAGCGGAAGGCTTCTTCTCAAAACAATGCGGTCGTCACTCCGCCCCTACCCCTGCACCACTAAACGTCGTCGCCACTACCCAAACACCAACCAACCTGGACAGGTTACATTGGCTCTCACCCCAAGTGTACCACTTGCAACTATCATCACCCTGTTGGCACCTCATGCCGAAAATGTGCCAACTGTAATAGGTTGGGACACCTCTCCAACTACTGTCGCCTACCCCAGAACCAGCAAACCCAAGCCCTTTTACCCAATCCTAACCCAAACCGCCAAACCCAAGCTACACCTGGTCGAACCTGCTACAATTGTGGCGATCCTAACCATTTCGCCAACGTTTGCCCAAAACGCACGAACAACCAGCAGCAACAACAAACCGAACCTGCGAAAGGACGAGCTTTCGTTCTCACCTCAGCTCAAGCCCAAAGTTCGAATGATGTCATCACTGTTACGTTCCTTGTGAACCATATTTATGCTACTTGTCTGTTTGATACTGGTGAGGATAGAAGTTTTGTATCCGTTGAATTTGAACCCTTGCTTAAGTGCGAACGAACTAAAATGCCTAATCCTTTTGCCGTCGAAGTCGCTAATGGTAAGACCATCTCCGTTGACTCTGTTCTTTCTGGTTGCTCCCTAATCTTAAACGATCATAAGTTTTCCATCGACCTCATACCTATGCAAATGGGTAGCTTTGACGTCATAGTAGGCATGGATTGGCTTAAGCGAGTTTGTGCTGAAGTCGTTTGTTCTGAGAAATTCATTTGCCTTCCCCTACCTCAAGGTGACTCTTTACACGTCTATGGTGAGAAACCTTCTAAGGGTCTCAAGCTTATGTCGTGCATCAAAGCGAGCAAGTACTTGCGTAAGGAGTACTTTGCCTCGCCCACGTTGTGGAAAAGAAAGACAAAGGTCCTAGCATAAGTGATGTTCCTGTCGTTTGTGAGTTTCCTTCTATTTTCCCTAAGGATCTCCCTGGTCCTCCACCACCTCGAGCTGTCGATTTTCGTATTGATCTGATCCCTGGCACAACTCCTGTTGCGAAAGCTCCCGATCGTTTAGCATCCTGGGAGATGCAAGAGCTATCAAGCCAACTTCAAGAGCTTCTTGATAAAGGCTTTATACGCCCTAGTACTTCCCCTTGGGGTGCTCCCGTGTTGTTCGTCAAGAAGAAAGATGGGTCTTTTCGGATGTGCATTGATTATCGTAAGCTCAATAAACTGACAGTCAAAAACCGATACCCACTTCCTCGTATTGACGATCTCTTCGATCAATTGCAAGGCGCGAAGTGCTTCTCAAAGGTTGACCTCCGTTCTGGCTATCATCAACTTCGGGTTTCCGAGGAAGATGTACCCAAAACCGCATTTCGCACACGTTATGGACACTACAAGTTTGTGGTCATGCCTTTTGGTTTGACCAACGCACCTACAGTGTTTATGGATCTCATGAACCGTGTGTGTAAGCCTTTTCTCAATCATTTCGTCATTGTATTCATCGACGATATCCTAATCTACTCCAAGACGAAAGAAGAACATGGACGACATTTGCGTCTTATTCTTCAGCTTTTGCAAACCGAACGTCTTTATGCCAAATTCTCCAAGTGTGAATTTTGGCTAAAAGAGGTTCAATTCTTAGGTCACACCGTCAATGAACTTGGTATTCATGTTGACCCTGCAAAGATAGAAGCTGTGAAGAATTGGATTGCACCTAAGTCGCCCTCTGAAATTCGTTCGTTTCTTGGCCTAGCTGGGTATTATCGCCGTGTCATCTCGAACTTCTCGAAGATTGCAGTTCCTTTGACTTCGTTGACTCAAAAAGATAAACCTTTTGTTTGGCGTCCCGAACAAGAGGAATCTTTCCAAACGCTCAAGGACATGCTTTGTAATGCTCCTATCCTCACTCTCCCCGATGGGAACGATGATTTCATCGTGTATTGCGATGCCTCTAACCAGGGTCTTGGTTGCGTTCTCATGCAACGGGACAAAGTAATCGCTTACGCGTCGAGACAACTCAAAATTCATGAAAAAAACTATACTACTCACGACCTTGAACTTGGTGCAGTTGTTTTTGCATTAAAGATTTGGCGACACTACCTTTATGGTACAAAGTGTACAGTCTTTACCGACCATAAGAGCCTCCAACACATCTTTGATCAAAAGGAACTCAACATGAGTCAACGTCGTTGGGTAGAATTGTTAAACGACTACGACTGTGATATCCGCTACCACCCTGGTAAGGCGAATGTCGTGGCCGAGGCACTTAGTCATAAGACTCATGTCAAGAGTGCTCGTTGCTACCAAATCGTGGGAAAACTCAACGAGTTGATTCGACAAGCACAATTTGCCGTCATTAACGAGGATAACCTCGATAACGAGTTGAATTGTGGAATCGAAAACCCACTCGAAGCTAAGCCTGATGGTATTCTTTACTACCATAGTCGCATTTGGATTCCTGATCGTCTCAATCTTCGGACTACTTTGATGGACGAAGCTCACAAATCCCGATACTCCGTTCATCCTGGAGCTGATAAGATGTACCATGACTTGCGCGCATCCTATTGGTGGCCTGGAATGAAACGTGATATCGCTCTCTACGTCTCCAAATGCCTTACGTGTTTCAAAGTCAAGGCAGAACATCAATGTCCCTCCGGTTTGCTCGAACAACCAGAAATTCCTATCTGGAAATAGGAGAGCATAGCCATGGATTTCATCACAAAATTGCCTCGCACCTCGTCTGGTCACGACAACATTTGGGTTATCATCGATCGTTTGACCAAATCCGCACACTTCCTCGCCATTCGTGAAGATTACAAAGTCGAGAAATTGGCTCGTATCTACACGAGTGAAATCATTAGTCGTCACGGTACTCCTCTTGATATTATTTCTGATCGTGATGCTCGTTTCACTTCTCGCCTTTGGCAAACTTTCCAATCCGCCCTTGGCACTCGTTTGAATCTTAGCACCGCTTTTCATCCTCAATCTGACGGTCAGACCGAAGGTACTATTCAAACTCTAGAGGATATGCTTCGATCATGCGTAATCGATTTTGGCGGCAACTGGGATTTGCACTTACCCTTGGTAGAATTCTCGTACAACAACAGCTATCACGCAAGTATTCAAATGGCTCCATTTGAAGCACTGTATGGTCGCAAGTGTCGTTCGCGTATTTGTTGGCACGAGATTGGAGACGTATAACTCACCGGTCCCGAACTTATATAAGAGACGACGAACAAGATCCTACAGATTCGTGACAACTTGCTCAAAGCTCGTAGCCGACAAAAGAGCTATGCTGATAGAAGACGCAAACCTTTGGAATTCGACATAGGTGACCACATACTTCTCAAGGTTGCACCTTGGAAAGGTGTTGTTCGTTTTGGTAAGAAAGGCAAACTCGCTCCTCGCTATGTGGGTCCTTTCAAGATTCTCGAAAGGATTGGCAAGGTAGCGTATCGACTGGATCTACCTCAAGCGCTCAGCAACGTGCATCCTGTGTTTCATGTTTCAAATTTGAAAAAGTGTCTAGCTGAAGAAGGACTCCAAGTTCCACTCGCAGATCTTCAAATCAATGATACTTTGCACTTCGTGGAGAAACCGGTCGAAATCATGGACCGAGGAACCAAGCAACTGAGGCGCAGTCGTATTCCTATTGTCAAGGTTCGATGGGAAGGTAAACGTGGCGCCGAATTCACTTGGGAACTTGAAAGTGATATGAAGACTAAGTATCCATATCTCTTCGTTACATCTTCCTAAATTTCGGGACGAAATTTCCTAAAGGAGGGGAGACTGTAACGCCCCGCGTTTCTATACTTTCTATATTTGGAAACCTTGTACCGTACTTCCATTTTCTGTAATCATTGTACCTTGTATTCGTCTTTTGTTGTAAACGTTGTAAATCGAGACTTGGATCGTAATGAGAAACTCGTATTTTATTCATGTTGTGTTAATCATAATATTGTTACACTTATACTTGTTCATACCTTAAACATATAAACATACTCGTGATACTCTTATTCGTAAACGTGTGATAACTCGCAAACTTGGCTTGTATTGTGTAAACGAGACTCAAACGTGAAACTTTTAATCGTTAAACTTAATTCGTTGCAAAAAAAAAATACAATTACCTATTCATTTATTAAGTTAATTAATTCAAATTAATTAATTAATTAAATTAGTTAATAAAATTAATTAATTTACTTTTTACAAAAATTAAAATGCTATTTTATAAATATATTAACATTTAGGATTAAATGTTAATAAATACTTATATATCTTTTTTTCCTTAAAAAAAGTCCAAGGTCTAATATGTAATTACTGAATTC
Source organism: Scalesia atractyloides (assembly GCA_947069175.1). Taxonomy (NCBI): domain Eukaryota; kingdom Viridiplantae; phylum Streptophyta; class Magnoliopsida; order Asterales; family Asteraceae; genus Scalesia; species Scalesia atractyloides. The sequence goes on along the minus strand of CAMTDV010000006.1, from coordinate 11,086,028 downwards.
TTGAACTACAGGGGCCTTTCCTGCCAATTATGAAACTAAATTATTTGAGTTTTTAATTAAAAAAAATAAAAAAAACAAACCGGGATCCGCGAGACTCGAACTCGGGATCCCCGATTCAACAAACAACACCTCAACCACTCCGCCAAACGCCCAACATGTGAAAGATCCCGGATAACAAATCATTTAACCACTGTTTCCGGTTAAAGCTGGGCGCGACCAGCGGGCAAACAACCCTTTTTTGGGCGGGTTTTTGACATATTTGTGAGTTTAAATCATTTTTAAACCATTAATTACCCACCTAAACTTCAACTAACTAACCCTAATCCTTCCCCTATAAACCCACCTCTAATCCAAGCACTTTTACACTTTAATCTCCCTCAAATCTCTCTCAAAACCTTCCAAATCAGCTGCAAAATTACAAGTTCGAGCAGAATTATTCATCTTCACTAAAGTGAGTGTAACTCACCTCATTTCTTATCAAAATCACACCATTCTTTTTCCTACTTGCTTGGATAAACTTTGGGTTGAATTCCTAGGGTTCTCCATGGATAATCCAGACCTGGAAATGCCCCAAAATGTCCACAAACTTTCTGTTTTGTATAAAATTTTATCAAACTTGTGTTTTAACTTCAACAAACTTGTGTTCTTGTGCTTACAATCAAGCTTATTATTAGTAAAGCCTAACCAAGCTTGTTAACATGAACTAAGACTGTTTTAACACCCTAAACATTCTGTTTTTTAAGAGCATTAAGCTCACAAGTGATGCAAGCTATTATGCTTGTTCATGTGTGTCCACAAGGAAGCTTGGGCTATCCTAACTTGAGACCACACATCACTTGATTATTTTCATCAAGATCCCGAACTAGTTTGCTAGACCTAAAGTGTCTCAACCCCACAAAGTCGTTGACGATTGTCCTCGTGTGCTCGTCGGGTTTTTGAATACTTGGCTACTTGGTATCTAGATGACACCTTATCATTCTTGTCTTTACATTCTTGTATAGTATATAGTTCTTGTACCCTCCTTGTTACCAATGGTAAACTTGTGTAGTGGTGAATAAAATCCGAGGTTCAAAGTGGATGGTTTAACCTCCTACCTCATACTTGACATACATGACACTAGAGGTTACAAAGTGGATGGTTCATCCTCCCACCTCCTACATGATTATAATGATATATATATAACTATATTATAATTCTAAAACCGAAACATTGATAATGAACTTATAATCACCTATCAAGTTATTAAGTTTAACACTAAAGTATGTAATTCCTTGTCACGATTCTAATAGGTCCCGAACCTATGAAATCACATCCAACTCCACATCCAACTCGTAAGAGTTACTATAGTGTCAAGAACGAGTGTTACATCTTAGTGAATACTTTCGTATCATAATACTTTATCAAACTTATTTTTAATCATGCTCGAATACTCCTAATCTCCCGTTGAAACTCTATACTCATACGCCTCGTTTCCTCTGGTAGGATAACTCGGCGTCATCCTCGAACCAACGTCTTCACGGATTGTCAAGTGTAGAAAAGACTTAGCAAAACCGTGAGTACACTCGACCCACTTTTGTTTATAACACTTTTCGGGTGTAACATGTTTCCATATACAAAATCACGAACACTTAAACTTTATGAAACACACAAACGATCCCATATACATGAAAACTTGAATCTTATACTTGATGCTTGTCTTGGATATTCGTTATGCTATGCTTTAGTCATTAACTATTTTTAGCCTTTGTTTGACATGCTTAGCGCTATGGGAATTCACGCATCCACCTCCATCGTGTTATTCGTGAGGTCATGTTAAAACATCGTGATTGCGTTATGGGTTTGATTATTAGTATTGCATGCCTTGATATTGCTCTTGTATAGATTTGGTTGCCATGAGGATTGTTTAAACTTATTCGTATACGTATGCTATGCCTAAACTTGTGTACTCGCATTTGCTTTCGCATTGACATTATTTTAAAACATGTTACAGGTTGAAGGAGATGATGCTATGAAAACAATATAGCAAGGACTAGATACACACAAATTAGACGTTAGGTTTAATGTCGATGTATCAATTTTGTTATGACTTTGCAAATGTTATGTGGTTTCTTTGTTTTGTTACATTGATGTATTTGACAATTCTTATGAAATGAAATATGGTTTAATTAATTATTGTCACTTATTAATGTTGTGAGCAATGAGCAATCTCGTTTTCGTCTCATCCCGATGTTTCCGCCATCGGTTGGGGTGTGACACTTGGACCTTGCTCCCAGGGGCGCTGCCCCCTTGGAAACCCCGTAGAATACGGGTTTCGCCCGTACACCTTAAATTATAATAACTCAAACGAGCGCACACTCCCGCACCTCCTAACTTGCTTGATGTGTATTATAATTCGCTTTGATCACCAAGTCAATCCGATTACGCTAAAATATCTAACAAGCTTTTGCGCAGAACTTTAACTTTCTGTATACAGTTAGTGTGTCAAATGCAATTAAAAAAAAGTATATTGTTTCGAAGAAAAGATTTAAGGAGATTAAAACAAAATTTCAGAAAAAGTTACGTTTCCTATTAAGCTGATACTTTTTATTTCACTGATTGTTTGGGCCTGGTCAAATACATCATTCCATGCTACCCATTAATGTGCAAAAGGGAAGAAAAAAAAAAGTCATGGAAGATAACCTGGATGAATGGCTGAATTGTGTCGTGTTGATTAATGGCCACATTTTCTAGAATTAGATCAACCTTATATTAAAGAATCATAACATGTTGGTTAATGGTTTTGAAACGGAAACACTTACGGTGGTAGTTAAGTTGCAGGCTTCAAATCGGGATTTACAACTATACCCTCCAGGCATCTTAAAATCTTGCTCACTTTACTATTATACCCCTTTCAAATGCCTTGCATCTTTTTGTATATGATGCTTCAAAAATTGTACGCGTAGCAAAATTACAATCTCGTCCATAGAAAATGCTTTATACAGAGACCCGTTTCCATCTACAAGTCACGCACCTTCAATCTACAAAAGAGGGTCACATGAGTGTGGTGCAAACAATACTGATTCGCGAATTGGAGGGTGATGATTTTGGTGAAGTAGATGGTGATTGATTCGAAGGCAGCAAAGACGACCCAGAGAAATAGAACGCGGGCAACGATGTGGTAAAGGTCCGGGTGATGCAAGGGTTCCATCAATTTAGGATGATGAAAAGTAAGGCGTTGCTAATCTGGAGAGAATTTATTTAAAAGGCTATACTTGATCGGTTTAATTGAAGATGAAGATGAAGAGAGGAGTCTTGTATATGTGTGGGAAGCACAAACAATTCACTAGACTAAGCATTTAATCCATTCACAAAGAATTATTGAATAAGGCTAAAATGGAAAGGAATTTCAGATTGCAAAGGAGAAACCTAATTAATTTACCTTCTTGCCCCTTGAGTGTTTTAAAATTTAATACATATTACTATTCTACCCCTCTCAAACACCTTCATATTGCTTCAAAAGTTGTACGCATTGTAAAATTACATTTTCATCCAACACATTTGCCTTTTATATATATATATATACATATACAGGGCGGACCTATAGCATGCTCAAGGTGGGCGGGCGCATAGATAGTGTTATTCGTTCGTGAAAATCCGAAGCGTACCCTGTGAAATTTTGTAATCGCCCCCCCCCCCCCCCCCTCCCCCCTTAAACTTTCGAAACCAACCCTCATCAAGGGTAGAACCATGTAGACAAGTTACAGTTAAAAAAGATTGAAAATAGACTGTTTTGAACTTTTCCAGCTAGCCGGTGATGACCTCTGCAAGTTTGTTGAGAAGGCAAATAGAAGTAGAGGAAGCCAGATAACTCAAAAGTTTGAATTTTAGCCTTTTCTTTATTTTACTTTTAAAGGCGCACATATCTAGGAAATAAGTGCCTGCACTATGTTAATAGCTCATGGTCTAGGACCTTTAATTTATTAGACCACGCGTAGTCGTTTAAGTCCCATCTTTGAGCGTTTTGCGCTATGTGGCAACCCAGTCAGCAAGTGGTTTTATTGGGCATTTTTATAAAAGGGGCGTAGTGGGATAATGCTCAATAATGCCCCATCAATAATTACCCAATTATTATTTCTTGTTTTTATTTTAAATTTAAAACTAATGTTATTTGAGTTGGTATAATCCCATTGGCCAATATTTTGAGGAAAGACGTTTTTCAAATCACGCGGAGGGAGGGGGGGGGGGTTGCGAAAAAACGCCCAAACACGCCCACGGGGGTGGGGTGTTTGGCATGATGGGGCGTTATTGGGTGAAAAAAGGCCGAATACCGCCCACTACGGGTGGTCTTATTGGGATCCCTTTATTATTTACTTTCTTTCTACTTTATCTTATTACAGATAGATTAACGTCAAAATGTGTAATTATGTATACGAATTTTTTAAATATAATTTTAATCTGAATAATAACTCTCAATTAAATACATATAGTTACTAATATAATTTATATTAAACACTAATAGTTACTAATAGAACTTATATCGACTTTACCATAGGCCAATAGGTCTAATGTCCAATACCTAAAATTGTAGAAGATTTAAAACAAGAATTATGAGTCACATAATGGAACGACTCGATAAATGATGTTTTGGCTAAATTTCAAAGCATGAATATCTGTAGAAAAAAAAAGATATGATGCATTTGTAATGACCTGTGATGTACTTTTGTTAATTATATAAAGTTTAGTTTGATTATCTTTTTTATACGACCAGAGCGATTCGACCCAAACTTGACCTAAAAAATATATTTTTATAGCGATAGACAAAATGCGACAAAAAAGTTCCGCCCCTCATGAAAAAATTTCTGGGTCCGTCCCTGTATGTGTATATATATATAGAGAGAGAGAGATATAGATGAATTATAACCCCAAAATATAACACAAGTTAGTATTATATATACAAAATAAATGGAGTAGTTTATAACTCTTGTATTAAGTGTAACATCTACTTACATCTGTATCGTTTTGATAGGTGCATGTGTTTCTTTCTAGATACATTTGTTGTCAAATATGTATACAACCAACTATTCACGTTAAATGTTGTTAAAGATAAACGCGTCATAATGGTAAAATTGTAATTTTTAGAACATCATATTTTTAAGGTTTGTAAAAGAAAAAAACATTAACAAAACCATGAAGGGGCCTCACGAGCTTGTACATTTGTACTTATATAAATGTATATTATTATGTATTTGTTTTGGATGAAATATATACCGAAAGGTAAATAAAAATGAACACGCTGTGGTAGTATATTAGAAATTGTAGAAAACATTATTTCATTAAAATTAAAAGTCATAAGATAACAAAAATATTAGTGGAACATTTGTCAAGAGATAGTTGGAAAAAAAAACTAAAGTACAAGGTGTCAAGAGATAGTTGGCAAAAAATATTGAAGTACAAGGTATAAAGACTAAGCTTAGTTAAACTTAAGAGTGTATATTAAAAGATTATTAAAGGGGGGCAACTAGTATATATAAAAGTTTATACTTTATGCTATTATACTAGGCAGGCTCTGAGCAAGTGCTGGATGGGCGCCGGCTCAGGACCAAAATTGTAAAAGGACCCGCAGATTTTTTAAACTTCTTATATTTATATATATATATATATATACATATATATATATATGCGTACACAGGTCTTGGTTCAGTGGTTGAAAATTCTCATTCCAACTTACATATCGCAAGTTTGACCCTTGTGTTTGATTTGTTTTTATTACCTTGTTATAGCAGGTCATTTATTTGGGGCTTACATACTTTTAATTAATGGTAGGCTATTTGTTAACATTTAATTGGCTCACATACTTTGAACTAATGGCAGACTATTTGTTAACATTTAATAAATATATCCTTTCCGTCTTTACCATTGAATAATAAGTTAATTTTTTAGTTCGGTAACTAGTTTTGAGTTTCTTTAAGAAGTTTTGGATCAAAATTTTGTTTTATATGGAAATTAAATACGCAATGTATAAATAAGGAGATTCTTTTGTTGGTGTTAGTTAATGTTATTTAGATAGAGTAACAATCATTATTTTATAACTTTGAGCCAAACTAATTATATTACAATAGAGATTTTTTTTTGGTACAAAGAGATTTTTTTTGGTACATTATCTTGTAATGAGTACAAGTATGGTAATGGTACTTTGATGAAGCAAACTGATACCGGTCGAATAACATCGGTACCAAAACCATCGATACGTCTAAAACTTATCTTAAATTGTAAGATAAAGCTAAAAGATCAATCATGTAAAATAAACGTAAGAAAATACATACGTAGGCAACATAGTCAAATTTTTATAAGTTAAATGGATTCATTAGATCTCCTATCGTCCTATCAATCGACTATCCTTATTAAAAGGAAGGTGTAAATTTTTTGAAAACATAATTGTATTCAGAACAAGATGGTTTTGACCAAACAACATCGGTGTCGATATCAATATTTAAAACTGATACTGGCATTCGTTTTACTAATGCGGGTAGGGCCCGTTCTTTTATCTCGCACAGGGTCTAAATTTTTTTGAAATTTTCGAATACGGCCCTGTATTTAGGGCTGTTCATGAGCCAAGCCGAGCCAGGCCAAGCTCGGGCTCGGCTCGATTATAAACCGAGCTGGCTCGGCTCGGCTCGAATTTGAAACCGAGCTGAAAATCTAAGCTCGGGCTCGGCTTGGTTTTAAACCGAGCTAGCTCGGCTTGGCTTGGTTTGACTCGATTTTATAAAGAAAATTAATATATACCTCTTAAATTTCGGTAGCCTTTAATATTATTCAATACTTTAATACTTTAAAAGAATATATTCAAAATAAGTTCAACCTAACACATTACAAACCAAAATTAAGTACAATAACGCAAAATAAGTTTTCGTTTCAATGAAATACAATATTAGTCCATTAGTATGGTAATCAACTTTCAAATATGTCATAGATATCAGATTACAAACCTATATACATGTAATCAGTTTTTTTTGTAATATATTATAACGTATATAAAATTAAAGTTTATTATAAGTAAAATAATCCGAGCTAAACCGAGCCGAGCTACAAAGCGAGCCAAACCGAGCCAATTCGGCTCGTTACGAGCCGAGCCGAGCTAGACTCGCTTTCTAACCGAGCTGAGCTGGGTCGGCTCACTTTGAAACCGAGCCATGTCGAGCGAGCTTTTTCCAAGCTAAATCCGAACGAGCTTCGAGCGAGCTCCAAGCTTCGAACTTTTTGAACAGCCCTACCTGTATTATAACATTCAAGGGGGCAATCAGTATTTGTAAAAGTTTGTATTTTATGCTATTGTACTATTTACATACAAAATTGCAATAAAGAAATACTATATGTTGTGTGATACTCTGATACACCAACTTTACAAATTAGTAGACACATATATAATTCCTCTAAAAAAAGGAGTGCCACACGTTGATATTTCAAATACTACAAAAACGAATTAATTCAAATAAGTCCAAACTTGGATACATTATGACCACGTGAACGTACTCCGTCCACCCAAATTTATAGTGATGGCCCGAACACCATCCTTTGCTAACTCGCTAACGGCCTCATAATCCTCGAACGCTCGTTCGATCATTCTACATCGCGTTAACTCAGGGAGAAACAACCAATAAGAAGTCGCCAACACAAACGTAACAACTAATGGCGCCGTTAACGTTCGTGGCAAACGCCATTTAACGTTAACGACTTTCTTGATAACCACTTCCAAAACCAAACAAACCCCATGTAGACAAAAGAATAGCATCATGTCCCACGTAGGCCAAGCCCTGGTAAAGTAAAAAAATATTAATTCATGCATGAGCCCAGAAACCGCAAAGGTAGTCAATATTGCCGGAATTGGGGCCCACAACCGGCCCACAAACCGGTTTGATAGTTTAAGAACCGGGTCATAAATAGCCGGGTGAAGTATCCGGCTCACCATCACATTCCACCTTCTTCCCCAAAAGTCTTGGAGAGATGTTGCAAGGTACGGCTGGTCAAACTGCGGGACGAGCTCGACCTGCATGACAAGCCCTACCAGCGTCGAGCTCAGGGTGACCAGGAGCTCGATCATTAGGTAAACCGAGAACCCTAAGAAGACCCATGCGAGCTTCGGGTTCATTGTTACATAATAGTTATGGTATATGGTAAGGAAGAGGGCTAGAAGTACACCCTTTGTGACAAACCCTAGCACTTTGTTGCTAGGGTTTTTCGGGTTCGAAAAGCTTTTATTCGATTTAATTTCGATTGGGAAACAAGCCAATGCAAGGAACTTTAGGGGTGGGATGGAAGGTGATGAAAGGGGGCCTTTTTCGAAGGCGAAAAGGATGAGTTTGAAGTTTGCAAGCCATGAAAGGAAGAATGAAACAGCTCCAATGAAGTGGACAGAGGTTAGAGAGAGAGGGAGAGAGAGGAAGAAGATGATAACAGGGATGAATGTGAGGAGTCTTGGGACACCTTTTGGGACAATCTTGCCTATATAAAAGCAGTAGCCAATTGAAATGCAGACATAAAGTGAGACCTTGATGAGGTTACTCATCTCTTGTTTCAACTCCATGGTTAGATTTGATATCTTGTTGGGTATGTGGTTGTTAAACAAAGAAGAGTTTGAAAGAGAATGCGTAGTACATGGGTTTTAATTTTATGGTGGTGAATGATATTCTAGAATCTTTTTATAAAACTAATATTAAAATAGCTCGTGTTAATATAAATATAAATAAAATCTAACTAGTCGGATTACTCGCACTTTGCGATGAGTATTTGTTTGATAACAGTTTGCTTGGTCGCGGTTTCTTAACCGAAAGAATAATATAAAAAATAAAACGGTGAGAGAAGAAAAATCAATATAGGAAATTAAAAAAGTTCACTAATAAAAAAGTTTCAGTTAGATAGTGAAATGATAAGGATATTAAAAAAAATCGTAATTCTTATTTGGTTAAATTTGTTGAATACTGGTTTGCATGGACGGCTCTGAGGCACCTGTTTTTCGAAAAGCACATTAAAATAAATTTAATAGAGTAAAAAACCCATTTAATATGATAAAAATCAAAACAAATTTAAAAATTCAATGGAGTAAAAATCCCATCTAATCTTATAAAAAAATTTATCAAAACAAATCATATTTTAGTACGCTCGTTTATACAAGAAAAATAGAGTAAAATCTAATTTAGTCCATGTAATTTGCCACTTTAATACAAAAGTTTCATTTACATTCCGTGGATCTAAAAAGTTAGAAACCGAAAGAATGAGTAATTATGTTCATAAAATGCCTACAGGATCAGCTTTTTCACTAAATGTTTCCACACAATAGAATATTATAACATTTTCACAAGAATACTAAATTGATTTCCACAAAAATCCAAAGCCCTTGGTTCAATAATTCAGGTCTTGAACACACAAAAGAGATCTTTTTTTTTTCATTTATTGCCATTATGGAACATCAAAAATGACAATATTGATAAATTTAACAAGATGGTTGTAGAATTAACTACCTATGAGTTCTAAATCCTCGACACCAGCTAGAAGATCATCTTCATCGGGTAACAAGTTTCCAATTGCATGATTTTCAAGATCTTATAGCAAACCATTATCTTCTAAAGATTTAGATCTGGACCCACTACCTAACCCTCAACCACCTCATTCACCACCACCTAACCCCGTAACCCCTTGGACCGCCATCACGCCACCGCCCTACGAGGTGGCCGGTCGTCCCTCTCTCTCTATATGCCCCCCTCTCTATCTCTAGAATCTCTTAAAGTAAAAGGGGGTAAGGTTTGTTAAGAGGATGAAAATATTAAAGATTTAATTAAAATAATAGAAAAATGTCAAAACGCCGCTGAGTAACCAAGGAGCATAGATGTTAAGTTAGTTGGATCAAAATGGCAATGATGAAAACTTAGTGATTCCAATTATTTCATTCGTGGTTCTTTTTCGTTTATCGAAAAAAATTTCCTATTCTTACCATCAGATTTCAAAGTAGCACGATCTAATTCAAAATTTCCAGAAGAAGATGTCATTCGTTTGATGAGAATCAACTTGATTTTGGGACCACTATTCGAAATCTTAGTGAACCACTGGATTTGTCACTTTTTATATCTACATGCGATAAATGAAATCTTTGAACTAAACTATCAAAACTACCCAAACCACAGGAATCAAAATGACATTTTACTCTTACAACCACATAAACCAAAATAACATTTTACTCTTACAAGAAAAAAGTTAGCATGTTAGAAAAAGGAAGAAGAACTTAACAAGGATACATGGAGCTTTGTAATCAAATTCTATTAGTAAGTACTTTATATTATAAAAAAGTAATTATAGGTGGTTGTAAGTACAGAAAACATAAAATATTATTGTTTATATGTATATCTGAGAAGATATTGTGAAACACTTATATTTCAAATGGTCAAATACCAAGGCTTAATTAATAAAATTTACGACCCAATTTAAACTTTTACGCATCATTAAAGCAAACTTAGTTATACATACAAAATCAACCATTTTTAAACAACTAAAAAAACTTATAAACACATGACATTGGGTAAAGTTTATCAACACCATAACTAAAAGACAACAAAAGTATTTTCACCCGTTTACAACATTAAAGACTGGAAGCGCATTGCGGGTGACATAGAGTGTGTTCGTTCCGAGCGTAGCGTGCAATTTAAAGGATAGCTTTATCTATATCACAACAACAAGAATCAAAATTAATTACATATAATTTCATCATACTAACTTCCAACAAACATAATTCACATTCATTATCCAACTTCCATTCATTTGACCCGTTCACAACGGGTCATTTACATACCATTCTTTAACATCACATTCGTCGGCCCATTCGTAACGGGTTAATTACATGACCAATCTTTAACTTCACATTCTAACTTGTTTGACCCATTTGTTATGGATCAATTTCACAACCATTCTTTAACATCACATTCTAGTTTGTTTGACCTGTTGGTAATGGGTAAATCATATATCATTTCTTTTAAATCCTCATTCTAGTTCATTTAACGCGTTCATAACGGGTTACTTACATACCATTCTTTTACATATTCATTCTATTACGTTCGACCCAATTGTAATGGGTCCATTAAATGATCATTTTTTATCAGACTACAATATATAACATTAAGCAATGCTACAAATATACTTGAATCGTACAAGTAGCGTACCTCTTCTTATTGCTTGAGCCTTCTTCCTTCACACCTTATATCAAGAATGCTAAGATTATGAAGAATTTATGTTCATGCGTCAATTTTAGCTTCAAATCCTCTTTCAATTTTGCTTAATTGAATGTTTAAGAGTTTCCCCTTTCTTCTTTTTGCCCAGGTCGACCACTCACTGATGTGTCTGTTTGTGTTTTAATAATTGTTTTAATAATCTCATTTTCTCAAGATTAGTCCCTCTATTTTGAGTGTTTATTTCAAAATGGTTATTGTTCATTCTTATGCTAAAATTTTATAAATATTTTAACTAGGTTTATATTCTAGTTATTTTTAAACACATATACTTATTTTAATTTTTTTTGGATGTTACATATTGTTTACTATCTATAATCGTTTAATATATTTTGAAAATGGTTGTGAGTGAAATAGAGAGAAAAAATAATGATAAAGGTATAAAAATTGTTATTCAAATAAAAAAAATATATAGTTGTTTTTAATGTGATTATAAGATAGAAAATACAGGAAGACATATGAAGGTTCTATTCAATGTTTCTAGTCTTTAGCATGTGGTTCACGTACTTTTTTTTCTTTTCCTTTTTTTCTAATTTTAACAAAAGACATTTTTAAAGGTACTTTAAAGTTTCATATATATATATATATATATGATTAAGGGAAAACTTCTTCGAGTTGTGAAAACTAAGAGAACTCGACTTTCTCGCGTGAGTTTTGACCCCATTTTTTTCACACTCATAGATTAAAATGTTAGAAAACACTGCCGCAAAAAAAATCTAAAAAAAAATTTCGAAGTGGTGTTTTTCAGCCTCTTACAGCGGCTGTAAAAAGGTGATGACATAAACATGACATCACCTTTTACAGCATTTACGGCTGCCGTAAATGAAAAATAACAAGGTTTTTTTTTGGAAAAGTTGATTTTTAGAATTTTTGGTAAAAAAAATGTATTGAAAAAACCTTTCGTAAGGCCGAGTTCTCTAAGTCTTCACAAGTCGTATGAGTTTTCATTTTACCCTAACCCCGGCATAATTAATCATTATAGTACTAAATATATTATGTAATTATCTATAAAATTGCTTTTTTGGAATATATATAAATTAGGTATTTTATAAAAAAATGTCTTGAGAAAATAAAATAAAGTTAAACTAATAAGCTAGTAAACAACTTTAAAAAAATCACTATTGTTTTATATGAATAGATTTTATTTATAAGTTGGTTACAAGATAATTTTGTTGAAAGTTAAGAACTTGTTAATACACCGCTTATGACCCAATAATTTGTAAAATAGCGAGACGATTTACATATTTTTATTATTTGTTTTGTTTTTACACTCTTCTGAGTTTGACGTTTGATCGTCGTACGCCAGTCAGTGACCACTTACCTCAGCCGCCCGCTTACCCCTTGGGCAACCTATGTCCAGTTCATGGTTGTAGAACTCGCTAGGCGCTAGTCGGCCGGTGGGATGGGGACTAGCGAGTCACCGGGATTACTCGTGATTAATCGGATCGGACTTTTTATGTATAATTTTTAGTTTTATACATCTATACCCATATTTTTATACATAACTTTTTTACGTTGACAAGTTTTTACCGGAATATGGCAGGTTCTGGGCAAAGTCTGTGATTTTTTTTCGATTTTTCTGATTTTTTTCGATTCTTTCCGATTTTTCCCGATTTTTCTGATTTTTGGTATGTCGACTAGGACCGATTCAAGCCGACTAGGGCCGAATAGCGATTAATGAGCTGACTAACAAAAAATTACTCAGTAGACGACTGACTAGCGATTAATCGGCGACTAGTCGCCGATTAATCGCGATTTTTACAACACTGGTCCAATTACCTCAATGTTAGTTTTAAAAATGTTGGGGTTGGCAGTTAACGTATACATTGTTGGCCCATATTAATTAGTTGCCAGCTTTATTGATTCGTGAATTATGGGGCTGCAAACGATTTGGGTCAGCTAAGAGTTTGAAATGAGGGAAAATTATTTTTGAGTACTTGTATTTTAGTGGTTTTAATCATTTGAGTCCAAAATCAAAATGTTTAACGCGCTGAGTTCCTACAATCACTATTCATAACCATTTGAGTCCAAATTTTTAACACCATCCACTAAAGTATGTTAACTACAAGGACATTTTTGTAATTTACACCGATACAATTCTTAAATGCATAAGAGTATAAGGAATAAGTTTTTAATGCATAAAGTTTTAATATTATGATATAAAAAATAAATTATATAATATTAACACATCCCACCACAACCACCACCGCATGACCGCCACCACACACAAACTCTCACACACCTGCACTTTAACTCTCTTTCCCCATACAACCACCACCACTGCATGAGCGCCACCACACCTCCACCTCCCCTAAATCACGATACACCACCGCACCACCCCCTGCACTTTTCCTCATTGCATCGCACAACTATCACTACCACTCCTCCCCCCTGCACTTCTCCTCATTGCATCGCACAACTATCACCACCGTTCCTCCACCTTAAACGCTCACACACACTATCCACCACCACACCACCACCACTCCCACCACGGCACTACCACCATCATCCCTACCACTGCAACATCAATGGGAGGTCCACCACTACAACACGATCAACCATCGTCCCCACCACTCAACGACGACGACGTCCACAGTCACCCTACCACAAGATCAACCGGAGGTCTCTCTCACTCGAAGACGTCCACCATCATCCCCACCAAAGAAACAAAGTCCATACCCGCTGCAAATCCAATAAGGGATCTTCAGATCTGAGACTCAAATGCTCAATTCATTGTGGAAACATGTCACATTTAGGGTTCTTGATATTTTGTTGTTCAGAACTGATATGTGTGGTGTACGATTGGTGAATTGTTTTGTGGTGGAATCGTGAAAAGTTGTTTCTGGGGTGTAGTGGTGGTGATGTGGTGGTGTTGCGGTGTTGGTGGAGGTGTTGGTGCAACGGTGATGGTGGAGGTGGTGTGGCGGTGATGGTGGGGGATGTGGTGTGGTGGTTTTTTAAGTATAGGGTTAATTTGGTCATTTAACAAAAGTTAACTGAATGATTCCAACAGTGTTAAAAATTTGGACTCAAATAGTTAAGAAAAGTGGCTACAGGGACTTAGGACGTTAAACATTTTGTTTTTTGACTCAAGTGGTTAAAACCACTAAAACAGTTAGACTCAAAAAGTAACTTTCCCTATAAATGATAGTTTATAGTTGTTTTCATTGTAATCCATCGGGGCCAAGTCAAACAGGTTTAGATAGATTACTTATCTTCCAAGTTTACTTTAGTGTTTAATCTTGTATCTGTATTTATTTTTTGTTGGTACGTTTTAGAGTTTTATAATCATAGAAAAGTGTCGTGAATCATAGGAACTAAAGGATATTTATTAACAAAATGGATAAACAAGGAGTGATCACAGCAAACAAAGAAAGATTGATGACTAAAGACTACAATAATGAAGAGGGCATTTTTAATTTCTTTGTAGTCAAACTTGAAGGCAGTAGAAGTTTCTTACATATTTATATTGATGAACTTCAAACTATTTTAGAGCATAAGAGAAGAAGTCTACAAATAATGAAGAGGGCATAGACTATATTATAGGACAATTTATATTTGTAGTCAAACTTGAAGGCAGTAGAATTTTCTTCATGAAGTCATTAAAACTTTCTTACCTACATTAACGAGCTTTAAAGTATTTTAGAAGGGTGCAAGAAGTCTAAATGAAGTGTCCTCTTGGCTTTCAGGATCATATATGTCCCAAGTATACCTAAAAAAAACTCACTGTTGAAATAAGCTCAATGTGTATGATATGCCACTCGCTCTACTTTTCTAGTTACAAATTTTCGTTACAAGAGGTAGGATTGATATGCTGATGGATGACATTATATTTGGTACTACTAATGACAATTATGAATACGTTTCTCTTAATTCGTCACTCGACAAAATAAAATGAGAATGAAGGATGGACTAACATACCTTCTTGGTTTCAAATCAAAGAAAGTTGAGAATGCTTCTGATACGTGCCTAGGTTTGGAAGGAAATCAGTTCTTATTCTCACGTTGGTTACATATGAATGTTTTATGTTTGCTTACGGTTTTTCAAATGTTATTTTATTTCATGTTTTTAATTAAAGAGGAGGAGTAATGGGTGAAACCTCATATGATGCATCCATGCCCCCATGCTCTAGGAAGTTTCTAGGTCCTGATACGGATCGACGAACTACGAGTTTTAACGGGCCGCGTATTCAAATCGATGGAGTTTCGGTACAAGATTATACGATAATAGCACTCTGATGCTCTCTCTCTCTATGGTCTTGCAAACTTTGAACATACAAATGATAGAACAAAGTATTTATACTAACACAGACCTAAACATAACGAAACTAAGGGGCTGTTTGTTTTTTCAAAGAAGAGTTTACTGGCCTCTTTTGTCTGCGTATCGCAGATCACGCACAGACCTTTTGTTTTGCAGATTATTTGTTTTTCGGATGAGATTTCATTTTAAAAGGTTTGCGCAACCTCTTCCCAAAAAAGAGCCGGACTTCCCACTTCAAACCTCTTCTTGTTTTATTCTTCTCTAACATCAGACCTCATCAAAAACCCTAACACCTTCACCTTCACTCATCTCTTCCTCCCCGCCCGCAGCCACCCTCCCCGCCGTCCTCCCTCCCTCCACCGTCCACCCCACAACACCCCTCCGCCGTTCACCTTAGCGGCGCCACCGCCGCCACCTTCCACCACGTCCACCTTCCGCCGCCTCCTCCTCATTCCACCGCAAACCACCTTTTTCGGTTTTAAAGTGATATATTCCCGCACAAAAGTTTTGTAGGTCAAATCCATCCAATTCTCCATCCGAAAGTGTATGATGTCTACGATGGTGAAGATTATGATTACATGCGAAGGTCCACCATTATCACGAAGGTTAAGCTTGAACCATGTGTAAGTGACTTGAAGATGATCATGCGAAGGTGACCATGATGTCACCAATCCATGCGTGCGAAGGTGAAGTCCATCTCACGAAAGTGCATGCAGGCTTCATTTCAAATGATGCTTATTGAACATCACAACATATACATATATCCAATATTGAATGTCACAATTGTTGGCATATCTTCCATTAATTAATCTAACAACTCATGTTTTTACAAATTTATATATATAATGCAACAAAGTCATGTTCCATTGTGAGCATAGTGATAACTCTGTTGATTTGGAATCATTTATTGATAAAAGTACTTCTAGCTAGTTATAACTTCTAGGATGTAACCGTAACTCCAACTGTGAATAATAATCATTTTTTGGTCTAAAATTGTTTATATCATATATCTCAATTGTATCCAGGGGCTTAGGATAGTTGGGGCGGGAGGGGGCGGCCGACCCCCCGAACTTTACGCTCAGTAGTGGAGAATATGTAGTTTTCGTATACAAATTTTTGGGTATATACGTTTTCGACCCCCCAGTCGAAAATCTCAAACTTCCCACCCGAGAGTATACTACATTATACATCTCGACTGTATGTTAGCTACCAAAGCAACATCGTCATACTTTTCCAATGTTCAAAACCTGGATTACTAGTGTATCTAATTTACTTACATTATATATTAAGCTTGTTTAGTACATGTCGCCATAGATATTAAACTGACAAATATAGTCGATTTTTCTAGCTGAAAAACACCCACATCCCTGTATTTAAATTAGATGGTGTTGGTGTTTGGGCTTTTCCAAGCCATATGAATTGAACCTCTCCTTACCTCTCAAGGATCATACTAAATAGCGAGTTTGACTTCGCACATGTATATTTTGAGTTCGTGTGATCTTCATTACTGTTATGTGAAGTTTTCCCTGTCTTTAACGCCAAACTTTGCTTTCAACACATCAATTAGTTTTCCTATTTTGTTAGCACTTCCATTGATAAACATATCACCGCGTCTAATGATAAACATATCACCGCGTTATGTTATGTCTTTCACATAGACACTTGTCAAAATCGTTGATTTAGGGACATATTCCATAATAACATGGTGAAACTTTTGATGCCGTCAAATTTTAGATCCTTAATTAACTGAATCATTTGTCTTTGGGTTCAAAATATTATGATTATAGTTTATAAATGTGAAACCGGTCACTTGTTGGAAAATAACAACCATTTATGTTAATGATATCTTATTTATTACTTCGTAATTAAAGTTCAAAAATCATAAACTTGAATCTGAAAATATTTTCATTTGTGGTAGAACGGTTCATGATTTTGTCTAGTCTTCTTAAAAGTTAAAACTGATCCGATCCGTTCATATACCCGGTCCATAGCAAATCACTGAACCAACAACTCTTGGACGTAAATCACCGGACCAACAACTCTTGGACTACGTGTAGCAGGTTTGCTAAAACGTAAAAAGCGACTGTCACGTAGGTGATGGGGCACTCACCTTTTCCTTCTATTCGTGTAATTATTTCACTAACCAAATTAAATAAAGAAAGAAAGAAGAATAAAAGAAATTGAGTTTGTGTTTATTCTGATTGGTTGAAATTTGGCAACACATTTTTTTTATCAGCTAAGCTTTCTCCTCCTAAATCATATACCAAATTACACCTCTCAATATTTGAACTTAAGTCTCCGCACAAGAGGTAATTTCCTCTTGACCATAGGGCAAAGCCTAAGTGGCATCTTGCATCATATATTGTCACCCTTTATCACGCCCATTACCCTGGCCAAACACCCCGCCCCCCCCCCCCCCCCCCCCCGAACCCAAAACACGCCCCCATAGCACCCATTAGACTTATGTAAATGGGCGCTAGAACACTGCACTTACTCTTACCATCTGCGGGACTAGACCTTCAACTAAACATTAGAAAACAATCTCTAGAACACAGGTGATACATTTTTATTTTTAGCTGCATAATAAAATCAACCTATTGCACACCTAGTGATATTCGAACCCACCACTTTGAATAAACACCTGCTCTAGAATGTACGAGCATAGTGCCAACCAATAGGATTCACATTGTTCATATATAGCAAACATGATAACGATCAGTATCATGAACCTGGATTAGACTAAACATCATCTGTCTCATTAAAGTGTGTTAATATATATAATTAATCTTAGAAGGATGTAAGGTGTAATATGAATAAAAATTACAAGTGCATGTTTGGATAGTTTTCATTGTTTTCCCTGATGCCATCTTCCTTATAAATTTAGGTGCCACAAAGTAGACAAACCCACGTCCTTCATAAATGTACTCTTATCATCCAAAGTTCCCCATTTTTGATTGAGCAATAACTAAACTTCTCTTTACTACCATCCACCAGTATCGATCTCCATAGTCAATGCAATGACCTTCATTGTCCACTTTCCACACCAAGTTTAGCATCCACTTGAGATCTGAAACATAGCGAACAATCTTCAACTTCCGGTCACCACCAATAAAAGTTTCTACAGAAACGTCATCAATGTACACTATGTCAAGTCTCTTAGGCCATATGTAGTGGTCAAGCCCCACAACCCCCATGGATGAGGGGTTATACGACATGTGGCAATTGTGTAAGAAAGACGGGGGAGAGGGAGGGTTATATAACTTGAGTGTGTAGTGGGGTTATAGCCTTCAATTATACATATATATGTATGTATGTATATGTGTGAGAGAGAAACAAATCGATGGCGCCGTGCGAGATGGACATGAAACCGGGATATAGCGCCCCCGGGGCGGTGTTTGCCGGCGCGATAAGGCGCTATGGCGGGGGGTGGCGCGATAAGGCGCTATGATATGCTAGTTGGACTTAGAATATTACATCATTTCCTTACATGAGTAGGGTGAATGGTGCATCCAAATCCATAATTCAGGATTTAGATGAACTTTCAATTACACTACAAATCAAACCATCATCAACGACAGGCACATAAGCCGCGACAATCACCTCTTTTGGCTTACACAGCTAGAGATAACGCGCACTTGGTTTTACCATTCCCCTCTTTTCCTTCCTCAAAATGGGCACTAGACTTCTAGGCCTACTCTTTGGGCTTCCTTTGCTAGTCTTATATTGAAATTTAATTTAAAGAAGGAAAAAAAGCACACAAAATGATCATCAAATCCATACTTTGATACATAAAAAAAAGATGAACAATCTTCTAGGTGGATTTCAAGAAATAGGTTAAGACATAATCTGTATCACCTATACAACCACTATACATGAGTATATCGAATTTACATTCATGCACATTTTGTATCACTGATCATCATATACACTTACAATACAACTCAAACACAGAGAAAAAAACAAGAATACCAACTTTAATATTAAGGGTATGTTTGTTTAGCTCTTAATGGACTTTTAGTGGTTGAGGCCTTTTACTGGTTCAGCATTTAATGGTTCAGACTGTTTGTTTCGCGAGTAGATGTATGAATGGTTCAGACATTTCCCTCTGAATGATTAAGCATTCTACTAAGTCTTAATGGTTAAGACCTCTAATCTGAATTGGTCAGACATTTGCCTCTGAACAATTAAACATTATACTGGCTCTTAATGGTTCAAACCTCTTACCGGTTTAGCACTTAATAGTCCAGACCTCTTCCTGTTTTAGTATTTAACCATTCAAAAGTTGCAAACATAAATAACCATATTATCTTTTTTCAGTGCTTTAGTGGTTCTTATGAATGATAAAATATGTGACCATTCTACTATAGAGTAATCACTGAACCTTCCATAACAATCAAAAAAAAAATTCTTTGATACTAACCAACTACGAATAAATTAGTCAATCAACATTAAGTCCTATAGGTTGGCAGTATGCACGTGTGTGTTGTTAATATGCAACACTAAAAATCTAATACACCAAATCAGAATCTTTATCAATATTATAAAACATAATCAGAATAAACAAAACTGAAACCTAAACATCATTTCCAGTTAATAATTTGGTTCAACGTTGTTTTTAACAACTTTTTAAATGGTTAAGTGCTAAACTAATAAGAGGTCTGAATTATTAACTGTTAAATCAGCAAGAGGTCTGAACCAGGATGAGTCAGTATAATGCTTAACCGTTCAGAGACAAATGTCTGACCAATTTAGATTAGAGGTCTTAATCATTCAGACTCAAGACTCCATATAATGCTTAATCACTCAGATGCAAATGTCTGAACCATTCAGACATCTGCTTGCGAAACAAATAGTCTGAACCATTAAGTGCTGAACCAGTAAGAGGACTGAACCATTAAGAGTCGCGTCGTTAAGAGGTAAACAAACAGCCCCTAAGTCGGTTACAATCAGGGGGCAGCATAGTGAGGGCGGGAGGGAGCGCCGACCCCTCGAACTTTTCGCTCGAAAGTGCCCGGCATGTAGTTTTCGTATAGAATTTTTTATGTATATACGTTTTCGACCCCTGGTTTATAATTTTTTTTAGGTATGTACGTTTTCGACCCCTCGGTCGGAAATCTCAAGCTTCACCGCTTGTTACAATTAAGTTAATTCGGTTATTTGCTCACCCGAATCAAAACAAAAGAATTCCTAATATTATTGCCACATTGATGAAGAAACCGTTGCAAGCACCGAAACCCCAAACTCTCAACACAAAACCTCTCAAACTCATTCGAATCAGACCCACCTTGTTCAACACACACTTCCGTTCAATCCCCGCAATCACATCACAATCTCTCAAATACATATCCCAATTCCCCTCCTGTGTCTCGCATATGCCGTCTAAGATCTCCTGCAACCCAACGATCCGACCGCTGACGTTTCTCCGGAACTCCCGCACCGTTGGATCAAACCCGGGAACTGAGTCAAGTGTAAATAATAGTTTCATTAAGGCCTCGTTGATCTTGATTCTCTCTTTGTTGTTGGCTCGAACTGCGTCGACTGTTTCCTGTTGTTGGATTAGTTGTTGGAGTTTGTCGGCTTGGTGGTTGACGGTTTTGATCTTGTTGGTTAGGTTTCGGACTTTGTGAGATCGATAGGCTGATTGGATTTTAGTAGCGGCGGTGGATTGGTGGTTGGAGGGGTGGAAAGTGATGGGGATTTCGGTGGTTTTGGGATAATTGGTATGCTCTGCGGTGGTGGTGGTGGTGGATGAGGAGGAAGAGTGGGATCGAATTGTGCGAGATGATTCCATTGTTGGAAGAGAGAGAGAGAGAGTTAGTGATGAGTCAGTAGAAGTGCATTCATGTTCTGTCACATGTAGTGTCGGTCAGTGGTAATCATCCGTTGAGTTTGGTGTCCCAATTCCATGACTTTTTCTGTTGACAAATTTGAATCAGATCACTTGACATTGGTATATTATCGTATCATCAGCGGAATAATCCGATCATATTCATTTCCACTAGCTTATAATGCATATACACTAATTCAGGAGAAAAAAACCTAGCAAATCTATGAAAAAAACCCTCCTTCAGAAATCGAGGCCGGACCTCATGGACACTTACCTCAACCTCAAGATGTCACTAGTCTATAATTTCATGGTCTCGTAACCAAAAGTTGTTGATTTATATTTTTATAGTTAGGGGTGTTATCGTGTTTTGGGTATTTGGGTCGGGTTGTTGATAACGAAAGGGTGTTGGTTGAGCAACGGTTTAGGACCGGACCGAATCGCATCGAACCAAACTGGAACCGAACCAGAACCATTAAATGATAAATATAAGAACCGGAACCGAACCCTATTTTAACGGTTCCAGTTTGGTTCAAAATCGGGTTAAACGGTTCTCATATAAACGATTCTCGCCGGAACCGCTTGTCAATTAAATCCTAAAATTAACAATTAAAACAATCAAATCATTTAAAACATATAAATTAAGAGTTACAAAGTAAAAGTAATTACAATAAAAGGTTACATAAAACGAAAGCATACAATATAAAAAACGAAAGTTAACTAAAAAGACTCTTAACTTACCATCACAAAAACTTTATTTAAACATTATGTAAAATCTATTTCTATATTATTTAATCCTTGAACCATATTTTTAAATATAATATTTAAATCCTAAATAAGTTAATACGGGTTTTTGAATAAAATATTTAAAGTTTAAACTCAAGCCGGTTCTAGCGAGTCTTTAAAAGGACCCGTCGGTTATAACCGGAACCAAACCGACACGTTTTCTCTAAAAATTAAGAAAAGGAATCGGACCTTAAATACAATAATATGGTTTGGTTCCCCTGTTCTAACGGTTCAGAACTGTAAATTGTTCAACCCTAGGTGTTTGGTTATCGGGTTTGGTGTGAATGTCTATGGTGTATGAATAACGAGAAGTGGTGTGAATAGCATCCAACATTAAATTGTGGTGTTTGCGTTCAGTATAAACGGGTTGTTGTATCGGAGGATAGTGAAGGTTGACTCTTTCAACGGGTTGTTGTATCATAAAATAAATAAACTGTTTTTTTATTTATATCATAATCTAAAGGGTAAAGGGTGCTATTAAATGTATCATCTCCTTCAACTTTCATATTAATACAATTCAAACTCTTTTGTTATTTTGTCAGTTTTTATCTTTAATTATTATGATTATTATTACTAGTATTTTTTAAAACGTTATTTTGTTTAAAAAGATTTTTTCTTGTTCATAACGACTTGAAGGGGGTATTCGATAAGTTTGTATAAACAATAATACATGAAAATTTAAATGAAACTTTGAAGCCAACCAATTTAATATAGTTTTTGAAGTTAAAGAAGAGAATTAAATCTGTAACGCCTCGTATTTTGGTATCCTTATTTTATAAAATTTCATATTCATATCCTATTTTCGAGACGTTAATTATAATAAAATTCATCTTTTATACATATTTTTTTATTTATTCACACAACCGATCATTTAAATACGTATTTATACGCAAACCGACACAATTATACGTATAAATACTTATACGCACATCCTCAATACTTGAATTATATTTTTTATATACTCAATTACATAATATATACTTAAGAAATACCAAGAAATATACCAATCATCTTTCCATCTCATCAATCCTCTTCCACCTTCTTTAACCAATCATATTTCACCATTTTCCACATTCTCTACCTATAAATACCAAACTCCTTCTACCATTTTCTTCACACCATTCTTCTCTCCTCTCTCTAATTCTCTCAATCTCTCTAAATCAAGAATTCTAAGAATTTTAAAAGGACACTAAGTGTTCCAACCATTCTTCTCTCAACCTCTCTACTTCTCTCAAATCTTCCAAGCAAGGAAGAGAACTCTAAGAGTTCTAAAAGAAAACACTAAGTATTTTAAAGGAAGATTGAAGCTCCAACCTCCAACTCTTCACGGAATCACCAAAGGAAGCTTTGCAAAACCGTGAGCATACTCGACCCTTTTTACGCTTTAACGCATTTTTGGGTGCAACATGTATACAAAATCCACTTTACGTAATCGATTATAATTAAATACTCAAGCCATCGAACACGTTCATTGTTATGCTTAGGTAGTTTATGCTTGTTAGTTTCAACTTGTATTCTCATGATATTGTTATGCTTAGGTTGGTATGCATGCTGGTTAAAGATTTTAATTATATACTTTTTGCTATGCGTAAGTTATTTATGTATGCTCGTTTCAACTTGAATATAAAATGCCATGTGGATTTGAGGCAAACTTTTATACATATACTTATATTCAAACGTGTATGCTCGCCAGTGCTTTGTACTGGTCCATGCTTTTATTACATGTTGCAGGATTGTGACAGATGAATCTAGTAGGAATGCTTAGAAACGCATTTAAATTTTAATGTTCGTTGTATTGTAATTTATTTTCAATCATGTTGTATCTCGTTTCCAATACTTGTACAAAAATCATTGTAATGAAATGAAATTTATTTATTTGAATACTCATTGTACATTATTCATTTTTGTGGTGTTCCTAGTTCAAGCAACGTAAAAAGTAATTATTAAATATTTGTCACAATTAGTGTTATGAAGTCTCTTGCAATCTCGTTTTCGTCTCATCCCGATGTTTTTTTCTATCGGTTAGGGTGTGACAGATTGGTATCAGAGCCATAACTATAGGGAATTAGGTGGAATTGCCATGTTCGACCTAGTTTATAGTTTAAGTACCATACTTTTGACCATTCTTGATACTTGTCTAAATCGTTATTCTTTTTACCTTGCTTCTCTCTTTCCTTTGGTCTTAAAACTTACAGTATGTCTTCCCTAAGACACAAAACACAATACATACTCTTGAGAATACTCTTGTTCCACAATCGAAAGGACTAATCAAAACAGGGGTGATTCCCGCCTTTGGTGACGAATTTCAATCCACCTTACATGATACTTTTGAACAAATTTCACCATCAAGTCAGGAGTAATATCCATATCTTGATGGGAATTTTCAACTCATAATATAGTGGATCCTTATTGACGACTCGAGATTTTACCTTGTTTCGTTCAATAAACCACGTTTTGGGACGAAATTGTCAAGCTATGATTGATATCCATACCTTGATGACTGGTTCCACTCTTCGATTTTCAATCTCGCCAAAGCTTCGTAATTTCGATCAAATTAGGGACATGTATTAACTGGAAGGGTAAATACCGTTAATCGCCTGTCGACGAGAGTATTTTACCTATTAGGCCAAGGTATGCCCCCTAATCCAAATGGACTTACTATTCACTTTGGAATAGTCAAAGTTTCTCAACCCGAAACGCTCCAATATTTTATCAAGCTCCTCTCTTATGTTATCTCAATTTCTATGAGATTTGATATTTTACGACCTCGGTCACTTTGGTGTCGAGGGACGCTATTTTACGACCTCGGTCACTTCGATGACGAGGGACGCTATGTTACGACCTCGGTCACTTCGGTGTCGAGGGACGCTATGTTGAACGCTATTTTACGGCCTCGGTCACTTCGGTGTCGAGGGACGCTATTTTACGCCCTCGGTCACTTCGGTGACGAGGAACGCTATTTATAACCTCGGTCATTTCAGTGTCGAGGGACGCTCTGTTGAACGCTATTTTACGACCTCGGTCACTTCGGTGTCGAGGGACGCTATTTTACGACCTCGGTCACTTCGGTGTCGAGGGACGTTATGTTACGACCTCGGTCACTTTGGTGTCGAGGGAAGCTATGTTACACCTCGGTCACTTCGGTGTCGAGGGACGCTATGTTGAACGCTATTTTACGGCATCGGTCACTTCGGTGTCGAGGGAAGCTATTTTACGACCTCGGTCACTTCGGTGACGAGGAATGCTATGCTATGACATCGATCACTTCGGTGTTGAGGGACGCTATGTTAAACGCTATTTTACGACCTCGGTCACTTCAGTGTCGAGGGACGCTATTTTACGACCTCGGTCACTTTGGTGTCGAATGACACTATGTTACAACCTCAGTCACTTCAGTGTCGAGGGACGCTATGTTGAACGCTATTTTACGACCTCGATCACTTCGGTGTCGAGGGACGCTATTTTACGACCTCGGTCACTGTGATATCTGTGGCAATCCAAGCCTGTAACAACAATAATCAAGTTATCAATGAATGAAATTTTATGTTGTATATGTGAATTTGCATATTATTATGTTATTTGCACACAATCAATTCTTGCACAATTCCGAACTCTTGAATCGCTTTTATGAGCAAAATCGGTGAACCGATACGCAAACGAAACCAATTTAATGCAACGTATGTTCCGGAATATTTTCACAAGCTAAACATACCTTAAATAACCTTTGCATAACTTAGAAATAAGTTTGGAGGGTTTGGTATGTCAAAAACAAGTTTATTCGATCATAGGGAATAATTACGACAGACTGTGAAAGTCTGCCGATTCTCTCAGCGACGTACACTCCGGAACAAGAACACAAGCCTAATATACCATAAATACCCTTTACGTAACTTAGAAATAAGTTTTGAAGGCTTCAGTATGGCAAAATCACACTTTTACAACTTCTGTGGCTATTTTGCAAATTACGCGAAACTATGCCTTTTTGCGTATATTGCTATCCGAAACACATTCGGACATTCAAAAATTTTTCTAATCATCAATATATAATATGTGAGTGATTGGAATGCGAAAAATCTGTTCGTTACGCATTTACGGTCACGCACGCATTCGTTACGATTTTCGTCGTAATTAACCGAAAACCGCAACCGTACGACCAAATGAACTGACCTCTGGAACATTTTTGAACACATTTCAAGTTCCCTATACTTTAACATCCTTATGGAGCTTTGAAACGAGGTTAACGAGTGTTAGAAGTGCCCGAAACGCGACAAAACGATGCAGGGGCCTGTTCTGCCAACTTTGGAAAGTTGTGCCCAGCACCTTGGTTACGAACCATAAGCCTAAGGACTATACGGTCCGTAAGGGTGCTCCAGCACACCAGTTTGTTGGCAGCAGCCTGTTTATTCACTCTTTGACTCCCCTTTCGAACTTGCCACCCTAATCTCTGCATTTGACATATAAGTGGACACTAACCTACTTCAAAGATGAGTCATAAACACTTGGCATGACCCTATTAATCCAAACTTTCTATAAATACCCATGTTCATCACACTTATGAACTTTTTGATCACTTTCTTGCAACACCCTGCTCTAAATCCGAATTTAGCAACCATCTTTGAGTTTCCTCTGGTATTCTTGATCAATCTTTAGTGTTTGTAAGTGATCTCCTTCATGCTTGTTTCAATTCTTATGATTAATTTGATTAAAAGTCACAAAATTTGACTTTTATTTGACTTCCAGAATTGATCATGAATTTATCAGTTTAAAATCCAATTGAAACTTGCTTTATGATGGTAATCAAGGTGGTTATGATCCACAAAAATCATGCCTACTGATTCTCATCGTTTCTAGCTATTTTGACAAGTCAAAGTTTCGGTCAAAATGCGATTTTTGCGCATTTTGCAACGGATCTAAATTCGGGTGTCAAAACAGGCTGTTTTGATCCCAAAACTCTTTTATAAACTTATTTAGACATGTCAAAACATGTCTAAATTGTCACTCTCATTGTAGTGCTTATTTTGAATCGAAAAGTTGAACGGTTTGACCACTACTTTGATTTCCGAATCTGACCCGTTTGGTGGATCTTCGGACCCGACCAAATACATAATTGTGACCATAAATATATAGGGAATAACCCTCTGAGGTTATACCTTATGGTCATGATGTTTGGATTGTGTTATAATGATTGATTGTAATATTACTTAAAAACGACCAAAATGCCCTTTTCGCAAACAAATCAACGTTAAGCATATGTAACACAAGATTTGACATATAATCTGATCAAAAACATCTTTAAACATGTTTAAGCATTTAAAACTTATTATGACACATATCTAACCATCCAAATGCGTTGTTACGCGAATGACGCGTGAAAGTGGCTTAAACTACCTTAACGGGTCATAACGGTCAAAAGCACTTAAAAATCTTTCCAACTTAGAATGTAAGCTTATTAAACCATATTATATGAGTTCCGACACTCACTTGGTTTATAAGATCTCATTCTATCCGAATCTTCCGATTTCAAGCCTCGATATTTACACTATTATTAATTTTTAGGACACACGTGATTTCTCGGATCTTTGAGCTTCGGGTTTTCTTATTGATCCAAGAGTTACTTTGTCACATGTGAGTACATAGTTTCCCCTATTTTATGCTTTCAAATATTTTGGGGTGATTCATATGTGCTAAAGGTTTTCAAGCTTTCAAAGTACAAATGCGATGGTTTATATTAAACAATACGATTTCAATAATGTGAACGAACTTGTTGGTGTGTTATATTCATAACAAGAATGACATTCATTAACAATGGCCAAGCCGACCAATAGTAAGTTACGGCGCCTAGGACTGACAATCCTGTTACCAAATTCCTGGGGTTTGTGGGGAAGTTTGGGAAGCGACTGAAACTGTAATTGTAACATACCCTTTGGTGGTATGTTATACCATTAAGGGACACCGTGGGTAGTCTCGAACAAGACAAAAAATGTTTGAATGTATTCACGAAACGACCAAAAGTTTTCACAATTAAAACAAGGAACGATGAACGAATGAACAATGGTTTATAACAAGGAACAATGAACAATTGATTTATGATAATTGGTTTATGATAAGTGATTTAGATAACGGAACACGGGTGTAGTGTAATAAAAGCATGGTGGATACGCCGCTGGTATTTCCTATATATAAGTGCTTTTATCACATTACATACGTGTCGTTATTTACATTACTTGGACAAATGATTTCAAACAATGACACACAACAATTTTCGATTAAAGATATAAACCGTACGAGTTATTTCAAGACGATTTACAACTTGGATTTACGAACAAATGTTTTCGAGTCAAGGTTCATGGCTACGAGATGTTATAAACTTTTACCTTTTTGTTTTAGACGAATAGTTGTTGCAATATCAAATGCTTTCAAAACAAGGTTTTCACTTACGACTCTAGTAGTCAGATTATGTTGCAATATATACAAAGCCATGAACTTGACACACTCACAAAACCTATGTACTCGCCGGCATATTTTTGCTGACTCGTTTTCACATATGTTTCAGGGAAAGATGCTAGATGATACTGATGCGTGCTCATGTAGGATCGGATTTGGACCTAGTGCCTTAATAACAAGAAAGACAATAATTATGCATGCTTGTTGTTTCGTTGTTTAAAAATTTCTAAGACATTTATGACAATGTAATCTATGTTCAATATTCAAATAAAATGAAAATTTAAATACCATGTGTTGTTGAGAAAATATGTTAACGTGACTCCCCAAGTGTTTCCGCCACGTGTTGTTTTACGCGATTTGGGGTGTTACAGTCACTTCGGTGTCGAAGGACGCTATGTTACAACCTCGGTCACTTTGGTGTCGAGGGACGCTATGTTGAACGCTATTTTACGACCTCGGTCACTTCGGTGTCGAGGGGCGCTATTTTACGACCTCGGTCACTTCGGTGACGAGAGACGCTATGTTACGACCTCGGTCACTTCGGTGTCGAGGGACGCTATGTTGAACGCTATTTTACGACCTCGGTCACTTCGGTGTCGATGGACTAGGGGTGTTCATCGAATAGAATATCGAATTTTCGAATTATTCGAATAACTTATATTTTCCCTTGAATTCGTATTCGATTAAAACTTACCGAATTCGATTCGAATTCGTATTCGAATAAAAAACCCAATTCGTATTCGATTCGTATTCGATTAAAAATTCGAATTCGAATCGAATTCGAATAAATTCGATTTAATCAAATTTTTTAAAAACATGTAAAAAACTATCAAAATGAAACATAAATTTTAGAGCAGCCAAAAAGCAGGATATCACATTAAAAATTTCCAAATAAAGTACCATAAGTCTAAAATTCAAAACGAAAAGTCGGGAATAACCACTCCACATTATAAGTTAATATTTTTAGGGTTAGAAATCTATTGATAGATTGTTACTTAGGTTTTAGTTATGAGTCATGTAATGAGTTTGATAACGGGTAGTTTTAATACTTGGAAAAAAATTTTGAAAATAATTTATAGTATAGCTTAATAAAATTTATATATGTATTATATATAAAGATAATAAATATAAATGTACAATTTTTATTTGAATTTCGAATCGAATTGATTTGAAATTATAAATTCGTATTCGATTCGTATTTGATTTACTTGACTCGAATTGAATCGAATTCGAAGTCGAATTTTTTTAATAGAAACGAATTCTTGCTAATCGAATCGAATAAAAACGAATTTCGAATTTTTCGAATTCGAAACGAATGCTGAACACCCCTACGATGGACGCTATTTTACGACCTCGGTTACTTCGGTATCGAGGGACACACATTGTACTTTACGGCCTCGTTCACTTTGAGGACGAGGGATGCACAATACATTAAAAATTATCCTACATAGGTCACATACAGACTTAAACATGCTTACATACTTAAATTTCTATACGCTACCATTCTCACTTGTAATACGTTAGTAAACCCTGATCGTGACACGGAACGTATCATGGCATCGATTAGCGAAACAGATGTAATATGGTATGAACATGGTGGATACGCCGCTGGTACTTCCTATATATAAGTATTACTACGATATAATCAAGGTTTCGTAAAACGTGCCATGAGAAATTCGGTGTTTCTCGGTTATACACGCACATCTATTCTCGGTTATACACGCACATGCCTTGAAACGCTAACCTTATCTAAGGTCTCTCTCTTGAATAAATTTCGGGATGAAATTTCTTAAAGTATGGGAGACTGTAACGCCTCGTATTTTGGTATCCTTATTTTATAAAATTTCATATTCATATCCTATTTTCGAGACGTTAATTATAATAAAATTCATGTTTTATACATATTTTTTTATTTATTCACACAACCGATCATTTAAATACGTATTTATACGCAAACGACATAATTATACGTATAAATACTTATACGCACATCCTTAATACTTGAATTATATTTTTTATATACTCAATTACATAATAATACTTAAGAAATACCAAGAAATATACCAATCATCTTTCCGTCTCATCAATCCTCTTTCACCTGCTTTAACCAATCATATTTCACATTTTTCCACCTCATTTCTCCACCAATCAACTTTTCAATCCTCTTCCACCTTCTTTAACCAATCATATTTCACCCTTTTCCACATTCTCTACCTATAAATACCAACCTCCTTCTACCATTTCTTCACACCATTTTCTTCTCTCCATCTCTCTAATTCTCTCAATCTCTCTAAATCAATAATTCTAAGAATTCTAAAAGGACACTAAGTGTTCCAACCATTCTTCTCTTAACCTCTTTACTTCTCTCAAATCTTCCAAGCAATGAAAAGAACTCTAAGAGTTCTAAAAGAAAACACTAAGTGTTTTAAAGGAAGATTGAAGCTCCAATCTCCAACTTTTCACGGAATCATCAAAGGAAGCTTTGCAAAACCGTGAGCATACTCGACCCTTTTTACGCTTTAACGCATTTTTGGGTGCAAAATGTATACAAAATCCACTTTACGCAATCGATTATAATTAAATACTCAAGCCATCGAACACGTTCATTGTTATGCTTAGGTAGTTTATGCTTGTTAGTTTCAACTTGTATTCTCATGATATTGTTATGCTTAGGTTGTTATGCATGCTAGTTAAATATTTTAATTATATACTATTTGCTATGCGTAAGTTATTTATGTATGCTCGTTTCAACTTGAATATAAAATGCCATGTGGATTTGAGATAAACTTTTATACATATACTTATATTCAAACTTGTATGCTCGTCAGTGCTTTTGTACTAATCCATGCTTTTATTAAATGTTGCAGGATTGTGACAGATGAATCTAGTATGATTACCTAGAAACGCATTTAAATTTTAATGTTCGTTGTATTGTAATTTATTTTAAATCTTGTTGTATCTTGATTCCAATACTTGTATAAAAATCATTGTAATGAAATGAAATTTATTTATTTGAATACTCATTGTACATTATTCATTTTTGTGGTGTTCCTAGTTCAAGCAACGTAAAAAGTAATTATTAAATACTTGTCACAATCAGTGTTATGAAGTCTCTTGCAATCTCGTTTTCGTCTCATCCGATTATTAAATACTTGGGGTGTGACAATATCTGACCACTTTTAAACTGTATTTTTAGAAAGGAGGTATGACTAGTAAAAAGAGGGTGTATTTAGCCAACTCCTATCTAAAAGATAAAAGAGATAAGGACTCTAGTTTTATAGACTGAAATTTGAACGTAATTATTTATATAGTTTTGTATATGGCTGTAAACGAACCGAACGAACACGGACGGGGCATGTTCATGTTCGTTTGTTAAGGATGTAATTGTGTTCACGAACGGTTCATGAACAGTTACCGAACAAGATTTTATGTTCGTGTTCGTTCATTAAGGAAATGAGCGTGTTCACGAACACAAATAAATTTAGCGATCGCAATGAAGGATAAAGGTGGATGACCCAGAGAGTTGTATTGGAACTTGATTCTCTTATTGTGGAACGGATGTCGATCATATTTGTCGATGTAAATAATGAGAAAGGAAAGGGAAATGGTGCATAAACAAAATGAAAAAGGGTTTCCTAGTTTAGTTTTTACGGTAATAATAAAACAAAAAGTTTAATAACATAAAAAGTATAGATAAATATATGAAAGTACAAAAATCTTTTACATTAAAAGACAAACATACGAACATAAACGACCGCAAATGAACGAATGTTTACGAACACGTTCACGAACACTTTACCGAACGTTCACGAACACAATTGAACGAACGAGACCTTCATTCAATAAACATGCTTATTTTTAGGCTCGGGCTTATTTAAGCTTAACTCATTTTGAGTTTTTTTCAAGTCAATCTTGGGTAGGTCACGAGTTGCTCTGCTCGTTTACACCCCTAAATAACTATAAACGCATTTGTATGGATTTCAAAATAACCATCATACCTCTATATATATTAATACAAAAATAATAGCAGTTTATTAAACGAACAAACATAAACGAAGTTTTCGCATGAACCGTTCGTTGAACGGTTTATGAACTGTTCGCTGAACGTTTGGTTTGTTTTTTTTATGTTCTGTTTTAAAACTACTATTATTTTTGTATTAATATAGATAGAGGTATGATAGTTATTTTGAAATCCATACAAATGCGTTTATAGTTAATTAGGGGTGTAAATGAGCAGAGCAACTCGTGACCTACCCAAGGTTGATTTGAAAAAAACTCAAAATGAGTTGAGCTTAAATAAGCCTGAGCCTAAAAATAAGCAAGATTATTAAACAAGCCTGAGATCAAGTTTCACCTATCAAGCTCGCCGGCTCGTGAGCCTAAACAAACCCATTATTTATATGATTTTTAATAACATATTAAATATATATTTGAATATTAACTATTATAATTAACAAAATTATGAAAAATTAATAAATTGTAATAATTATACAATTAAGAAATAATAAATGAGACGAGACGAGCCTGAATTTGAAAAACTACCCACGAGCCAAGCTCAAGCTCAAGCTTTCATAAGTTAAACAAGCACGAGCTCAAGCCTGGTCGAGTTTAGGCTCAGCCCAGCTAGTTTGCACTCTGACAGTTATTATGTATTTTGATTGTAAAGTTGATGTGTACGATTAATAAAGAGAGTTTATTCTTTCTCTCTTTTTTTTTTACTTTTTTTACAAGAACTTTTGAACAACATATGGAATAACCAACTCTTAGCTACGTTGATCCTTTTAGAGTTAACTACTATGTTAATGCGAATAGTTAATAACATCTTACATCTTTATAGAATCTTCTACCACATGCATTCCCAAATGTTAGCTAACTTCTTTTTTAAAGGTAGACAATAAAGAGGATTAAAAAGTTATCTTGATGGTGCTGTGCTTGATGTGTTTTTCTAATTCAGCTTCTCTTCATGTTGATGTGTAATTCAAAATCAAACATTGTAATATTAACTTTTAAATACTATTATGGTTGTCTGGCAAATTTTGAATGGTTAAGTGTTAAATCAGTAAAAGATCTGAACAATTAAGTGTTGAACCAGTAAGAAATCTGAATCATTAAGAAGCAGCATAAATGAAAATAATAAATTTAGAAGAGAATTATGAAAATAACGAAATTTAAGAAATCGTCCAAAAAATCTTAAAGGGAAGAAAATACGAGAATTTTCGTGTGCACCCTTGTGCCATCAAAACTATAGGATAATCTAGAAAAATCTTGAAAAAACCATAGTCGAGTCATGAGCACTAAAGAAATAAAGGCAGCTTTTTATTCGTCTTTCTTCAGTCAAACTAACTCATATGTTATGATCTTAACTTTAATTTGAATATATAATAGAAATAGCATCTTGAAAAGTGAAAATATTTTTTTACTAAAGAAAAAAGGGAACTCGATAATTTAAACTAGGTTCTTTTTAAACAAAGTTACCGACATTGAGAAGAGAAATGTTACATGAATGCTTAAATTGTGATAATTAATTTTTTTTTTATAAATGTTAGTTGATTCCTCGTACCAAAGTAACAAATTACAAACAAGTGGCAGGTAAACGGGCAACAAGCTGCGCCGCAACCCCCTTTTGAATTGCAAAACCAATCCTACTAAAGACGAAACGACCCTTAAAGGTTGAAAGATTACTATTCACAACCTGTTGGACCCTGTTGAGAAATTTCACAGCCTCTGGGGCTAGGGACCCAAATGTATCAAAAGCGAATGGGATAAACACGTGTTGATTCTCTAAACAAGTCTTCTCGTGTTTAGCGACCTTGCCTGATTCCGCTTTTAACGCAGCCTGGCCAGCAACAAACCCATTAAAAAATATATTAACTATTTATAAAAGAAAATTAGTTTGAAAATGTGTCAAAACACGAGCCAAACTTTGTCAATAGTTTACTTGTGGTGAAATGTGGAGTAGCAAGTTGAACGTTCAAATATTGTCTAAATAAATCATGTATCTATTTGTGAAAGCATAAGTAGGCAATAGACGAAGCATAGTCAATGCATGGGGTGCAAAGGGAGTGACCATGTGTTAATTGTTATGTTTCTGGTGCCAAAAATATAAAAAATGTCACAGTAAACTATAATTTGAGTTTCTGAGACTGACACTTGATTGTATATTGTGACCTAATTTTTTTAATTTGAACAATCAAGTCCTCAACGTTGCTCAGTTGCACCATTGAGTCCATATTGTTACTGTCTGTTAGATGGTCGTTTAAATAACTAACGTTGGCAAGGGCAGTTACGTCATTTCACCCCCAAACCTAACCCCAAATGCAATAAGTGTCTCCAATCTTCCCAAAAAAAGCAATAAATCAATCCATCCCCTCCCTATAACACCGGCTGCCATCGTCCAAGTTATTCATCTCTGATCACTTGCTTGAGCTCTAATCATGTTGCAAATAGGAAAATGTTGAATTTTACATTATTAACATGAAAATATTTTCATATGTGATTGATTTGTAAAATTGATCTTGAAATGGTAGCCGAAATAAGGCTGCAAGTGACTGTACGCCAGCAGGTGATGCTCAGGTTTCTGGGTAATGCGAAAGGGAATGGATGATAGAATAGAGTATGTTAGTTTATAGTGGCTTTTGTATATATTAATAATAATAATCCATGACTAGAAGGCTAACTAGAACGGTTCATGGGTTTTTTTAATTGATCATTTTTTGGCAATAGTTGTTATGATCAAGTATTACCCATTTTGCTTATAATTGTAACAAACCTTTATTTTTGAAATTTTTTGCTTATAATTGTAACAAACCTTTATTTTTGAAACATATGTAATGGTTTGACTTCTGTTTGAATGATTATGGTTGATGTTTGAGTGGCTTGATTATGTACATTGTAACAAAAATGATGTTTGATCATATATTGTAACAGAGATGATAATGCAACAGAAAATATTGAAGTATAGATCATATAGGTTGATGTTTGATAATGGTTTGAATGATATTTGTCATGTCACTGAGAGTCCTTTGGTCCAATGACATTGATGAATTTTTCTCAATCAAGCGATGAAATTTTAACCGCATTATAATTTGTAAGTATATAGGTGATGTAGAATTAGGAAGTTTTGTGTGTCAGCTTTCCAAAACAAAAATTAAAATTAATTGTTGATTGATTTTGTTAGAGATTTATCAGTGTGTAAGTTACTAAACTTACATGACACATTTTATTGCTTAGCTAGCTCACAAAGCTTGTGAATTGTCAGTCTTGTAACTTTTTTTAATGAAAAAGGTTATATTAGTTCTACTCTTAAACTACACCAATAATTCAATAAATACTAAATTATACCGTATATTAGGATTTGAACCATTGTCTTTTCTCTAAAAGGTAAAAACCTCTACTACCTGGCTATAGTTAGAATGGCAACAATTTTGTTTATACATATTTAATGATTTAACAATTTAAAATGAGTATTAACTGCACCATGTCATTTTGATTTAATATAGTCTAAGAGCATTCACATCCCTTCCACCAAAATATGTGAGTGAGGTTTTTATAATATAAAGAGTATAAAAAGTGGTTGTGAGTGGATGAGAGAGAAAATATTACTGTTTATCTGTATATTTGGGGGGACACTGTTCACCCCATATACCTTTTAATATATATTAAAAGTGGATGGGAGTGAAGGAGAGAGAAAATGCAATGATAAAGGTATAAAAATATTATTTAATTGAAAAGGAGAGAGAAAAAATATTTTGTTTTAGTGAACATATATTGATATAGAAGTTACTTTTTAGTGAAATGTATTTATATTTTTAGGGGGTTGGATGTGAATGCTCTAATAATATTAACAAATGATGAGAAATTATTTATTTAAAATTGTTAATAAAAAGAATTGTCATTTGCAATATTAAATAACTCGTATAACTTATCAAAATTATATTTATACATATATGGGAAGGTTCATTTAAAAAGAAATTTAGTGTGAGAAGAAAAAGAAAGAAAGGATATATTAGTAAAATATTCAATCATAACTCATCTCATTAATTTCTCTCTTTTTATTTAATTAGTCAACAATCATTAATTATCCTACATATAATCTACAAAACCTACACATATCAAAATTTTCCTACATTTACCCTACACATTATAAAATTTTATCCTACACATGTCGAAATGTATCCTACACACCTAGAAATATATCCTACACAACTCGTAATTATCCTACACATCTAGTAATTTATTCTACACTTTAAATTAAGTTATTTTTTAATTTGAAAAAATATATATTTTGAAAAAAGAGTTACAAATTTAATTTACTTAGTTATTAATGCAGAAGAATACAAATTAATGATATAGGTAAGTTTACCAATATACCATTATATTAAAATTAAATATAAATACTAAATAAAGTAAAATGAAACATTCTTATTGGTTGAAACTTCTTCTTTTTTCTTCTTACAAAAAATTTCTTCTCATTTGAACTCTTGACTATACATATAATTGTCCAAATGTAATGTAATTATTATACATATTATACATATTAATGGAAAGTCCCGATGAATAGTGATTTAAGATTTTTTAATATTGTTTTTTTTCTAATTACATATATTTCTAAGTTGTTATTTTATTGTTTTCCTATTATTCTAATTGATTAAAAACATATATTTTTTCTCATAAGAATTATACATATTAATGGAAAGTCCCGATGAATGGTGATTTAAGATTTTTTTAATATTGTTTTTTTCTAATTACATATATTTCTAAGTTGTTATTTTTTTGTTTTCCTATTATTTTAATTGATTAAAATTATACATATTAATGGAAAGTCCCGATGAATAGTGATTTAAGATTTTTTAATATTGTTTTTTTTCTAATTACATATATTTCTAAGTTGTTATTTTATTGTTTTCCTATTATTCATAAGAATTAATGCACACTGGTATGATGTTGTTCGGTTTATTTCGATACAGTATGGTAGCGATATGTTATCAATATATCAAAAGCAGAAACAACAAAGATAAATAAGGGTTCGATTCAGATGTTGTTCAATCGGTTTGCTATGATAGCGGCACGGTATATGTTTTCAAAAAAAATATAACGCAATGTGGAAATAAAATAAACATAGTGCAAACGAAGTGAACCGATATCGACTAAACAATATTGGTATCGATATTTGTTTTAATTGTTTTTTAGTGATGTAATGTTTTCTCTTTCGATTATTATATTGAGTGCCCGTATCATAACGTATCGAGCTGATACCGACTGAATTTCCGTCACAAAGCTCGAGTCAGTCTCACTAGTCTTTCCTATATAA
Source organism: Scalesia atractyloides (assembly GCA_947069175.1). Taxonomy (NCBI): domain Eukaryota; kingdom Viridiplantae; phylum Streptophyta; class Magnoliopsida; order Asterales; family Asteraceae; genus Scalesia; species Scalesia atractyloides. The sequence goes on along the minus strand of CAMTDV010000006.1, from coordinate 11,048,152 downwards.
TAAAGGAAGGATTGTAAATCGTAGGTGTCAAAATTTTAGACACCCTCCCGTACCCAACTTCCCCTTTTCTCTTCATGTCCTTCTTTGTTCCCTCTGCTCTTTCTCTTTTTAGATCCATGTTCTCCTGCTTTTGAAATTTGAAAAAAATGCTTTCATTCTTTCTCTTGTATTGAACACCAATCTAAAGAAATCTACAGATGTTCCATTTTAAAACCCTAGAAGACGATCCATTGCAAAGTTCAAATGCAATTGGATTCTTCGACATGCGTTATCTCTCTCACTCTTAATTTCGATTTCAAATTTCAAATCTCAAATTTGGCAGCGACTACCAATGGTGTTCTGGGCAGTATCCTGGTGGTTTAAGAAATCAGGTTCGTGAATTTGTATACTTAATATTCAGTTTCTATATTCACTTAGATGTTGAGTAGGCCAAATTTGTAAGATGGTATCATTGTTTTGCTAACATATGGATAGTATTAGAGTAGAGTGCTGTTGCCTATTTTAGCTCATTAGACAGTATAGGTTTTGTATATAACATTTTTTAAAACAATGTTGAGTAGGTTTTAGGTTATGAGATATGTTAAGTCGATTATAGTTTTTTTTTAAGATGATTTGTGTTTTGAAAAACTTTGGACATCAAGATCTTGCTTTTGCCAATGTTCAGATTAGTTATTTGGATTTGGGTTTGGGATTTTAAAGATAGATAAACTTTAAATCTATTAAAGTGGTAGGAAGACACATACTAATTTTATTCAAAGTTATTTGTTTATCCATGGTCGATAATTGTCACGTTTAGCAAGTAGAATTTATTTAAAAACGATAATAATAGCATAGATTCAGACCAACTGATGCATGCTTGTCATATTCTAATACAATTATCCGGACCTGTTTCCTCATTTGTGTTGGCACATTAATGCACCCCACCTGTTCGATAGAATGTCTGAACCACAGTAATCAAATTAACAACCAAAACTAATCCATCCAATCAACATTAAACCGGGTATTCAGAACCAAAATCATTTAAAGTTGACAATAGGGTATAATTTGATTCTCCATTAGCTCACATTGTTAGTGATGTCATGTGTAGTTGTAGATTGCTTTCTATTTAAGTTGAATAAAGTCAGACCACTTGGAAGATTCTGTGTTTATGAGTTATAACAATAGCGAAATCGATAATTGAAAATAAAAGGTTTTATTTTATCTTGAAGGCATTTTACTCACGTTTTCCATGGTTAATACTTAATAATGCTATTAGAACCAAAATCATCATCATCATCATACTTAGTAAATCCCACCAATAGCACAGCTAAGGTAGGGTATGAGGAGGGTAAGATTAGAACCAAAATAACTGTTGGAATTATATACTACAATTTTTTTGGAAAAAAACTACCGATAATTTATAAAATATAATCAATGGTAGAAGGTTAGTGTTGACTCTTTTTATTATTTAGCACTTTGTTTAATTATAAGTAAAGTGTTTGAAACAAGTTTACCCAATCAGTTGTTAGCCCAAGTAGAGATTATTCAGAACCCTATGAAACTTGATTTTTTTTTGTTTCTTTTTGTGTGTCAGTATATTGTGTTGCTTGAAACTAGAACTTCATCATTGGTAGCAAAAGTTGCAAATGTCCGTTTAGGTTTAGAAAGCCGAGGCAAGAAGCGAGGGCTTCACGGACATGAGGTGTTGCTCTGTGTGCCACCAAATAAGCTATTTGTACAACCAGAAGCTGTATCTCATCCTGTTTACATGCCAACTAAGACACTCGCGACCTAACAGAAACTTTAACTGGTTACACGAACAAGTCTTGACACTCTAACTCCTTAATATCAACCGCGTTGTGGGGGTCTTAAAACCGTGCTTAGGACTTGGTGGACCAGGCTTGAGTCTAATACTCTTACAAAAAAACTTGCGTGATCCATTAAATATATTTGTAGCAAATCTGAAGTAAGTTGCTGATAGTGATGTGAGCGAGAACGTGTCACTCATGTCTATTCTAGATTGTCGTACGTCCTGTAAGTTTTCTAATTTTTTTTCCAACATGTCTATTTTTTCCATATAATAATATAAACAAAGTTTAGTTATGAAGTGGGTTGTTTAATTATCTCTTTCTACTTTGGTTCTTGCTGATTGCGTAACGGATCAAAATGGGTTTGTAGTAAAATGTTCGGGTCAATATGGGTCATTTAAAAAAACTATCAATTTGGTTCCATGGTACCAGTTGAATGGTCGTTTGAAAAAAAAAAACTATGTTGTTTTGATTTATATACATATTACACTTAAATCTATTATTTCATAAGTTAGTAGGAAATGAAGTATTAAACTGAACCATATTTCATAAGTTAGTAGGAAATAAAATATTAAACTGAACCAAAATCCAAAAAAAAAGTAGCAGTAAACCAAACCCAAATTAGATTTTTAAGGTTTAGCTCCGTTGATTCGCCTTCCTTCATGTTGTGTGTCCGGTCTGCATCTTATCATAGATGTAGATAGATGTCCCTCTTTTCGTTTAGTATTTTATGTCATTGTTGGTATTTGTTTCTAAAGAAATTATTATAGCTTTGTGTATGTGCTTCTAAAATGGCGTTTTGGTTTTCAACCAAAGGCTGCGAGACACTTTAACCGAATATATGTAGGTTCTCAAATCTTGAAGGGTTGTCATTTTGTCCTTTCATGAGGCATTTAAGTCGACCTTAGTCCATGTATAATGATGAAAATGGATTGAAGTCAAGGATATGATATTTGCAAAGTTCAATGTTTAGTGACTATTCAAAGGTGTTATGAAGCTTGAAGCTGCAACGTTAAGATCGTGAGAAGGGATCATGCATGTACTGCAAACAACTGCACATCAATTAAAAAGATGCGAATCTTGAAAGGACACATGCCGGATGATGTCCCCATCGAGGTGAGATACATTCTTCTTATTCCATGAAAAGTGTTGGTGACCCATTTTAAACAATTACATAATCCGCCTGACCTTGGTTTTAAAATGCGCGCATAATGCGTGATGCGCCCGATGTGCTGATGAGAGCGCATCGCAACAGCTGATGCGATGCGTTTACGTGATGCGAGAATATTGCGCGCATTTCGCATAATGCACTCTGATGCACGCAACATTGTTGCTTATGCTTTTTTCCAGATTTTATGAACTGTGTTCGGTTTTCTCCATAATTAACATCTTAGTATGCTTAATTTGAACCAACAAGCACAACTCTTATCTTCTAATTACGTCATTTGTTTTACATTAAGTATGTTTTTATAAGTTTTTATTTATAAATAATTATATTTTAATTTTTTTATAAAGAACAATCACATACGTGATGCGCTCGCATCGCACGTCAAATTATCGGACTAAACGCATCGGAGCGCATCACGCAATTTAAAACCAAGCGCCTGACAAATCCGTTTTCAAAGTTCCTACAAATTGCCTGAAGGTTATTGGTGATGTTCTAAGATTTTGACAAATCCTCACCAACTACCACTTTAAAAGGTGAGATTTTTTAACAAATTTATCTATTTATATTTGTTTTCTATCCATTAGGTTGATAATTTTTCAATTTTTTAGGACCAACTTAAAGATCCAAACCATTTGTCTTGAAGAAGCGGGTCAAACCCACAACGTTTCTTATATTTATTTTGTGTGTAATTAATGATTTGGCAGAAGCATGATGTGTATTGGTGTATTTATGATGTGTAGTTAATTGATTTTTTAATATGATTCTTAAAAACTAGATTGTTATATTGACGATCTAAATTTTAAATTATATTGGAATAACTAAGGTTATATACTATATGAATAAGAAGACTAACAGAAGTACTATATATCATATATATATATCTTTCAAATCTTCGATATCAACCGACCTGACATTATACTGATTTATTAGCTTTGTGATTTAAAACTATAATTTTAGCAAAGGGTACCTTACTTTAATGTTTATATATATAGATTGTAATTTTTTAAAACAACCCGTGAAGCTCACAGGTATATAACCTAGTTATAATTAAAGTTAAAATACTGATTGAAATCTACAATACCATTATCAAAACTTTGAAAATTTTTATTTATAAAGAAATGCCATTTTATTTATACTGGTTATATTTAAAGTAAAAATACTGATTGAAATCTATAATACCATTATCAAAACATTAAATTTATTTAGGGGTTGTTTGACAACTTATAAATGTGTAAGTGATAAACCAGTAAGAGGTCTAAACCATTAAGTGCTGAACCAGTAAGAGGTCTGAACCATTAAGAGTCAGTATAATGTATACTGTTAAGAGCCAAATGTCTGACAAATTCTGATAAGAGGTCTTAACCATTCAGAATAGGTATAATGCCTAACCATTCAGAGGTATATATTTGAATCATTCAGACATTTTCTCACGACACAAACAGTCTGAACCAGTAAGAGGTTTGAACTATTACGAGACTCATTAAAAGCTAAACAAACAGCTCCTTGTTTCTAAAGGAATGCCATATATATTTATACCGGCTGTATTAAAGTATATGCGTATAATTTTTTTGAAAAAGACAGGACTAGAGTCACTGGACTGGACTACTTAAGCTATAAAAATGTGGGCCAGAGGTTTCTTGGGCTGGGTGGGACACTGAAACCTGCCTGTGCAGGCCCAATAAAGTGTGAAATATTTCTACAAATTAGAGGTATGGGAATAAGTTTGGTAACCTTAAATACTTAAATAGTTAAATGTTGGGTATTTATGGTTTGGTTTCAAATCGTGAAATTTTCCAAATCAATTATTAGTTTGGTTTTACGGTTGGTTATTTTCTTTAACTTTTAGTCGATTGGTTTCATAATTTTTAATCAGAACAAACGGTTTGGTTTATGGTTTATACCAAAACTGAATGTATAAAACCGAACCGGACTGTAAGTATTAATAACATTTTTAATTTTTTTAGATTGATTATAGTATATATGAATTTAATTATTTGTATTTTATATTAAGCCTGGTTAAAATAGATCTTCAACAAAACGGGCTTAATATTATTATTTAAACTTTAAAGTGTAATCAAAGGACTTCAATATTAGACCTGAAAGTCACTTATATACGTTCCATACATAAAGACCTATTATGATTATATGACTAATGTTATATTAATTATTAAATTTTAATCTTGTTAACTGTATAGCCTTCCTATAAATTATTAGGTTTGTGGTGTGGTTTCGCGCCCCCTGCCACCTTATCACTTTTAGCGCCCCATGGCTATACCACCCCGCCTCTGCCAATGGAGTCGCTATTTTTGGCCTTCACCAAAGGAATAGCGGGCGTGAGAGGAAGAAAGCAATGGGGTCCACCTTCATCAACCAATAAGATTTTTGTTATTTATTTTTTTAAATATAGTTAAAAGAGGCTTTATAGGGGGCCTTGTTCCACACCGTGAAAATTAGCGATAAAGCCCGATGCTTATGTGTCGCCTATGTAACGCTTACGTGACGTGATAACTTATAAAGCCCCTATGGGCTTTAAACAACACCCACCACCCTTATAATTTATGTAATCCTCGTTTTCTGTCAAGTTTTATGTTTTATTTTTGTTTGCTTATACAAGAAACTCAGTTTTTATGTTTTATTTTTGTTTGCTTGTACAAGAAAATCTGTTTTCAACACTAGACAACTCTTTTTTAAACTTCTCTTATGTATTTTGGTTTAAGCTTGCATTCTACACATCACTTATATTCTGATTGTTTTAACTACTAGACAACGTTTATGTATTTTGATAACTTGTTTCAAGTTTGAATTGTGGACTACACTTGTATTCTATTTTGGTAGTGTTACTTAACATATGAATAAAGCCCAAACTGGAACTAAAACGTTAGCAACAGTTCGGTTTTGGTTGTTGGTAACTAAAAGTCGTTACTATCGGTTTGGCTTATGGTTTGACTTAAAAACCATCAAAACCAGACCGTGAATACCCTAGTTAAATGTCTATAAAGGAGATATTTGATTTTCTTTTTCACTTAATTTTATTTTGAAACTTTTAATTTTATTTCTATATAAACAGTCAATTTAAATCTATAAAGATTTTTGAAGTTCATAAAAATTTTGTAAATCTACGTTACTTTAATTTATTTTTAATTGAGGAGTTTTTTAATCAAAATGTTTATTGATTTTCTCAGTTCTTTGAAATTTAATTACACTTAAATTAGTTTAGAGTATTCACAATCGATTTTCTACTCCATCTCTGTAATTACACTAAAAATCATTATTTTTTTCTCGTTTTTCCAATTGAAATTCTTTTTATACTTTTATCATTATATTTACACTCTCATCCACTCACTACCATTTAAAAGAAGTAATAATAAAATATAGAGGGTAAACAGTGTTCTTCCAATTTTAGTGATAAAAAAATCATTTTTACTTTCTTCCACTCGCAACTCTATAAAATATAGAGAATGCATTCATATAAACATGAATGATTGATGTGCTAAAAGTAGTTTAATAAAAATAACTAAAATTAACCTAAATCTAGACTCAAAGTAATACTCTAGACTCTCTAAACTCGACTAAACTACTAACCGGCAAGTGAACCAATTGAATCTAGTAAAGCTAAGTAAATCCGGATATCGGACCCACGAGACTCTATTTAACTACGCTATCTAGACTGGCACTGACGCGGACATGAACTGTTTTTATATTTGGGGAGGGGGGGGGGGTTGTTTCTAAAAATCCTGAATTTGCAATTAAATTAAATACTAATTAACTAGACAAACTAGAACACGACTTGGAACGAAGGTTTGCTCAATGATGACGAAGAACTACCTAGGTTAGAATCCCACTTGCTATCGAATGTCTTTCTATCAGATCTAATGTGATATGGAACCGGGATCTTTAATTTCTAAACCCTAAGAGAAACCGAACATGAACCCGACCCTTTTCAGGAACACACCTATAAAACTCTAAAGGATTGTTATGATTACCGGTTAACTAGACTCCCTTACGGTCATCTAACTTTCTAGAAAAGTACCCTAAAGTGACAACTACCTCACGGTGGAAAGTCTAAGGTAACTAAGGAACTTGAATTGATTTAATAGACAAGAAATTGGCAAGGCAACTAAAACCGGCTTTCTACAAAACCTAATCCTTGCAATTTATCAACTTGACCTATTAATAACCTAGTATTTTACAGTGACTAGAATTAGTAGAATATCAAAACCTAATGAAATCTTAAATATTGTTTCCAAGGTTTATTGGTCAATTCACCAAAAGATTACCCAAACCTGCAAAGACCCGATAATCAACACAAACTCATTATATGAAAGACATTCATCAGAATTTATGTGAAAAAGTAAACAATCAATAATCAAGTAGATATACACAAACACACCAAATCAAAGAACCAAAGTCTTTTACTTTTCAAAGAAAATCCATAATCAACATTAGAAACCGATAAAAATCCAAACTTTAACAAGATTTCGTCTCAAGCTAAGTAGTTTAAGGTATTTAGCCAAGAAACATAGTTGCAAAAATCAAAACAAATGTATTAACAAGATAATTCATTGACAAAAGTAAGAAAAACGAAGAACAAAGTAAACCGAGAGACAAAACCCGTTAAATCTTCAATCCCTCGACTTCCAGCTCCTACCGAATGATTCCCGTGCTTCCTAGCCTTCAAAACCTTGCTAAAACTGTTGCTGAGTTCGTCCAAGATCACCCAAATTCGTAACTAGGGTTGACTTGAATGATTAAGATGTTTATATATGGTTTCAGCAACAATCCAACAACAATACAAACACTGTCGCGAATAACAACCCCGTCGCGTTACGCGACGGGTAACCCTTCTAAGCTCCGTGTGACGCGGCGTGTCCAATTTAAACAAATATTATTTCATTGCTTCGCGTTACGTGAAGCCTTGTCTCTTTCACGGTCGCGTAGCGCGACAGGGTTATTTTTTCTGAATTCCTCCATTTTCGTTCCTGTTCAGCTACGACTCGACCCGATTCCTGCTGCTAACTCTTTTCAAGCCGATTTTAAGCATTTTTCTTCACTTTTCAGCTACCGGGACATGCGAACAAACAAACTATCAAAAGAAACTATATCTACCTAGAAATCGAAATAAACGAATACGAAATTATACAAACTATACACGATAAATCAATGTATTTTGCAATACATCAATGATCGATTTTGAATGCTCTTAGACAAATTTTATTTGCTTATTTAATTTTTGTAAATGAATATCAAACAACTTATTTGAAATTATTGTTTATGTTTTTTTACACACTTAGTTCCTTAAAATTGAAAATTTTCTTCTTTTGGTGCTGGCTTAAATGGTTGATAATATAGAGCTAGTGGACAAAACCCGCTTGCTATAGCGAAGGTGTCAAAATTTGTAACGCTTGAGTTCAAAGATTTATACATTAATATTAACCTCATGAAAAGAATTTTACGTAGAAACGTTGATAGCATTATGCATATGCAATATGACAAATTTGAAATTTTATAAAATACCATATTTTAAATATTGTAAGAGAAAAAAAAGAAAAAAAGAAACCTTAATGCAACTATAATGAGTTGTACATTATCATTCATAACTCGGTTGTGAATAAAATTTACGTTGAAACGTAAATAAAAATATAAACGCCGCAACAACATAATTAAACGGTATTTTATTAAACATCATACTTTAAAATTATAAAAGGAAAAAAAGGACCAACTGTCAAAATTTGGTTGGTGAAAAAAAATACAAAAGTACATGCATAGTGTTTAAATGGTAAGTGTACTTGGTTGAGGATATTATACTGTAACTTTGATCCTATATGCTTAACAACTTGTCCTAAATGCTTAAAGCTAGCACACATGTAACTTTGGATTTGACAAAGTGAACAATAGAGTTTTGTGTGTGCACCGATCTGTGGTTTTGCTAGTATAAAATTCACAACTATGATTTTGTTATTTGTTATTAAATATATCAACTAATTTTTTTATTCGGATTATTTACATAAAAAATTATGGACTTATATGATGGTTGCTTGCTGGTGTGTTTGGGGCACCCGCAACAAAAGAATATTTGAAGCTAAACGTATGAACATAGACAAAATCATTGGGGACATTAAGGCACTTTTTTATCTGTGGATTAGAAATAGATAGAAATGTATGTCGTTAGATTGGGCCAAATGGCTTGCTTTCTACGTGAGTTTTTGTTTTGTTGTTGTTTGTTCCTCTCAGTGGCGGACCCAGGATTTTTTTCATGAGGGTGCGGAATATTTTTAAAGATTTTAGACCCGTAGGTATATAAATTTTTTTTGGTAAATATCGGGTCGGATCCGGTCGGTTCGGTTCGAGCCGGGTCATGTAAAACAAAAGAACAACAAACTAAAATTTATATAACCATCAAAAAACGTCAAACGTCGTTACAAACATATTTAAAATGTCGCCCTAGGGGTTTTCAATTTTTGAAATTTATCCAAAATATCATTTAGTGCTACTTTTCAATTTATAAATCCATCGAAAAATATAAATCGATCCATAAGTTCATAAAACAACACTAAAGTACTAAACATCGAATCGCTCCATTATTTTCATTTTTACTCTTCAAGCCCTACTAATTGTTGATTACTTTGTAAGTTGTAACAACCAAAAACTCATATAAACAACAAAATCATCATATTAAAGTCTAGAACAACCAATAAAACATCAAAATACCTAATAGGAAGGAGCGGTTTGGGTTAGGTTATTTTATTTTATTTTTTTAACGGTAAATTTGGATCACTGACGGACCATTGGATTATAATGCCATGGGTTGGATTATTTTATATAGTTCGAATTTTGTTGGGTTGGGTTGGGTTAATGAGTGGGTTACAAACTAATAAATAATGTTATATCTTTATGAAAATCAATGTTTAGGTTATATTTTTATAAAAAATCGGTGTTTATTACAATTTTTTATAAATTAAAAATATGCTTTTTTTAAGGAGGGCGGTTGAAATTTTCCAAGGGGTGCGGGTGAAAAATTCCAAGGGGTGCGGTCGAGATTTTACCGGAAAATTAACACTAAAATTTATTTTTTCAAGGGGTGCGGCCGTCCACCCACGGGTGTGGGTAGGTCCGCCCCTGTTCCTCCCTCTTGATAGTGTTGATGTGTGAGTTTTTGTTTGTTGTTTTTTCCTCCCTCTTGCTAGTTGGGGTGGTTGTTTTCTACTTGATTACATAAATAATCATGGACTTATATGACATTGGGTACAACAATTAAAATTTCTTAATAAAATTTCATTGCAAGTACAAGTTCCATAATGAAAAAAAATAAGTTAAGAGACAATATATGCAAGTACAAGTTCCAAATGCAATGGGATAGCGAGGCAAACGTGGAGCTTCTGGATCTTTATTCTAATATCTCACTACTTAAAAACAAAGGAGGGATCGTCAAATGGGTGTGGTGTGGCTCCAAGTCTGGTTTGATTCCATTACATCAGTCAAAAAGCTAATTACAATCCCATATCCACTACTAGGAAACTGGCAATTTCTGACCAAATTTTCCGACAAAACTAACTTGGTCGGAAATTTCCGACCATTTTCCGACAAATTACGGACAAAAATAAAAACCTATTTTTATCTACTGTTTTTCGACAATTTACCGACCAGAAAAATGGTCGGAAATTTGAAGGAAACTTCGGACTAAGTTCTGTCCATAAAAGAAAAGAAAAAAACAAAAACAAAAATAAAAATAGTGTGGTCGGAAAATGGTAGGAAATGTAAAATAAATAAAAAAAAGATGAATGTTTATTGAAAACTAGTCGGAAAACGTAAAACCAAAAAGTTTTATTGTTTTGTTTCTAATTATTGTATACAAATAACGACGTTTAAAGCTCGATAAACGATAACAAAATCAATTTTGCTCGGAAAATGGTCGGAAATTACCGACCATTTAGCGACAAAAATTTTTCTATTGTTGGTTACGATTTTAATTATTACATTATAGTACCTTTATTTTGTATGTATGTGTGTTTGCATGTGTGTATAGGTATGTACGCGTCTCGATGTATACACAAACACACATGTATATTTATAAAAGTGATTCAAGCTAGTTTTAAGTGATCGATCCTAATAGTATACGCGTATATATGTATGTATGTATGTATATGTATAATAGGTATAAGTTGGTAAAATTAAAGTAGTTCATGTATAACTAAGTCGTGCAAAAGAAGAAACGAAAAAACGACGTTTAAAGCTTGAAAACGATAAAAAATTAATTTTGCTCGGAAAATGGTCGGAAATTACCGACTATTTACCGACCAAAACTTTTCTATTATTGGTTACGATGTTAATTATTATATTATAGTACCTTTATTTTGTATGTATGTATAGGTATGTACGCGTCTCGATGACACATGTATACTTGTAAAAGTGATTCAAGCTAGGTTTAAGTGATTGATCCTAATAGTATACACGCATGTATGTAAATGTATAATAGGTATAAGTTGGTAAAATTAAAGTATTTCATGTACAATTAAGTAGTGCAAAAGAAGAAACGAAAAAACAATGTTTAAAGCTCGAAAAACGATAACAAAATCAATTTTGCTCGGAAAATACCGACCATTTACCGACCAAAACTTTTCTATTGTTGGTTACAATGTTAATTATATATTATAGTACCTTTATTTTGTATGTAATTGTCTTTGCATGTGTATAGGTATGTACGCGTCTCGATGTACACACAAACACACATGTATCCTTGTAAAAGTGGTTCAAGCTAGTTTTAAGTGATCGATCCTGATTGTATACACGTATGTACGTATATGTATAATAGGTATAAGTTGGTAAAATTAAAGTATTTCATATATAACTAAGTCGTGCAAAAGAAGAAACGAAAAAAACGACGTTTAAAGCTAGTTTTATTGTTGTTTACTTTATCACACATGTATATCTACTCTTTTATAGGGTTGGAAAACAGAAGCGTGGTGAAAGAAGTCCAAGATAGGGAGAAAGAACCACAAGAAAGCTGATAACAATGATGTGATATCTCGACATACATGGGTCAGGGGCTATGATTAATATTGGATCATCTTGATAAGCAAATGATTTTATAAACTTTGGTAATTGTATTTACTTCTAACATATATTACATTAATCATGCTTTTAACCTATCTTTCATACCCTCTATGTGTTGAATTGCTGAACTGTTTACAGACACGGACACTTCAAGTACATCAAGTCTCTGATCCAGCTACCGAGCTAGAAATTCTCTAGTTTTTCTCTTTCTCCGCCGAAATTGACCATATCCATATATGTGCGTTACTTTGTTGATTTTGTTTGATTGTGTTGTTTGATTGTTTTTTATTTTGTTATAAGAATGCAAGATATGTTTGTTTGATTGTTTTGGTTTAGTGATTCTGGAAGAAAGAAGACGGCGTTTGTGATGTTCAGAGATCCCAAAGGCTCTTGAAGTTGCGTTATCGGTAATTTGCTTGCTATTTGGTGCATACTGATTTGTTGACGTAAAAATTCGTGTCAGATTAGGTTCTGGTTGGAACGGCCAATATAAAAAATGATTATTCTGGTTCGGGGTTAGGACAAGTGCGTGTCAGATTAGGTTCGGCTTGAAACAGGCTGATTTTCAAATGCTCAAAACTAAAACTAGCAAAATTAAAAAATCAAGTTACCTGAGCTTGTTTGCCAGGTTTATAGTAATACTAATATTATGTATGTTTAAACATTTTTTTAGGTGCGGAACTCGCAATCTCAATGGGAAAAGTTGCATAACTAAATTCAGGAGGTGCAACAAGTGAATAAAGAAAAGCAATGAAAAATAGCCTAGTTGTTGAAACAATTTGGTAATCAAGCCAATCCTCCATAGTAGTTTAGTTTATTCTCTTTTTTGATTTAACTTGTAATCTATCACCGTGTCGTAAATTTGTGGGTGAATCTGTAATAGATACCGGTGTTGTATTATGTGGATAAATTAGTAATTTGATAATCATATTGTATTTTGTAAAGAAATTTGTGAACGTAATTTGGTAATTGTATTGTAATTTGTAATTTAGTGTTGTAACAAGATTTTTGTAGATTTTTTTCTGCATTTTAAGCAAGAAATAATTGTTTTTTTTAGTTTTTTATAATTTATTTTAATTGAAACATTTTGGTTGGAATATGCTAGAAAAACCCTTTGTCGGAATCTTGTAGGAACAATTCTTTGGTCGGAAATTCGTAGTAAAATAATAAAAATAAATTGAAAAAATGAATATTATCTATGGTCGGAAAATTATCAGAATCTTGTCGGAAAATGTATGCTGCCTTTTGTCGGAAATCTGTCGAAAAGTATCATCGTAAAGTTGTCGGAAAATTTTTCCGACTAGTTTTTTCCGACAAACCTATCATTGTCAGAAATTAGTCGGAAACACCGTTTTCCTACCAATTTCCGACTAAAAACTTGGTCGGAAACAGGTCTGTTTTTTAGTGATCAGCCTCAAGTCAACAAGATTTTGGAGTGGAATACTTGGATTCCGGTTAAAATTAACACTTCTGGATGAATAATTCATCATAGTAGTCTGCCTACAAATGATAACTTAATAAAAAGGAGAGTAATAACAGGCCCTAATATGTGTATTTTTTTTAACTTGGCTAATGAAACTATTGATCACATTTTTTCCTCATGCTATTATTCCACTATTATATGGCATGAAATCAGCAAGTGGATCAAGTGCCAGCCATTTTTTTTCCTTTTCTGCTTAAGCATCTATCAAACCAGGCTCGAAGAAGCAAGATGATTCAAGCTATTACGATGGTTGCTTGCTGGTGTGTTTGGCGAGCCCGCAACAAAAGAATATTTAAAGCTAAACGTATGAAGATAGACAAAATCATTGGGGACGTTAAGGCACTTTCTTATTTGTGGATTAGAAATAGATCGAAATGTATGACATTAGATTGGGCCAAATGGCTTGCTTTCGATGTTTGAGTTTTTTGTTTTGTTGTTGTTTGTTGCTCCCTCTCGCTAGTGTCTTGCTAGTTGGGGTGGTTGTTTTCTACTTGGAGAAATCTAGGTTTTAATAGGATCTCTAAATGAATCAAGCTAAGTTACTTAACATTCTTCGAAACCTTAAATTTCTTGAAACTTTCATATTTAATGTTAGAGGAAAACGAAATTTTCGTACGTGAGGCTTGGCTTCTTTTGCGACTTTCGTCCAAAGTTTTGTTTTTCATCCAAAAAAAGTTTGAAATCTGGTCAATTTCATCGGCCAAATTTTGTGGGGACAAAAGTCACAATAAATTGCAAACCTTAAGGATGAAAATGACAAGATTTTGAAGACCTAGATTCGAAAAAAACAAGCATTTGGATGAAAGTCGCAAAAGTGGTAATGCTTTAAGGGGAAGATTGCAATTTACTCTTGATGTTATGTGTGAGAATATTGGTTATACTCGTGTCTTGTAGATATGTTATATGATTGGTGCATACATGAAATTTATTTGCATATTTAATTATTTTAACAACCACAAAAGCTTAAAAGTATAGAATTAACAAGTGGTACGTACATTTTAAAAGTTACGAAATTTCATTATACTTTTTTGAGTTAATAAACATGCTATGGAATCATGACATGAATTTGTGTATAATCATAATGATAAATACTTATATATAAACTATGATACAATTGCAATATATGAAAAAGACATAACCATGACTAAGACAAATGAGTCTTATTTTAATAACATTTTGTCCAACCACCTTCACCCAAATCGACCCACCAATCCCAAATGTAAAACAAACAGTTGTTGACACCGACATATTTTATTGTTAATAATAATATATAAACTATGATACGAGGAAGTGGTCTTGTCTAGAAATAATATTTGTCCAACCAACTTCCACCCGAATTAACCCACCAATGCCCTTGTCTAGAACAAACAAATGCCTCCAATCATTTATATATTCATGTGTACGTGTTGGTGTGAACACAATGCAGACATGATTCATGAGTTTGGATAACATGCCATTTTTAAAATGTTATATACATTCATATAGTTTTATAAAAGTATTTTTAAATACTTAAATCTTGGTTAGTAACATGAAAGTACAAATATTCATTTTTCATATCTATTAGTGTATGTGTTTTCATTTGGATTTTGTGTGTTACTATCAAGATGTGTTAAATAAGTTCTGAGCTATCTCTTTAATTGTAAAACAATATTTTAATTATAGAATAAACTGTCAAAATGGTTACTAAGGTTTTGTCACTTTAGTCTAAAATTCAACCTTTTGAATCTGGGTCCTTGTGGTTTCATTTTTGTTGTCATTTTCATCCAAAATAAATAATTTGGTTAGATTTTTCAGTTAACATCTAGTTTTTTTTGTCTTTCTCCTCCCTTTTAATGAATGGAAAAATTGTCAGATTTTTTTAATTTGCTATAATAAAACGTTAAAAGACTATTTTGCCCTTCATTAAAAGGAAGAGAAAAGACATAAAAACTAAATGTTAACTGAAAAAATCTGACTAGATTTGAATTTTGGATGAAAATCGTAACAAAAATGAAACCACATGAACCTAGATTCAAGAGGTTTGAGTTTTAGACTAAGTGGTAAAAATGACCAAATCTTAGGGACAATTTTAGCAGTTTACTCTTAATTATAATATATAATTTATAAATTAAACAGTTGATGTAACTAGACCCAACAGAAATGTTCCCCAAATTATGCTTTTGTTTCAAGGTAATTATATTGTCTCAAACTATATTTCCATTTCCATCTTAGTTCATGTTCATACACGGACATTTACAGAGGCAAATTTCCACAATTATGTCTCAAACTCTAAAGCTTGACGACTAACACACAATTTTAGTATTTACACGTATTTATTAATGTTAAAAAAGTATTTACATATAATTCTTTTTTCATATTTCATGAAAAAATACGTTCATCTTTAATTTCCACATCAATCATATCAAATCTCACTTACAATTTCGCCTTTTAAAAAGAAAAAAAAATCGTATCAAATGTTATTACTCTATTTCATCGTTGTATATACAGAAATGACAAACCTGATTAATAATTTTTATTTAATAAATAAGTCATCCTGTACACGAAATGTTTATCATCATTAATATAATTATCAAGTCGATCAAGTGCATTAGTGTGACCCCTTTAGTACCTTATAACATGGCAATAATGTTACATGTTTTATATAATGTGCATAATACATAAAATCTCACTTGTGTAAGACTAATACAAATAAGCACCATAGACTCAAGGGGGTCCCCTAGCAAGACATGTCACTTGAGGTCATAATAAATATTCTAATATTTATGAATGTCAACTAAATGTGTCGTATATATCCTTTTGTAACATAAGAACACTAATTATGATCTTTTATTGATGGATTACCGAGTGATGGTCAGTAGAAAATCAGTCCCTGGCCACCTTGACGACCTGCTTAGGTTTACCAAATTATACGACTTTTCAGCCTATGAATCTTGATACAAACTTCATCTCATTATTAGTTCACAAGATAAGGATCCCGAACACGCCGTTCGAAACTCTTTATGAATACCTCAGTTTTAAATATCTTTATGACTTTATATCAAACGACATAGTTGATCAAGGAGAACGTTTTGCTCTTATGAAACAATGGTAATGACAAAATGTACTTCATTCTTTATTAAATGGAACGCTATAATAAAGACATATCCAGACTCTAAGATGAAATTAAATACAACAAATTGAAATAAATTTTTGCATACCTTATCAAAATTCCTAAAGCTGACAAGACGTGTCACCTTGATATCCCATTTCTAGGTTTGGTAAGAAACATGATTTTATCCAGTCCTTACATTCATCTTTAGTAGACATGAGAGTGCTAGTTTGCTTAACCTTGGTCGTATATAGCCAGTATTATGATATCACTTTGTAGACATTTTTTAATTAACAAACCATACTTTGAAAACAAATTATTATAAGAAAACTGATTATGAAAAAGAAAGCAAAGAGTGATGAAGATGTGGAAATGTAGGGTTTATGAGTGAACAATATTGTATTTGTGAATAAAATGAACTTATCTTGACCATTGATTTTGTAGATCTAGATTTTTTCTTTAGTGGCAAGATTGTAATTATCTTTTGTAACTTTCATGTATTTTAATAAATACAAGGGTATAATTGTATTTTCTATCTCCATTTAATTAATTGGTTTTTTCTCCACTTAAAAGAATATTTAATTATATTTTTTATACTTCTTTCTCTCACCAATTGCCTAACGTTATAATTTTAAAAAATACAAACATTATTAAATATTGTTGCATCTAAAACACGATTATAAATATTTAATTATATTCTCTATACATATATGTATTATACGTATTCACATTTTAGAAACGTATGTACACATATGTACATTCATAATATACCTCTAACTAGAAGTTAATGATATTGTTATTCAGCATTGTACATATGTGTATAACAAGGATCTGAGTTGGTTATTCAGCATTGTACACATGTGTACAGTCTCGCTAACTATAAGTTTATACAAGATACATAGCTGCTAGTTTATACACATGTGTACAGTCTCGTTAACTACCAATTTATACAATATACACAACTGTTAGTTTATACACATGTGTACAGACTTTTATACATCTGTATATTATATTCAGAATTGGTTACATATGTGTATGTTAACAACATATTTATAAAATACATTTCTAAACATTCTAATATAATTTATTTTGAAAGCGTAATGCAATCAAAATAAAGTACTTTTTCCTATTATAAACAATACGAAGTGTCGGTATCATACGATACTTTATTTTGAATATGTAATGAAATTATTTATTTTTGCTATTACCAACATAATCAAACACTAAGTAAAAAAAATAACTGATCATAAGTGAAAGGATTATACGTATATAATATACATAATCGATAGGTTAAATAATCAATTAAGAAAACCAGGTATCACTTTGATACATAAATGTATCTCGCTCTACACACATAGGTATCTCGCTCTACACACATATGTATCTCGAGTATCACGCGAAAATATAAAATAAATAACTTAAATATACTATGTGAATAATAACTGAATTATATAGGACTCTAAATTCATAAACAACAGGATAAATAATTCTTACAAATATTAAAAAGAAAAGTTTACCGAACAAAATGAGACTTCATTAAAATAAATAGATATGAATTCAGTGTATTTTCAGAAGAAGTAGAAAGTTTAGGCCTTATCAAAAATTCCAAAATTTCAATATCTTATAATAAAATAATGGAGAAATAATTAAAAATGAGAGAGAGAGAGAGTTAAGAGATGAGAAATTTAAGGAATTTTAATTAAATATACTTGACTAATGTCAATCTTACCTCTTTTAATCTAAAAAATATCAAGGGCCAAGATTAGTTCACTTAGTTCACTCTCAAGAAGTTGTTCACTCTTGATCCTAATCCTCTCTCTCTCTCTCTGTATATATATATATATATATATATATATAGGATAAGGATCCGTTAGGTATCACCCAATATTCCGAGAACCGCGAGAATCAGTGTGAATACAACCAAAAATACCTAAAAAAATTAAAAACACACAAAATTATTATTTTCAATTAAAAATCGCTAAATTAAGGGTGTGTGTGTGGGGTGGGTGAAGGGTGTTTAGATTTTTGGGTTGTGGTGGGGGTGGGGTGGGGTGGGGATGGGTATTTAGATTTTTAGGTGGTGGTGGAGTAGGTTTATTCTGTTGTGTTCACATTAGTTCTTGCGATAAGGGTGGTTCTCGCATGTACCTTACCATATATATATATATATATATATATAGGGTGAGGTTATTGTAAAAAAATGTTTTTTTTTATGAGAAGGGTAAGAAAGAATCTAAACCATTAGATCTTTAATCTAATGGTTAGATCTTGATGGCAATCTTGTAAATAGTGTTTACCCTAAAAATAATTAATTTTATAGATTAAGGGTATAAAGGTAAATTTAACATTTTTAAATTTAAAAAGTCAAATGCAATATACATGCAAGTTCCACCTTTCTTTTTTAAACGTCAATAACTTTTTATATGTAACTCTTTTTTTAAAAAAAAATTAGACCATAATAATGAGTGTCTTTTTATCTTTAATATGAGTACCATATTGTTATATTTATGTAGAGAAAAAAATACATTTCAATTGGATGTTTTAGTCAATGGCGTTTTTTTATGTTCAAACAATGGTGTTTTAATTGTATTGTGATTTAAGGTGTTGTGTTTTACGGTAAAATACTATGACATAATAAGACACCATAGCACTGCAAATAATGAATTATAATTCAAGTCATTGTGTTTTAACATCTGGAATCGCAATAGAATCACTATAAATGTTAAAACACCACGACTGTGCTATGATTTAATTCATGGTGTTTTTGAAATTTGTCTGGTGTTTTATACCTGCAAAAATAACAAAAAAACATTACATATGTTAGAACACCATGACTGTATTACGATTCAAGTTGTGGTGTTTTCTGGAATTCGTATGGTGTTTTATACGAGTTGATGAGGAATTCCTAAAATAACTGATGAATTCGGTTACAAGATTATATCTTTAATTAGGATTGTGGGTTAAATTACCATCTTACCCTTAAACTAATAAAATAGATAGGGACACGTGTCATCACCATTGTCTTTCTTATATTTTTCACACTTTTAGTCTTTTTTTACAGGATCCTCTACCTATATATATATATATAGAGAGAGAGAGAGAGGGAGAGAGAGAAGCAAGTTAACATACAATATTCCTTAATGTATGAGTGTACGTTGTGAAATTACGCACGTTGTGAAACTCAAAACCCTAATCACGCATGTGAAAAACATAATCACGCATGTTGACATAAACTCGGAACACTACTTCGCAAACTCGGAACCTACTTCATAAACTCGGAATCTCTTTCGCAAACTCGAGCCTTCTTTCAACACACATGATTATGTTTCAACATGCGTAAAAGATCATAAACTCGGAATCTACTTCACAAACTCAGAACCGAAATTCATTCGCAAACTCAAAATCTTCATCCTTTCAACATGCGTAATTATGTTTTAAAAAAGCAAGGGAGCAACAATACCAGCATCAGCGCCAAACACCTCATCCACAACAACAACAAAACAACATCAACATATGCAAATGCAACAACTCATATTACACGCCAAGCTTGCGGCAGTATTGCTAGATTTCCGGATTGCCACATATGAGATGTTAAAATCAATATCTACAATACCTATTACCATAGAAAAAAACAATTACTATGAATAACATACTTAAGCTCCAGCCACGAATCACGAGTAATAATACTGATATATATGTATATATATATATATAAAAAAATGGTTTTCTAAGACTTTAAGTTTCAATATAATAATCAACTCAATAAACAATTAACTAAAATCACTAAATGTCTAAAAATTCAAAATCCCTAATCTAGAAATCGACCTTAAGTTTATGTATCCGGTTTCTAGTTCATGTACTAATTTGTTACTTTGTTTACTGATTTGTTGTTTTATTTTGATTTCTAGAGCAGTTTGTTAACTAGGGGTGTTTAGTGTTCGAATTGGATTCGAAAACTTGAAATTCGATTCTACTCGAGTTCGGGAATCAAATTTTGAATCGAACTCGAATCCAACTTAAAAATTTTGAATTCGGTTCAAATTCATTAACAGAATTTCAAAATTCGAACAATTCTATTTGACTAGTTCAAATATTCGATATTCGATTTGACAACCACTAAGTTAAGACCAATATAATATTATACTACCAAAATTATATATACCATTGTAATACACTTTGGATATTACTACCAAAATTATACATACCATTGTAATACACTTTGGATATTATTTTGAACACTTAGACGAGTAAAGTTGCCCCTTTAGATATTAATCTCTTAATATAACCAAATTCAATCCATTTACTTGTGTGTGTATTAACTATAACTCCGGATTATATCTGTTGATATAATCTATTTACTTGCGTGTAGTAGTTATTAAACATATAAGAATAAGGTTAAAATAATCAAGGTCGTTGGTTTCCACTGTCTATATTATAATCAAGAGGATTAAAAACATGTTTTATATTCATAAGGGAACGTCCCGTTTGCGGTATGTGCATATAATGTATATATGTGTGAGTCTTAGGGGGGGAGTGAAAGTGCACTAATTTTAATGTTATTTAGTAAAAATAACGTTAAAAAGTGAGGGACGGTTAATCATGCATCATGTGGTGGCGTTGATAGCCGAAAGACAAAGGGATACATGCACTAATCGGCTTTTGTCCCAACTGCTGAGTGTTATGTGCCTTATGTCCAAGGCATGATGCAAAACTACTATCGAGCCAGGGGTCTCACTGGAAGCAGCCTCTCTACTCCTACGGGGTAGAGGTAAGGCTGTCTACATCTTACCCTTCTTAGACCCTACCTAAGCTTTGCTATTGGTGGGATTTACCGAGTATGTTGATGATGATGATTTATATTCATAAGGGGCTAAGTGAAAAGTACCCTAAGGTACAAAAGACAAAAATGCAAAATGATCCACTGTTTACCGAACCATCTTTGTCAAAGAGTTGGTTGTTATAATCAAAGTGACAGAAGACTAATCAAGAGGTGGCTGCTTCTTGATGAAGGTTGATGGCTATACAAAACCAGAAGCCAGATGAATATTGCCCACCATAATATTAGCTGACCTCACTTCTCTTATCTTCTCTAACTCAACCACTAAATTGTACTTGCAAGCAGCCATTAATTAGGGTTTGATCAAGGATGGAAGATGGTCTTCCTCCTGGGTTCAGGTTCCATCCAACTGATGAAGAACTCATCACTTTTTATCTATGTCCGAAGGTTTCTGATTCATCTTTTACTGCTAAAGCAGTTGCTGAGGTTGATCTCAATAAATGTGAACCTTGGGACCTCCCAGGTATATTATATATGTTTTTTTTCTGTTCATATATATTTTTACTTCATTGATTCATGTGAAAATTTGTATACTATGTGATTTGAAAGAAAATTAAAAGTATGTAATCTTTTTTAAAAATCTTCATATATATTTTTACTTCATTGATTCATGTGAAAATTTGTATACTATGTGATTTGAAAGAAAATTAAAAGTATGTAATCTTTTTTAAAAATAATGGTTACGTATCTTTAAACCAAAAAAAGGTTTTAATTTGGTGATTCGTACATTTTTTTTTATTCAAAGAGGTGTTTGTGGTTTTGTTCAGTAGGTTTTGACAAAAGTTCTGCAAAACAGCAAACCAAATTAGTGTTTTGAACCGTGTTTTTTTTTTCAAAGTTATTAGGTTTTACTAGGTTTTAGAATTATAAAGATGGTTTGAGTATTCCAAATATGAAAATAAGAATTTAAGTAATAAAGGTGAATGGCGGATTTAGCTCACACGGCCGGTTCCAATTTTCAATAACCTGAACCGAACTTCATTTTCTTAAACAGGTCGAAATGACCAATTGCTTTCTTTTAATTGGTTTGATCGGTTTCACAATTTATAAACAGGTAACCTGATGTGAGTGAGTTAGATTGAGTTTAGGATATGAAAGGTTAGGGGTTCAATCCCTATATTGTGTGCAAGTTTAACTATTAAACAAAATCATGTCATAAACCAATAATAGTGTGTGCGTATATACATAAATGAACTAGTTATAAATATTTACCTTGAAATGATGTCCCCAGTTATAAACAATCTTTCAAGGTTTATAGAATGCTAATTAAAGTATTAAACATTACATAAACATAATTAAATAAACTTTCGATTCACACATACAAGACGTTTAATGGTGCATTCTAATTTTAGCCGATATGATTTAGTTGTTCATGATATCACTTCTCTTCTAACCCGAACACTAAAATATTTTTGATCCTAAAATCAAACTCTTCGTATTTTTGAGATGATTAAATGATACCAGTATTTAAATATAATAAAAGAGCAGAGATTTAGTTTAAAATTTAAATGTTTTATGTATTAGAAAAATTAAAGGTTATCATGTTAATTTCTTAGCTATTTAGGCAAACTTAACTTTTTATTTGATAGTTAATTTGTTACGTAAACAACATTTATTGTAATTATCTTTATAGTTATATTAAGGTTTTCTTTGTGATTGTCTTAATTACTCCTACAAATAGTTAATAATAATAATAATACCTCATGTATTAGTATTATTATTATTATTATTATTATTATTATTATTATTATTATTATTATTTATTTAATTATTTATTTATTTATTAGCATGATCACATTGATCAGTAGTTCTATACATTATTGATGTAAAAATAAATTCAAGAACCAAACTCTTATAATAAAAACTTATAAATCCTGAAAAAAAAAACAACTTCAAGTATAAAAAAACAAAACAGAATTTTTAAATAAAAAACCATAGAATTCATTATGTTAAATACAAAAACACACACTCAACAAAACACACATATAAACACACTAATTAATCATCGATAGATCCACAAAAATTGAAAAGTATATATGCATCCAATCATTAACACAAGATACGAAATACGTGCATTGACCAAGAATAACATAGGTGGTAGACCAAATCTACTAGACTACAACTGTCTTCAACGTCTGTGCGGATTACATGGATTTACCTAAACCGTTTACTTTTGACTGTTTCATTTGCAAGGTATTCGATGCTGCCAAATGAAACGAGATAGTCAATAACATGGATATGAGTTCAAACCCATTTATGTTGATTATTTTAGCGGCAAATTTACTTGAGTATTATCGTGCCACAAGCAGAACCACCCGATCATATCCATCTCTATTAGACAATAATGTCTATACACAAATTCAGGAGAAAATCTAATAAATCTTAAAAAAAAGAAGAAAAAAAAACCTATGTTGATAACTTCTAAATGCATCTCTCACCTTTACTTCTCTCATCCTTTTATTATAAAATTATAACTTTAACTTAATAATCAATCATAAGATCGATGTATAACAAATCCTCCTTTAAGTAATGATATATTTGCTCGTAATTTCTTCCTCTCAATCTTATACTCAATTCTCAACCACTTCATCAAACCAAACATTACCTAAAAGGCTAAAACTTGAGAGATGATATTCAATGAAATAAGAAAAGGTCAAACTCAAACCAAAATAAAAATTCAGTGGTAATGGTAAAACCTAAAAAGCATAAAATGTCTAAAAAAACGTCCATAAACCATGAAAAGATTTTTCTAACCTTTTCATTTCAATTCCACCATTTCCTATTGTACTGAGAAATAACATGTCTAAAAAATGCCCATAAACCATTAAAAGATATTTCAAACGTTTTTTTTATAAATTCCATCATCTCTTATTGTATTAAAAAATAACATCATGGTAACATTAGCAAAATAGACAAATTGATCCAAAAGTTAACAAAATAAACATTGAGTTTTAACCTTTGTAGAAATAGACCTATCTAAAAAATTTAATAGGAGATGATAAATAAGCATCGCCGACAAAAATGGTAAACTTGAAAAGTACAATGGGGTCAACAAAAAATCAATCAAAATAATGCATGTGTAAAACGTAAAGTAAATTTAGCCAGTTCAAATTTAACCTATCATTTTTGGATATTTTCTAAAAAAAAAAAGCACCGGCTAAATTTTAGGCTTTAAAAAAAGAGTTGCCAAAACTTCAGGCTTAGCAACGCTTTCATTTTTTTTAAAGGCCAGTAAAAATAGACTACATGTAAGGTGCGGACTAAACTTTAACCTACTCAGTAGTAGGGTCTTTCGTCTATTTTTATAAGTAGTAAAAGTCAATGTTGATTTTACTAACTTTTTGACCTAACTAGTTTATTTGACATTACAATTCAATAATAACAAGTTGTGGTATAACTAATAAAAATGAATTAATAATACCAAAAAGTGTGTCAAATCATTCATTGATATTTGATAGTTGCCCATTTTCTATTTTTACAATTTTAGAAGTATGTCACTAGCAACTTGAGAATATCAACCATTCACTTTTTCCAAATATTTATTGAAAAAACCAATAGTGTGTTTTTAACCTTTAGTAACTCGTTGGATTCTCCACCATACAACTTGTTATATAGTAACTCACATATGCAACTTATATCGAGTATCAAATATCACAATATCCACTACCAGTACATGAATACAAGATAAAAAATTAATAAACATTTGTCCAACCTTTTCATCTCGTAAAACTATGGTTCACTTGAATTTAATTAAGGGGCTGTTTGGCAACTTCTAAATAATTAAGTATTGAACCAGTAAGAGTTTTGAACCATTAAGAGCCAGTATAATACTTAACAATTCAGAGGCAAACGTCTGACCAATTCAGATTAGAGGTATTAACCATTCAGACTTTGTATATACTTAACCATTCAGAGGCAAATGTCTGAACCATTCAGACATCTGCTCATGAAACAAACAGTCTGAACCATTAAGTACTAAACCAGTAAATGGTCCGAACCACTAAGAGCCTTATTAAGATGTAAACAAACAGCCCCTAAAACAAGGAGCGCTTTAGGAAAATATAGATTTGGTGTAGTATAGGCGTTGATCAACCTAGTTTGTCGCCCACCCACACTGTCTAGGACCTTCGCCACCAATCACACACCATCTCATTCTCTATGTAGCACGTGGACACCATTTATGTGGCCGTACGTACTTGTCGGGGACCGGAACGTCATGGGTACTCGTCGGGTACGTTTCCTAAACATTTCCATGTCGGGGACGTACCTGGTAGAAGTATCACCCGTTTCCATTTATTTTTAGGGTTTTAACCCTTTCAAATTCCATAACCAGCCATTAAATATCATATTCGGCTTCTCTGATCTCTAAACTCTCAAGTCTCATCATCTCTAATTCTCTATCGATTGCCGATCTCTCACTAGATGAACCGGAATTTGAAAATGATTTGATTATTGATAATTAATTACCTTTGGAAGATGTAATATTTTGGAATTTGTTTAGTAAATTTTATTCTTTAATAATTTTTATTGCCGTACCTGTATCTTGGAATTTTGAGTTTTGACGTTCCTTGTTCCCGTATCGTCCCCGTACCCTGATCCTGTACCCGTTTCAGTGCTACTTAGCTTAAAATTCACCTAAATACCCATCACCACTTGGTTAACTGTAATTCACCAATGTCATTCGGTCAAACGCGTCTTGGCTGCATGAGAGTCAGGTGAACGAAGATGTTATTGTTTTCTTATAAGGTTTTATGGTTTGGTTGCTTGTATGTTTAACTTTGTCATCTTTTTCCTATTCCTCTTCAAATTGTAAATCTTGACATAAAACACACATATATATTGTGTCACAAGACTTCTTCAAGTGAGAGCCTATTTGAATTTAGTTTTGGTCCTTTGGATGTCCTAGCTAGTCATCTTTACAAAAGAGATTACAAGTTATAGCAATTCCAAATGGAAAACTAACTATATTTAACATCTTTTATTGAATGAGTGCTGTATTATATTTCAAAATTCTTGTTATTTCTAGGTTTAATTTGTTTTTTAAGAGAAATCTTAACAAAAATAACACAACTCTTGGACGTGTGATATCTTGCTATTGAATACTAAATGATATGCTAGCTACTTGTTTATCTAGAATAAATAAAGATAATATTTGTATATGATCTTCAAATTACTACCTTTGGGTTAACAACCATAAAAAGAAGTAACTGAACTTTGATATTATAATTGTATGCAGCCAAAGCTTCCATGGGAGAAAAGGAATGGTATTTTTTCAGTTTGAGAGATCGAAAATACCCAACCGGCCTACGAACTAATCGTGCAACAGTCGCTGGTTATTGGAAGACAACCGGAAAGGATAAAGAAATCTTTCGTGGCACGGTGTTGGTTGGGATGAAGAAAACCTTAGTCTTTTACCGGGGTAGAGCCCCAAAAGGAGAAAAAACCAACTGGGTGATGCACGAATATAGACTTGATACTACACATGCTTTTAAACCTAATAAGGTATGTGCAAAACAGTTTAGTAATTAAGTGTTTTCAATAAGTTATACAAGAAAAAAGTACCTGATAAGTTATACATTAATTTTCCAATTGGTTGTTTGAAACAAACACATGTTAGCTACAAAGGTTTAAAAGACTAAAATATTTTTCTTTTTGAAAATCAAAAAGTTTCTCTAACCTTTTTATAGAAGTGATGTAGAGTAGCGAAAGTAGACCTTCTTAAGGAAGTCTTTATACGCTTCTCTTCAGGAACGATGACAATTAGAGGGCCTAATTCTATTTTTCTTAGAGAACACACAAAGATTTTATACATAAAAATTTTGGTGACCGATAGGTTCATGGCCCCCTTGACCTCCTTGGTTCCTCTCCTTAGTGTTGGCACCGTGTATGGATTTTTAGATATATGTGTTTCTTCTCAAACAAAGGTAACTTTTACAGGAGGAATGGGTAGTTTGCCGAATCTTTCAGAAAAGTTCAATAGCTAAAAAGCCAATGCCCACGACATCCTCTCAATCAATGGACTCACCCTGTGAAACTAATACGATGGCAAATGACTATGGTGATATCGAGCTTCCAAACTTAAATGACATCTCAAATTCAAATACTAACATTTCCCTTCAGAATTATGGAATGGAAAACCTTAACACGAACATGAATCTAAATATGAGTTTGGCAGGCAGTCTTCCAACGCTTTCTTGGCCGTCTAACTTACTGAGTTCGAATCTTTCGGTTAATGCATTGCTTCTTAAAGCGTTGCAACTTAGAACTTACCAGCAAAGAGAAGCTGTAAATTTCGATTATCAATTTATGCCACAAGGGAATTCACACATCTTAAACGAGGCATGTCCAAGTTTGCAAGCTTCTTCCTCTAGAACTTATGAATCTCTACATCAACCACAACAACAACAGGAGCAACCATTCAACTTGGATTCCATGTGGTAAGCTATAGCGAGTAACATTTGATATTAACATATCAAGCGGGGTAACGGCACTTGGAGGTAAACAAAGAACTAAACCTCTTTGGTTAGAGTCATTTCAAGCGGGATATCGTGGCAAAAGATAAAGACAATGACCTTATTGTGATCATTTAAACTTTTAAGCTAGTGTAATTAAGTAGTTAATTGTTGATTAAATAATTATCATGTTGTTTTGTTTATCTACATATTGTAATCAAGTTATTAACTTCTCAATTGTACAGCTACATTTCGATATGAGAAGAGAACTATTGTAGCTCACCATCAAACATTTGGCTATTGCGATAATCAAGAATACTTTCTAGATAAGTATACCTTAAAAGTTAGGGTGAAGGGAGTGGTTAAACACTTGAAAGTGACAAACTTTAAAATCAACCAATCAGAGTGTGCCATGTCATTCAACCAAAAAAATTTAAACTATGCTGAAAAATGTTGGCAATGGTTAAACACTTGAAAGTGGTAAACTTTTTTTTTGTGTTTCATTTTTTTAAAAATTATGTGTAAAATAAAAATAACTAAAACATCAGAATTAATTACAAAAAACCATTACATTAAAATCTAACTTAATAAAAAAACATAAAATTCAAAGAAATTACTTTGTCTCACATTGGTGTGGGAACAAACTAAGGAGTTATTTATAAGATAATAAGATCCTTAAGACTCCATTGAATTGTTTGTGCCATGTTTTATCACAAGTCCTACCCGCGCAGGGGGTGGAAACCAACTGGAATTTGGCTAGGCTCGTGCATGCCCACACGTCCTTCGGACACGATGCAGCTTCAAAAAAACGAGCCCGCGTGCCATCGTTTTGCAGTTTTAAGAAAAAATAAATGGGCCGCCTTTGGCTTTTAAATAAAAACGTTTTTTTTTTAATAGCAGGTTTTAAAAAAAAGTTTTTTTTTTTAATAATAGCAGCAACAACCCACCACCTTTGCCAAATCGACAAACTTATACAGATCACCAAACTTTACCAAGCGGCAAAACTCAACGGCGCCGGTGTTACCGCTCGGTAAACCGATTTGCCGACTGAGTTTGCCGCCCACTCCCTTTACCCTTATGGGATTGAGTTACCTTGTCTTTAACTCTATAAAAAGTAATAGCTCTTCAAGGAGTATTTAATTTCTCACATAATATCTATTGTTTGATATTTTATCTTTGAAAAAGACACATATAACTATACTAGAGGTTGTGTTGCATACCAATGATGTTTCACATACCTCAAGAATTTAGAAGACAAAGATAACTTAGGGTGATAAACCTCGATGCTCAATTAATCTTTGTTTTGCATACTAGTTGGAACCTAGATTATCACGTGTATGGTATTGAGAACATAAGTTTGGTAGTTGTGCCTTATTGAATTATGCACACTTTGGCCTATTTAGTTGTAAATTGGTTTGGACATTTGAGTTTAAATTTAATTCGTATGCTTAATTATGAGGTATAAACATATTTTTTGATAAGTTACTAAACATAATTAAATAATGTGGTAAGGAATTTGAGAGTCGCATAGAGTATTTGGGGTGTGCACCACATCAACTCAAGCATTGTAGGGTTACAATGGTATGTTGTAGCAATACGTTGCTAAGAGTAGCTTTAACATGCTTTACGATATCAATATAATACTGTAAATGTTTATGGGAATATAGCCATAGTGCCATGACCATAGGTCTATGGTTCCCCATGGTTGTTTTTCTAACTACTTTTTCAATCAATTTAAATGTTTTTGGTATACAATCTCTATGTATTCATTTTTATTTGCTAATATTTTAGTGTATACTTTCAGGTTAAAAATTAAGGGAAAACAAGTTTGAAAAGTAAGGCCTCATTATGGATTACTTAAGTGCTTAAACTCAGTGTAATCATTTTTTTTTATAATTCATTAGGCTACTTGTGGACATATAAGTACTCATTAAAGGCGATCTCATGTGTGTTTTTCTTTAAAAAGTGTGAATTTAAGTTACCATATATGTTAATTGTTTAAATATTCATATTACGTTAAAAGTCCTTGTAAATGATGTATACAAAACTAGTTTACTTTTTGTTAAGTTGTTAAAAACTACTATAACTAACTTACTAATAAAGTAAGTTAGTGTTGAAGTTTTTGTTGATAAACACCTCAAACTTTTGTGAAAGACATGTTACTACAATTGAAATTGGTTAATTTTGATTGGAGTTAGTACCAAACGACGGGAAAAAAATCACTTGATGTCGATGTAACTTACTATTGGAGAATGGGTAACTTGCTGCAGATAGTAAGTTAGTGTTGAAAATATCAAAGAGCTAAGTTTGTACTAAAGACATAAGTTACTATTGATGGTAACCTAGTGAAGATGATGATGATTAAAAAGTAAGTTACTGAACAAAGCTAAATTTGATAAGTAACTTGCTATTAACCATACACTACTACTAATGAAGACTCTTGCTAATGAGGAAGTCATTATCGTTGTTGAGATAAACGTGTGCAAGACCAAGGCAATTTAAAGTAAGTATTCAATGAAGATAGACTTTACTTTTATTTATCTCAACTATTGTAATTTTTCAGTTAATGTAGAAAATCTTAGCTATAGCATAGTTATAGGAATCATAAAAACTCAGTTGTACTTCATAAACAAATAGTAATATTATTATGAATCAATTGATTGAAAATTATGATGTTTGTGTTTTATGGCTTTTAATCAAACAGCACATTTGTTAATTGATTGTTATTCTTTTGTTTCAATTCAAAACTAAGTTTTTGATAGGTTAATTAACTATGGTATCAGTTTAATCATTGATATTGATCTATCAAACACTGATGTGGTCCTGCAGCAACAAGGATCGGTCGCACATGCCACGCCCAAAAGGCAGACCATTAGGCGCATGCGATTCCGTGATAATTGAGTCAAGAATTCCTGCAGAAGCCCAGCTCATAGTTTGCATATGTTATTTAATTTATGCATGTGTTTTATTGTTGTATTTAACCGTTAGGAAGTATGGGTCAAATAAAGTGCATATAGGTTAGTGGAGTCATTGAGTCATGGAGTTAGTGGTGTTAGTTTCGTGGAAGTTTGTTGCATGCATCTTTATATTAAGTTTTTTTTTTTGTTTAATAAAGGATATCGAGAAAATTGTCCCAAAAGTGTTCTCTTCTTTCCCTTAGAATTCTTGGAGTCTTGCCTGCTCTATAGGCGTTACCATTGGTGCTTTCATTCAATCGCAACATGCCTTCACGCAAAGAGCCTGCTTCCACTAATGAATGCTTGCAGAATTTGTGTGAACAATTTGCACAATTTCTTACCCAAAATGCCTCCAACAACGCCAAATCGAAAACCGCTTTACCCAAGTTGCAATACTCTACCGCATACCATCCTCAAACGGATGGCTAAATGGACGTTGTAAATCGCTACTTAGAAAATTATTTGCGTGCTTTACATGTGAAGAGCCGAAGTTATGGAGCAAATCAATAAATACTTATACCTCGCAGAATATTGGTACAACACTTGTCACCATACCGCCATCAACATGAGCCCTTTTCAGGCATTGTATGGTCAGCCAGTGCCAGAAGTTCGTCGTTTAAAAATTAGGCAACTCTCAGGTTTCCTCATTGATGCCACACTCCTGGAGTTTTTGAATATTCGTGTCGATTTGAGACAAAATCTGCAGAGAGCTCAGCAATGTATAAATAAATGATTTAGCTAATAAACAACGCATGGATAAGGAATTTCAGGTGGGTGATAATGTTTATCTTCGTCTACGTCCATATCGGCAAAACTCATTGAACCGCAGTTCCAGCAACAAAATTTTAAAGCGGTTCTATCGCCCATTCAAGATTCTCGAACGCATCGGGAAGGTTGCTTATAGGTTGCAGCTACCACCGGGATCCAAGATACATTCTGTGTTTCATGTTTCTCTTTTAAATTTAGCAAAGGGAAATCCAGACCCATTGC
Organism: Scalesia atractyloides; assembly: GCA_947069175.1. NCBI lineage: Eukaryota > Viridiplantae > Streptophyta > Magnoliopsida > Asterales > Asteraceae > Scalesia > Scalesia atractyloides. The sequence continues at coordinate 11,016,339 of CAMTDV010000006.1, read as the reverse complement.
CGTTACCGCTGTTACAGGAGCATGAGTTACTACAGCCGAGCCACCTAATTGATAGTCGCTGGGAGATGGGGAAAAGAGAAATTTGAGTTGCCTGGAAGGATAAGCACTTAGCCGAGGAGGAATCGTGGGAGGAAACTAAAGAATTTTAACAACGTTTTCCAAGCTTCAAGTTGGAGGACGAGCAGGGGCAATTGATGTGTTCCAGCAGCAACAAGGATCAGTCGCATTAGTGGTGTGAGTTGCTGAATTCATGCAAGTCTATTGCATGCATCTTTATATTCTGTTCTTTTAGTAAAGTAAATCTAGAAAATTGTTCCAAAAGTGTTCTCTTCTTTCCCTTAGAATTCTCAGTCTTGCCTACTCTGCAGGTCTTATCAAACACATTGATATGTGATATCATAAAGTAACTTATATAAGAGTAAATTACACGTATCCCCAAGTCAGCATTTCACCTTTTGTCCTAACTTTTGAGAAATCATCTCCTCTCTATTGTTCACTCACTCACATGTTACCTATCTGGCACTAGTTTTTTGTGTTAACTTTATTAAAAAGCCAATTTATCTCTTTCTTCACCATATGCAGTCACCATCTCCATTACCCTATTTAAACTTCGTATAAATAAGAGAATATCTTAATAATGAAATTGACATAACCCATCAATCCGTCTGAAATTGCTAGAACCCACATTAACCCATCTGAAACTGTTTATATGTCTATAATGAATAATGGCGATTGAGTATATATCGATTTCCACTACCCATCTAAGTCCATTTTGTCATAATTGTTAGAACAATTTCAGCGAGAAGATGTCAAGATTCATCAAACCATGTATTAGTATCATACGTTTTCTATTTGTTTTAGCGTTGTCTTAAGTCAAGCTACTTTTAAGTCCATTTTGTCATAAATTGTGCCCAGTGTTACTTCAGTTTGGTTGTTGATAGGTCTCGCATTTTATATAGTAATACAAGAAATTAAGCCATTCAGTCAAGATGTCTCATGTGTCACTTGTACAATAGGTGTAGATTTTGTCAAAAATAAAAGATGCTGAAGCAAATAAATTTTGGTCGTGCAAAGTTTATTATCCGACTAAAACAAACTTATATTGCTACATTGTTGAACCTTACAAAGAACTGAATGAGGCAAACTAAACAATTAATCAGTATTAGTTGTTTTTCACAATTAATAAAAAATGAACTAAGTGTGAAAGAACTACTCTTCAAAATGAAACGACGATGAAGAAAATGAACTACTAAAGTAAAAACAAAATGAAACGACGATCAAGAAAATGAACTACTAAAGTATAACAGTTGTTGAAGACAAAAACAAAAGTCCTGATAAGAAGTGTTGTTGCTCAAGAAACAACTGATTGTTTAGGATAATAGTTTAAACATATATGTTGATAACATTATATTTGCTTCTACAAATATGAACATGTGTGAGGACTATAAGGCACTAATGCAATCAAAATATGAAATAAGTGCATTGGGTGAACTTCAATACTTTTAGGTTTACAAGTCAAATAATTAGATAATGGAATGTTAATACATCAATAAAAATATGTTAATATCTTTCTGGAAAAATTTTATTTGAAAGACTGTAAATATTTAACAATACTCATTACCACAAGTGTACCTTTGCATCTTGATATAACTAGAGAGTTTGTAGACCAAACTTTGTACAGGTGCATGATTAGGATCATTGTTGTATTTTACAACCTCTAGAACTTATATCTTGTTTTCCACTTGTGTCTATGCAAGATATATGGCTTCTCCTAAAGTCCCACATTGGACTGTTCTAACAACCCGCAATTTCAGGCTAACAAAAGTACAAACCCGAATCTCACACGCATCCAGATCATACGTTTTAGACTTAAACTTTCTTAATTGGGTTGTCATATGCATAGAAACATTCATTCGCGTCACATTATGCATTTAGTAATTTTTAAAAATTACTAGGTCACACACAAGTTAATCCGACACGCATGGATGTTGGTGCTAATTGTCCAAATGCTTATAGTATTCTGTGTGTAATACAAAATAATATATATAAATATATATTTGCTATCATTTGAAGTTTGTATCCCGTAAATTGTAAATATATATTTGCGATACGTGGTTAGCTCGACACGAATACAAAGGTATAAAAATATTTTTATATACCTGACACATTAATATTTTTATATTTTAATAAAAACGAGTAACTAGTGGGTATAATAAAGTGGGTGTTTTATACACCTAACGAAACCTAACCTAACCACACTCAAACCCCACCATCATCACCACCACCCACCCTACCAGGGGTGGACCCACTTAGAGTGGGTTGGAGTCCCTGGACCCTAATGTTTTTAAAAAAACATAATTGAACCGATATATTAGCATTCCGCGGGACCCCATAAAAATAAGAAGATGGACCTGTAACACCTCGGAAATTCATGGCAAATAACATTGCAACACGTGTTCGTTAACTCTCAAATAATCCCGGTAAGTTGGATGAGAGGGACTAAATTTGCAAAAAAAATATGGAAGTTAGGAATGGCAATGGGTCGGGCTTGGGCCGGGTAATGGTAATCCCAGGCCCGTACCCGGCTGTAATTTTTTGTCCCATCCCCGGCCAGTTACCCATCGGGTAATTACCCGTTGGGTATCGGGTATACCCGTTAATTTCTTAAAAATACCCGTCATGACAAATGTGCACTTTTTACTTTGATGTTTATATAATTTACTAGTTTAATGACTATAACAAATGAAAATATGATTAATAACTTACATATCATATTGAGACCACATATACCAAACTAAATCAAAACGATTACTTAATTAAGTAATTGTATCAGGAACACATAATTGCATAAATATCCACATAATAAAGGGTGATAGCTTTCATATCCAATATACATGCTCAAAAATAACTTATTTGTTCACTAAGCACCTGTCAAATACATATCCACATATGACTAGAAGACTAGACCCTAGTATTATAGAGAAGGTAATAAGTACATGTACTAAGTTTATATATATGGAAGTTTATAATATGATACTTTCGGGTTGATGGGACGGGTATTGGGCGGGTATCACTAAATCCCATACCCGTACCCGATTTTTTTCTTTTTTTAAGGCATACCCAGCCCATACCCATTGGGCTTCGGGTATACCCTGCCTGTATGTTTCGGGTTTCGGGTATACCCGTCGGGCTTGGGCCTTTTTGCCATCCCTAATGGAAGTTTGGATGTGGAGGGTCAAAGGTGAACAAATGCCAAAATAATGGCTTCTGACGGTCCCTTACGGACTGCAAGGCATATAAATTACGTTCCGTACGGACTTTTAAAATGGTGGGCGCGCCAAAGGTCCCTTATGGACCGCAAGGCATATGCCTTACAGTCCGTAAGGCCTTTGCGGGCAGTCCAAATGCAGCTGGTAGTTGCAGCTGCTGCTCCTGCCACCTTTGGTCATTTTGTGCCACCTTCAAGCCTTCCTAGGACATGTTTCCCGCCGCTAATCTTCACCATAACACTCCTGGACACACTTGGCATCATTTGGGAGCTTGAATCTTAGTATAAATAGGTGATCAAGTTCACCACTTGAACTTGCACCTTTCTTTCTTTCTTTCCCTAATATTTGGAGATTGTTTCTGCTTATAAAGGCCTCCTACTTGAAGCTTAGACTTCCCTTGAACACTTTTAAGTGTTCTACTTCAGTTCTCTTTAATTCGTAGGCTAGTTATTAGCCGAAAGTCAAGCAAATTGACTTTTGCTTTGACTTTCGCTTTGACTTTTGGTTATGACCATTTTGGTCAAGCCAATGTTCGAATTGAACACGGCCACATGATCGTATTAATGTAGGTGTTAATCCCCTAAGAGGGCACCTTCTGAATATCACGTTAAGTTGGTCAAATGACGGGTCAAAGTTTTATTTACTAAAAGTAAAAAAACGCAGATTTTCGTAATTAACGTTAATTGAACTTCTAAGTATCGAAACCTTAATTTTTAACATTATAACAGTTTATATATCATATTAGGACATGTTAGATCATGTCCAACCCGTCATTTCCTTCTTAGAGCTCGGTTCACAACCGAAAGTCAAACAGTTTGACTTCTGCTTTGACTTTCGATTTTGACCATTTGAGATAGTTTAGAGACTATATTAAGGTTTCTATATGATCATATTAATGTATGCAATAACCCTATGAGATTATACCATTTGATCACATCATTTGTCAGGTTTTATGCAAAGTCCTCATAATATGCTTAAAATGCCTAAAATGCCTAAAAATGCCTAAAATGCCCTTTTTGCACATAAATTGATTTTGAAACACAACGAACATGTAAATTGAGTTTGAAACTGATGTAACATTATAATATACATGTTTTGGCATATTGGACTTACCATAGACCCATTCGATCACCTGATGACGCCTATGCGCGTACGGTTGACTTATATAGCATAGTTTATATAAGTTAGCCGAATCGGGTCAAAACCTTTCCAAATCAGTTCTAATCAGAGTGTTTGGTTACTTGACCTGTATTACAGGAGTCATTGTACTCATAAGGTCTTAAACCACATTGTATCTGGTGTCCGCTTAATCTAGCAAACCGTACCTATTTATTAAAGTTAACCGGTCCAAGTCATATGACTTGAATAAGACCCGTTAACTTTCTAACGGATCATAGTTCCGTCCATTCCAGACTAGGAGCCTCAAGTAAATTGTGCATGTATTAGTTGTTTTGATTAACGATTGTGCTTAAAACATCTTTGATTTGTAACGATAAGCTCAGGTAAATACTCTTAGCCATTTTCCCTATACGGGCTTGGGATACGGCATTAGCCGCTTGGTCGGATATTAAATCATGGGTGAATGATGCTTAAAATTTAAATAACCAATTTTAATTCTCTTTGCTTGATAACTCAAACTTTGGGCGGTTTATGTAACATTCGTCGAAAAACAGGTTTTCCAAACCCGCTTCGTTTAGTAATCAAGTATTCAGTTATAAGATTTCGTTGCGTATTTATTGTTCAGATTATTTTAAATAGTACATAATTAATAAACATTTTAGAATTTAAAAAGACCATAATTGATAAATAATAATAATATGTGAATAAAAAAATAAAATGGAGCTGCCGGGTTTCGAACCCGGGTCGCCCACAAAGACAAACACACACCACACCACTCCGCCACACACTTTCTTTGTGACAAATACTGAAACAAATAATACTTATAATAAAAACCGAAAAGTCAAATCTGCAAATCAGCGCGCCCAGAACTCGCAATCACCGGAAAAACCTAAACTCCGCGATTTTGGCTGTTTTTCCTTTGACCGAACGGATAAACTGATTTCGACATCAGTTATAACCGTTGCCGGCAATCAATTTAGTCAAAAACCGTCGGAAATCTTTAATCGCGATTGTTGACCTTAATTCAAACCCAAATCAACTGTTCCTCCTTATAAATACCCACTCCAACCTCCTGTAAACCTTTCGCTCAGAACAGCGCTCACTTCCTGAAGCTTTAGTCCACTCAGAACACGTCGCCGGAAATTCTCGCACTCGCCGGAATATCACCGGAGAACCGAAGCCTTACTCCTAATCGGTACAATCATCTAAACCTTTCTTGCTATCTCTTGATTAGTAATCTAATTGCTCAACACAATGATCGAAACTGTTAAACAGTTCACTCAGCCGTAAATCGCAAATCAGAGCCGACGAAATCTTGCCAGAAATCTGAAGCAAACTCGCTGTGCTGGTATACCATATCACTTAATCTTCTTTCCATTTCAATCAAGTATAAGTTGTAGTTGATTAAACAGAACAGTCGGATTTCACTGTTCTGTATTTTTAAGTGAAGAAGATGAAGATGAAAATGTGTATTAGTATAATTAAAAACGGATATTTAACCGGGTTAGACACAGAGTCCAGTGGTGGACTGTGTGCAAATACAATACACACGTCCCGAGTTCGAATCGCACATGTTACCGACTTTCTGAAATAAAACCAACGTTTTTAAAACCTATTCAGATCAATCCACAGAATGTATATAAGAGGAATATAATCCAGTAGTTAAGCGGATCAGACACACAGCCCAACTGGTTGGGCTGTGCGCACTCGAACCGGAGGTTCCGAGTTCGACTCCGGGTCTCTGCAACCGGTTCGGCCATATTAAATCATTTTTAATAAAAACTAAATAAGGTTAAAGTGAATTAGTATATATATATAATTAAAACAGGGAATATTTTGGGTTAGACACGTAGCTCAGTTGGTAGAGCTGAGTGCACACAAACGAAAGGTCCCGAGTTCGATCCCGCGCGCCGCATAGAATAAACACAGTCTGACCGGTCAGATCCGGTCAACTGTCAGAAAGTCAATCCATTTTTTTATTATTTTTATTTAATTATTTAATTGAAAAATTATTTAAAAATACTTAAAAATAAGATTTTAAAGTTAGAAATTTTCATTAAACTCACAAAAATAAATCTAAAAATCCCACTAGAGAGCACTAATTAAAAATATTAATCTCAAATAAAATGTACTTATTTATCGAATCATTTCATTATTATTTAGGTTAGTTTTTCCCTCGTCGGTTGAATCATAAATTCGTGCGCATTCATCGTCGTCAAAGAACGCACCCACTGTGAGTGAATCTCTACCAATTCCCCGTTTTAATCATGTTTTAGGGTGTATCATGTGTCGTACAATTCTTTTATTTTATTTAAACACTTGTGCATACATCATATCCGTGATCAAATGTGTATCAATTGTTGTGTGAATTATATGTAGATTGGATTTATCATTTTCAGTGCACGCATTTCATTAGGCCCATCAGTTCCCCGTGGGATACGGGTTGAGCATCAGGAGCCTCATTAGATCGGCTCCGTTTGATTGAGCCTTGATCTCACATACATCATCATTCATGTCATATACTCATCCAAAGTGGTTTGTGATTGTTTATCTATATATGTTTGCTCACATGTGATTATTGCACGAATTTTATTTATTAAATAAAACAAGAAATTAGTAAAAATGTTTTATCAAGGTTCACTCGCCAACTTTTGTTGACCCAAAATCTCCCCCGTTTTACACATGATACAGGTGATCCAGCTGAGACAGGAAATACTTAGGAAGGCCTAGAAGAATAAACAAGTTTATGCTTTGGAATAATTATGTAGTTTCATTTTCTTGTAATTGTATGAATTTTGTTTTGTATATTTAAGTTGTAATTTGAATTTAATAAATATGAAACATCTTAGTAAACATCATGAGCTTTGGTGATAACCCAATTATGCCCCGACTTTTATTCTGCTGCGGGTCGGGGTGCGACAGATTGGTATTAGAGCTTGTGACTATAGGGATATAGGATAGGTTATTAGACCCTTAGAGCCTATACTATAGTTGATTAAATTTTAAATTGTTTATGCGTTACATACAAAATTCATGATGTTTATATGCTTTATGTTTATTTTCACACTCAATGTTATGCAAGCATGCTCACAAATACATGTTATTATGCAATGCTCATCATGAATCATATCCTCATAACATATCATATCCATGAGAGCACACACCTCACGATCCCCATGATTTTTGCAATGATTTTTGTATTTTTCAAATCACATCAAAGTGAGTTCTCATGACGAGCATGTAGTAACTGGAAGGGTACGAGTACCGGTAGTCGGAACGTCCTGTCTAGGCTTGGCATTCGTATAAATCCAAAATAAAGGACCAGTTTGCCTACCTGAGGACTAACGATGAGAGTACGAAGGACCTATTAGGCCAAAGCATGCTATACCAAACGTCGTGTGAGCTAACCCCACTTTGAGTTGTCATTGTGTCTACACCTGGACACCCTCCTACCATACATCTCGCAATCATATTTTACGATTTTCATTCGGGTGATGCAAGTGTTAATCCGCCGACACCAATGTGAATCCTACCAAGCCCAATAGTCATGGGGGCCCACATGACTACACAGGCAATGGTATGGGGGACATTGGAGGCCCAAACATGAGCAAACCCAAGACATCCTATGGATGTAGTTAAATTATTGCCAATTATGTTGTTTTTCATTCTTTTTACGACACATGACACCTAGAAAATTCTTAAACTCACAATCTTCCTATGTATGTTCCTGTAGATGTCGGCTAGGCAACTACGTGGAGGTAGAAAGTCAGGAAGATCAAATGAACGCTTGGCCACACAAATTGCTAAACAAATGGCCGCAGTGCTTCCTGACATCGTGATTCAAGTTCAACAAGCTCTCACCGCAAATCCCATCAACCCTCCCAATCAAGAAGACCAGAGCGTCGCCAACTCTCCTTCCAAAAAGTGCTCCTACAAACACTTCAAATCTTGCGATCCCCCAAAGTATGAAGGGACCGAAGGTGTTACGCCCTCCTTCACTGGTTTGAAGAAATGGAGAACACTTTCCTCAACTACGATTGTCCCGAGGACCGTAAGGTACGTTATGCAACTGGAAGACTGTTTGGGGTAGCCCTTACCTGGTGGAACACGGAAAAAGGTAAGCGAGGAGTTGAAGATGCCATGGCCTTAACATGGGAAGAGTTAAGGGAACTCATGAGAATATGCTTCTGTCCAAGAAGCGAAATCAAAAAGCTGGAAGACGAATTCCACTCACTGAAACAAAAGGAAGGAGATCACGCTTCCTATAATAAGAGATTTCTCGAGCTGAACCAGATGATCCCTAATTTGTTCACCCCCGTGTACCGCTTGATTGAACATTACATTCGAGGTCTTCCCTCGAAAATTCAAGATTCGGTTTTAAGCACATCGCCTGCAACACTTGAAGCCGCGATGGAGTTAGCTACAGAACTCACTGAAAATCGCATTCGAAACGGCAAATTCAAAGATGAAAAGAAGAAAGCACCCATAGAGACCCCAACTAAAAACCACCCAGTCTCATCCTCAAAGTTTGCTGGTAAGAGGAAACGTAATGGCAAGAATTTCGCTGTCACTCAAACCAACCCTCTTATCACTGCTGCACCAATCACCCAAATTGCTCCTCCAGCTGCACCATTCAAAAAGCCATATACTGGCCCACACCCAAAATGCAACCGCTGTCAATACCATCACCCTCCCGAAAACCCCTGCCAACATTGCACAAGCTGTGGCCGTGCGGGTCACACCATCCAAACCTGCCGTACTCTTCAATGAATGAACCGCAATCAACCTCCAACCCAAACCCACAATTAGATAGTGGGCCAAGCCCAACAACCCTTACTTCTACCACCCACACAACACGTAGCCCAACCTTACTACCAACCCAACTACCCCATGATGCAACCCATGCGAGCTTGTTACAACTGTGGGGACCCAAACCACTTCAGGAACACTTGTCCATGCTTAGTGAACATCATCCATGCCCAAGCTCAAGCAAACCCGGTAAACCAAGCTAACCAAGCTCCTCCACCTGCCAGAGGAAGAGCTTTCAACATCAATGCCAACCAAGCTAGGGCTGACAACAACGTGGTCAACGGTACGTTTCTCATCAATGGTAGTTATGCATCCATATTATTCGATACTGGCGCGGATAAGAGCTTTGTGTCCTTAGAATTTGAACCTAGCCTCAACCAAACTCGTGTTAATCTCATGGAATCTCTAACGGTGGAAGTTGCTGCCGGAAAACCCGTTTCAATAAATTCTATTATACGCAATTGTACCCTCACTCTAAACGATCACGATTTTCCAATTGACCTTATATCTATGAAGTTGGAAGTTTCGATGTTATAATCGGTATGGACTAGCTCAGCCAGCATCACGCTGAAGTGGTGTGCCACGAAAAGTTCATTCGCATTCCTCTCGCAGACAATCAGACCCTACGTATTTTTGGGGAACCCCCTTCAAAAGGACTCAAACTAATGTCCTGCCTTCAAGCCCGAAGATATCTCCGCAAGAACTATGTCGCATTCCTAACTCACGTCGTCAAAAAGGGAAACAAGGAGAGGAAACTCGAAGATATCCCAGTTGTGAAAGAATTCCCACAAGTCTTTCCCGACGACATTTCAGGACTTCCTCCTGTGAGAGAAGTCGAATTCCGCATCGATCTTGTACCTGGCGCTACACCAGTCACAAAATCTCCTTATAGGTTAGCCCCATCCGAAATGCAAGAGCTGGCCAGTCAACTGCCAGAGCTGACTGACAAAGGATTCATACGTCCTAGCTCCTCGCCTTGGGGTGAACCTGTTCTCTTTGTGAAGAAGAAAGATGGAACGTTTCGCATGTGCATTGATTATAGAGAACTCAACAAGTTAACGGTTAAAATCGCTATCCACTACCTCGCATCGATGACCTCCTAGACCAACTTCAAGGCGCCACATGCTTTTCAAAAATCGACCTTCATTCTGGTTATCATCAGCTCAGAGTACACAAAGAAGATACCCCAAAACCGCTTTCCGGACTCGTTGTGGTCATTACGAGTTCATGGTCATGCCTTTCGGTTTAACCAACGCCCCCGCTGTCTTCATGGATCTAATGAATAGGGTATGCAAACCCTACCTCGACCGTTTCGTCATAGTCTTCATCGACGACATCTTATCTACTCCAAGTCTAAATCCGATCATGAACGACACCTTCGACTCATCCTTACACTCTTAAGGACTGAAAAGCTCTACGCTAAGTTCTCAGAATGCGAATTCTGGTTAGGAGAAGTACAATTCCTTGGACATGTCATCAATGACAAGGGAATTCATGTTGATCCTTCAAAAATCAAGGCAGTGCAGGAATGGCAAGCACCACGTACCCCTACCGAGGTAAGGTCATTTCTTGGTTTGGCTGGTTACTATCGACGCTTCATTGCCAATTTTTCCCATATTGTTGTACCACTCACGGCTTTGACTCATAAAGGAAAACCCTTCATATGGGGACCTAAACAAGAGGAAGCCTTCCAAACTCTAAAGCAAAAACTTTGTGACGCACCTATCGTCACACTCCCTGAGGGTTGCGATGACTTTGTAGTATATTGCGACGCATCAGGGCAAGGGCTAGGCTGTGTATTGATGCAAAGAGGAAAAGTGATAGCCTATGCCTCTAGGCAACTCAAGGTTCACGAGAAGAATTACACCACCCACGACCTGGAACTTGGAGCCGTTGTGTTCGCTCTCAAGATATGGAGACATTACCTCTACGGTACTAAGTGTGAAATATACACAGACCACAAGAGTCTCCAGCATATCTTCAACCAAAAGGAGTTGAATATGAGGCAACGAAGATGGGTCGAACTTCTCAACGACTAGGACTGTGAAATTCGGTATCATCCTGGCAAGGCAAACGTGGTGGCTGATGCACTCAGTCGAAAAGGTTATGCGAACTCCATTCGTCTTCTATGTTCGCAAATCATAACCGACATCAAAGATCGAATCCGAGCATCTCAACATGTTTCTGTAACAGAAAATGACGTACGCGATGAGCTGTCATGTGGAGCTGAACTCAAAATCGAAACCAAATCCGACGGTATTCTATACTATTTAAACCGCATATGGATTCCTGATCGCGATAACCTTCGTGATTTCCTCATGAATGAGGCGCACAAAACACGATACTCTGTACACCCAGGAGCCGACAAGATGTATCAAGACCTACGATACACCTACTGGTGGCCTGGCATGAAAAAGGATATCGTTGTTTTTGTTTCCAAGTGCCTTACCTGTTCCAAAGTAAAAGCTGAACATCAAAGACCTTCAGGACTTCTAGTCCAACCCGAAATACCCGTATGGAAGTGGGAAAACATAACCATGGATTTCATTACCGGGTTACCTCGCACCTCCAGTGGGTATGACACCATATGGGTAATAATCGATCGTCTTACAAAGTCATCTCATTTCATTCCGATTCGCGAGGATTTCAAGAACGAGAAGTTAGCTCGTATCTACATCAGCGAGATCGTAAGCCGTCATGGTGTACCATTAAGCATCATTTCAGACCGTGATGGTCGTTTCAATTCACGAACATGGCGAGCCGTACAAACCGCTTTGGGTACACGATTAGACCTCAGTACCGCTTTTCATCCTCAAACTGATGGTCAATCGGAACGCACCATCCAAACCCTTGAAGACATGTTGCGAGCATGTGTCATAGACTTCAAAGGGAATTGGGACGCTCACCTACCATTAGTGGAATTTTCGTACAACAATAGCTATCATTCAAGTATCGGCATGGCTCCTTTCGAAGCTTTATATGGTCGTAAGTGCCGATCTCCAGTATGTTGGCACGAAATTGGGGAAGCGCAAATCACCGGTCCAGAATTAATTCAAGAAACAACCAACAAGGTCCTTCAAATTCGAAATAATCTTCTAGCGGCTCAAAGTCGTCAAAAGAGTTATGCAGACAAACGACGAAAGCCCTTGGAGTTTGACATTGGTGATCAAGTACATTTAAAAGTATCACCGTGGAAGGGAGTGGTTCGTTTTGGCCAGAAGGGCAAGCTAGCACCAGGCTACGTAGGACCTTTCAAGATACTCGAAAGAGTAGGTCCTGTAGCATACAAGCTTGACCTACCAGAAGAACTCAACAGAATTCATCCCACATTTCACGTATCAAACTTGAAAAAGTGCCTCGCCGATGAAAATCTCCATATTCCTCTAGAAGACATTCAAGTCGATGAATCGATGCACTTCGTTGAAAGACCGGTAGAAATCATGGACTTCGGAGAGAAGCGTTTAAGGCGAAGTCGTATTCCAATTGTCAGGGTACATTGGGAGTCGAAACGAGGACCCGAGTTTACTTGGGAACGTGAAGACTCAATGCGCGAAAATACCCGCATCTTTTTCCAGTTACCACTACTACTTAAATTTCGGGACGAAATTCCTAAAAGTAGGGATACTGTAACATTCGTCGAAAAACGGGTTTTCCAAACCCGCTTTGTTTAATAATCAAGTATTCAGTTATAAGATTTCGTTACGTATTTATTGTTCAGATTATTTTAAATAGTACATAATTAATAAACATTTTAGAATTTAAAAAGACCATAATTGATAAATAATAATAATATGTGAATAAAAAAAATAAAATGGAGCTGCCGGGTTTCGAACCCGGGTCGCCCACAAAGACAAACACACACCACACCACTCCGCCACACACTTTCTTTGTGACAAATACTGAAACAAATAATACTTATAATAAAAACCGAAAAGTCAAATCTGCAAATCAGCTCGCCCAGAACTCGCAATCACCGGAAAAACCTAAACTCCGCGATTTTGGCTGTTTTTCCTTTGACTGAAACGGATAAACTGATTTCGACATCAGTTATAACCGTTGCCGGCAATCAATTTAGTCAAAAACCGTCGGAAATCTTTAATCGCGATTGTTGACCTTAATTCAAACCCAAATCAACTGTTCCTCCTTATAAATACCCACTCCAACCTCCTGTAAACCTTTCGCTCAGAACCGCGCTCACTTCCTGAAGCTTTAGTCCACCCCAAAACACGTCGCCGGAAATTCTCGCACTCGCCGGAATATCACCGGAGAACCGAAGCCTTACTCCTAATCGGTACAATCATCTAAACCTTTCTTGCTATCTCTTGATTAGTAATCTAATTGCTCAACACAATGATCGAAACTGTTAAACAGTTCACTCAGCCGGAAATCGCAAATCAGAGCCGACGAAATCTTGCCGGAATCTGAAGCAAACTCGCTGTTTTGGTATACCATATCACTTAATCTTCTTTCCATTTCAATCAAGTATAAGTTGTGGTCGATTAAACAGAACAGTCGGATTTCACAGTTCTGTATTTTTAAGTGAAGAAGATGAAGATGAAAATGTGTATTAGTATAATTAAAAACGGATATTTAACCGGGTTAGACACACAGTCCATCGGTGGACTGTGTGCAAATACAATACACACGTCCAGAGTTCGAATCGCACATGTTACCAACTTTCTGAAATAAAACCAACGTTTTTAAAACCTATTCAGATCAATCCACAGAATGTATATAAGAGGAATATAATCCAGTAGTTAAGCGGATTAGACACACAGCCCAACTGGTTGGGCTGTGCGCACTCGAACCGAAGGTTCCGAGTTCGACTCCGGGTCTCTGCAACCGGTTCGGCCATATTAAATCATTTTTAATAAAAACTAAATAAGGTTAAAGTGAATTAGTATATATGTATATATAATTAAAACAGAGAATATTTCGGGTTAGACACGTAGTTCAGTTGGTAGAGCTGCGTGCACACCAACGAAAGGTCCCGAGTTCGATCCCGCGCGCCGCATAGAATAAACAAAGTCTGACCGGTCAGACCCGGTCAACTGTCAGAAAGTCAACCCATTTTTTATTATTTTTATTTAATTATTTAATTGAAAAATTATTTAAAAATACTTAAAAATAAGATTTTAAAGTTAGAAAATTTCATTAAACTCACAAAAATAAATCTAAAAATCCCACTAAAGAGCACTAATTAAAAATATTAATCTCAAATAAAATTTACTTATTTATCGAATCATTTCGTTATTATTTAGGTTAGTTTTTCCCTCGTCGGTTGAATCATAAATTAGTGCGCATTCATCGTCGTCAAATAACGCACCCACTGTGAGTGAATCTTTACCAATTCCCCGTTTTAATCATGTTTTGGGGTGTATCATGTGTCGTACAATTCTTTTATTTTATTTAAACACTTGTGTATACATCATATCCGTGATCAAATGTGTATCAATTGTTGTGTGAATTATATGTAGATTGGATTTATCATTTTCAGTGCACGCATTTCATTAGGCCCATCAGTTCCCCGTGGGATACGGGTTGAGCATCAGGAGCCTCATTAGATCGGCTCCGTTTGATTGAGCCTTGATCTCACATACATCATCATTCATGTCATATACTCATCCAAAATGGTTTGTGATTGTTTATCTATATATGTTTGCTCACATGTGATTATTGCACGAATTTTTTTTATTAAATAAAACAAGAAATTAGTAAAAATGTTTTATCAAGGTTCACTCGCCAACTTTTGTTGACCCAAAATCTCCCCCGTTTTACACATGATACTGGTGATCCAGCTGAGACAGGAAACACTTAGGAAGGCCTAGAAGAATAAACAAGTTTATGCTTTGGAATAATTATGTAGTTTCATTTTCTTGTAATTGTATGAATTTTGTTTTGGATATTTAAGTTGTAATTTGAATTTAATAAATATGAAATATCTTAGTAAACATCATGAGCTTTGGTGATAACCCAATTATGCCCCGACTTTTATTCCGCTGCGGGTCGGGGTGTGAGTTTATATGATCGTGTCCTGGATATCCTTCGCTCATTTAATTGCAAGTTGTCACGACCTAAGCGCGGGGTGTAGGCATACACCTGACAGTCGCTAATGCTATATATTTATATGATTTTGAAAAAGTGGCATGTCGGTTAATCATGTATCATGTGTCGGAGTTTAGTTCCGGGCCTCATATTTATTGACAAGCATGTAAAACTAGTAACAAGAGACATCACTCTGTCCCAAGTTATTTATGAAATGACATACCAAATGGTATAAAAACGATTTTGAAAAGATTTTCAAAACGTGTGTCAGTTAATTCTATTTACCAGTGAAACCTGACGTTTTTTCAAAAAACTAAGTGCAGGTTTAATAGCAAATACGGAATAGGTTGGTGCTGCTCGGTTTAGGTATATTGAATTTGCGACTCCACGCAAGGCCTGCAATATGCATGGGATCAGCCGCTTCAATGGGATCTTTTATCCTGGTCGGAGGAGAAATAACCAAACGTCTAGCATTCCCTCACGCTTGGCGCCAATGAGGCTTTTATTTGAGAGAGAAAAGGAGACTATGCCTTCACCATATGAAATATGAATATTAAGTAATAATAGCATGGCACTAGTAGTCTTAATATTCATTTTGTTATTTCCGATCCGTCTGTGGATCTTTTAAGTACTTTCGGTCTGTATATTTATTTTTGAACTTTTGGATGATTGTACTTTGTAATATTAATTTATAAATCCGAAGACTTCCGTTGTGCTATATGTGAATATCTGTTATCAATCGTCACGTATAAACCACAAGTCTGAGCCCAACAGGAAATCAGGGTGTGACAGGACCCCATAGTATCAAGATGAAAGATGGTGCAGTGGTATTTTCCTGTGTATATTACCAAGAAGACAACAAGTTCGAGTCTTGCAAGGCCTGTTTTTCATTTTTTAAACCAAATTATGAAGTTAAGGTTTTTAAACATATTAACACAACTGGCAGTAGCAGTAGGCATGCATTCAGGATTTTTTGTTTTTATATTTTTTACTAGCTTTTAAAAAAGGTAATTTTTGTTGTGAATTTGAATTTAGAAATTAGAGTACCGTGTAAAAATTTGTGTACTATGAATCTAAATTTTGAATTTGTGAGTTAGTTTATTGAAACAATAAATATAGATCTTGCTTTAATCGAAAATATATGATAATATAGATCTTACTTTAATCTAAAATATATGAATTTCAATAAGGTTTATTCTGGGTGATTCAAGAATGAAAGTAAACAAATCTCTAATGCATGGCTGTCAAGATGGAAAAAGAGTTAATGTGGGTTCCTTTGTTGAAACTTGAAATTTAGGTATAAGATGTAATGGATCATTTTCAAAATGATGAAAACTCGTAGATAACAGATTTAAAATTTTGTATGTTTTTTTAATGACATTATAGTTCTCTTTTGTGTTTTTTTAAGGAGTAATGATTATATATTTTTGTTTTGATATTGTAATTTAATATGTTCTTCTCATGAGCCTGACCCAAATGAAGACCGACCTGAAAGTTCTAACATATGGCTGTGAAAAATATGAACACCGAAGAAAGTGGACCCCGTTGAGAAAAAAATCTTAGGTTCCGTCACTACACCCTACCCCTTCTTGAACCTACACCCAAACAACCATCCCCAGCTCCATGCCTTAAATATTTTGTTGATTCTTACAATCAATTTCCCATACTTAAAAATATCTTTTGATGATTACCATAAGTGTGTGGACTTTTTATCATTCAATTGAAAACACCACAAAGTCTTTCTCTCCACTTTTTTTTCGAACGGACGAATAGTCTTTCTCTCCCTTAGCTACGTGCACAACAACAAAAATGTACATAGTCCTTTTTTTCAAGTCTTCTTTAAGGATCTAAGGAAGATCAAAACGATTCAAGGTTGTTGATGCATTTTGCTAGTGTCGGTTTGGCTCACGACTGACGTTGAACAATGTTCCTCCATCGTTCGACTAGAAGTTCAAGATTCAAGTGACAACGGAAACAAACTACAAGAGTCCTTCGTTGAGATGATGCTAGGCAACTATCGTCTGAAGGTTTATAAGTTAGCATCATTTTCATGTGATTGCTCACCATTGTTTGGATGTCAAAGAAGTTCCAAAGACAGTGCATCATCACCGTCGTTTGGATAGAATACTTCAAGATAACCTTCGTTTGCCAAACGAAACATGGACTGTCGCTTGAAAGCTTTCAACAATCACTATGTTTCTTCCACCCGACATTACCGACGACGATAGCTCCTCAAACAATAGCAGTTTAATATTTTTAAAAATATTATCGAACACGCCGAGATAGAAGACACGACCACATCTAGTAAAAAAAGATTTATCTGTCATGATCGGGAGAAAGGCCACGAAACCCTTATGGCAGATTATTTTGTAGAGAAGCCGAAATACAATGATGATATTTTTCGTCACCGTATGTCAAAAAAGTTGTTTTTACAAATTGTAAACAACGTGGAAGCGAATAATCCGTGGTTCATAAAGGGCATTGATGTGAGGATGAAGGATGAAGATGAGTTTTACACCGTTGCAAAACGTTACATCGGCAATTAAACAACTTGCAACCGGTAACCCGTCAGATGAGAACGATGAGTATTTAAATATGTCCGAAAGGACTTCGCGTGAATGTCTAGATATTTATGTGAAACAATATGTAGAATTTAATTTCCCGAGTTCTTACGTAGACCAACAATGTCACCACCAATGTATTTCAAAGTGATGCTAATAAGAGTAGAATTTGGGACCTTAAAGAGAGATACCAAGTGACTAACCGCTAGACGAAGATAATAAAGTTGTATAAAAATGTGAAGTATATCATCTTAACATCTTCTTTGTATGTAAACATATTACCAAAAAATCTTATGTTCTTTGTCAACTAAGAAACAACAATTTCATATTTAAAATAGCAACAACACAAAAAACACACAAATCAATGCATCTTTGAGTTGTACCGTACAACTCCTACAACACACCGATAATTATAGCATGCAATCCCAAACCAAGCTCTAGTGGCACCATACAAAATATTGGGCACCAATTAATTACCAAAAGTCCAAAACACACTACAAGCAAGCAAGCAAGCTTATTTAAATAAAATAAAGCCCATAAACAAAAAGCCCAATAACGGTTAGTGGTAGAAGCCTGATTAAGTGGGTTGCGGTTGATGGGCTGGGCCCATATGCAGTTACTTGTTCACGTGGCTTCACTTGCACAGGCAGCTTAACACCATTTTTGCACTTCTCGTATGATGCACTCGCGAAGTAGCGGATCCCTTCCTTTTCTAGGGGCACTTGATTTTCAAGATCGGTGTACATCTTTATGGGGTTGGTTAGATCACACGAATAGTATTCTTCCATGCTTGCAAGCTCCACGATCATCTCCTGTGGTGACAAGTACCGGAATACTGCCTCATGAAAAACAAGCAAGTTATTTAATTATCATACTTATTTTTATATTTTTTATTTAATACTGGTTGACCTTCAAACATAACTGTTGCTAAAGGATTTGTTGTTAGCGGGCCACCAACCCCATTAGACTTAACTTAGGGGCACGGCTTCTTGGTGGCCCAGCCACCACCAAGTTTTTCTCGTAGTGTTAGTTTTACCGAAAACTTTTGAAATTTTTTTCGTAGTGTCAAAAATTGGATTTTTAAGAGTCAGACCCCCATTGATTTGGACTTTGAGAGTTCGGTCCTCACTGATTTTCATCCAAGCTCCGCCACTGGTGTAACTTAAATTTTATTATAGTGATATATATTAACATGTATGGTGTAATTATATATTATATCATATCATATCATATAGATGTTATCATATTAAGAAAAGTAACCATCTCATTTTTATTTTGAACCGCAAACACACACCTTATAAGATATACTCACTTTAACCTATTAACCACTTTATGAGATTCAACCCGTTCCACTTTAGTGGAAATAGACATCTGATGTCATTAAGCTAAGAAGTCATCAACAACTGACTCGTTTAGGTTTAAGAGTCTAATAAGACTCGAACTTCAAGGATAAGAAAACTCCAATTTAGTCTCCGCATGAGTAATTTTGGTTCGTTTACAATTCTATCCTAGAGGAGTGTTTATTTTGTAGAGTAAGAAGATCCGCTTTTTCGTTATGTAACTTTAACGTTCAATCATATCTTCAATTCAAAACTAAAGCAATAATCAAATTTTCGGAAAAAATAGACCAAAGGTATTTGGTTCTTCTTTTCTAATCAAATTCATCTCCTGGTTTAGAAGTTTGCTTTTGGTATAAAATGATAATGATTATGCCCAATTGGTGAAGCGATGAGTGTACACTAGTGGATCAACGAGATCAATTGTAGCAAAGATTGGGTGATTGACATGGTCAGATAGGGCAAGACCAATGGCAATATCGAAAGCGAGGGTAGGGTAGAAGGATCTACTTCAGATCGACTTGATAAAAACATTGATCTTATTAAATTTAAACAAGTTGGAGTTTAAATTCACGCTCATTTAATAAACCACCTAAACTTAGTATGTAAAGCTTAACTCCGGCCTAAATAATCATTTTATATATGTAATATAATAGTTTTTATTTAATATAATAAATATATAGATGAATATTAAATTATCATTATCTTACAAATAACTTAATAAAATTTATAGTTTTGTCTCAAGGAGTTTATTAAGGTGCCGTCAAATGGTGCGGGTTTTAGTCCCGACGTTGAAAAATGTATAAATAAAATAACCAATAAATACCAGACTATCCAAAGTTGATTATGAAAATAAATACTCATGAGATAAACTCAAACTTTAGATATAAAAACTCTAAACGAGTTGAACTTAAGCTTGAACTCTCTTGTATTAAAATACATATATATATAATATATATAAGAGTTTTAGACCCCCGGTGAGAGATAAGAGTTAGATTAAAACACCTTTAACTAAAATTTTTTTGTCTATGGTGAGAAATACGAGTTAGAGTAAAACACCTTTAACTAAAAAAATTTTGTCTATAGGTGAAGGAAACCACATGATGAGCTCTTATCCATCTTTTAGTTAAAAAAATCTTTTAGTTAAAAAAGAAAAAGGCAAAACATAATTTTTAGATTACTAACTCAAATATCCATTAATCATACTTTTAAATTTATACATTTTGTGGATTATAAAGCTAGAACCCTTAAACTCATGCAGAGAGACACCTTCCCACACCTTAAATTGTAAACTTGGTTTTTACATTTACCAATGTATCACCATCCAATTCGTTATGAATTCAAGGTTAACTGGTATTTATATGTAAACACATTGTTGTTCAAAAATAAAACAAATAATAAAATCACATATGTATATTTATTATATAAATCTATCTATCTATATAAATAAAATAATCTTGGATCTTTGTAATCGGATCGGTGCTTCTTGCTATGATCCTGTTTGGAATAAGAGTTCCCGTTGCCTTTCAAAAAAAGTCAGTTAATATTAGACTATCTAAAGTCGTTTATAAAATTAATTACCCATGAGATGAACTCAAACTATCTGTTTATCTATAGAACTCTAAACGAAGTTGAACTTAACATTTAACTTTATTAAATAAAAGTGGGGACCGAGTTTAGACGTGCTTGTTTTTTATTTTTATTTTTTTTATGGTAACGCTTATTCCTACTTTATTACACTAATAATTCTAAATTAATCGCATATGCCTATATTTGAACCCGAGACCTCTCCTTTAAAAGGGAATATCTCTACCAAATGGGCTAGTCTCACATTAACGTTTAGACGTGTTTGTAGTTAGAATAAGAAACACTTTTAACTAAACCTTTTTTTTTATGGGTGAAGGAAAATACATGATGACTTCTTATCCGTCTTTTAATTAAAAAAAGAGTTGTCATATTTTTTTATTTTAAATCGGTTAACTCACAAATCCACTAATATACTCTAAATACATGAAGAGAAACCTTAACACATATTTTCAACACCTTAAAATTGTGAATCTGGTTTTTACTTTGCAGATCTGGAAATTGAAATTAAAACTAAAACAAGTTAAAGCTAAGTTTTAAAAGCGTATATATTTTCCAATAAAACAATACAAAAAAATAAAAATAAGAATTTTTACAACTATAACTACAACGTTATGTAGTATATATTTAGATCACCGACGGACCACTAGTAAAAATATTCATTGTTACTCAAAATTAAAAAATTAAAAAACAAATAATAAAATGATATATTATACTTACAAAGACTGTCTCCAACACGAAAATTACGGCCAGAGGACCAAGAGCCAACGTCCGTGGGTGTATCGGAAGCATGGTCGCCGGAAACAACATGATGTACCACCTGAGCTCTCGCCAGCGTCCAGCCGATGACCACCGTCAGGGCGAATATCGCCACTAGCAACTTCTCCACAGCCATACTAACAAAAGTTTATAGCAGCTTGTACATGTATAATATGAGACCTCAAGAATGGTAGTTAAATAAGACCAAAGGTTGCACGTGATTGTTATTGAAACTAATTCTTGGTCACGTGAATGACATTTAAAAGAGATAGTACATTCCATATACAACCACCTAACCCTACGTCTTATAAACGTACCACCTTTAATGCATAACGTACAACAAGCCCAAAAGTTGATTGTGGTGTCCATTCATGGCTTGAGCCAATGACACCCACGGATGTTGCTTTTAGCTTTTAGAATTTAGAATATGTTATCGTCCTTTCGTATTGAAACGTTTCTACGTCTATTTTTGTTTGGTTTAAGGGGTCCTGTTGTAATGTGCATGTCCTAAAAGCTCGTGTGTTGATTATGATTGAATATACACATATTTATTCTTTAGGAGAATGTGGTTTAGTTTTGGGCTGTATGCGTGTTACCTCACGGAGTTTATTTCAGTTAGCACACTTATAATATTCATTAACACTTATATTATTTTGGCGAAAAATAAAGCAAACAAATGATTTTAAAAAAGTACAAAATAAAAGATCGGCTCAAATCACATCACTCACCGAAACTTTTGATCTGTACATCCAAACCAATCCAACCAACCTTTCCAGTTTGGTTTGCTATTTTTAAAAAGAGTAAATTGCACAAAACGTCCTTTATGTTTTCTTAAACTTGCAGGTTACAGCCTTAATGTTTAAAAGTTGCCAAAAACAACCTTTACGTTTATTTTTGTTGCCGGTTCAGTCCTTTATTACTAACCAAGTTAATTATCTCAGTTTATTTCCCTCACATGCCTAACATGTGAGGGTATATTCGTCAATTTGTTTCCTCTTCTTATAAAACCCTCAAAAAACACATCACCTCCTCTGCCACCACCTCCACCTCCGACACCACCTCCTCTGCCACCACCTCCACCTTCGACAAAATCCCCAAATAACTCCGCCACCATCATCTTCAACTGCCACCACCACCACCACCATCATCTTCCAAAAAGAACTCCTTTTGGTGCTTATTAGTAATAGCAATTGCTCCTGGAATCCCAAATTCTGAATCCACCAAGATATCAGCAGTGTAATTAACCCTTTCAGTTTTAAGATTTGATTTCTTTGACCAGTCTTTTAACGCAGCTTCTTTGCTTTTCTTTGGAGCTCTCGTTTCTACAACATCAAATTCAATTAAAAAAAATAATTAGTACCAAATTACCAAATTAAAACACAATTCAAAAACTTTTTTTTTCTCAGAGGCATTTCATCGAACAGTTGGCTTACTCGGATCAATATCGTTATTCCAAAGTTCCAGCACAACATTCCTCCCGATCTGATCAGCAAAAGCATCCAACTTCCTAAAAATTGTCTCCGTGAGATCCTCCTTAACCTTGTTCCTAACAGTCAACACAGCTCTCACCTTAAAAGAAACCGGCTTTTCAACTCTCACAAGTTTGACCAAATCTTCACTGATTGCCTCCACTACCACCGCCGGAGTCGTTGTTCTCACACCCTTTCTCAATCTCCTCTTCCGATCAAGCGGAATCAAAACAGGGTTCACACACAACCGACCCAGATTCTGATTTTGGGGGTTTTGTCGAAGGTGGAGGTGGTGGCAGAGGAGGTGGTGTCGGAGGTGGAGGTGGTAGCAGAGGAGGTGGTGTGGGTGGTAGGAGGTGGCGGAGAGCGGTGGTTGGAGCATGAGGGATTCGTCTTCTAGGTCTTCGTCGAAGCCTTCAAAGTGAGAATCGGCGTAGAGGTGGTGGAGGAGGACAGAGAAGATGGAGAGGAGAGCGATAATCTTGAAGGTCAGTCTCTGTAATTTTTTGTGGAGATCTTGGAGTCGCCATTAATGGAGGTCTGGATGGGTTTGATCTGAATGAAGAAGAAGAAAGGGGAATGGTGGATGGTGTGATGGTTACCTGGATTTTATAACCTCACTAGCAGAAAAGACGATTTTACCCTCACATGCTATGCATGTGAGGCCATTTAACGAGGATTAATAACTTGGTTAGTGATAAAGGACTGAACCGGCAACAAAAATAAACGTAAAGGTTGTTTTTGGCAACTTTTAAACATTAAGGCTGGAACCTGTAAGTTTGAGGAAACATAAAGGACGTTTTGTGCATTTTACTCTTTTTAAAAACTACTTAATTACCAGGTCTAAATCTTTATTTAACCATCCGTTGTAGGGTTACGTCACTACCATCTCACTACCATTTAAAAAAAAAACAAGTGCCACACCATTCCACCACCATCAACTTTGGGCGTCAACCCCTTAACACCCTTACCACCAATTTAAGCAACCGAATTATTTTTCAAACACAGTAAAAGAATTTCATCTCACCCACTTTTAGATTAAGTTAGTTTTTATTTTTGTGATATAAACATTGTTTAATAAAGTTGGTATGTTGGAATCATAACATAACAATTAATGGATAGGTTTATTAAAAACTACGTACTTTTTAGTTAAACCATGATACATAACATAATCGAACAATGGACATTCAACAACACTCACATCCATTTCAATAGAACGATGGACAGCATCAAAGAAAATACGTTCTACTGGATTTCTAGTCGATCTAAATATGTAAACCTTAATTGGGCTAGATGACGTGAATTTAATATCCGAAATGTGGTTATTTAACTTGGGGTTCCAATTTCCCGCTGGATTTTTTTATATTAGAGTAAACTTCCGTTTTGCTCCCTGTGGTTTGGTCGTTTTAACGGTTTTTCTCCAAACCTTTAAAAATAGCCATTTTGCTCCAATAGTTTGTTATGTTTTCTCCATTTTGCTCCCCGCCTTTAACTCCATCCAAATTGTTTACTAACTGAAAGGGTATTTTGGTAACTTTAAGTATAAAACTAAGGGTATTTTAGTAAAACTAAAAATAAAGATTAAAGATTATATATTATATATATAATAATAATAATATATAACATAAACCGTGATTATCTCTACAGCCTCTCTGTACCCCCCCCCCCCCCTCTCTCTCTCTTCTATCTCTACACTTTTCTTTTCTTCATCGCCAACAACCACCACCACTCACCAATAACCACCACAACCTACCATCTTCCCAGAAAAAACCCACCACCGCCGACATCTTCCCCAAAAAAACCAAAACCGTCTCTCAAAATCACCCCACCTCTAAACACTAAATGCAGTGATATTGACCGAAGAAAATAGATCGTGGATATCCGGCAAATACGACGACTCTGCGATCTCCGGAGACGGTTGTCATCGACCAGAGATCCTCAACGGCGTCGTTTCCGGACTCAACAAACTGATTAAACTGCAATTCAGCAGTTTTTAACAACCTATGAAGTTTGGAATCTGGATGAGTTGAGGATGAGTCGGTGTCGTTGGTAGGGATGTAGGTGTTGCGGTCGTGGCGGCGGCGGATGTGGTGGCAGCAGCGGAGGTGGTGCTGGATGACGGCGAAGGCTTCAGCCCCCGATTAGAAGTTGTTAGGGTTCCGGCAAAGGCTTCGGACCTCGATTAGATGACTGCGACGTTAGGATTCCGCCGTTTAGGGTTCCGCAGTGTCGACAAGAGCAATGTTGTAGTGGTAGGGGTCGGGTGGTTTCGGTGGTTGTAGGAGGTGGTTGTGGTCATAGCAGATGGCTGTTGTGGCAAGGAAAAGGAGAGGGGTGGTAGTAGTAGGATGTGGGGTCTGGTGACTGGTGAGGTGGTTTGTGGTGACCGGTGGGGTGGTTGGGTGGCGACTGGTGTTGGGTGGGTGGTGATCGGTGGTGGGTTGTGATGAAGAAGAGAGATAGATATGCAGAGAGAGAAGAAATTGTGTGTAAATGATTGTAATGTGTGTATATATCATATAAATATTTATATAAGTAAATTATTAAAATATCCTTATTTTTATGTGGCAAGTTACCAAAATGCGCTTTCAGTTAAAATCAATTTGGATGGAGTTAGAGACGGGGAGCAAAATGGAGTAAACATAGCAAACTATTGGAGTAAAATGGCTATTTTTAAAGATTTAGGGCAAAACCGTTAAAACGACCAAACCATATGAAGCAAAACGGAAGTTTAGTCTTTATATTATATATAAAAGTTTCACCGTTAAAACCTTTATTATATATTTGAATTGTGTGACTATGGGATGACCCGCGTGCGACTTTGGAGTGTTAGGTGGGTAGGTAGGTTTAATTTTGGAACGATTAAATTTAAATTATTTACTGGGAAGCTAAATTCTATTATCGAAACAAGTCTTTATTGCACCTAATCTAAAGTGGCCGCTTCTAGAATTTACCGTCCATCGAAACAAGTCTTTATTGCACCTAATCTAAAGTGGCCGCTATTCAACTTTTTACTACTTAAATAATAAATAAGTTAAGCTTAATTGTATTACTTTATTTTTTTATCAACTA
The DNA here is from genome assembly GCA_947069175.1 of Scalesia atractyloides. Classification (NCBI taxonomy): domain Eukaryota; kingdom Viridiplantae; phylum Streptophyta; class Magnoliopsida; order Asterales; family Asteraceae; genus Scalesia; species Scalesia atractyloides. The sequence goes on along the minus strand of CAMTDV010000006.1, from coordinate 10,990,315 downwards.
ATTTTTTTATTATTTTATCTTTCTTCTCTTACAAAATAATCTTTGCGGTTTAGTTAGAATTTTAACTCTAAAATTGAAATATTTTTTAACGGTAAATTTTGGATCACTGACGGATCATTGGAGTATTATCATGTCACCATCGGAACCAACCGACCACATCCATCTCCAATAGACATAATGCCTATACGTCAATTCAAGAAGAAACCCAATAAATATGTGAAAACCCTCTTGTGGAAATCGAACCCAGGACCTATTGGTCTTAAAGTCTTATCTTACCCCCAATACGCCACTAGGCTATAAAGCCATGTTATCTCATTACTTTAGTCCGTGTGGTTTACCTTAATTACTTATACGCTTACAAGTCTGGCGCAACGCGTGGGTTCTCAGTACTATTATTATTATTATTTGGGTTAAGGTTTTTTAGTTTTTAACGATAATGTTTTACGTTTTCGGTCCTGCAATGCGCGTGTGTGGTTCAACGTTTTTGCATCCATTTTTTTGTGGTTTAACAACCCGCCGTAGTGCGCGAGTCCTAAGTCGACTTAGTTAATATTTTATATGTTTTATGTTTCTATCAATTTTTTCTGACTTAACCCTGCAACGCGCGTTTGTGGTTCAACTTTTTTACGTCTACTTTTTGTTCGGTTTAACAGTTCCGCCGCCGCAAAGCGCGGGTCGTAAATACTAGTTATTACTAGTCAAACAAGTTGTTCTAGTAAATATTAATAAAATATTTTTAACAAAGTAATTATAGTTTGCATTGCTAGACTAATCTATTTTTTGAAGGGCAAGATGTTATAAACGATGGGGAACCAAATAAAGAGAAACAAAAAGTGGATACATACCTGATTAACAAAAGCTAAAATTGCATTGGAGCCACTCTAGACAATCCAATCTTGACCCTGACTCATAAGAAACCAACTAACCAAGTGTCTTGCATCTTCGATGATCTTGTTGATTGAAGGGGGTTTGTTGCAAGAAATCTTTTTTCAAAACCGGTACTCTAAAGACACTAATACGTAGTGAAAATAATCGCTAAGATTTGCGTTCTTTTTGTATCATTCGTCTTTTAACTTGTTGTGGTTCTCGAATAGGAGACAACATAAATAGGGGGAGAACTACAACACTGACTTATTATTGCCTAAATCATGATGGTAGCTAATCAGAAGATGTTTCGAAGTCGCCACATAGCAAGCAAACAATTTAACGAGGTCCGATACCCTTCTTTTCCAAAGCAACAAGAGTGGGTATTCTCCTCTTTTCTGATCTCCAACTAAAACGTTAATCTTGAACCCACAAAGTCACATTAGGGTTTAAAATGTCATTTTGATGTTAATGACATATGATAATCAGTCACTTTTTTTTGAACGGCCAACGAATCCTCTAAATGGACTACTGACGAACACCACATCGGAATACACTCGCCTCCGAATCGGGAAAAACCCTCACCTAGGGCCGAAGCCCGTGAACACTCGCCCGAAGGCACGACAGTGCGGTGAGGTAAACCCGCTTAGTTCAAGGATCGATCTAGCGATCTCCACATATTCGTCTAGTCTTCCATCATCACCAGGTGCTGCAGAAAATAATGAGGAGGACAGGAATCGAACCTGGTTCCCTTAGAACACAAAGTCTCTCCCTTACTACTCCACCACACCTCATTGGCTATGATAATCAGTCATTTTCTCATCCAAATAAGAGGACCAAATTTGGTCTTGACTGCGTCACCTCTCATGTGTATCACACCATACCTCGTGATCAAAGACGAATCTTATGTTTAAGGATAATAAGATGTTACCATTTTCATAATACCACTTGTGATATTAAACCATATCACTGCTACAAAAATGATCATTCTATCACTACTACAAAGTGACCATTTGCGATCATCAAAATGGACACAAAAGAGCAACCATCACTACTAACAAAATATCATTTTATCACTACTACAAAGTGACCATTAGCAACCATCAAAACGGTTGCAAAACGGCGGAAAAAAGTTCTTTTGAGACCAATTTTTGTGGTCCTTTAAACAATGGTGTCTAATTTACTTTTGAGACCGTATGTCCAAGCGAATTGTTTTTGCAGCCTATATTGTGATTGAACCTTTAGCGACCAAATTGTTGTCTTCATTAATTTTGCGACCATTTAATTCCGGTCGCTAATTTTGTAACCCATTGATTCCATTTGGGTCACTAATGATGCGACCATTATTGTCGGTCATGATTTTTGGTGGCTTTTGTCAATTTTGTAGAATTTCAATAAGTGAAGATTTGTTTTTCTCTAATATTTATTCTTTAACAATAATTTGTGAAATGGGCAAACCAAAGGTATGGTTGTAAAAATCCTGATTAGTTTCTGATTAATCATTAATCGGAGGTTCGCCGATTAATCGCTAGGCGCAGTCAATGGGCCGAATTTCGACCAAACCATATAAATTTCTTCCAATTATTTAAAAAATGGGTCAATGAGTGAATAAAACATGTCTACTTTAAAAAACGACATATAAAAATGTGTATGTATATATAACTAAAAATTACATATAAAAAACTCAATCCGATTAATCCCGATTAATCGCTAGTCGGTACTCCATCGCCGACTAACGTCTAGCGATCTTACAGCATTAAAGTTACTGTCATCTGAACAGAAGGTTACGGGCCCAAGTTGTAAAAACAACCTCTTGCAAAAATGCAAGATAAGAATGTGTACATCATGCTTAAATTGGCCCAATATTATCCTCATACTAATTTGCCGTTAAAAAAATAGTCTAAGTTTATAGCTATTCTTACTATTTTAGAACAACTGAAGCACTTATTATTGTTCATAGTATTATACGATTATTAAAACAGAATGTGTGATTTTTTTGTTTCGCAACCGGAATTTATTAGTTATTGGGCCCAAATAATGTCTTTATTTGCTCTTCAATAAGGTCTTATTTGGGTTCAAATATTTATTTTTTTTCAAATATTTGTACCTAAATTTTGTAAATGGACAATTATTTCGTTGAGATTTTGAAGTACCCGAATTTATTAGTTATTGGGCCCATAATAATGTCTTTCTTTGCTCTTCAATAAAGTCTTATTTGGGTAGGCTCGACCCACTTATGTGATCCTGTTTTTTTTTTCTTTAATTCAATTATGCATTTATGCTTATTATTTTCAAATATTCGTAGCTAAATTTGTATGTGGATTCTTATTTCGTTAATATTTAGATGTATCGAAGGCGAATCTTTAGGTGTTGTTTGTAGAAGAAGAGGTGAACCAAACTTCTGCAGTCTGCAAGAAGAAGGTTGTTTGTTTTTTAACGGATGTAGACTTCTAAAATAAAGTGGTGATGATTTACGAACGGTAGTGGTGGGTGGATGGTGGTGGAGGTGGATGGTGGTGGGCATGGACAGTGGGTGGTGGTGGTGATGGACGGTGGTTGTGCTTAACCCTCTGTAGACTTTAGAAGATCTTAGAAGTGGTTGGGCCAAGTCTGCACCAAGAAGAGTTCACGCAGACATTTTTATATTGAAACGTATTCGGAAAAAGAGTTTGCATATGGCAATATCTGCGCGTTGTCTGCGCGACGCAGACAGAAGATGCTGCGTAGACCTTTTTAAAAAAAACAAACAAACACCACCTTAGTCTTTTAATCTCAAGCATATCATTTACTTTTATGTTTAATAAATCATGTTGATATAAGTAAATGACACAAGTATCAAAATGCAGTCGTATTCTACTAGTTTACTCTTCGGAACAAAAGATAAAAATATCAGCCTCTTCTGGAAACCTAAAAGACACCTTCTTTTTCGGCCTTTGACTCTCGCGTCGGTCCAGCATATGAGCCAAGCTCGATTCCTCATCTTCGTCTAGTTTTTGGTTTATCTTTAACTCTTCGGTTCTGACCTCAGCCGACCTCATGATTTGGGATGAGGGTGTTACATTTGAAGCATAAACTTGTATTTTGCTTGGGTTTTTTGCATGATGATGATCATTCAGCGAAGCCAAAAGACATTCCTTTAAAGTTAAAGTTTTTCTAGCCGATTTTCTGTCATCTTCTTGTTTGTACCGAACCATAACGTTTTTGGATGAGTTTCTTGGGTGATTACCGACGGATCTTCTTCGTTCTCTAGGTTTTTTCTTTATATGAGAAGGAGAAGGTGATGCCTCCATGCAACAAAGTCTTGATCCCATTAATCAATAATAACTTTGAAGAAACTAAGGTTGTTATATTCTGCCTTTGAAGGCGAAAACAAAAATATTCATCGTATCGAAGAGACTTGATCTTAGTGTTAAAAACAGTTGGGTTTTTGTAACAATTAGGGGAGGTAGACATGCATATTTATATTGATTATATGTAACATTCTTGACGGATTAAACAAGAGTGAGAAGTGTAATTTGTTTGTTTTATTGGAGTCATTATCTAGATTTCGTAGCATTAGAACAATCTGATAATTGATGAGAGTTGAGTTTGAACTTTGGCTACAACTCTTTGTACTTGTTTGTTTTGTTGGTCTACTATAAGTCATATTCACTTACAATGTTGTTTTTGTCATTGTTACAAAGTGTACCAACATTTTATTATTATATGCAAAGTTTTAAATATATTTTTACGTCTTTTCATTATTGTTACTGTTACTATTACTATTATTTTAGCATGAATCTCCAGTTAATGATTACATATTAGACCATCTCCGATGGAGAAATGTTTGTGAATCGAGATGAACGAGAGATGCGGTAACGTGGAGGAGAGTGGAGCGATTTCCCAAGGCCTGGTCTGTCAACGCGAAGGATGTTGGAAATTTATGTGAGAAAGAAGGAGAAAGGGGGATCGGTCCGTGGGGGCTTTTGCGCAGAGGCGGATCTAGGCTACTTTTGTGGTTCTCATGAACCCATTTGATTTGGAAAAATTAGTAAGAACCTTGTATGATTTGGAAAAAATAGTGAGAATCTACCAAAAGGAACCCACTGAAAAAAGTTCTTAGATCTGCCACTATTTTTGCATGTGGAGGATTTTGATGAAAATTTCCAACGTAAAGATGCTTGTCCGTCAGAACGACAAGAGATGATGACATGATCTTAATGTTCATGATATTCTAATTGGACAAGACATGTGATCATTATTTTCTTTTAGAACTTTAATTCCTGTTTTTGGACCACAAAGATTGGGTGAGTAATTACAGCTCTTGACAAATTCATTGAATGTAACTTTTTCAGAAGAAAATTTATTACTAGCTAGCGATGTGCTAGAAAGAAGAACATTGGCATCACAAGTTAACTTGGGGGATGGGGTTACAAAACCAATAAGATACGTGTGTTCACATTCTGATTCAACAGGTTTTACCTTTGGTGGTTTTACGGTCTAACAATTTAAACTCTTTTTAATTCTTTATTTTCAAAATCATTATTTTGTAATAAGCTTTTCAAAATGATAAAAAGATAATCACAAAAGTAAAGGTAAAAATAAAGAGTAAATTGTTAAAATCGTCTTTGAGGTTTGAGCATATTTGTCAATTTCATTCAAAACAACTTTTTTGTACTATATTTCCCTTCACTTTTGCAATTTTTGTCATTTTCATCCAAACCTTTAACTTTTTTTCCAAAACCATTCCTGAGATTTGGGATTTTTTGTCATTTTCATCCAAATATTTGACAAAAAAATAAAGCAAATTAGACTTTTGGATGAAAATGACAAAAATCTCAAAAGTGAAGGACTATTTAATATAAAAAAAATGTTTTAAATGAAACCAACAAACATACCCAAACCTCAGGGACTATTTTAGCAATTTACTCAAAAATAAATGATAAAAGTCAATGACTAGATGGGTTTACACGACCATTTTGAGGTTCTTCATAGGATCAAACCGTTAAAACCATCAAACCATAAACAAAACCGTCAAGATCTTAAAAGGGCCAAACACATGACGGGTTTCTTTTTTTGTTTTTTGTTTTTTTTTTTTGTCAAGATGACCTGTCAACAAACCCCAACCCCACTAATGAAAAAATTTTGACCCAAATTTTCAATGTTTTAAATACCGGTATGAACCGGCCAGTTATTCCAGTTAAACTGGATATCAGACACGAGTTCAGTATGATAAAGGCTGGTAAAACCCTAATACAGCATGTGTTGAACCGGTTTGCATAATTTTAAGATTTGATTTCTTAATTTTAATAAAACACAATATTAAGGTAATATTAATCTTCCATATTTCCGAAGATTTGATTTCTTAATTTTAATAAAATACAATATTAAGGTAATATTGATCTTCCATATTTTCGGTAATTAACCTAGTAATTTTTATTCCAATATTTCATCGTTGTTGAAACTGTTACTCACCTCGTACAATGCAATATTGTTTATAACTAACAAAAATATTCTTAAAATGCTTTATAGTTAAAATAAAAATAGTTGTTTTTAGATAAAACTATGAACAGTTAAATAAATTCTAGTCGAGATTGAATTGTTTTAAGATGAATTTGTATTTTAAAGAATTTATAGAATAACTAGTAATCTGGTTCAACTGCTCAATACAACTCGTTCAACTGATCAAACCATTTTAAAGTCCAAGCTAGTATCACTTAAAACTGGTTTTTAAAATATTGTAAAGTTCTACTCTCGAGCTAAAGAGAATGTGGTCGTCACTTTCCACAAGGGTCACATGTTGGGTCTAACTCCTTTTATTTAGCCTAGATTAAGATGCAATTTCCCATTTGGGCCATTTGGCCGATGGATAACATGAACTACCTTACCCTGGCCCAAAGCAAATCACGTTCAATATATTAAAGCACACATGGCGAAACTCTTTTATTATTAAAGAAAACATGGCGAATCTCTTCTTTTATCAAGGCTATAAGGTATGGTCATAAGGCTATAGGTTGTGGTTATGATTTTCCACATCAGCGTCATGTCATCTAATTCTAATCTATCATCCAAGACTATTACCCTAAAGGTGTGGTTATTACCCAAACCACTATTCTCTTATTTTAATTTATTTTTGTGAAAAGGATATGACATGTTGAATAAGGAAAGAAGATCCATGGTTGCCATGGCTTAATTCATGGGAATCATGATAGATGAGACAAGAGGATGGTGTATCAATCTATTAATGTTCCTACGTGATGATTGATAATCCAACAATGCCCCCAACACCCTATAGCCTAAGTCAAAACTAGGTTAGAACCTTGTTTATTACACGGGTTGCATACATTTAATTTTATACGCTAAACAATAAAAAAATCATATCTTAAAAAACTAATATGTATCACATGAGTTGAATAAGTATAATATAATCGGTTAATACATACCATCGTCAACATATGTATTCAAAAGATGAATTTGATGTATTTTTATATATTATTATTATGTTAGAAACTTGACATAATAAGACCAATGAAATATAAGAGGGTTTTTAGTAAAAGGAAAAATAGAAGAAATAGTTGAAAAAAATATTAGATGAATAAGAGAGACGTGAAAATTATAATTTAATATTATTTTCTTATTTCTCATTCCTGTTATATATTAGATAACAATGATATATATTTACCAATATATAAAGGGAAAAAAGAAAGAAAACCTTCTTCTATCTTTTACGAAGAAGAAGCATATATACGAAATACAAAGGAAAAAAGAAACCTTCTTTTATCTTTTATTGAAAAGAAGCATATACAAAAAAATATATAATTATTAGTTCAAAGTTGAAAACAAATATTTGTTCTTATCTAAATTGTATTTAATTAAATTATTTTTTAATAATACTATAATTATTTAATAAATTATATTTAGTTAAATTATTTTTTAATAATATTATATAATTATTTAATAGGATAAAGAATTAGGGAAAAAAAGGAAATATGGCGAATCTTTTCTTTTATTAAGTCAAAATTCCATGAGAAAAACGTAGAAATAGTTTTTCACTTATTGCAAAGGATAAAATATATAAGATAGAATGGAGACGTATCATTCATTTCTTATTCAAGGGTGGATCCAGGACCTTTTAATATTTTCGAATAATTGAGATTAGATTTTTTTCACATTTAATTGGGTTCTCCCAATCTCTCGTACCCAATATGTATGATTTATGAAGACACGTGTGCTTAGAAATCTTGTATCAAAGCTTAATTAATTAGAAAAGGATATTTTAAAGGTATAGCAAGAGTAATTTTATATATGTTGTTTATCATTAGGCGTGTTTGGACTCTTTTGAGAGCATGCGTTTCATTGTAGAGAGCTTTCGGGATTCAAGTACGGATATGATTTGGTTAGAAATGTTTTTTTCACATATTTAGGTGTGCTTAAATTTCTGCTAAAAAGAGACACCAATGAATTTTTTAACTTACTCATTGGAAGGAAGATCTACCCTTAGACCAGCCGACGTTTTGGTCTTTGAATGGATAAGAGGAAAACACGCGTGTGTGGATCTAACAAGGGTTTCCCCCTTGTAGGCTTAGGGGGTAATGTTTCCACGGTAGGTCAGGCTGCTTTAAAAGCTGATTCGAATAAAGTGACTAAACATGAGAAAGTGTGCCTTGACAACCTGCACGTGTTTATCCCATTTGGTTTTGATACTTTTGGTTTTCTTGCGCCATAGGCTGTGGAACTACTTAGTCGAGTTCAAATGGTCATGTATAGTAATGTTATGATCCCGAGATCTATAAATGTAGTTTTTAAAAGACTTAGTTTTTATATTATAAAAGGGGTGGCGGTGCAGCTTGTTGCTCGTTTACCTTCTATTTCGATGTAATTTGTCTATTTTTTATAAACCTTGCATGTTTCTATTTATCAGAACCCAAAACTTTCTTACAAGTTACTAAATTGTTAAGGGTTTCCCAATACGCTAAAAAAAACTTCGTAGGAGGTTACACATCATGGAATTTCTCTTACCAAAATACACTTATATGTGGAGTTTTACTCTCATCCACAAAAAAGACATCTAAAATTGTTAAAGGTAACTAAGCAGATACATTGCTTATAACAGTTGTTTTATCCATGGCCAATGTGCGATTTTCCTACCGTTCAGAAACTCATTGTTCTCTATGATGTCTTACTTGTAATCCTAAACAATACATAAGTCGATTTAACGGCATTTATAACATCTAATCCCTCATACCAATGAATATTCCACCTTACCTGCATGAGCTCACCAATTGATTTTTTTAGTGGAGAACTTTTACGGGAGGTGAATAGTCCTAGATTTTTTCTGTCCAACACACTTAATTGCATAGTTATACTATTATTTGTATCCAAGAGGCTGAATAGCAATGATGGTATGTGCGGGATAATATTCCTTATGATTCAACATCTCTCATGCAAGTGGTGGAGTGGTGATTTGCCTTAGGTGTCACGACATTTAAGTAGCGCACGCAAGATTCAAACATCTTACGCGTCACTATTCTTTTGACATATTAGGCTAAAACTTTCGTCATTCGTATACAATAGATTTAAGGCATAAGGGATGCTTGTTGTTTAACACTATTAATGAGTTTTAGGGTTTACAATTATCATAGATAACAGAAAAGAAGAACCCACAAGTAAATTTGCTGGAGTTCGAGAAAATTTGAGATTGGTGACCTCCCATCCACCAGCCATCCAGGTAATTAAAAAACAAAAGTGTGAACTCCTTCTTAACAAAACATGCATATTGAGTATTCTTTTTAAAGTAAAACAAAATTTTCATTGTTAAAAACATAATACAAAAAACAAACGGTCATACACTTAAGATCTAAACATGTAACGAGTCAACAAACAATGAGAAACATGTTATAAATAATTATATTTAGATTAGGTTAAATTACACTTTTCGTCCTTTATGTTTGTATCAGATTGCAATTGATAGCCTTTAACTTCAATAATTACGGTCACAATCATTTTTTTGTTAAAACCATTACACGTTTAGTCCTTTAGCACTAACCTGGTTAAATCTAAATGTTAAATCATATCACATGCTCATCATTGAGGGTAATTATGTCTTTTCACACCATGATTTTTCCCCTTTATAAAACCCCCCTTTTACCACACCATTTTATACCCTCATTTATACCACCTACCACCACCACACCATTTTCACCACCACCATCTCACCAGACTGTTGCACCACCACACCATTATCATAGATACTACCACCATCGGTAAAATCGTAGATCTGTCATAAGCACCACCACGGCCCGCCCTAATTCCCCATATCTTTCACAAGAACCACTACCACGGCAGTGAAGATTTCAAATGAATCTAGCCGGTAGTGTGGTGAGAGAAGAACCACCAACAGATCTGACCAACATCACGATCAACCCACCATCGGAAAACCCTCAGAGAACATATCCAGCCAACATCACGAAGGGGGTAGCGGCAATATTTTGTATTACCGGAGTGAACATTTGGTGGTGGCGGGTGTTCTGTATTATCGGATCGATGCAAACAGATGAAGATGAAGTGGTGGCGATGATGGTGGTTGTTTGTGACAGATCTACTTACAGTGAAGATTTCAAATGAATATTAAATGGTGTGGCCTAGAAAAAGATTCCATGGTTGAGAATATTTGTTGGTGGCGACAATAGGACTGGGTATTTTCTTGACTTTGATTGCCATGTGTGCAGAGAAGAACAAAATGATATGATTTTATACATGTTTTTTATTTTTTGTTTTTTAAGCTGGATTTTATTTTATTTATAAATATAGATTTAAATTAAAAAATATGGTAAAATGACCGGAGTACCCTTATGTGTCTTGCAGATGATCGGAGTTTACTGATAATTTTAATCGGGTTAATGTTAAAGGACCTAGGGTGTAATGGTTTTAACAAAGAAAGGACTGTGACCGTAGTTATTAAAGTTAAAGGCTATCTATTGTAATCCGATACAAACATAAAGGACGAAAAGTGTAATTTACCCTTTAGATTATCAACCCTAATATAAACCAACTTGTTCTCCAAGATTATTCCCCTATATATAGTACATCTATTCTATTGATAAAAGACACACCACTAATAATAAAAATCTCTTTCTCTCCCAATATATCTTCTTATCTTCTTGCTATTAAGCTTGTTAGTTTTAAACTTATTGGTATCTTTTTAATATAGTTCATCATGACTAATCTTGCGAAGCTTGAGTTTATGGCTTTAGACATTAGTGGAAAAACTATTTGTCATGGGTATTGGATGTTGAAATACACTTGAATGCCAATTATCTTGATGATACAATTAAAGAAGGAAATAAAGCAAATACCTAAGATAAAGCAAAAGACATGATCATGAAAAGATATCCAGTTATGAAAAAAGTAAAAAGAATGTCGGAGCTTCATCATGGAAGTAACAATCATTGGTCTAAGGCATGTCGTACACCGAGACACTTGGTGGAACTTTACCAACAATCCATCAAAGATAAAGGAAAAGGAATAGAATTTTACATATGAGGCTGCAAATGTTGATGTCCCTAATGGTTAAAAAGATCATACGGATACAACTAATCGAGTTCATGATGATTTCCTTATTGAGTCAACTAACTTGGATTCTGGAGAGATCATGGCTGATACAACCTAGTTGGATGTTTGCAATTTTCCTTACATATGAATTTTTATCTTTTAAATGATGTTATTTCTTTCATTTTTTAAGACATTTTGTTTGAGATTTTGTTTTGATGCGTATGAAACATCTTGGGATTTGTTATGTTTGAAGCATATTAGACATTTTAGTTATCATTTTGTTTTCAACCATATGGAGTGTTTAAATTAGATCCTTATGGATGGTGAAGATATATGTCTAATAGACAGCGCATCTACGCATGTAATTCTTAAGAAAAACAATTATTTTCACTAATCTAACTTTGAAAGAAGCAAATGTTGGTACAATTTATGGTAAATCGAAATGAATTGACGGCTTTGGAGAAGCTTATATAGTGTTGCCCGAGGGAACACCATTTAAAATTACCAGTGCATTATTTTCCTCATTATCTCAAAGAAATTTAATAAGCTTTAAAGATATTTTTTTAATTGGATATCATCTTAAGACTACATGTGAGGGACATGATGAGTACCTTCATATCACAAATATGATTTCGGGCAAAAAGCGTGTGTTAGAAAAGTTACCCGCATTTTCCTCTAGTTTGTATTGTACAAAAATTAGTGCAATTGAATCAGATGTGGTTATAAACCAAAAGTTTATGGACCACGAAAAATTTATCATTTAGCATGTCTCGTTAGGCCATCCCGGATGAATAAATGCGAAAAATTATAGAAGATTCACGTGGGCATTCTTTGAAGAATCGGAATATTCTTCAGTCTAAGAAAATTACATGTGTTGCATGTTCACAAGGGAAGTTGATTACTCGTCAATCACCAATGAAGGTGAGGACTGAACCCATGAGTTTTTTTTTTGAAAGATTACATGGGGATATATGTGGGCCAAGACATCCTTCTAGTGAACCATTTAGATACTTCATGCTCTTAATTGATGCATCAACTAGATGGGCACATATGTGCCTACTATGAAGTCGTATTATGGCATTTGCACGACTACTTGCTTAGTTAATAAGGCTTATAGCACATTTTCCCGATTACCCCATCAAGAAAGGTCGATTAGACAATGCTGCTGAATTTACATCCCATATATTTAAATATTACTGCGTGTCTATTAGGATAAATGTAGAATATCTTGTACCTCATGTACATTACAAAATAGGCTTGCTAAATCGCTTATTAAGCGACTTCAAATGGTTGCAAAGTGTCTGTTTAGGGACATGCAATTTTACAAGCATCAACACTAATTCTCATTAGATCAATGAGTTATCATAATTTTTCCCATTTGACGTGCTTAGATAGTACAATTAAATCGACACGGAACACGACTGAGTTTTAAGGATAAAAAACACTAATACTAACTACACACGTTCTAGGCAAACGTACCTATCAGTATATAGTATAGCCTAGGTAAGTATCCAAGTATCAATCCATGGACACTAAGATCTTTTATATCTCTTTTTAATATTTAACCTAAGTAATTTTAAAGAATAAGGAAAATACTAAATAACTTATTTAATTTGAAAAAACAATGAAAAAAAGAATAACCAATTAGGTTCAAAATAATCTTATTACTTTTGCAAAACAGTTGATTATGGTTTTTATGAAAAACTTGCCCTAGTGGCACCAGTAACGAGGGTGTAGTGTTAAAAAGCTAGAGCCCCATCGGGTTAGCCCCATGTCCCCAAATAACTAAGCTATAAACACACCCAATTATTCGGGTCTAAGTAACTAAGACATCTACTTGTCCATTGTGATCTAAAAGTCTCTTATATTACTAAAGCAGCTCAGGTTAACGAACCGAGCAAATTACTATCCAAATCACACAATCTAAAGCAAACCCTTATCTAGTTTCCAAACCCTTATAATCGGATTCTTCCCATAGGTGACCCGTATGCATTACCAATACCCAACCAAGTTTTTCCTTTGCCTATTGAGCATCCAACCCTATTATAATGATCGATATATAGCCTAAAGGTAAATGAAGCAGATCTAATATGCATAACCTCATAGAAAGACCTAAATCATCCACACAAACTCATATGCACATCAACACTCAACATATAGATTACACTATCACAAGTTCATAAGCAAACCTTACTAAAAGCACACTTTCATAAAAAAATCAACCAAGTTAATGTAAAGTAACAAGAATCATCCTACCCTATCTGGCTATTGCGCGGTTAACTACTTATAGTAACAAATAAAGCTAAAGAATTCAATGAATACATGACAGAAAATACCATGAAATGATAATACGAAGGGTGCTAACTCAGTAAGGAACAATCTCTTGTCCTCTTGTATGTTCTTCTTCCATGAATCCTTTCCCGAATCTCCGAGCTTGAATCCTTTGAACTTCAACAACCCTTTTTTCGTTTCTTTTCTCTTGTTTCATCCAAACTTAAGGTTTCTATGACATCTCTATCTTTATATATTGTCGTTTGTAAGTTGGGTGGTTTACGACTCGTATACCCAAACCCGGGTCACGACCCATAAACAAAAGAAAGTTGTTGTTATTGATCTAGGGTTTCCACATTAAACGTCGGGTCTTGACTTGGGGCTCACGACTCCTACTCACTTTCAAGGCTCATGGCCCGTAAACAACAGACTTAGGCCTGCCTTCTTCACATCTTCAGTAATCTTCAGTTCTGGCCCGTAAATCCTTTATTTCACTTAGGAATCTGTAAAATACTCATAAACAAACATTTAAACCATTCCAAACAGTATTTACAGCAAATAACTACCAAAATTTGGGTTTTTTTACTATAATATTATGTTGTCTTTCAGACACATCACCATTAAAGTTGGTTTTTGGTCAGGAACGAAATATTTCTCAGCTAAGGATTTTTGGTTGTATCGTATATGTTCCAACCACAACACACAAAGATGGAACCTCAAGGAAGTTAGGAATAAATGTTGGGTATGAATCACCATCAATTAAGTATTTAGAGCCATTAACGGGAGATTTATTTATGGCTCGATTTGGTGATTTCATTTTGTTGAATCAACATTCCCAATATTAGGGGAGATGAAAAACAGCTGGTAAATAATATAATTTGGAATGAATTATCATTATTTCATCTTGATCCTCAAACTAAATAATGTGAACTAGAAGTTCAAAGGATTATTTATTTACAAGCATTAGCAAATCAATACCATACGCATTCACTGACCCAAAGAGAGTGACTAAGTCACATATACTAGCTGCTAATGCTCCAGTAAAAATAAGTGTCTCACAAGGACAACCACATGTTGGTAATGAGTCTAATGCATGCCTAAAACATGGTAGACTAATCGGTTCTAAAGATAAAAATCCTCGAAAGAAAAGGGGAGAAAATAATGTAGATGGTCAAGTCAATGTAAAAATAATGCCAGAAAAGGAGTCTCCTAAAGAGACACTAGACATGATGGTTCCAGAAGAACCTTAGGTATCTAAAAACGAAGAGATCTCAACAAATTATATCATGTCTATAAAGGTATGGAACCGAAATAAAATTAACGTCAATGACAATCTTTCATATAATGTAGCGCTGGAAGTAATGGGAAACAATGAGGATCAAGAACCAAAATTTGTTGAGGAATGTAAGCAAAGAAATGATTGGCCAAAATGGAAAGACGCCATTGAGGCAGAATTGACTTCCCTCAATAAACGAGAAGTTTTTGGACCTGTGGTCCATACACCTGAGGGTGTAAAGCCTGTCATATATATATATATATGGGTCTTTGTGCGAAAACGTAATGAGAAAAATGAAATTGTATGATACAAGGCAAGATTAATAGCACAAGGTTTTCGCAAAGACTTGGGATTGATTATGAGGAGACATATTCTCCAATGGTGAATGCAACAACTTTTCGTTACCTTACAGGAAGGGATTGATTTGTGTCTAATAGATGTTGTGACAACTTACCTCTATGGCTCACTTGATACTGATATTTACATGAAACTTCTTGAAGGATTCAAATTGCCAAACTCATGAAATCTAATTCTCGGGAACATCTTTCAATCAAATTAAACAAATTATTATATAGGCTAAAGCAGTCTGAGTGTATGTGGTATAATCGCCTTAGTGACTATTTGTTGAAAGAAGGTTATAAAAACGATTTTGTATGCCCGTGTATTTTTATAAAAAAAGCCAGGATCTGAATATGTTATAATTGTCGTATATGTTGATGACTTGAATATGATTGGAACTCCAGGGTAGCTCCAAAAGGCGGTTGACTACTTGAAAATAGAATTTGAAATGAAAGACCTTAGAAAGACAAAGTTTTGTCTTAGATTACAAATTGAACACCTTAAGGGTGGAATCCTTGTACACTAAGAAACTTACATAAAGAAATTACTAAAAAGATTTTATATGAAAAAATCACATCCATTGAGTACCCCAATGGTTGCAAGGTTGCTTGATGTGGAGAAAGACCCGTTCCGACCTCCCAAAGATGGAGAGGAAATACTTGGTCCAGATTTACCATATTTAAGTGCAATTGGTGCATTAATATTTCTTGCTAGCCATACACGACCAGATATATAATTTTCTTTAAATTTATTGGCAAGATATAGTTTATGCCCAAAAAAGAGGCATTGGAATGGGGTTAAACAAACATTTCGATACCTTTAAGGTACAACAAATATGGTTCATATTTTACTAAACAATCCAAAACAAGTTTGGTTGGTTTTGCAGATGCAAGGTATTTGTCTGATCCTCACACTGGGCGATCTCAAACTGGATATTTATTTACAAGTGGAGGTACTATAATTTCTTGGCCTTCGGTAAAGCAGACAATCACAGCCACATCGTTTAATCATGCAGAAATATTGGCGATACATGAAGCTAGTCGAGAATGTATTTGGTTAAGGGCTGTAATTCAACACATTCACGGATCTTTTGGTATTTCTTTAGGAGATGAGGGACCGACAATCTTACATGAAGATAACGCAACATGCATTGCTCAACTTAAGGAATGATACATCAAAGATGATAGAAAAAAGCACATTTTGCCAAAGTTCTTTACACATAACTCTCAAAAGAATGGAGATATTATTGTTCAACAAATTCGTTCAAGCAAAAATTTGGCAAACTTGTTTACTAATTCACTTCCGACCTCAACATTCAAGAACTTAGTTCATGGGATCAGGATGCGTCGACTCAAGGAGCTTAAGTGATCATCATCAAGAGGAGATAATATGCGCTGCACTCTTTTCCCCTTAACCAAGGTTTTGTCCCACTGGGTTTACCTGAAAAGTTTTTAATGAGGCAACATCAAACATATGAAGTTGATAATCAGGGCAGTGTTTATAAATAATCATATTTAGTTTATCCACTCCTAATATAAACCAACTTGTTCTTCGAGATTATTCCGTCTATAAATAGTCCATGTACTCTATTGTAAAAGACACACCATTAATAATAAACCTTTCTTTCTCTTCCAATATCTCTTCTCATCTTGCTATTTGGCTTGCTCATAACAAAACAAAACTACAACCTTACCTGATAGTAACCCCTATACCAGGGCCGTCTCCGAAAATCACAAATTTTTTTTGGCCCTGTTCGAGATAAAAAATTTGGGCCCTATCCCAAATATTCATGTAATATAAACTCATCAATCATTGGGTGAAATATATAAATACGAAAAGCTAATACTACGATAATTGTTATGAAATAGATAAAACAAATTAACAAAAATAATGTAGCAAAAATGATCAAAGTATCGAACCTACTTGCTAAGCAAACAGTGTGGTTCTCCTAGCGTTTTTTGAAGCAAAGCTCTCGATCAACTCCTTGTCATCCATACTATCTAATATTTCACTTTCAATAGATATTGTCGCTGTCAGGATCTAAGTTTGAATTGATTGTTGTTTTTGTTTCAAGAATGGAAAATGATTAAAACAGAAAATAAATGTAGCGGATTAATGGAAAACTTTTATAACAATCAATCGGTCATTTGTTTTCATCATCATCATGCTTTCAAGTAATTAAACTATTGCATGTAATTCACAAACTCCCCCTTATCCCAATAACGATCGTTTGATAGTAAGAAATGAAGAAGATATGCGAAATTGATCTTTTTAAGAAGACAAGTGTTAACTGTTACATAGAGCGCCTATTTATACTAATTATCTAACCACTGATCGTCTTTCAATGACGTCATGGTTGATAGTGACAGCTAACAATAAGTAACTAACTACAAACACTGCTTAGACTAAACTATCAGTGCATAGCACTGTTACATTGATTAAACTAATACTAAACTAAGCACTTTTGGCTATCCTCTGCTCTTGTGATCTTCTATCAGCGGTTGAGAGTTTCTTCTGTCAAAGGATAGAAAGCAATGTGTTTATTGAAAGCAGTAAATACTCATCAGCGGTTAGAACCTCTGATGGTTGGATCAAAGCTCGGATGGTGTGTTTTAACTATGTATCATTTGTTCCTTTCCAAAGGTTCAATCCTAACAATCTCCCCCTGGAACAGATGATGCCAAAACACCTTATTCTTGATCTTTATTCCTCAGAAAGAATTCTCTTATTTGACCCTTGAATTGTAGTTCAAAGTTAAGAGATTCTAAATCATCAGCATCCTTCTCAAGCTCTAAACTTAGTAGTTCGTGGAAGTCTTCTACTGTAAGCCCATAAGCAGCTTCCATGGATAGTTTAGTGGCTTTACCATTAGACTTCAGCAGAGTCAATTCGTGGGTGTCTTTGTTGACCATCCACTTTAGAATTTTTTGGTCTGAAGGCTTTCTTGAAGGAGCCTTTATTGATGAGGTTAGAAAAGGAGCTATTCTTGTCAGATCTTTTGCTAACTTGGCACTTGTATCATCTGTTGAATAGTCCATCATATTTTGATACCTTCTTTGATGAATACTTCTTCAAACACTTTGTCAACCTTCTCTGACATCTCCCCTTGCCTTTTTCGCTTTAGCAAGGCAAGTGTGGATTGGGCAGATGTTGAGCTGGGCTTTTTAGAAAGTTGGGCTTTGAGAGCGGCATCTTCTTTGGTATAATCAGGTTTAGGAGTCATTGATGGATCCTTTTTCCTTCTGGCTTCCAGCATCTTGTAAGTATCCAACACTCTTAACCCCCGCCATCTCATTACCTGGTTCTTTGACCTATAATGATTTTGAATTAGCTCTTCTTTCATTCTTCTGAGCTTCAGGGTCTTTTCAGGTACATTCTTTTTGTATTTGTTCCAATCTGGGCATGTAGGTTTGTTGTGAGGATCTTTTAGTTGTTTTTCTATTCTTGCAATTTCTTCTTGAAGCTCACTCACAGACCAATCTTTAAAATGTGCCCTAGTTGCAGCATATTTCTTGTATTCCATGATGTGAGAGATGTACTTATCTTTCAAAAATTTGTCATCTGCTTCAGAAATCTGATTTGATAGATTCTTTGAAAATCTTTCCAGTGATTGGACTTTGCTCAGCTGAAAATGGTATTGGTTCTGCACTTCTCTATCACTTTTGCCTTTAGACAACTTCTTAGCAATATCCTTTGCCTGCCTTTCTTTGAGTTCCAGATACTTATCAATATTTGCAGGCTTCGGATAACCTTGAAGAGATGGGAAATGTCTTTTGTCTGGATCTTCTTCAGCGTAGAAAGACTTGATTTCTTTCCTAACTACAGGCAAATCAAGAGGAAACTTTATAGCTGCAGGAACCACTTCTTTTGAAGGAACAGATGTTGTAGTTGGAGAAGCAGAGGTTAGATTTAACATTGCTGCAGATGCAAGAGGCATAGGAGTAGGGATCTTTTCTTCATTCATGACCTTTGTTACCTTCCTTCTCTTAAAACTGATTGATGGTGACGATGGATGGCTTGGAATTCTGGGTGGTGTTGGTAGTATTTGTGTGGAAGTGGGAAAGGTGAGGATGGTAGTGGTTGTGATAACATCTGCTACAACCTCTGCTGTGTTAACAGATGTTGGCACAACAGTTGCTGTAACATCTGTTGGGGTGGATATGGGAGTTGCGTGAGAAGATGTGGTTGATTTTGTGATGACAGAGGTTTTTGTGGTTGGATTGGTAGCAACTTTAGTTTTGAGAGGTGTGGATTCTGGTTGTCTTTCTTTTGTAGAAGATCCCCTCCTTGTTGAGGTACCAGTCTCTCCCTTTTCTAACTGCTGATCAATCTTTTTCTCAACCAGCACCTTGCCTTCATCAAACACAATCTTCTTGGAGACATCTTTGCTCTTGCCAGGATATCTTCAGTTAAGTCTGGTTTCTTTGAGCCATCTGGCTTAGGTATATTCATTGCAGGCCTTGCCTTTGTATCATCCATCTTCAACTGTTCTTTTCCCAAAGGTTTCTCCCCATTTTAGGCTTCATCTAGACTCACAAAAATGATAGTAGGAGGAGATTTACCAGTGGTGGTGAGCAAGTGAGCTTTGATTGCCTTGATATCTGCAGCAGTATCATTGTATCTTGCATCAACCAGATTCATGAGTTCCATTATCTGATGTTTATGTTTTTGCTCCAGGAAATGTTTTTCTTGTTGAAAGATTGGATTTATTGCAGATTTGAGCTCAGCAGTGGTCGGAACAGGGGGTTGACTCTGAATAGTGATCAACTGTTTCAAAAGATCTTTAATTTCGTCAACAGTGGTTTCAACATTGGCAAATCTTTCCGTCATTGCTGGTATTTTAGCTCATCACCTAACTTAATAGGATCATCTGAACTCCTACCAGATGTGGTAGTTTTATCTAAGATATCATGAGCATGTGTTTTACCACTTGCTTCAATCTTAGATGCCCTCTTTTCTTGGTTCTGGGGACTTCCCACTGGAACAGATGTTAGTAGCCTCAGCAGTGGTTGCCTTCAACAAGGACTTAGCTATGTAACCACTATCCAATTGAGAACTTGGGAATTCAGCAATTGTAGTGGCTGCCTTTGTTGAACTATCACCAAGGGTTACATGTAACCAAGGGATGTAGCCTCTTCATTTGCTGATGGGCTAGCAATTAGAAAGAAGTCAGACCCAGCGTCTTGTTGAAGTATATTCTCATTGATGAGTTGGTAAGAAGTGCTGGATAATGTCTGCTCAAAATCTATTGCATTCAGCAAGGGGGTGGAAGTGATGTCATTGGTGAGAGTGGCTGTGTAGAAAGCGACATTGCCCTGGGAGAGGGGCTGTGGAAGATAGAACCAAGTGGTCCTAGAGCTTCATAATTCGGTGTCCCTGTGCCTACAACCTGATCCTTTTGTGAGGATGCAGGAGGAGTTTCATAGCCTGGTTGAGATCTTTGAACCATCTGCTGTGAAGAAGTAGCAGCAGTGGTTTATGACTTTGGTGCTGTCACAGGGTTAACCTCTGGGATCTCATCTTCCAGAGGACCCTTTTTGGGTTTGCTGGGTTTTCGGGATGCTCTGGATGGTTTCTTTTTGGAGATTTTAGGTGTGGGTTTCAGGGCAGCGGTTGTGATGCCCTGATCACCTAGAGCAGTAGGCTCAGCAGCCGAAGGTTGAGCTTGAACATTTTGTTCTGGTAAAATAGGCTCAACCTTCTCTGCTTCTGTTTTGGAAACGTTGTCTTGATTTGTTATTCGTGTAAAAGTTTCATGATTGAGGCGGCCAGGGTTGGTTACGGTGCCCTGTTTACTTGCATCTGATTTAATCTGGTCTTGCAAGTAAACACTCAAGAATCGAGGATGTATCAAGAAAGCTTTTCTTTTTTCAATATTTATAAAATTAGTAATGAGATCATTGAATAATACCTGGGAAAGATTAAAATCAGAGTCAGTTAAGATTGCAATTCCCAGATAGTGCATGTTTAAAGGGATCTCATTAAAAGCAGTAGTTTTTGCAGAGACACGGGTAAGCAATGTGTGAAAAAAGAATTTCATCTCAGCAGGAAAATTTGGTTTGAAGATTGTCATACCTTTCAACTGCCCGGTGTAACCTCTTTCAACAAACTCATGCTGCATCTCCCTTAAAGGAAATGATACCGGATGTTGCATATCATTTAACATGAAAAACTTGGGAGATAGATTGTGGGCTTATTTGCATTCGTGTGCCACCAACTTTGGAAGTGATGGAATAGGGCACACCATCAGCGGATGAGTTTACTTTAGCATTTGCCCAAAATTCTCTTAAAGAGTCGATGTAAACTGGGGCTTTGACTTCCAACATGTGCTTTAATTTTGATTCTTTCAGAATCTGGATCATTGAATGATAGCGAGTGTTTGCGTCGATTTCTTCGAGAATAGCAGTGTAGTTATGTGGTGTTTGATGATTAGGATAAATGGGGGTTGTTCTTGTGTCAATTTCTTCTTCGATTTGGTTTTAGGAGCCATGATTTTGGAAGATTTTTTAGAGAAGGGCTTTAAAAATTTTTTGAAATCGCACAAGAAAAGTGAAACCTCTGTTTAGGGATAGAACAGGGTTTTATAGGGTTTTTCAAAAAGTGCACTTGACGTGGCGTCTCATGCAAAATCTGTCGAATAACATCTGTCCACGTGTAACCTCTGTTTAACAATGGAACACAGTTGTTTGGCTAACCACTGTTAGAGCAAAACTACCAGTGGTTATGACCAATTTAAACACTATCAGAGGTTTGCATCAGTGGATAGATTTTTCTAAACGACAGTGTTTTTGTGCTATCAGAGCTTTGGACAGACTTTAAGGATTTATTGAAAAATTCAATTTTAACTATTTTTAAGGATGAATTTCTGACTTTCTAAAAACATTTTATTGCTATTTACCCATGGATCACAAGAAAATTTGTTTTTAATCCATGTTTAGCATTCCAAGTCTAGAAATCAAACTGTCAAATGTGGAAGCATCAAGTGCTTTTGTCAACACATCAGCTAGTTGATCCTTGGTATGGACATGTTGTAAAGAAATCGGACCTTTTTCATAGCAATCCCTCACAAAGTGATGTCTGATGTCAATGTGCTTGGTGGTGGAATGTGAAACTAGATTTTTGATGATGTTTTCTGCTGCTTGACTATCAATTTTGAGAGGAGTCCTCAAGGCAGTCACACCAAAATCCATGAGTTGATTTTGAAGCCAAAAAATTTGAGCAGTGCAACTTGCAGCAGCGATATATTCTGCTTCAGCAGTGGGTGTGGATACTGCAACTTGCCTTTTGCTTTGCCAAGACACTAAGCAATCTCCTAGGAATTGGGCTCCTCCAGATGTGGACTTCCTTGTTGTTTTACATCCAGCAAAGTCACTATCATAATATCCTGCAAGCTCAATGTTACCATTAGCTGGATACCAGATACCAAGTGTGGGAGCACCTTTTATGTATCTGAATATCCTTTTTACAGCAATAAGGTTTGATTTTCATGGCAATGACTGTGATCTGGCACAAACACAAGTAGCAAACAGAATGTCTGGTCTTGAGGCAGTTACGTACAGTAAAGACCCAATCATGCTTCTGTATAAAGTTTGATCAACAAGGTCATCTTTGCCATCTACAGTGACTAGCTTGGATGTTGCCATGGGTGTGCTGCAAGGTTTACAATCATTCATATCAAATTTCTTAAGTAGTTCTTTCACATACTTATTTTGATGAATGAAAGTGCCTTTTTGCATTTGTTTGACTTGTAAACCAAGAAAACATTGCAACTCACCCATTGTGCTCATCTCAAACTCTGCTGCCATGAGTTTTCTAAACTCTTCACACATGGCAGTGCATGTGGATCCAAAAATGATGTCATCCACATAAATTTGGACAAGCATCAAATCTTTTCCTTTCCATTTTAAAAATAGGGTTTTGTCAATCCTACCTCTGGTGAAACCAATGGATAAGAGAAAAGTGGATAGAGTTTCATACCAGGCTCTTGGTGCTTGTTTTAGACCACACAGTGCTTTGTTTAACCTGTAAACATGATCAGGATGAAAGTGATCCTCAATTCCAGGAGGTTGACAAACATATACTTCTTCCTTGATCTTTCCATACAGGAATGCACTTTTGATGTCCATTTGATACACCTTGATATTGTGGATAGCAGCAAAAGCTAAGAACAGGCGAATGGCTTCTAACCTTGCTACTGGAGCAAAAGTTTTATTGTAATCAATCCCTTCTTCCTGTCTATAGCCTTGAACCACGAGCCTTGCTTTGTTCTTGACAACAATACCCCTTTCATCAGTTTTGTTCTTGAAGACCCACTTTGTGCCGATGGGACTCACATCTTTTGGCAGTGGTACAAGTTCCCATACTTGTTGTCTCTTGAACTGTAGGAGCTCTTCTTGCATGGCCTCTACCCAGCTGTTGTCTTTCAGTGCCTCTTGGTACTTGACAGGCTGTGTGAGTGATAGAAAACCAACAAAAAGACAAATGTTTTGGGCTTGGTTTCTTGTGAGCACACCCGCATTGATGTTGCCAATAACTTGATCCAATGGATGGCTTTTGAGAAAGATCAAATCACCTTGATATGGGACAATGGCATTTTGAGGTGAAGCTTGCAAATGTGTATCATCTGAGCTAACCTCTGCTGGTGAAATTGATGGTCCAGCCTCTGATTGGAATGGTGGTGGAGGGATTGGTGGAATGGTAGTGAAAGTGGTTGACTTTTGTCCATTTGTTGTGGACTTTTATCAACAGATGTTTGGTTTGAAGAGCTGACAGAGGTTTGAGTACTAACCACTGTTGGAATGGCAGAGTTTTCACCAATGATACTAACATCTGCTCCTCTGCCTGTAGGATTGACTTTGAAATTTAGAAGAATGCAATCATATCCTTGCTCTTGAAATGATGATTGTGGGATACCTGCAGGGTTAGTCTTGACAAACACATCTTCAAATGTAAATTTAGATAAATCAAACAATTCAGCAGGTCCATTTGCTGGGATTTTCGAAGATGAGAGTTCATTGAACTTCACATTTAGAGTTTCCTCAACACACATGGTCCTAGAGTTAAAAATTCTGTAGGCTTTGGCAATGGTTGAGTATCCCAGAAAATAACCACAATCAACTTTGGCTGCAAACTTGGATATTGAATCCTTGATGTTTAAAATGAAGCATGGACAACCAAAGACTTTGAAATAAGAGATCAGAGGTTTGATTTTGTAAAGCAATTCATAGGCAGTCTTTTGATGCCTAGGGTTTATCAAAACTCTGTTCTGGACATAGCAGGCAGTGTTTACAGCCTCTGCCCAAAAGGACAAGGGTAAACCTGAGTCTGCAAGCATGGTCCTTGCTGATTCAATTAAAGTTATGTTTTTCCTTTCAACAACCCCATTTTGTTCTGGAGTTCTAGGGATGCTGTATTGTCTAACTATCCCTTTTGACTCACAGAAGGCATCCAACTCTTTGTTCCTAAACTCTGTCCCATTATCACTCCTAAAGATTTTTACAGGAAGATCAAATTGATTTTCAACTTGTTTGACAAAGTTTTGCAAAATGTTTGTTGTTTCATCCTTAGAGTGTATAAAGAAAGTCCATGTGAACCTGGAAAAATCATCAACTACCACCAGACAATATCTTTTGTGTTTTAAGCTCATGATTTTACAGGTCCAAACAAGTCCATATGAAGCAACTGTAGACACTGACTTGTTTTTGACTCCTTAATTGACTTGTAAGAGCTTTTATGTTGTTTACCTTTTAAACAGGAAACACAAGGCTCTTCACAAGTAAATTGTTTTTGGAGCAAACCTCTAACTAGACTTTGTTTTGAGAGAGTGGAGATGGTTTTTAGATTTGTGTATCCTAGCCTTTTATGCCATAGCTCTGTCTCTTTGCTTGAGGCAACTGAGAACAAGCATGCATTTGACATAAGATTATCCTTTACCATATCAACCACATACACATTTCCTACTCTATGAGAAGTCAACTGTGCTTTGCACTCTGCAATGATCTGATCAATCTTTTTGACAACCTCTGGCCCTACTATTTGGCAAGTTTTCTTTGTGAAAAAGGAACCATAACCCTTATCACTCATCTGTGAGACACTTAAGAGGTTGAATTTTAGATTGTCATTGAGATTCACATTTTCAAACTTGAGTTTCCTGCTGAGACACATCCTGACCCTAACACCTTCCCTTTTGAATTATTTCCAAAAGATATATCACCCCTTCCATGAGCTTTAAAATCTCTGAGCAGGGCTTTACATCCTGTCATGTGCCTGGAGCCTCCACTATCTACATACCAAAGACTGTCAAGACAAGTAGAAGCTCCCTGCACATGTTTTGAAATAATTAGTTCAGGTGGGTCTCCAAAGCCAAAATGGCTTTGGATGGGGTATCAGATGTTCCAGACTCAAGTTCAGATTGATAAGCAATGGTTAGATCAGGCTTTTGTAACCACTGCTGTGAGCTACCTCCTATCAACTGTTGGTAACCATGACGATGCCTATTTACCCTTGGCTTAGAAGGCTTTTTGTAAGTCTCATAAGTCATAGGCACCTTTTGGTAATTAGGCTGGCTTTTACCTCTTGGAAACTAGTTTGATGGAGGTGCATCTGTTACTTGAATTTCTCTGCGAACAGAGGTTTGATTTAAAGCTTTGGTGACAGATGTTTCACATAATTTAAATTTTTGTTTGGCAGAATTTGAATTTTCTCTCTCTAGAGCCTTTTCTCTAATCACATTTACCTTTTGAAGATAGGTTTTGAGATAGACACACTCTTGAGTTGGATGATTTGTTTTGTTGCAGATGGTGCATCTAGGAGATTTAGGTATAACACAGGTTTTGTTTATATCATTAGCTTTCAAAAGGAAACAGTCTGCTGTATCATGATTCTCTTTTCACAAAATTCACAAAACAAGTGTTTAGCATTTTCTTTCCTTTTCCTATCAGACTTTTTGAGAGCAGATGGTGTAACCTCTGCTGGCAAGTCTTTGATAGGGATCACCAATGCTTTTGGTGCTTTTATACCATCAAGAGTTGAAAAGTCCATTGGCTTGAAGTTTTTCCAAAATATCACATTCATCTGACCAGGTTGGTTTAAACTGATATTTTTCAATTTCTTTTTCTTTTGGTGAAACCTCTGGTTTTTCAAGAACAATTTTGTTTCCGTCTTTATCAGTGATTTTAATTTCTTCACCAGCCAAGTTTGTTAGGACTATTTCAACCAACTCAGAGTCAATTTTTGCAGCATTTTCACAAGTATGGTCATATTCCCTAAAGCCTATACCAAACTTTATGTTGCTCTTGACTTGAGCATCAAGCATAAGCTCATAACCTTTGCAAGACTCTACCCATTTTTCACAAGTGACCTGGGTAGATTCTAGCTCCTGTTTGCAAACTTGGTATTTTTCTACCATAGTTTGGAGCTGATCTTTGGTTATGCTTGATTCATGTCTTAGGCTACTCATTTCAGAATCTTTTTCACTTAACTTTGATTTCAACTCTTTAACAAGTTTTTCAAAATTAAGTTCATCTTCTAAAATTTTGTTTCTCAGGTTTTCATTCACCTGTTTTATGTTTGCAAAAGCAATAATGCATTTTTCAGAACATAGATCTTTAAGGATCTGAGGTGATACCTTCGAAGCAGCCATAAGAGCACAATCACACTCTTCTTCACAACACCTTTGTGTCCCATGGGTCAGATAGATTGTCTTTTTCAACATCAACAGCATTAATTTCAACCACAGGTGTAACTTCTGGTGTAACCACTGCTTCACAACATTCAACCACATCAGATTTTGGCTCCTGTTCCACAGACTCATCACCTTCAACTATGGCCTCAAGAGCCATTAAACCCAAGTTTTCATTTTCAAAATCATTTTTAGCTATGAGAGCAAAGTTTTCATCAATTAAATCCCCAGACAAACTACTCCAGTCAACAAAACCTTGGGTAAAGAAGCTTTGTTGTGTAACCTCTGCTGGTGTAGCGGTGGTTTGAGTAGTTTGAGTGACATGTGGAGCTTGTTGCACATGCACTTGAGGTGGTGCTTGAACATATTGAATCTGTGGAGCAGAGGTTTGGACATAATGAATAGGGACAGTTGTTACATGATTTGCAAACTGAGCAGTGTTTTGCATTTGTTGTGCAGGGGCAAACTGGGAATATTGGACAATGCTTTGAGGATTGGGGCCAGGGTGTGTAATAATTGGTCATGCAGTTTGAGTTCTGCATTCCCTGGAAAAATGTCCCATCCTATTGCACTTGAAACATTTTATCTTTGATTTATCTAACCCAACTTTTAACCCCCCATGCAAACCTGGAAACCTCCTACCAGTTCTTTTGTAAAACTTACTAGCTCTGACACTCAAAAGTGCCAACTGGTGTAGGATGTCCATTTCTTCCAAATCTGTGGGTTCAAAGTGTTGTAAGTCATTCATCTCAAAACTCAGATTGTCAGAGGTTTGGCTTTCATAATTTGCAGCAAAAGCAAAATTGGGTGTACAGGAATCAGAGTTGAAATTGTTTCCAGAAGTTATGTCAATGTAATGATCAAAACTCTGATCCTTTCCACTGCCAGACCCCTCCTCATGACTATAGAGAGCAGTGTTTCCCAGAGTATAGTCATCGGTCATTTTCCCTGACTCTTGTAACTTCTTTTTCTGGTTCAACTCCCTCTCATATGTGAGAAGTCGACCATGAAGTTGTGTCAAGGTCATTTCCTTGTAACCAACAGCTGTTCGAGTGACATAAGCTACAGTCTCCCATTTCTCAGGTAAAGATCTCAAGAAACGACTATTGACAGTTGAATTTGGAAATTCCACATTTACCAATTTGAGCTCACTGATGAAACATCTATATCATTCGAACTGTTAGGTTAATGACTCACCCTTAACGTGGCTGTTGATTTAAAACTTCTCTATTATTCTCGATCACCTATTCAGTACCACCGAATTGCTCTTTAAGAGCATCCCATAACTCTTTAGCACTATTACAATGAAGTAATCCCGCATAAATCTCATTGGGCAAAGCTGAAGCAACCATGCTAAAAGCCTTAGCATCCAATTCGATTTTGAGGAAAGCCTATTCAGAGTAATTTTCGAGTTTTTAGGGACTTGAGTGTGGGGATCCTCTGTACTTGGAACCATGGGGACATGTGGTCCAAATACAACGGATCTCCAACATCCGGTGTTCTGTTGGGCGAGAATATGACCCATCCTACGTTGCCAAATAAAATACTCATTTCGTTTCAACATAGGTGGTTTGAACATGGATCCAATATTGGATTCCGGTGTGTTTTGTGCCATTTCTCTTGTTTACAACAGATTTGTATTTTAAAAACTTTTGTAGTAATAAAACTCTGTATTCAAGCGAAACTTATCAAACGAAATTAGCAACAAAGAGCCGATCTGTTCAAATCAATTTGACTTTTAAATCAAAATCGATTGACCAATCTCTGATACCAATTGTCAGGATCTAAGTTTGAATTGATTGCTGTTTTTGTTTCAAGAATGGAAAATGATTGAAAACAGAAAAAAAATGCAGCGGATTAATGGAAAACTTTTACAACAATCAATCGGTTGTTTGTTTTCATCATCATCATTCTTTCAAGTAATTAAACTATTGCATGTGATTCACAAACTCCCCCGTACCCAATAACGATCGTTTGATAGTAAGAAATGAAGAAGATATGCGAAATTGATCTTTTTAAGAAGACAAGTGTTAACTGTTATATAGAGCGCCTATTTATACTAATTATCTAACCACTGATCGTCTTTTAATAACGTCATGGTTGATAGTGACAGCTAACAATAAGTAACTAACTACAAACACTGCTTAGACTAAACTATCAGTGCATAGCACTGTTACATTGATTAAACTAATACTAAACTAAGCACTTTTGGCTATCCTCTACTCTTGTGATCTTCTATCAGCGGTTGAGAGTTTCTTCTGTCAGAGGATAGAAAGCAATGTGTTTACTGAAAGCAGTAAATACTCATTAGCGGTTAGAACCTCTGATGGTTGGATCAAAGCTCGGATGGTGTGTTTTGACTATGTATCATCTGTTCCTTTCCAAAGGTTCAATCCCAATAGTCGCCAACCCGTTTAGCCTTTCTTGTGACATTGTAGAACGTAAATAGGTCTTCAATAACTTCAACTTTGAGAAACTTCTTTCTTCTGATGCCACGGTTACCGGAATTGTCAACAACACTTTATATGCATTTATAGCATAATGATAAGTAGTACTACGTTGGAAGATATAGCCTAAAACGTCAAAAGGGTTGTTAATGTGTCTCGGTAAAAATGTAATAATCAACTTCATTCCGTAAACAATTCTTTAGCATCAATATCAGACTCTCCTTCATACTTCAATGCATCTTCAAGGCGATAACAATACTCCTTAAGCTCGGCTTCATCAAGAGTCTTCAATTTCTTAGGAAACAAAAATCCAAATATTTATTCGAATTTTTGGTATTGTTCAAATCTTGTTTCAAGTGAAAAAATAGCTTGATCAACAATACATAAGAAATAATTTACTCTAAAATCCTCCTCGAGTGAAAATGTTACTTCTTCTACACTTGACGATTCATCAAATTGTTTTTTCTTAAATATCTCACATTTTAGACGGAATTCCACGTTAACACCTATTTCATTTGCAATTTCTCTAGCTTCATCAAGCGCCTTAGAGAACCCCACTTCTCTATAATTCTTCAAGAATTGAATTAATTTGCCCACTTCATCAATAGCAACATCAAGAACAACATCTTTTGATTGCAACCGTTTGCTCACCACATTCACCTTTGATAATAATTCAAACCAAATAACAATTTGTGCCAAAAATTCAAAATCACCAAGTTCATACTCTTCCAATGATCTAGCTTCACTTATGATTTTAGCATCTCTATCCTTCACCCTAACTTCTCGCAAAGCTTTTCTTACATCTCCAAGTTGAGTTCTTATAGGCTTAATACTATCTATACAACTTTCCCAACGAGTTGTAGACAATGATTTAAGAGTTAATCCTTTAACATTGTCTTTCAAAATTTGCCACCTTTTAACAGAATGGTCAAAGATAGTATATAACCATTGTATTGTTTTAAAAAACTCTTTAGACTTAGTAATTGTGTTAGCCATGTCACACAATGCTAGATTTAGACTATGACAACCACAAGCACTATAGAAAGCTCTAGGATTTTTTTTTCTAAAAACCTAGTTTGAACTCCTTTGTTTTTTCCTCTCATATTTGCCCCATTAGCGTAGCCTTGACCACGCATATCACCAATATCAAGACCAAGTAACTCTAATTCCTTACATGTTACGTCAAAAAGTCCTAAGCCCGTGGTATCATCAACAACCAGAAAACCTAAAAACGATTCCTCAACGGTCACAGAAGTAGAACTAAAATTCACATACCTCACAATTATGGACATTTTATCTTGATGACTTGTATTAGGCGTGCAATCGAGGATGATGGAGTAATACTTTGCTTCCTTAACCTTCTTAATGATTTCGGTTCTAACTTTATCCCCTAATAATTGTATCAACTCGTTTTGAATATTGTGACTAAGAAAGTGTACATGGCACTCCTCATTCAAAACACGGCGCACGTGTTCTTTCATAATGGGGTTGAATTCTTCCAACATCTCAACCAAACCCAAAAAGTTTCCATTGCCTTTTTATACAACTTCTCATTTGACCCACGAAACGCAGAGCCATATCTTGTAAGAAACTTCACAAGCGCAACAATCCGTAAAATGACTTGTTTCCAATAATCCTTTTCTTATTTAAATTGCTCATACGCCCCTTTGTCAATTGTTTCTTTGCATTTCAACCTTTGGCGCAATTCATACCATGCATTCATATTCTTGAAATGTTCTAAACCAACTTCATGTTCTTTTAGTCTACTACTAGCATGTCTCCAATCCTTATAACCTTCATCATCCAACCCACCTTTCGGATGCCCCTTTCTAAAAACTTTACAACAAAAACAATAGAGTTTGTCAAGTTTTTTTCGAATAAACTAGCATTCTCTATCACACGTCGCCCTATTTGATAGAATTCTAGTGTACATGGAATTAGAAAAATGTCTTCCGAATTTATCCACGGGCCCTTAACAACATCCCTATCTCTATTTGGACCTTTCATAACCAACTCTTTAATCATGTCATTACTAAGCCCACCCCAACTTCTAGGATAAAAAATATCAATATCCGGAACCGGATTAACATCATCTTCACACATAGTAGGTTCTTCGTCTACGGTAGCATTAACATTATCTTTACCTACGTTCTCATTGTCTTCTCCCGCGTTCATATTCTCTTCCCCCACATTAGCTTCTTCATCTAAGTTCACATTATCTTCACCCGCATTAGCGTCACCCAAGTTAGAACTAGAATTTTGAATTTCTTTTGAAAAAAACTTGTTTATTCGCTTTTGTTTAACTTCGTCCGCCTTTCTTTTCTCTTCCTCTAGCTTCCTTTTCTTACGTTTTTCATGGCCGGATAGGTGTTTGTATTTAGGAACCGGAGACATAATTTTTAAATATTAACAAAAAACATTCATTCAATCACAAAATCACAGAATCAAATATGAAATCAATAAGAATCAGAATCACATACCTGCAGGCTGCAAGACAGTTTACTAGTCTGCTGCGATTTTGATTAAATTCAGTTCTGCTGCGTGGCTGCGATATGATTTCCGAGATACATATTATTTAACAACAAAGTATCAAACCAAGTTGTATTATTTATATGTATACCGAGACGCAGACGCAACATATGATGTTCCGAAATCGAATCACATACCTGCAAGGCTGCAACAGTGAGTAGTTTATGTCGATGTTCCTGAATGCTGCAGGCTGTTGTGTCGCTGCGATGATGATGAGACGATCTGCAGATTTTGCACGACTGCACCTGCTGCGGATTGATGATCGTTCGTTTCACAATTCCCTCCTGGCTCCTGCTGAATGAATAACCCTTCCAGACTTGCGCTCCTGCCTCCTGCGACGTTTTGTTTACAAGTTCCCACAAGCAAGCCCTTTTTTGGGTTAGTTATTTGAGTTTTTGGACTTTTAACAGGCCCATTTTTATAAAGTTTGGGTTTTTAACCAGGCCCTTAACAACTTAACTCCAGATTAAACATATATATAATTTTTTTTAAAATTTCGGACTATATAAGGATTTGGCCCCTGTTCGCAGGCCCATCCTACACCCCCTTATACTTAACTCTTAAGACAATGTTTTTCTTATAAATATATATCATCATACTAAGTTTCTAACCATTAAATAAATTATTAAGACAATGTTTTTCTTATAAATATATAACATCATACTAAGTTTCTAACCATTAAATATATTATTATCCTAAATATGATTTGTGTAAAGGCTGATTTATAAACCGTTTACCAATGCTAAAAACTATAACAATAATAGTACTTTCATATTCATTTTTTAGTCAGATATTATTGTTATACTTTTAGGATCACTAGATATAATTCATTGGAATAATAATCACACAACGATAAATTCACATAATAAATTAATCAAAGTGCAGCGAATCCCTTCTTTACTTCCACACAAAATTATTCTCAAAAAAATTCTCAAAACTCTCTTGAAAACTGCTTCCACTTTCGACTAACTCAGATTCGATTGTAAGTTTCCACCGTTTTATTGCTCACAAATTGCATTATTATCCGATTTATTTCCGGTTTTCGTGTCTGAATCTCGTTAATATCTATCAACAATCACACTGTAGAAGCTGTTTCGATGTATGTATAGGTTAATTTCAGTTACTTTCGAGGTTTTACGGTAGAAAACACTGAATTTGAATATCTAGGGTTTATTGTTTTTCGACCTGGTGATTTGAGATTGCTAGATTGATTGTTTATTGAGCGGTAGATATGGAGTTTCGTGTGATTTAGAAACTCCTGTGATTTGTTATAGCTGAAACTGTGTGATTTTGTGTATAGATTGTTATTATGTCTGTGTTGATGTTTTTTTTTTTTTTTGAAATTATGTAAACCTAGGTTGAATAGCTTGGATTTGTGAATTTGAGTGATTAAGTTAGTGTAATAAAGCTACTGATGGACTGGAAGTTTGTCGGTTTGTGGTTTAGATTGTGCGTTAGGTTTTTTATAACGCGGCTTGTGAGAAAACTCGGTAATATATGATTATACTCTGCATAGCTCAGGAGTAAGTCGGATCGTGTGCTATTTATGTGTAGTGTGTGTAGAAACTAGAGAGATGAATAGTTTTTCGTGCAGTTTAGCTGTGTAGAAGGATGATGAGATGATCAATGTTTGTGGTTTAGATTGTGCGTTAGGTTTTTATAACGGGATTTGTGAGAAAACTCAGTAATACATGATGATTATACTCTGCATAGCTCAGGAGTAAGTCGGCTCGTGTTCTATGTATGTGTAGTGTGTGTGAAAACTAGAAAGGTGAATAGTGTTTCGTGCGGTTTAGCTGTATAGAAGGATGATGAGATGATCAATGTGTGTTTTTTTGTAATGAGGTTAGGTGATTATCTTTCTTAAATTTTTAAGCTTGAGCTATATGGAATTGTGATGCCTGTGTGTTGATGATGCAAGTTTTATAGTTATCTCTAGTTACAATCATATTTAGCTCCATGCAGTTAATGCGGTAAAATATCGGTCAAGGACCCTTTTTTGAGATATAGGTTATCTCGGTGAGATGTCGGTGGGATATCGGTAATTTTAATATAATGCAAAATTTATAAATATAGCAATTTAACACTAATAATTCAGTGATATATTGGTGATATTGGTCAAATATCAGTGATATATCGGTTTTATCAGTCAAATATCGGTGATATATCGGTCAATATCGCCGATAATATCGATATCGATATTCTGACTGATATTTGAAACCGATATTTTACTAGGGGACCGATATAACCGATATATCACCGATATTAACTGCATAGATTTAGCTTCATTTTATTCTCCCTGCTCCTATACCGATGACTTTTAGTTATTTTGGATAACTTTCAAGTCGTTTGAGTGTCTGTGCAGGCTAATATAGACATATAGTCTTAGTTGTTTTCGAGGTGTTACGGTAGAAATCACTGAATCTCAATATCTAGGGTTTATTATTTTGCGAGCTGGTGATTTGAGATTGATTTGGATTATTGGATATGAAGTTTCTTGTGATTTAGAAACATCTGATTTAAGCAATTTGGAATGTTAACGGTTAATTTTATGTGATTTTGTCATAGCTGAAACTGTGTGTTTTTTTTGTAAATAGATTGTAAATATGTTTCTGTTCATGTTTTTTGATGAAATTATAAAAACCTAGGTTGAATAGCTTGGATTTGTGAATTTGACTGGTTAAATTAGTGTGATAAAGATATTGGCGGACTGAAACTTCGTCGGTTTGTGTTTTAGATTGTGCATTAGGTTTTTATAATGTGACATGTGAGAAAACTTAGTAATCTACTCTTCATAGCTCAGCGGTAAGTTGGTTCGTGTGCTATGTACGTGTAGTAGGTTAAGAAAGCTTAATATTGTTTCGTGCAGTTTAGAGGTATAGAAGGATGATCAATGTGTGTTTTTTGTAATGAGGTTAGGTGATTATCTTTCTTGACTTTTTAAGCTTGAGCTATATGTACTTGTGATGCCTGTAACCCATGACCTAGTGGTCCAATGGTATGGTGTTTGGCTGTTTGCCCCCTACAAAAGTGGTGTGGGTTCAAATTCTTGCAAATGCAAATTTAGGTGGTATTTAGGTGTAAAAAATGCTGCTAAAAGAAGAAAAGAAAATTTGTGATGCGTGTATGTTGATGATGCAAGTTATAATAATAGCTTTCTCAAGTTATAATAATATTTAGCATCCTTTTTTTTGAAAACGGTTGTTTTTATCTTTAACCTGCCTTTACAGTCATACACTGCAGTTTTTTTAATGTTTTTTTAGTTATTTTGAATTTACTTTTAAGTCGTGTGAGAGCATCTGTGCAGGCCTAATTATGACAATGAACACAATTGTTTTGGGGAAAAATTTGATTTTCCGAAGTTATAAAGGATGGTGAGCAAAATATTTAGTATTTGTTCGATATTTTCTTAGGGGTATGTGAGAGTATAGGGCTCAATACATTGATACTAAATGGGTTTTTATCCATGGTGGCATGGTGTACAATTTATCATAAGAACAGCATTATTTCATCTAACTAATGAGAAATCGTCATGCATTTTGTATCACAGATTTATCGCATTAAGTTGTTTATGTGTATTGTTGTGAAGCCATGATAAAGGAAAATGATGGTTCTGTCCCCGTTACACACACGGGACGAGCCCGGCGCCGTAGAGGTTCAAATGAGGTAAACCCATTACTGAAATATCTCTTGCGATCATTATAAAATATATTACAAATATTCAGTTATGTTTTTCTTCCGAGTATTAGGTTCCAGCTGATGTGGACCAATCAAATGGAACAAAGTTGCTGGCAAATGATCAAAATAAGTATAAATCAATGTTGGTGCGTGCATATTCAACTATCTGGATGATCGGTGGTTTTATATTTGTCGTCTACATGGGCATCTTTATATATGGGCCATGATCGTCATAATACAAATCTTCATGGCGAAAGAGCTTTTTAATCTGTTAAGAAAAGCACATGAAGACAAACAGCTCCCTGGTTTCAGGCTATTAAATTGGTAAGATTAATAATTTAGGGTGCAAACGAGCCGAGCTACTCGCGAGCTACTCGAGCTCGGCTCGAAAAAAAGCTCGAACGAGCCGAGCTTAAACGAGCTCGAGCCCGAGCCTAAAAACAAGCTCGTTTAGTAAACGAGCCCGAGCCCGAGCTTCGCTTATCGAGCTCGAGCCGGCTCGCGAGCCCTTAACGAGCTTTTTGTTTATATATTTTTATTAATATATTAAACATATATTTAAATAATAATATTTTCCAGTTATATAAATACAAAAAATAATTAAATTCTATATATAATAATATTTATAATTAATATAAATTAATTAATAAATACTAAAAGAGTCGAGCCGAGCTCGAGCTTGAAAAAATACATTCGAGCCGAGCTCGAGCTTTAGAAATAAAGCTCAAATCGAGCCGAGCTCGAGCTTTCATATGTTAACCGAGCTCGAGCTCGAGCCTGGTAGAGCTCGGGCTCGGCTCGGCTCGTTTGCATTAATATGCTGCCTATTAGATATGTTTATATGCTGGTATTCATCTTAATAACTAAGTTTTAATCAATGTGCAGGCATATCTTCTTCACGGCGATGCTGTTTGTATATGGTCGGATTCTTAGTCAACGGCTAGTCAACACGGTTACAACAGACAAGTTTTGGTATAAACTTGTAGGAAACCTAATCAAATATCATATGGTTACCTGTTATTTCTTGTATATAACAGGTTTGTCATTTCTGCAATTGTAATCTCTCTGTATTGATGTTTTAGCACTTTTTTTTAAAGTTTTGATTGAATTTTAAACCTTGTTTTACATTGCTTCAGGCTTCGTGTGGTTCATTCTCTCTTTGAAAAAGAAGCTGTACAAGTATCAGTTCGGCCAGTATGCGTGGACACATATGATCCTTATTGTGGTTTTCACTCAGTCATCCTTCACAGTTGCCAACATTTTCGAAGGAATTTTCTGGTATTAATCATGGGCCCTTGCATTTTATGAAATACAGTCATGTATACTTTATAATTCTATTAGTTTTTAACTTTTTATAATATTTTTAACCAATTACTGGCTCATAAGGCTCTATTTAAGTATTTTTTAAAATATACTAGAGGTGTGCAGACGGCAATATTAACCCATATACTAGAGGTGTGCCCTAATTTTAGAGTTATCTTATTAATTTCGTGAAAATAACGTTAAAAGAGGGGGATGGTTAATCATGCATCATGTGGTGGCGTTGATAGCCGGAAGACAAAGGGGTACATTCACTAATCGGCCTTTGTCCCGATTGTTGAATGTTATGTGCCTTGGCTTGATGCAAAACTACTATCGAGCCGGGGGTCTCACTGGAAGCAACCTCTCTATTCGTTACGCGTTTTTTACTTTGTTACACACGTTGCGTTCGTGACATTAACGTAAAGTCGTAAAAGTAATTTAGACAGTGGTGTAAAGTCGTAAAAGTAATTTAGACATTAACGTAGTTAGGCATAGAAAAAAAATATAATAATGTGTCCGCGTTGTGGTGTAAAGTCGTAAAAGCAATTTAAACAAAAGGAGGTGTCAAGTTATTAAGTAGAAGAGGTTGGAGGGTCAAAGTTGTCAATACCAAAAAGTTAGAAACGAATGTGTAACTTACTTTAAGAGGGTTAATAGTGTTTCATGTCAAAAGTTTGAGGGTGTGATCACTGATCATGTCAAAAGCTTGAGGATTGAAAGTGGGTTGATTTACGTTATGTTTTATCTTTGATGGGTCATATAAAGAAGTGCACAAAGTCTTTTAATGGATACAACATCTAATCCGTTTTTATTCAAATATTCAGATTATTGTTGTAATGCAGGTTCCTTCTTCCAGCATCATTGATAGTCATCAACGATATTGCTGCCTACATCTTCGGTTTTTTCTTCGGAAAAACTCCGTTAATTAAGTTATCCCCTAAAAAGACCTGGGAGGGGTTCATTGGAGCATCAGTTACAACCATCATATCAGCCTTTGTGGTGAGCGCTTTCTTCTATTAATCTACACACAACATATTTTTTATGTCAATTTAACCGATAACTTATCTTATTAACTTATCATGCTACAGTTTAACAATTATATTGATCATTCATTTGTGTGATCTTGATTTTCTGCAGCTTGCTAATATTTTTGGTCGCTTTCAATGGTTGACTTGCCCTAGAAAGGTGACATATTATTATTTTAACTAGATATTTTGTTATTATTATTATTCTTTTTGTTGGATATATAATAACTAAATAGAATTGTGATGCAGGACCTATCAACTGGTTGGCTTCAGTGTGACCCTGATCCTCTATTCAAACCGGAAATCTTTGCTTTACCTGGGTGGCTTCCTGAATGGGTAAGTTTAAGTATCTTGTTTTACATCGAACTATGTAATTATCGTTTGGATTATGATTTTTCTCTAATGGGTCAAATGGGTTAAGCGAAGAAGATTTAACCTTAATGGAAACAGGTCAAACGATTTGAACGGGGCCAAAAGGCTTAAAATGATCAGAAATGTACTCAAATGTATAACCCTTTTTTGTTGGTTGGTTATAACTATCAATCTATCATATAGTTTTATGTAAGGGTGCTAAACGGGTCGTGAATCCGAAAACTTTAGACACGACCCGAACCCGAAAATCGTGTCATACATATAAACCCGAGCATGACCTGAATATTGGGTTGACCTGAACACGAACCCCGAATTTTTTTATTTTTAATTTTTTTCTCGCAAATTAATTCATCAACATTAAAATTTACTAAAAGAACACAAATATATATAACACAGTTACATTAAAATTAGAAAATCTTATGTCAATTTCTCTTTTTATGTAATAATTATGGCATAAAACACACACCCAATTTAATTTATGACATAAAACATATTGTAAAAAATATAATATAATATAAATGGGTTAAACGGGCCAACCCGCCAACCCGAGCGGGTTGACCCTAACCCGACCCGTTTAGCTAAACGGGTTCGCGGGTGTCAATCTGAAACTGACCCGGACCTGTTTAGACTAAACCAAACCCACAAATTTCTTGTTAGGTTCGTGTCGTGTCAGAAATTCACACCCCACTTTTATGATTGTATTTAACACATTAATTAATTAGGGTAAATTACACTTTTCGTCCTTTATGTTTGTACGTGATTGCAACGGATAGCCTTTAACTTCAGTAATTACAGTCACAATCCTTTATTTGTAAAACTCATTACACTCTACGTCCTTTAGCACTAACCAGGTTAAAATTTTCAGTTAAGTTCATTCACTTAAGGGCATTCTGGTCAATTCATCTTTTATCTAAATGTTTAATAAATAAAATCAAAAAAATTGCGTATACACACTTCATCTTCCCCAATATCCTAACCCTAAAACCCTAACCACCACATCTTGACACCACCACCTCAAATCTTGTCACCACCACATTGGGCTCAGTTGGATTGATGCACAAGTACTTCTGTTGGTTGACATTCCGGCTATTTCACTTGGAGGCGGCTTACATCCCTGTAAGAAAACAAATATTTGATAAATTAGACATTATCAACACAAGGAATTAAGGATTTTTGTGCAAAAAACGATAAGATGAAATAGGGTTCGATTCGTGTGTCATATACCGCAAATATATTATTCCCATATATTTTTTTTCTAGATCTATAAAATACAGTTAAAATAAGATGAAAAAACATGAACTAGATCAAGCATTCGATGTAACAAACAGATCAATTCGAGTAGACCTTAATCTGGAATAAACAAATTGCTACTAGCTGTAATTGTAACATAAATTTCAATAATTAAGAAGCAAAAACAAATTTGGAGAAGAAGTGGAATTCACAGCAGCAAATCAGAAAAAAAAAGTTAAACCGTCGTATGGTGAAAACCACCGCCCACCGCCTGAAACGCCCACCGCCTGAAACGCCCACCGCCTGAACCGACCACCGCCTGAGCCGCCACCTGAAACGACTAAACCGCCTGAGCCACCTTCGGAATCAACCACCTTGTGTGTTTTTAGAGAGAGAAAGCGAATAGAAAGTGTATAGGTGTGGGGTTGTTGATGGTGTCCAGTGTTGGCTGCTGGTGGTGGGAGATAAGGGTTAGGGTTGTGAAAGGTTTATAAAGTGGAGATGAAAGAGAGGGTAAAAAGACATTCTTGTCCTCACATGAGGTGCACGTGACTAATTTTACGTTTAAAATAAACTAGATTAGTGATAAAGGACCTAAAATGTAATGCTTTTATAAAAAAAAGATTGTAAATGTAATTATTGAAGTGAAAGGCTATCCGTTGCAATCATGTACAAACATAAAGGACGAAATATGTAATTTACCCGATTAATTATTTATAAAATTTTGGAATGTTTACTAATCAACTTTATGCATGTATGTTTTTGCAGTTTCCATGGACAGAGATTCAAATTTTGCCAGTGCAATGGCATGCATTGGGTCTTGGACTTTTTGCTTCAATCATTGCACCTTTCGGTGGCTTCTTTGCTAGTGGTTTCAAAAGAGCCTTCAACATCAAGGTGCAAACACCTTTTCTTCTTTGATTTCAAACCTTCAGATAATCATTTTTTCGAGCGTATTATACATTTATACTTCTTATGGTGGTCATGGCTATCGGCTATTATCATGTAATTGTTCCGATATGGCCATAGAGAGATATAAGCGTAACACATTCAGAAAAATGATTATTTTTCTTGATTTTCTCATATTATACTTAATTATTTATCATTCATTTTGTTTAAGGATTTCGGGGATAGTATTCCTGGACATGGAGGGATGACAGACAGAATGGATTGCCAGGTCAGCAAACAGTAATAATAATAATAATAATAATAATAATAATAATAATAATAATAATAATAATAATAATAATAATAATAATAATAATAATAATAATAATAATACTTCATTTTGTTTT
Source organism: Scalesia atractyloides (assembly GCA_947069175.1). NCBI lineage: Eukaryota > Viridiplantae > Streptophyta > Magnoliopsida > Asterales > Asteraceae > Scalesia > Scalesia atractyloides. The sequence goes on along the minus strand of CAMTDV010000006.1, from coordinate 10,949,477 downwards.
TCAAATTTATGTCAAAATAATGAGATCTATGTTGTTTTGAACTCTTGAAACTTGGGACACAGATGGTGATGGCCGTGTTTGCATACATCTATCACCAGTCGTTTATCGTAGCTCAAAGCGTATCTCTCGGGATGATTTTAGACCAGGTAAGTTACTCGACCTGACACATGTTTTAAAAATGTTGTATTAAATCAAAACGTCGGTTTAAGGTATTGACTTGGTGTCTTTCAGATTGTAATGAATCTATCATATGAAGAACAAAGAGAATTGTACTCGAAACTTGGACAGATCCTCAAGGATCGAGAGTTCGGCGAATCATGAATCAGATCAACACAGATTGACAGAGTGGCGAATCATGAATCGACTGTGTGGCGAATCATGAATAGTGTGTATTTGTATTCTTTGTCCGGACTATTGAAACCTGAATTTTTCTTAGATTTGTTAGACATGTACTTGTTGTACAGTGGTCAACTCTTTTGACTTTATTTTCTTTGGTTAGGATTATTATGCTTGTTGTAATCTACACATATTTGATCATCATAAGTGCAAACAGTTGATTAACATTTATATCGTCGAAAGCATATTCTTATATATTGAACATCCTAGATCCTTTTATTTCGAGTTAAATACTTGGTTGGTCCCTGTGGTTTGTAAAAATTGCAGACTTGGTCCTAATGGTTCACTAATTACACACTTGGTCCCAGTGGTTGCAATTTTTGCACTCGGGTGGTCCTTAACCCTAACATGCGTTAGATTTCTCAGTTAATTATGTGTGAAATGACATAATTGCCCATAAAAAATTAAATATAACAGGACATTAATAGAATCAAAATTTTCACAAAATATCTGAAAACACTAACAGATACACAAATACATCAGAAAATCTCAAAAAGATTAATTGCAGAAGCAAATTAAGAACAATTAAAACTTGAATAAACACATACTGGAGATCGGTAGTTGATCGGAAACAGAAGTAGGGCACGGAGGTGTAGATGAGGGTTCCGATTGAGCTACAGGAGGAGGTAATGGAGGTGATGACGATAGAGATTGAACACGGCCGGTGATGAGAGCCAAACGGTCGGCTCCTTTCTCCGCTATACGCCTCCGTCGAGCGGCGGCAGCATCCCTGGCGTTTGATCGGAAACATAAGTAGGGCACGGAGGTGTAGATGAGGGTTCCGATTGAGCTACAGGAGGAGGTAATGGAGGTGATGACGATAGAGACTGAACACGGCCGGTGATGAGAGCCAAACGCTCGGCTCCTTTCTCCGCTATACGCCGCCGTCGAGCGGCGGCAGCATCCCTGGCGGTTCCATCGTTCGTCGCCATTTCAACAAGAACTACGGTTCCACCTTCATCATCAACTTACGACCACCACCGCGGCTCTGCCGCCCATGGTGGTGGTTGGCGGTTATTAGAGAGAGAGACAAAGAGATGGTGGTGGAAATTGATAAGATTTGCTGATGGTGTTTAAGAAAGATGAAGAAGAAGATAAGGGGTGGGCTCTTTTTTATATATTTTTTTTTTTTTTAACTTTTTATGGGTAATTATGTCATTTCACACATAACTAACTGAGAAATTTAACGTATGTTAGTGTTAAGGATCACCCGAGTGCAAAAATTACAACCACTAGGACCAAATGTGTAATTAGTGAACCACTGGGACAAAGTCTGCAATTTTTCGCAAACCACAGTAACCAACCAAGCATTTAACTCTTTTATTTCCTTCAAAAAAACACGATAATTATTGAAAGTAATGACCTTATAAATCAATCACGTTGTCGCGACAGAACATCAAGAATACGTGACCCTGTGGGTTAACGTGCCAGCGGACGCGTGTGTGCAGCAAACGGATCCACTAACCAACACAACCACCAAGCAAAAAGGTAGTAAAATACAATTTGGCGATTCATTTGGCAGAGATATCTTGTGTGTATACGCTCAAGGAATGCACAATATCACATACTAAACCCGATATCAAAACGGGTCATAGAATGAAGAACAGTAAAACAGACACCATAAAAGAATATGAATACTTGCATAGTACTTCGCTAGTGCTAGCGCCAATATGGTGAATATCGGATGTATATGTATACCAACTTCTCATACCGTTGGTGTTTCATCACTTTGCTGTTGCCTGCAAAAGTCAACAATTGGTCAAACATAAAGTCAAAGAATTTGGATTTAAAATAGTTTAAAGTTGTCACGGTAATTTTCCATGTCACCAAAAGAGTCTGCACGACAATCATGTCAACAAAATCGTGTGTTACCTGAATGGCATTTCAGAGTGACTTTTCACGCTATAAAAATGCCGACAGTTATAACTTGTTTGATCATATAAGATAATATGAATTTATATTTTAAGAAGTCAAATATTAATGGATAATGCTTTTAAAAAAATCTAGTCGTATTAGAGAATGTAGTATGAAGAATTCATTGCCACTACAAATGCAAGGACATGCAATAGTCATCGCTAGCCATTATAAATGTAGATGAGATGAGTAAGAAAAATACAAAAGTCATCGTCACTAGAAATAGAGATGAGATGAGTTAGTGGCTTTCCATAATCGAATTGAATATCAAATTTTCGAATTATTCGAATAATTTCTATTTTTCCTTGAATTCGTATTCAATTCGAATTCGATTAAAACTTACCGAATTCGATTCGAATTCGTATTCGAATAAAAAACTCAATTCGTATTCGATTAAAAACGTGTAAAAAACTGTCAAAATGAAATATAAATTTAAAGCACCCATAAAACACAATATCACATTATAAACTTCCAACTAAAGTACCATAAGTCTAAAATTCAAAACCATAAGTCGGGAATAACCACTCCATATTACAACTTAATATTTCTAGGGTTAGAAATCTATTGATAGATTTGTTACTTACGTTTTAGTTATGGGCCATGTAGTGGGTTTGTTAATAGGTAACTTTAATGCATGGAAAAAATTTCGTAAATAATTTATAGTATAGCTTAATAAAAGTTATATACCTATTATATAAAAATATAATAAATAAAAACGTATATTTTTTATTCAAATTTCGAATCGAATCGAATTTGAAATTATAAATTCGTATTCGATTTACTTGACTCGAATTGAATCGAATTCGGAATCGATTTTTTTAATCGAAACAAATTCCTTATAATCGAATCGAATTTAAACGAATTTCGAATTTTTCGAATTCGAAACGAATTCTGAACACCCCTAACTTTCCATACATCTGACGTGGCTAGATTTTTAAAAACCCATCACCATTACTAGCGGCGAATTGGCGATGATCCTCCTTATATAAGGTGGACAAAGCCACCTCCCTTTGTGATGAAGGATGTATATTCAACCCTCGTGATGCAAAAAAAAATGTTAGGAATGTAATCGGAACGTTGATGAAGAGTAGCGCCTAAGAACTCAATTTCCAGGGAAATCCAAGATCATTCGTTTACGTAACATCTTAGTTTTCATTGTATTTTTGTATTCGGATTCTTGTTATGTTATCAATAAGATCATATTTTTATTTATTTATGTCCATATGAATCATAATTTTAGAAATTGTGAAAGTGACTAAAAGAGTCAAATTTAAGCCTTTTAATTTAATTGAATTCAAATGCCACTGAAGTTTCAAGGAACATGGTATGGTGATAAGGTGTCTCTCCTCTATTTAAAAGTAAAGAGTTCAAATCATGCAAGATGCATGTATGTATATGTATACCAGTACATGTATATGTATACTAGTATAAGTATGCTACCATTATCATTAATTGCATCTCTGATAGAAAAACTGTGTTTATTATTATTGAACTCATTGTCATTAACATTAATTTCATGATTTCATCTCGTCCCTCCCATCAAGAAACCAAACCGTTAAAACTTGTTTCTTACTCTAATATACCGTTTGTTAGATACCATCCAATTTTTTTTAACAGCTAAACTTTCTCCACATAAATCCTATACTAAATTACACATCTAAAGGATTGAACCTTTTGACCACTAGGCCAAAGCCTAAGTGGCGATATCATCCGATTGTGTTGTCAATTTGCAAGTTATTGTGACCAACAACTTACCTTTGAAAACCCATGTTATACTCCATGTTATTTTGTTTGTAGAAACCAATCCCTTAATCGCTAGGTAGTTAACACTCACTTGTTTTCATCTCATTTGTATTCACCCCAATCATACCTACAAAAATCAAACTCATTTAGGAAAACCTTAGTCTAATCTATGTAGAGTGTTATGGGGTTATTGATATTGTAAGACTAAGATTAAATTGTAGTAGACACTTCAATGTTTCTAGAAACAAAAGGCTCATCACAATTCACGTTACAAGCAAATATATATGATTTTTTATAACATGATGAAAAATTTAAGATATCATTCTTTATCCAAAATCAAACTCGTAAACTTAAGAGGCGTCTAGTATACAAATGTTTTCTTGATGAAAATAAAATCTTTCAAAGGAACTAAAATTTAAAGTAATTTGATTTGAAATTTATTAAAAGATTTGGAATTTGAAGGGTTTTGAATTCATCAAAGATATTGAAATTTGTATGAATTTGGTTGACAAAACAATAACGAAAGAATTGAAATATATCACCACAAGCACCACAACTTATAAGTTAGTCTCTTCTCCACCTTTCTTGCACTAGTTTGTCGCTCGACTTGTTAGCCCCCTATGATGGAGGCGAAGATTCCAATGAATGAACCCATTCATGATTTCGAAGAGACGTTGAGGTCCTTTAAACGAAGGAATTTAAGGAAATTCATTTCGTTTTCATTTTTACTCAACCGATTTCGGAGAGACATTGAGTTCCTTGAAACGAAGGAATTTAAGGAAATTCATTTCATTTTCATTTTTACTCAACCGAACATGTTATTATTAGAATTCAAATTCCAATCTCTAACAAGTTTTTTTTAATAAAAATGTTAAAAGTAAAATTTAGATTCCAATTCCTTTAAACTGAAGCTAAGCAACCTAGAGTTGCAAACTATATAGACATTATTATAGTTATTACTATTTGTGATAAGGTACAGAAAGAGTTCTAAGAATGATTAAGAGAGTTGAGTTTTATTATTATTATTATTATTATTATTATTATTATTCTATATAGCTACATTCAAAAGATGGATGACCAGTGCCATGCAGCATGGCACTTGGCCATTGGTTGGGTGTTTTTTTAAGTATGCGTTTTTAGCTTTTACCTTTCAACATTTAAAACTTTATAATATTTTTTATATGCTTATATTTATGTAAGTTTCAGTATAAATTAAAGCGGATTACGTTCTTTAAAAATAGTTAGGCTCAGATATAATATGTTTTTTATTACTTTCTTTCTACGTTTTCATATGATTTACGTTTTGAATAAATTTTGTTTTACAACAATTTTGGTCAAGTATAATATTTTTTGTTAAACTGTATAAATTCGACTTACTTTACGTTTCCTCGTCACCGCAACGCGCAGTGTCATTTTTAACTTTAAAAACATAATTTTGTACTTATTTTAATGTACGTGTCGGTATAAATTCAAGTTGGTGTTCGACGTAAATTTCTTTCGCAAATAAGCAGCCATATATAATACGTTTTTGTGCTTATTTTTATGTACATCTTTGTTTTATCTATGTTTTGACGTAACTTTTATTTAGAAAGGATTCAGGTGTTGACGATACAAATCCGAGTTACTTTACACTTGGATCCGCTTTTTTTTTACGTTTTAATATGATTACGTTTTGGCATAAATTTTGTTTTACAACATGTCGGTATTTCATTAGACAATAAATTCGACTTACTTTACGTTTCGTTTTTTACGTTTTGATATGATCTACGTTTTGGTATAAATTTTGTTTTACGACAAGTCGATATGTTTTCATTAGACAATAAATTCGCCTTACTTTACGTTTCGGCGCCGGCACAACAAGCGGTACCATTTTTAACTTACAAAAAAATAATTTTGTACTTATTTTTATATACGTATCGGTATAAGTTCGAGTTAGTGTTCGACGTAAATTTCTTTCAGAAGTCGGGTAATATATAATACGTTTTCGTGCTTGGCCCAGTCTAACAACAATCACCAAAGTTCACATCTAAGTTTGTTGATAAACGATTTAGGTGTTGACGGTACAAATCCGAGCTACTTTACATTTGGACCCGCCGCAAAGTGCGGGGATATTTACTAGCAGTGGCGGACCCAGGAATTTTTTCATGGGGGTGCGGAATATCTTCAAATATTTAAGGCCCTTAGGTATATAAAAAAAATTCGGTTCATATCGGTTCGGGTCGGGTCATTTATAGCAAAAGAACATCAAGCTAAAATTCATAAAATCATCAAAAACACGTCAAATGTCATAATCTATTTATTTAAAATTTCGCCCTACGGATTTTCATTTTTTTAAATATATCCAAAACATCTAGAGCTACTTTTCTAAGCAAGTCTTTCTCTATACAACATATACAACTAATTTCAACATTAAACACTTAAACAATCATCACCAAGCTTCATAATTTTCAAGTTTAAAATCAAGCCCTAGTTTTAATTATTGATTCCTTGTAACTAACCATTTAAACAAATTAAACTTTAACTTAAACAACAAAATCAGCCAACTAAAATTTCAAAAAACAACAAAATAACTAAAATTTCAAACGTTTAAAACAATTTTGTTTATCCTAAAAATCCAAATAAAACAAGAAAACAACGAAATAATCGAACCATACCCGGAAAGAATGATGCAGATGTTTTCGTGAGTTTGGTGGCCGAAATTTACTATTCTCCGGCGAAATATGAAGTTGTTGCTGCCTAATGAAGACCTGCTGTGCGATGTTGTTGGTGTCGTGGGTCTGGAATCATATAACAAAGACGGGACAAGAGAAGGGGAAAGGGCGGCGAGTTGGGTTATTATATTTTAGTTAAAATTAGATTATTAGATTGGGTTGGGCTTGGGTTATGGAGTGTTTATTGGGCTAAAGGTTAAGAGAAAGTTAATTGGGTTAAGTGAAAGTTAATAAGTTAAGGCTATGGGGTATGGGGCGGGGGTTGGGGGAAACGCCCATGTGACCACCCCGGGTGGGCTTGGGTTTGGGCGTGGCCCTTTTAGCGTGGGTTTCAGCCCGGGCGTTGGGCGGGGCTACCCATCTGAGCTGGCGGGTGGACATTGGGTGCACCCTACCCTATATTATCCATTAATTTAAAAAAAAAAGAAAAAATAAAAGGAATTTGGCCAAGCCACCCCCAAACCCAAGCTCCACCATACCTCCAATTTTTTGGGTCTTGCCAGTGAAGCCCACCCAGCCCACGTGTCAACCCATGCCCCAAACCCCGCCCCATCATACTCCACAGTTTAAGTGGAAAGTTAATTAGATTGTATTTAAAAAAAAATTCAGTGTTTATATATATCTTTTTATAAATTCACAAGATTTTTTTTCCTAAAGGGGGCGGTCGAAAATTTCCAAGGGGTTCGAACGAAAATTTCCAAGTTGCGGTCGGGATTTTACCAGAAATTTAACACTATTTTTTTTTCAAAGGGTGCGCCCGCCCACCTTCGACAAAAGGTGGATACGCCCCTGTTTACCAGTTATTATTATTGTGTATACATTAAATTTCCATGTTTATGAATAGTATGAATAGTTCTTCTCTTTTCTTTTTCTTTTTTTATTTTCCTTTTTTTCTCTTATATATTTTTTTACTTTAGTATTTTTTTTCTTTCATCCTTTTGGGTTTTTTGCTTTGTAAACTTTTTGTTTTTATTTGTGTAATTGAATTAAACTGGTATTGATACAATGAGGAATGCAAGAACTTTTGAACTATTTTTTTTTCTTTTTTGTCTTTTAATGTTTTTTTTTATTTTTAGTTTTCAACTTTCAATATTTTAAAACTTTATAATTGAATTTTACGTGTTCTTTTATCTAGGTGTTGATATAAATTCAAGTCGGTCACATTTTAATGTAAATTTTGTTTGAAAACGAATTTGGTCAAATATAATACGTTTTCATTAGACGATATAACTTCGAGTTACTTTACGTTTCGAAGCCACAACAATGTACGGGAGAAATTTACTAGTTATTAGAATTTTCGATGGAAAAGGTTAACAAAACTAATGAGTACAGCCAAAATAGACGAGGAGTATGAGGATTCATCGTACGTAGACATGCTTTGTAGGTTCAAAGAACCTGGTCATACTCTTTGATCCTCACGGTTTTGGTTTTCCACTTCTCTAGTGAAACTAACTAGCACACAAAGTAAGATAAACTTAACATATTGCTTAAAATATTATTTTACTTAATTGTTATAATCATATTTCTTTTATATATAAAACTTTTATTCTGTATTGATATAATTTTTATATCAAGTTATTTTTGTAAGCAATAGCTCGTTTAGTCTCACGAGCTCAATCAAATTTGGGTTTGTGCTAGTTTTTTAAAAAAACATCAATTTACGCTCAAATTCCATTAAGTTTGCCTTTAAGATTAATTATAACGAGTCAGTCTTGAATAACTTCCGAGCAGTCAGATATGTTTAGGGTGTACGCCGGGCGCATGCGGTGAAAGGTAAGAGGGGACAACTCCTATCGAGGGAACACCGCCACCAATCCCTTTCACCCACCCAAAATCCCAAATAACCGAGGATTGTTTACCGGTAAGCATGATTGCAAAAGTCGCTAGACGCTCCCTAGTTGGTCGACTGGGGAGTTGAGAGTACTCGACCTAGGTGGAGAGTACTCGGGGAGCACTCGAACATGTTAAATTTTAAAGAAATTAGTTTCGGAAATTAAATATATGTAAAATAACTTAAATTAATAATTTATAGAAACAAAATTACTTTTTAAGTCCCTGTGTTTTAGGAGTTTTAACCGGTTGTGTCTAAAATCATAATGTTTAATGCCCTGAGTCTCTAAACGTTTTTTTTACCCTTTAAGTCCAATTTTTAACCTCTGTTAGATTTTTTTTGTTAAGTTTTGTTAAATGACCAAATTACCCAAATAGTTAAAAACAACTAATTTATGTTTAGTTTCCTCTTTCTCTCTCTTATACATCTATCTCTCAACCACCACATCTGCATCTCCCTCTCTAATCTTTCATTCTCTCTCTAAACTTAAACCACCACCATCCTCCACCACCGCTGCAACTTCACCTTACCCACCATCACGTTCAAATTGGTTTTTTTGTTTCCGAACACCCAAGGCATCGAGTAACCATTCATCGCCACAAAAATCATGAACTGTCATTCGTAGCAACCAGCATAATTACCCAACAAGTCAGATCTAACCAGAACAATAACATACAAGTTTCTTGTACTCATCGGAGCTTCGTAGGGACTTACCGAGATTGTAGGTTGCTGGAACTCAACAATGGCGGCTGTTAAACAACGAACCACCACCTCCCTCCGCATCTCGAACCTTCGTCGGGTCACCCAATCCGAAAACCACCACCACTGCTTCCTAACCGCTCAAAAACAACGCCACCCCATCGTCACCATCCACTCCAACCGTACCCCACTGCCCTTCCGCAACCAAAACGCCACTGCCACCCTTTTTGTAGCCATCTCCGTCGCTTGAAGCCACAGTCGTGGCACCGTCGTGACCAGGTAGTCAGCCCGTCACCGCCACTCCATCTCATCTCTCTTTGTCTCTCAACTCACTCTCTCTCTAAGAGTTAGCGTGTGGGGGTGGAGATGTGTGGTGGCTAGGGATGCAAAAATGAAGAGGGAAGAGGATAAATTAGGTGTTTATATATAGGGTTTGGTGGGTTGGATTTGAATGAACTGAAGTTGGATTTGGGTATGGTGTAGTGCGGTGGTAGTGGTGGTTATGAAGGTAAGTGTTCATAGAGAGAGAAATGGGGATGGCAGAGAGAGATGAGAGTGAAAGAGAGAAATAAAGAGATTGCAGATTTTCTTTTGTATATATATATATATATATATATATATATATATAATTGAAATAATACCTTGTTTACAAAGAGTTGTACTATACGTGTAATTGACTAAAATGCTCTCATAGTTAACAGACTTTGTGGATTGTGTTAAAAAATGGACTCAAAACGTTACAAAAGAGCGTTTAGGGACTCAGGGCGTTAAACATTTTGATTTTGGACTCAATTGGTAAGAACCCCTAAAACACAGAGACTCAAAAAATAATTTTCTCATATTTATAACAAAATACGTGAAAACTGTATTCACTCTTTAATATCGCCTATGCGTAAAAATTATGTTTTATTTTTTGAAGTCAAATTCGGCCTGAGTTAACCTACTAGATCTGATTCTGGCCGAGGTTGACTGCGTTTGATCGATTCAGAGTAATTAGACGTAATTGAAGAGAGTCGCCTTGGCAGCCTACCTTGTAGCGAGTACTTAGTGAGTACTTCGCCTTAGAGACCTTGTTTTATAACCATGCTGGTAAGAGAAGGGGGAAGAGCGAGGGTTAATGTTGGGCCCCACTCAATCACACTTTTGTCTTTATTTTCTTCTATATTTTTTTAAAGAAAAAAATTGTTTGAGTGAACTGTTACCAATGTTTAAGTGCAAACTGAGAAGTAAAGAGGGAGGTTAACATGGTAAAGTAGAATTTGCTTGGGTGAAGAGCGAACTACATACACTCCAACAGGTGGAGCGCCTTACACCCTTAGACCCTTAAGGCCATGTGATGTGATGAAATTTAACGTAGCCGTGCCACATGACACGGCTATGTATATAATTTTGTGTTATTGATAAATACATGTATATGATCTAAAATAGTAGTTGGTTATTGAACACATACATTTGTAGATTATATGAAACAAGTATATATGTAAATCCTAATTATAGTATAGGTTTGAAATATGCATATGCGTAGGATCTAGACAACATAGAGTTGAATTTGAAATATGTACACACTAATGTTATAAAAAAAACGTTTTTATTTGATCTTATTTTACACACATGTATTTATGTTTGCTTGGTAACTAATTGGTTATCTATACGTTCTTTGATAGACATGCTATAAAGATAAAGAAGATCTAAGGTGGTATTTTTTTTTTTTTTCAGAGAAGAGCTTTCTGGTTACTTATGTCTGCGTCGCGTAGACCATGCACAGACGTTTTCTACAGACTGTTTGTTTTCTCAAAGACATTTCATTAAAAAACCTCTGCGCGTCCTTTTTTGGTGCAGACCTAAGTTGTCCTCTTCTAACCTCTTTTCCCTTTTCTTTTTACCCTAACATAGGTTACAAAAACAAATCAAAACCTAACACCTAAACAGTCTCCATCCAAAAACATAATTCTCAAATCATCGCCTACATCATGATCATAATCTACACTCTATTACAATGCCTGGTTGGTCCCTGTGGTTTACGAAAATTGCAGACTTGGTCCCAATGGTTCACTAATTACAGAGTTGGTCCTAATAGTTGTTATTTTTGCACACGGGTGGTCCTTATTACTAACCTCTGTTAAATTTCTCAGTTAAATTAATGTTAAATGACCAAATTACCCTCAACAATTAAAAAAATAAAAGTAAAAATAAAAAACAAAAGGAGATTGGCCCACCCCCGTCATCTTCTTCACCCCCTCCCCTTCTCTCCCTTTTTGAAACACTAGTAACCACTATCAGTCATCTTTGGGCCGTTACAACCATCACCTCCGAACTCCAACTTTCACCATTGTGAACCACAACAACCACCGTCTCACCTCAACCACCGTCAACCCACCACAACCGCTGTCATCCCACCTCCACCGTCGTCTCCTCCACAACCGCCGTCATCCCACCTTCACCGTCGTCAACCCACCTCGACCACTGTCTCCCCTCCAGCACCGAACACCCATCCTTATATAAAAATGATTTATTACTTTTTATTTGTAAAATATCGATTTTACAATCTGTTTATTTTTAGAACTTGAAAGAATGCCGTCTAATTTTCACCATGGCATCCCTTTTGAAAGATAACATCCAATGAAGAATTTGCGTGTGGAATCTGCAAAATAAAAAAGGATAAAACAAGGAGTTTTATCTTAATAATTAGGCAACTTATGAATTAATAGAAATTTGGAAATTCAGTCTTCAAGGGTTTGTGTGTAGCAAAAAACCTTTTTTTTCGAATTTTCTAAGCTACTTTATGGATTACACCAACTTACTACCACCACCTCCCCAAATGACCACAACCACGGCTCTTCCGTTCATGGTGGTGACCGGCGGTTATCATAGAGAGAGGGGGACATGAACAGATAAAGTTGGTGATAGGGTGTTTAAGAGAGAGGGGAAGAAGATGATGAGGGGTAGGCCTCATCTTTATATATTTTTTTATTTTCTTAATTGTGAAGGGGTAAATATGTCATTTCATATATACTTAACTGAAAAGTCTAACTTAAGTTAATGATAAGGACCAACCGAGTGCACAAATTACAACTATCAGGACCAACTCTGTAATTAGTGAAGCATTGAGACCAAGTCTCTCTACAATATAATATTAGATCAAACAAATTAGGTATGGAAACAGGTACCTGAAACGGTTTGGTAGCTGTGTGAATAATCGATTAGAACGATGTGCTGAGGAGGAACAGGTTGTGGAAGACCTACTGAAGGCTGGTAAGTGACAGGTGCAGGTGGCGGAGGATGATTTGCAACTCCTTGAAACGAACCGTAATAATACAACGGCGGAGACTGCTCGCCAGGCTAAACGACGCCTCTGCTCCTGCCTTCTTCAGTCATCGGAGATCGGAATCGGAAGGAGGTTGGTTGGAGATCGGAACTGCTACTCTGTTCCTGGTTGATTAAGGGTTAAGTTAATTATGTGATTTTCGAATTAAAAAAATGTTCCATTTGTTGCAAAAAAAATGTTTAACATTCAATTTTAATTTTTCATAAATAATTAAAGATATAAGATAACTAGTAATAAATAATAATCGATTCGACTATTGAGATGTTCTAGATGTTAATAAATCAGTTTATTTAGTCTGTCAAGCAGCTTGCAGAAGTTAAAAAACAAACAGTTTTCTTCTTGCAGACTACAGAGGTTTGATCCACCCTTCTGCTAAAGATGTTTGCAGATGTGATCCGCAGACTGCAGACGTTTTACCTCTGAAAAAACAAACAGCACCTGAACGTGCACAAGTAAAGAATTGGAATTGGGGTAGAACATTACAATTCAAATGAATCATGACTTTATAAATGTATATGAACTGATTGATATGTATATAAATATAAATAAGTATGTAGGAGAGGGTTCATTGGGAAACACTAAAAAATAGGGAATAGTAGGGAACCGACTTAAACGAATTCCGATTGGACTCATTCCAGCGGTGTTGGAACCAGCTTCTCGAACCCTAACAAGGATCTCTTAACCCTAAATCCTAAATCCTAAACCCTAAACCTTAAAGCTTAACAATAAGGCTAAAACCTAAGCTAAACCATAAAATCTAAACTATAAACACTAAAGCTAAACCCTAAATACTAATGATTAACCCTAAAACTATACCCTAAAGCAAAATGCTAATATAAGACCTTAAAAGCCAAACCCTAATATATTTAGGGTTTAGTATTTAGGTTAAGAGATCCTAGTTAGGGTTCAACGAACCGGTTCCAACATCACTGGGATGAATCCAATCAGAGTTCGTTTGAGTCAGTTTCCCACTTTTTTAGTGTTCTCCGATTAAACTCACTATAAACCCTACCCACATAAAATTATTATAACAATTTGTATTTGCACGTCTGTAATTTATTGTAAACTTGTTTCAAGGAAGGACAGATCAGAGTAAAAAAAATGAGAGATGACAAAACGAATAAGAAAAGTGAGAACAAAGAAAATTTTTAATTCTAGAGTTTTACACACATCATTTTTATTTAATTTTTATATCAAGTAAAATTATTCCATACATCAAATTATCCGGATACTCAATGACCCTAGATGAGAACACAGCCACATTCATTCAAACACACATATAAGAGCATATTCATTTGCACCTTATACATGTTCCCTCTCTCTCTCTCTATGTATATATATATATGTATATATATAACACCATAGTGTCAACATCCTTGCACACCTTCAACCGTGAACCTCTTTAATCTCATGTCATTTTTAGGCATTTTAGTTACATAAATCTCAATATCATTGAACATTCAAGAATTTGTGTTGAATCATCATTGAAATAATGGGGAGGTTTTGGAGAATGGCAGAAGCATTTGAGGTGGCCGGAAAGGTGAGAGATTGCGACAGCAGCGGCAGCGAACACTCGCCTGAGACGATGATGGATATCGGATATGGTAAACTCGTTCATAGAGAATGGAAATGGTGTTGCAAATAAAGATTTTGATATGCAAGTTGATGATGAATCCAGTTCAGATGGAATTGATGATTATATAGAGGAGATGAAGGATCATTGCGGAGATTGATTGAATATGATGATCATGTGAGAAGAAACTTGATATCGAAAGTCGAAAAAGCAAGCAAGGATGTTGTCGAAGATAACCAAACATCGCAATCTTTAGGGTTTAAACGGAGATTGATGGCTCGTCTTCGCGATCAGGGTCTCGACGCAGGTACTATTCCGATACCTTTTTTTTAATCATTTTTAATGTGAAACAATTTTGTGATCGAAATATAACTTAGGGCGAAACCAAGGGGTTAAGAGTGCCTGTTGACAGAATTTTATCGATGCCATTTTTAACTTTTTATATGTGAAATAATAGTTATGTAAAAGCAATATAAGTTATGGGTGGAACCAAGGAAAGTCAAAGTGCTCTTATTGGGATTTTATAGATAAAATATGAATAATTTTAATAAAAATCTTGACTTTTAACCCACAACTTTAACCCATCAACTGAAAAAATCCTTTTCTTTTTATTTGTATTTGACTAAAAAGTTCTAGTTTTGCCGCCGCTTATATGAATTATACAAATGTGTAGTGCTTTGCAAATCAAAGTGGGAAAAGAAAGGTGGCCGGCTACTTGCTTGCTGGCAATCATGAATACATCGACGTCAATGTTGCACAGACTCGTTATATAATTATTTATATCTTTGTTAGAAGAGTTCGAGATAGCTAGACCTACAGCTAGTTACGCATCGTTCCTCGAGATCCTCCCTGAGATCTCAGTTTTCAAAGTTGAAGATTTCAAAGAGGTTGTGAAAATAATGTCTAGAGCCATTAAGAAGTCAATGAGCCAAATGAAGATGCCAATACCACCATGGAGACGACGGGAGTATGTTCAGGCTTAATGGTTTGGGTCTTACAAACGAACCACCAACGAGTATCCGACTAAAAAGACACCGGATCGTAAAGTGATCAACAATCAAAGTATTGGTTTTATATCAATTCGTGATCATACTTGCTATGGTAGACGTCAAGAACAATTTGCTAAGAGGGATTTTGGGTATAAATGGGGAATTTAGCCATGGTCATGAATGGAGCAAGCTAGGATATTTTTGTTCAATTAGTAAATTATTTGCTACATAGTTCATTTTTACAACCGTTTTGATTTTTGGGTCAATATCATTAATGTACATATTCATGTGGATTTTTTCTGTATAAAATGCTTTAATTGCATTTTATTTTCGTGGTATTTCATAATTAATTGCAATCAAATTAAACTTACCATTAAAATTGCAGCATTTGCCTATGGGTTTTTCTTGATATAGTTGAAACACTCAATCTGAAAGTGTCTAAATCCTATGAACTCTCATATATGTACTAATGCCAATGAACTTTACTTTAAAAAAAAAATACTGATGCCAGACCTGTTATTCGAATGACTCGGAGTTCTAATTGAACTTGGTCGAAAGTAAAAAAAGGTTGTATTTGACAATATAGAACTCAATTCTCTACATATGCAAAAACCAAATTGGGAAATAGTGCCAGCGAGCTATCTACATTTACAAAAACCAAACGGGGGAATAATGTCAGACAGTTGCCTGACACTCTCCCGTTTGACCAACCGTTTATTAATTTTTGTTTACACTTTAAAAAACGGTTTTGACCCAAGTTTAAAATTACGTTCTTACCTCCTGCTCAACATAAAATTACGCTTTTGTCCCCAGCCCAAAATTACGATTTTGCCCTAGACTCAAAATTACGATTTGACCCTCAGCTCAAAATTACGTTTTCGCCCCAGTTCAAAAGAAAAAAATATGTTTTCGCCCCCACCTTAAAATTACGATTTTGCCCTCTCTTCAAAAATAGAATTTTTTCTCGTTTAAAAAATTATGATTTCGCCCACAGTTAAAAATTACGCTTTTGCCCCTATCCAAAATAAAATTACAGTTTTGGCTCCAACTCAAAATTACGATTATGCCCTCGGTTCCAAATAAAATTATGGTTTCGCCTCCGGCCTAAAATTACGATTGCGCCTTTAGTTCAAATTTATATTACTATGTTGCCCCAAGTTCAAAATTACGAAAAAAAACACAATGTCATATAAAAAGATATAATGATTTAAAAAAATTATAAAATCTACAAGGTATAAAATCCACACACGAAAACCTATAATCTAAGATCGTTGAGTTTGACGAGACGCTTTCAACGCCGCTAGAATGAGCTCAATCGTAGGTGTTTGTTGTTCTTCTAACGACTTCCTTTCTTTAGGAGACACTATATTTGAACATTTCCTTAAAATGCATTTTAGATGGACAACATGGTAATTTCTAAAAAAAATTAAGATCCATGTTACAACTTTTGAAGCATAAGGTACAAGTGTTATGTGCAATAGTTCCTAATCCGCTTTCATTTAATAAACTTCTCCTAAAAATACATTATTTAATGAACATGAGATTATTTAATTTTTCATATTAACAATTATTTTTTATTATAATACTTTACTTTTAAATTTAAATTTAAATTTACTATTTATATTTTTATAACTAAATACTATTTAAATTTAATATATTATCTTATTTAAATAATTAAGTTCATAATTATTAAATATTTATATAGTTATAATACTACTACTAATAATAATAAAACTGAAATATAATTAGTGTTTAAGGAATATATTGGGTTATATAGCGCTCTACAAAAGAGCCTTGCTAACAACCCTTGTATCACGCTGGCCAACCTACTAGGTTTAGATCAAGTATTATCTATCTTATTTAAATACTTAAGTATAAGTTACAAGATAATAACAACAACAACAATAATAATAATACCCAAATATAATTAGGTATTATTTATTTAATTACTAACTAATAATAACACCAATATAATTACTAAATATTTGAAATAGTAAGAAACCCAAATATCTATATTACTTTATAAGCACTACAAAAAAACGACCATTTAGGACTGAAAAATCAGTCCCGGATACATCCAAATCAGTCCTCAATGGCTATCCGGGACTGATTTGCCAGTCCTCAACCAGTGGCAGATACCTAGTCCTAAATGGTGGTTTTCATAACTGAATGTCAGTCCCCATTGCATGGTACCAACAGGAACTAACATTCAGTTTCCAATACATATAAAATCAGTCCTAAATGTGGCACCCAGTACCACAACATTTCAGTCCCCAATACACATTTTTTGTGACTGAAAGTCAGTCTCGGATATTACAATATTTCAATCCCCAATGAACATTTTTATGGACTAAAAATCAGTCCTTGATATGTTTCATTTAGGGAGTGAAAAATATTCTCAATTGTCACGTCATATTAGTCTCGAATATGGTTTTTAGAAACTGAAAATCAATCTCTAATAACGTTTCATTGTAGTCTCCAAAATGTTTATTTTGAGTCTAAAAGTCACTTTCGGTAAATCGATTCCGTATATATTTTCTTTCCGTGGCTACTAAAAGGTAACTGATAAAGCGTCAATTCCCAAATATCCAAATTATGTAAACATAAAACAATAAACTTAAACTAAACATTATGTTAATTTACAATGTAAGTACAAGTCTCCTAAAAACTAAAAAAAGAAAAAAAATATTGTATGAATAAATTACATTTCTCTAAGCGCATGAAAAAGGTTGTACAATCTACATTTGTTCAAGCTTTATCAGCTTCTTTTTCTTTCATGTACAAGATATTACGTATCCACCTCCATTACCCTTTCCATCCACTGTTGTTGCTTCTTCTTCCTAAAGAAGAATATCATGTGAACACTGAAATACAGAATAAAACAGTTTCATTGATTTAAGCTCGTAATTTTGTAATATGCTACACTCGTGTCATTTCACATATAATAAGAATACAAACCTTTATTTATATGATGATACGACTCAAAATCAATGGCTGTACTGTACCTATATGGCAATTCCAAATAGTTCCAGTGAAATCTGAATAAAAAACAAAATCAAACTCATATGTAATTAACGAAACAATTAACTAAAAAGGCTTACTCTAATTGTGAGTTGCGCATGTCACACATGTGGTTGTGGTTTGCGTAGATATGCGGGTCTCACTAGAAACATATGGTCGTCTCTATCTCCTTGTTGCTCATCGAGATATTGATTTAGCAAAAAATAGTTTGGTAATAAGGGATGATGGAGGCGAAATATTGTGTAGAAGTGAGAAGATCAGGGTCTTGACTTTTGGGGAGGTAATTAATTTGAGATGTGGGGGAATCAAAATTTTGAAGGTGGATGAGCGGGAGTTAAATCTTTTGTATATATTTATTTTTTTATATATTTTTTTTCTTAAATGATGCAATTTATTCATTAGAATACCAAAGTAACAAATTACAAACAAGTGGCAGATAAACGGGCAACAAGCTGCGCCGCAACCTCTTTTTGAATTGCAAAACCAATCCTACTAAAGATGAAACGACCCTTAAAGGTTGAAAGATTACTATTCACAACCTGTTGGACCCTGTTTAGAAATTCCACAGCCTCTGGGGCTAGGGATCCAACGGTATCAAAAGCGAATGGGATATTTATTTATAATTAACTCTACATTTCGTTTAAAAAAACTAATTCACATGCACTTTGTTTAACTAGTTAACATATAATTACGTTGATTTTGCTTTTATATTTAAACAATATTTACTTTTAAGAATTTATAATATCTTATTTTATATTTAAAAATTACAAAAAAAATCCTTATTTAAATTTATATAGTAAACGACCCGAGTCGAGCTTATTTAAATTTGTTTACGAGCCGAATCCGAACCTTAAAATAAGCTTGTTTAGTAAACGGGTCTAAGACTGAGCATCACGTATCAAGTGCGAGCGTAAACGAGTCTATTATTTATATTATTTTTTAATATATTAATTAATAAATTATAGGCGAACTGAGCCCAAGCCGAGCTCAAGCTTGAAAAATTACCAACAAGCCAGCTCGAGCTTTGAAAATAAAGCTCGAACCAAGCTGACCTCAAACTCTCCTAAATTAATCGAGATCGAGTTGGAGCCTTTTTGAACTCAGGCACGGCTTGGCTCGTTTGCAACTCTAGTTTTAAACTTGCGATCAACGGATCAAGATTATGAGGCACTAATGAACAAGGATCGAATTTGAACTCTTATTGTATTATTAGTAGTAGTGTTGTTATGGTTATTATTTTGTTGTTAGCAATCTGTTGATGTTATTATTATTATTTTATTATCAGCAATCAATAACACAATGAATCATGTTGAGTTTAAAGATTGAATAACAACTCTAGGGGAAAGATGTGCATTAGAGATGAAGAATAACAGTGGGTGATGTAAATGCTCTTAGAACGTCATATTAAGTTTCATTTAAGTGAGAAATCGTATTTTCTTGCATCGAGTGTTAATCACTCCCTAATTATTTTATCTATAAAAAACTTAAAAGACTGAAATTTAGTTGCGACAGTTGTCACATATACGATGTCTGAGACTAATTTTCAGTCTCTCATACCTCTCTAAAAATGGTAAACTTGAGCCAAATAATTAGATAGTAAAAAATCATTCATTAATCTTTTCATATATAAAAGACGCTCAAAAGTGAATATCAATTCGTAATTCATTCATTATTTTTAACATTAAAAACTATTTTCAGTCTCTAACTCTAATGTGTCCTATCCATATTAAAGACGACTGAATATCAGTCACCAAAACAAATGCACTATTTTTCATTAGAGGGGGAATATATTTAGGACTGAAATATAGTCTTAAAAAAGGTTCCCTCTAAAATTGTATGTTACCCATAAATATTTGTGACTGAAATTTAGTCTTAAATAAGGTTGAAAAATATTAGCGACTAATTACTAGTCACTAGCATATCTTGTATACAAATCAGTCCCCAATATTATCAGTAACTGATAAGTCAGTCCCAGATACTATATATTTGCAATTAATATATCAGTCTCTGATAGTTTAGTCTCTCCTGGTCACTTTTCTTGTAGTGAAGGCATATAGAGTGGGAAAAGTTGTAATTAATCTAAAATCTTAAGACACTTAGGAAAATAGTTGTTACATTTGGTACAAGTGGTGATACATAGCCCACCTTACAAATTACAACTTTGTCCTTCTAAGAAAGTTCATACTATACCATATCGCATGGTTAAGAAAATATGCAATGGAAGTGTGGTTATAAAAGGAGAACACCAATCACGTTTTCAGTTAACTTATTTTTTTGCTTAATCGGCCTGTATAGTAAAGCAAAGTTTTGCTTTCTTCATCAACTGGTGGAGAAAGCTTCAAGGACGTTTGCTGAGTACTCGTCGAGTTGAACGAGGTTGAACGAATTTGAACTCCTCGAAAGTTCATAAGCCTATTATTTTTCTATTCCACATTGCTTGGTTATCAATATTGCAAAGGAAATATGGTTATAAAAGGAGAACACTTATCAGGCTTTCAGTTAACTTATTTTTGTTGCTTAATTGACCCGTTGGCCCGTATAGTAAAACACAAAGCAGATACATATGTACTTATCCCATATCAATGGAGAATAGAAAAAAAATAAGTTATATAAATGGATTGCATGTTTACCTTAGTATACTCAATGTATGATTAAAAGTGCTCATGTGATGGTTGGGATCTATCCCACATCACCAAATTAAATAAAACTTCAAGTGTCCCTTGTCTTATAAAAGGGAGGCCCAATCCAAATTCAATATTGTAGGTTTAATAGCTAGCCAACCAAACCTAGCAAAAACTTTAGAGTTTTGAATTCAAGATTAAAAATGACCAAGATCAATTCGTTGACAATTAATATCAATCGAATTATCTTGATTTTAGCAAGAGTGTAATATTGTAAATAACTAAAGCCAAGAGTAATGTGGTTGTATTTCACACCCGTCACAAAGTGCAGGTTTCACTACTAGTAAATTATAAACCCCAAAGAATGGATTGTATATAAAGTAACTAGGTTATCATCCAGGTGGTAACCCGGGTAGGAAAATTTAAATTACATTACTCATAAGTTTATCACTAAAAGTAATACTAATAAAGCTTACATAAATTAGTAACAAAGCGGATTGTATTCTTTATAATCCGTGTACAAAACATCAAGAAAAAAACAAATAATGTTACATTTACAATTTACTAAAAGTAACACGAGCTCAATCCGGTTGGTGTAACACGCCCTACCACATCCAACGTTATAGATGCAAGTCCTCTTTGATATAACAAACACCTAAATTTTATTAAACACAACTATATATATTTTTTAATGTGTATATTTTGTGACAAATAAGGTGTATTAATTAAACGATAACGTCTTAAAAATGTAAAAATACTTATCAAATATACGAGCAACAAACAAAGTTGATCATATTTGTTTACATGATGATTATGCACAGAATCTTAAATCACTGAACCCTAACTTCTTGCTTAACATGTGAAATACATCATTTTGGAGGACAAACCAAAGCTTCTTATGAAGTAAAAACTATCGTATCAAACTGACCCATAAATTATATCAAATACAATAAAGCTAACCATCATAAGGAGTCATATAACACACATGAATAAAACACAATTGCAATATTTTAGAATCAGCATACATTAAAAGTCAACATGACAACAGTGAACTTGAGAACTAAGATACAACTCTACCAAGTTTTTTAAATCTACTTAGATACAAGGTGACCATAATTCGAAGGTAGGAAGGTTGGATTTGACCGCCCTTAATGGGTCACCCTTTTTTTCTTTAATTACCTTGGAACCAAAGATTTTGGATCTGGTCAATTAATGTGATCCGAGACCAGCAACAAAGAGTGCACCACCTCAAGTTTCCTTCACGTAGCTCACGTATTGCCATAGTGCTTTGGAAATTATATGCTCTGGTAACATGTCAGTTGGATACATTTCTAAACTGATTCAGTTATGGGGCTATTGTAACCAGCTTTCCTCAGCGAGTCGATGGCTTCTATCTTTGTCCAACTTAGAAACATATATATAAAAATCATGGGATGGTAATTCTTTGTTTTAGAAGTTGCAAGTTGACCTGTCAAAAGGTGTGGACAACGTGCTGAAACAAATTCAGGTTAAAACATGTAATTTAAAAGCCAAACAATGCCAGTATCGAATGATTTAGCTAATAAATTGAATTTACCAATATAAGTCGAAAAGAATTACCATATTAAATGATAATCATCCTCTCCAAACAAAGATGTTGTCTTCCACCGAAACGCTAAGAATTACCATATCCCAGACTCGCCACTCATCTATAACCATATCGTAATAACATGATCATATCAGTGATTTAAAATTAACTAAAAAAACTATAAAAGATTAAAAAAGAAGCAACTCTTGTGAATGGGGCGATTCAGATTACTATCGACTATGGGTAAATCAACTGTGCCAAACAAATAGAAATCAATTGGTAATTATTAAACTTTGGACACATTAGTTAAAAAAATAGTTTATTAATCATATTGAGCTTGCCTGAAGGACCGCTAACATTTCTTTTGACCACCGTATGATGTTCTTGATTTGATTAAAAATACAATTTTTAATTAAGTCATGTCCTTTGACCACCGTATAATGTTCTCAATTTGATTAAAAATACTGTTTTTTAATACTCGTTTATTTCTAATTGATTCTTTTTTGTTTGCTTCAACAATATAGGGTACCTCATTTTCTAAGCTTCTTCGATTCATGCAGTCCAAGAATTAGACTCGGACGAATTTGCATTTACTATGCTCCATAATCGCTCTTCTTCAAGAGATCATGTAGCTATGACTGCCATGAAAAGTAAAGTAAGTTAAAAAACACATATTTTTCTCACAAACAGTATAAAGTTAAATACAACCTGTTTTGACCCATTACTAAACCAACCGTTTTGCCGGAAACATACTCGACCCATTACTAAAAATCTTTTTTGCCAGAACATGATTCGACCCGTTACTAAAAACGAACTTTCTAGCCCGAACTTGATTCTACGCATTACTAAAAACCACCTTTTTGGCCTGAATCTGATTCGACACATTTACTAAAAGCAACCGTTTTTGCCCGAACTTGATTCGACCCAATATTAAAAACAACTTTTTCGGTCGAAGCTAATTCGAACATTACCAAAAGCAACCATTTTGCCCGAACTTGATTCGGCCCAATAATAAAAACAACTATTTTGGCCGAAGCTAATTCGAACATTACTAAAAAACCATACCACCCATAGCAACCAGCAGGATGCATATTCTGAAAAGTACAATGGCTACCTTAATCCATAACTGTCCAAGTTAAATGTAGTGATACCAAATAAAGTGAAGAACCATAATGGTAACTACTGCTCACTCTTCATAGTTCTTCACTTAGGTCGATGATGGTAACTATTGCTCAAGTAAAGATTTTTTGAATTTCCCGAACCGACTCGATTTTTGGTACCGATTTGGTACCGACATTTTACGTTTTCGGTATTGGTATTTACCGAATTTTACCTTCAAATACCGGTACCGAACCGTACCGAGTATTTTCGATACCGAGCTCATCCCTAATCCCAAGTAATTAATAACAAATAAATTTTATAACTTAAGAATTTTGTCAATATACCTGAATAAACAGGTGATCGTTAGAGACAACAGTGGTTAAATGTGCATGTATCTTTTCAATAGCTTTCAACACCATTGGGATTTGGCTGTCTTTGTACTTGTCAACAATCCAAACAATGACAAAATTAAAAAATAACCATATAATAGAATCACATTGAGCTGTATAGAACTATTAATATGACTTTTTAGATAGTGAGTTAAGTCACCTTAAACAGCCCAAATATTTCTTTAGACCAAATCAAATTGCACATTAAGATCAATGATATACCAGTCTTGGCTCTTCGTTTTTCCTATCAAGATCATCAAGCGCGTCCATTTCCTGAAATGTTTATCAAGTAATTTAGTCAAACAATAATCGTTTTTAGTGTCGGTGCGTCGCTTCGACTTCCATTTCTTTTCCTACATTACCATCTTTTTTTTTTTTTGAAAATAGATAAATGTTCTATCACCTAGCACGTTATCATAGCACAAACATCCAAAATGCCATCTTTCACATTGCATCCAACCATGAAAACAATTTGATATAAAACTAAATGAATATATTGATTAGAGCTTGTTTCTATGGGTGATTAAACTGATCATACCAACTTGAAGTTGTAATAAATAGTCGTGAATGTTTCTATGGGCTTTACATTGATCGAATAAAATTGATAACTAACACATTTCAAGACACAAGCATTAGAAGTGTTCCTTATAATAAATAGCCGTGAATGATTCTTCTCCATTACGACCACTTTGCCTTGTGACAGCTTGATAAAAACGAACAAATCAATGCGACAAGTATACAATAAATAACAGACAACAAATAATAACTAAATAAAACCAATGTAACAGCAAAATATCATAACCTTTCAAGCAAAATAGCAATATCTTTACTCTTTCTCCTTCCTTTGCTTTTGCTATCCATAGATTTGACATGAAAAACCATACTTAAATTTTTATCTGCTTGAGCTCTAGCCTCACACGATAATCCAAATGTTTGAGATGAAAGTGATACTTGAGGATTTCGTTCTGTTAATTAAAAAGTTTTTTCTTAAGAAATCTATTAGCCATAAAACCATAGTAAACTAATTTTGGTGATCTATTTTCTAAATAACTTTGAAGCATTAAAAGTCATACCGTAATACATTATGCTACGAACTATAAACAAAAACAATGGTACAAGAGAGAAATGTTAATGACCATAATGGTATATCATTATGAACATCTAAAGTTATGGAGTCTACAACATCTACCTTCGTCTTCTTCGTTAGAGGTTGTTCATCATCACATGAACGTTCTTCTGTTAATAATCGTTCATCAACCAGCACAAACAAAGTCATGAGATCACATCAATACGAACAACCGTGGACAAAAAAGTTCACATTTTGAATCGGATAAAATGAAATAAAAAAAATCATACGCCAAATCAATAACAGACATTAATTGGGGCATTGACCAAACCATATGCGGCTGGAAAAAAAATCTAGGGTTTGTGGAGAGGAACTCATAGATGATGAACAATTGAAGATGATAAAACTTGTATGTGAAGATGTGAAATCGGTGTTTGATGTCTGTAATCACCATTGTTGATTTTTTTGAAGAAAATGTATATGTGACACTAGGGTTTTGAGAAGAAAAATGAAATGATTAAAGGATTTTGTATTTTAGAACCAATATATAGCCGGGTCAAAATCCGGATCCCGCATAACCCAGTAACAAAAAACAATGACCCATCCTTTTCCCTCCTAAAACACATCTAAAAACATGCCACATCATCCCAATATCTTCATGTTTACTGTATATAATAGATGCAAGCATAAAAGACAAAATAATAGTAGGTTTGGATTACTACGTACCATGATTCTCCGAACAAATTTTTACAAGTCACATATTAATTCAATAAATGTAACACCTCGTTCGTTTTAGGGCTGACGTGTCACTATAACGGTAATCAGATTACAAACATAATTCTATTGGTAAAAACATTATATTTTGCAATACTTGAATTAATAAAATACATCAATCTTACTTATTAAAATCCTTATGTCTTAAATCTCTTGAGTCAATTCTCGAGTCTTCCCGAATAATCCTATAACCTAACGTATATAAAGGGCATATGCACAATTGAGTAAAATTAGATTTTACTCAGTGGGACAACAACTATAAACAATATATAAATCCTTAATAATATCTAAATACCAAACAATATACATAACACATTCGGTAGTCAGGTGCGTAGTTAGTTCACATTTGGTGCCTCACATAATCACATTCGATAATTCTGTGTGTCATATTAATATTTTCTTAAAATATAATATAAGTAAATATATGCTTATATCATACCATATAAGCTTGGAGATCACGGAAGCATATAAGAACGACTATGAACTTCTGACAACGAGGTTGCTGAAACCCAAATCTATACTCATAAGTTGTTATATAATCCGTACCTTGATTGCGTAGATTCCACAAGCAGCACAGTAAAAGCCCTAAATCCCCTCAAAATGATAATAAATCCTTACATCAAAATTGCAGTCATTAGTTTGGATGCAGGTTTGTCAGAGCACATGAAGTCGAGCGGTGATTTTTTACATACCTAATGGTATTCTTTGGTATTTATAGTTGGGGGAGGAGCGTGATTATTGCGAAATCAACGTAGAAAAACCTATTATTTTTGTTTTGTTTTGAAACTGGGTAGTCTTGGTGGAAGATAGAAACATAAACATAATTAATATTTTTTGAACGACCAACAAATAAAAGCTCGGCTACCCAATCTAACCCAATGGCTAAAAGCCCCCATATACCCGCGACTGTAGACAGTGCTTCGTAGCCCAATCCCACTGTCTCTAGTTTTGGGAAAAACCCGTAGCCCAAGGCCCACTATGGTAAAACCCAGTTAGGATCGGATTCTAACTTGAGACCCATGGTCTCAAAATCCAAATCCTCACTTTCCCTTCAATACCGGTTGAGCTAAAACTTATTGAGAAATATTTTATTTTATTGCTTACCAATATCCAACAACTTAAATTTAAGAGTAAATTGCACAAAACGTCCTTTAAGTTTCACCAATCTTGCTGGTTTCAGCCTTAATCTTTAAAAGTTGCCAAAACCAGCCTTTAAGATTAAATTAGTTACGGGTTTCATCCTTTATCACTAACCCAGTTATTAAATCATGTTAAATGGCATCACATGCAAGCCATGTGAGGGTAAAACCGTCTATTTCATACTTAAAGGACGTTTTGTGCAATTTACTCATATTTTTCATCCTCTTCATCCTCCTCATCCTCGTCTCCTCCGCCACTTTGCTAACATACGCCGACCCGTCACCGACCTCCGTCTGCCACGGCGCATTGTCTACTTCCGTTAGGAGCGGAAAATATTTCGAAATTAGATAAAAAATGTTCTAAAATTGTTCTCAAATTGTTCAAATTTACAGTTCAGCAGATTCATCGGATTCATGATCTTTCTCATAACCAGAAGAAAAACTGAGAAGATCAAAGAATTGAGATCTAAACCAAAATTTAGAAGATGAAACAGACTTCTTGTGAGAAAGTTCATTAGCAATTTAGCATTACCTTTAAGCTGCAATATGTTTTGTTCCTCGAGGTTGAAAATTGAAGATTTCAACGACGAATTAACGAAAATCAGATATTTCAGCGACGGATTAACGAGATTTCAACGACGAAATAACGAAACTCAAAGCGATGAAACTGCAAAACAGAAGTGCAGAGGAATAATAAACATCGGCTGAAGCTGTGATTCAATTCAGACGAGTAAAAATTCAGAACGATTGATACTTACTTATTACGTGCTTTGTTTCACGATCTCCTTGATTCAATTGGACGGTTTTAAACGCAGAAATTCTCAAAACTTGAAAACTTTAGGCGATTAAAGAACATTTTACATCAAAGATATCTTCAAATTCGATCCCATTTTACCTAAATCCGCTTCAAATCAACCTGTAAATTCAACAAACATCACAATTATGAATTATTTCATCAAACAATGCGAAATTCATATAACGCAAACCTTCAAACTTACAATATCTTCTATTCGCCTTTCGATTTCAAATCCAGAAGAGTAAAAAGCTCAATAACAGCTCAAAAATTCAAAAGCCTCTGTTCGTATAACATCTCTGCAAAATAAGCCAAATTATCCTATTATTATTCAATTAATCATCGAAATTACATGAAAATTCAAGACAAAACCACAACAAAAGATCAAAAGATCAAAATTCATCAACCGAATCAAACAATTTGAACAAACTCTGTTATAAACTAAAACACACAAATCTGCAATCCGAAATCCAAAATTTCACAATCTAATTGAGGCGGATTGAGCTATAGATCCTTTGAATTCAACGAACAACTTCAACCTTTTACTCACCGAATTCCGCTCCTAACGGAAGTAGACAATGCGCCGTGAAGTTGCAGACGTGGCAGACGGAGGTCGGTGACGGGTCGGCGTATGTTAGCAAAGTGGCGGAGGAGACGAGGACGAGGAGGATGAAGAGGATGAAAAATATGAGTAAATTGCACAAAACGTCCTTTAAGTATGAAATAGACGGTTTTACCCTCACATGGCTTGCATGTGATGTCATTTAACATGATTTAATAACTGGGTTAGTGATAAAGGATGAAACCCGTAACTAATTTAATCTTAAAGGCTGGTTTTGGCAACTTTTAAAGATTAAGGCTGAAAACAGCAAGATTGGTGAAACTTAAAGGACGTTTTGTGCAATTTACTCTAAATTTAAACAAAACCAACCTTATTATTATATTATCATATCTATATCTATCTATCTATATATACTATATTATAATATATTTTCTGAAAAACTTTTAAAATTTAAATAGTACAAAAAATTGCTTAAAATACAACTTCTAATGCATAAATTAACCACTTTTAAGGGTAAATTTGCCTTTTTAACGATCTCTACATCATTGCCCTCAAAACTTGCAATTTTCTCTTCTTATCTTTACCAATGTATTCCTCAACTTTATTTTTTGTTGTTTCTCTCTTATATCTTTTAATATATTGTGTTTAAAAAAATTCCGAACACACCGTGAAAACGTGCTTATTTTTGTCGGCGTGTTAATGTGAATTTTTCTTCAATATCGAGATGGAAAATATAACATACAAGTCATTCATGCATTCATGTACAAGTATTTAAGCAGTTTTATGATTTCTTTCAAGTTAACCAAAATTTTAAAAAAAATATGTATAATTATAATCGTTCCCTCCAACTTTGCCATTAGTTTAAAACTCACATTTGTATCCCCTTATCTTTATCTATGAATTCCTCAATTTTATTTTTTCTTTGTTTTTTTTTAATTATGAACATACCGGTAAAATGTGCTTATCTTTATCGACATGTTGATGTAAATTTTATTCAATATCTTGAATTATAATGTACAAGTCATTCATGCATTCATCTATAAATCTTTTGATGCATTATAATGTACAAGTTAATTAGGCGGTTATAATGTACAAGTTATTAATGCATTAATTTACTAGTCCTTTAAGAACTTTTATAACTTAATTCAAATTAACTAAAAAACTTAAAACATGTGGTATAATCAAAACTGTTCCATCCAACTTTGTAGTTAGTTTAAAACTTACAGTTTCCCCCTTATCTATACCTATGTATTCCTCAATTTTATTTTTCTTTATTTTTTAAGAATGTCTTTTAATATATTATGTTTAAATTTTTTTGAACATACCGTTAAAATTTAAAACGTGCTTATTTTTTATCAACGACATGCTGATGTAAATTTTATTCAATATCGTGATGTGATTTATGATGTACAAGTTATTCACGCATTCATGTACAAGTCTTTTAATGCATCATAATCTACATGTCAATTAGACGATTATAATATACAAGTTATTAATACATTAATTTACAAGTCCTTTAAGTACTTTTATGACTTAATTCAAATTAACTAAAAAACTTAAAACATGTGGTATAATCGAAATCATTCCCTCCAACTTTGTAGTTAGTGTAACACTTCCCCCTCATCTCTACCCATATATTCATCAATTTTATTTTCTTTGTTTTTCTCTTATATCTTTCAATATATTATGTTTTAAAAAAATTGAACATACTGTTAAAATGTGCTTATTTTTTTAACGTGCCGATGTAAATTTTATTCCATATGGAGGTGTGAATTTTAATGTACAAGTCATTCATGCTCATGTACAAGTCTTTTGATGCATTATAATGTATAAGTCAATTAGACAATTATAATGTACACATTATTAAAGCATTAGTTTACAAGTCCTTTAAGTACTTTTATGATTTTTAAGTTTTATAACCGTGTTATTTTATTTATAGAATAATTCGTTGATTTTGAACCCAAATTAGCATTTTAAAAGTTGCACAAAATCTTGCAGTCAAGAAATAGGTCCTTATGATCCTGAAGATGACACCTTAAAGGAATTTTAAGTACCCGATTACATATTGTTACTTAGATAAATTATAAATAAACTAAGTTAGATAACTCCTATTCACATTTGTGTGTACATCTATTGAGATGCAACAATAGTTTTCATACATAATTGATACTTTAATGTACGATTATTATTTAATTGAAATGGGTAAGGCTAATGGTATCGCTACGATTTAAATGAACCTTTGAGTCGTCTGATTAGATCTCCCAGTAGGATATGAAAACACAGCTAAGTGTTGTGTTCCTGCGATAATGCACGGACACTTTGCTACTACTATATAATAAAAGAAATTCATGTGTGACGCGAGTCACCTATTAAAGACATCTAGTTTTTTATTTTCCCGTCTTTCTTTCCTACTTATTTTATATTAATTAAGTAACTACATAAATAATAAAGTAATATTAAATCTTATCCTAATTTGAATTAGGAATAGAATACTTCTATTTTTTGAATAAAATATTATCCTCAAAATTAAATTATTAATTTAAGATATTTTAAATAAAACAAACTATTTATCACAAAAACCAAACTTTGTATTAATATCTTATTTATTTTTATTTTCATTATTAAAAAAATAGTATATCGATTTTAGGCATAAATTATTAACTCTTTTTATTATTTCTTATATAAAATTAGATTTATTGAACCTTTGTAATAAATGTGATTATTAAAGATATAACTTTATTTATTATTTACTATACAAAATTATATTTATTCAATCCATGTAATACACTGGTTTTTGTTAAAGATATAACTTTTTTTACTATTTAGCATACAAAACTACATTTATTCAACCGGTGTAATAAACAAGGTTTTTAAAGATATAAATTTTTTTATTGTTTTGATATATAAAATTATATTTATTTAACTCATACAATACACATTGTTCTTCAAGATATAAGTTTTTATTACTTAATATATAAAGTTACATTTATTGCACCCGTGTAATAAACGAGGTTTATAAAAATATATTGTTTTATTATTTAGTATATAAAAGTACATTTATTAAAAGTGAAATTTTTAGATTTTAATTCCTTTAAATTTTATTTAAGCAACGAATACACATTGTTCTTAAAGATATAAGTTTTTATTATTTAATATATAAAATTACATTTATTACACCCGTGTAATAAACGAGGTTTATAAAAAATATATTGTTTTATTATTTAGTATATAGAAGTACATTTATTAAAAGTGAAATTTTTAGATTTTAATTTCTTTAAATTTAATTTAAGCAACGAAGAGTTACAAAATATTTAAACATTGTAACAGTTATTACTATTTACGGGTTGTGTTTTCTCGCCAGAGATTTGGGCAAGGGTGGGATCTTGGTGTCGTATAAGCCCCATCTTTGCTTTTGAAGTGAAGGACCTTTTGAAGATGGCAGATATGCAGACGAAGACGAAGAAGGAGAAATACATTCTTAGAGCTTAGAGGCATTATCTACACTACAATGTGATCTATATGGAATGAACGTAATGCTAGAATTTTCAAGGGTACGTCTCGGAAACCTATTGAACTGGTGGAAATTATTAAATCCTCGTCGTTTTTTTGGATCCGTAATAGGTCTAGACTGAAAGGTATTGATTGGAATGTTTTGTGTAAATATCCTTTGGACTTGATGTAATGTCGTTTTGCCCGGAGGTCCTTGATTTGAGGGTCGTTCATCGCATTTTTGTGTGAATGAAATTTTCCTTTTAAAAAAAAAGTTATTACTATTTATTGATAAGGTATTAGAAAAATGTTCCAACAAAATTATCAGTTTGATGAACACAGCAAAAATAGCCGAGGAGTTTGAGATTCAACGTACGTAGACATGCTTTGTAGGTTCAAAGAACCTGGTCTGCTGGTCATGCCTTTTGATCCTCACGGTTTTAGTTTTCCACTTCTCTTGTGCAACTAAATACTAACTAGCACACAAAATTAGACAAAATTAACATATTTTTTTGAATATTATTCAGTTATGAATTACTTAAACTGGTTATGAGCACTCGACCTATATCTCATCATTTTAACATTTTAAACTATAAGTATTAACATATGTTACCTACTATTTACACACTCTTGAAATGATGAAGATTAGTTTAAATACACTTACTAATATACTAATTACAACAACCTTGGTTAAGTATAATTATTATATGTTATACAACAATGTTTTTGTTTTTCAGACACAGTTAAGAACCAAATGGTTTAAGGCTACACATTATATATCATGCATCAAATTTAAATTCGATAGTAACTTGTAGCACTGTGTTCAAAAAGCCAATTAGAAGATAGTGCATTCAAATAGTCCAATTAGAAGAGTATTTATTTAAATTGTTATTAAAACGAAGTGTTGGACATTCTTTTCAAATCCAAATATAGTGGAATTAAAATTTCCTTTTTCCGTTAAGATTGTTAACGATCAACCCCAATACCATCAAGGATTTAAAAAATGTAATAAGTCCGTTTTGGTTTACAATACTACTATGTTATATGTAAAAGTACTTGTAAACTTATAAATATATCATTATCACTGCAATTTAAAAAGAATTTTACTTAATTTTTATAATCATATATATTTTTTTCCTAAGGACTTTTTGAAATTTGAAGTAGTACACATCGAATTATTTAACGTAAAACACGTAATGCATATGGTACCGCTTTTAAGAGTAAATTTGTCTTTTTTAACAATACTTACACCATTGTCCCTCTTATATTTTTCTTTCCTTATCTTTACCATGCATTCCTTAATTTTATTTTTCTTTGTTTTCCTTATATCTTTTAATATATTATGTTCTAAATTTTTTTGAACATACCATTAAAACATGCTTATTTTTGTCAACCTGACGATGTAAATTTTATTCAATATCGATATATGAATTATAATATACAGTCATTCATGCATTCATGTACAGGTCTTTTGATGCATTATAATGTACAAGTCAATTAGACGTAAAAACTATCAATGCCTAAGAAGTTTTATGATTGAATTCAAATTAAGCATAAATTTTAAAACATAGATAATCGTAACCGTTCTCTCCAACTTTTTAATTACTTTAAAACTTATAGTTTTCTCCCCTTGTGTTTACCCATGTATTCTTCAATTTTATTTTTCTTATATATTTCAATATATTATATTTTAAAAAAATGTTGAGCATACTGTTAAAACGTGCTTATTTTTGTCGATGTATCGATGTAAGTTTTATTCAGTATCGAGATGTGAATTATAATATACAAGTCATTCATGCATTCATGTACAAGTCAATTAGTCAGTTAAAAATGTACAACTTATTAATGCATTAATGTACAAGTTATTTAAGCATTTTTATGATTTAATTCAAATTAATTAAATTTTTTGAAACATGTGGTTTAAACTTACAGTTTTCTTTCCTCATCTTTGCCCATGTATTCGTTAATCTTTACTGTTCTTTGCTTTTCTCTTATATCTTTTAACATATTATGTTTTAAAAATTCTGAACATACCATTAAAAACGTGCTTATTTTTGTCGATGTGTTAATGTAAATTTTATTCAATGTCAATATGTGAATTGTAACGTAGGTTATTCATGTATTTATATACAAATTTTTTGATGCATTATAAGGTACAAATCAATTAGATAGTTATAATGTATAAGTTATTAATCCATTAATGTATAAGTCCTTTAAACACTTTTATGATTTTTAAGTTTTATGATAGTGGTATTTATTTCTTAAATAATTCATTGATTTTGAACCCGAATCAACATTTTATAAGTCGCATAGACCTTACATAACCAATTTATTCTTGTAGTCAAGAGAGTGGTCCTTATAATTCTAAAGATGACAGCAATAAGGAATTCTGGAAATCCAATTATATATTGTTACTTAGATAAATTATAATAACACTAAGTTAGGTGACTCATATATTCGTATTTGTGTACGTTTATTGAGATGCAACAATGATTTTCATACGCACTTGATACTTTTTATGTTAGATTATTATTAACTAACATGTGTAAGGCTAATGGCACCGCTACGATTTAAGTGAACATTTGAATCATTCGATTAGATTTCCCTGTAGGTTATGAAAACATTGCCTAAATGTTGTATTTTTGTCGCAACACTCGGGCACCCTGCTTGTTTCTTTTATATATAAAACTTTAATGTGTAAAGATAGATTTATTATATCAAATTATATGTTTTTATAGGCAATAGATCGTTTGGTCTCAGGAACCTAATCAAGTTTAGAATTGTGCTCGGTTTGTAGAATAAGAGCTTAATCAAGTTTAGATTTGTACTCGGTTTGTAGAATAAACATAATCTAGGCTAAAGTTTGTTTAAGCATGCTTTGATTGATTTAAAACCAATCATTTAGATTACAGACCAGTGATGTGATGTGATGAAATTTAATATGGTCGTCCTACATTACATGGCTATGTATATAATATTGCATATACATGTGCATGGTCTAAAATAGTAGTTGCTTGTTATACACATACATTTGTAGATGCGTAAAACTAACATTTGCAGATTATATAAGATGTGTAAATCATAATTACAGTAGGTTTGAAATATGCGCATGCGGATCTGGACAATATATATTTGAATTTTGAAATAAGTACACACTTTATGTTATAAACAAAAAACGTTTTTTTTTTTAAATTATACACACATGTATTTATGTTTGCTTAGTAAATAATTGGTTATCTATACGTTCTTTTCGATGAACATGCTATAGAGAAAATTAAAATCGAAATTGGTGCATTGAGTTTTTTTCCTAAACTAGTGAAAAATAATTACTAAATTAGTGTTTCTATAAAAATATTTACTAAACTGGTGTTTTTTATTTATTTTGTATTTATCTTTTTTTAACCAATTAACATATTAAACTTATTTAATATTTCTGTTAACTAAATCAGGTATCTGTTTTTCTTTATTTTTTAACAAATTTTATTTTTTCAGTCAATTAAAACTTTTTATTTATTTGATTTCTCCGATTTTTTTATGTTTTTTAGCATTAACTCTTTTTTAAACAATATATTAGCTTTGTTTATATGACCTTGATATTCCAAATTAACTGCACCTTGCTTGTAGTAATTCAGCAACCAAAATTTCCATTTAGAAATTTAAACAACTATATATTTACATATTTTTGATATTCCAGCAATAATCAACAATAGTCATACTCAAGACATATGTATAAATACATACATTAAAGATTATTATAAAGTACCACAAGATTTTTTGTCCTAATTGTGAATTTTGACTGTGCTTTTAGAGTTCTATTTTGGAATTGTTAGTTAATTGCAGATTGCAACTAAGGAAATAATATTGTGAGCTATTAGATTTGATTAAAAAATAATAAAGTTAAACTAAAGCTAAATTAAATTGAATTACTGATGTACATTGCTGTTAAAAAAACAAATCAATTTGAAGAATAAATTAAACCTATTGTCAATTAAAGCATAAATTTATTCTTATTTGTTTGTTTTCATGTTCGTCCGTTTAAATGAATGGACATAAACAAATATAAATGAACAAAACTAAGCGAATGTCCACAAACATAAATAAATGAACAAAACATGTGATCGCGAATGTAAACGAACTTCTCACCATGAACGGTTTATTGATTGTTCGGTTCATATAAAGAGCTAGTGGTGATTGAGAAAAAATAGTTAATGCTAAAAAAAGTATAAAGGGTTGATTGGGAAATCAAAGAAATAAAAAAAAATATTGGATATTGATAGAAAAAATATAAATCGTTAAAGTGTAAAAATATAGATACTTGATTAATTTTATAGAAGTACTAAAAAAAGTTTATATATTGGTAAAAAGAGAAGACAGATACAAAACAAATAAGGAACACCATATTGATAAATATTTTTTTTCTAAAAAACACCATTTTAATAAATAGTTTTCCCATCAACACTAGTTTGTAAAGAAAAAAACTGTAAATAATTGCAATTGAGGCTTTACAGTTGGTGGTAGCCTGGTAGGAAACCAAAGCATCCAAGTTTTTGTAAGAAGTAAGCAGGGAAAATTGTATGGAAGTTTTGTATAAAATTACAATATATGCATCATGACTTTATAAATGTATTTTAACTGATATGCATATAAATAAGTATGTATTTATACATGACAAAGCTCTACCCACATAAAATTTATTATAACTATTTTTATTTACGCAACAAGGAGAGGTCAGATTAAAAAAAATGATAGATGATGAAACGAAAAGAGTGAGAACAAAGAAATTAATTAATTGTAGAGATAAATAATTAATCTTCTAAGATTTTACAAACATCATTTTCATTTAATTTTCATATTTCAAGTAAACTTATTCTATACATCAAATTATCCACATACTCAATGACCCTAGATGAGAACATGTCCACATTCATTCAAACAATAAAAAGAGCATATTCATTTGCACCTCATACACGTATAAATAGTCTCTCTCTCTCTCTCTATATATATATATGTGTGTGTGTATATATAACACCATAGTGTCAACATCCTTGCACACCTTCTACCATCAATCTCTCTAATCTCATGTCAACATTTTCCCATCATTTATAGGCGTTACAGTTATATAAATCTCAAACATTCACGAATTTGTGTTGAATCATCATTGAAATAATGTGGAGGTTTTGGAGGGTGGCAGAAGCATTTGTGGTGGCCGGAAAGGTGGGAGATTGCGAAAGCAGTGGCAGCGAACACTCGCCTGAGACGATGATAGATTTATCGGATATGGTAAACTCGTTCATAGAGAATGGCAATGGTGTTGCCAATAAAGATTTTGATATGCAAAATGATGATGAATTAAGTTCAGATGGAATTGATGAAGATATGGAGGAGATGAAGGAAGCATTGCAGAGATTGTTTCAAGTTGATAATGATGATGATGATGTGAGAAGACACTTGATATCGAATGTTGAAAAAGCAAGCAGGGATGTCGTTGAAGATAACCGATCATTGCAATCTTTAGGGTTTAAACGGAGGCTGATGGCTCGTCTTCGCGATCAGGGTGTCGACGCGGGTACTATTTCTATGCCACTTTTACTTTTTTTTAACGAAATTACTTTGAATCCCGTGCAGAACCAGAGGTTCAAGATAGTCCGTTGACCTTCCGATCACCAAAATTATAATAGTAATGTGATAGAAATATAACTCATGGGGGAACCAAAGGTCAATAGGGTCCTCTAACTTTTGGATCACTAAAATTTATTGTGATTTTACACATATAAAACATGAATAATTATTAATAAAAGTTTTTGACTTTTATCCCAAACTTGTAACCACCAATAGAAAAAAAAACTTTTGATTGAACCTCAACTAAAAAGTTATAGTTTGGCCACTTATATAGTTTATACAAATGTATAGGGCTTTGCAAATCGAAGTGGGAAAAGCAAGGTGGGCGGCTTCTCGCTGGCAATCATGAATACATCGACGTTAATGTTGAGCAAACTCGTTATATAATCATCATATCTTTGTTAGAAGAGTTCGAGATAGCTAGACCTACAACTGGTTACGCTTCATTGCTCGAGATCCTCCCTGAGATCTCAGTTTTCAAAGTTGAAGATTTCAAAGAAATAGTAAAAATAATGTCTAGAGCCATGAAGAAGTCGATGAAGCAGAAGAAGATGCCGGTGCCACCATGGAGACGACGGGAGTATGTTCAGGCTAAATGGTTTGGGACTTACAAACGAACCACCAATGAGTATCCGACTAAAAAGAGGCCGGATCATAACGTGATCAACAATCAAAGTATCGGTTTTATATCCATTCATGATCATACTTGCTATGGTAGACGTCAAGAACAGTTTGCTAGGAAGGATTTTGGGTATAAAATGGGGAATTTAGCCATGGTCATGAATGGAGCAAGCTAAGATACTTCTGTTCAGTTAGTAATTATTTGCTATATAGTTCATTTTTACAATGATTTTTGGGTCAATGTCATTAATGTACATATTCATGTGGATTTTTTCTGTATAAAATGCTTTAGTTGCATTTTATTTTCGTGGTATTTCATAATTAAATGCAATCAAATTAAACTTCTTATTATAATTGCAACTATTTCTGTATAAAATGCTTTAGTTGCATTTTATATTCGTGGTATTTCATAATTAAATGCAATCAAATTAAACTTACTATTATAATTGCAACATTTGCCTATGTTTTTTCTTGATATAGTTGAGACACACAATTTGAAAGCGTCTAAACCCTATGAACTCCTATCTATTTGTTGACGGGAGACCCGTTATTTGAATGACACATAATTCTAATATTATGTAAGAAACTAATTGAACTTCATCGAACGTAAGAAAAAAAAATAAAGGTTGTATTTGATGACATAGAAGTAATTTTTCTCTAACAATCAGATCAATTAGCCCATCAACATATTATCAGCACATTACTTAGAATATCATATATATTATATAAATGGGAAATATTTACGATTTTATATTAGTATACATCACATACATGATATTATCGAGTGAAAGTCACATAACTTTGTTTTCCTCCTTTGTTAACTTTAAATCCACGTTTTATTGAGTTTAAATATTAAAACACATTAAAAATGCAACGTGATGCTGAAGTCAACACTTTGTTTATAAATTATAGACCCCCAAAAATAATGTAAGCATAAAAGACAAAAGAATGGTGGCTAGGTTTAGATTATTACGTACCATGGTTTTCACAACAAATTTTTACAAGTCACAAATTAATTAAATATCTCATAAGAAAATAGAAACTAAGTATGAAATCAAACTATTAAAACAATATGATTTCAGGCATTATATATTATATGATGATTATTAAAATTAAAAATTGGATTTGGATACAACATGTGCCTCCTATCGAGTGGGAAACTGACATGTTTTCATATATTTCGTATTCGCCCAAGTGTATCGCTTCTAAAGGAGGATGATATGTGTTATTAGATGCACACAGGCTATGTAGCACGGGGATTCCATTTATGTGGTTGTACGCGTCTCGGGGGAAACGCAAAAGGTACTCGTCGGGGACGTTTCCTAACATTTCCAATGTCGGGGACGTATCTGGTAGAAGTATCCAGCCCGTTTCCATTTATTTTTAGGGTTTTAACCCTTTCAAATTACACAACTGGCCATTAAATAAATAGACCTATCATATTCGGCTTCTTTAATATCTAAACTCTCAAGTCTTGTCATCTCTAATTCTCTATCGATTGCCGATCTCTCACTAGATGAACCGGAATCTGAAAATGATTTGATTGTTGATAATTAATTACCTTTGGAAAATGTAGTATTTTTGGAATTTGTTTAATATATTTTATTTTTTTATATTTTTTATTGTCGTACCCGTATCTTGAAATTTTAAGTTTTACCGTCCCTCGTTCCCGTATCGTTCCCGTACTCCGATCCCATACCCGTTCCAGTGCTACTTAGCACACAGGTTTTGTGACTTAAATGAGCATAGGCAAACCCGAGCTTTACACATAAAGCTCGAGCTTGTTTAGTATGTAGGTAATGTATTATTATTATTATTATTAATATATATATACATATTTGTAACCTGACATGTTTTGACCAACAACTCGAAAATTCACCTATAGCTCTAAAAGCGGTATTAGTTTTTGTGGTATAAGCGTATGCCTATTTTGTGTAAAAACTGAATTGTTGGATCTATTCGGGATTGTGTTGTAGGGTCCAGAGGCACTACAGAGCAGCGATCCGAACTATGTTATGTTTGGATTGATTTTCTTGCTGTTGTCGTTGTGGCTTGTGTAAGATTAAGTATTCATTTATTTATATTTAATCTAGTAGCTATCATTATCATTTATATAATATAGATCAAAATATATTAAAACATATAATATAATTAGCTGGTAATTGTTGATGGGCCATATTACCCTAATTAACTAATTGGGTTTCCTCTTGGGTGTATATAAGGAGATTATTAGAGAGGGATTAGGGTTAGACTTTCATAATATCAACTCACAATTCGACCCCCTCTCTCTTTATTACTATGAGTTCTTCAACCCTAAAGAACTTGGTACTACCATCAAGAAGATACATCCTAAAGGGGAACCAGACCAATCTGACGTACATGACGTCTACTTCCCTCTCTGATGTGGTTGTTGGCTTACCAGGTACACACGTCTTATTTTCTGTTCATGAATGAATTTACATAATTAGGGTTTGTGTTTTACCCATATTCTTATGTTTTTATAATATAATCAACATGTGGTAATAGAGCGATATTGATTATATTAGTTCAGTTATGAATGTATGTCAAACAACCACAAAATATTATGTATATAATGGATTTGATGAATCTATGAAGCAACGATTACGATCGGTTTAAGTGGATAGTACATGGAATTTATAAATTGATTTTAATAATGAAAGAGTTATTATAATGGACAATTGCTTTTGAAACATAAACTATTCTTTGGAAACCCACTGATTTTTTTATTTGGTTTAAATAGTATTAAAAATTTTATTGGAATTCATAATAATTATGGGTGTTCTGCCTTTCGAGAATTTCAATTTTGGTTCATAGACCAAAGAATAATTTGTTTAAGTTGGTAATGATGTCAACAATATTTAATTTTTATTAGAAATCCTTTTATTTTTTGGATATTTAGTTTTTACTAGAAATCCTTTTATTTCTTGGATAACACTAAGAATTGATTATGTTTTCTAAAATTGTGCATCTTAATCTCCAAGTTTCGAATAAAATATAATTTTAATTATAATCGAATAATTAACTTGGTTAAATACACATAAGAATTTTCAAAATTATAATCAAATCCCTTAAAATTAGCTGAACCAGCCTTATCGGATCAAAGGATGTTTTTTCTCTGTTTTGATCTAATTTTATCTTTTAAAGATTTTCGAAATTTGTTAATAGATAATCAAATAAAATCAGAAATATTTTGATAAAAATTAGATCATCACTAAAACAGGAAACCATATCTCAAAATCCCTAAAAATT
The DNA here is from genome assembly GCA_947069175.1 of Scalesia atractyloides. Taxonomy (NCBI): domain Eukaryota; kingdom Viridiplantae; phylum Streptophyta; class Magnoliopsida; order Asterales; family Asteraceae; genus Scalesia; species Scalesia atractyloides. The sequence continues at coordinate 10,908,264 of CAMTDV010000006.1, read as the reverse complement.
CGGATTTTCATTTTTATCTTCATTAACAGCTGCTGATGAGAAAGTTTCGAGATTAAAAGTTTTCGACTAAGGTTCCGACTGAATCTCACTAAAATACAAAGACAGCTGAGATTTCGACGCAATCAAGTGGTTGCGACTCGAAACCTCATAATGAAGTCGAAATCTCATTAAAGCATTAATCTTCATCACTCGAAACCTTACTCGAGATCACACTCGAGATCTCATAACTGAGTCGAGATCTCATAAGTGGTTGCAACTCGAAATCTCATAACCGAGTCGAGATCTCATAACTGAGTCGAGATCTCACTCGAAATCTAAGGCTAACTCGAAATCTCATCACTTTATTAAGCTGTTAATGAGAATTAAATAATTGGTTTTGTTAACACTTAACTAATCAGAATCAGATAATTTTTACAAAACAAAACTAGCTTAACTTGAATGAGCTTCTGATGTATCACTTCTGGCCAAAGCTGATTTGATACATCTATTTATTGTTCAAGTATAATAAAAGCTGTCACACCCCGACCCGCAGCGGAATAAGAGTCGGGGCATAATTGGGTTATCACCAAAGCTCATGACATTTACTAATATCTTTCATATTTAATAAAGTCAACGTTACATTTTCAAATATCCAAACATGTTCATTCAATACAAAGAAAATAAACCAAACATAACAATCCGAACTCTAAATCGTTTTATTCTTCTAGTCCAAGTCCTATGTGTTCCTAGCTGCTGCTGGTTCACCTGTATCATGTGTAAAATGGGGGTTTTTGGGTCAACATAAGTTGGCGAGTGAACCTTATTAGATAAACATTTATTAATGAATTACTTGTTAGTTTATCAATGAAAAATTGTGCATAATCATAGATGAGCAAATGTAAATAATCAAGCAGTGGCAAATAGCAGTCACAACTATAACATACGATAACATATGACAGCATACATGAACATACTAACATCATACGATAAATAACATAAATGAAACTGTGCGATCAAGGCTCAATCAAACGGAGCCGATCGTATTGCATGTACTGAAAATGAAAATGTCTGTGCGATCAAGGCTCAATCAAACGGAGCCGATCGTATGTGGGCACGCCAGGTTCAACCTCATAATGAAATGGGGAACATGCTCAACGCTCATAATGTAATGGGGAGCGGCGGCCTATGAAATTGCATGTACTGAAAATAATAAACTTGCATCCAACAATAATTACACAACAGAAACAAACTGAATACACTAGTTCATGATATGACGTATGCACAATGGTTTAAGTATAATATATATATCAAGACACATGATACACCCCAAAACGTGATTAAAACGGGGAATTTGTAAAGATTCACTCACATTGGGTGCGTTGGATTGGAGATGGTGAGATGCGCACGAATTAGATGAGCGGAACAACGAGGAATACTAACCTAAATAATAACGGAAAAATATATTAAATGAGTGGATTTTATTAAGGATTTTAATGAAATTTTTAGATATATTTTTGTGAGTTTAAGGCTATTTTCTATCTTTAAAAATGTTATTTTTAAGTATTTTTAATTGATTTTTAAATTAAATTAAATAAATAAAAATATAAAAAAATTGTTTATTTTGCGTTGACCGTTGACCGTTGACCTGTTGACTTGTTGACCGGTTCGGTCAGTGACATGGTTTGCGCTGGGTGAGGCTCGAACCCGAGACCTCCCGTACGCGTGCACGCAGCTCTACCAACTGAGCTACGTGTCTAACCCGAAATAATCTTGTTTTTAATTATATTTATACACTTATTCAATTTAACCGAATTTCTTTTATTTGCAAAAACATTTTAATTCAACGGACCGGTGCTAGTGACGGGTTTCGAACGCGCGACGTATGGCTTAATGTTGCACACAGTCCACCGCTGGACTGTGTGTCTAACCGGTTATTATCTCGGTTTTTATTATACTTAACCACTAACTGGGTTAACCCGGTTTAGTTTTTAAACAAAAAGGCATTTTATTATATAAGGAGTGCGTATAGCAGGAATCGAACTCGGGACATGCGTATGTATTGTGCACACAGTCCACCGCTGGACTGTGTGTCTAACCCGTTTAAACTACCAATTTTAATTATACTTATAGTATTACCAGAGTTCATCTTCTTCGCTGGATTTTTACCGACGGCAGTTTACATCATTAAAACTTGTTAATTCAATTGCTAAGTATTACACAAACTGATAAGAGATAGCAGGGATGACGATTAGAGGAAGAACATACCGGTGAACGTTTGGTTACAGAGTTCCGGCAGGCGTCGGTCTCTGTTTTTGTGCACCTCAACTGAACAGACAATTAGCCGTTTTTTATTAGTCCATTGTGGAATTGAAGTGATAAACAAACGTTAACGATGTGTTTGAAGGTCCTTACCGTTTAACAGACGGAAAAAAGACTTTCAGAATCTTTCCGGCGAACTGAAATTAGTTGAATACAGCGCCTGAATTCGATTTCAATTGAGTGGTTTAAGTTAGAAATAGCTTAAGAATTGTTGAACTGCAATAATATTGAGAGATTTACCGTTTGAGGATGAATACGGTTTTCCGGCGAGATTTGCAGAAAATTCCGGCGAGCTGATTTAAGCGTTCTGATGGTCTGAAAATGTGACGAAAATGAAATGGAGTATTGTTATGACGTTTCTGAGTCGCGAGAGAGGTCTGGAATTGAAGTAATTGTGACTTGATTCATTTCGGTTATAAAAACCGATTAATAAAGAAAATTGATGTTCAATCACTTCTGAATTGATTAAAATCATCAGTTCATCGGTTATAAAATGTGAATGAACGATAAATCAAACGATTAGACGATTGAATTGCCGATTTCAGTTTCTCAGTTGGCGCAACCGGTTTTAACCGAGTTTGTGTATAAAACTCATTTGTTTCCTAGAGATAACAGAAAACACAAAGTGGCGGAGTGGTGATGTGAGTGTGTGTTAAGGCGTTGGAGTTGTTCTTGGCTGACCCGGGTTCGAGTCCCGGCAGCAACATAATTTTTTTATTTATTTTATTTTAACTTTTTATCAAATATAATTTTTATAGTTTAGTCTATTTATTAATTATGTATCGTTTAAATCAAAATAATCATAAATATTCAACGTAACTTTATAACTTGATATTCGATTACAAAACGGAGCGGGTTTTGAAAACCCGATTTTTACAAATGTTACAGTATCCCCTACTTTTAGGAAATTTCGTCCCGAAATTTAAGTAGTTGAAGTAGTAGGAAAAAGATGCGGGTATTTTTCGCGCATTGAGTCTTCACGTTCCCAAGTAAACTCAGGTCCCTGTTTCGACTCCCAGCGTACCCTAACAATTGGAATGCGACTTCGTCGTAGACGTTTCTCTCCGAAGTCCATGATCTCTACAGGTCTTTCAATAAAATGCATAGATTCATCAATCTGAATATCTTCCAGCGGAATGTGGAGGTTCTCATCAGCGAGGCACTTCTTCAAGTTCGACATGTGGAATGTGGGATGAATCCTGTTGAGTTCTTCTAGTAGATCAAGCTTGTATGCTACAGGACCTACTCTTTCGAGTATCTTGAAAGGTCCTACGTAACGTGGTGCTAGCTTGCCCTTTTGACCAAAACGAACTACTCCCTTCCACGGTGATACTTTTAAAAGTACATTATCACCAATGTTAAACTCTAAGGGCTTCCGTCGTTTATCTGCATAACTCTTTTGACGACTTTGAGCCGCTAGAAGATTGTTTCGAATTTGATGGATCTTGTCTGTGGTTTCTTGGATCAATTCTGGACCAGTAATTTGAGCTTCCCCAATTTCGTGCCAACATACAGGAGATCGGCACTTACGACCATATAAGGCTTCAAAAGGTGCCATGCCGATGCTCGAATGATAGTTGTTGTTGTACGAAAATTCAACTAATGGTAGGTGGGCGTCCCAATTTCCCTTGAAGTCTATGACACATGCTCTAAGCATATCTTCAAGGGTTTGAATGGTGCGCTCAGACTGTCCATCAGTTTGAGGATGATAGGCGGTACTGAGATCTAATCGCGTGCCCATAGCGGACTGTACTGCTTGCCATGTTCGTGAAGTGAAACGACCATCACGATCAGAAATAATGCTTAACGGTACCCCATGTCGGCTTACGATTTCGTTGATATAAATACGTGCAAGCTTTTCGTTCTTGAAATCTTCGCGGATAGGAATAAAGTGAGCTGATTTTGTAAGTCGGTCTATAATTACCCATATAGTGTCATACCCACCAGAAGTGCGAGGTAACCCGGTAATGAAATCCATGGTTATATTTTCCCACTTCCATACCGGTATTTCCGGTTGGACTAGAAGTCCTGAGGGTCTTTGGTGTTCAGCCTTCACCTTGGAACATGTAAGGCACTTGGAAACAAAAACGGCAATATCCTTCTTCATTCCAGGCCACCAATAGGTGTATCATAGGTCTTGATACATCTTATCGGCTCCTGGGTGTATAGAATATCGCGTTTTGTGAGCTTCATTCATAAGAATTTCACGAAGATTGTTGTGGTTAGGAATCCAGATGCGATCTAGGTAATACAGAATACCGTCAGATTTAGTTTCAATTTTTAGCTCGGCTCCATAGGACATCTCCTTTCGTACATCTTCTTCTGTTATTGAAACGTGTTGGGCTTCTCGGATTTGATCTTTAATGTCGGTTATAAATTGCGAACATAGAAGACGAATGGAGTTCGCATAACCCTTTCGACTAAGTGCATCAGCCACCACATTTGCTTTACCAGGGTGGTATCTAATTTCACAGTCGTAATCATTCAGAAGTTCGACCCATCTTCGTTGCCTCATGTTTAACTCTTTTTGATTGAAGATATGTTGAAGACTCTTGTGGTCAGTGTATATTTCACACTTAGTACCATAGAGATAATGTCTCCATATCTTAAGAGCGAACACAACGGCTCCAAGTTCTAGGTCATGAGTGGTGTAGTTCTTTTCATGTGTCTTGAGTTGTCTCGAAGCATAAGCTATGACTTTTCCTCTTTGCATTAGAACGCAGCCTAATCCTTGCCCTGACGCGTCGCAATAGACTACAAAATCATCACAACCTTCAGGAAGAGTGAGGATTGGTGCATCACAAAGTTTTTGTTTAAGAGTTTGAAAGGCTTCTTCTTGCTTGGGTCCCCATATGAAAGGTTTTCCCTTATGAGTTAAAGCCGTGAGTGGTACAGCAATGCGAGAGAAGTTTGAAATGAACAGACGATAATAGCCAGCTAGTCCAAGAAAAGATCTTACTTCAGTTGGTGTACGTGGAGCTTGCCATTCTTGAACCGCTTTGATCTTTGAAGGGTCAACATGTATTCCCTTGTCATTGACTACATGCCCGATGAATTGCACCTCTTTTAACCAGAATTCACATTTGGAGAATTTGGCATAAAGCTTTTCCTTTTCTAGAAGTGCAAGAACGAGTCGAAGATGACGCTCATGATCAGATTTAGATTTTGAATAAATAAGAATATCGTCGATGAAGACTATAACAAATCGATCAAGATAAGGTTTGCAGACTCTGTTCATTAGGTCCATGAAGACAGCTGGTGCGTTGGTTAAACCAAATGGCATAACCATGAATTCATAGTGGCCGTAACGAGTTCGAAAAGCAGTCTTAGGGACGTCTTCTTCATGCACTCTAAGTTGATGATAACCAGATCGAAGATCGATTTTTGAAAAGCAGCTGGCACCTTGTAGTTGGTCAAGAAGATCATCAATGCGAAGTAAAGGATAGCGATTCTTGATTGTTAACTTGTTGAGCTCTCTGTAGTCGATGCACATACGAAACGATCCATCTTTCTTCTTTACAAAAAGGACAGGTGCACCCCAAGGCGACGAGCTAGGACGTATGAATCCCTTGTCAGTCAACTCTTGTAATTGACTGGCTAGCTCTTGCATTTCAGAAGGGGCTAACCTATAAGGAGACTTTGCAACTGGTGTAGCACCAGGTATAAGATCAATACGGAATTCGACGTCTCTAACTGGAGGAAGTCCTGAAATGTCGTCAGGAAAAACTTGCGGGAAGTCTTTTACTACAGGAATGTCTTCAAGTTTCTTCTCCATGGTTCCCTTTTTGATGATATGAGCTAAAAACGCGACATAATTCTTGCGAAGATATTTTTGAGCTTGAAGACAAGACATTAAGCTGAGCCCTTTCGACGAGGTTTCTCCAATGATTCGAAGAGTCTGACCGTTTGGAAGAGGAATACGAATAAATTTTTCACGACATACAACTTCCGCCTGATGTTGACTGAGCCAATCCATACCGATTATGATGTCAAAACTTCCCAGGTTCATAGGAATAAGGTCGACTGAGAAATCGTGGTCGTTTAAGGTGAGTGTACAGTTGCGTAAAATAGAGTCTAATGAAACTGGTTTCCCGTCCGCAACTTCTACCGTTATGGATTCCGTGAGCTTATCCCGATTTTTGTTTAAGATAGGTTCAAATTCTAAAGACACAAAACTTCTATCCGCACCAGTATCAAATAACATAGATGCATATCTACCATTTATAAGGAACGTACCGTTAACCACATTGCCGTCAGCTCTGGCCTGGTTAGCGTTGATATTGAAAGCTCTCCCTCTTGCAGGTGGAGGAGCTTGGTTTGCTTGATTTACGGGTTGGCTTGGGCCTGAGCATGAATAATATTAACCAACCTTGGACAAGTGTTTCGGAAATGGCTTTGGTCGCCGCAATTGTAGCAAGCCCGCATTGGTTGACCCTAGGATAATTGGGCTGGTAATATGTTTGGGCTAAATGTTGGGTGAGTGGTAATAGTAGGGGTTGTTGGGCTTGGCCCATTATTTGTTGGTGGGTTTGGGTTAAAGGTTGGTGGCGGTTTGTTCGTTGAGGCATGCGGCAGGTTTGAACAGTATGTCCTGCGCGACCGCAGCCGGTGCAATATTGGCAAGGATGATCAGGGGAATGGTGATATTGGCAACGGTTACATTTTGGTAACGGGCCAGTGTAAGGTCTTCTGTATGGTGCGGGTGAAGGAGTGACTTGAGTAATGGGTGCAGCAGGAATAGGTGAGTTGGTTTGAGTAACTGCAAAATTTCTGGTGTTGCGCTTCCTCTTGTTAGCAAACTTAGAGGAAGGAATGGGGTGGTTTGAAGTTTGTCCCTCAACAGGGGCTTTCTTCTTCTCTTCTTTGAACTTCCCGTTGCGAATTCGGTTTTCGGTCAGTTCAGTTGCTAACTCCATAGCAGCTTCAAGTGTTACCGGTGAAACGCTGAGAACTGAATCTTGGATTTTCGAGGGAAGTCCTCGAATATAATGCTCGATCAAACGATAGGTTGGGGAGAACAAATTTGGAACCATTTGGTTCAACTCCAAGAACCTCTTGTTATAGGTAGTGTGATCACCCTCCTTTTGCTTTAGAGAATGAAATTCGTCCTCCAGCTTTTTAATTTCACTCCTAGGACAGAAACGTCTAGTCATGATTTCCCTTAACTCCTCCCAAGTTAAGGCCATCGCATCTTCAGTTCCCTCTTCCCTTTCTCAGTATTCCACCAAGTGAGAGCTACCCCAAATAGTCTCCCGGTGGCGTATCGAACCTTGCGATCCTCAGGACAATCGCAGTTTAGAAAGGTGTTTTCCATCTCCTCGAACCAATGCAGGAGAGCAGTGACACCCTCGGTCCCTTCAAATTTAGGAGGATCACAAGACTTAAAATGTTTGTAAGAGCACTTGCTGGTAGAAGAGTTGTCGATGTTCTGGTCATGTTGTTGGGGAGGGTTAGTAGGATTTGTAGTGAGGGCTTGTTGTACTTGGACCACAATGTCAGGCAGTATCGTGGCCATTTGTTTCGCGATCTGTGTGGCCAAACGTTCCTGAGACCTTCCTGATCTTTTACCTCTTCGTTGCTGTCTAGACGACATCTACAGGATCATACAATGAGAAGATTGTGAGTTTATGGTGTCTTTTTAGGTGTCATGTGTCTTTAAGAAAATGAAAATAACATAAATATCAATAATGCAACTACATCCATAGGATGTCTTGGGTTCGCTCATGTTGGGCCTCAAATGTCCCCCATACCTTCACCTACATAGTCATGTGGGCCCCCATGGCTATTGGCTTGGTAGGATTCACATTAGTATTGGCAATTTAACACTCGCATCCCCCGAATGCAAACCACAAAATATGTTCATGAGATGTTTGGTCGGAACGTGTCCAGGTGTAGACACAATGACAACTCAAAGTGGGGTTAGCTCACACGACGTTTGGTATAGCATACTTTGGCCTAATAGGTACTTCGTACTCTCATCGTTAGTCCCCAGGTAGGCAAACTGGTCCTTTATTTTGGATTTATACGAATGCCAGCCTAGACAGGACGTTCCGACTACCGGTACTGGTACCCTTCCAGTTACTACATGCCCGTCATGAGAACTCACTTTGATGAGATTTGAAAACACGAAAACCATTGTAAAAGCAATCATGATGTGGTGTGTGCTTTCATGGATGTGATATGTTATGAGTATACGATTCATGATAGGCATCATATGATAATACATACTTATGAACATGCTTGCACAATATTAAATGTAACATTTAACATAAAACATATAAACATCATGAAATTTGGCATGTAACACACAAAAATCTTATAAGTTTCTAATCGACTATAGTATAGGCTCTAAGGGTCTAATAACCTATCCTATATCCCTATAGTCATGGCTCTGATACCAATCTGTCACACCCCGACCCGCAGCGGAATAAGAGTCGGGGCATAATTGGGTTATCACCAAAGCTCATGACATTTACTAACATGTTTCATATTTAATAAAGTCAACGTTACATTTTCAAATATCCAAACATGTTCATTCAATACAAAGAAAATAAACCAAACATAACAATCCGAACTCTAAATCGTTTTATTCTTCTAGTCCAAGTCCTATGTGTTCCTAGCTGCTGCTGGTTCACCTGTATCATGTGTAAAATGGGGGTTTTTGGGTCAACATAAGTTGGCGAGTGAACCTTATTAGATAATATTAGTTTATCAATGAAAATTTGTGCATAATCATAGATGAGCAAATGTAAATAATCAAGCAGTGGCAAATAGCAGTCACAACTATAACATACGATAACATATGACAGCATACATGAACATACTAACATCATACGATAAATAACATAAATGAAACTGTGCGATCAAGGCTCAATCAAACGGAGCCGATCGTATTGCATGTACTGAAAATGAAAATGTCTGTGCGATCAAGGCTCAATCAAACGGAGCCGATCGTATGTGGGCACGCCAGGTTCAACCTCATAATGAAATGGGGAACATGCTCAACGCTTATAATGTAATGGGGAGCGGCGGCCTATGAAATTGCATGTACTGAAAATAATAAACTTGCATCCAACAATAACTACACAACAGAAACAAACTGAATACACTAGTTCATGATATGACGTATGCACAATGGTTTAAGTATAATATATACATCAAGACACATGATACACCCCAAAACGTGATTAAAACGGGGAATTTGTAAAGATTCACTCACATTGGGTGCGTTGGATTGGAGATGGTGAGATGCGCACGAATTAGATGAGCGGAACAACGAGGAATACTAACCTAAATAATAACAGAAAAATATATTAAATGGGTGGATTTTATTAAGGATTTTAATGAAACTTTTAGATATATTTTTGTGAGTTTAAGGCTATTTTCTATCTTTAAAAATGTTATTTTTAAGTATTTTTAATTGATTTTTAAATTAAATTAAATAAATAAAAATATAAAAAAAATTGTTTATTTTGCGTTGACCGTTGACCTGTTGACCGGTTCGGTCAGTAACATGGTTTGCGCTGGGTGAGGCTCGAACCCGAGACCTCCCGTACGCGTGCACGCAGCTCTACCAACTGAGCTACGTGTCTAACCCGAAATAAGCTTGTTTTTAATTATATTTATACACTTATTCAATTTAACCGAATTTCTTTTATTTGCAAAAACATTTTAATTCAACGGACCGGTGCTAGTGACGGGTTTCGAACGCGCGACGTATGGCTTAATGTTGCACATAGTCCACCGCTGGACTGTGTGTCTAACCTGGTTATTATCTCGGTTTTTATTATACTTAACCACTAACTGGGTTAACCCGGTTTAGTTTTTAAACAAAAAGGCATTTTATTATATAAGGAGTGCGTATAGCAGGAATCGAACTCGGGACATGCGTATGTATTGTGCACACAGTCCACCGCTGGACTGTGTGTTTAACCCGTTTAAACTACCAATTTTAATTATACTTATAGTATTACCAGAGTTCATCTTCTTCGCTGGATTTTTACCGACGGCAGTTTACATCATTAAAACTTGTTAATTCGATTGCTAAGCATTACACAAACTGATAAGAGATAGCAGGGATGACGATTAGAGGAAGAACATACCGGTGAACGTTTGGTTACAGAGTTCCGGCAGGCGTCGGTCTCTGTTTTTGTGCACCTCAACTGAACAGACAATTAGCCGTTTTTGATTAGTCTATTGTGGAATTGAAGTGATAAACAAACGTTAACGATGTGTTTGAAGGTCCTTACCGTTTCACAGACGGAAATAAAGACTTTCATAATCTTTCCGGCGAACTGAAATTAGTTGAATACAGCGCCTGAATTCGATTTCAATTGAGTGGTTTAAGTTAGAAATAGCTTAAGAATTGTTGAACTGCAATAATATTGAGAGATTTACCGTTTGAGGATGAATACGGTTTTCCGGCGAGATTTGCAGAAAATTCCGGCGAGCTGATTTAAGCGTTCTGATGGTCTGAAAATGTGACGAAAATGAAATGGAGTATTGTTATGACGTTTCTGAGTCGCGAGAGAGGTCTGGAATTGAAGTAATTGTGACTTGATTCATTTCGATTATAAAAACCGATTAATAAAGAAAATTGATGTTCAATCACTTCTGAATTGATTAAAATCATCAGTTCATCGGTTATAAAATGTGAATGAACAATAAATCAAACGATTAGACGATTGAATTGCCGATTTCAGTTTCTCAGTTGGCGCAACCGGTTTTAACCGAGTTTGTGTATAAAACTCATTTGTTTCCTAGAGATAACAGAAAACACAAAGTGGCGGAGTGGTGATGTGAGTGTGTGTTAAGGCGTTGGAGTTGTTCTTGGCTGACCCGGGTTCGAGTCCCGGCAGCAAATAATTTTTTTATTAATTTTATTTGAACTTTTTATCAAATATAATTTTTATACTTTAGTCTATTTATTAATTATGTATCGTTTTAAATCAAAATAATCATAAATATTCAACGTAACTTTTATAACTTGATATTCGATTACAAAACGGAGCGGGTTTTGAAAACCCGATTTTTACAAATGTTACAAAAGCTATGTTAATTATGCATTACAAACGTGAATGTCTTATTTCTCGCCAAAGCTGATTTAATTCATTCATGTCTAGCATTATTAACAAGTGCATAACTAAGGCGATTGTCTTATTTCTGGCCAAAGCTGATTTGTCACGATTACTTTGCACACATACCTAGATGATTACACTTCTGGCCAAAGCTGATTTGTCTTCATTTAAGTAGAATTTTAACTAAGTCTATTATTTTGATGTTAGTAATAGACAATATCACAACTTCTTCAAACAATGATCCTCACATTAATGATCCTTCATTAATCTTATGATCATATTCTGTCTGATTTACTTTAATACCCCATAAGCTTACTCACTATAATTTTCTTCTATATTTCAGTATCTCATCCACTCTAATTTCTAAACCTAATATGTTTTGCCTTACTTAAAGTTTCTATAAGATCAGCTCTTATATAAAATCTTTGATTATCCCTTAAGACACGATAATCCTATTGCTCTCTTCTAATAAAATTACTATAGAAGAAAAGTAGAGCATGATGAATAGGACAAGTCGAACATGATGTCTCTTGTGATAATCAAGAACTCATTTAACATAAATGCTATCACTAAAGTTATCCCAGATTAAGTTTTTCCTAAAACTAATCTAATTTTATGGAATAATCAAAAGAACTCTTAAGATGCATGCCTTTATTCCAAATTCTAAACTATCAGGTTAAGTGGTATCTATGAATACATCATAAATGTACAATACCATGACCCATAAAATAAAGGGCTTACACATGGAATAAGTACATTTTCCAGTGCATTACATACTAATTTTCCACAAGTACAATTTGATGCTTTAAAATCAACTAATAACACTCAGAAATACCAAAGGAAAATGAGTAAGTTGATCAGCAACACACGTATAGGAAATGAAATGCCTAAAACTGGAAAATAAGATGTTATTAATCTTACAACCACTAAAACCTTAAAAGAGGATACTTTAAGGTCCATAGACAAAATACAAGTTCTAACTCCAACTCTAAGGTTCTTCAAGGGAGAAACTCACTACGTAATTATGCCATTAGACTAGGCATAAGCAACGAGACTATCCATAATTCGAAAGAACAGTTGTCTAAAATATGTAGTCGCCTATTAATGATAGATAAGTTTGATAATTTTAATATTCCAATTAACACATGATAAGTTGACTCTAGTTCTATACGTTTCCTTACTATAATTCAACATATAACAAACATGAGAGTTAGTGACAAAATTAAATGTTAAGGCTATAAGAACCATGAAAAATTGTCTTCTAATTTTGCTTTGTGATACATTACACATTCTGGAATTTAATCAGAATTTGGTATCAATACTAAAGCTATATTATGACAGTTGTGAGGTTTACATAGCCAACATAAAGTCACATTTACCTTAAACTCTCATATTATTTGTTCTCAATATCTGGATAAAAACATTAATAAGATGAAACTAGATGATACCTTACACTTTCACAACTTTTGTTATCATGCAAATGGGAATTTGACAAAAGGAAAATGAGACCTATAAATTTCACCCATTGTAACCGAAATTCATGAGAAATCATGACATGTTTAATGAGGATAACTTTTCCATCTAATCTCATTCTAAGTGATTTCAATCATGATGTTAAAAGCCCTAAAATGTTTTGGCTTAAGGAATAAGTATGGGTCCACCATAAGTTATATTTCATTAACATTCGTGGAACTTATTAAAAATGAAATATTCAGACATAATTCATTTATCAATTAAAGACTATCTACTTGTATCTAAATTTGTCTTATATGGCCCATGGTCTTAAAGAAATCTATTCATATATGTACTTAACATGATTTCTATTAAATATGTCCCTAAGTTTCTTATTACATCTGGACATTAAGGAAATCAAGTAAAGTCTAACATATGTATGACAGGTTCCCACGTCACATACCTCATTGAAACTCATCTTGTAGCATTTCTAGAGACATTAAAGATCAGTGGGAGCATTAAGTGTCTTAAATATAACTTGCAAAAGTTGCAAGAAGTGGGGGAGTGAAAATTTCACATTACTTCTTTACACCTCTTGTACAAGACACTGCTCCATTTTGACATTGTTCCATCAAAACATGTCTCCTTAAAATCTAATGCTACTCTTACAAAAAGTTTCATTGTTGCTTAATTGTGGGCACACTTAGATTTCTTACCTAAACTAATATAATCCTCAACAAGAGAAACTACAACGATTAACGCCATTAATATGTTTTCTCTATTAGAATCTGTTGGTCGTTAAATATTGACCTAAAGCATGGTGAGTTCCTAAAGATTTCTAAGGTCAGTGGGAGTAGTAAAAGTCTTTATCATAACTTGCAAGGAATACAAGAGGCGGGGGGAAGAGTGTCATTAATTTTACTCTGAATTTAACTCCGATTACACCTCTTGTACACCATACTGCATCAACTCTTACACACTTAGAATCCTGAAAATGATAGCAATCTAACCAAGAGCTAATCCATAAAACTGAAACTTCTACTAAACCCAATAATCAACTCAGGAGGTCATCTTGGTTTTAAAAGCCTACTAACTTTGACGATTACATAACCTCCTTAACCTAAGTTGAAATGGATTTTGGAAAAGTTTACTGATCCTACTCTTCTAATTAAACCATTAGCGTCAATCAATCTTCTAAACGGAATAAAACTGTTTTCTAGTAAAACTGATTTTATGTGTTCAAATAACGTTTGGGATTTGATTAAATTACCTAAGAGTGTTCATAACTAAAACAAATCCTAATATGAACGTTAAGACACAAAGAAGCATGATTGATTATCAAAGGTTATACTCAAGAGGAGATAAATTATCAAAGAATCTTCTTACATATCTTACAAAAGATTTCTTTGAGGATCATCATTGTTCTAGTAGCTTACAATAATTTAGTGCTGCATTCGATGAACATTAAAACAACTTTCCCTAACAACTGACTTACATATACCTGGAAGTTCTAAACTCAAGGTTAAAGAACATGTGTTTGTAAGCTGAGAAAATCCATGTATGCGTTAATGCAAACATCATATTGCGACGGAATCTTAACGCAAGAACCAAGTGGATTAATGTACCTATCTCAAAATGAGTGGGAGCAACTAAAACAAACTTGTCTTTATAAAGATGATATTCTTTTGACAAGTATATGTTACATAAGTCAAAGCATTGCTAAAACAAACTTTGATATAATAGATCTAGGAGATATCTCTTACATGATAGATATCATAACATACTGAGATAGACCCAATGGGACATTACTTACATTCCATAAGCTTAACCTTAAATGGGTCCTTACATATGTAACAAGCAATACTACTCTCCTTTAGAGGATATTAGGATAAATGAGATTACTTATGCTTCATTAGTTAGAAGCCTTATGTAAGTTCAAGTCTATACTCGTTTAGGTATTACTCACATTGCAACACACTAGATATGTCTAGATTGCATCTTATGGAGTATTAAAATATCTATAAAGGAAACGAGAGACTATAATTTTAAAGAAGAAGTGAGAACTCAACCAGTTGATTACTCTAACTTTGTAATATTCAAAGATGACAAAAAGTAATTTCGGGGTGTATCCTTATATCAGCAGACAAAACCTATCTCATGGAGTAGTCACAATTGACTGATATCAACAACCTAAGTTACAATGACATAATATGTTGCTAATCCCAAAGCAATAGTCACTAAATGTTGTTGGAAATTTATCAGTGGACTCATAAGTTTATTAACTCCATATAAATTATATATTGAAGACTTATTGTGATAAAGTCAACTACCATGTCTTCTTGAACAGTAACAGTTCGAGAGGTGCTGCATTAAATTTCGATACGGAATTAATTGTTCGTTTATGAACGAAATGAGGAAACTGAATTTCTGTATCGAATACATACATGATACGCTTAAGGATCCTATAATTAAAGGTCTATTACCCATAAGTCTTATTAAGAGAGCTCATAAAAGAGACGGGTTTATTGATGACTATGTACAACTGCATATCGTACTATGAATGACTAACTATTAATTAATTTTCCTAATCAGTTTGATTTTGTATGTCTCTAACATATGTTCTGCCGGTATAATTGCATATAGACAACTATAAATACAAATCAAATGCT
Source organism: Scalesia atractyloides (assembly GCA_947069175.1). Classification (NCBI taxonomy): domain Eukaryota; kingdom Viridiplantae; phylum Streptophyta; class Magnoliopsida; order Asterales; family Asteraceae; genus Scalesia; species Scalesia atractyloides. The sequence continues at coordinate 10,892,768 of CAMTDV010000006.1, read as the reverse complement.
AAAAGGCTTATTTTGAGCATAACTGTTAGGTTTTAAATTGAGGCAGTAGTATGATTAATGGGGGTCCTGAGTTGCATAATGACTCAACGACTGTATTTCTCTGCTATAGTTCTTGGTTTAAAGCTAAAATGAGTATTAACTTCTGATCAAACTAATCTAATACTCATGATAAATGATTATTCGGCTAAGTGGAAGAATGTAAGATTAAATATTCATTTATTTATATTTAATCTAGTAGCCATCATTATCATTTATATAATATAGATCAAAATATATTAAAACCTATAATATAATTAGTTGGTAATTGTTGATGGGCCATATTACCCTAATTAATTAATTGGGTTTCCTCTTGAGTGTATATAAGGAGATTATTATAGAGGGATTAGGGTTAGACATTCATAACATCAACTCACAATTCGACCTCCTCTCTCTCCATTACTACGAGTTCTTCAATCCTAAAGAACTTGGTACTACCATCAAGAAGATACATCCTAAAGGGGAACCAGGCCAATCTGACGAACATGACGTCTACTTCCCTCTCTGACGTGGTTGCTGGCTTACCAGGTACACACGTCTTATTTTCTGTTCATGATTGAATTTATATTATTAGGGTTTGTGTTTTACCCGTGTTCTTATGATATAATCAACAGCTTGGGCTGGATTCGCCAAAACAAATGCATCTTCACCAACTCCACCATAAGCCTACTTCACACTTCATGAATTGTAGAAACTACTTCGTTTTCTGAACATGATTAGTTTGACATTTTTAGTAACATAAATGGTTGATGTTGAGCCCTAATTACATTTGATTTTATGTAAACGGGCTGTAAAACTGAACTAAGACTCGAACCACTTGCCTTGTTTGAAATAAAAAAAAACAGACTCGAATATATTTCCTAATTTTTTGTTATCTTATGATGGCTATTTAATAAGTTTGTTAATCAGAGTTTTTTCTTAGTTTTATATGTTTAATAATTTAAGCAAAATTTGTTACCAAGTGTTTAAATGAGAATTACATAGCTAAAAGAATGCTAGGAAAGTTTAGCATAAAAAATGCTATCTACATTAGAGGTGAAATAAATGATCGATAGTAAAATGTATAACCTTTTTTAGAAAGGTTTAACTGACACACCATCTTGATGGTCGAGTTGATTTTATATGTTTAATGTGCTTAGTTCGAAATATTATGTGAAATTTCAATATCAAATACACTTTTTTAAGATGGTTAATATTTTGCCAATAATCTCTAGATTAATTGGTGGAAGACTTGCATTTTTCTTAAGAGATGAAAGTTCTACTCTCACTTGATGCAAAGTAGAACCTGGGTTCGATCCTTGAGCCAAACGGGTTTTACCGGTAATTTTACCGTCGTGCCTACGGGCAGGTGGGTTACCGGTTTTCCCCGGATTTGGTGATGGACTCTGGTTACTCTCGGAGTACTCCGCCTGGTCCAGTGGGTGTTTCGAGAGCGCTCGGGATTAATTCTGTTGCCCGTTATAAAAAAAAAGATACGTTAATATTTTTGTATGTGAATTTATTTAGGTTAGGAGTGTGTTCAAGAAGAAACTAGAGTTGCAAACTATTTAAACATAACAATATGTATTACGATTTATGATAAGGTATCTTAGAAAAACTTCCAACATTTATGAAGAGAGTGAGTTTTGATTGTGTGTTTCTGAAAAGTGAACATTTTCGTTGGAAAAGTTTTAACAATATTATTAGTCTGATGATTGATGAACACTGCCAAAATAGACGAAGTTTGATGAACACTGCCAAAATAGACGAGGGGTTTTAGATTCAACGTATTTAGACATTCTTGGTAGGTTCAAAGAACCTGGTCATAGTTTTTGATCCTCACGGTTTTAGTTTTCCACTTATTAGTGCAACCAACTAGCACACAAAATAAAACAATTAACATATTACTTAAAATGTTATTTAATTATGTATTATTTTGAACTGGATATGAGCACTATCTCATCATTTTAAACCAATGTTTTTAGGAGCGGCCCAGTCATTGAACCGGTTTTCTTACAGGCTGACTGGTCGGAGCGGTTAAACTGACGTAAACAAACCGGACAATCATAATATATTTAAACATTGATGTTGGATTTGAGAGTTAGGGGCTGTTTGTTTACATCTAAATTGTTCTATTAAAAGGGAACCGGTCAGAAGTACATTTGTTTGGTTCACAAAAACACCACCTCTTAATGGTTCCATTCTGATCTGAATGGTTCAGCTAAAATAAAACGTTGAATGAAACATTTGACACACATGCCCTCTTGCCCTAACAAACATATTGAGCCTCCCTCAACATAACGTTCTCATCTTTCTCCTCCCATCTCCTCCACAACGCCACCGTCTCCTTCTCCTCAGCTCCTCCACAGCACCACCGCCTCCTCCTCTACTCCACATGGCCGACCTCCTCCCTCTGTTGGCTCAGCTAGGCGCGCGCCTAGAACCACTTTTCGGGCCCATCCCAGCCTCTTCGCTTCACGTCAAAAGCCTTACTTTCAGGCCCTCATGCGCATATTCAGGCCAAATTTTATTGAAGTTCCGGTTAAAAATAGTTTGAACATGTTTAAACATATTTGAAACAATTATAAGAACCCTAAATAAGTCTAGAAACAACCTAAAACAACTTAAATTAGCCCTAAAGAAGCCTAAAACATGTTTAAATCACAAAAAAAACTATATTTTTGTACTAAACGACTCGCCTAAAAAAGTCGTCGCTTTTTAAGCGCCTTGTATTGAGGCCCAAGGCTCAACCTTTGCGCCTTTAACAACTATGCCTCCTCCACACTATAATGTTTTAAAAAAAATCCAAAGGTACCGTGATTACCTACTCATTTTTGTTGACATTTCAATAGTTGTCGTCGTCAGTATTGTTGTGCGGATTAAAATGTACAAGTAGATGATGCATTAGTGTACAAGTGATTAAAGCAGTGTATCCTATTACATTTCAAATGCTCAAGACTCTCTATGTTGTTATCATCATTATCAATTTAATAATATTCCAACCCTTTTCAACGTTGTCACAACTATCCAAAACACAAAATGGTACCTTGTTCGGGTTTGTGCAGTTTACATTGTCACATTCCAACCCTTTTAAACGTGTCTCATACAAGCATAACAACAAAAAAATGACATCCAATACACAGTTATATTAAAGATATATAAACATTGCATTCACTTAATACTTAATAGTTAACTATTAGCTTTATTATTTGAAGTATGCACATAATAAATAATTATTGGAGTGTTGTAATATCATATATCTAAAAATAGAATTAGAAAATTAGACTATTTTAAGAAACAATTATTTTTTTGAACTACATTTGTTATCTAAAAATAGAATTAGAAACTTAGACTATTTTGAAAAACTATTATTTTTTGAACCACGTTTATTTTAGGAAGTGTGAGTACTACGTTTGTGTTGCCTAATGTTACTCTTCTTTGTTTACAAAAACTAAATATGAGTAATACGTTAATTTTAGGAGTATCGAACTTAACAAGTATATCATATATCCAAAGAAAAACATGCAACTAGATCAACAACAAGTTAGATCAACAAGAAAACCATCGAGTTACAACTCCTCACTACCCTTTTTCAACGTGTTTCCCACAAACATAATGACAAAGAAAAACAAAACAAAAAAAGTCTACACTCAGATCAACAAGAAACCCACGAGGAGAAGACCGAGTCCACCAAACTGCCATGAAGATAATTTCGACCTGATCTCCTAAGTCGTTGAAAAATACATTTGTTATTTATAAAAACAAGACAAAGTCACTAATTATAAACAACATAATGAACTCATCGTTTTATATCAAAAATAGTAGCTCGTAATCAATGATAGTTTACAAGGTCCATAACTAAGAACTCAACTCAAATAGTTGATTAACGAACCAAAATCGAAAGAGCTGACAAAAGCAAACCAAAATAACTTACCTAAGCTAATAACTGACAATTTAGTCTTTTTTAACTAGTAGTTACGCTTCAATTTTGGTTATGCCTCGGTCTAAAACCAAACTGAACCGAATCAAACAACACCAAACTTTTTCAAATGTTTATTATTAATTATATAGTTCAATTTCATTATTTTAGGCCAAAGGTTTTATGCCCGAGTTTATTAAAAAGATGATTAACAAATACTACAGTACAAAAGTTTTAGCCCAATTATTTTGGAATATTTTTACTGGCCCAAACATTTCAAACCTAAATGAACAAACTCATAACCGAACTAAACCGAACTCACACGCAAACACCGAAACACCAAAATCAGACAACAGTCTAAAACTTTAAAACTGGATTTTCGTTTTGTTTTGGTTTAAGCTCAAAACTGACACGAATCGACCCATGCAAAACCATGCAAGTATTAAGTTTCATATTCAAGTTTCCTCATTACTAACAAACTCATCAAGCCTTAAAGATTCTCAACTTTTTGTAATTTATATTACATAGCAACATGAATGAATAAGAAACATGAACTTGTCTTATGAGAGACATGTTTCCTACTAGTAAATAACTATAAACTAAGTTAAATTAAACGCAACAAAAATACCTTTATATTTCGCTGTGGTCGGTGGCTGTAAAATCTATACGTTCAATGACACTTCTTCATTTTCTAGACCTTTTAATAAACATACCGTAGAAACATTTTATCTGTCTTAAATATCTAATTCAAAAAAACTTATATAAAATCTATTATATTCGTCTTAAATATTTAATTTTAAAAAAACTTTATATATGAAATACAATATTCAACAAACAACATTTTAATTTTTCATAGAAACTTTATATCCTAAGGATGTTTAAGCCGTATGATTACTATAAATTGATCTTATCATGATCCAAAGCACTTGACACTTGAGCTTTTAGTGTTCAACTTTTTTGTTTAAGACTTATCTTTCTTATTCGTGTGTTACTTTATATAACTTTTATTTAAGTGTAAGACTTATTTTTTCTTATTCGTGTGTTACTTCATTGCATCGATAGTTTCTTGAAGTACTTGATAATTTAAATTTAATAATTACTAGACATACGTAACACTTATGACATATATCCGCCACAATAATGCTATCATAAATATTATACGAATAAGAAAACTATCAGATCGAGTGCCGCAATGCAAAGTGTCACCCCAGCCGTATCGTGCGTACACCCTACTAGTAAATATAAATAAGTATGTATTCGTGTATTATAAGAGCCTAAGAGGCCTACACACATGTAAATTTTTTATAACCTTTTTTAACTACAAGTGCGTAATTTACCGTAAATTCTTAGCAGGGAGGAGTATCAGATAGATAAAGAGTTAAAAATGTGAAATGAAAAAAACGAACCACATAAATGACAACAAAGAAATTAACTAATTGTAGAGATAAGTAATTTCTAATATTTAGAAAAAGTTTCATTTTATCTAATTTTTATATTTCAATATCAACTTACTCCATATATATCAGGCATGAATTGAATTAGGGTTATTTCAAATTATCCGGATCCGCAATGAGTACCCTAGATGAGTACATGTCCACATTCATTCAAAAACATGTAAAAAGCATATTCGTTAGCACCTTATACAGTTATACAAAAGGAATATTCATTTGAACCTTATACGCCTATACACTTTCCCATAATTTTTAGGCAGTTCCGTTATATAAATCCCATAATCACATTCACTGAATCTTGACATATAGGTGTTGAATCATCATTGAAAAATGGGGAGGTTTTGGAGAATGGCAGAGGCATTTGAGGTGGCCAGAAAGGTGAGAGATTGCGGCAGCGAACACTCGCCTGAGACGATCATGGATTTATACGATATGGTAAACTCGTTCATAGAGAACGGCAATGGCATTGTTAATATAGATTTTGATATGCAAGTTGATGATGAATCCAGTTCAGATGGAACTGATGATCATATGGAGGAGATGAAGGAATCATTGCGAAGATTGATTGAAAAATGTGATGATGTGAAAAGAAACTTGATCTCAAATGTCGAAAAAGTGAGTAGGGATGTTGTTGAAGATAACTCGCTTTCGCAGTCTTTAGGGTTTAAACGGAGACTGATGGCTCGTCTTCGCGATCAGGGTCTCGACGCAGGTACCATTTTAGCGTGAAATAATTTTGTGACAAATAACTCGTGCGGAACTAAGGGGTCAAGAGGGTTGGTTGACTTTTATGGTTATCAAAATAATTCTGATACCATTTTTTCCTTTTTATATGTGAAATAATACAACTTATGGGTGAACCCAAAGAAGGTAAAGAGGGTCTAAACTTGTAATGGGATTTTATACATAAAATAGGAATATTTTTTATATATAAAATCTTGACTTTTACCCTAAACTTGTAACCACATCCCACTTAAAAAGTTCTAGTTCGACCGCTTATATAAATTTATACAAATGTGTAGGGCTTTGCAAATCCAAGTGGGAAAAGAAATGCGGTCGGCTACTCGTAGGCGATCATGAATACATCGACGTTAACGTTGGAAAGACTCGTTATATAATTATCATATCTTTGTTAGAAGAGTTTGAAATAGCTAGACCAACACTTACTTATGCTTCGTTGCTCGATATCCTCCCCAACATCTCAGTTTTCAAACTCGAAGATTTCAAAGAGAACGTGAAAATAATGTCCAAAGCGATAAAGATGTCGATGAACCAAAAGAACATGGCGGTGCCACCATGAGACGAAGGGAGTATGTTCAGGCTAAATGGTTTGGGTCTTACAAACGAACCACCAACGAGTATCCGACTAAAAAGACACCGGATCGTAACGTGATCAACAAGAAAAGTATCGGTTTTATATCGATTCCTGATCATATTTGCTATGGTAGACGTCAAGATCAATTTGCTAGGAAAGATTTTGGCTATAAAATGGGGAACTTAGCCATGGTCATGAATAGAGCAAGCGAAGATGCTTTTGTTCAGTTAGTAAATTATTCGCTAAATAGTTTATAGATATGGGTGTTGGTGTTTTCTAGCATAGGCTGGGGTTTGAGCCTCACAAGAGAGAAGGGTATAGTTTCAAGGTGATATTGGAGAGTAAGATTTAGCCATTTTGGGTCAATATCATTAATGTATATATTTCGTGTGAATTCTCTATAAAAAGCTTTAATTGCAATATTAATAAACTTATACTATTAAATTTGCAGCATTTGCATATGGTTTTTTGTTGTTATAGTTGAGACCCTCAATTTGAAAGTGTCTAAATCCTTCTTACCCCCATCATCTATATATTGATCGGGAGACCCGTTATCCGTAAAACACAGAATTCTATTATGTGAAGAAACAGGTTGTATTGAGACGATCGGGTATGGGATCAGGTAGGCCATCGGTGAGCTGAGTTGGCCTTGGCCCCCGATTGGAAACACCCCCCCCCCCCCCCCCCCCAAGAGATTTTGGTGCCGTCAGCACATTTATCCCGATCACCCCAAAGAGAAGATAAAGAAACGTTGGAAAGAGACGTTGTGCAACAGTCCAATTTAAAAAAAAAACTTTAATTAATTTTTTTTCTATTTAAACACCTTTAACCATTTTTCAATTCACTTTAAATTTCTCTCAACTATTCTTAAACATTTTTATAAAAAAAAATAAATAAAAACTCATGGATCCGAGCCAATCAAACCCGCATCCGTTCTTTCCGAACACACCCGCTACTCCTTCGACTCAACATCCACTCGTGTACCCCACTACAACGATGGATCCATTTTCGTTTAGTGGTTTTAGACAAACTCCAAGTATTCCATTTTCGTTTAGTGGTTTTAGACAAACTCCAAATACTTGGCAAATTCAATACCAACATCAACAACATCAAATGCAAATGCAATTACAACTACCACAAATGCCACCGTTCCAACATTTAGTCAAACCGCACCCGAGCATGACTACGTTTCTATGTAATTTTAATTTAATTAATGAAAACTTTATTTTAATTTATGTATTAAAAAAATATAAAAAATGGAAGGAGAAAGAAGAAAGAAAGGGAAACCACATCTCACCTCTATGTTTCCTAAAAGCCAGATAAATTTGTTTCCTAATCACAAACCTCTGTTCAAGTATCACGAACCGGGTTCCGCTACTTTCTTGGGCGTGTCAATTATTATGCATACATTTATTTCATGTTAATACAAAAGAGACGTATTTACGTTTTTATTACACATCATAGTTAATAATTAGTATTATCGAGTGAAACACATATGAAGTTTGTTTCCTCCTTTGTTAATATTAAATCCATTTTTATTGAGTTTAAAAATTTGACCACTTTAACAATGCAACTTAACGGTGAAGGCAAAATTTTGTTTAGAGTAAAGTAATTTCAATGGTTTACACCCAATCACACATACAACCCTCATTTAAAAAAAATAATTGTTGATTGCAATTAATCAAGTCCTTGTAGTTATCGCTTGCAATCAATCAAGTCCTCTAACTGACTGCCCGTTTGTAAAAGACTAAAATACCCCCATAAACATTAGTTACACTTTCAGTCTCTGAATGTATAATTCCTAAAATCCATTCATATTCAAAACAATCCTAATCTAGCAACTAAGCACGGATTAACCTTATTTAATCTGCAATATGAAGGTATTAACAACAACAACAATAGCCCGTAATAACACATGTAACAAAATGGATTTGATTTATAGAACTTTAAAGGGGTTTGACTTAAAGAACTAGAAAACTGTTTTGACCTTAGTTTGCTACAATTAAAAACAATAGTTAGTAGGAACACATTTGTAATATATGTTTAGTCAATTTCCAAACACCTTATTGCACTTGGTACCACATACTTAACTTGGTGTTGACCTCTGTGTTAGTCAAGCATGTGTGGTCCTCAATTTGACCTCTGTTTGTTACCTCGTATTTGAACATCAAAAGACCTTTGTTTAGTCAAACATGCTTCGACATCAAAAGTCATTTATAGTTAAATGCACAGGTTTTGTTCGTTTAAGTACAAGTTCATTCGAATAAAAGGTTATCTACAGCCATATACTTGTTCATTCAAATACATGTATTCAGTTAAATGCACAATGAAATGAACATCCAATACATGTTCATTCCAATGACTAAAACCAGAAAGTATCAAATACATGTTCATCTATCAACTAAACAACCAGGTTTCTAACCAAAACTTACAATTCAAGCTAAAACAACCCTCTCAGTATTTTAGGTTCCAAAACTTAGCATTCAATTATATACCATAAGTCATACAAACAGGTCTAGCTATATACAATTCAATTAGCATCATTCATATAAAACAACAGTAAGCATTGTTAAATAAAATCAGTCATTCATCATCATTGATAAATATCATAAGTCAAACAACATTAATACATATTCAAAACATGAGTTACCCCTGATCACTTATCTCACATACCCAAAACTTGACCAACCCAAGTAACCCAGTTAAACTGTTATTTGTTATTATGATCATGAGCGACTAAAACCCAAAAATGACCAGGCCAAACTAACCAACAACGGTAGTTATAGTTACACTATTAGATATGTATCATATATGTATAACAAAGGAGTCAGAAACCTTCATAGGCGACAACGGAAATAGAGGTCAACCCGAAAGCCTGTACTGGTCCTCATCAGAATCCGATATTGGATCCTAATGTGCCGCCTGGTGACATGGACCCTAATTCCAACTAGAATTCCAAGATAAACAAACCAAATTTCAGGTTTTATACAAGGCACGAATCACGAAATGAAAGTTCAGATACAAATTTAAGACAATATTGTACCAATAACGTGGAATGTGATTAGAATAACATCGTATTGCCTCATTTTGTTGATAATCGGAGTAAGGGATCGCCAGAGGGTTTTGGGGGAGGAAGGAGTGGATTGTAGCTTATGAAGGATGTTTAAGGATTAAAAAGGTGGACAAGTTATTTGGGAAAAATTACTATTATGCCCTCCCTAGCGTTAACTTATTTGATGGTCAACTAACAGAAGATAGTGGGAGGGATTTGATTGCATGCAATCGAGAACCATAGGGATTTGATTGTTCTTTTTTTAAACGAGGGATGTATGTGTGATTGAGTGTAAACTACAGAGACTGAACTGAAACTGTACTTTACAGGGATGTTTGTTCTTAGTTTTATATGTATAATAATTTAAGCAAAACATGTTAGTAAGTGTTTAAATGAGAATTACATAGTAGAAAGAATAATATGAGAGTTTAGTATAAAAATGCTATTAGTGGTTAAATAAATGATGTAAAATATATAACTTTTTTTGGGAGGTTAACTCACACACCTTTTAAGCCTAATTCCAAATTTAGACTAATATCCATAAAGAAACTAGGACCTTCAACTACTTGAAAATAAATAATTTTGTTCTATTTATTACATACTTTAATTTAAGGGTAAATTACAGTTTTCGTCCTTTATGTTTGTATTGGATTGCGATGGATAGCCTTTAACTTCAATAATTACAGTCACAGTCCTTTATTTGAAAATCTCATTACACCCTACGTCCTTTAATCCTAACTTCGTTAAAATTTCCAGTTAAGTATGACATGTGCCCTGCACATGAGGGCTTTTGTGTCTTTTTACCCTAATCTATTTATAAATTATAAAAACATTAGTATAAATCTCCAGCCCTTTGCTTATTCAACCCCCATTTATTCTTCTAAATGAAACCAACAACACAATACGTGTGTAATCTGTCACACACCCGACCCGCAGCGGAATAAGAGTCGGGGCATAATTGGGTTATCACCAAAGCTCATGATGTTTACTAATATGTTTCATATTTATTAAATCCAAATTACATTTCAATGTTCCAAGTCAAATTCATACAATACAAGGAAAGGAAAAATTAACGAAAATAAATCCATAATCTAAACTGGTTTATTCTTCTAAGCCGCCCTATATGTTTCTTGCTTCAACTTGATCACCTGTATCATGTGTAAAAATGGGAAATTTTGGGTCAACAAAAGTTGGCGAGTGAACCTTGTTAAAAACATTTGTTATCAATTCATTATTGTAATTTATTTAGGAAAAATTGTGCAATAATCATATATGAACAAATGTATGTAAACATAACGATCACAAACCACCTTGCTTAAACATGAAATAAGAATGACAATGTATATGTTGGCAACGTCCCGTTCACGCTCATAGGTAATGGGGAACGGACGGCCTATGCTAATGTATGTGAGATCAAGGCTCAATCAAACGGAGCCGATCTTATGTTGGCAACGCCTGGTTCACGCTCATAGGTAATGGGGAACAGCTCACGCTCATAGGTAATGGGAAGCGGCGGCCTATGAAATGTATGTACTGAAATGATAAAATTAATCTAAACTTCAACCACACAAACAATGGATACACATTGAATACACATTTGATCATGAACATGATGGATGCACAAATGTTTAATTATAATAAATATAACGACACATGATACACCCCAAAATGTGATTAAAACGGGGAATTGGTAGAGATTCACTCACATTGGGTGCGTTTGTTTGAAGATGTTGAATGCGCACGAGTTTAGGAGATTGATCGATGAGAGATAACTAACCAAATAAATAACGAAAAGGTACGGTAAGTATGTGGATTTTATTAACTATTTTAATAAGATTTTTGAGTATAATTTTGTAAGTTTAAGGCTACTTTCTAACTTTGAAAACGTTATTTTAAGTATTTTTAATTGATTTTAAATTAAATAAATAAATAAAAATAAATAAAAAAATGTTGACTTTGACCGTTGACCGAGACCGTTGACCGTTGACCGGTTCGGTCGGTTATATTGTTGCACTGAGCGAGGTTCGAACCGGTGACCTCCCGTACGCGTGCACGCAGCTCTACCAACTGAGCTACGTGTCTAACCCGAAATAATTCTGTTTTTAATTATACTTATATACTATTTAATTTAATCCGAAAATTATTTATTTTAAAAGATTTTAAACGTATCGGACCGGTGCTGACCACAGGTCTCGAACCCGGGACCTGTGGGTTGGCGTACACACAGTCCACCGCTGGACTGTGTGTCTCACCTGGTTATTAACTCGGTTTTTATTATACTTAACATGGACTGTGAGTCAACCCGGTTCAGTTAAAAAGGCAAATTTTTATTTCGAGCGAGTAAAGCTGGGACAGGATTCGAACTCGCGTCGCAGGTGTTATGTGTGCACACAGTCCACCGCTGGACTGTGTGTCTAACCCGTTAATAAAACCGATTTTAATTAATCTTATGATACAATCCGACTTCGTCTTCTTCGTTAGATTTTACCCAGAAAAAAAGGTCTGACTGTTTGGTCTGGTTTATGCCTTTTCTGGTTTTTAAACTTTATTAGTAACTTAAAGGTAACGAATGGAAAGGGTTTGGGGGAAAAAGATATACCGATCAGTGTTGTTCACAGAATTCCGGCAGAGTCCGTCGGTTCTGAAAGTGAACTCCGGCTGTCGACATAAATTAACAAATTCTGTTCGATTATTACGAAGTTGAGATACTTAATTAAAGTTTAATAGGAGTTGGAAAGATCATACCAGCTCTCAGTGTGATTTCGGAAGTTTCAGAAAATTTCCGGCGAAGGTGGGGATTTCGACGAACGTTGACTGGGATTGCTTCTGATGGTGGAGTTGTGTTAGTGACAGATTATTCGAATGATTGAAACAGAAAGGGTTGAAAGAATTACCGTGTGGATGTGAGTCTCGGTTTTCCGGCGACTTACAGTTTTTTTTCCGGCGATTGAATTTTTGTCGAGAAAAGGTGCGATTTGTGAGCGAAAAGGTTTCCGATGAATTGTGGGTGAATTTATAGGGTAGTATCGAGATGTATGGGGTCTGAATTCGGTCTCAATTCGAAGTCAGCCGTTCTCCGGCGGTTACGACTGATGTCGCGGGTTCAGACGTCGGTTATAACCGTCGTTAGAGTTAATTCTTCGGTTATCTTGAACGGAAACGTAAATTATCGGCGAAGTCGTCGGGATTTCCGACGACTGCTATTTGGGCGCGTTTTTGACTGATTTGACTTCCGTGCCTTATTATTTGAATTAATTGATTCAATAAGATATCAGAAAATCAAAGTGGCGGAGCGGTTGATGGTGTGAAGGTTAAGTCTTTGGGGGATTTCCGGCTGACCCGGGTTCGACTCCCGGCAGCCGGTTTTCCTTTTTAATTAATTTATTTTTATATTTTTACAATTATAATTTATATCTTCTAATTTGTTGATTAATTATGAATCGTTTAAAATTAAAATAAGCCATAAATGAACAACAAAAATTTAAAACTGATTGTTCGGTTATTAAACGAAGCGGGTTTCGAAAACCCGTTTTTTGACAAATGTTACATAATCAATCACCCAATTCAAGTTACAACATAATTCATAATAGAGGTAGAAGAAAAAATTGCAACAGGAAAGTTCATGTAGCTCACATATATCCTTACCATTAGTTCCTGCTTCCTTTCAAACGAATCTGCATCAAAGTTAAACAACACCCAATGTTTGTGTCGGACCATATCAACATCCTCAACTTACCCACCACTTTAATCCACTCTAATCACTCAATTTCTCACCAATTCAACTTCAATTTCATCCAAATTGAAATCCCAAAACAGAGCATACATTATTCAACCACGATGCCCGGGTTACGGAGATGTAGGAAGCTTCGAGGCGTCATAGTCATCGCTAGATCACCTTCATCGTATAGGTTCCTGAAACTGACAGGTTTCCTTTGCTCTCACATGACTCTCTCTCTCTCTCTTTCTTTTCTTTTCTTTGTCTATCTCTCTAGTCCTGCCTCTTGTTTTCTCTTTCTCTCTCTGCGTAATGTGAAAGGAAGCAACGGGATATGGAGATGATTGGCAGTTCGTCGAAGCTGGTGATTCCATGGTGTGGCGGTGGTGGTTCTATGATGGTCGTTCAACTGATTTGCAGGTCTAGGGTTTTAACTGATTGAAGAAGATACAAAAAAATAAAGAGTTTAATGCGTGGTTGGTCCCTGTGGTTTGTGAAAATTGCAGATTTGGTCCTAATGGTTCACTAATTACACACTTGGTCCCACTAGTTGCAATTTTTGAACTCGCGTGGTCCTTAACACTAACCTTTATTAGATTATTCGGTTAAGTCTTTGTAAAATGACTAAATTATCCCTGAACAATTAAAAATAAATAGAAAACCTCATCCTCTTCTCTCCCATCTCTCTAACCCACCGCCACCACCTCCACCTTCAACCCACCATTACTACCACCTCGAACACCCCACCTTCAACCTACCACCACCATCTCCCCCTCCACCTCCACTATCAACCCACCACCACCGTCTCCTCCACCTTCAACCCACCACCGTCTCTTCCACCTTCAAATTAGAACTAGTTGAATTTCGTCTGGATTTGTTGATTTGCTAGATTCGCCGTCCGGTAACGATGGCGGATGTTGAAAACACTCTAAGCATCGTCGTGGTCGAACTGCTTGTTTTATAACTAATTTGTTGATAATGCCTAATTTATGTTTGTTGATTTGATCGACATGAATTTGTGAAACAGTTTCATTGCAGACTATTAATCGAATTCACCGAAAATAGGAATCGAACTGCATGTGTGTTTTGGTAGTCTACATATTTAATGGATGGAGTTTGTAGAGCACAATTTGCGAGATGCTTACGTTACTGTGTCAGTTAGTTAATTCCTCTTTGTGCTTCGTGTTCGTCATTGCTTGTAAACAATCACCTGGTGTAGTGTCAGTGGTTGAAAGAACTCCACGGCGGAGGACGATGTCGGAATCTTTGCCTATGAGATCTCAAATAAAAATTAAAACTGAGCACGCTTTTTTATTCCAATAATACCCTTCCATTTAGTTTTTAAGTGTCATCAAGTCAATTAAATCATAACATTCATGGTGGTGGTGGGTGGAGGTGGAGGAGACGGTAGTGGTGGGTTGAGAGTGCAGGTGTAGGAGGTGGTGGGTTAGAGAGAGGGAGAGAGAGAGATGGGGGAAGAAGATGAGTGGTGGGGCTTTTTTTTTTGGTTTTTATTTTGTTTTTTAATTGTTTAGGGACATTTTAGTCATTTCATAAAGACTTAACTGGAAAATGTAACAAAGGTTAGTATTAAGGATCACCCGAGTTCAAAAATTGCAACCACTGGGTCCAAGTGTGTAATTAGTGAACCATTAGAATCAAGTCTGCAATTTTCGCAAACCACAGGGACCAACCAAGCATTAAACTCAAAAATAAATGGGGGTTGAATTGGTAAAGGGATGGAGATTTATATTAATGTTTTTTTTTTTATAATTTAAATAGATTGTGGTAAAAAGACACAAAAGCCCTCATGTACAAGGTACATGCCATACTTAACTGGAAATATTAACCAAGTTAGGATTAAAGGACGTAGGGTGTAACGTGATTTTCAAATAAAGGACTATGACTGTAATTATTGAAGTTAAAGGCTATCCATCGCAATATGATACAAACATAAAGGAAGAAAACTGTAATTTATCCTCAATTTAATACAGCTAGAGTATAAGTGTTGCTGGTAAATTTTAAATGTGGATTAATGGTTACTTCACACATCTTCGAACCAATTCAAAGCAAATATTCTTTAAGACCATAAACAAAGTGGAAGATTTCTTTTTTATGTCAAAGTTCTATGGCAATGTAATAAGTTAACGTTCCACTCACGTAGACATTATCTCAGCATTGAACACCGCTCCAAGGATGTGTTGTCTGATGTGAAGAGGAGAGCGTGGGCTGCTTAACCCCATGAAGGGGGGAGGGTCCATTGTGCCGTTGGTTGTGAGGACAAACTCACTTCCAACGGTTAGTTTAAAAAAAATTAAAATATTCAAAATTTTAACCTATATATGCCTCCATTTTACATACTCCATGACACTAACTATCTCCCACTACGCTCAATATTTATAAACATTTCCTATAATTAAATAAAGGAATTAATGATCTATCCTACTCAAAGAATTGGAAGATCATATAATAGATTCCTTGACCCGTTTAGGGATCCAACTTTTACGTGAGCATGTTAACCGTTCACAACCACGTATAAGATTAAAGAGAATCATGTGAGGTCATGAAGGTGCTCACAAGCGTTTGGCGAACAATTATTTATCTGAAAATCCGGTCTATAATGCAAATATTTTTTTATGTCGTCGCATGAGCCGACAACTTTTCGTATATATTGTGAACGATTTAGAGCGCGAGTTTACATTCTTTCAACAAAGGAATGATGCTTGACGTCTACTAGGTTTCGGCATCTTAAAAAATGCATGTCGGCAATTCGTCAATTGACATACAACATTATGCACGATGCATGGGATGAATACTTCAAAATGTCCGAAAAAAGCATCTCGAGCTAATCTCCACAATATTTGCGACTGTCTTGGTATTGTTCTATATGGCCAGAGGTATTTGAGAAAGCCGACTTTTAGTGACATCTAACAAATATATGAGGTACATGAAGGTGTATATGATTTTCTCGGTATGTTTGGTTGCATTGATTGCACAAACTAGGGGTGCTTTAATTGTCCAACTGTTTGGTGAGGTCAACATCATCATGGTGATCATGATGGCCCGACCTTAATAGTTGAGGCCATGAAATCATATGATCTTTGGATATGGCAAGCATTTTTTGGTATGACCGACACAAACAATGATATTAACGTTGTAAAGAAGTCGCCTGTCTTTAATGAAATGATTGGGCCACGCTAGTCATAATGTTTTCATATATGAACAATGAAAAAAGAGCACGTTACAGAAAAAACAAGAATCAACTAGAAAAGATATTGAGCGTGCCTTTGGAGTGTTGAAGAAAAGATGAAGTATCATTGCATAACCGACACGATTGTGGGACAAAGTAAAAATAAGGAACATCATGCACATTTACATCATTGTACATAATATGATATTGGAAGACGAGGGGAAAACGGTTTCTCACACTTCGAAGAGGGTGTCGTACCGGATGTTTGGATACAAAACTTTGATGAGAAACTATTCGTGCTAAAATACGGTCTTCGGAAATAAACGACAATCTTAAGATGGACTTGGTAGAATATATATGGGTGAATCGTCTAGAGAATGCCGATGCTGACAATGATACCAATGATGACGACGATAATGAAAACTTTGATTAAATTATTTTATTGTATTTTTAGTATTTATTAATGTGTTTTTAGTATTTATTCGAATTTTTTTTATTTAGTTTGTTAAATTAACTTATTTGTATGACTAAAATGGCAAAATCATCCCTGATGTTTTGTCATCTTTATTTGTGCCACCCAAAATAACTTGTTTTTTTTTTGCATTTATCTCGTGATCATACACGGCAGACGCGCCAGTTACCTGATCATGTTCTTTTACATGTCTCTACTACTTTCACCACTGAGCCTTCCACATTTCGACAGGCTTAGAAGTACTCTGTTTGGTGGGATGCAATGCGTGCTGAGATTCATGCTTTTCATGCCAACCAGACTTGTGTCAGGTTCAGGCTCCCACTGACGCCAACATTGTTGGTTGTAAGTGGGTCTAAATGATTAAACATAATCCTAAGAGATTGGTGAGTCGTTATAAAACCCGGCTTGTTTCCAAGGGATTTTGTCAGACTGAGGGTATTGACTACACTGAGACTTTTAGTTCTATGGTCAAACCTAATACTATTCGCCTAGTTCTTTCAGTCTCTTTCTCTTGAGGATAGTCTATTCGTCAGGTTGATGTCAACAATGTGTTCTTACATGTGGATCTTTTTGAGACTGTGTATATGACCCATCCCCCAGGCTTTATCGACTCATCTAGACCACATTATGTTTGTCGTCTGCAGAAGGATCTTTATGGCCTAAAGCAGGCTCCTAGAGCTTGGTTTTGCAAGCTATCCACGCTCTTCTTGCTGATGGTTTTACCCAATGTCTTTCAGATGTATTGCTCTTTGTTTACAGTCACAATTCGATACTCTGTTATGTTGTGATCTATGTTAATGACATCATTATTGTTGGGAACTCTTCTGATTTTGTTACTGGCTTGATTGGTCGCTTACATTCCTAGTTTGCACTCAAGGATTTAGGACAATTGTCATATTTTACGGGTATTCAGACCATTTTTTCTGATGATGTTTTACACTTATCTTAGCAGTGCTACTCACTTTATCTACTACAACACGTTGGTCTCACTGATTGTTGACCATTATCTACTCTTATCTCTTCAGGTAGATAGCTTTCTAGACATAGTGGTGATCCTTTATCTGACCCTACCATGTATCAGAGTACTGTTGGTGCATTACATTATCTTGTGTTGACACGGCCAGAGATTACTAATGTGGTCTGTAAGGTGTCGCAATTTCTTCAGACACCTACTGATCGACACTGGGTCGCTGTCAAATGGATTTGTGGTACCTTAAGGGTACGATCTCTCTTGGGTTATGTATACGACAGTCTACTTGTGTTGATTTACATGCTTATAGTGATACTGAGTGGGTTGGGCGTCCCGATGACGATGTTCCACCATAGGTTATTGTTTTTCTTGGGCACAACCTCATTAGTTGGAGTTCCCAGAAACAACATACAGTTACTAAATCGAGTAATGAAACCGAGTATCGTGCTCTTGTTTATACAATTGCTGCGTTACGATGAATTACTTCTATACTGCAGGAGTTACATATTACGATGACTTGTCCACCATTTCTTTGGTGGGACAATATTGGGGCCACATATCTTGCAGTCAACCCAGTGTTTCATCAGCGCATCAAACACTTGGAGATTGACTTGCATTTTATTCCTGACATGGTTTTGGCAGGCATTTCACATGTTCGGTATGTTTCTACCACACTTCAGATTACAGAGCTTTTGACCAAAGGATGGTCTGATGATCATTTTGACAACCTTCGGTCCAAGCTTCACGTGGATGTTCCATATTCAGCTTGAGGGGGCATATTAGTATATGTATGTATAGTTAGTTACAGTTGTTAGTTAGATGAATAGCTGACAGTTAGTTGTAGTTGTATTCTTCTCTCTTTATATAGAGAGACTATCATGTATCAGGTTGAAAATAATGAAAAAGCAGTTCAACATATTACATTTCACACTAATCATTAAATATCAAGATTAGAATAGCATATGAGAAATATATTAAACGTTCACCCAAAGTTCTTTGTAATCAGTAGTTAGTGATCACCACCTAAATTAGTGATAAACAGTTGTTTATCCTTATATATGTAGTTTAGGAATAATTGTTGGTGATCTCTATCATTGTAGAGACATGATTTGTAAGAGGTGATCTTTATAAACATGAAAGCTTGTGAAGGATTACTTGTGTTTAAAGACCAAGGAGTGAACGTAAAGTAGATTTGTGAACAACTGCACGAATCTAATATGTTATAATGTTTTATGTTATGATCATTATCATCATCATCATCATACTCAGTAAATCTCACAAATAGCAAAGCTATGGGAGGGTATGATGCAGACAACCTTACATCTACCCCGTAAGAATGTTTTCTGTTATGATATATCTTCCTAACTCTATTATCTTTACATTTCATATTGCGAAATTGTTGTGGTTAATATAATCATTCTCAATAGTGCAAACTCAAAAGTGATATCAAATTGACAACAGCTCAATTTTGGTTAATCAGTTAAAATTTTGTGCTCGGTCAACCACTAACTGGACCTACGTGTTCGGTTTTGTGCTTGACCAAAGTATTTGGGCTTGATTTTTTTGTTGACCAGCTGTTAGCCTACTACTACAAATTTGTGGGACTTAATTTTTGGGATCTTTCTATACTAATAAATGAAAATCATTTTGTCCACGTGTCACTCTCTGATGCCTCCTCACTTTTAATATACTATAAGATAGTATAATATTAATTAATACGGTTAGAGATAAACGTATAAATTCAAATTTAATGAATAATTATCTATAACTAATATAATAATATAATACAGTATAATATTAATTAACATAGTTAGAGATAAATGTATAAATTTAAATTTAATTAATAATTATCTATAACTAATATTAATGTATCAATTAGTATAAATATAGTATATTATATATTATGTTATTATATATATTAATAATTTAAACGAATGTAGGGAATCCAATATAATGTACGTAAGTGAATTTAGATTAGGAAATTTATTTGTGTGATTTAGTATTATTATTATTAATTTATATGTTTTTAATTTATTTATTTTTCCTTTTTAGAACAACTTTTATAAAATTACGAGTACAGTATTGCAACGTAATATTTTAATCTATGTTCGATATAAGTTTTATTAAAAATTTTACTGTTAATTACACGAGTTATAACTTGTGTATTACATGAGTTTGAGGATTAAAATTATATAATTTAATAATGTATGCACAAATTTACATAACTAAATTATTTTTCAACCATGCAACTTGAGAGGCAATGGAGGTAGCAAAGCATGGAACTTTATTTATGACGGTGACATCATCTAAATCTTAATAAATGGTCAATGCAATTTTCTAATTAACCACTTTGATGTTATGATTTTTATATCTTGAGAAAAAATAAAATATACTTATAAAAAAGTTACAATAATATGTGATATGTAAAAGTTGTATATAAAAAAAAGAGTAGTAGTCGCATAAAGCAAACGTTTATCTGCATTGCTTAGCAACTCCATAATAGATTCTAGATTAAGATGAGAACATAATTGCTATATCATGGACGGCTTATTAAAAATGATTAGATATATTTATAAGAATGTTTCGTGAGCTAAAAAAATTAGGAACGTGCAAAATAGTTTAGAAAGGCCCACATAATTAAGGAAATGAAATGGTTACCATAGTAAATATGGTATGTTTACCATATATTTGCGATACTTGATTAAAAAAGTAAATATGACACATATCTCGGTCGTATATTATTAAATTTATAATTTTTATCTTCAAACCCGTGTAATACACGGATCTATAATCTAGTTTATCATTCAAACAAAACTGATATAATCCGGTAATAAATATTCAAACAAAATGTGAAAGTAATTTGATCCAATAATAAACGTTCAAACGAAACATCGTAATCCGATAAAAGTGTCTTTCCAATTGTCACGATTATTTTATAATAATATTAACCTTCTAGTCCCAATCTTCATCTTCACTTTATTACCTCTGGAATTCTCGCGCTTCGCTGCGGGTTTCAGTCCGTATCAGTTTGGTTCGTTACCATACAAATACTGATACCAATATTGTTTGGCAAGTATCTGTTCGACTCGTTACAGTACCTTACCGTAACAATGTTGTTTGGCACATTAAGAAGATCGTTAAAAATGAATATGGTACCGGTACGAATGTTATTTGGTTGGTATTGGTTTAGTTTACAAGGAAAGAACAAAAAATAACTATATTTGATACGTTCAAATAAAAAATTATCAAATTCTGGATGAAAATAAGCACTTCGTAAGGAATATTTGAAATTTATAAAACAATATATTATTTTGCTAAAATAATGAAGAAAGTAAACGCGTCACTTAAAAAAACTAAATCGCGACATAACATTGATAACATGTATTCATGTGCTTGATCACTTGTGAATTACTATTCAAAATTCGGTTTTAATTAAAGTTCATTTCTAGACATAGATAATAGTAAATGACATGTTTAGAATTTTATAAAAATTGTATCTTAATCTTAATAGTAATAGTAATAAGCGAAAAACATAATATGTTTAAAAGTAAGTTTAATATAAAAAATATTATAAAAAAATTTCTGTTAAAATAGTAAAATAAAAGCCACAGTAACAAAAACATTTCTAAAACCTTTTCTAGTGACAACTGACACCTGTAAATCTTTAGGAAAGTAATATATTTCATATTGTACCTTGTGTTTAATAAATTGTATTTCATTGTACATGCCCTTTACATTTATAATATAATATAGGGGTAAGTTTGTAGAATAGTAACCAAGTTTTAAACGTGTTCCAATTAGGTCACTCAAGTTTCAAAAGTGTTTAATCAGGTCACTCAACATTCATTTTTTATTAAAATTGAGGGTTTTTTCATCCATTTCATAGGTAACCGTGGTGATGTGAATTTTTGTTTCTTTTTTCCCTTTCATTTGATGCTAACGTCCAGTGATGATGTGGATTTTAACTTGTTTTTTCAATTTTTAATGTAATTAAAGTGTTTTTATTTTTAATAAATAAAATTTCAATATTAATATAATCCGACCCTAGCATCTTATGCTTCATTTTTCTCTTGACACATGGAAAAAAGGACATGACTCGATTTGAATGTTAAGTTATCTAATTGGGACAAAAACGATACGAGTGACCTAATTAGAACACTTTTGAAATTTGGTTACTATTCTGGTGACATTTTCCCTATAAATATATAATTGAAGTTACGCTAATAGAGAATATGATTATAATCCAAACAATTGAAGTACTGAAAACCAAGTCACTAAACAGGGATTTTGGGTAGAACACTAGAAATGCAATTGGTTCATTGTACCATTTTACACATATGATGATAACTATTAACTACATGCATAAATACTCATATGGAACGGTTCATTATTCATTTTATAAACATAAATAAAAAAAGCAAACATTATGAGTAAATATTATTCAACTAGTTTTGGAAATTTCGTCTGCCCCTGCCAAACTCCAGCTTCCGGATCAGAATAAACACCAATGTCGATCGATTATACGAATAGCACTCAGAATATAAATTGTGATGATACAATTTCTGAATAATATATGAAAGTATTGGAACTTTGTTTGGTGTTTATTTCAGTGAATAGACTCGTGCTAAAACTAGAAATCATCTAATCAACATTTACGCACAAACTATGTCATCCCTCACTTAACGATAACCGATTGGCGTTTGTGTTTAACTATACTAGTAAGTTTGATACTAAAGTACGAATCTAATCTTTCTAATATGTTACATATGATAAGAGTAGAAACATTAGTCGAATTGAATTGGTTTTCTAAAAGGTTCATAAACTAACAGTTATTTCATGAAAAGGCTTCAAATGTTAAGTTCGCTCTAGCCCTCTCCTAGCCGGCTAGCCCTCTGAAACGGATGAGGTGTCCTTGCAAAGTTGCACCTATTAAAGAGTAACTTCTTTGAAATTTTTTAAATGAATATTATATTATAATATATATTAAACCACTAGACTATATTTTTTTAGTTTTATGTTTTCTACACAAGTCTTTAATAAGTCCATCTTTTGCCCCAAATGATTTGACAAGTTTAACAATAATATTACTAAATTTAAAATTGATGATACCAAATTGAAGGGGAATTGTACGGTTGATTGTTACAGTAGAAAAGGGGAATAGAATATATAAGACAGATATTCAACCACAAGAATTTGTGTCTTCAAATTCATCCTAAATTATCTTTATCAATAACTACAAGATACATCAGGGTGAATAGTGCTTGAGAATAGTCTTGCATTTCTTCATTCGTCTGTTTAAATTACGATTTTATCTCGTTTAAATTTACAGTGTCATTGGTGTTGTTTTTTCCACCCAGCCAAAGTACGATTTTCCTGTCATTTTAAATTTACAGTTTTGTCATCGTTTTTTGTTTTTTCTGTCAAATTACAGTTTTACCCCAGTAAAATTCACAGTCATGCGATCGTTTTATTTTTTTTCTTTTTGAGAAAACTATGGTAAAACTTACAATTTTTGTCTGGCACTATTCCCTTCAGTTCATTCAAATTATGATTTTGCCCCATTTAAATTTATAATTTTGCCATTGGTGTTTTTTCCTCCCAAACAAATTATGATTTTGCCATTAGTTCAAATTTACAGTTTTACCATCATTTTTTGTTTTTTTTTCATGGACAAATTACGATTTTTCCCCGGTGTAAAATTACAATCATGCGATTGTTTTTTTTTCCTTGAAAAAACTATGGTAAAACTTACAATTTTTCACCCAATTTAAAATTATAGTATTTCAACCGTTTTAATTTTTTTACCAAAAGTATGGTAGTGTTTTGTTTAGTTAGTTAATTCGATGTAATTTTTTAAAGATCGTGTTATGAGTAGCATTTACAAGAAATCAAAACCCAGACACACATGTTATGAGAGATAAACATTCGGCCTATTGTCCCGCAACGCGGGCGGGGCAAAAAACTAGTTAGATTTAAATAACTTCAACTTTCACAAATTGCCTGATATCACTCCCAACTTTCGATTTAAACCACATCACTCTCACCTTTCAACTTCTTTTCCACTGACACTCCTAAACTAACTAAACCTAACCCAGTTAGTTTTGTTTGCTGATGTGTCACTTTGTTTTGTGACGTGGCATGTTTTGTTGATATGACATCGGACATGGCTGGTGACGTGGCAATTTTGATGACGTGACGACTGATGTGGAAGCCGACGTGACATTTTTGATGATATGGCATTTGACATCAGCAAACTAGGTTAGTGTTCAGTTAGTTTGAGAGTACCAGAGGAATATAAGTTGAAAGTTGAGAGTGATATGGTAAAAATCAAAAGTTAAAAGTGATATTGGTTAATTGGTGAAAATTAAAGTTATTTAAATCTAATATTCCTTTATTAAATTAGCGTGACATTCTACAAGAATTATTTGGAATATATTATACACCCCACCATAATAGAATTGTTGAGAGAATTAATTGTGGTTCGTTGGATGTAACTCGTACCATGTGTTGGGGTTTGACTGAAAATTGGCATCTTAGAAAACATCAAGATCTACTTCGACCGTCGGGTATGGAGGGGCGGGAGTTTATATGACCCGACATATGGAATGGGTGGGGCACCCCCGGTCAGTTGGACTGTTGATGGGTATGGTGGGGCGTGGCTAGCTCTCGTGGCTAGGCCACGTGGATATTTGTTGGCAAATGGTTATTATTTAAATTTCAAACCAACCACCTAGCCAGCCAGCCATTAAGTAACTTCCACCTCGGCCGGCTAGCCCCGCCCAACGCCCGGCCTAAATCCCCCGCCCAAGGGGCCACGCGCCGATGCCAAAACTCAAGCCCACCCGGGGTGATGAAGTGGGCGTTTGTACCCAACCCACGCCCTAACCCCGTCCCATAACCCATAGTCTTCTTTGCAAAGTAATTCAAACGTTTTGGGTAGGTTAAACATGCACGGGGTGTGTCATTGACCTATTAGTACAAAGTTTATCATCAAATGACGATTAATGTGTCTAGACACAAAAGTGTGTTTGATATCATCATCCTTGACAAGTTTTCTGTTATAACCTTTCTATGTTTTATCAGAACTCTATGTTATAAAGCCCTTGGATTTATAAGACTTGTTTAGTGGTCTTTGAAGTTTTGAACTTTGTCTTGCAACCGTTTTCATATGCACATTGGACGGTCGATGTACCGTATTGCTTCTCTTAAATATGTCTTTCTCCTTTGATTCAGTTTATTGATAGTTTGGACATCATATTAAGTTGGAGAAAGCATGATATGAACTTATGAATAGCTATATTTTAAATTTGTACCTTGGGTAAGGATCAAATAGGGAGTTTGTTTTAGCTAGGAAGGATAGGCAGCAATGATAGAGTAACACGTGTCAAAGATAAAAAAAACATTAGAAGTGCATTTTAGTCAAACAACCCTATGATAAAAAACCCAGTTTTATAACAAAAACCCAGTATGTCATTTTCTTTCACGATACATCTCACCCCACCACCACCACCACCACCACCACCATCGTCACTCCATCGCCCACCACCACCACCACCACCACCGTCGTCACTCCATCGCCCACCACCACCAGAATCATCTCCCAACCTCACCACTCTGTTAAATTTAACATGATGCGATGGAACACGAGATTTCTGTTAAAAGAGGTACTCTTCTCAAATTTCTCAAACATTTTGTATTCAAAGTGAAGATATCTCTAATTCTACTATTTCTCTTGATGTATTTCATGCGTATGGGCAACATCATTAGTTCCAATTCATCGAGAAATCATTAATAAAAAGTTGCACACCAAGTGTTTGACAAAATGTCTTAAAGAAAAATTACAAAACACATTTCAGTTTAAACTTTCATTTAAAATTGTGTTTTACAAAAAAAAAATGAAAAAACACACCTTTTTGGTGTTTTTTATCCGTTGCGTTTTACAAAATAATGAAAAATACACTGTTTTTTATCCATTGCGTTTTACAAAAGAATGAAAAAACACACTTTTGGGTGTTTTTTTGTCAATTGCGTTTTACAAATAAAATGAAAAAACACTGTTTTTTTATCCATTGCGTTTTACAAAAGAATGAAAAAACACATTTTGTGTGTTTTTTGTCTATTGCGTTTTACAAAATAATGAAAAAACACAGTTTTTTGTCCATTGCGTTTTACAAAAGTACAATTTCTTTTATATTTTTAGTCAATTGAGTTTTAGAAATAAACTTTGTTTTGTGTTTTAATTCATTGCTTTTTAGATAAAAAAACATTTTCTTTTGTGTTTTTTGTCCATTGCCTTTTAGAAAAAACACTTTATTTTGGTGTTTTTTAGTCCATTGTGTTTTATAAAAATGAAAAAAAATTGTGTTTTTTTTCATTGCGTTTTACGCATCTGGGTTATCGAAAACTTTTTTTCAAAAGTATAGCAATAGTGTGCTCGTTTTAAAGATAAAAAACGCTCGTTTTTATGGTGCAATTTTTATAAAAAAATAATGTCGTATAATGAGTTATTAACGTTTAAAAAATGGGGGGAAATTGGAGGAGAGAGAAACTATTACCTTGGATTGACTACAATGTCCCTCAACAAACTCACGCGCTTCCTTTTCTTCCTTTAATTCCACCCATTTAATCTTAGCTCTTGATTACCAAATAGATGGTCAAGATTACTTTATATCCTTCCTACCCAAAGAAACTTTCTAGTATATCATGACCCTTTGTACCTTATGTTCATATTTCTTATTGTCAACAAAACAATGAGTGCATTTGTGTGCACCAACAAATGGTACTTATTAAATCAAAATAGAGGGTAAGCTTAAGTCGAAAAAGACGATAACCGTAAAAAACACTTATTGATCTCTCCCACTACTTATTATCTTATATGTATTACACAGATTAAATCAAAATAGAGGGTAAGCTTAAGTTAAAAAATACAAGAACCGTAAAAAACACTTGTATTTATTGCTTGAATGGAATGTATAACTGCTTTTCTTTCTTATCTCTCCCACTACTTATTATATCTTCCATGTATTACACAGAAATACATTTTATGGTTTTAGATGTTTTTCTACTGATTTTTATATTGGCAAGTCAAAATATAATAGAAATATATACAATTGTTTAGAAATACAACATTCTAACATTTAATATATACGATATAAGTAAAGTACCGTCTATTTTTCAATATCCATTAAGAACAAGGTTTGACATCCAATATGTGGTGGGCAACAACCCGTGATAAATCATGCCTTGTAATATTCGTGACGAGAAATCCTAGCCAGATAGCCAACTTGGAAAAACTCCATCTCAATTTTATTTATTTAATTAATTTTTTTGTTATTAAATGAAGACCACTCATTTTATTTATTTATTTATTTTACATATTTAAATGAAGGCCACTCATTTTATTTATTTTAATTTTGTTTTCATATTTAAATGAAGACCACCCATTTTAATTTATGCGGGGCCGAGAATCATGAGGGGCCAAACATGGAAAACCTAAAAAGAAACATCAGCCATATGGCCCATATCAATCAATTTGATTAAGCCCTTTCCTTATTCAAACTTTTCAACACGGGGGTGTTGGTAGTGGTGCACAAATCGAGTTTTTTGAAGACCTTTCGGCTATGGAACCGGGTTTGAGTATGACCGGGTTCTACAAAATCGGGTATTGAGAATACCTGGGTTGGGTCCGGGTTTTATATAAAAAATTTATACCCTATATACCCGGGTTCGGGTAGGGTCTGGGTCGGGTTTTCTAATACCCGAGTATTATAATACCCTATTTCTGGGTTCGGGTAGGGTTTCGGTATGGATCGGGTTGGGTTCAGGTATGCATCGGGTAGGGTTCGGGTATGAATCGGGTTCATGTATTCATTTTTTTTTTGTATAAAACGTAGAAATATAAAATGAAAAACCTTTTTATTTCATAAAGCATAGAAATGCATGACACCTAAATAATCATATAACAGAGTCGAATAAGATGATGAACATAGATACCTTCGAATAAATTAATCGTCTTCATTTATTGTTCGTCTCGAGGATTACACTTGTGGAAATGTTTGTTTGAAGTCGTTAAGGAGTCCGGGTCGAAGAAATTACCGCAACGAACGCATCGAGCCGTGTTTGGACCGTAAGGCATTCTTAGATAGTCGAAATACTTCCGAATAGGTGATAATCTAGTAGTTCGAGTTGTAGAACCGACGAATCCGTATATATTAGAGATTTATATGTTCTTTGATAAGTTGTGGTTAAACCAAACATCAAAGACCCCTTTTATAGGGTATAGAGATACAATGTAAACAAAAAATGGCCAAAATACACTTTCTAACGGCTATATAGCCGTTACCAAGGTGCAAAACTCGAAAAACACAAAGAAACGAAAAAAAACCCAAACAGGGTATTGGAAAACCCAGACCGGGTATTGAAAAAACTCAGTTTCGAGTTGAAACCGGGTACTCGTAAAACCGGGGTTGAAAACGGGTATAAAAAACCCGATTCTGGGTTCGGGTTTTATAACAGAAATGCATACCCGACCCCTAACATATGGATAGGATCGAGTTCGGGTATAAACCCGGGTTTTATAATACCTGGTTCCGGGTTCGGGTTTTTTATGCACCACTAGATGTTGGATTTCCAACCTTATAATTATATGAAAAACCAAATAATTTTTATTATTGGATGGTATTGTTTTTTCGGTTCTCAAGTTTTTAGTGGTTTTCTAATGAACGAATATGTTAAGGAACTCCAAAAAGAGCGATGGGCCGTCTCAAATGAACTCCAATTAAACTCATTTCAGCGGTGTTGGAACCAGCTCGTCAAACCCTAATGCTAAGTATTAATTCTAACCTATGAACCCTAAAAGCTAAACCGACATTTAGGATTTAGCTTTATGATTTGGAGTTTAAAATTCTAGCATTACTATTTGTTTTGGTAAAAAATTACCAAAGCAACTTTGTGATTAAATAAAAATATGAGGTAGTGTGCTTTCTGAGATGACAATAAAATAGTCGATATCATACAGTAGATGATCGAGATAACGTAATGTGACAAACAAGATTTTTACGAGGAAAGCCCTTATCAATGATGATCTCCGGCATAAAACCTAAGGCATCGACTCAAAGTCGTCTGTTGCTTGTTCTTGTTGTTAATTTAGTAAAATTGAGTACAAAGAGCTCAATTGGATCGAGAGCTAAGTGTTATAAGTATTGCGAGAGTGTGAGTTGTGTGTTCATATCCGAACCACATCATTTAAATACAATATAAATCTAAATAATTGTTTGGGATTTCTGGAGTAAACTCAGTCTTCTTTTATGATCATTGTGGACTTGATCAGCGGCTTCTCCACGTGATTTTTTCCTAGCCTATGCAATAGTTGAGGCTGAGAATTTTAGTTTATGGATATGGTTCCTAAAAATACCTTGGTAATGATCTAGACATGGCTTTAACTCAAACTTTACCTTCATTAGTAACAAACAAAAGGTAAATGAACTCATTACATATGTTAAAGGCGTGTATATATGTGTATCCCAAACACCCTTTTTTTATCATTGATTACTACCTTTTTATTTACCTTTTCATTTTTATTTTGAGCCATTTTTAAGCCTTTACTTTTAGTTTGACTAGATGTTGACAAAGACTCAGTATGAAAACTCGTTGTATCTTTGAAAGACCTCGTTATCTTACCACCACTATATTACGCCAACGATGGGTGCCTTAGGCCAATGTTAAGTGTAGTGTGATAGTATTTTATCGTGTTTTTTATAAATATCAACAGTTGAACAAGTGTAAAAAATGGCTAAAAATGCAACACCCATGCCCCTCGTTATCATCAATATTATCCGCTTTGCCCCCGATGGGTGGCCTATCCAGGAACTCATGACTTTATTTTTGGTTGCCCTGGTGGAGACTTCCCAAGAGGTCACCCATCCTAGTACTACTCCCACTTGAGCACGCTTAACTGTGGAGTTCTCCTCTCATCCACTAGCATTAAGCCCAAAACGCGTTGGTGATATTAGAGGTAGGACATTACTTATGAACCAGGAATCTCTCCTGTCCACGGACGATGTTGGGAGGTATGCCATTAGGTGTTATAATCACCCCTAAGGGACTCATCGTCCTCGATGAGGTTTTGCCCCAACATGTAGGAGGTTGCCATTATCCTCGATGAGGTTTTTTGCCCCACATTTGGGAGGTCGCCATTAGGTGTTACAATCACCCCCTTAAGGGACTCATTGTCCTCGATGAGATTTTGCCCCAACATCCCGAACGGCACCGGAGGGGCTCTGATACCACTCTGTAACACCCCTGCCCCTTGTTTTCACCAATATCGTCCGCTTTGCCCCTTATGGGTGGCCCATCCAGGAACTCACGGCTTTGTTTTTTGTTGCCCTGGTGGAGACTTCCCAGGAGGTCACCCATCCTAGTACTACTCCCACTTGAGCACGCTTAACTATGGAGTTCTCCTCTCATCCACTAGCATTAAGCCCAAACGCGTTGATGATTTTAGAGGTAGGGCATTACTTATGAACCAGGAATCTCTCCTGTCCACGGACGATGTTGGGATCTATGCCATTAGGTGTTATAAAAAATATACCACTTTTTATATACACCCCTATTCACGTCAGCTACTAGTTAGTTTAGACCGGTTAGTTTAGTCTGGGAAGCTTTATATCAAATTAGAAACTAACATATGTGTAAGCTACTGGTTAATTTAGTCATGGGAAGCTTTGTATGTTAAGGAGACTGGCATATGTGTAGGCTATTGGTAGTAGTATAAGGGGATTAAATTATGCTAAGTTGTATCTACTTTTGTTCTCCTAGTTGTTTTATATACATATGTTTCACATATGATGTTATCTTTTTGGTCCTTAGTTGTGCTGAATATGAGGTTGAACAAGGCCTAGTTAGAATTTGCAAGATGGTCAAGACATCATA
The DNA here is from genome assembly GCA_947069175.1 of Scalesia atractyloides. Classification (NCBI taxonomy): domain Eukaryota; kingdom Viridiplantae; phylum Streptophyta; class Magnoliopsida; order Asterales; family Asteraceae; genus Scalesia; species Scalesia atractyloides. The sequence goes on along the minus strand of CAMTDV010000006.1, from coordinate 10,861,739 downwards.
GTATTGAAGCCATTGTTAGATACTTCCACATCTGATTTTTTTTTTCTAGTCCTTTGTGCATTTGATTTTTTTTTCAAAGTACGATCTGCATCGGATGTGTTTTTTGTATAATTGGGTATCTAAATGCTACATTTCTAGAATCAAAACGTCATCCCTTATACATTCCTTGATCAATATATACACATATCAGCAACCAAATTAATAGTTGGTTCAAGTCTAATATATTATGTATGCACATTTGCTGCCATAGTTGGTTAGGGTCTAACCACATTTACCCACTTTAATGTCAATTTTGACAAATTAAAACATACATAAGAGCAATTTCATTACACGTAATGGTATGTGTAAAATGATTGTTTTACACTTCACATGAGGGACACATGCACCTATTTAACGGATGAAATAGATGGTGGTTAGTGTAGAGGATTTGAAGTGTGCAAAATTTAACCATAAAAGACATGGAGTATATTTATTAAAGAAAAAGGACACATGATGCAATTTTACAATTTGTGTAATTTTGTCATATTCTTAATATAAGGGGTGGAATTGAATGGAGCAAGTTACCATTCATGACTATGATCCTCGTTATACAAATACATACATATGTATAAAAGATATATCATGAAATATTTAACTTTGTCATTGACTTTAAATCACTTTTAAAAGTGATTTTTTAATTTAATTTTTTCATTCTTTTTAAATGTTACTATTATTATTAAATTTGAAACTTTATAACAATTGTCTTGTGTTTGTACTGAATTTGTAAATTGTCGAGTGAAATGTAAAATTTGACTTTATAAAATGAGTATGTGCAATTATGCTTTGTTATAGGTAGAGTTTACATGTTCTTGGTAACGAAGTGCATTGCGACCTGTTGCCTATGACATTGATAGCTTTTGGCACCTAAGCCACGTTACACTAAATTCGTTAATAATCAAATTCAAATAAATCAAATATAAAACCGTGTAGGAACCCTAGGTTTTGCGATTATCGAACAGGGTGTGAACCTTGTTCTAAATCATAGTTTTTAATCAAACAATTGAGTTTTATTTTCATAATCTCACAACCATTTTCGTAAGAAATAGCAACTTTGTCGGTCCAATCTGACACCTCTTTCAAACCGAACAAAAGAAGTTACAAACAAGCAAACTTCATAATTTGCACTAAAGTAATACTTAACCAAATCTTGACACAGACTATAGACTTTACATGGTTTGACACCCAGACTACCACTAACTATTATTTTAAGGTAATTAGGGACTATAGATATTATTTTTAATCGGACACCACACTCCAATCACCTACCCCTCTTTTTTTTTGAATGGCAAATTTGGATAACTGACGGACCATTGGAGTATCATCGGTCACAAGAGGAACCACCCGATTATATCCATCTCCACTAGGCATAATGCCACACCAATTCAGGAGAAAACGTAATAAACATGAAAAAACCCCCTTGTAGGAATCGAACCCATAACCTATTGATCCCAAAATCTTATCCTACCTACCCCTCTTAAACCCGTGTATTTAAATTTACCAATGAACCACCACCTATCTTATGTGTATATAATATATACTAGGTTTCTAAATCATTATTGTGTTTCACTATTTATAAATTATTGTCTTAGAACCACCAAATGTTTTTAAGACATAATGAACTTAGCTACATCATATCATTGATTTCATCCATCAACATGTATTTATTGTGTTCACACTTTCCTTGTATTTTATTTACTTTATTTAACAAAGGGGTAACTTCGTAGAAATGTAACCAAGTTTGTCAAATGTTCCAATTAAGTCATTGAAACTTTTTTTGTCTCCTTAAAATCACTTAAGTTTCTTTTGTTGTTTTAATACTACGTAATTATCAGGTTAGAAAGTTAATAATGATGATGTGTCAGGTTTTAAAAAATAATATTTAATATGATGCAGAAAAATATAAATAATGACATGGACTTTTCGATTAAAAAAAATTAAACTAACACTTGTAACTTGCAAACTCAGAAACATCATTTGCTTACTTTTTCTAAGACATAAATAAAAGGGTAAATTACTTTTTAAGTCTCCATGTTTTATAGGTTTTAACTATTTGAGTCCAATAGCAAAAGGTTTAACGCCGTGAGTCTCTATAAGCATTTTCCTTAACCTTTTGAGTCCAATTTTCTAACTCCATCCACTAAGTCTATTAGCTTCAAGGACAATTTAGTCATTTACATACAAAGGACAACTCTTATATGCACATAAGTATAAGAAACACGTCTTTAATGCATAGAGTTTTAATTTTAATATATAATATATATAAAAATAAATTACCTACTTTCTCCAGCCACCATCACCACCGACTCTCTCTATCTTTCTCCAGCCACCACCAACAACTGCCCCAGCCACAAACAACATAACAGAACCGGCAGACAAGAAAATAATAAACACCCTCCAAAGAAAACCCCGCGTTAGTGCAATAGCAGCTATTGGGTAGATGCTGGACGACGGAGACTCATGTATCCCTTTTTATCAAAACACGATTTCGCCACTAAACCACAGAAGAGACACAAATTGCAGTTTTCTGTTAAAAAATGCATAAGATCTCCACCAATTCCGTATGATTCTAACAAACATTTCGTAATCTTCACGAAATCAAAACATCAAATCTCAATAACTACCAATCAAAACAGAAACTAAACCTGATCAGAAGCGCTTGTTCCAGAACCTGAATCGCATCATCGAAGTTGTTATTATCATCATTTTTTCGATCATAACCGTAACGACTCTCAACAATATCTTCTCGATCGGCATCGCTATCGTCTCCGATCGAAGAACCGCTAGACGAATTGCATTCGTCTTCCGGTACGATCACCGTCGAATTCATTACTCCGGCGCTTCTTACATTTGTCTCCGACGACCGGAAACCGCCGCTGCTTACGTCACCTTCTAATTTTTCGCAGATCGTCATCTGATGTGAATATATGATTTTTTTTTTAAATGGAAGAAATGTAAATTGTGATTAGAATTTGGAATCATCATTTGGTTTATATATATGTGTGATGACGATATCATGATTGCTGAATAGGATCCTAATCATGTTGTGGATAAGTCAAATGGAGACTTGAAGGGGCAGAGAGATGAGGAAGTAAGATAGAGTAGTCAGTGTGTTGCGTGAGTGTGTCTGTGTGTGTGAGATATTGTTTTTGTGTTTTTAACAAATAATAATAATAATAATAATAATAATAATAATATGCATGGGTATTTTAGTCTTTTAATAAAAAGCTAACAGAAAATTCAAATAGAGTTAAAAATTTGGACTCAAATGGTTAAGAAAAGTGGCTATAGGGACTCAGGCGTTAAACTTTTTGCTTTTGAACTCAAGTAGTTAAAACTCATAAAACACAGGGACTCAAAAAATAATTTACCCTAAATAAAACTCTACAGCAAGCTTCGTTCACCTGCAAACTCAAGCAATTTTGAATCTTACTTTTATTATATACACATATACATAAACCCTAACTGTATTATATACACACATAAATAGTGAAGCATACATACCTAAACGGCTAAACCCTGTAGATCTGTTTTTGATTCAAAACCTGCAACTTAATATACATAAACCTGCAAGTTAATAGGGTTTCACGGTTTTATTATGAAGTTTTTGATTCGAAACTGGAACCAAACCAGAACCGAAAATATTGAAACGATTTTCGGTTCACGGTTGGCCGTCGTTGCTACTCATGTCATCTAGGGCTAGGAGGATTAATTAGTCATCCACCGATAGTGAGGATTGAAACGTAGAAGGTTTTTTTATAATTTTTGATTTTTATAAAATCCACCTATCATTAATAATATTCACATAATCACTAATAGAAAATAAAAAATAAGGAAAAAAGAAATAGTAACCTGGTAATTATACACCATTAGAACATAAAATTCAAGTTTTGTCACTTTAGAGAAACAAAAAAAAGTTTGAATAATTTAATTAGAACACTTGACAAAGTTGGTTGCATTTTTGTAACATTTTTCCTTTAACAAATGAAACATCTAGGATATATATTATTAGACTACTTATTCTGCTTGTGAAATACCAAGACTATGGATTAACACAACTGGTTGTATATCATATAATACTAATTTAAGTCAAGGTGTATAGCTTTTTAACTTTTATTTGTCTTTTTCCTCTCTTAGAGCATGTATAACGGGTGGTCCGCAACCACCAGTCCGAAATCTGGTTGTGGAGGTGTAGTGCACTGTTGGAGGACAGGTTAGTGGCGGTTTTCATGGCCGACGAGTTCGTGTCGCGGTGTCGGAGCTCCGGTGAGGACAGCGATGGAGGTTGGGGATTCCGGTGGAGACAAAGGAGATGCGAGTGGTTTGATGTGGTGGTGAAGTTGTGTTCCAGATCCAGTTTTGTGAGAATGGTGGAGATGATTGTGTGGTTTTGTGAGAAAACATTTTTCTCAGTGTTTATCGTATGTTAATAAAATACATAAATAATATTATTATTTTTTATTTTGTGAAAAAATATAACCTTTTCAAGTATTTATTAGTATTTTAATAAATATAATTAAGTAAATAAATTATAAATAGTTTAGATGAAATTAGAAAGAAGGTGATGATGTGGATGATGCGATTGTGGTTTGGAGTGGTAATTATTGAAGAAAAAAAGTGAAGGTTTTGAATGATGGTAGTTTAGAATGATGTAACATGCTGACTAGGTGGTCTTTTAGATGAACAAGATCGATTGTTGGAGATGTTCTTGTCACATTAAAAGGAAGAGTGGGACATTAATCTTTATGAAGATTAAGTTATTAGATGTAAATTGTATATAGAGGACATTAATTAGTTAGCTTATCTTGAATTACAATTTTCATTGTTATAATAACTTACTTTTTGGATAAATAGAAAAATGTAAATTTTTTATTTAATCATATTAGCGGTTTAAAAAACTAATAAAGTGATGGTCCATTGGTAAAGCAAAAGCCTTTAAACATCTTGAGATGGGAAGTCTTGGGTTTAAGACCCACAGATAGCAACCAATGGGGGATGGTCCATTGGCAAAGGTAAAATTTTTAAACACCTTAGGAGAAAGAGGTCTTAGGTTCAAGTTTCACAGATAGCAAGGAATAAAAAATAAGTCTCATCGATAGCAGAAAATAAAAAAAATTTACCTTTAAAAAATATAAAAAATAACCATAAGTTTACCATGAATAAAAATACTCTCAAATAAATACTCATTTGAGATAAAGATATTATGTTTAATTCTTTATTAAATGCACAAGGATTCTTCAATATTGTTTTCTTTCTGTAAATTCAAAATATTGTTTTGAATTGGATGTACTAAAATTGAAAAAATCTTCATCCTCTTTGTGCTTTCTCTTGATATTTTGATTTTCACTAAAATTTGGATTGATATTCAAATTAAAAAGAAGTAAGTTGCTTGGGATAAACCAAGGTTTCTCTTTATATTTATGATAAAGTATCAAAAACTCTGGAAATAAAAAAAAATCGGATTTGATATGGGGCGATTTAAGATTAAGAATTTTTCATTCATTCCCATCCAATCAAAAGACATTCCCACCAATCAAAAAAGACCTTTTTGTAATTGATTTTCGAATTTGAATCAATCGGAAGATAAAAAAGACCATTATTCCGAATTTTATTCTTTATTTGGATTTGGTCCTTATTAGATTCAACCTGAATATTTGTATGCAATTTAGTCATTTCACTAAAACTTAACAGCATAAATAGATAGAGTTAATAGAGGTGGACTGTAATAGTTACGAAAGTGAAAGTATAAGGATTGTTTTGGCAATTTTTAAACTAATTGACTAAAATAGTGATTTTCAACAAACCATATGAACGATGAACGAAAAACATAATTAACTCTAATTACGTGTTAAAATTCTCTATTCACGGAAATAAAACTATGTATTTAAGAATGCTTTTTACATGAAATTATGATACGATGGTAATTGGCAAGATAAAGGTGAAAACATGCATTGAGTTGTAAATAGAAAATAACTTCAACAAAAATTGTGGAGGCAACATAAACATATATACATATTTGTTAGGAAACTTTTTGTAAATATTGAAGAAAAATATGATTTATCTGACTAACTGCTGAAGATAAAGTCATGAAGGTCAAACAGAAAGAAGAAACAAGGCAATCTAGACAGAAGAAATGGAACACAGCTTCAACATTCATCAGAAAAATATCAAATATAAGGAAAAACATCAGATGAGACCATTATGATGGATCTGATGATAATTTTGATGATTATCATCAGATTCTGGCAAAGTCTGATGATCAGTTAGGTGGTTATCAAGAGTTCTGGTGAACCAACTTGTCTGAAATATGAAGCTCTGCCATATTTTTAAAGGAGCAAGTTGACCTAAAAGATTCAATGAATATGTCAAGATGCTACTTTTCATAGAGCAAGTGCATGAGTAAACTCAAAAAGAGAATAAACCACCGAAGGAAAATGAGTTAAGCCAAATATTTAATACATACTACAAAACTTCATTGCCACTTCACCACATAATTATACAAGTATGCGCTTGTACTAGTCAATAACCCCACAATCACCTTGTAAACCATTTAAGTTTTTCAAAGTGATATAAACTTGAAAATTATGTAGTTGTTGTTTCTTGAAAGTTCGATTTCTATTTCCGCACACTATTTTCACATTTGTTGAAGTCATTTGCCATATTATGATTAAGGAGTTTTTGTTCATCTGGGTCCAACAATATTTACATGTTTTAATAGCGATATATAATACACTAGACATTCTCCATCGATGAAGCACACGTCGAAGGGCCGGCAGGGTTCTATCCTCCACATCGGGCCCACCACAGGCGTCTCTCCCTCTCTCCTCTTCTCACATTTCTCAACCTTATCTATCTGTGTACAAAGAATTTCTGGCCTTCTCTCTCCCCGCCATATCAGTTCCACCCGTCTCCCTCTTCCACGTCAGCTACGGGCATGGCCCAAGGGCGATGCAGTGAAGATAGTCTTACTTAAGCGTCTATTTCTTTCTTACACTATGTCACTATATTTGTCAAGCGTTACACCACAACTACACATGTGAATCTTGTAAATTTGTATTTAAAAAAGGTTATACATTAAATACACCACCCTTATGTTGCATAGCATCTTATTTAATAAAAAAATGTTATAATATAAAAAGGAGATGTAACAGAAAAGAAAAATAAACAACTATATACGGAATATGTTAAATGCATGTGGTTGGTTGAGTATTTATAGATGAGACCTAGGGTGTACGTACCTTTTGCTCACTCGATCTCATATGTCCTTGAGAATTTTTACTTTTTTCTTGACACTTGTCATCTTCTTCTCCACAACCTCCAAACTTGTTGTGACATAAGCACATATATATTGTATAACCAACGTACTAGTGGTCACCAAAATGAGTTACTTAGGTGTTGGTGTTAGTCCTGGGAATGTTCCAGTTTATCATGGTCTTGATTTGAAGGATGTTGGTCGGAAAGTGAGGCTTGCCGAGTTGACTTTAAGGTCTGTTGTTTGTGTTCTAGCTCTTGTTTCGGCTCTTCTTGTTGCTACTAATTCACAAGTCCAAGAAATCTTTACCATCCAGAAAAAAGCCAAATTTACAGACATGAAAGTCCTTGTGTAAGTCATTTTTTTTAATTTTCTTGTTTAATTTCCCTTTTTATAACATACCAGGTGGAATTAGGGTTAAGAGGGTTTGCTAACTCGAATCACTAGAATTTATTAAATTTGTGTAAAATCGGTTTTTTTTAATAAAAAACATGAGTTGGATTCTCTAGATGTAACGGGTAGAGTAAAGAAGTCAAGAAGATGACCCCCTGACTAAAAAGTTCTGGTTATATCACCCGACAGTTTTGCAGTTTTTAGACTTTGTGTTAACCTTTTGATTTATTGTAGGTTTGTGGTGGTGGTGAACGCGATGACGGCAGCCTACTCATTGGTGCAAGTGTTGAGATGTGGGTTGGGTGTGGTTCGGGGAAGTGTGGTCTTGAGCAAGCCCTTGGCTTGGCTAATTCTTTCTAGTGATCAGGTATTTTTTTTAACGGCAAACACACTACACCTCATAATATCTACTTATTGCCCACTTGGGACTTCAATCCATTTAACTTTGGAGAAAATAAACACGCAATGACACTAGACCAAAAGGCTATTAATTAGCTAGTGATCATCAGTAAATCCCACCAATAACAAAGCTAAGTTAGGTCTGAGGAGAGTAAGATGTAGACAGCCTTACTCTACCCGTAGGAATAGAGTTTTATACTTTTATTTACATGCATGTGCCTCTCCAATGGCATGGTGTACCTTGTGCATAATGAGTTGTGCCATGCATGAACTATATATATACATACCCACCCACTTACTTTACTCCCATTACCAACCTCTGTTGAGAACTGAATGTTTTCACGTGAGACATTAGAGCACATTGATAGACTTTGATGTACTACCTCCGTTGTGTATTAATTTTACTCATTTATATTGGTACTTAATATGTGCTGGTGATCTGACATATCGACTACCGGTTGTTGAGATGGTAATTGTTTTAACATTATTATAGAGTCAGGGCAATGATGGCACGCGGAGCCAAGCGGGCCCACCAATCCTTTATCTGGTCGTCGGAACTTACTGAGTACATTTTTTAAGAAAAAACATGAGTCGCACCTCTAGAACGTCGAGAAAACATGAAAGCTTTATTTAGAAAAGGAATGAATAATTTAGAGAGGAAAACACAGTTTTGTTAATTACCGAGTAAATAGGTTTTTTTAAGAAAAAAATGAGTCACACCTCTAATACGTCGAGAAAACATGAAAGCTTTTTTTAGAAAAGGAATGAATATTTTAGAGAGGAAAATACAATTTTTGTAATTAAAACATGAAGTTTACCCTATAGGTAAAAAAGGGAAGGAGATTGACCATTTTTTAAATAAAAGCATGAATGGTTACCCTGGATGTCACAATCTTTTAAATTTTCTTGTGACATAGATTCAGTTAAATATGTTGAACTTGAACAACCAAGAGGTGAATTTTAATGGTTAATGTTTAATAACCCTAATAAATAGAAGGGAAAAATTATGAAACCAGCCACTTTGATCAAGAATATCAACAAATTGACATTTGTTACTAAAAAAAATTAATTCAGTACAACATACTGTTGTTTGTTTTTTAAGAGATAAAATGTCTGCAGTCTGTGGACCACATCTGTAGAAGAATAATCGTGTGACATAAAGAAGATCTTATAAGTGGTTGAACCACGTCTACACCAAGAAGAGCTCACGCAGACGTTTTTTAATGAAACGTCTTTAGAAAAACAAACAGTCTGTAAATGACAATGTCTGCACGATGCAGATAGAAAAGACTACACGGATCTTTTCTAAAAAACAAACACCACCGTATATGCATATCCATGTTGTCATACCTTGCGCCATGCCCATTGCACCAAGTCAATGCAAAATTCCCATAATCGTGTGACTTAAAGAAAACAAATTAATCTAAAAAAAACTAAACTGAATACTTAATTTTTAATCTTTATTCATACTTACAAAACTAAAACCATTTTTTACATTAACATATCATTTAAAAACATTAAAAACATATAATTATATAGTTCTATTTTTTCAATATTTGAAATCTTAGTTGTTAAAACTGTATCTTAATAAAGCTTTATATATCTAGAAAAAATATACACAAAACAAAACGGTAAAACTATTTTAATAGTAAGAATGAATGATTTTGTTGCCATTTACCATCTATCTCGATGTAAATTCATGTAATTTTAGCGTTGATTTTCTCTTTGTGATCTCGGATATTTCAGCTTTTGGCTTACGTGATGTTAGCTGCACTCGGGGCTGCTCTACAATCGGCCATATTCGCTAAATTCGCAGAACCTGAGCTACAATGGATGAAGGTCTGCGATATGTTTGGGAAATTCTGTAATCGAAGTGGACAAGGGATAGCGTGTTCCGTGGTTGCATGGTTGATGATGGTCATTGTCACGGGCATATCGTCGTTTAGCCTCTTTCGGTTGTATGGGGGAAATAAAGGAACTACAATAGATGCAGGATGGTAATTAACAAGCTTCGGTTTATCTATGTTTTGCCTGTTTGTGAGTTGTGACTAGTATGGAAAATGTATAATCATTAGGAGCGTATGTAAAAAAAGGAGTTTGTGACTTAGTTTGTCAGTCTATATATATAATAAAAGGAGTTTGTGACTTAGATATATTATATGTTCATGTTACATGACCAAACTGGAATGAGATGTGATGTTTTGCTTTGGCATTTGTTGTTATGGTAAGTTTGATATTAATCAGAGAATAATCAAATATAAAGGACTTTAATTGTAAGAAGGGTAAGAAGGATTATATTCCAATGTAAATACAATAAAAAATACTTAAAAAACTAAAAAACACATAAATATTTTTTTTCAATATTCTTTTAAAATAATTGTATTTTTTAATGAAGAAAAAGTAGCGTTTTTTTATAAACAATATTAAAAAATATTGTGTATTTTTTAGGTTTTTTGGAGGGTTTAGTTTTTAGCATTTAGCTTGGGTTGTTTGGGGGTAGGTTATTTTTAGGGTTTTTTAGGTTTTTGTGAGGTGTGTATATATATATATATATATATATATATTGGTGTTTTGTGTATACAATGGTTGTACAAAAGCATTATTTGTTTGCATTGTTGTTTATATCATTTGTATTGAAATATGTATGGTTGTTTTGAAGAAACTGTTTTGGTTAAAAATTGGCTTAAAAATGATGTAACCAAACTTTGATTGTGAGATAAAAAAAATAAGTTAAAATTATGTTTTTTTTATATTTTTCTTAAATTTTATGATTAAGAAATAAGATGTGAATACTCTACTAACAATTAAGCTATCACTTGTCATACCATTAATTATAAGTGCTTCTAAACGTACACCCCTCCCACAAAATATAAAAGGCCCTCTTCTATTAAACAATATTATTCCTCCCACATAAACGGTACATTTAGTCCTCTCTAAATAAGATGTGAATACTCTACTAACAATTAAGCTATCACTTGTCATACCATTAATTATAAGTGCTTCTAAACGTACACCCCTCCCACAAAATATAAAAGGCCCTCTTCTATTAAACAATATTATTCCTCCCACATAAACGGTACATTTAGTCCTCTCCGTTAGTTTTTTGGTTTTTGCATGTGCATGTTCTTTTTCTCTTATGGACATTTGTCACTCTATGATGGTTTCTTACACTTCTTATTTTAAAACCACTTTTTATTATAACTCAACTCATTAATCATAGTTTTGCAAACTAGAAACTGACAGTGACAACTATAAACGGATTCATCAACCATTTGGTAGGCACCGATCAGACTGCTTTAGCTTGAACTAATCAGTTATTGTTATAATTGTCACACCCTGACCCGTAACGGAAATGGTAGTCGGGGCATGATTGGGTTTTCATCAAAGCTCATGACATTTACTATAAAGTTTCATATTTATTATTTCTCTTTAAAAAAGAAGTTACAATAAACATACAAGCACAACATGTTCAAATACATTTTTCATTTAAATTACAAACTAAAATATCCAATAAACAAAATTTATACAATTACAAAGGAAAACAAAACTAAACGTTCATTCCAAAGCATTAACTTGTTTATTCTTCTAGGCCATCCTAAGTGTTTCTTTCCTCAACTGGATCACCTGTATCATGTGTAAAAATATGGTTTTAGGTCAACAAAAGTTGGCGAGTGAATCTTATGAAAACATTTGAACGAATTTATTTTATTGGCTATAAAAAGGTACGTAACCACATATGAGTAAACGTAAATGTAATTTAATCACAATACACATAATATCAATTAATGCACACGCACACACCAAATGATGAACAATGAGATCAAGGCTCAATCAAACGGAGCCGATCTAATGAGGCACGCGATGTTCAACTCGTCTCCCACGAGGAACTGATGGGCCTAATGAATGATTTGCACGCAACTTGACAAAATGTAAACACACATCACAACAAACAATATTTACATCACAAGTTTAGATCATATAATGGTAATAGCACAAGTTTGAATAAACGAAGTAATTAAAGTGACACATGATACACCCCAAAATATGAATAAAAAGGGGAATTTGTAAGAATTCACTCACAGTGGGTACGTTGCCTTGGTTGATGAAGAGTATGCACGAATTTAAGATTTAGCCGACGAAGAGAAACTAACCTAAATAATAACGTAACAACTCGATAAATAAATAAATTTCATTTGAAATTAATATTTTTAATTAGTGCTCTTAATGAGATTTTTAGATTTATTTTTGTGAATTTAATACAAATTTTTAGGCTTTAAAACCTTATTTTGAGGTATTTTTAACTAATTTTCAAAGAAAATAAAAGGATTTTTAATTAAAAAAATTACCCATTTTCCTAGGGTTGACTGGTCAACGGCCGGTTCAGCCGGTTTAATTGTAGGCAGCGTGTGAGGTTCGAACTCGTGACCTCCCGTATGCGTGCACGCAGCTCTACCAACTGAGCTACGTGTCTAACCCGAAAGATTCTTGATTTTTATTATACTTATATATTGATTAGAATATTTCAGAATTTAATTAATTTTAAAAAGGATTTAACTGATCGAACCGGTGTGAGAGCTTGGACTCGAACCCACGTTTCCAGACATGTTTTGCACCCAGCCCAACTAACTGGGCTGGGTGTCTAACCCGATGTATAAGTGATTTTTATTATTTAAACACTTACAGATTCTGAATATATGTGAGTATTAAAAAGGGTGGGTATAATCTATGAAATCGGAATTGTGTGCATGATTCGAACCCGGGTGCGTGTATAATGTTTGCACACAGTCCACCGCTGGACTGTGTGTCTAACCCGGTTAAATATCCGTTTCTAATTATGTTTAAACACTAACTCGACTTTATCTTCTTCACCATTTAAAACCCAGAAACATAAACCCGACTGTTAATTCAAAAATAAATTTTGTTTAACATTAGAATGCTATACAACTGAATTCAAAAGAGAGTAAGATGAATATACCGATCGGAGAATGTTATGGAAGTTCCGGTTGGATTCCGGTAATGTGCAGAAAACTCCGGCGACATTATTCAAAACATTCGGTTCTATGAGAGAGTTTTAAGTGTTGATTTAGAGAGAGTTTGAGAGAATGAGCGAATTCGTTTGTGGTGAAATGATTGGTATTTATAGGGTAACCAGTCAATCACAGAATTTCGGTTTCATTCTTGATTGTTGAAATCATTGATTTTAGTCGGTTTTACCTAATTGATTCCGAATTTTCGTTTGAAATTGATGATTAGCATCAGTTATGCTTGCTAAAAAGAAAAGAATCTTGTATCGCGTTTTGATTAGAATCAGTTGGCGGTTACAGGTTCGATAGTTTGAATTTGCAGGGTTCGCGTTCGTTTTAGTATAAATTTAATTTGATTTCAGTTTCATTCACAATAGTATGTCTAGTGCAGTGGTGCTGTGAGTGTGTGAACATGCGGATTCGATGGGGACCCGAGTTCGAAACCCGGTCACCCCTGTTTCTATTTTTTTTATATATTTTAATCTTAAATATTAGTATTATTTTTTTATTCTTTTATTAAATCAATTAATTATCTAATTTATTTATTAATCTTGAAAATTACATTTTATAAAAAAATGCATAACGAAACTTTTAAATAAATTCTAAAATTTTAAACAGAGCGGGTTTTGGAACCCGTTTTTCGACGAATGTTACAGTATCCCCTACTTTTAGAAATTTCGTCCCGAAATTTAAGTAGTGGTATATTTGACTCGAAGGGAGGGTGTTTTAATTTGACAATTACATAATCGGAAGAGGGTGAAAGTTTAAATTTTATCTGAGGCGGTAACGTTCCTAGTAAGGGCTACAGAAATCGCTTTTTGATGCCTAAAGTATAAAAATGCGGAACATGGATAAACAAGTTGATTGACTGGATATGATCTCATGCATAAGAGTTTTGAGAGAATTGATACGTTTGAAAAGATAAGGTTATATCACAAAATAAAAACTTCAACCATGACAATATTAAAACCTACACGGAACCTCTCATAACCACCTGACAATGCTTCCGATCTTTTGACAAGAATACTTATATATAGGAAGTACCAGCGGCGTATCCACCATATTCTTGTCAAATTTTCATTGGCTTTGTCAGTAAGTTATGATTAGTTCTATGTGACTCTAAAACATAAACACACACAACAGCCAAAGCTTGAGTCTCAAATCTGAAAGAATACATGACTGAGTGACGACAGTACCTCTCTCGTTTGTTATGATGAAGGGGTCAGTCTATGTAAAAGTGAGACACAACCCAACTTCTTTAAATGATGAGATCGAGATACGTCGTGATGTATGATGATATGAAAAATCAATGAGTAAAGATATAAAACAAAATGTAATATCAATTTGCATTAAAATTCTTGGATACATAAATTCCCAATTTATAACAGGGATGCGTAAAGATTGAGAAAACATTAAGAACTAGATGGTTGGAGTTGAGTCTTGACTCTTGGTGAGGGAAGGCTAGTTGGGTGGTTCGTTTGGGCCGTTATTATCTTCAACAGGATTGGCGTTGATGTTGTAAGCTCTTCCTCTTGCTGGTGGTGGAGCTGGGTTTGCTTGATTTGCTTGGTTAACTGGGTTTGCTTGAGCTTGGGCGTTTATGATGTTAACCAATCGAGGGCACGTGTTTCTAAAATGGGTAGGGTCCCCACAATTAAAGCAAGCTCGAACATGTGGAAACATGAGGTATTGGGGTTGTTGATATGATTGGATCATGTTTTGGGTAGGGGGTGAAGCTTGGTTTGGAGGGGTACGACAAGTTCTGCTCAAATGACCATAACGCCCACAATTAGCACACAGTCGACAAGGTACGGTAGATGGATGGTGATAAAAACAAGTGTTGCATTGGGGGTGAGGTCCAATGTAAGGTTTCTTATTTGGGTAAATAGAGTTGGGTGCTACTTGAGTGATTGGGATAGCTTGGAGGGGTACGGCTTGTGGAGCTGGTTGATTGCCTTGGGTGACAGCGAAATTTTTGCCCATCTCGTTTTCTCTTAGAAGTGGGTTGAGAAGAGGATTCGGTCTGGGTTAAGTTTGAAGTTTCGGTTGATGCTTTATCCTTCTTCTTAGGATCGCAGGATTTGAAATGCTTGAAGGTGCATTTAGTGGTGTTGGGAGGAGGGTTGGAGACATTTTGTCCTTCTAGATTGGTTGGGGTGATAGGATTGGCGACAAGGGCTTGTTGGACTTGAACTACGATGTTGGGTATTACGGCGGCCATTTGTTTAGCGATTTGGGCAGCTATGTGCTCGCAGAATTTTCCTGATCTCCTACCTCTACGGGAGAGACTAGAAGACATCTACAGGGAATACGTATCGAGAGTATGCGTTTGACGTTTTAGGTGTCATGTGTCGTATTTAGAAATGAACATTCACAAAACAAATGAAGTAAATTAAATTTGCTACATCCATAGGATGTCTTGGGCTTTGCTCATGTTTGGGCTCCAATATGTCCCCTTACTTGGCCTTGGTAGTCATGTGGGCCCCCATGACTACTGGGCTCTGGTAGGGTTCATATTGGTGTTGGCCTGTTAACACTTGCGCCACCCGAATGAAAATCGTAAAACATGACAGCAAAGTATAAGGTCGGAGGGTGTCCTGGTATGGACACAATGACAACTCAAAGCAGGTTAGTTCGAACGACGTTTGGTGTGGCATGCTTTGGCCTAATAGGTCCTTCGTACTCTCATCGTTAGTCCCCAAGTAGGCAAACTGGTCCGTTATATTGGATTTATACGAATGCCAACCTAGACAGGACGTATCGACTACCGGTACTTGTACCCTTCCGGTTACTACATGCCCGTCGTAGAACTCACTTTGATGAGATTGAAAAACGAAAAATGCCACAAAATCTTGAATAAATGAAATATGAAGATGATTTGAATATGTGAACATTGAAATATGCGTGATGAATGTATATGTAAGCATGTTATGTTTGACAACAAGTATAACTCATTAAGTATCACACAAAATGATAGTGGAAGTGTTTTCATGCATTTGTGTGTGTAATAAATACGAAACAAATAAACATCATGAGTTTGCATGTAACCACATAAACAATTAAAATCTAATCAACTATAGTATAGGCTCTAAGGGTCTAATAACCTATCCTATATCCATATAGTCAAAAGCTCTGATACCAATCTGTCACACCCTGACCCGCAGCGGAAATGGTAGTCGGGGCATGATTGGGTTTTCATCAAAGCTCATGACATTTACTATAAAGTTTCAAATTTATTATTTCTCTTTAAAGAAAAAGTTACAATAAAGATACAAGCACAACATGTTCAAATACATTTTTCATTCAAATTACAAACTAAAATATCCAATAAACAAAATTCATACAATTACAAAGGAAAACAAAACTAAACGTTCATTCCAAAGCATTAACTTGTTTATTCTTCTAGGCCATCCTAAGTGTTTCTTTCCTCAACAGGATCACCTGTATCATGTGTAAAAATAGGGTTTTGGGTCAACAAAAGTTGGCGAGTGAATCTTATGAAAACATTTGAACGAATTAATTTTATTGGTTATAAAAAGGTGCATAACCACATATGAGTAAACGTAAATGTAAATTTAATCACAATACACATAATATCAATTAATGCACACGCACACACCAAATGATGAACAATGAGATCAAGGCTCAATCAAACGGAGCCGATCTAATGAGGCACGCGATGTTCAACTCGTCTCCCACGAGGAACTGATGGGCCTAATGAATGATTTGCACGCAACTTGACAAAATGTAAACACACATCACAACAAACAATATTTACATCACAAGTTTAGATCATATAATGGTAATAGCACAAGTTTGAATAAACGAAGTAATTAAAGTGACACATGATACACCCCAAAACATGAATAAAAAGGGGAATTTGTAAGAATTCACTCACAGTGGGTGCGTTGCCTTGGTTGATGAAGAGTACGCACGAATTTAAGATTTAGCCAACGAAGAGAAACTAACCTAAATAATAACGTAATAACTCGATAAATAAATAAATTTCATTTGAAATTAATATTTTTAATTAGTGCTCTTAATGAGATTTTTAGATTTATTTTTGTGAACTTAATACAAATTTTTAGGCTTTAAAACCTTATTTTGAGGTATTTTTAACTAATTTTCAAAGAAAATAAAAAGGATTTTTAATTAAAAAAATTACCCTTTTTCCTAGGGTTGACTGGTCAACGGCCGGTTCAGCCGGTTTAATTGTAGGCAGCGTGTGAGGTTCGAACTCGTGACCTCCCGTATGCGTGCACGCAGCTCGACCAACTGAGCTACGTGTCTAACCCGAAAGATTCTTGATTTTTATTATACTTATATATTGATTAGAATATTTCAGAATTTAATTAATTTTAAAAAGGATTTAACTGATCGAACCGGTGTGAGAGCTTGGACTCGAACCCACGTTTCCAGACATGTTTTGCACCCAGCCCAACCAACTGGGCTGGGTGTCTAACCCGATGTATAAGTGATTTTTATTAAATTTAAACACTTACAGATTCTGAATATATGTGAGTATTAAAAATGGTGGGTATAATCTATGAAATCGGAACTGTGTGCATGATTCGAACCCGGGTGCGTGTATAATGTTTGCACACAGTCCACCGCTGGACTGTGTGTCTAACCCGGTTAAATATCCGTTTCTAATTATGTTTAAACACTAACTCGACTTTATCTTCTTCACCATTTAAAACCCAGAAACATAAACCCGACTGTTAATTCAAAAATAAATTTTGTTTAACATTAGAATGCTATACAACTGAATTCAAAAGAGAGTAAGATGAATATACCGATCGGAGAATGTTATGGAAGTTCCGGTTGGATTCCGGTAATGTGCAGAAAACTCCGGCGACATTATTCAAAACATCCGGTTCTATGAGAGAGTTTTAAGTGTTGATTTAGAGAGAGTTTGAGAGAATGAGGGAATTCGTTTGTGGTGAAATGATTGGTATTTATAGGGTAACCCGTCAATCACAGAATTTCGGTTTCATTCTTGATTGTTGAAATCATTGATTTTAGTCGGTTTTACCTAATTGATTCCGAATTTCCGTTTGAAATTGATGATTAGCATCAGTTATGCTTGCTAAAAAGAAAAGAATCCTATATCGCGTTTTGATTAGAATCACTTGGCGGTTACAGGTTCGATAGTTTGAATTTGCAGGGTTCGCGTTCGTTTTAGTATAAATTTAATTTGATTTCAGTTTCATTCACAATAGTGTGTGTAGTGCAGTAGTGCTGTGAATGTGTGAACATGCGGATTCGATGGGGACCCGGGTTCGAAACCCGGTCACCCCTGTTTCTATTTTTTTATATAAATATTAGTATTATTTTTTTATTCTTTTATTAAATCAATTAATTATCTAATTTATTTATTAATCATGAAAATTACATTTTATAAAAAAAATGCGTAACGAAACTTTTAAATAAATTCTAAAATTTTTAAACAGAGCGGGTTTTGGAACCCGTTTTTCGATGAATGTTACAATAATATGAGTTAGACTAGAAAAGTGGGTAATGGGTTGAACTAGAAGTTTTGTGGGATGTTAGGAATGGTTGTAGGCTGGAGTTGGGTGGAGGTGGCTGCGATGGTCAGTGACTAGTCCCGTCTCCTCTCGACTCTCTTTGTGTTAAAATTGTTTTTTCATTTTATGGGGAGCGAAGGAATGAACGATGGTATAGGCGGACTACTGTTTTGACATGAGGAAACCCTAATTTAGTAATTTGGGTTTTACATTAGAAAAGAAAGTTCCAAATAAATACAAGGGATAAGAATCGAACTCACGACCTTGTGTATAGAAAGGGAGCACCAAATCACTAGACAACTTCAAATTCTTTATTATGGGTTCGCCCCATAATAAGGGTGTTTAGGATTCGATTTAGATTCGACAAATTCGAAATTCGACTATTGAAACGCCCAAATCCATCAAAGGTTAAACCGAAGTAAAAATTTGAACTTTTATACCGTAACACAAATTTTACCAAAATACCCTCACGATTAATTATAACAATCATAGTCGTCAAAGCGTTTTATACAACATTAATCCAAACCACCAAACCGTTTTATACCAAAAATCACAGTCGTCGTTAAATAAGATGTGAATACTCTACTAACAATTAAGCTATCACTTGTCATACCATTAATTATAAGTGCTTCTAAACGTACACCCCTCCCACAAAATATAAAAGGCCCTCTTCTATTAAACAATATTATTCCTCCCACATAAACGGTACATTTAGTCCTCTCCGTTAGTTTTTTGGTTTTTGCATGTGCATGTTCTTTTTCTCTTATGGACATTTGTCACTCTATGATGGTTTCTTACACTTCTTATTTTAAAACCACTTTTTATTATAACTCAACTCATTAATCATAGTTTTGCAAACTAGAAACTGACAGTGACAACTATAAACGGATTCATCAACCATTTGGTAGGCACCGATCAGACTGCTTTAGCTTGAACTAATCAGTTATTGTTATAATTGTCACACCCTGACCCGTAACGGAAATGGTAGTCGGGGCATGATTGGGTTTTCATCAAAGCTCATGACATTTACTATAAAGTTTCATATTTATTATTTCTCTTTAAAAAAGAAGTTACAATAAACATACAAGCACAACATGTTCAAATACATTTTTCATTTAAATTACAAACTAAAATATCCAATAAACAAAATTTATACAATTACAAAGGAAAACAAAACTAAACGTTCATTCCAAAGCATTAACTTGTTTATTCTTCTAGGCCATCCTAAGTGTTTCTTTCCTCAACTGGATCACCTGTATCATGTGTAAAAATATGGTTTTAGGTCAACAAAAGTTGGCGAGTGAATCTTATGAAAACATTTGAACGAATTTATTTTATTGGCTATAAAAAGGTACGTAACCACATATGAGTAAACGTAAATGTAATTTAATCACAATACACATAATATCAATTAATGCACACGCACACACCAAATGATGAACAATGAGATCAAGGCTCAATCAAACGGAGCCGATCTAATGAGGCACGCGATGTTCAACTCGTCTCCCACGAGGAACTGATGGGCCTAATGAATGATTTGCACGCAACTTGACAAAATGTAAACACACATCACAACAAACAATATTTACATCACAAGTTTAGATCATATAATGGTAATAGCACAAGTTTGAATAAACGAAGTAATTAAAGTGACACATGATACACCCCAAAATATGAATAAAAAGGGGAATTTGTAAGAATTCACTCACAGTGGGTACGTTGCCTTGGTTGTTGAAGAGTATGCACGAATTTAAGATTTAGCCGACGAAGAGAAACTAACCTAAATAATAACGTAACAACTCGATAAATAAATAAATTTCATTTGAAATTAATATTTTTAATTAGTGCTCTTAATGAGATTTTTAGATTTATTTTTGTGAATTTAATACAAATTTTTAGGCTTTAAAACCTTATTTTGAGGTATTTTTAACTAATTTTCAAAGAAAATAAAAGGATTTTTAATTAAAAAAATTACCCATTTTCCTAGGGTTGACTGGTCAACGGCCGGTTCAGCCGGTTTAATTGTAGGCAGCGTGTGAGGTTCGAACTCGTGACCTCCCGTATGCGTGCACGCAGCTCTACCAACTGAGCTACGTGTCTAACCCGAAAGATTCTTGATTTTTATTATACTTATATATTGATTAGAATATTTCAGAATTTAATTAATTTTAAAAAGGATTTAACTGATCGAACCGGTGTGAGAGCTTGGACTCGAACCCACGTTTCCAGACATGTTTTGCACCCAGCCCAACTAACTGGGCTGGGTGTCTAACCCGATGTATAAGTGATTTTTATTATTTAAACACTTACAGATTCTGAATATATGTGAGTATTAAAAAGGGTGGGTATAATCTATGAAATCGGAATTGTGTGCATGATTCGAACCCGGGTGCGTGTATAATGTTTGCACACAGTCCACCGCTGGACTGTGTGTCTAACCCGGTTAAATATCCGTTTCTAATTATGTTTAAACACTAACTCGACTTTATCTTCTTCACCATTTAAAACCCAGAAACATAAACCCGACTGTTAATTCAAAAATAAATTTTGTTTAACATTAGAATGCTATACAACTGAATTCAAAAGAGAGTAAGATGAATATACCGATCGGAGAATGTTATGGAAGTTCCGGTTGGATTCCGTAATGTGCAGAAAACTCCGGCGACATTATTCAAAACATCCGGTTCTATGAGAGAGTTTTAAGTGTTGATTTAGAGAGAGTTTGAGAGAATGAGGGAATTCGTTTGTGGTGAAATGATTGGTATTTATAGGGTAACCCGTCAATCACAGAATTTCGGTTTCATTCTTGATTGTTGAAATCATTGATTTTAGTCGGTTTTACCTAATTGATTCCGAATTTCCGTTTGAAATTGATGATTAGCATCAGTTATGCTTGCTAAAAAGAAAAGAATCCTATATCGCGTTTTGATTAGAATCACTTGGCGGTTACAGGTTCGATAGTTTGAATTTGCAGGGTTCGCGTTCGTTTTAGTATAAATTTAATTTGATTTCAGTTTCATTCACAATAGTGTGTGTAGTGCAGTAGTGCTGTGAATGTGTGAACATGCGGATTCGATGGGGACCCGGGTTCGAAACCCGGTCACCCCTGTTTCTATTTTTTTATATAAATATTAGTATTATTTTTTTATTCTTTTATTAAATCAATTAATTATCTAATTTATTTATTAATCATGAAAATTACATTTTATAAAAAAAATGCGTAACGAAACTTTTAAATAAATTCTAAAATTTTTAAACAGAGCGGGTTTTGGAACCCGTTTTTCGATGAATGTTACAATAATATGAGTTAGACTAGAAAAGTGGGTAATGGGTTGAACTAGAAGTTTTGTGGGATGTTAGGAATGGTTGTAGGCTGGAGTTGGGTGGAGGTGGCTGCGATGGTCAGTGACTAGTCCCGTCTCCTCTCGACTCTCTTTGTGTTAAAATTGTTTTTTCATTTTATGGGGAGCGAAGGAATGAACGATGGTATAGGCGGACTACTGTTTTGACATGAGGAAACCCTAATTTAGTAATTTGGGTTTTACATTAGAAAAGAAAGTTCCAAATAAATACAAGGGATAAGAATCGAACTCACGACCTTGTGTATAGAAAGGGAGCACCAAATCACTAGACAACTTCAAATTCTTTATTATGGGTTCGCCCCATAATAAGGGTGTTTAGGATTCGATTTAGATTCGACAAATTCGAAATTCGACTATTGAAACGCCCAAATCCATCAAAGGTTAAACCGAAGTAAAAATTTGAACTTTTATACCGTAACACAAATTTTACCAAAATACCCTCACGATTAATTATAACAATCATAGTCGTCAAAGCGTTTTATACAACATTAATCCAAACCACCAAACCGTTTTATACCAAAAATCACAGTCGTCGTTAAAACGCCGTCAAAGCGTTTTATACCAAAAATCTTTAAGTATAAAATTGACATTTACAACCCAAAAAGAGTTTTGATCCATTTGACATTAAACATAACCGGAAGCGCATAGAGAGCAATGGGGTGTGTTCGTCCCAAGCTCATCATTCCTAAGCATGAAATTTACCTATCATTCACATCACAAAAATACATTAATAAGTATATATCATTACACTAAAACTACATTTTTCATTATTCGTCTTATTTGACCCGTTAGCAAAGTCATACTTCCATATCATACCTTATGTAATTATTTCATTCGCACCACAATTCGTCTACAACGAATTTGTTCTTCATCATTCCATCATCATCATCATCAAAATTACACATTTCCATCTGACCCATTCATTTCCGGTCAGAATCTAACCATTTTCATATTCCATCATCTTTGGGTTATTGGACCCATTCATAACAAGTTGTGATACCCATGAAGAAACCAGGTACACCTTAATTGTTCCTAAACTTAAAGCATGATTAAAACTATAATTGTGCGTAAACCTTGTGAAATTTCATGACTTGTGTGTTGTGCGGAACAATATATGTTATATCTCGGATGAATCCGAGAGCACGTCATGGTTGACATGACACTACTAAGGACCAACGATGCGAGGTCGGCGTCCTTAGCCTTGAACAACGTGTTAAATGGAGACTTGACGTTTAACAGCGCATTAAACCTTTGACGTTGATTATTAGGTTATCGGTAGCATTATTTAAGATTCCGAGTTCCGGGAACAACTTAGTTTTGTGCCATAGACTGTGACATAAGGTTTGAAAATAATCAAAGCCCGGGTACGCAAAACGAAGCAGCTCCCGGTTGGGGAAACGCCTTCATTCCAGGCATAACATAAGACAAACAAATGTGCCAGGAACGATCGATCAAGCTTAAAAAACACTTAAACGAACATCAAATGAGACTTTTATGATTAAAATATAACCATGCTCGGATTTCGAGATGGTTATACGCAATTTTTAAAACCGAGTCTTTTGACACTAAGAACGTGCAAAACGGAGCCCGTTTTGCAAATCGGAGACGCGTCCGGGACTCGAAAATGGAAGATAAACATCATCTTTTATCACGCAATTCTAAGCACAAGGTGTCCCCCTTGGGACCCACCTCCAAACCGCCAACCCCCCCCCAATGTATATTTTTTTTTTCATTTTATAATTCATTTTTTTCACAAAAATTACGCCAATTCTCCATAAATCTGCTCTAAAGACCCTTTAATTCAGCTGAGTTCTTCACTAATCTTCACTAAATCAAAGGTATTAACCTTGATACTTATGATTCTAAGTCCGTTTCTTCGATTAAACGCGATTTCTAGCCGAAAAACGCCTTTTAATCCAAGATTTTTGAAGGTTTCCACATGTTTATGGGCTGAATAAGAACACCTTGTTATTTACCTGGTGTCATATGGCAGCCATGATCACAAAACTTTGGGGTTTGATACCCTAATCAACTCTTATTCGACAAAAATCGCTTAACTATTCGATTAATCGAAAAACAATGAATTAAAGCTTGATTGATCTAAGTTTTAGCATATTTGGGTTGTACTTGATGTGTATGTACTGAATATAGCCTTCACACACTTCTGGGATCAAGATAAACGCTTAGAATCGGAAGAATCGCTAGGTATAACATCCGAGAACCGAATCTAGACTAGGCAGAAAAGTGTTTGCCTATAACTTGGTCCGTGTAACTTGGATTAAGCTTAAATTTGGTGTGGTGATGTAGGGTATTGTTAGGAAGGTCCACATAAAATTTTAGGATTTTGTAATTTTCTACGATTTTTGGTGAATTTGTAACTGTTTTACCGAAAGAATTTCGGAATAACTATCAAATGAATTCAATAAATCACCAAATTTTACAGAGACACTAAGGAACATATGGGGAATGTTCTGAGAAAATTCGGAGTCCGTTGGTTGAGTTTTGATTTAGGTTAAAATCCGTATTTTTGCGAGTTTTTGATAGCTGGGAACGCACCGAAACAAAATCGGAAAAATCTCCAAATTTTGTGAGAAATTCCTGGACATGTAAAGAGTGTTCTGAATTTTTTTTGGAATTTTTGAACTACTGATGGTATTTAATTTTATTATGTGGTTAAAAATAGTTTTATAAAAATTTATTTAAATAAGTAAATTAAAAAAATAAATTCCCAGAAACTTTTCCTATAATCTACAGATTTTTACTGATTTATATAAAAATTTACAGATTTTTATATAAAATATAGATTAAATGGGGATTTATGGAATTAAAAATAAGTTATTTAAAAGCAATTTCGACAGTTTACCGTATAACGATCCTGCCGGAACTGGGAACTGACCCACCCGACAAATACTATAATTGGAACACCGGGAGATTCCCGGGTGAATTGGGCACTATGGGTGTGTCCTAAGGCAGTTCGGGAGAATTCCCGACGGTGAAAATGGAAACTCAAATTTGGGCAACTTAGAACCCCCGAACACTCAAACTCCCTTGATGGAAAGTTAATCATTATTGAATAACCACGTGTTGACACTACTGGTATTCCCGTACCATTATCCGAACACGTTAAACTATTGACTTTGGCTGGCACGCGAATCGGTGCCTGGAAGCCAAACTGAAAACTAATGCTACCCTAACGTCCATCACCATACCAGTATCCTATAGACTCAATCCGGAGTAAAAACTCCTGACCAGATCCAAGTTATAACCATTACCAACTTAGATACTGATTTGAGTCCATGCTTGCATGTGTGTCATTAAAGTTGATCCAGCTACTCGACCACTCGTGTATTGAGACCACTACTTGCACAGTGAGTTTCACTTCCCCACTTTTGAATTGTTTTACTGTTTTCTGGGACTTGCATGTTAAAAACTGTGTTGATTACACCAAGTTGGGAGTGAGTTTCACTTCACCACTTTTAGACTGTGTTGCTGTTTTCTGAGATGATTTGCATGTTACAAAACTGTGTTAATTGCACCAACTTGTGATGATGTAAATTTTATAACACACGGCCCGGCAAGCTGCAGGTGTCTGTTATGACACGGTTCGGCGAGCCGCAGGTGCTTGTTGTAACACAGTCCGAAAAGCTGCAGGTGTCCGTTATGACACGGTTCGGCGAGCCGCAGGTGCTTGATGTAACATGGTCCTGCTAGCTGAAGGTGTTTGTGTTGATAAATTCGTGAACTGTGACTTGTGCAATTAAACTTGTTAACACATATTGTTACACAACAATTAAACCAGTGGAACTCACGCAACGTTTAGCTGACCCTTTTTAAAACTAACATGCATTTCAGGTAAAGCAAAGCAAGAGTAAGGAATGTGCGTGTAGATGGCTTTAGTAGTAAACTGTAGCAGAATAAGAGCTGTGATAGCTCGTAGTACTGTACTTGAACTTATGGTGTGTAATATGATACTAATAGTATGTTGTAACCGAGGTTCCCTTTTTATGTAATATCATGTTTTTAAATTATCAGGAATTACCATGTGTCTGCTGCACTCTGCAATTGTCTTCTGCTGTGAGTTGGGGTGTGACACAAGTTAACATAGTGACCATTTCATTCTTACTACTAATTCATTCATCTTGACCCGTTTGACAACGAGTCATATCATACACAATCAAAATCTAACCAATTTCATATTCCATCATCTTTGGGTTATTTGACACATTCATAACAAGTCAACATAGTGACCATTTCATTCTTATTACTAATTCATTCATCTTGACCCGTTCGACAACGAGTCATATCATACACAATATCATCATCATAAACTTTTACTCATTTTGACCCGTTAATAACGGGTCAATACTGTAACATTCGTCGAAAAACGGGTTTCAAAACCCGCTTCGTTTATTAATCGAATATTCAGTTATAATTTTCGTTGCGTATATATTTTTCATTTTAATTTTAAACAATACATAATTAATAAACATTTTAGAATTTAAAAACTATAATTAATAAATGATAAAAATAAGTGAATAAAAAAAATAAAATGAGGTTGCCGGGTTTCGAAACCGGGTCGCCCATAAGCACAAACACACACCACACCACTCCGCCACACACTTCTTTCATGACAAATACAGAAACAAATAACATTTAAAGTAAATCCAAAAGTCAAACCGGAAATCAGCGCGCCCAATCTGCAGTCGCCGGAAAACCGACGATTTCGCAAATCACGACCGTTTTTCTTTGACTGAAACGCGTGAACTAAATTCGACATCGGTTATAACCGATGTCTAACCCCCAATTCCAGTCGTAACCGCCGGAAAAGTTTTGACCGCGAATCAAGACCATAATTCGGACCCAATACATCCTGTTCATCCTTATAAATACCCACCCAAACCACTGGTGACCTTTTCGCTCAAAATCGCACAATTTCTCGAAGCTTTAGCACGTCGCCGGAAATTCCAATTTCGCCGGAATCACTGAACGGAAAACCGCGATTTTCTTCAGACGGTACAATCATCAAAATTTCTCTTGCTATCTTTCGATTTATAATCTAATTGCTCCATCTAGTAATCAAAACTGTTAAACAGTTTCCCTCAGCCGGAATCTGCAGATCGGAGACGACGAGACTTTGCCGGAAAACCTGAAGCAAACTCGCCGTTCTGGTATACCCTGTCATTTCATTTCGCTCTTCAATTCAATCAAATATCAGTAAGATCAATTAAACAGAACAGTCGGAATTCACTGTTCTGAAATGTTAAACGAAGAAGACGAAGTCGGACAATGTGTATAAGTTTAATTAAAACTGGATATTTCACCGGGTTAGACACACAGTCCAGCGGTGGACTGTGTGCAACATAATACGCACGTCCCGAGTTCGAATCGCACATGTTACCGACTTTCAGAAAAAAACCAATCCTTTTTAAACCTATTCAGATCACCTTTCAACATGTATATAAATATAATATAATTCAGTAATTAAACAGGTTAAGCACACAGCCCAACTGGTTGGGCTGTGCGTACTCGAATCGAACGTCTCGAGTTCGACTCCGGGTCACTGAAGTCGGTTCGGCCATTTTAAATCATTTTCGAAATAAACTAAATAAGATAAAAGTTAATCAGTATATATATATAATTAAAACAGAGAATATTTCGGGTTAGACACGTAGCTCAGTTGGTAGAGCTGCGTGCACGTATACGAGAGGTCCCGAGTTCGAACCTCACCCAGCGCATAATTAACACAATCCGACCGGTCAACGGTCAACGGTCAAACGGTCAACGGTCAAAAAGTCAAATTTTTTTATTTATTTTTATTAATTTATTTAATCAGATTATCATTAAAATACTTAAAAATAAGATTTTAAAGTTAGAAAACCTTCTTAAACTCACAAAAATAAATCTAAAAATCACATTAAGAGTATAAATTAAAAGTACTAATTTACCGAATCATTTCGTTATTATTTTAGGTTAGTTTTCCTCGTCGATCAAATCCTAAAATTCGTGCGCATCCAACGTCATCAAAGAACGCACCCAATGTGAGTGAATCTCTACCAATTCCCCGTTTTAATCACATTTTGGGGTGTATCATGTGTCGTTTAATTCCTTATTATATTTAAACACTTGTGCATCCATCATATCCGTGACCAAATGTGTATCAAATGTGTATCAATTGTTGTGTGAATTATGTTTAGATTGAAGTTATCATTTTCAGTGCATGCATTTCATTAGGCCCATCAGGTACCCGTAGGATACGGGTTGAGTATCAGGTGCCTCATTCGATCGGCTCCGTTTGATTGAGCCTTGATCTCACATACATCATCATTCATGTCACTCGATCGGCTCCGTTTGATTGAGCCTTGATCTCATATACATCATCATTCATATCATTTACTCATCCAATGTGGTTTGTGTTTTTGTTATATATATACATTTGCTCACATGTGATTATTGCACAAATTTTCAATATTAAATACAACAAGAAATTAATAACAATGTTTTCTCAAGGTTCACTCGCCAACTTTTGTTGACCCAAAATATCCCCCGTTTTACACATGATACAGGTGATCCAGATGAGGCAAGAAACACCTAGGAAGGCCTAGAAGAATAAACCAGTTTAAGCTTGGGATTGTTTTACTTAGTTTCATTTCCTTGTAATTGTATGGATTTGATTTGAATATTTAAGTTGTAATTTGAATTTAATAAATATGAAACATTTTAGTAAACATCATGAGCTTTGGTGATAACCCAATTATGCCCCGACTCTTATTCCGCTGTGGGTCGGGGTGTGACAAATACGCATCCTTTACTTTCTCATTTCTAACCATTACTTCAAAGCTCACCTCATCAATTTACTATGTTCTATACTACAACTTTCAACAAGAATTAATATAATGAGACTATCTTCTTAATTTACATTAAGAATAGACGAAGTTCAAATGAACTTACCGTGGTCTTGCGTTGCTTATGCCTTGGAATGGCTCGTGCCTTCTTCCTTCTTCGCTCCTATACGTTACAACTTAACATTCTTAACTTTCATTCAAATTCATTATTTGTACATTCTTCATTGTACATTATGATGCTAATAAAGCATATACATTACCATCATCATCATAATACATCAATTTAGCAAGCATTCATATCAAATCAAAATTAAATCGATTAAGGCATTTCATCGAACACGTGGTGTGTGTATCATCAACAAAGCATAATGTACAAGTAAGTTAAGCACATTTTCCCATTTCATCCATAGATTTACATAACAATTCCAACTTAAAAAATCATCACCATAGCCATATATCTTTTGTTCTATATCAATTCCTCAACAATGTACTTACTACAAATTACTTCAAACATTAACATTACACTAGTTTGCACATAATCTTCACTAAACTTGATCATTCTACAACACACAAGTGGGTTTAACCCCAAATCATCAATATAGCCAAAATTAAGCACATTACAACTTCCACATATTGTTATTAACTAACATTCATGTTAATTTTCATAATACATTCACGGATTACACATAACCCATTTCATCAAAAACCATTAAATCATGAAATTCAACTTACTTGATGGTAAGAACACTTAGGTGATCAAAATTCTTAGCACATGCATCAATTCAAGCTTCAATTTCCTTTTGATTTTGCATATTTTGTGAAAACAAGGGTTTCTCCTTGTTCTTCTCTAATTTGGTCAACACACACACATCTGATGTGTGTGTTTATGTTTTATTTTATTATTTTTTTAACTTCCTACTTATCCATGTTTGGCCCCTCAAGAATGATGTTTTTATTTTCATGGCTAAAAGTTCTATCTTTACTTATTCATAATCTCACTTTTATAAATTAACACTTAAAATTTGGGTGTTACAACTATCAAGGTTCGAATTCGAATCGAATCAATATGAACTTATAATTTGCAATTCGATTTGGAATTTGAATTCCATTGTATATATATGTGTGTATAACTTCTAAATTTTGGTCTTTGTATATTACTATTTTTTATGTTAAAAATAATTAATTTGTAGTAGTTTCAAAAATAAAAGTAAACTAATCGATTGTTTAGGGTGAAATTGAATTTATTCAAATTCGAGTTTCATATACGAATCTAATCGAATTGAATACATTAAATCCAGATTGTATACGTACAAATTTAGGTTAAAAAATATTCAACTAATCTGAAAATTTGTTGACCACCTCTAGTGGGAACACCACCCTAAAAGGACATCAGTTTATAAAGTTACACATTCACCACTCAAATAACTCAAATACCCACCTGGGGACTTCATCCTGTTTATTAGATGAATATCCAGTTAGAAAGAGCCTTGTAGCATCAATCAGCAACCTCATGGCTTTCATTAAAGGAACAACTATCAACCACAACCAAGGAGTGATCAATGGTTCACCCCTCGGCAATAGTTCCAAGAAGGATCACACATGGAAGAATTAATTTCCCACCTTTTCCCTAAGTCAAATTAAGCGATATGAAGAAAGGTTCCAGCATATTGAAGCAGAGATGTATATCCAGAAGTCATCCATCCAAACCAATGAAAAACAAATGGGCCAAATCGCTAAAATGCTTTCAGAACGGCCATAAGGCACCCTGCCTAGCAACATCGAGACCAATCCAAAATCTCATCTACATGCAATCCACTTAAGAAGTGGGAAGGTACCCGAAGATTAGATTACAGCCCCACCCTCTAGAATCAAAACACTAACTCCAGTCAGCAAAACCCAAGTTGAATTCCCTCTAATCGAATCCCAACCAGGAAACGACGTAACAGTTCCCTCAACTATCAAAGAGATAGCAAGAACTATGAGACCTAAGGTTCGTTACCCAAGACGTTTGATCAAACAAAATACTGAGGATCAATTTAGAAGGGTGTTCGCTTTAAGCCTTGACAAGAAACCAACAGAACTTGCACAGAAACACCTCTGCAATGATGAACTGATTGGTCGTGAACCTTAAAGAAGAGTTTCCTTAGTTCAAGTTATTGTCGTATGATTTCTAAGACTTAGTCCCTTCTTATTTTTTAACATGTTGAGTACTGAGTAAACTTTTTCTAATATCAGTAGTACATTCCTTTTTGTCCACCGTCTTATGATTACTGATTGATGTATACTTTATGGTTAAAAGGAGCATCCTATGAAGTGTTATGTTTGAAGAGATGTAGGACTCCTATATGTTATATAAAGCGTATTAAAGAAAGCATGAAAAATGCTCATGATTGACAAATTGGTTATGTCAAAGGCGTAAGCTCTTAGAATGCCAAGTAGGTAATAAGGTGATGTTGGAGATATCACCTTTAAAAGGAACAATATGATTTGAATGCTCGAAGATATGCTAAGTGCATGTATTATAGACTTTATGGGAAATTGGGATTATTGTTTGTCGCTCGTAGAATTTCATACAACAATAGCTATCGTGTATCTTTAGTGGATATAAAGGTCAATAAAACTACCGTCAAACAATATATAAAGGTTCTAGACTCAAACGAGGTGAAGAAATCCTTACTTTAGTTATTCACGATTTGACAAATTCCAAGGACGAAACCTAATTTAAGGAGGTAGAGTTGTAACACCCCGTTTTGTAGATAAAAATAAAAGAGTAAAATGCACAAAACGTCCTTTATGTTTTCTCAAACTTGCAGGTTCCAGCCTTATTGTTTAAAACTTGCTAAAACCATCATTTAAGTTTATTTTTGTTACGGGTTCAATCCTTAACGACTAACCAAGCTAATTTCAACAGTTAAATTCCCTCACATGCATAACATGTGAGGGTATATTCGTTATTTTGATTGATCTTCTTATCAGTGGCGGAGCCACACTTTGAACAACGGTGTCACCCGACACCATTGAATTTTGTGTAGCAAATACAAAGCGACACCATTGTTTTGTTTCTTCTAGAAGAATTACATAATAAACAAAATTATATTTCAAAAATTAAGCCCAGTTACTTGAATTTAATTAGTATACTTTAAATAATTAAAGGTCCATGCTTAATTTTTATTTTTTCCAATCCAGTAAGCATTATAGGCCCATGTTTAATTGGTTTTGTTTCAATTGTCTAAATTCGTTAGACTAAATATATATAACTTTGAAATTGTTTAACCTAACCGGATGTTTGATGATCATTTG
Organism: Scalesia atractyloides; assembly: GCA_947069175.1. Classification (NCBI taxonomy): domain Eukaryota; kingdom Viridiplantae; phylum Streptophyta; class Magnoliopsida; order Asterales; family Asteraceae; genus Scalesia; species Scalesia atractyloides. Next base: position 10,829,603 of record CAMTDV010000006.1, on the reverse strand, counting down.
AATGATGCTTGCACTTGTTTGTTATCGTGAAAAAGAGGTTTTTTTTTGCAAGTTGCCATCGAAAACATTATGAATCGTTTTCAAAACATGAAAATGCATACAGAGCAACTATTAAATGAATTTTTTATATATTTCAGATGACTTTGTAATTTTATCATGTGTGTTTATTCATTGACATTGTACTTTTAGTATGATATTTGCTTTCATTATGTGATTCGACCCAACTAGATCCTAACCGATTCAAAAAGTTCGACTCCGGGTTACTATAAACCGGGGTATCCATAAAAAATGACACCATAAGAAAAAATTTCTGGCTCCCACTGCTTCTTATAAACCCACTCAAAAACACGTCGTTCAATCCAAAACCCTCTCACCCTCTCTGTATAAAACCCTTCCCAGATAATCACCCACAAAATTCTGACTGACAAACCAAGTCCAATCAATCCCCAATCATTTGATCGGGCTGAATTTTGTTGACCAGCTTTGACTGAATTTTGTTAATCGGGCTAGACTGCGTTGACCCATTTACAAACAGCCTTGACCCGGTTGACTGAATTAATCAGTTGACCATTCTTGACTGGTTGACTGTGTTAACCCGAACTCGATCCCAAGTATCATCATCACGCTACTGACACAACCCGTAACAACATCAATAACCACCATTCAACTCCACCAGTCGGATTAGTGACCCACACCCAACGTTTCCATCAAAACTAATCGAGGAGATATTATGTAACAAATGAAAGGAAACAACAGGTGTCGAGAGGGTAACGTGTTACGCCGGAATAATATTACCGGGATTGTAGTGAAGAATGAGTTGCATAAATCTTAGTACTCTTAGATCTTTACCACACATAATTTTCAATACTTGGTATGTAATGAACACAGGTGTACTGAGAATTTCATAACTGTCAAACAAATAAACGCGGTTGGATCCAGCTATTTTATTATTGAATTTCGACACAGAAAAAAACCTCAATAATTTGTCACTCCTTGGTGTTCTTCGTATCTTTAACTAACGCATCATGAGCTTCAAGAATCGATGAACGCACATTTGCGATGTTCACTAGTGTTTCTAGGGCTGCATGAAAAAGTATACAATAGTTTATGTTTATAAAAAAATCGACGCAAAACACATGAAGAAAGAAAAGTCAAGAACAAAGATCATTGTCTGTGGATTTTAGCAGTTAAAATTTCACCTGTCTCGAATGAAAGTTGAGAAGCCCGAAGCTTTGGAGAAACCAATGTCCCGAACATTGAGAGTACCTTCGCTCGTTCTTTCTGGAATTGCATACATAAAAAAATATAACAAAATTAAAATGAAAAAATACAAGTGCACAAAGATATCATAATCTATAGTTTTGGTTCACTATTTTCACGTGAAGAATGCAATACTTTACTGTCGACATAGGTTAAGAGAAACAATTGACTGCTAACCAAATGTCTTAAATACCCCTTAAGTAATCCACACTTTGTAACAATAACAAAGGGCAAGTAAGTAATTCACCAAAAGAAAAACATATATAAAAAGCAATTGTTGCAGTTTTCATGGGATATCTCAAAAAAAAAGTTGGAAATAAAATTTATCGACTCACAAGGTGCTCCGTTTTACGCGGTGATGCCGTAGTTTCAGACCCTTTGCTGCTTTCCAGTGAACTCTCTTGATTTTCTTAGCATAAACAGAAAAACCATGATAAGTTTTCTTTTAAGTTGTTAGCCTTAAGAAAATACCCGTTAGCATAAAAAGACGATATCATCGGACATTTAAAAAATACTACATAGAGAAATGTTTACCAGATTCCGGACTACTCGTATTTTCGTTTAACTGCTTGTCTTCCTCAACTTTTTCCTTCTCCAGAGATGAGTTCTTATCATCAGTAGATGTCCATTTACATAAACTGAACTGTGGCGACTTTGTTGAAGAGTCCACTAAAAACGATGGAAAATTTATCAATAATTTCGATAGTTACTAATTTTTTTGTGTTAACTATTACAAAATTAGTTGACAAAATTTCCCTCTATTGTAAAAGCCATTTTCTACATTTGAATAAATATTTTGGTTATGTTAGATGCTGAGATTAATTTGGACAAGTAAAATGTCATTTTCAATCTTGAGGTTTGGTAAGTTTGGCGACTTTCGTCCAAAGGTTTGTTTTACCACATTTGGATCCAAAAGGTCTGAATCTTGCAATTTTCATCCGGCTCATTAACTCCACCCATTTTTCTCCGTTAAGTCAGGGGTATTTTCATCGTTTTTTGTTAACTTAAAGGGCAATTCGAACTTTTTCACTTTACGTGCCAGCATTTAGCATAATGTACAAATATTCAAAACCCTTTAAGTTAACAAAAAAGACAGAAACGAGAAAAATGAATGGAGTTAACGAGCCAGATGAAAATGGCAAGATTTCAAACCTTTTGGATCCAGATGCAGAAAAACAAACCTTTGGATGAAAGTAGCAAAACTGGCCAAACCTCAGCGACGAAAATGCATTTTACTCAATTTGGACCGAAGAGACTACTTCATGTTTACATATCACTTCATCTTATTATAAAGTAAAAAATATAATATTTTACCATTAATATAGCTTTGTTGTCGCAAATTTAACGATCTGCTCTAATGACTCTTTAGTGGCAAAGATGCACCAAAACTTTTTTTGTTACTATTAGGAGTGAGTCTGCGAGTTATGTTATATCTCTAACGGGGCAAATGGGTGAATAAATAATTGCTAACTAAAACCTTGGTTTAAAAAAACGCGCCTTAGGCACGCCTAGGCGCAAGGCGCACTGAGGCGCAAGTCTCAGCGCCTTATGTAAGCTGAGGCGCACTATGTACATAAAGCGCACCTGAGGCGCACTTTTTTGGTGAAAAACCCCCACTGAGTCGCGCGCCTCATGTATATGCCACATTTTTGTGCAGCAGATTGTTGTACATCATGCTTTTCAGGTTGTAGTCTGTACATGTATGTATTTTCAATATTAAAACATATATAAAGCTTATTTGTGTCTAAATATTGGGTAAATGACCCTATAAACCTATAGAATATATAAAAAAACTATATAATCGCCTAGCGCCTCGCGTACGAAAAGCCCGCCACTTTTGCGCTTTGCTCCTCGGTTTTAGACCTCGTTGTTTTTGTGCGCTTCACACTTTTTTAAACCAAGACTAAAACGGTTAACAGTCAAATGGGCCGGAAGCTGTCTAAAGTGTATTTTAACGCATAAAACCTCCTAAATCAATTTTTTCACGATAGTCTTATTAAGATATTAAAAATTTTGTAATCATACTTCAGAAATTAACTATTTATATATTCAGCTTTTGAAGTGAGTACCATTGTCATGATATTCTAGTTCCACTTTCGTAGCGGCAGGACGGTGTTTTAGGCTAAGCAAAGCAGTGTTTACACGTGAAGCACCCATTGAATGCCGTGCACTTGCCAACTCCAGCCATCCCTGAATATCATCATATCATTAAAACACAAACAGAGACATGACAATTGTCATAACGAAGACGCAACTACTCGTGATTCAAGCACACGTATGTAACTACAGATGCCACTTGTAACAAAATCTTTCTCAGTAGTACAAATATATGAAGAACGATGCAGTTAATATCGGTGATATATCGGTTATATCGGTCCCTAGTAAAATATCAGTGTCAAATATCGGTACCGTATCGGCGATATTGACCGATATTTGACCGATATAACCGATATCTCACCGATATTTGACCGATATATCACCGATATTTGACCGATACAACCGATATATCACCGGTATATCACTGAATTATTATTGTTAAATTGCTATATGTGTAAATTCTGCATTATATTAAAATTACCGATATCCCACCGATATCTCACTGAGATAACCTATATCTCAGGTATCGGTCCTTGACCGATATCCGATATTTTACCGCATTAACTGCATAGATGAAGAATAACATAACAAAATCCTAAAATTGAGTCGGTCACCGTGGTTAGGGTTTAAGATGTAGACATTTAGCTCTACAGAAAAACCGAATAAAACCCTAATTCTATCTGCTAGCATAGCCTATAACTGTTCAAAATCACAGATAGAAAAGGATTCTTCTATAAATGTTGGCAATTACATGTACATATATAAGAACTTTAGAATAAGTTACAAGGAATCATGAATATGTAACTGAAATTGTAAAAATTCGCAAACTTTTTGGGAACCCTGTTGAGATTATACGGAGTAGGAGCTTAGATGCATAATAATTTCATCTTTTATTAACAAAATCAAGCAGATCATATCATATGATAAACTGAAAGAAATAAAGAATTTGGGAAGGTTGAATCGGTTGAAGAAATGGAAGAGTACCTGGCGAAGAGTGGAAGATAATGTTTGAATCAAGATGAGATAATCATCCAGAGAATCAAGAAAGATCAGTGTTTGATCATCTGTTTCTTCGGTTGTAGTACTTGATAGATTTGAAATTTGAGCTTCGTTTTCTTCTTCCATGGCCAAAAATCAAGTGGGACCTTTATGCCGGGTTTGGCTCTTTATTTGTGTTTTACCTGGGGGATGAGGACCGGTATTTGAAGACATTCAGTATCGGTATCGAAAATGTAAAAAAGTGGACCGATTTATATTGATATGGGTTCTCTACGTGAAATTCGGTATTCGTACCTGTATCAAATGCTCATCCGTATTTTCTACATGGGTTCTCTACTAATACTTCAAAACCAAATGGGTTTTTTTGCACTCGGACTCTTCAAGGTAGGTTCGCGTCTAAGTACAACATAGATGTGTCATTGCTTTTTAAAAGAGCTTTTCGTATTGACATTTATGAAATCCAAGCTTTAAGCAATATATATATATATATATTTTTGTTCCTTGTTGTATGTGGGACTTTAACCCAATCTTTTTTATTTATTTATTTTTTGAATGGCAAATTTCGTTTTTAAACAAATATGATGTTCTTTCAACTCGTTTTTTATCTAGGTGATTGCACCTAAATGAATAACGTTGAGGGAAGTCGGCATGGAGAGTTGATGTGTGATGAAAATTATAGGGTGGGTGGTCGGCAAACGTGGGTAGTTGATCTCACGTGGTTCTCGGTGGCTTGGCGGAGGTGGTGGTAGAAGCTTAATAGGGAGAAGAATGTGTTGGCCCACTTTAGTCTTAAACACATATAATTAACTCTTTAAAAAAATAATAACATATCGGTTTATTTATATTTTTCTTTAAATAACTGTAGATAGTTTGGTCATTTTACACGAACATAACTGAAATTTAACCCCATCCATGATAAATACCACCATAGTTACAAAATTCATACCACCATGTTGGGGTGTAAATGAGTTGAGTTGAGCCCTAGCTTGTTCCAGCTCGGCTGAGCTCGGATTGTTCTTTATTTATGAACTATAGTGTTTAAATATTTTCATGATTATTTACATATATATTTATAATTATAATTTTATATAATATATGATATAACATATATCATTCAATTTTTTTTGTCATTTGTATATACCAATTATTATCATATAAATATATATTTAATGTATCAAATACTAAACGAGCCTGAATGAAAGCTAATATATTTTTAAAGTTTATACAAGTTACCAATATAGTGGTGAAATAGATGTATAACAAATTAGCCCAAATACAAGTTACCAATCAAGCAGCAAACTATCAAATCAGTTGGGAAGAACTTTCTAGACAACACAAACAGAGGGGAAACAACCGCCGCCGTTGGATCTTCGAATGGGACGAAGACTATTGACCTTCGCATTGGTGGTAGTGGTGACGGCGTTAGGGTTCTCCACGGCTGAACCGGTCAATAACTCGGCTTCCGGTGGCCTATTGTGGTCGTCTGCTAACGGTGCCGGAGTAGTTGGAAACACTGAAACCGATGAATCGTTAAATGACCATGACGAACTAGACGGCGGTTTTCCGTCACTCGATGGGATGTTACAGTGGGCCATAGGTATACATACTACCTCATAACTCATAATTCGATTATTATTATTTTATTTTTTAATTTTTTTTATCATGTTATGATTCTAGATTCTAGTTTTATGTATTGATTGATTTGTAGAGTATATGATATAGATGTTATGTGGTATTTAAATATTACTATTGTTGTTTAGGTGTTTAGAAGTGAATTTAGTATTGCTAGAGATTTAGTTTGTAAGCAAATTCTTACACAGAAATTTGAAAGTGTAAGGCGTGTGTAGCACACGGCTTATTCGACTCAACACGGTTTAAGAAGATCCATAAAGTAGTGATCGAATTTGTAATTTCTCAAGTAGGGTTATTTGTTAGAGGGTTTTTTTACTTAACTAGCCATTTCGTAATCTATACGTTTTTGCGGTTTTAGAGAACTCTTTTATTAATGACGGTTTGAAGCTCGTATGGAGAACTGCTACAAGTTGAAAGTTGAGTGGCTAGAGTATGTAAAGGTTTGTGAAGCTTCTTTGATAAAGAAAGAAACATGAAAAGTAGGATGGTTTAGCATTGGTAGGCGGCTTTAGGATGTAAGCTACGTTTTGCGCGTTTGCAATAATTGGATAAGGAACATAGTTTTTGTTGGGCTAATTGGTGTGGAGGCCCGATCAAGGGAGGGTGGCCGGCCCTAGCCTTGGGTTGGCCCACACGTTTTTTATTTGGCAGTTAAATTAGGGTTTTAATTTAGCCGGCCCTAGTTATCTCTATGTGGGCTTGGGCCTAACTTGGAGAACAAGTTTCCTAACCCTTGATTAGTCTCTACATATTGATATCATTGTACTTGTAATTCCTTGAGCACCTGAATAATAAAGAAACCCTAGTTGCAGCACAGTGGACGTAGGTCATCTGACCGAACCACTTTAAATCTTCGTGTCGTTTATTGCTTTCGTGTGTGTGTGTTCAGTTTCATGTGTGTTCAATCCTAGCGATCCTAACAACTGGTATCAGAGCTTTGGCTCTTGATCGGGATCACACGAGAACACCAGAACCACCACCTTCAGTTCTTTCGTCGTCAGCCACCCAGTCAACCGCCGCCGCCGCCACCCAGCTTTGCTAGGGTTCCGCCGCCGCCGTTAGGGTTTTCGCCATCGTCACAGAAGAAGGTTTAGGTTCTGTTTTTTTTTCGAAAGCTTTAACAACTAGTCCCGAATCAGCCGAAATCAGAGATCTATTTTGCAGAAGAACAGTTTTGCTGAATCAAAGAGACCGACTACAGAAACCTAGAACCAGTCAACCGCGTTTGTTAGGTTTTATCGTTTCAGTTAAAGTTCCAGTTTTGATTATCAAGTTCGTTATTCCGCTGCGTGTTAAATAGATTGATTTGCTGCGTTTATCTCTGTTTATCCATAACTAGTGTTTCGTTTAGTCATTGCCATGGCTGTAGACGGAAAGGTTATAATAGAGAAGTTTGATGGGAATAAGTTTGGTTGGTGGAAGATGCAGATTGAGGCACTACTTTGTCAGAAAGACTTAGATGTGGTGCTTGAGGGTGAGAAGCCAAAAGATATGCCACAAGCAGATTGGGTGAAGTTGGATAAGAAAGCCAGAGCAGTGATAGCGCTTTCTCTGTCAGAGAATGTTGCCTATAACATCCAGAAGGAGACCTCAGCTAAAGGTATGATGGAAGCATTATCTAACATGTATGAGAAGCCTTCTGCAGCAAATAAGGTTTATCTTATTCGAGAGCTTGTGAATACCAGGATGAAGGAGGGTGACTCGGTAACAAATCACATCAATAACCTAAACTCAATCTTGTCTCGCTTAGTCTCTGTCGATATTAAGTTTGATGATGAGGTTCAAGCCCTACTGTTATTATCCTCATTGCCTGATAGTTGGTCCGGAACCGAAATTGCTGTTACTAGCACTTTGGAATCGAGTAAATTCGCATTTGCGAAGATGCGAGATCTTATTTTGGGAGAGGATGCTCGACGTCGTGGTTCAGGTGAGTCTTCGAGTTCTTTGTTGAGTACAGAGGCCAGGGGAAGAAATAATTAGCGTGAAAGTCGTCAGAGCAAGAGGAGGAGTGTGTCTAAGGTTCGGAAGGATGTGGTATGTTGGAATTGCAATGAAGTAGGACACTTTAGGAATCAGTGTTCGAAACAGAAGAAAGAAATAAACTCTGCAGGAGACTACAGTGATGATGATGATGATGCGTTAGTCTGTAGTGTGGAGAGCAGTGTGGATTCCTGGGTCATGGATTCTAGTGCTTCATTTCATGCTACCCACAGCAGTGAAGCACTGCAAAATCTGAAAGAAGGTGACTTTGGAAAGGTAAAACTGGCGAATGATGAGGTACTTGATGTTACGGGCATGGGTGACATTGTTTTGAAGACTTCAGTTGGTTCGTGGACTTTAAGAGATGTCAGGGTTATTCCAGGTCTGAAGAGGTTGTTGATTTCGGTTGGCCAGTTGGATGATCAGAGACATGAAGTTAAGTTTGGGAATGGACAATGGAAGGTTGTCAAAGGGAATATGGTCATGGCTCGTGGAAAGAAAAGAGGCTCATTATACATGGTCAGTATACCATCAGAAGGAAGTGACGTTCCAGTTCTGGAGAAAAACAAAGTCGAGTTCACAGAATCTCAGGGACAGAAGAGGGTTTCCTTTGCAAGAGAGAAACCTAGAGTCACAGGGAAGATTCGGGATGAACGTGTTTGGAAGGTCAAACCAGTTGGGGGACATTGTCACAATGGGAGCGCAAGGCGTGTTTCAGTTACAGTTTCAGAGCGACAATGGGTTAAAAAGACCAGAATTCCAAATGGAAAAGTCTCTCGCTAGTATTGGAGAGTGTGTGTTCTCAGGATTTCTCAGGATTCGGCAGTTCGTTTAAGTGGGAGCCGGCAGGGACAGAGAACGAGTCACAAGTTGTGACTGATGTTGAGGCTCAGTGGGAGCGTCAACGTGCCTTCAGGTTAATTGTTGAGAAGGCTGCTGCAACTAGGTGGTAAAGGAAGATTACAAGATGCACAAATTTTGAAGACTATTGGGCGTTGTTCGAGCCTCCAAGTGGGAGATTGTTGGGCTAATTGGTGTGGAGGCCCGATCAAGGGAGGGTGGCCTGCCGTAGCCTTGGGTTGGCCCACACGTTTTTTATTTGGCAGTTAAATTAGGGTTTTAATTTAGCCGGCCCTAGTTATCTCTATGTGGGCTTGGGCCTAACTTGGGGAACAAGTTTCCTAACCCTAGATTAGTCTCTATATATTGATATCATTGTACTTGTAATTCCTTTAGCACCTGAATAATAAAGAAACCCTAGTTGCAGCACAGTGGACGTAGGTCAGCTGACCGAACCACTTTAAATCTTTGTGTCGTTTATTGCTTTCGTGTGTGTGTGTTCAGTTTCGTGTGTGTTCAATCATAGCGATCCTAACAGTTTTAAGTAGCTAGCTTGTGATTAGGCCTATGCTCAACTCAAATATGCCTTAAAGGGTTGTAACTTCAAGTACAACTCATTTCTATGCAAATGTGCTAAAGTTTTCATTCTATGCTTCGGCTTTGAGCAGATTGGCTTTTAGAAGCTTCATAACTTCCTGCCTTTGGTCTATGAAGTGGGAGACTGTCTATAAATGACTTTCAATATGGCTCCTTTGATAGCAGATGCTATTGTAACAAAGTTATGCCAAAGGCAACCCATTGAGCCCAATTATTAGGTGTATCAAAGCACACCTTGGTTTAAAAAAGCGGGAAGCGCACAAAAGCGATGAGGTCTAAAACCGATTTTTAAAAAGCGAAGCGCAAAAGCGGTGAGCTTTTCGTACGCAAAGCGCAAAGTGATTATATAATTTATTTTATATATCCCATAAGTGTTTAGCATCCAATACCTATTATTTAGCTATAATTAAGCTTTATATATGTTTTAAAATGAAAAAAAGCATAAATGTACAGCATAAAAAGCCTGTTGTACAACACTCGGCTGCATAGAAACACCCCATGTACAAAAAGCGTGCGCCTCAGCTGCGCCTTAGGTCGATTTTTACCCTAAAAAGCGCGCCTCAGCTGCGCTTTTTGTACACCCTGCGCCTTGTGTCACACAAGGCGATTTAGTTTGCGCCTAGATGCGCTTTGCGCTTAATCGCGCTTAAGGCGCGCTTTTTTAAACCAAGAAGCACACAGATTATAAGTATGCACTGTACATACGGTTCATTAATGATTAAACTCTGGAAGGTGGAAGGAGCATTAGTGAGGTCCAATAGCATAATTAAAACTCAAAATGGCTATTATTAGCGAGGCTGCTGCATGCGCAGGGTCCAGATGGTGTCGGGCCAACTTGGGCCTTATGTACGCGTTCTTACCCTGCATTTCCGCTAGAGGCTGTGTCCATGACTCGAACGCGTGACCTCTAGGTCGATACTTTGTTACATCACTGTAATCTTAAAGCAGCAACACCAATCTTTAGGAACAATCCTCAAGAATGACACAGAAGTCTGATTGTCTTGGCCTTGAACAGAAAGAATTTACAACATCGACACTTCTCCTCTTTGCTACATCACTTTATCCAAATTCCTTTTTCATAGTTGTTAGTTTCTTGTAGTTTGACCCTGGAAACTGAACTCATTGGCCCTGTATTGACAATTAAGATTAATAGAAGGTAAAGTAGGGAGTCATCGCACACCCAATGTGAGGTCATATCCGCCTAGTGGCATCAAATACAAAACAATAAAAAATGTGAGACCTTGCATCTTTCACTTGTACGGCCCTTCAATCGCTTCATCACCATATTATCTTCCCTGTCATTTCTCACTTTAACTTCCATTAAAGGTTTAGTAATCAGAGCATAATTTCTATGCCAATAAAGTATCAATGTAGCACTGTTATCAAAAGCGCTCGCCTAGTCCGCCTAGGCGACCATTCTGAGTGAGTCGACATTTTCCCGCTTCTCCCTCCTAGGTAAAAAAAGCCCGCACTTTTTTCTGTTGAAATCTTATCTTTTATATGTATACCAGATATTTACTTACAGCTATATATTTTTTGAAAGCCTATCTCAATCAAATCTTATATATTTTATTAAAAATATATTTGAATTTTAAAAAAGTTAAGAGAGATTATACATATCTCTTTATTCAATTTTTTTTGCTGTATTTATCGACCTATTCTATTATGATAAACATGATTCTTTTATTTTGGCCGGCAAAACATACTCGGTTGATTCAAATAAAGGATTCTGCAGTATATCAATTGGTTCTCATTGCTTCATATAAATTAATTCTATTTAATTCATATGCATTTAGTTAATATGTTTGAAAGTGTTTTTTAAGTACTTAATATTATTTTTTAAGTTTTTGGAAGTGTTTGTTTGCTTCATATAAACTAATGACGTATTGAAAGTGTTGTTTTTCAATACATAATATTATTACTTAAGTTTTTATTTACTTGCGCTTTTTTTTTCCTTGGGCCCGCCCTTTTTTTGCGCTTCTCGCCTAGGCGACGGGCGAGGCCTATGCGCCTTGAGGGCGCCTAGCGTATTTGATAACTATGCAACGTAGTCATTAGAACTTCCTACCTTTCATAGCAATGTGCCACTCTTGGGTAGTCAAAGGCTCAAAGGCCCTGCAAAAAAAAGGCACTACAAGGAAACAAAAAAAAATATGCAATAGTCACAGAAAATTAGAAAAATATAATAGTCAGCTCTCCATCTTTTCAAGGCACCTGGTGAAATCTGAGCAAAATCGACATCTTTTCGTCAATAAGCTCTTCTTCACAGTTATAATCAATAGTTTCCAAATATATATGGTAAAGTTTGTCTTTATATCTTTGTTTAGGTGCTTACATTTCATTACAAAACTACAAAACTACAAAAGTAACATAAACCCTTAGATCTTTTGTCACCAAGTCCAGCTAGTCTTTCTATTATTAATGGGTCTATTAGTTATTTTTGGTTGCCCATGGCCTTGTGGTCTAGTGGCATTGTGATTGCTGTTAAAAAAGTATTTTTTGGTTTTGTAGACATTTTAGTTGCTACATGCTTTTTTATAGTAATTGAGCCGGGGGTCTCACTGGAAGCAGCTTCTCTATTCCTACAGAGTATAGGTAAGGTTGTCTACATCTTACCCTCCTCAGACCCTACCTTAGCTTTGCCATTGGTGGGATTTACCGAGCATTATGATGATGATGATGCTTTGTATAGTAAGCAGCATTTGTTAAAGAGTTGGCAGTAGGTAATGACAATATAGGTAACTTTTGATGCACAGGCTTCCAAGATTTTTCTTCTATATAATCCAGTTAGGACACAACAGAGAGCGATCTTATTAGGTCCCTAATCTTTAGATCATAATTTTACTACTTTCTTATCTCCGCGAATCTCTCACCGATTCCTCTCTTGTAGCAACCACCCTTGTTGATATTGCATAACAGGTATGCTTATGATGAACTCATTTTACTTTGTATGTCTGGAGTTCTGAAACTTATTGAAAGGTAGACATTGGAGTTTCTTGAACGTTATATATTTTTAATCAGGAATTGCTTTTTCTTGCAGGTCACTCTGATCCTGCAAAGTTAGAATTAAAAGCACATGATGTCCAGAAGTTATCCGCAGATGAGCTGCAACAACGTCAAATGGAACTCAAGGTTAGAACTTAGAATCATACGTGTGTAATAACTTAATGGAATAATAAATAGTTAAAGAAACCAATTAAAAACAACGGCACATTTTACCAGGGACTAACGACCATTTTTTTAAATTGCTGACCATTTTTTTATATTTAGGAACTGGTGGAGAAATTAGAAATGCCATCCGATGCGAAGTTAATGAAAATTGCGATCGATGACTTGAACAATTCATCTTTGAGCTTGGAAGACCATCACCGTGCATTAGAGGAACTTTTGGTACTTGTTGAGGCAATCGATAGTGCCAATGGTATGCGCTTTCTCAGTTTTCGTGTCACCCTGTGTATTCATATTTTTTGGTACTTTTAACTATAAACCTCATTTTCAACACTAAAAAGGCGATGCATTGTATCCCAGAATCAGCTGTTACTGAGCGGATCGATATTTAAGGCACATAGTTAACCATTGTAACTCAATTACATACAGAATTCATTAAATCAATATACGAAACCTTACGGTTCAACCGACTTGCAGATTTACACAAAATGGGAGGTCTTTCTGTGGTTATAAGAGAACTTACCAACTCAGATTCTGGTATAAGGACAACTTGTGCGTGGATTATCGGTAAAGCCAGTCAAAACAATCCCGTAGTTCAGGAGCAGGTATAAATTTTCTCATTCTTACTCATGTAACCGGAACGCCATTTGTTTTTAGCAACTCTGTAACCATCGGTAACGCAGTCACATTATATTTGCGGATTCTAGGTTCTTGAACTGGGAGCATTGCCGACACTAATTACGATGGTAAAATCACGTTTCACAGAAGAAGCTATCAAAGCATTGTATGCTGTTTCATCGGTTATTAGAAACAACCAGAATGGCATTGAATTGTTCTACTCAGAAGGTGGAGATACAATGGTGCAGGTAATGTAGGTGGGGAGATCGGTTGACGATACATATTTCTTTAAGTTTTTACGTACCTGATCATTGAAACTTTGTTTTGTAGGGCGTTTTGAGCAATGCTACTGCTGATGTTAGACTACACAGGAGATCGGTGTCGCTTGTCGGTGATCTGGCTGAACATCAGTTAGAATATAGTAGCAAACCCGAGCCGACTTTTTTTAGCAGTTGTGCGCTGGTGCGGCCAGTCCTTGATTTGACAACATCAGATGATTTGGATCTTCAGGAGAAGGTTGTCTTTATACACACTTACACACCATTTTTTGCTTTTCATTTATGCATCGTCTAACTGATACTGTAACTTTTAGTACTGATTTGAGGTTATATTGAGTTTCCATCGAACATTTTAAATGTGGGTCTAAGCGTCCTAACCATTACAATAGCGCGTCCAACTTAAAAAAAAAGGGTAAATGCACGGTACCCCTGACCGCGGGAGGTTTCTCCCTCCCCAAGCTAGCTTAGCCCCATAGCTGCCTGGCGGTTACTACCCAGCAGGATTATTCGGGCCGAGCTGGACTCGAACCCGCGTCCTCCCGTTGGAATGGGTGAAGCTGGCCACTGGGCTGACACCCCGTGGTTAAAAAAAGGGTAAATGCATTACATATGCTGTTGGCAGAAACTTGCATACATAAATGGACATAAATACCTTCAACCCTAAAACTCACGTCTATACTAGGGGTGTCCAGAATTTGATTCGGATTCGAAAAATTCGTAATTCGACTCAGTTTGATTCGATTATCAAGAATTCGAATTCGATCCAATTCAAGTTCAGGTCCAGTACATCGAGTACGAATTTATAATTTTAAATTCGAAATTTGAATTCAGGTTATACATATTGTCATATTTATCTATTATATTTATATATATTACACACATATAACTTTAATTTGGGGTATAGTATAAATAATCTATAAATTTGATCCAAGTCCTAAATAGCCCATTACCAAGCCCAAATAGCCCGTAACGAATTTACATATTTTAAATGAACTTGAATCAAAATAAATCTATCTGAATTCAATTCAAATTTGAATTGGTGTTTTAATTAAAATACGAAAATCGAATTGACTGGTTTTTAGTTGAATTTGAATTCAAGCAAAAAAAAAATCGAAAATTTCGATTCGAGTAATTCAAAAATTTGTTATTCGATTTGATGAACACCCCTAGTCTACACATTCTAACCATTTTGACGCTTTTTAGAGTAACCGCCCATATATATGTATGTGTGTGTATATATGTAACTAATTGTGTGGGTATATTTCAGGTACTAGTTGCTGTGAAGAATCTTTTAAAGCTGAAGTCGGCCGAACCGCTTGTTCTTGACGGATTCTGTGGATTAAAGGGAGCACTGGAAAGGATGAGACGTCAATTACAGCAGGAGGAAGATAGACGAGAGTATGCATCGGAAGTCGAAGCCCTTTGCAAGGAAGTGAATTTGATTTATCTTGAAAAGCTTAACAAGGTACATCTAAATGGCCTTAGCTAGTGGTGTCAATTGTATCGGGTTACCAGGTTGACTCATAGAACCTAAACACAACCCATATATTATTTATTATCAAAGACGTCAACCCGAACACGACCTGTTTAACCCAGTTATCTAAAGTGGGCAAACGGGTTGTAATTTTGTTAAATGTATTGGCAGGTCTCACAGGTTCCGACGTGAATACATGATTAGTCCCAAAGAAATGGATAACTGAAGCAGACAGAATTCAGTTTCGAGAATTGAAATTCGGGTTATTTTTCATGCTTTGGTTTGATCCGAAACCGAATCTGATGTTTGGTTTTTGGTTTGATTTTCGGAACGTAAGGCTTTAACTTTAATCAAACCGAAACCTGTAATGTACTTACTTGCAGATATCAGTTTACTACTTCACTGTATTGCTACAAGAGTTTATATTATAAACAGGATATTTTCACCTGGTTATTTTAAGACTTTCTTTTAACTGACATTTGAATATGATAAGACACCAAGCGTTCAAAAACCGTTTATATAGATCGACTAAACCATTTTGACCATTTTGGTCTCTTACAATTTCATGAGCTCTAGTGGGGGTGTTCAGAATTCGTTTCGAATTTGAAAAATTCGAAATTCGATTCAAATTGAGTAAAGTAGATCGAATACGAATTTATAATTTCAGATTCAATTTGAAATTCGAATAAAAATTATACATTTTATTTATTTTTATATAATATATATATATATATATATATTACTTTTTATTGGGTTATCTTATAAATTATTTTCAAAATTTATTCCAAGTATTAAAATTACCTATTACAAACCCACTACATGGCCTATAACTAAAACATAAGTAACAAATCTGTTATAGATTTCTAACCCTGAAAATATTAACTTATAATGTGAAGTGGTTATTCCTGACTTTTCGTTTTGAATGTTAGACTTATGGTACTTTATTCGGAACTTTTTAATCTGATATCGTGCTTTATGGCTGCTTTAAAATTTATGTTTCATTTTGATAGTTTTTTTACATGTTTTAAAAGAATTTGAATCAAATCGAATTTATTCGAATTCGAATTTTTAATCAAATACGAATAAGATTTTTTATTCGAATCGAATTGGGTAGGTTTTAATCGAATTCGAATTTAAAGGAAAATAAAATTATTCAAATAATTCAAAAATTCGATATTCGATTCGATTAACACTCCTAAGCTCTAGGGTAATGTGTGTGTATCTCGTTAGATATTATTGTGATATGATAAAGTAAGGTATATGATACCACTCATACGGTCCGGTTGTGTTTCATATCTTTTGCAACGTGTACACGAAGGTGCCGATTAGTTATGGTACAATTTCCATTTTGCATATGTTATGTGTCAGTTTCCTAATCTTTCCAACATCAAGTTCGGTAACAAATAGTATTTATTATAAGACCATGCGTAGTGAGGAAAAATTTGAGCGTTTTATGCGAAAACCACGCCCCTCCACGCTCCCAAACCACCACCATGAGCGTTTTTATTAAAAAAAAAAATTTTGGCGTTGTTTTTTCCACGCCATGTTCATTTTGTGTTGGCCAATGACTGTGCATCCCTTTTTGTTTGGCCAATAACAATTTTTGATGGGTTTTTTTTAATTTAAATTCTGTTACACCCCTTTTAACATAATGCCCACATTTCCACTACACTCATTTTAGAAAAATGCCCCGTAATGCCCAACTGCTGACTGGACTGTCACATGGCGTAAAACGCCCAATGATGGGGTGTCTTCTACTACGCATGGTCTAACCAAAGTAATAATACATTTCGCTATCGACATTAGATATGCACTATGTTATTTAGCATCAAGTTACACAATATTTTGGAGCTTACCCAAAAATGGTCAGCTTTTATTTCATAAGTAGCTAATATTGTCAAATGTACACACAATATCGACATTCATGGTCTATAGTTTGATATGTTTAGCATGGTCAAATGTCCATTTGACCAAATTCGTTGACATGTCTCTACCAAGCACATGCCACAACACCTTTCAGGTTAACTAGAGCTGTAGCCGACACTTAATTGATCCCTTTCAGGTTAACTAGAGCTGTAGCCGACACTTAATTGATCAAAATCATGCTTAGTTTAATAATGGTAAAAGTAAAACAATTTGAAATTTATTAGTTCATATCCAATGTATCCTAACACTCCTAATTTGGGTTTTTCTTTAAATTTTTTAAATCCCTTTCCTTCTCTCTTGTGTCTTTTATCTCATTTATTTCGAATACAGTCAACCGCCCCTTTAGTTAAGATTGTCAAAGTAACCATATGGCCCCTCAATTTTCATTTATTTCATTCTCCCTAATTTTATAAAGTGTTTATCAGTTAAGAATTCCAAGAACATCATGTTACAAATTGTACCCAACAACTAACTGTATGTATATATATAAAATGTGATTCTTTTTCTTATCCGTTTCTTTAATAACTTCCGATATAACCACACAAAATACTACATATCGTTATGTAACAATAATCGTCTTAGAATTTGTTTGGCAACTTCTTAATGGTTAAATGATAAATCAGTAAGAGGTCTGAATTTTTAAGTGCTGAACTAGTCTGAACCATTAAGAGCCAGTATAATGCTTAACCGTTCAGAGGCAAATGTCTGACCAATTCAGATTAGAGGTCTTAACCATACAGACTTAGTATAATGCAACCATTCAGAGGCAAATGTCTAAACCATTCAGACATCCGCTTGCGAAACAAACAGTCTGAATCATTAAGTACTGAACCAGTATTAGGTCTGAACCATTAAGAGTTACACAAACAACCCCTTACTCTCTTAGTTTATTGAAATTATACATTCATTAAAAGAAGAAAACCTACTTGAGTCGAAAAAAACTTAGGAAAACTTTGTAAAACCATTATGTAAAAAAATTTCTAAAAAAAATTAGGGAATGTAAGTTACATATTTTCGAACATTTGGAGCAAAAAAGCGCCAGATAGCTTTTTTTATTTTTCTTTGAAAATTACGTGTTACATTTTACATATGCCAAAACAACAGTGTAACATACAAATATTCAACTTTTTTTAAAATATCTAGTCGGCGCTTTTTTGTTTTTTTTTTCGCTCGAAACGTTCGAAAACATGTAATTTACATTCCCTATTTTTTTAGTTGTTACATAAGGTTTTCTTTAATTTTCTTAACTTAAATAAGTTTTTTTTAGCCTTCTCATATATACAAATACACACACAAAATCATACTTTTTAGTTTAATTTACATATCATGATTATACAAAGAGTGTTAATATACATATACATCTTTCCTTTATCTTTCTCTGTATATACATAGATATAGATAAAAGATAAAGTAAAAAAAAGTGAAAATACGATATAAGGATTTCTTAAGTTAAACAAATTAGGTGGTGGCCTACCAGCTTTTTTAACTTATTCTTAAAACCACACAAATGCGTCATATGTAGTCATAAGTGTCATGTACAAGAATCTTAAAATCTTGACACGTCGTCTCCAATCTTTTTATGCACGTGACACCAATGCTTACCGTCTAGACCTTCCACTTGACTTATCTTTGTATGATTGAAAAGTTCAAACATATTGACGGTGTTTAATTTTCAGGCTAGGAATATCTAAACACACATCGGATCATCTAAACCGAGTTAAATATGTCGGTTAAACCAGGTTAGAAGTAGCACGGTTTGGTTTATGTTTTAGAACCGGCCGAGTAAAGCGAAGAAGCCAATAAAATAATAAAAGATATTTAATCTGCGTAATCTTCTTTCTATGCTAGTAAATAATTTTTCTTTTGACATGTGTAGTCTCTAGTGTCTTCCCATTTTATTTTTCAATTTTCTTTTTCATATTAAACAATAATATAATAATATAAACAATAAGCTAAGTAAATATAATTTAGATAATATATTCCTTTTATCAAACCTTGAATTATAATTTAGATAAGGAAGTCCGTAGGAGATGGAAGAAGTTTTTTTTTCTTTGTAGAGCCAAACAAACATAAAAAAATTATTCTTATTTAAATTCAATTTAGTTAAAATTATTTTATTTTTAATAGGATACAAAAATAAGAAAATAGTATTAAATCACAAACTTCACATTATTCTTTTATTTTTTACGCTTATTAATAATCATCTAATATTTCATTGGTTCTACCACATGTAATACACATGTTTCTAACCTAATAATAAATAAATAACAAATTAAAATTTTAATAAGTAAATAGTACATTCAATTAAGCATTTAAATACATATCTTGACGACTATATGTGTTATCAATTACACTATATTTATTTAAAGCGTGCAATACACAAGATATTTTAAAATATTATGTGTTATATAAAATTAAATTTATGCAACCCGTGTAAAACGCGGGGTTCTAAACTAGTTTAAAATAAATAAAAGTAAAATAAGACATTGGTAAGATGACAATTACTCAAATTAAAGAGAATAAATGATTGTATTTATGACGCAATTTTTTAAACAATTTTTAACGTATGAAAAATTATGGCCGCTTAAAATTCGTGAAGAGTAGTTGGTTTAAAAGTAAAAAATGTATTATAAAGGATATGTTAAACTACCTTTTGTCCTTATATGTATTAGGGTGTTCAACGAATCAAATAATTTTTTTTAAATTAATCGAATCAACCTTTTTGAATTTTTGTTTCTTTACATGAAATCATAATTGGTATTTGTATTTGAATTGATTTATATTTGTTTATTTGATTTGAATTCGTATTTGCATTTTAAGTCCAATTGCGATTCTATTCGTATTTGAAACTCGAATTCAACTCGAATTTGAATAAATTTGAATATAATTCAAATTCACTCCAAATAATAAATTTCTTACTTTTATTTTTAAAACTAATAAGAGCAAAATATTTTTAACATAAAGTATTACTATCTACAAAATTAATAAACTATTCATATATCAAAAAGACCAAAGTAATAATGTGTACATTTGAAAATGATTTCGAATCAAATTGAAAATCATAACAAGCCGATAAATTAACAAATATATTACCTATAATATATGTAACTTAAAATAAACATAAAAATAAAAATAAATTAATTCTTCTTACATGTATATGAACCTAAGAATCAAATCGAATTGAAAATCATAACAAGTCGAGAAATTAATAAAACATATTATCTATAATCCACGTAATTTAAAAAATAAAAATAAAAATAAAATTATTCTTCTTACATGTGATAAGTATATATATATTCTATATAATAACAAAACAAAAGGCAAACAGTACTAATTACATATTACATCATTTTTTTAATTTTATTAAGTTTATTTAGAAAAAATATATATTAAGATTATTATTAATATTAAATTGTAATCTTGTCTTTCTCACAATGTTACTGTAGCTATTTGGGTTAATGGTATATTGACACCTTTCTTCTATTATGACATTTGTACTATACATCTGTTATCTCCTTTTCACTTTTAACAAATCCATATCAAACACTCTTCTATCTCTCTCTCTCGATAACATCAGACTCTTCCTTCTCTCTAACTCTCTTCTTTCTCTCTCTAGAAATCTAGAGAGGCACTTTGGCGCCGCTATCATAAACAATTCGGGTGAGAGGTGTGTATACTGGTGGTTGATCGGGGGAAACATCTTTCTGCTCTCTTCTTTCTCTCTGTAAAAAACCACCACCATCTTTAGACCGGTCGTCTCGACCATTGGTTGTGATGGCGAGTGGTTTTTGTGTCGGTTTATTAGTTGAGGTAGTCGGAGATGATGCTGGCCTGTCACTTGGCATGGCAACTCCGGTTGCAGCCGTGGCGGTGCTGAGTTGTGCTTTGTTGGTGACCGCGATGGCGAATTGTGCATCTGAGCCTCTTTGTTTTGCAACGGCGATGATGATCTATAAATCTGAGTCGATTGCTTTTATTGTTTTCGTTTTTTTATCTTTTGTTTTATGGTTTTAATGAACTGATTTGGGCAAGAAAGAAGGATAATGGTCATCAAATTGGCAATGGTTGTGCTGGTTATGGTGGTGGAACTGTTTGAAGGTGGCAGTGGTTGTGTTTATGGTGACGGCGGGACTGTTTGGTGAAGGTGGTGGTGGTTGTGGTGGCAGTAGTGTGCCAATGTTGGTGTGGTGATGATGGTTTGGGGAGAGAACAAAGGAGAAAGAGAGAGTGACAAGGTAGTGATTGTGGTGGCTATGGCGGTGGAAAGGAGGGCAGAATGGAGATGTTGCATGCTTTGGTTTTGGTTTCCACCATGGCGGAGTTGAAAAAGATTGATAAACCCTTGGTGGTGTTCGCCGGAACCGTAGCCGGTAAACGATGTCTTATGGGTTTTTACTTGGTAAACATAATGAAACTCAAATCTTTGGATGCAAAGTAAATCCCAGCTAATCTTTTTACTTGGTAAACATAATAATAACCCATCGTGGAAAGTTGGAGGGTAAGGGTGGGGGGCGGTGGTTATTGGGTGACTTTTAATTTTAGTCTTTTGAGAAACAATATCATTAGCATAATTCAATGCTATGTTTGTTGAGATATGTGATGAATGGCTATATTTGCTCTTAATATCTCAAAACATGTCCTGTGTATTTTTTTCCATGTATTTTAGATGCTTCATATTATTTACTATGTGAAATTGACATAAAAGAATAAGCAATAAGTAATAAAATATGTATCAAACAACATTAAAAACACCAAAGCAAAAGTTTTTAGAACTTACAAAATTAACAATTTTGAAAGTGTGTTGTCCTCACAACCCTTCTTTCAAGTACGTTAGTTACGATGTCACTTGACTAAAAACATGCATATAATGCATGTGTTAAGCCGTCGCAACGCCTAAGTAATCATATCGATACTATCATGAACTAACAGCTACCTTGAATTCACGTTTTGGTGTAATGCGTGAGTAATCGTATAGCTGCAATGCACGAGTAATTGTATTGATATTGTCATGAACTAACATCTACCTTGAATTCTCGTGGGTTGAGTAATCGTATTGATATTGTCATTAACTAACAGATACCTTGAATTCCCGCCGCAACACGCGGGTAATTTTTACTAGTTTATTTTATATACTAACAAAAAAATTGAGAATAGTATAATATTTAATTGGTCCATTTCACTTAAAGGGTTATAATATTTTATTGTTTTTTGATAATTCCTTTTTCTACTTTTTCTTTTTTCAAATTTGTTATTTTTTCTTTTCGTTTTTTGTTATATCCATTTTGTTAATTTTTCTTTTCTTTTCTACAAATTTTAGCTTTCTTTCTTTTTGTTAGGTACGTTATAACTTGCCTTGTATTAAACATTAAACGAGAACAACAACACCGTCGCAAAGCGCGGGTTATATACTAGTTATATTTAAATATAATGGCTTTCTTGCCGTTATTTTTTTAGAATAATGGATTTTGATAATCTAAACTTTTAGTTATTGGCCGGCAACGGTGCTAACTTCAATAATAACTGGTGGTGGTCCCAACTTTTCACATATTGTAAACAAGTGGACTTTTACTAAAAAAACCTTAATTTCTTTTTGTCTCTTTATCCTTTTCGGTTTAGTAAAGGTCCAGTGGTTTACATTATACGAAAAAGTTGCCGAAAAGGATAAGGAGATAAAAAGAAATTAAGGTTTTTTTTTAGTAAAAGTCCATTGGTTTACAATATATGAAAAGTTGAGACCACCACCAGTTATTTTTTAAGTTGGGACCATTTCCGGCCAATGACTAAAAGTTTGGATTATTAAAATCCATTATTTTTTTTTTTTTCCTTTTCTAGTACGACTATGCGATATAACACCCGGCCCAAACCGAGTCATTTTGGCTGACCCAGGATAACATACAAGTTATATACATTTTTTATTCTAATTTTAAATCTTAATATACATCTTGTTTATTAAATAATTAGACTATACTAGACAACCCAAAACCTGACTATTTTCATATCGGGTTCATTTCATATTTGAGATCATATGAGAAACCGCCACCCTAACTATGATATTATAACCATTCTAAGCATCAAAATCTAACCACATATTTGTAGATAAGCATGCCCACTCAACCAAATCATCTTCTCTTCAAACCATCACGAAATCGAAGAACACAAAACAGAAAAGTATAAAGGCATGATGTAGTGGATGTGTACATGATCCAAATGGATTTGGTGTTTGGTGTTGTTGGTAAGGATTTGGAGTATTTTGTCCACCATTAGTCAGTAATTAAGATTCAAAAATAGTAATCCAATCACGGCTTGAATTTAATTAGTTGTGTAATTATTTGAATAATTTTCGTATTTTTCATCATGGCTTTCAAGCAAAGATGATGTGATCAAATTGTTATCTTTGAATTACTTTGTTCTTCCAAGCCACTTCATTATATTGCATAATTTATCATTTATGTATCTTTGAATACTTTTTTATTTTACTTACACGTAATTATTTAGTTTGAAAGATGGGTTCCTACCACTAGGGGGGTTTATTGGTTAAGCAAACAAAAATAGCTTTCCATCAACAATAATTAGTTTTGCTTTATTCATTCATGAATTCTATAATTAATCCAACCAATAATTAGTATCAAACTTTAAATAGATTCTAAGTACTAGTGAGTTTTGGATTAGGGGTCTTAAAAAATGATGTTTTTGGTTATTGTGTTATTCGAATCGGTTTTCTTGGGTGGAGTTTATTTGAAGATATATGAGTTTGAACCGGAATCGAATTGAAACAGAATTAGAAAAAAATGAAAATAATCGTAACTCAATTTAAGTTACTTTTCAACAAAATATTATATTTTTATATTTAAAGGCTAAAATATATATAATACGAATTTGGATATTTGGGTCATTTTGGTTGAAAACTGACGCATAGCGGAAGCAAAACAAAACAAAATAAATGATTAAACTACTACATGAAACCCTCTTTTATAAACACGTAAATTACTTGAATTAAATACTCGTGCACTTTTACAAATAAACATCAATAAATCAAACTCTGCTAAATTGAGTTTGAAATCAGTCTTTAAGTGATAGAATTTGAATCCAACAATTGGTGGAGACAACATATGACCATTTGTCGCATTATTCGACTCATTAAGACCTTGTTGTCCACTACTTATGGGCTTCGAAACTCCATACGTAATGCGAGTTGTGCCCTTTCTAAGTTAAGCTCTTTTCTAACTTATTTGCTTATGTCTAGCTGATCCATGTAAGAGCCTATTTACTCTTTGATCAGCTTCGTATCAAAAACTCATAAATTTGTATATCAATTCGAAAACTGAATTCCAAATTTTATTGGCCCCACCCGACTCGAAAAACTCAAAAACCTAACTTAAAATCTGGTATCTAAATTGATTTGGTCTCATTTTTTTAATTGGTATTATTTTTTTTAAATGTATTAAAATATTAAACACTTTACTTAAACCTAAAGCTTAATCTAACTTAGCTTCCACAACTATAATTCTGTTATCCCTCGTATTCTGCCCGTAAACGCTTCATCCTTTCATATAACTAGTTATGTGTTCTCGACGAGTTCAAGTTTGCGTTGCAACAACCGAGCAAAAACTCTAACGCGCGTGTACTTTGATTAGTGTTGCTTAATATCGAGTTATACAAACTGAGTCAAGGTTAGTGTTTTCAAGAGGTTGCGTTTAGGAATAACATTTTCAACGTGTCATAAGAAAAACGTTAGCAAAAACAATACTGTGGTGGACAAAATTTCAAACACTTTTATATTTGTCAATCCTAAAGAGGAGAAATTTTACTGGGTCAAGTAATCTTTTCTTGGATTGTAATTCTTAATTAGATCATTTTTTCCCTTTAAAGATTTAAATCTAATAAAATCAATCAAGAGTTTGTAGCGTAGCAGTATGAAACTGTATAGTAAAGATGTTTATTTAAAGTGGTTAAGGTTTCTAGTCTTATAATAATAGATATTGGTGTAAATTTAGAAATAAGTTTAGAAGGTATGTAAATAAAAATATTAAAAACTTATAACATTGTCTACATAATCATCGCATAGACAACTTATTAAATTATGATTATTGATATGATGGTAAGATTGTAATTAGACCATGTGTAGTGGTGAAGGTTTTGGGCGTGAAGTGGGCAAAAAACGCCTCAATCATGGGTGCACACCGCCCCCGTGGGCGTTTTTTAGTGGATTTTGGGTTGGGGCATTTTCCTTGAAACGCCTGATTCAAATGTGGATGACCAATAGAAATTTTTGTGATGGTTTTTTTTATTTAATTCAATTATAATATCTGATGATTGCAAGAGTTCAAGCCCTACTACACCCCTCTCTATTTTAAGCCCCTTTGCTGACTAGGGGCCCTCATGTCGCTTCATGCCCAAGAGTGAGACATTTGTTTCACTCACCACTACACAATGTTAGGAGTAGAATATGAAGTCTTAGGAGTAGAATATGTATGGAAAGACAAAAAAAATACAAAGATAAACAAACACCTACATATGATTTTTTTCTTAATAAATTTAAAGAAATAGAAAATAGATTTTACAAACCTTTTAAACTCACAATTTTCCTTATCCACTAATCCAAAGCTGGAGTATAATTAGATCACAGATAATGCCTCTGATTCACATTTGGCACCACTAGAACACACCTTAGTGGCCTAATGGGTATGAATTGAAATGTGAAAGTTCCCTATACCTACATAACACACTTTTTTTTTCTTTTTTCTTTTTCACATTTAGCTTTCACAATACATAATTTAAACAACTAAACGTTTAATCATAGAACGAAGAAAAATATTCTAAACCTTAATATTTCCCAATTAATTTATGAATATTAGGAATTTCATTAAGCTCCTACTACTCATAATAAATAAGGGTAATTAAAGAGGTATATTAATATTAGTAATAGGTTATATAAGAACCAACCGTTCTTATTTGATCATATTCCTAGTGATAACCTTCTATTTCTTTTTTATTCTCATCTCTAAACAAGTTCTTGGTAACATGTGTTAAGATTTATACGATAGATGTTGACAATATTGATGTCAGCGACGGTATCTTTGATATGGAGCAGGAACTACTAACATTTTCTTTAGTTTTAGAGCATCTCCATTGCATCCGGCATCGAACACGCTACATCAGCTGCCACATAATATTTTTTCCAATATTTCGAACGGTCAATTATATTTTCAGTGCTACATCAATGTTCAAACAATTTTTATTTAAAAACTAACATTACAAAGAATATAATAGAACATAGCATAACATAACATAATGTATATAATATGTGTGTGAGGGCCTATCACCATTCCATCTAATA
Source organism: Scalesia atractyloides (assembly GCA_947069175.1). Taxonomy (NCBI): domain Eukaryota; kingdom Viridiplantae; phylum Streptophyta; class Magnoliopsida; order Asterales; family Asteraceae; genus Scalesia; species Scalesia atractyloides. The sequence continues at coordinate 10,803,397 of CAMTDV010000006.1, read as the reverse complement.
AAGCTGGGAATTCCTGACGCCCACAAACAAACACCATTTCGGACACTCCTCCAACGCATCCATCCGTTCCGTCTACCTAAGCGTCCGAAATTTAGCATTGGAGATGCTCTTTAACTTATATTATATTAGACTTAATGAATATAAAGCTAAATATGATAAACGAGTCAAAGTTTATATCGCAACAAATTCATAATAGAATAAAGTCCGAGACGACATAGCTATAATAAATTGGTTCATCATATCATACATACAAACAAACATAACATATGAAGAATATAAACGACAAATACCATGTAATAAATGAAATATAAATATACTTATTATTATAAACTTATTAAATAATAAACTAATCATGATATCATCAAAGGGAAACAAATGGATATGAAAAAAATGTAACGGTTAGCATCATGAGAGGGAAATGATATGCTGAGTCTCCGGCCGGCTTTCATGCTTTGTTCCTTTCATGGCGTTCGCTTCAAACTATGGCAAAAAAATAATCCCTAGCTAGCTACTTTCTCTTCCTTACAAAACCGGACTCTTTATATCTATATATCACAACTTAATATATATATATATATATATATATATATATATATATATATATATATATATATAACAACACCATCTTGCATTTACAACAAATAAACAAACAACAAAAATGGTGGGATTTGAAGAATATGGTCAAGAATGTTTTCATGTTGCTCAGCCTGATCCTGTTGTCTTGGAACTCAACAGGCTGCACAACTTGCTCAAAGGTGAGCTTGTGGTCGTTTGGTTTGGTTTGGTTGAGAACGATTGCGAAATGATTCGGCTGATGTTTTTTGGTTGGTTTTGTTTTGCAGAGAAGGATCGCGAGTTGGGGTTTGCGCATAGTGAGATTAAAGCGATGAAAGCGGCTGATGTGTTGAAGGAAAAATCGCTAGAAGAGGTGTGGATAGGTTGAACGTAAACAAATGATAAAGGTCTGGTTCAATCGGTTTTTGTGAAAATTTTGGGCTGAATAGCTAACTGTGGTTTTAGAAAATAACAAGCTAAACCGGCTTGGGTGGGTGGGTTAGCCAAAGTTGTGGTTTAGTTGTTTGGCGGGTCGGTTTGATGGTTTTAACTGATTTTTTAATTTTTTTTAAATTGTTATTTTGTATAAAATTTTAAAAATGATAAATGAACGACAACCAAACATGCGGGGTTGGGTGGGTGGTAGGACCAACCGGTTTTAGTGGTTCAGTTATGGCGGTTTAAACCGAATTTTTAACTTTTTTTTTCAATTACTAATTTGTATTGTATTCGTTAAACATAACGTTTTAATGAATATAATACATGTATATAATTGCATATCCCAAAAGTAAATGATAAAAATTAATTAATAAAGGCTAAACGACGTCAAATCGTCAAAACTGAACCGTGAATCAAATAACATAAATCTAAAACTAGTTGACTAGTTTTGGTTTGGACGGTTCGGTCAGTTTAAACAGTTTATGAAACATCGTAAGTGACATGGTCCGAATTCTTGTGTTTTTGCAGATGGGAAACATGCTAGAAAAACTCGACAACAAGATCAGGAACACCGAAAACCTTCTTGAGCAAAAGGCAAATTATTATTATCATATTCTTTTTTAATCCTTTTGAATCTCCATAATCATCTAATTTGGAATATTTATATAAAAAAATAGAATTTGGATATCAAAAAACTAGTAACAGAAAAGAAAGAAGCAGTAGCTGCACAATTCGCAGCAGAAGCAACTCTTCGAAGGGTGTATGCGAATCAAAAGGACGACGATTCAGTGCCATTCGATTCCATTATCGCTCCTCTAGAGGCTGATATTAGAATGTACAAACACGAGGTACAACAACTTACCTCGTATAAAACAAATAAATATGTCTTGATCTAAACACACCCCCTCTTTTACTAGCTACACCCCCTTTGAGAGAAAAAGTCGTGGGCCCCACACCAGTGGCGAAGCTTGACCCGCATGACGGGGGGAGAGGGGGGGGGGGGTCGAAAACGTATATACCTAAAAATTTCTATATAACCGGGGGGTCGAAAACGTTTATACCCAAAAAAATTTATACGAAAACTACATGCATAACACTACTGAGCGAAAAGTTCGCGGGTCCCCCCCCCCCTGCGGCCCTTGAAAGCTGCGCCCCTGCCCCACACGTAACTTTGTGAGACGAGAGGGGTGTAACTAGTAAAAGGGGGGGTGTATTTAGTAGCTCCCATAAATATACGCATTGTCTTTGGTTTTGTTTCGTTTAAGGTGTTTGTTTGTTGTACTAGATTGCAGTACTACAGGAGGATAAAAAGACACTGGAAAGACATACGAAATCGAAAGAAGCAGCCTAGCTTGAAGCAAAGAGAATTCTGAGAAGTGCTTTGATTGTAGAAGAGGTCCAGAATCAGAATATCGAGCTGCAAAGACGAATCGAGATTTGCCAGGCAAAAATTCCTTTTTATTGCACGTAATGAGTTAAAACATCGGTCCGGTTGGGTGGACTCGGAACAGTCTTTATAGATGGTTATAGTGTTGAATATAATTAAAAGTATATAATTTTGGAAAGAGCGTAGTTGTCAATAGCGAATAGCGGTCAATAGCGATAAGTTATGTATATGCTACGTAGCGATAACGATGAAATAGTGTCCGCTATTTCATGTTTAGCGATAAAGTAGAGAAACAGAAAAATACATGTTATCGAGCAGTGGAGATGACGAAATCACGAAAATACAAACAAATACATGTTATAAGACCAAACCTGAGGTATCGAGCAGTGGAGATGACAGAAAATGAAAAAAATAAAAGAATAAATAAAAATGTCGCAATTTATCACTATATCACATATAGCGACATATGATCTATACATGCTACATAGCGCGCTATAGCCGCTATTGACATGTGTCAACTATGGTGGTGACCTAAACGGCTCGGAGCGCATTGCGGTTTTTTAAAAACACAATTTTAAATCTGGTATCCACATGTGCAGGAGGAAAATAAGATCTTAAGAGAAAACGAACCGTCAAAAGGTTTTAGAGGTTGAAAAGCTCAGTGAAACCATAAAAGAACTTGAGGAAGCTATTCTCGCAGGTGGAGCTGCCGCAAATGCTATTAGTGACTTCAAGCGTCAGATTTCGGAACTACAAGTAATCAGATAGCGATCTTCATAGATTGAAACAGTTACAAACGTACTTTAACTGTTAAGATAATCTATTTAACTCATCTCGGGTTTCCATAATCTCTTATTTAGGAGGAGAAAAGAACATTAGAAAGGGAGCTAGCAAGAGCAAACGTCTTGGCCAATCGCGTTGCAACGACAGTGGCTAATGAATGGAAAGATGAAAAAGATAAGGTCATGCCAGTAAAGCAATGGTTGGAAGAAAGGAGGCTTATGCAGGCAGAAATGCAACGGTTAAAGGACAAACTGACGATATCAGAAAGAACCGCGAAGAGTGAAGCACAACTTAAAGAAAAAGTGAAGCCAAGACTAAAGACACTCGAAGATGGATTAAAGCAGTCAACGAAAGTCAACTCATTTGTTCGGAATCTTGTCAAGTAATGGTGGGAGGAAGAGATCAACGTCACAGCCAAGGGGTTCGTCATTGAGCTCACGAAAAGCAGACGTTGAATCTGAAACAAAACAGATTAATAGCGGTAATAAGAATTTGGTGAGGCATGGTTTATGGGCTTCTAGGAGTAAGGTTGTTGATAGAGACGAAAAGGAGAATAACGAAATGATCGTTGAAAATACGAGTGCTTTGAAGTTTGATAAGTTTAAGGATGAGGATAGGAAAACTACCAAATCTTTCGTGGGTGACGGTGATGATGTTGTTTCGGGGTTTTTGTATGATAAACTTCAGAAAGAAGTGATTAGTTTAAGGAAGTTTTGTGAGATGAAAGACAACAATTTGAATGCAAAAGATGAGGAAAACAAGGTAGTTACCCCCCCCCCCCTCTATATATATATATATATATATATATATATATATATATATATATATATATATATATATATATATATATATATATATATATATCTATATATATATATCTAAAGCGAAACGAAAAGCAGGTAATAATGAAGAAGGTTGAAAACTTGGTAAAAGCACTAGAAGTAGAGTCAAAGAAGTGGAAAAGAGAAGCAGCCACAAGAGATAAGAATTTAACATCCGTAAAGACGGATGAACATAAACCGGTCAAGAACTTAAACTCATCAAAATGGTATGTTTTAATAATCGTTTCGAAGAAAACTAACCTAACTCGAATAGGGTATTCACTAATCGTTATATGACCCATGTCAGTTTCAGGGCTGCGAAAGCGATTTGAAGGCTCACTTGAACATAGTGTGAATGACTCATTGCTTGGAGACTTGTGATAATTATATCCCTGTGCACATTACTATTAAAATTATAATTTATAATTTATAAGTTATAACAATCCATGTTGTACGGGAATGTTTGTAGATACTATTTGGACCTTTTAACGTTGTTGTTTTGTAATTTGGAGTGAGTTAATTTATGATGTTTGGTTTTTTATCTTTATCCTTTATGTTTTTTTTTTATATTTTATTGGTCTCTTTATCCTGCAAATCAAACAACAGGATCATACTTGGATTAAAAAAAAAGAGTTAATTACGTTTTTCGTCCATGTGGTTTGTCAAAGATCACTATTTCAGTCAATTAGTTTAAAAATTGCGAAAAACAGTCCCTATGGTTTCACTTTTGTAACTATTACAGTCCAACCACACTAACGTCATCCAGTTATTCCGTTAGTTTACTTGAAATGACCATAATGCCCCTGTTATTAATATTAAAATTAAAATAAATAAAGAGTTAATTACGTTTTTCGTCCTTCTGGTTTGTTAAAATAACCAATATAGTCCATTAGTTTTAAAAATTGCCAAAACAGTACCGATATCCTTCATTTTACTTTTCACTCTCCTTATTTCTTCAGGCCACCTAATTTTCTCCATCACAATCGACGTCAGTATGCCTCAAGTTTTCCTACTTACGTCGATTGTGATGGGGTAAATTAGGTGGCCGGAAGAAATGGGGAGAGAAAATTAAAATGAATCATACAGGTACTGTTTTGGCAATTTTTAGAACTAATGGACTGTAATGGTTATTTTTAACAAACCACAATGACGAAAAACGTAACTAACTCTTTATTTATTTTAATTTTAATATTAATAAGAAGCGCATTATGGTCATTTCAAGTGAACTAACGGAATAACTGGATGGCGTTAGTGTGGGTGGACTGTAATAGTTACGAAAGTGAAACTACAAGGACTGTTTTCGCAATTTTTAAACTAATGGACTGAAATAGTAATTTTTGACAAACCACAGGGACGGAAAACGTAATTAAGCTAAAAAAAAGTAAAAAACAGGGGAAACACAGAGGATGAATCTTAAACCTCATTAAAACATGATTACACTTATAATTTACTACAAAAATATAAGCAGCCTCTTTTTTTTAAAAACATGAAGAAGCAGCCACTTTTATTTATTTCAAATAATAACAAGAAAATCTACTCTTGAATAGTAGCAAGCGACGGTTGCCACTTTCGATATCTGTCTCTATGTCGAGTAGATTTTGGATTGACCTTGCTGATGTGGAAATCCTTGGCATTTCGTACAAGAAATTCTAACTGCTTCCTCGTCACCACGATCTTAACTGTCGGTCGTTTGCTATAGCCAACATGCTTAACTTCGGATTTTCTTGATTTTGATCGTATATCGTTGTATGCCTCGAGATCAAAATATTCTTCTCCATTAGACTCAAGAACACTGATTTTCTTGATGCAGTTACCCATGTTGCAAAACGGATGCTAAAGCTCAAGACTCTTGCTTGATATATATACAAACACACACATATACATATATATATATATATATACAGATATATGTATATATATATATATATATATACAGATATATGTATAGTACTGAGGTCAAGTTAAAGGCTACAAACGTGCAGAGCATCTTGCAAATAGTTTAGTAATATCAATCTGACTCCTAGCCAAACAGATTAATTATGTTGAGTGCTTTATACAAAATTTAAAGATAAGGTTTGACTTTCAAAGTTGGTCATAGTTTATTAACAAATGAATCACACATGGGCTTTAAGAATAAATAACATGTTGACTTTTAGTTTCTCTTGATTTTAAATAACAAATATTATTATATTTTTACTTTTTAGAAGTCAATCACCAAGCTATCATTCTAATAGTATATGCAAAAAAACCTATAGGTTGACCCCTAATTAAGGGGACTTAAATATATTAGAAGTCAAATGTGTAATATGCTTTTAGTGAAAGTAACTAATCTAACTTGTTTTTTTTAAGAAATAAATGGGTAATCATTGATGGGGCATTATTGAGCATTATCCCACTACACCCATTTATGCAAAACGCCCCATAATGCCCCTATGCTGACTGGACCGACACGTGTCGCAAAACGCCCTTGGGTGAGGGCATTATTCATTGTACCACTACACATGGTCTAAGAATTAAAATCACTATTAGGGAATGTTTGGATGTATGTTTTAACTTTAATTATTATCCCATAGTTGTTAATGGCGAATGATAGTGACAAGCTACCTATACCGCTACGCTACGTAGCGATAGCGATGAAACAGCAGGCGCTATTTTATGTTTGGCGATACACCAGAATATATTTTAGAAATATTTTATATGTGTATTCTATCAAAATATGCTGTTTTCATATGTAAATTAAAAAAAACGAAAATCCTACTGTTATAGGCATATATTAACGCTATTTATATTAAAACTAAAAAAACAAAAACCTATAATCCCGCTATTTTCATGCTATGGAGGCGCCAAAATCAGAGCGACCTTTAACCACGGGGTGTCAGCCCAGTGGCCAGCCTCACCCATTCCAAACGGGAGGACGCGGGTTCGAGTCCAGCTCGGCCCGAATAATCCTGCTGGGTAGTAACCGCCAGGCAGCTATGGGGCTAAGCTAGCTTGGGGAGGGAGAACCCTCCCGCGGTCAGGGGTACCGTGCATTTACCCCAAAATCAGAGCGACCTATTGACGCATCGCCACGCTATAGCGAGCGCTATGCTCGCTATTAAGAACACTATATAATCCTGCGGACTTCAAGTTACAATAATACGATAATCATTATGAGACTGAATATTTAAACACCCCCTTAAGGACTACCAGTCTGAACCTCAATGAACATTCACTAGATAAACAAAACTCAACATTACAATTATCAAGAACTTAAGCTAGTTAAGAAAAAGAATAGTGGTACATACGCGTTGGCCGTTGGTCTAGTCAGCACTCAAGAAGCAAGCGCCACCTCATCGCGTCTAGCTTCCAACCATGTCTTGACAGCAACTTTTGTTGTTAAAAACCATCCAGCCTTTTCAGGAGCCTCATGAAAAGGAGCATTTAGCTCCTTCAAATGCGCCTCAAGCGCACCCGCCAAACCTTTATCCGAATACTTATGCTTCCCATGGCCTGTATTTATCCCGAGCAACGGCGGAAGCTCTTCTCCCTCTTCTAACGCCTTGGTCAAATCGTTTATCCATATATGTAACGCGGTCAATGCTGCCCCTAATGAAAGACTCTTCAAATGTAACGACCAGTTTGTAGGAGTTTTCGACTGTATATCGGTATATATATCGAGATTGATCCCCAATGCTAACAAATCACACGCTTTCTCCAACTGATCGAGATTAATACATAGATCGATTAAGCAATTGCAGTACGCTTTCTTTACATCTTCTCCCGATTCACTGAGTACTTCACTAGCTTCATTCTTGAACGTTTCGTCTTCGACACGAGAATCCACTAGAGCTTCGATTAAACTACCGAGCTTTCGATTGGCGATTTGAACGCATATAGTAAGCTTACCAAGTTCTTCACGAGGCGTTTGTGTCATCACGTTGAGAAGACAACCACATGTCCGCTCATCTGGAGTTATACCAAGTTCGATGATTCGGTCAAACGTTGTCACCACATCGTCTGTCCGGTCCGCTTTCCCGTAGCATTGGATTAACGAGGTTAAAACATATATATTCGGCTGAAAACCGGACTCTATCATTTCTTTCAACACAGCCTCTGCCTCGATGACTTTTCCGCAGCACGAGAATATTGTGATCATCGATGAATACGTCCAGCTGTCGGGCTTACAATCCGAACACGACTTCATGTCGTCAAGTAACTCAACAGCTTCATCGACGAAGCCGATATCAGCACACATAGACAAAAGGGTGTTGTAAAGAACGTTATTCAAATTCATCCCTTTTGCTCTCATCTCTTTGTACACGAGCATTGCGTCATCACCGTACCGCGCTTTACCATACGCACGAATAAGTGCAGCGTACGTCGCCCAACCAGGCGTTAATCCGCTACTCAGAAGTTGCTGATAAACCGACTTAACCTGCCACGGTCTCTTAGCTCTTCCCATAGCGTCTAACAACGTATTATAACAAACCAAATTCGGTTTGACACCAAGCGCCTTCATTTCTTCGAAAACCGTCAAACACCCATCAAAATTCCCACTCGTCCCGTAAATTTTAATAATCGTAGTAAACGTCACCGCATCAAGTCGCCATTTCTCAGTCCTCGAACGATCATACAACCTCAACGCCATATCCACATTCCCAACCCGTCCGTAACAATCAATCATCACCGCATAAGTAACATCATCCGGCTCAACCCCAAACGCCGCCATTTTCTCAAACCACTCCACAGCCTTCCCGGGCAACGAGCGCAACCTCGAACACCCAATAATCGTCGAAAACGTAACATTATCCGTCACAACACCTCTCTCAACCATTTCATCAAACACCTTCTCTGCACCATCCAAATCTTTACCCTTCCTAAAACACTTCAAAGTCACATTATAAAGCACAACCTCCCTATTCAACTCACACCTATCCTGAAAATACTTTAACACAATCCGAGCCACTCGAGCATTCGACAACTTATTAATAAGAACAACACCATCTTGCTCCACTAATTCACCACCTAACTTACTATCTAACACCCAAAACACATCCTCTTCAACTGGCAAACAAGAATTTAAAGCTTCTGCTACTTGAACAAGAGAATTGTACCTTGAATCATGCGATTTCTGCTTAAAGGTTGAAGCTTTGGGGCTTTTGGGGTTGACCCAGATGAAATTTTTCTTTTTATCGGTTGTTAATTGATGGGTGTTTGAAGTTTGAGGGTTTAAGTTGTGGGTTACTTCTGAAACTGATTCTTGTAGTGAGATTTGAGTGATTTTGAGCTGGGGGAGTCTTGATTGGAAGATTATTGGGTGGTTGAGGGTTCTTTGAGTGAAAGAAATGGAAGGTGAAGAGCAGAAGCCGTATGTGTATGCCATTGAGGGATTCTTGCAAACCTTATCGAGTTTTTGGTCGAGGATTCAGGAGGGGTAAACAGGGTTTTAGCGATAGTTTGATACGGAAAATATGGGGGTTTTATCACTTTATGGCTTACGCTTCGTTTATCCAAAACATGTTTTAAGAAAATAGGACTTATATAATCTATGCGGGCTTTCGGTTGGTATCAGTTTGATTCATTACAATACTAGCATTGATGTAGTTTAGCAGGTATTGGTTCAATTTGTCACGGTACAGTTTTCGTACCGGCACTCGTTATTGTTTACATACCGACATATCGAAAAAACAAATACGGTATTGATACCAATGTTGGGACCATATCGGTTAGGTTCGTCACGATAAAGAACAAAAAGTCAACTATATTTGACCATTTCGAATACAAGTTTTGTCGAAACGTAAATAAAAATAAGCATGTCCCAATGGTAAATTGAAATTCTATAAAATGTTATATTATAATACTGAAAAATGGTAAAAAAACGTCACTTTATACAAAATTAAACCGTTAGGTAGCTTTGATGACATGTACACTTGTGCTCTGATCACCTTACCTTTACTGTTGTACATTATTAATCACAACTCGAATATGAGTAAAATTTACGTGTAGATGTAGAAAAAAAATAAGCACGTCGCAATGACATACTCGAATTTTAATAACGCATCTTTAAATGTTATAAGAAAAAAACAAATTTGTTCAAAACTAAATCGAATAATAAAATATTATAAGAATAAAATAAAAATAAATTATTGATTAGCCGCCGACCTACGTTTCTGTTTTAATAGATAAAACTAGTAACATGGTCTACAGGTGCTTCGCTGTCACTTTGCAAACATGGTAAGAAATGGTCCAAGCATTATTGTTTTGGTCAAAAATCACACAAGGATAATGTAACAAAATCTGATTTTTGTGAGGTTGGATGCTTGGTTAAACGAACAAATGTATGAACGAATATCAAAAGTAAATGACAATGAACACAATGATTTGTACGAGGAAAAAACCCTTGATCAAGAGTTGATCTCCGGCATAAAAAACCTCGGGTGATGGAAACTACCGATCACCAACTATATAGCACAAAAAGATTACAACTTCGGATGGTAACAAGCTCGATACAATGATTCTCTAATGTGAAAATGTGTGTGTTCGCCAATGTTGATCAGAGACTTCGTGCTGCTGTGTGTCAAAGTGATAATGTGTTTTTAAAAATGAGCTTGCTACCCCATTAAAAGATAACGAAAATCCTAATAACTAACTTTCCGCTAAATGTGCAAGCTCCCCACGACTGTCTTCAACAGTTATGAGCTGCAAGCACGTGCTAGAAATGACATATTCCTCCGACATTCCCTCGATGACTTAGTCCATGATTACCTGCAAACGTAAACTGAGTACACAAGGAACAAATGTTAAAAACATAAATATTAGTAAGGATCCTTAATCCTCAGACTCCCTGCATTATCCGTTAAGGATCCGTGATCCAGGCCCAGTCTCAGAATAGATGATCCTTAGCATAAAATCCATGCCCTAACAATTGCCCCCAAAATATGACGAATTAAATGCAAATAGATAAGTCATATTTTCATTAAATTCGAACTATCCGTTGCAAGTGGACTAGCCGTTGCAATCGTGACGTCAGCGATGTGATAGCCTGCAACAAACATCATTACATATAGGGTGTAGATAGAGATGAGACTTCCCATTTAAAACCTGATATTGGCAATTCAAAATCACCATCCAGAAGCTTCAAGGTATTCTCTCTCTCTCTATTCTCTAAAATTATCTTTTCTTTTCCTTCTTCTCTCAAAATCCATGGCAAAAATGGTCACCCGGTCCTCACCAATCAAGGATCCTGAGAACAACAGCCCACCCCAGAGTCAGGATCTCCTTGCAAATCCTTCATCGGAGTTGTGCCTATTCACCGACCCGGAGATCGATCAGATGCATCCTATTTCCCGGAGGGTACAATATTCAGACTTTTTGACTCTTCAATGAAGGGTGATTGTATATCCACCAAGTGGGTGTGTTTTCCTGCTACCCCTTTCCAAATAGGGTTTTCTTATCCCTTTCCAACCTTTACCCAAAACTTTTTTACCTTCACTGGTTTAAGCTACAGCCAGGGTATGCCCATGTTATTGAGAGTATACTCTACACCTTGGAGCAAATCATTGCTAATGAGAGCATAATCCTTAGTCTTACTGAACTCAGTCACCTGTAGAACCTTGTTAGCCATGGATCCCAATGTTTCCTGTTTAAAGCCAAGCCACAACAACCCCATCCCATCCTCAAAACCACCAAGAATGACTCCAATTGGAGAAATCAGTTCTTTTTCGTCAGGAGAGACTCTATTCCCAACGGGAATCATCTTCTCAAAAAGTGGACCGTAGAGGGTAGGATATGAGATCCATAATATCGCTCTGTAGAAAATTTCTTGCTTTTGCTTTAGGATAACTGATTCTTAGCTTTTCTTTTTTCAGTGACCAACATCAATACTTTGAAGGAGACTCCTGCCACAGCCGAAAGAATCGCTGCATTCTGGGCGTTAGATTCAACTGCCAGGACATTTTCTCACAATGTTAAAGATATAGAAGAAGCTACATCATCCTCCTACACCATGTCAAGTAAGTATCCATGCATGTGTTTATATGTATTTAAAAATAAATTTATCAAGAACTTGCACTTATCTGTATTTTAATATTGCAGGTGCTGCCAAGTCCTCATCAAAGTCTGCTTCCAAGTTTGGCCTTGGGGAACTCGAGGGGATCATCTCACCTTGATCCTTCAAGAAGGAACTGGCCGGAGGCCAAAGCCAGCCGGAAGCTAAGGGCATGACCCTTCGTGCCAAAGCTGGGTCCAAGAGGAAGAAGCCATCTGAGCCTACACCACCAAGTGACGCCTTTCAACTTGAGCAAGAAATCCATAGCTGGGTCTCCGAGGTAAGGATCACTGATTCTCTGATGTATGTAAATTCTTTATGATCAAGGATCCTTATATTTGCATATTATCCTATGTAGAAAGTTGCACAAATCCAAGCCCTACAAGAGAAAAAGTTAGCTGAGGCAGAAGAAACCATTGCTGATCTCCGAGCCTTCTGCACTGCTAAAGATAAAAAGATTGCGCAGTTGGAGAGGGAGATCAATCGCTTGGAGAAGCAGGCCATAGTGGATGCGGTTCAGGAGAACAAGGATCAGTTGGAGGTTGCTGATGAAGCTAAAATCTCTGCTGTCAAGGCTATCCTCAAGGCCAGGATCCAGATAGCTCAGGAGGCAGTGGATCCTTCCTTCGACAAGACTGGATGGGAGGTAGAGGCATGGAAGCAGAGGCTGCAGGAGCTGGGCGATGACGATGAGCCAGAAGGGACACCCTTGCTCAAGGCTACTCCAAGTGGCGAGAAAGGTCCTAAACAGGCAGCAGCTGACGACGGTGGCGAAGGTGGTGAAGCAGCGGTTGGTGAAGCAGCGAAGGAGTAGGCTGCACCAATGGGAGATGATGGAAATTTCTAGACGTGGCCGGATCCCATTTTATGGTTTAATGGTTTTTGTGGTTGTTGGTATCTTGGAACAATTTGTGGTTTGTATTCAAACAATAGTAATTAGGGTTAAGGATCACTGATCCTATGAACAATAGGGGGTAGCAAGGGTGGGTGGGTCCTACTGTTTGTGGAGGAAGAAGCCCTTGATGCTCCCGCCTTTAATTTCCTGCACTTTATGAACCGTTAGTATGGACACCCTTTGCCAACCCAAGTGGACAGGCCACGTTTTGCTGGTAGAAACTTGGGTAGGCAATTTTGACAACCTTAGAAGGGTTTTAATAAATAAAACTTTAATCTTTTGGCTATCTTTGGTGTTACCTACTTATTTTATGCTTTGAATATCGTTGCATCTATACTTATTGGTCAATTCCCTATTATATAACTTTGGAGTTTATAAGTTGTTAAAAAGAATACCAAATATATGTCAAAACAAGTTCTATCTTAAAGACTTAACATCATATGATCAAGGATCACATATCCGGTTGTCAAAGGTTGAAGGGTAACATAAATAAGCCAGAAATTAAGCAAAGGGAAATGAAGGATCATACCAGTGAATCCAAGTTAGGATTCTATATCCTTAACACTTACAGTTGTATCAATCAAAGCATAACAATCGATAGAACTTTAGGATTCAGGATCCTTAGCTGTTAAACTTTGCAAACCTGTAATAGTATATAACTTGGGACTAAGCCAAACATCAAATGAAAGAATCATTAATAACTGGGGGCAGGCCCAACAAACTGAGGACAAGCCCAAATAAACTGGGACAAACCCATTAACTGGGGACAAACCCATTAACTGGGGACAAGCCCAAATAACTAGGGACAAGCCAAATAACTGGGGACAAGCCCATTAAACTGGTGTAAACTGGAGTATGGCCCAAACTGGCATCTATCCAATCGTAAGCGACATGAAAATGCCGAAACCTTAGCTAACGTGAAAACGTTAGAAACCTTAGAAACGGATGTATGGTACGTCTACCATTATACTTAGGATCCTACATATAGCCAACAACAATGAAATTGTCAGCCCCTAAAGCGGGTACTAGTCCCATTGCCTCGAACTATACTTGGATAACGTGCGCTACTGGCGGGGTGTCAAAACCCAATTCATGTGAAAGGTGAAAACCTTTAAACCTTAGAAGGTATTGGATACCTTAAGCTGGGGACATGCCCAAAGTCTTGGAGAGGTGGCCAACCTCTTGATCCTTTAGATAAATTTTGCAAAAGCTTAAAACTAGATAAAATTGGATATTGAGAATTCAACACCTTTCCTTTAGCAACAAATGTAATATAAAAGAACTAGTAAAATGTTACCAACGAAAGGATCACATATCCTTTGAGAATTCCTCAGTTTGAACGGAAATTAGAACGCTTAAGGATCCTTGATCTTTACATAAATACTTCTTGAGGTGGATAACATTCCAAGCTCTTGGCAGAAGGTTACCATCCATAGTTAGCAAACGATATGCCCCCTTTCCTGCTTCAGCTTCAATTAGATAAGGGCCTTCCCATTTCGGTGCTAACTTGCCATCAGCAGGATTCGTGGTATTTTGGAATGCTTTCCTCAATACCACGTCACCTACTTGAAATCTTCTAATCCTGACATTCTTGTTATAAGCTCCAGCCGTCCTTTGTTGATAACTGGCTAGCCTTACTCTCGCCAAGTCTCTAAGTTCCTCCATGGTGTCCAAGTCTTGAGCTAGAGTCTTATCATTTGCCTCAGGATCACGGATGCTTATTCTGGCTGTAGGGACTACCATTTCTATAGGGATCACTACTTCAGATCCAAAGACCAAGGAGAAGGGAGTCTGACCTGTAGCATTCTTAGGAATTGTCCTATCTGCCCATAAGACATAAGGTAATTCCTCAGCCCATTTGCCCTTTTTGGACCAAAGCTTCCTCTTCAAGTTGTTGATGATGATCTTGTTGGAGGATTCTGCCTAGCCATTAGCTTGTGGGTGGACTGGTGTTGATGTTATCATCCTAATCCCCCAACTGTCCACAAAAGTTAGTAGTACGACTCCCAATAAACTGGGATCCATTATCACAAACAATCTTAGAAGGAATTCCAAATCTAGTTATAATATTTTTTTTAATAAAGGATATGACTTCCTTTTCTCTGACTTGGGCAAAGGCTTCAGCTTCTATACATTTGGAGAAGTAGTCTGTCATAGCCAACATGAAAACTTTTCCTCCTGGTGTCTTGGGAAGCTTGCCTACTATATCCATTCCCCATCTCATAAATGGCCAAGAGGAGGATATAGGATGCAGAGGTTCTGCCGGTTGATGAAGGATATTACTGTGTCTCTGGAAAGCATCACATTTCTTCGCGTATTCTACAGCATCCTTCTTCATACTAGGCCAATAATATCCTTTTCTAAGGATCCTTGAAAATAGTGCTCTGCCCCCAGTGTGATTCCCACAATCTCCTTCGTGAAAATCCTTCAGGACTTCTTGTATCTCAGGATCCTCAATGCACCTTAGATAGGGTCCTGCAAGAGATTTTTTATATAACATGTTATTTATAATGGTAATCTGGGATACCTTAATCCTGAATTCTCTTGGATTTTCCCCATTAGGGATTTCTCCATTCTGAATGTGTTCAGAATTGGAAGGATCCAGGATCCTGAATTTGACTGCATATCATCATTGGGAACAACTGCAGCACCATCCATTATTTTCATTGCTTCATTCTCCTTAATTGCAGGAGTTAGTACATGGATAATAGGTATCTTCACATCCTCAGGCATCTTCAATGAGGATCCAAGGTTGGCTAGAGCATCAGCTTTTGCATTCTCTTCCCTAGGTACCTGTGTTAAACTGAATAAAGGAAAAGAATCTGCCAGTTTCCAGACTGATCCTCATATTTTTAGCTAGTTGCAAACCTGCTATCAAGGCTTCATATTCAGCCTCATTTTAGTGGTCTGAAACTCACAAGCTATAGATTGGGGTATAATGTCCCCCTGTGGCGATTTTAGTAGTAGGCCTAGTCCAGTTCCCTTGACATTTGAGGCTCCGTCTGTGAAGAGTGTCCAAGGATCCTTGGTCTCCTCAAGTTGTTGCACTTCTAGTTCAGCTTCCCTTTGTAGATCACTACTGAAATCAGCCACAAAGTCAGCCAAAGCTTGGGATTTAATAGCAGTTCTGGGCTCATACTTAATGTCATATGCACTAAGTTTAACAGCCCATTTTGCCATTCTTCCCGACATCTCTGGTTTCCTGAGAACATTCTTAATAGGAAAGTTAGTTTTAACAACAATAGTATGAGTTTCAAAATAGTGTCTTAATTTAGTAGAAGCAAAGCAAGAATGAGTTTATCTAAATGAGAATACCTGGCCTCAGCATCAAGTAGACTTTTACTTACATAGTATACCGAATGTTGTTAGCCTTCGTAATCCTTAACTAGGACTGCACTTACCGCTTTACCTAAAACGGCTAAGTATAAAGATAAGGGCTCTCCATTTTCTGGTTTCATCAAAGCCGGTGCTGAGGACAGGTAATCGTTAAGGGCTTGTAGAGCAGTTTCATGCTTTTCAGTCCATTCGAACTTCTTATTCTTCCTCAGAACATCATAGAAATCCTTGCATCTTTCTGAGGATTTTGAAATGAATCTATTCAAGGCGGCAATCCTTCCTGTCAATCTTTGCACATCCTAGGCATTGGCAGGAGACTTGATGTTCACTAAAGCCTTGATTTGTTCTGGACTTGCTTCAATTCCTCTCTTGGTTACCATATATCCTCAAAATTTTCCAGCTTTGACCCCGAAATGACATTTAGACGGGTTCAACTTTATGTTGTATTGGTCAAGGATGTTGAATGTTTGTTCAAGATCCTTCAGGTGATCCTCGGCTCTTTTAGACTTGACCACCATATCATCTATGTATACTTCCATTGTGTGTCCAAGTTGCTCCTTGAACATCATATTCACCAGCCTTTGGTATGTAGCACCTGCATTTTTTAAACCAAAGGCATAGCAATATAACAATATATGCCGGTGGGTGTCATGAACGCTGTATCCTCTTGATCAGATGGTTCCATTTGAATTTGCTGAAATCCAGACGAAGCATCCATAAAAGTTAACAACTCATGACCCGCCGTAGCATCCACCATGGAGTCAATGTGGGGTAAAGGGAAAGGATCCTTGGGACATGCCTTATTCAAATCAGTAAAATCGACACATACCCTCCGCTTTCCATTTTTCTTTTGAACAACAACCACATTGGCTAACCATCTTGGATACTTGACTTCTCTTATCATACCTGCCTTTAGTAACTTGTCTACCTCTTCTTGGATAATTGCATTTATTTCAGTTGCAAATTTCCTCCTCTTTTGGTGAATTGGCCTGAAAGATCTGTCAATACCAAGTTTATGAGTAATGACATCCTTTGAAATACATGTCATATCTTCGTGCTTTCAGGCGAAGGTAGATTTTCTGTGTTTCAGGAAGGATACTAGATCCTGCTCTATGCTCTCCTGGATCCCGGATCCTATATACACCTTGGATTCAGGATCCTTAGGATCTAAGAGAATATCCTTGACATCTTGTTTTCTTGCCTCCATGACGTCTCTTGGAGGCTGCTTTAATTGCTATGCTTCCCTAGACTTGGAAGCAGGTTTCATCGAAGAAGTGTAGCAATTCTTTGCCTCCTGCTAATCACTTTCTATCTTGAATATTCCCCATGGACTTGGAAGCTTGACACATTGGTGGTACGTTGATGGGACCGCCTTCATGTCGTGTATCCATGGCCTGCCAAGGATAACATTATAGCAAGATAAGCAATCTATTACACAAAATTTCTGGATAGAATTCACTCCCTCTATGTAACTTGGAAGTTTGATGTCCCCCAATGTATTCTTGGTTTCCCCACTGAATCCCACATGCACCGATGATCTAGGAATGATCTCGGATTCAGGAATGTTCATCTTCTTGAGGACATCCAGCTGAATTATGTTCACTGAACTCCCTCCATCAATAAGGATCCTGCGAACAAAATGGTTAGAAATAAATAGAGTAATGACAAGACCATCATGATGAGGATCCTGGATGTCTACGCGATCCTCCTCATCAAAGGATATCACTTTTTGCTGCGTTAGAGTAGATGTTCGAATTGGCCTCTCCCCGTTCTCCATCTTTGTCTCCTTAGCATGCCTTTTAGCGGCTGAAAATGAAGTTCCACAGATATCAGAACCACCAGAAATAAAGTTAATGATTTGAGCATCTGCTGGCGGTGGAGGAGCTCCTTCAGGAACTTTCTCAGTATCCTGAGTTCTTGAACGTTTCCTTCCAAGCAATTCCTTCGAATACCCTTTGCTAAAAAGATAGCCAATTTCCTTCCTCAACGCTATACACTCATCAGTAAGGTGGCCAAAATCCTCATGATAAGCGCACCACTTAGATTTATCCTTAGTAGCTCCAGATTTATCGGTTTTCCTTGGCCATCTTGCCTTGTCACCTAAATTCTGCATAGCAAGTATTAGTTCATGATTATCCACATAAAAACAATACTAAGATATTGAGGATAATCCTCATCGTCTTCGTCTTGTTCAACTGCATTCACATTGTGATTGTCATGCTTAGAGTATGACTTGGATCGATTATTCTTAAAGAATGATCCTTGCTTTTCCTGTTTCGAGGATCCTGAGAGCCTCTCCTGGATCCTTTTGTCATCCTCTAAACGAATGAACCTCAATGCTCTGTTCCTCACTTCATCTAAATTCCTGCAAGGTCTCATAACAAGGTCATCATAGAATGAGGAATCCTTTAGTAATCCCATTTTGAGTGCCTCCACAGCAGTGGCAATATCAAAATTAGGAATTTCTAAGGATTCTCGACTAAATTTAGTGATGTAATCTCTTAATGATTCATCACGTCCCTGGGTTATTCTATATAGATCACTAGTTAATTGTTCAAAGGTTCTACTACATGAGAATTGATTATTGAACAAATTAACTAGATGAGAAAATGAAGTAACTGAGTAAGGAGGAAGACTTAGCAGCCATTTGGGTGCTGATCCAGTGAGTATGGATCCGAAACCCTTGCAAAGACAGGCTTCCTTCAACCTTTCTGGAATGGGGTTAATCTCTATCCTTTCCCGGTATTGTGCCACATGCTCCTCTGGATCAGTTGTACCGTCGTAGAGCTTCATGTTGGGGGTTTGAAAGCGTTTTAGTATCTTAGCATTGTGCAAAACGAGACACCATGTGACCTCCATCCGGGATCTCAGGAATGGGCCACTACCACTCCTGGAACACTGGATATCATATCCTTAAGCTTCTGGAGCTCCCGTGCCATAGCCTGATTGATACATGTGTCCTGCATGGAACCATAATTAGTACCAAAAGACGTGTTGAAATTGTTACCTCCTGACTGGCTTGGAACCGGTATCGCAGAAGTGTATCCAAAAGTAGACACTTCAGGTGTAACAGTTGGACCAGATGAAGCAATAGTCTGCATAGGGATGAAGTCCCCTTTGTGAACTTCAGAATCCTTGAATATGTGACTTCCTGAAGATCCTTGATCTTGAAAGACATTGGGTCCAGGATACACGGGTGCTAAAGGCCTTGAAGGATACTGCATGGATCCTTGAACCTGAGAGGATGATCCTTGAACCTTACCCCAAGCATAGGATCCTTGATCCTTAGAAAAGGATCCTTAATGCTGGAAATAAGATTCCTTTGGTGCAACTGTCTCCAAATATCCTCCTGAGCTGAGATAGCTTCCTTGATGTTGATTTGAGGATCCATAAGGTTGGTAATGAGATGTTTGTGGCTGCGTCATTGCCAATGATCCATGCTGCAATCCTGAGGATCCCTGATGCTGAACACCAGAAGCCTTGGAATGTTGAATAGTTGTTGTTGGAGTGGCGAAATCCAACGACCTGGGCATCAATGGAGAGTGATCCTCCGCTGATTTCTTCTGTTTCTTGATTTCATCAATTTCACGAAGGATCCTCTGGTTAGTTTTGTCCTGCTGTTCCACGTATCATTTCATCTGAGATGAGGTAACCGCCGGCATGGCACTTGAAGCAGATTTTCCATGGGAAGCCATGTAGTTAATGGAGATAAATAGAACTAGATGAAATGAACGGAATTTTTTAGAAGTGAAGCACCGATTGCCCCACGGTGGGCGCCAAACTGTTTTGGTCAAAAATCACACAAGGATAATGTAACAAAATCTAATTTTTGTGAGGTTGGATGCTTGGTTAAACGAACAAATGTATGAACGAATATCAAAAGTAAATGACAATGAACAAAATGATTTGTACGAGGAAAAAGCCCTTGATCAAGAGTTGATCTCCGGCATAAAAAACCTCGGGTGATGGAAACTACCGATCACCAACTATATAGCACAAAAAGATTACAACTTCGGATGGTAACAAGCTCGATACAATGATTCTCTAATGTGAAAATGTGTGTGTTCGCCAATGTTGATCAGAGAGTTCGAGTATATGCTGCTGTGTGTCAAAGTGATAATGTGTTTTTAAAAATGAGCTTGTTACCCCATTAAAAGATAACGAAAATCCTAATAACTAACTTTCCGCTAAATGTGCAAGCTCCCCCGACTGTCTTCAATGGTTGTGAGCTGCAAGCACGTGCTAGAAATGGCATATTCCTCCGACATTCCCTCGATGACTTAGTCCACGATTACCTACAAACATGAACTGAGTACACAAGGAACAAATGTTAAAAACATAAATATTAGTAAGGATCCTTGATCCCTCAGACTCCCTGCATTATCCGTTAAGGATCCGTGATCCAGGCTAAGTCTCAAAATGGATGATCCTTAGCGTAAAATCCATGCCCTAACAATTATGTTATGCATTAACCATATAAAAATACGTGTTTCAACATATTCGATTTAGTTCAAAGTAACATACATAAGTACTACAGTTGGATCAAAAAGTAAAGTAAATCGAATTTATATCGTACAATCGTGACATATTATATGTGACCCGACTCATACATAGGAAATATAGAAAAAGAGGCATAAAAGGTATATAAAAGAAAAACTAAAATGTGTAATTAAAAAAAAGGATTGATTAGAGCTTACAAAAAAGAAATAAAAAACCAGAAAATGACAAAAGAAAATACATTTATGTTGTGTTTGGTTGTCAAATGACAAAAACCACAAAATGACAAAAAGAGGCACCCACAAACGGTTCGATTCGAAACGGTACGGGTTGAAACGATTCGCGTCAAAACGGTTTGCGTCAAAACGGTACGGGTCGAAGCGGCTCGGATCGAAACGCTACGAGTTGAAATGGTCGAAAATTCCAATGAATTTACTTTAATTCCTTCACATATAGGAATGCTTTTGAATTCCTTTAGTTAAAGGAATTTGAAAGAATTCATGTCCAATTCCAATTCCATGGTCAACTGAACACATGAAGATTGGAATTGAAATTCCAATTCCATCAAATTCTATAACCAAACATCTTAAGATATGGAATTTATATTCCAATTCCCTTGAATTCAATTGAATTCATGTGAACCAAACGCCCCCTTAGTAAACAGGAGTGTTTTGCAAAGTGAAACGACCAAAGTCTAGAAGGTCTAAACATCAATTACTTTGGGTTTCAGTATAGATGTATAATATAATACTAATTTTACCCGTCACGCGTTGTGGCATGGTTGAAACGTAGAGTAACTTTAATTTATACCGTCAAATTAAAATGTATTATATTCGACTCTAGTCAGTTCGCAACGAAATTTATGTCGAAACGTATACCAACCAAAACGTACATAATATGAGCACAAAAACATATTATATTTACCTTACTTGTTTTAAAAAAAGTTTAAGTCGAAACGCAGGCCAACTCGAACTTATGCCGATACGTACATAAAAATACGCACATAAAAGTTAGTTTTTTAAGTAAAGGAATGAAAAGGGTAAAGTTAAAACTTTAGAAACTCGAGGAGGTTAAAATGATATTTTACAAAGTTTTCAAACAAGTCAATTAGTTCTTTAAAAAGAATCAATGAAATAAAAGTATTTAAGAAAAATTAAATTCGTAAAAAAATTAATAGGTTAAAAACGTATATTATATATAGTACCAGGGTAAAGTTAAAACAAAAGAAAATGAAGGGGTTGATTTATAAAATAAAGTAGTAGTCTATGGGTCAAAATTGACATTTTTAGAAGTTTATGGGTAAGTAAAATAAAGTAATAGCAAAGACAGGGGATAAAAAAGAGATTTGACAAAGTTACAGGTAAAAGTGATACCCATTGACATTCATCTTTAAAATTATATAAAACAAAATATAGTTAATGATAAAATATGACCATTTATTAAATCTCTTCTCTTCTCTTGTAAAAGTAGTTTGCACTCATCTCATTCGAACCCTCTTTTATTTTTCACGTTTTCACTTTGTCATGTTAGGGGTGGGCAAAATTTTTAAGATTATAGGTCCTTGCTATATAATATTTTTTTGGGTTCGTAATAGGTTAGATCAGGTCGGTTAAACGGATCAACTGAAATTCAACTTGTTTTTAAAACAGGTCAACTCGAACACACTTGTTTTTTTTCAAAAACATGTCGTGTTAGCGGACCCAAAACTTGTTTTTTTTTCGTGTCGTGGTCGGTCGTGTCAAGAATTATCGCCTATAGTAAGTATATACATTCCCAAATGGGTGAGGGTTCCAGTCCAGTTGTGAAGAATGGTGTAGATATAAGTAGTCCTTTGTTTAATGGATCATAAATGAGTATACCATTATTTGCAAATTAATGTATGTCTTCATAGTTATATATATACTTGTAGTTATCAATGGATAAAATTTTAAAAATTAGAAAATTGTCACTCATTAAATGATTAAATGCGTGAGACTTCTTATGAGACCGATCTTTCATCACTTTGGTTAGAATAATGGTTATCTCATGACTGTATGAATTCTTAAACTTAACGACTAACCATTTCTTATCTTTAACTCTTGAAATCTGAAAAATATGCTTCACATCTGGTCGTTAAACCTCTATAATATTTTTTTAAGGATTGAGGACCATATTCATTGTGTTGTATTTTGAGGGCTAATCCAATAAACAAACATAGTTTCAAACAATGTTTCATTTTCACTTTTCAATCTTGATTCTAATTTACATAATTAATAAATCATTAGAAACTAAATATCTAACCAACTTAAATAGTGTTTTAATTTCAATTTTCAAACTCTAGTTTTCAATCTAAATTCCAATCACGTAAGCAAACAATGTTTTAAATATAATTCTAATCACGTAAACTAACAAGGTTTCAAACTATAACATTAACTAACTCTAAATCTCTAAATCTTTCTAGTCATCAAATCAAACAACAAAAAAAATAAAACCACAAGTGGGTGAAATAAATCATACCTTGATCGCAAAAGGGGTGGTCGCCGGCAGGATTCTGGTCGAACGCGTGACACCGCTGGGCAACAGGAAAAGGGGAGAAGTGGCCTATGTGCGGGATTGGGATTCGGGTGGGAAGTGAAAAATCTTAATATTTTTTATAAAGCTTAAAAGCTTGAGTAATTGGTTGGGCTAACGGACTTGGACAATGAAAATTGGGTAATTTGTAAATGGATTTGTATTGTATCTCGTAAATTGTAATGGGCTTCTTAAATCTTAACTATAACTTATATAAATTAACTAGTGTTTGTATTATTCTTATATTTTATATAAATTTATAATATGATTTTTCTTAGGAGTCGGTTTATAAGTTTTATGGGGGGGGGGGGGGGATTGAAAAATTTTAGGGGATGCGGTCAGAATTTCGACGATATATAATATCAATCAAAACTACAAGGAGGGCGCCCGCCACTCTGGATACCAAGGTAGGTACGCCCCCGTATAACTCGTCGTTCGAAAAATAATATATATAACACAATACAAATCTTTTTTCTCTCATCTACTTTACTTCACTTCTTTTATAAGAAATTAGAAAATCTTTTAACTTTTATGACAAACCAATCTTGTGTTTGTCAGAGACATGTTGATAATCGTTGATGGTGACAATATCTAACCTCAAATGGGCCGAAAACATCTGATGTTTGCATGATTCGCATATTGGTAGTTGTTTATCACGAAAGTGTAAAGTTTTGGATATGAAGATAAACATTGACTGATCTTGAACTACGGACGATGCAGACGATGAACATGCAGGGGTGGGGGGAGTTGTAGGCGCAACTAGCGGTTGAATGACAACATGTCGTAGTTTGCCGACAGGCAGTAGGGGGTCTTCAGTATTTAGTTTGAAACTAGTTAAACCGGATGGAAATTGATTAATAGTCGATTCGGTTAAAAAAAGAATTATATTTTTTTAGTTTCGATTTTAAAGTTTAAAAAACGATTCCAACCCAAGAAAATGAATTAACTTATATTTTTAAAATTCATATTTTAGTTGGCCCAATACCCTTGAAGTTGACTAAGAATCCCATATTTTTTAGTTAGCTCGATACTTTTCAAAACTCAAAACCGTATACCCTTAGCATCCTCTTTGAATTGACGCCCTAACTCCTCTCAAATCTTAGTCACAGTGTGGTTGTGTACTATTAGGCCATGTGTAAGGCTCCATAACCTCCTTTAGGAGGGGGTATATGACAAATGGCTAAAAGTTAAATGTGGGGGTAATAGAGTGTTGTATAACATAGGTGTGTAGTGGATAAAGCCTCATAACCCCTTATCAATCATTACTCAATTATTATTTTTATTTAATCTCTAAATTTATAAAAATTAAAAAACAAATAACTTTTCATTAGATTAAAAAACATTACAGTAATTAAAAAAAACATCACAATAAAATATATTTAATATTACATGTCTTCATCGTTGTTGTCGCCTCCTTCTTCATGATCTTCGTCATCTAAACCTTCGTCTTCATAGTCTCCAATTTCGAAATCTTCTTCTTCCTCTTTGTCGCATTCGGAGTCCTCTTCGTCGTCGTCATCGTGTCAAATTGGGCTAATCGCCCAAGCATGCTCAGCCAAATCCGCTTTTAACGCGTTATATAATTCTGAGGAACACAAGAGTTTACCGTTTAAGATTCTCTCCTCCATTGTTGCTTGCGTCCCTACAACAACATCTTCCGAAAAATAGTTTTGACATATTGCTTTTCCTTAGTCTTCCATAATCATATTACGCAATATGATATAAACATACATCACCATTCTAATTTTTTCTTTATCCCACATACGACAGGGATTTCTAACAAAGTGCCATCGTTGTTGAAGAACCCAAAAACACCTCTCGATGTCCTTTCGCGAAAACTCTTGCAGTTTCTTTAAATATTATCTTTTTATATCGAGTGTTTCAGAAAATGTTTTGACAATATTTGAATACATATACCATCGGCCAAATAGTATCCATGCACGTAGTTATTTCCATTTGCATGAAACCCGGCTTTCGGTATCGTACCCGAAATGTAACACTTTAGCAATGGTGAAAACTCGAAAGTATTTATCTCGTTCATACACCCCGCGAGACCAAAGAAGGCCGACCAAACCTAAAGTTCGTATGAGGCAACCGCTTGTAAAACAAACGTTGGTCCTTTCTAGTCACCGCGTGTATGTTGACCTCGCCATGCGGTTGGACAATTATACCACCGCCATTGACGACAGTCTAAACTACCAATCATGTCGGGTATTCCATGTTTTTCTAAATGCACTTCGTATATGTGTTGAAGGTCGATCCAAGTCGTTCTCAAGTAACGTTTTCCATATAATTGGCATATACCTAAAAATAAAAAATTATATATATAACCGTATTTAATTTTTGTAACTTTATTGTACTATAAGTTAAAATTACATATATATAAGCTTAAGTAAATATACCATAGCATAACTGTTCCAAGGTATCACGTGTTGTTTTCTCCGCCATCTTCAAATACTCGCCGTTGATTTCATAGGTGTTTCTGTAGGCGAGTACATGTAACAAGAAACTTAACTTTTGAATTTATTTGAATCCTATACATCCTCTCGCGTCAATTTTTTGCTTAAAGTAGTCATAATTATCCTCCAAATCTTCGTTAATGCACAAAAACAACCTTTTAATCATCCGAAATTGGCGCCTAAAATCATCGGGGCTGTGAACTGGTGTATAATCGAAGTAACCTCTCATTTAACGATCATTTGCGGCTACACGGTCTCGCATAACATATTCCCTCCTCGAGATCGGGTGCCGGGGGGGGGGGTGTAACACCCCAAGAATCCAATGTTTTTATAAACATGGTATTTACTAGATTTATGATGTGTAATAACTTAACTAGGTTGTTTAACTTAGTTAACATAAAAGAGTAAATAGAAAGAATGAAGGGAAAGTATAAAGGCCAGTTATGACATCTTTGGAAGTTGATGAAAGTGGTCAACAAAAGGGAAATTTAAGTCAAAATTCTTCATTCTTGTATGTGTGTCAGTGTTTAGAGAGAGAGAGAAAGAGGAAGAACTCTCTAGTTCAACATATCAAGTTCAAGCCAATCCAAGACCAAATTGATGTTGAAATTAATGCATAAATAAAGAATCCTTACCATCTAGTACTAATAATCATGAGGTAAGTTGTAGGATTCAATTTGGTGAGTTTGTATGAAGTGGGCTGTGATCAATCCGTGAGTTTATATGAAATTAAGCATGATTGGGTATTAGAATCACCAAATAGAACTTGTGTTGTGTATGATTTTGAGTAATTTGATGTTTGGGGGTGAAACACACTTGTAGTTGTGAGGAAGATAAAATGAGTGAATCATCCATGTTCAACATTTGTATAATTCTTGATATATTATGTTGAATATGATGAATTCTTGTAAGTTAGGTTGAATATGGTATGAAGTTAGTTTGATGTTTTGTTGTGTTGATGATTGAAAGTAAGAACTTGGAAGATTATGCAAGAATTAGTTGTACATTGTGCATTAAATGGTGTACGCATACCAAGTGTTTGATGAAATGTATAGGTGAGATTAGTAGATGAGATCAGATGCAAGTAATGGATGAAAATGTATAATATGAGGATGTCATGTATTTGGTGGTAATTGAACATTAGAAATGTATTTTAGATGGAATACAAGTGTGATTTTTTGTTGGTTATATGATTTGGTAAAAAATGTGCATTAGAAGGTTGTACTCTATGTTAGGGTTGCATGGTGTTCATCATATGTTTTGACTAAATTTTTGATTTAAATTATGAATTAAATGTACACCAAATGTGAAGTATATGAGATTTGTAGAAAGGAGTAATATTGGAATGATATTGGTTTAGCTAACATGGGTTATAGTGTTAGTTGTAGAGACATGAAAATGTTAGTATGAATGAGATGTATTACGTATATGTGTGTGCGTAAGAATATATATGCCTGTACGTGTGTCCTAAAACATGAGTATGAAATGTATATAGTGTCATTTGTATGGTCTACTACGATGACACGAATGTATAAGGTTAAGTTGAAAGTTCATATGATAAACCGTTGACTTTCTGAAAGTCAGACTATGCATACGTAGCAAGATTAGACTTTTTGTCACAATTTTTATGTTATAGAAAGTCATATGGTACGTGTTATATCAATTTGTATTTTATGTGATGACGTGATAAATTATATAAGTTGAAAGGATATGAATGTGGGAATACACCTTATGCTTATTAGAAATGACTAATGAAGGTCAAATATGAAATATGAATTTAATGTGATTGTATGTATAATCACGTATGCTAACAAGGATGTGAATGCGATGACATGAAAGTATAGGGACCATGTCAAGATGTATGGAAGCATGGAAGACTAACGGGTCAAAAGGGGGCCAAGGAAACGGATGCGAATACGGAAGCTTAAGGTAAGTGATTTCCGGAAATCACTTCTTATTTATAAATGAAGTTTGATATGTCGTATTATGGGAATCATGTAAGAAGTTATGGGTAAGGGCAAGTACCAAGGTAAGTATTGATGTGGTAAGTCGTAGGTGGTCAACTATGTTTGGAATTACACGACAGAAGTGAACGGGTCAAAATGTAGAAAGAAGCATAGCGTGATGCGATAGATGGTTTGATCTTTGGGTTAAGTAGTAAAAGGATACGGGGGCTTGAATTATGGTTATTTTACGTCTTGGAAGCATAAAAAAGGTGAAAGAAGGAAGTTCGGGGATCTAGCAGTTGTCTTATGAAATTAAAAAGGAAGAAGGGCTAGAGTGAAAGAACCTGTCGTAAGCTACGACAGGTCCGCCGTAGCTTACAGCCAAGCACACAAGGGGAAATAGCAGCAAGCTACCGAAACCTATGGAAAATGTTCACTCAACAGTTGAAACGTTTACTCATTAGCAAGAATGTTCACTCAACAGTTGAAACGTTCACTCATCAGCAAGAATGTTCACTCAACAGTTGAAACGTTCACTCATCAGCAAGAATGTTCACTCAACAATTAAAACGTTCACTCATTAGCAAGAATGTTCACCCATCAGTGGGAGTGTTCACTCAAGAGATAAACTTTCATAATGTAACCCAACCTTACCAAATAGTTTTGTGAGGTACGACTGATTATAGAACTCATTTTTTATGCTATCGAAATGTACCCCAAACTCATTAAAGAGTGTTTATGAGGTACGGGTAAGAACGGGGCGTGTATGCAAGTATGTATGGGAACGAAATAAATATGTGAGAATGTAAGTTTTATGTAAGAGTTTAGATAGAGGGGTAGGTGTATGAAGTAGAATTTATCATACTGGAAAGAGTTAGATTAGATAATACGTATGCATGTTATTGAAGCATAGGAATTCGAATGAGTGAGATTTGAATGGGTGTATGTATGTATGTATGTATGGTGTAATTATACATGACTATTAACGGTGCTAACTGGGTTGCCTTTGAGAATGAAATGAAATGAAATGCAGACACAATATTTTTGACTCTTCGAAGGTTAAACACCGAGGTGAAATGCTTGAATTCAAAAAGATAACTATATGGAATGTATATGAGGATAGAACACGGCGTGATGCTATAATTATGAATCTTAGATTATATTTAATGTCGCCAGTTACTAATGATGTGAATGTATGTAGTGAATGCAGGTTGTATGGAATTAGGGATCATCATCACGAGGTGTAAGCAGTCGAAGATCGAGTTAAAGAGCAAGGATTGTACGGGAAGAGCGGTTACATAGCTTATAAAAATATATTACAATGATGCGTTATTTAAGAATGAATGTTTTAAGTCATTTAAAGAAAGTGTTTGATATTCCATAAATGAACCTTCGAGTATGTCATATGGATAACAAAGAAAGAATTTTTGAGTCGATATTTTCTGTTGTGTCTCTTTTGGTTAAAACGTGTTAGGGTGTTACAAGGGGAGGGGGGCAATTAACATGTTACAAGGCGTTAATCGCGAGGGCACACGTACTCATAACTGCTTCTTCGACCTCTGCGGCTTATTCGTAAGAAAAAAATATTTGGTATAGATCGATGAACGAATCTTTCGATGGAGAGAAAGACATTGTAAAAAGTATTTTTGGTGAGTTTATTGGACATAGAATGGGTTTTGTGTGGGGTTTATTTATTAAAAAGGTTATGTATAAAAGGGTATGTGTGTATGTATATATATATATATATATATATATATATATATATATATATATATATATATATATATATATATATAGAGAGAGAGAGAGAGAGAGAGAGAGAGTTAGGAAATTATTATTTTTATTCGTTTTGACCATTGTCTAACGGTCGATTTTCTTGAATCGTTCACCATCGACCCATTATGTCCTTTGCGAGAATCTGGATTTCGAATCCATTGCGCCCCGGGGGCGGTGTGCCCGAACGCTATGGGGCGTTTTTTATGGCTTTGGCACTATATGGAGCCTAACTACTAAAGGTCTTAGAACATCAGAACATGGGAGTCGAACAACATGAAGTGTGGAACTTCAAGTCTTTGAGACTTCGACTCCAACAGTCTTGTCATGTTAGCCACTTATTCAACTACGATAAGTGATAATAGATCATGTTAGCCACTTATTCAACTCCGATAAGTGATAATAGATTTTGATTTTTGGGTGTTCATTATTCAAATCAGGGTCGGCCATTGGGAAAGACAAAGTGGAAACCGCCCAAGGCAAGTTTTCCAGGGGCCCAATTTTATATATATAAACTTTTTATCAAACAATAAGCTATAATAATTTTTTTTTGAATGACGGCGTATTCGGCTCAGTGGCATGCCTCTTCATAGCCCACGACTTGTAAAACCCATTGACTTGTTTTAAAGGAGAAAGTCGTTGGTAACAAGATTCGAATCCAAGAGTCAAATTTTGATTTAGTTTAGGATTATTATTGTGGTAAATTAAGATTTGATGCAAATATAATGTTAAAGGGTAGTTAAATTTAGAGGGTTGCTAAACGTACCCCTTTCTCCTTATTTTTATCGAACGTGTCTTCTTCCTTCAACTTTCACATTAATACGATTCAAGCTTTTTTGTTTTTGTTTTGTCATTTTGTGTTCTTTTATTATAATCGTTGATGTCAGTATCCAAACTTATATAGATTGTTAATTTGAATTTATTTTTTATTGCCTATTTATTTATTTATTCACTGACATAGATAATTTGACTGATTAATATATGCTACGGTTGTAAACGTTATTTTAACAAAACTTTTTTTAATAAATAAAAATTGTAATTATTATTAAGATGTTTGATTGGGTAATAGACTTTGAACCAGTAAGAGTAAGAGTACTGACCTTGATCGACCTAATTAATTGGTGATGGAGGAGGTAGTGATGAGTCGAGAAGGTGGTGCGTGAGTGGTCGGCTGAGGGTTATGAACAGATGTGAATAGATAAAGAGTAAAATTTTCATTCAACATCATTTTGAAACTTAATAGTTAAGAGACTTAATGGTTAAGAGGCTTATTGACTAATTCAGAAATATCATGTCAGTAAACCAAACGTACTTAATGCTAACTCGTTAAGAGGTAGTCTCTTAATGAAATCATTAAGAGACAACCAAATAGTCCCTTAGCCCACCCGTTAAATTAGCTTAGTGCCAATATTGTAGGGAATCAAAGTGAGATTACCAATTGATGATGGCCTTAATAAAGGAAGGATATCAAGGTATAGCCTAGTGGCATCTTGATGGTGGGATAAGGTTTTGGGACGAATAGGTCATGGGTTCGATTCTCACAAAGAGGGTTTTCCCATGTTTAGAGGGTTTCCTCCTTAATTGGTGTGGCATTATGCCTAGTAGAGATGGATTATGATTTGGTGGTTCCTCTAGTGGCACGATGATACTCCAGTGATCCGTCAGTGATCCAAATTTGCCGTTCAAACAAAAAAAAGTCTTGGCCCAACTAAACCCATTAAAGTTTTAAATTAAAACAACTCGCCAAATTCCAATCAAACCCGGTAGAGTGATAAAAAATAATACGACAATCTTCATATTATTGAATTTTTTAGATATAAGTTTTTATTTTATAGGTCCATGTTTTTCTAATCACATAGCCTCCGAATTTTAATCAAATTTGAATTTGCTATTATTTGAATTTGCTTAATAGCAAATACAAATTTTGGTTTCCAATACTTGAATTAGACCAAATTTTGAACTTGGTATTCGAATTTATGGATTTCAAACTGAACCAGTCCAGGAATATGAACTCGAATTATTATTATTCTTTTATAAAAATACACATATTTTTATTTACTTCTTACTTTTATTTATTTTATTTATAATTCGGGTTATTTGAATCTAATTTGAGGTTTTTTATATTTCGGATTCCCAACCGAATGTGCATAGTTTAAATTACATATCCCGCAATTTTATTATTCATTGTAAAATACTTTTTGAGGCTTTTAAAGAAAAACTCTATAAATTAACACCTAAAAACGTAAATTCTAAACATTAATTTTGAACAATTGCGGTCTAGCAATTGTTTTTGTTGAACTTTCTTAATATATTCAGTTTAGATTTTGGATAATTTACCCAAATTAGATGAGTAAGTTTACCAACTTTTACTTTGATCAAATTCAAATTCAGCCTTAACTGAGAAAATTAACTAAAAATTAAATCTATAAACACTGCTACTTTACCTACCACCGGATTTTTGACGAATTTTCCCGACAGTAAAACTCTTTTAATTTGTAGTTCTTAGCATTTAAAAATATTTTTTTATTGTTACCGAATTTATTTATATTTGAATCCTTATTTCTGTTACATATTTTAGTGTAATCGGGATTAAGTGGGTGACTAAAGGGAATTATAATATACATTGAAAAAGTTAGGAGGTGCGGGAGTGCATGCTTGATCGAGTTGTTATAATTCCAAGTTTTCGGGCGGAGCCTCGAATAGGGGTTCCAAGGGGGCAACGCCCCCTTGGCGGGGGACTGGGGGCAGCGCCCCCGAGAGCAGGGTCCAATGGACGGCAACCCCTGGCTTGAAAAATATTTTTCCTAAAAAACGTCACAATTTTTTAGATGAAAAATAAACGCAGTTATAGGCAACTTTGAATTTTTTTAAATCAATAACTGCCAACAGGCAGTTCCCAACCTTCATCCACAAAATTCGAAATGAGGATTCTTGGTCACTTTTCTGGTTCACTACGAATTCCACAACACACATACTATTTGTTCGATTTCTCAATCAGAGTTGTATCCGATTGAATTATTCGGTAGAACCACCGAAATACTTTGATCTGAGAGTGACTACACGCCTCTCTGATCATCCGGTCATTACAAATTCCCCAACAATTTCTTTAAACTTGGAAGATTTCACTAATAAATTCTATATTAAGTTCATAACTCAAATGAGGTAGTGGTGGAGTGGTTGGAGAAAGACTTGGTGTTCCTTATGACCAAGGTTCGACTCCCATTCTGCGGCATCCAGGTGAAACAAAACGGCAATGTTTTAAAAACCGGTTCAAAGCGGTCGGCACACCTGATTGAACCGGCCAGCACACCTGGTTAAACCGTTTATAAGCCAAATCCGATACGGTATAAAAGCCGGATTTTAAAACATTGCAAAACGGAGACATTGGGAGCATGTAGTTTGAAGTCCACTTCAACTCTAGTGTGTGTGGTCCACTTCTTGCCCTCCGTCAAGGGAAACCCAACAACTTGTCCAAAGTCTAAAAGTAAAAGTAAGAGAAACTCCTCTTAGCATTTGCTAGATAGTCATCTTAATTATTTGGATTACTCCTTTCTAAACGTTAAGATTCGAGTAGAAACTTTTGTATTACTCCATTCTAAACGTCAAAATTTGAGTAGAAACAATACATGGCACAAACACCACACAAGAAGATGGATTACATCGTTAAAACTGTCACCGGGTGAAAGCAAGAACATAAAAAAACAAATAAATACGTAAATATTAAAATTAAAGAAATAAATAAACACATAAAGTAAGGCAACCAATGATTACTCGTATACACGAATATGGTAAAGAATGCAGAAATGCCAAAATTGGGGGATATCTTGAGTGGCGAAGTCGAAGCCCTAAATGATGGAATTTGTATATGACATCTTGGTCTAACCGCCAGTGACATTTGCCACGTGATCCAACTTGTCAAGACCTTTTGTTCGTTGTCTGTCTATGAGCTCCATAATTCCACTTGTAGCCCAAGTTACAAGCCCAATTTATGCTAATTTTAAGTTTAAGTTTGTTCAAACATGTTTCCCTCTACTTTAAGTGGATTGTCAAATCTCGGGTTAACTCCGTATAAAAAACACATGAAAAACTATGAACATGTTAATGCGTTTATTTTATTTTGTTGTTGATTATATAGTGAGTATCAAGCATAACAACAACAATAGCAGCAACAGCAACAACAATATAGTAATTCGACTTTTACTAACATTACCCTTAGACTTTTAATGATCTCATCCTTTCATTCATGAGATTGACTGTCTTTTTTGTTATACCTTTATCACTCCCTCCCAACATCAGCATCCATGTTCATCCTTTCACAAAACCTTATTAGCTTCGGTTCAGGTAAGCTCTTCTTAAACATGTCAGTTGCTTGATCTTGAGTTTTATATACTTTAAGTTTACTTCTTTCTGCAACACTTTCTCTCTCACAAAGTGGTAATGAACATCCATGTGTTTCCTTTTCGCGTTAAAGCGCATAATATCACAAAACAAGGTTACCTCATTATTTTCTAGCTCTTGATTCAAGTTTGTCAATAATAACTTTAGCCACGTCAACTATTGAAGAAGAGATTTGCCTCGTTAGTAGATAACGAACAGTCGGTTGTGTCTTGCCACTCCACACACATGAATAGTAAATGGTTGGGGACCTCTTTGTAATCGGGTCACTGAAAAATTAACATCACTATATCCTATGAGTTCAAGCTTCGCTTGTTTTTTGTATATGATCCGTAATTCGAAGTCGTTTGCAGATATGTCAGGACTGGTTTCACGGCTTCCAAATGTGACATTCATGGCTTTTTCATATACCGCCTTAACACTCCTACAATGTACCTTAGATCCGGTCTCTTCAACGTGCGATGGATTAAATTACCAACGGTTTTTCGATAAGTAGTAACATCTTAATTCCAACTCTTTCCCTTTATTCACGCATAACCTCACAATCATATCCATACAAGTTGTCGAGGGCTTGCTATCTATCATCCCAAATCTAACCAAAAGGTTCTAGCAATATCGTCTCTAATGAAGAACTAGTTCATCGGTTTTGTACACAACCTCTAAGCCGAGAAAATGGGTCAATCTTTTGAGATCTTTCATGTTAAACAATATAAATAATTAATTTTCTTAAGACCAGTTGATCTCTTTTTCACCATCCCACGTTATAATTAAGTCATTTACATATATGAGAACAATTACAACATTAGTCTTGACCGGTTCCATGAATCCATTGTGTTGTAAGAACTCATTGATCTTCCCGAACCATGCCCTCATTGACTGTACCAAATTGGTAGAGCTTTCTTTAGCTTGCAAACATACTTTGGATGTTCTATGCTTTCGAATCCTATTGGTTGTTCTATATAGACTACATGATCCAAGTCCCCGTATGGAAATACGTATCTCATATCCATATGCAAAAGGTTTCATGATCTACATGTTGCAATAACTAGAATTACATGTACCGTGCTTAGTTCGCCAACAGACTAAACATGTCATCATAGTCGATTCATTCTTGTTAAGTGAAATCACATGCCACCAGTTGTGCTCTAAAGTGGTTAATCAAGCCATTGGTATTCCTTTGGGAGTTTGAAATCCCATTTGTTTGTCATGAATTGCACACCTCTCGGTTTTGGGATGAGTTCCCAAGGTTCAGTTTGGTGCAAGGTTTGTATTTAAGCTTCCATGGCTCGAATCCCCTTGACTTTCTTTTTCATACGTTTTCGGTTCTAATTGACCATACTCGAGTATTGCAATATTGGTAATTAACATATAAAGGATTCGGCTTTTTTCGTGTGTTGATCTCCTCACACATGGTTCGGCTTGGTGAATCACGGTTTGCCATGGGTTTGACTAATTCTCATCTGCAAATCGGTTTCATCAATTTGATAATTTATTCATCAAACTACAACCTTAGGATTAAGGTCTTGTTTTGAATCGGGTAGGGTTTCTTTTTCATTTGACCACAAAAATAAGTTTTCATCAACACATGACACCTTCCGGTTATCTGATAACAACAACGCCAACCCTTTTTCTCTTGATCATAACGCACAAATATACACTGTATCACCTTCTTCTCCATCTTATTTCCGAGTTAATTCTTTATAAAAACGTAGCAAAGGAAACCAAATACTTTAAGATGACTTACTTTCGGTTTTACCTTTGAAGTTTTTCATAAGGTGACACATATCCCATTTTCTATTGGTAGCGACTTGATTGCATACGATGCAGTCTTCTTGGCGTCTGCCTAAAATCGTCCGGGTACGTTTTGTTATACATGATACTTCGACATGTTTATGCCTGATGTCGATTCTCTCGCTCCGACACACCGTTTTGTTGAGGTGTATAGGAACATGTGAGTTGCCTTATGATTTTGTGCTCCTTCACAAACTAGGAGAATTCATGAGGAAGGTATTGACCACTATTATCATACCTAAGGCATCAAATGGTTCGGCCGATTGTCATCTCGGCTTCCTTTTTAAATACTCGATTTTTACCAATGCTTTGCTCTTTCCTTCATGAGATCAATCCATACAAACCGTTAGTAATCATCAAATATAAACGTTATTTCTTTAACAAGACGACATCAAACGATTTCGAACTTTTATTTATTAAGTTAAACGAGAGATGCAAAAATAAACAAAGGAAAAAGACTTTAAATACTAAACAAACATGACCGATAAGAAACTCAAAGTCTAAGGATTTGAAAACAATCCAGCCGCTATTCTGCTAAGACGACTGTTATTGATCTAAAGAAGGGATGACAATAAGCCGGGTTGAGTAACCTCGTACCCATTTATATAGGCATGTCCCATACCTA
This sequence comes from Scalesia atractyloides, assembly GCA_947069175.1. Taxonomy (NCBI): domain Eukaryota; kingdom Viridiplantae; phylum Streptophyta; class Magnoliopsida; order Asterales; family Asteraceae; genus Scalesia; species Scalesia atractyloides. The sequence continues at coordinate 10,767,117 of CAMTDV010000006.1, read as the reverse complement.
GCCTAATAAGCGTCGGGTATTTGGCATGCTTATGGATTCCGGGTATATATAACTATTAGTTTATTAAAAATATATGTTGGATATACACGACCAAACCCATCAGGCAACTATTAATCAAATGTTTCCTGAATAAAGAAATGGTTTAACGATATACACTATTTAGAAACAACTATTATATATATGTTTCAAGTTTTCTAGAGTTAAATAGATATGTTTCAAGTTAAAAAGAAAAAGAAAATCATGATGGGTAAATATGCATATCATCAAAATCTATACTCGTAACTGGTCCCATATTCACCCAGATGTTTCGGGTATTCCTTTCGGGTTCGGATTTCGTTGGCATCCTTAATCTAAACTCAGTAGATAATTAATATTGATCTCTCCTTAACAAGGACATCGCCCCCAAAAAACCACAGAAAACTTTGACGAATGCCCTTTGTTGTCGAATCGCACAAAGTTTGGGAGAAGATTTCCATTTGTCCCCTCGTCAGAAAGCCGTCATTGAATGCTTACAGAGGCCTCACGCTCAGGATTTCTTAACTGTTATTCCTATTGAAGGTCGGGGTCAACGTATGTTAGAGGTGGAGTACCGGTCAATCCATAAGTACCGTCTGATGATCCTCATGTGCCCGAATGATGAAACTTGCCCAGTCTGACGTAAAGCATGCCTGGATAAATACGGGGAGCATGCGTTACACTGTAGAGAGCTACTGGGGTTTAAGTATCGCCATGACTTTGTTCGAGACGCGTTAATGGATATTCTCAGACGAGCGGGGATCTCGGCAAAGAAAGAGGCACCGGTTAATTTTCTTACAGACCCGGCGGAAGGGAGGTCCACCTTACGCCCGGCGGACGAGCTAGTTTTTGGTTGGGAGGGTGGGAAACATGCTTGTGTCGATCTCGCTGGTGTATCCCCCCTAGCTGGGTTTCGGGAAAATGGGCTTGTGGCGGGGCAAGCGGTAATGAAAGCAGAGTCAAAGAAGGTGGAAAAGCATGTGAATGCTTGTGAGGATAATCCGTATGCCTTTGTCCCCCTGGCGTTTGACACGTTCGGCTCCTTGGCGCCAGAGGCGGTTCGGTTCTTGGCTAGAGTTCAGCGTGTGGTGCACACCAACTTTACGACCCCTCAGGGGGAGACTTGTTTTTAGTAGATTAGGGTTCTCTATTCAGAAGGGGATGGCGACGCAGTTTGTTGCCCGTCTACCTGCTATCCTTGTGTAATTTGCCTTGTTGATTGGAATGAAAAACATCTCTTTTTAAAAAAAAAATTATATATTGATAATAATAATAATAATAATAATAATAGTAATTCCACTTTTACTAATATCACCTTTGGAATTTTAGTGATCTCTAACCACCCTGAGTTAAACTTATTACACTTAGAATTTTAGTGATCTCCTCCTTACACCCTGAGTTAAACTTATTACACTAACAAATTCTGAAAATCCACATAACTCTTGAATTTTTTTTTAACCTTGATGACAAAATCAGCTGAAACATGATACGGTTAAACAAGATCGCTGCTTCCTAAAAATAACTTACACAAATAAAGCATACTAATCTACAGAATAAGTTGTTAATTACACTACATGTGAACATAACCATTTATTTAAAGTCAATAGGACAATAACATTGTGGATGCAACAACTAATCGAACAAGGGTATTTTTAGAAGGAGAAATGTGTAAAACTTGAGACCACCCTAGCTAGATTGGTAGGTGTTACGAAAGTGACATTCTGATCATGGCAAAGGGATGCACTCTCTGTGTGAATAGAACCGACCTAATCATTGACTTATAGTGAGTGGGCTTCACCTTTTGTTGGTTTGGTTGTCTAACTTGAGTTTGGTACTCCAACTCTAGAGATTTAGCAACAATCGTCAAGCACATTGGCGTGCAAAAGTAGCCCTTTTTTAAAACTTAATGCGACCAGAATATTGTGGATGTGACAACGAATATAAAAAAAGGGTTACTTTAGAAAGTTGAATATGAGAAAGTTAAGTCCCCCTTTGATTGGTAAGGGTTAATAAAGTGACGGTTCACAAACATTTTGGCTTTATAAAGTTACCTAGAAATCATGCATCATGTTTAAGCTATTTGGGTTCAAATATTGCTTTATTGGCATGTGACTGTGCTTGGATAGATTAGTAGTGCTTGGATAGATTAGCACACAAATTCACTTTTTTTGGAATGCCTTGCACCATTCGCAACTTCTATCATATTTTAGAGCATGATTATTTTATATTTTTGTTATATTAAAAATGAAACATTATTTTTTTGTCAGCGGATAAAAGGATTACCAAGACTCTGATACCAATAATAAAATAGAGTAAAATGGTCTTTGAGTTTAGGCCACTTTTGACACTTTAGTTCAAAAATAAAACGTCGATAATGAAACCTTTTGTATTTGGGTCATCGAGGTTTCATTTTTTTGCTATTTTCATTCAATTGGCCAACTGAGTTAGAATTTTCAGTTAACTTCTCCCCTTTCTATCGATTTCCTCATTTAAATAAGGGTATAATCGTCATTTTATGCTATAATATATGTTAATTAAATTAGGAAAACAACAAAAAATGAGAGAAGTCAACATAATATAATAACTCAGTTTGTCAATTGGATAAAGTGGTAACAAAAATGAAACCTTATAGACCCAGTTACAAAAAATTTCATTTTAAGCTTAAAAATACAAACACGTACATTTGTAATATACGATAAATAAGTTTGATAACCTTATCTACCACGTTACAGCCATTATCTTACCGTTCCAAAATTCTCTTTCTAGATACTTTCTAGGTATCATGATATTGCAAAACATTTGAATAATAACTAATAAAAATGGATGCCACTAATTATCACCACCGAAAAACCCGAACTTGGATTAGAAAATCAGTCTAGTTTACAACCACAATGTTTATATATATATGGTCTCTTAATCCTTGCTTGAGAATTGTTATACAAGATCAATGTATATTTACTTTAGGGATTAACGTAATTAAGGATTAGCGTTTAGTGGTGTGATGATACATGCTAAACTACAGGTCGTCTTTTGTTTGAAAAGTGTATTAAACATAGCGAGTCCTGTAATTAGGGTTAGATTTAGTTGTTGGAAAAAATAGCTAAAATGAGAAATCTGAGAGCTGCGAGGAACACTTAGACATGGTTTTAACTAATTTTGGACACAAATATTAACTACCGGGTTTGTGAGCTACAATTTTCAGTTTTGAGGTCATATTCGACAGTATAAACTGCTTCTCACTTTTGTAAGAAGACATACGAGTTCTCAGAGTAGACGTGAAGTCTATTTTTAAGGGAACCGTGACCAACAAGGGTCTTGACATCTCTTCCTCTTCCCCTTCTTTGTATTTCATTCATTTCAAAGTTATTTTTTTAGAACGGCGAATTTCAGATTGAACTGGGTGGCCGCAAGTCGGTTTGCGAGACCGACCCCGGTTTGAGAACCCACAGGGTTTCTCCATAGAGGGCATAACACATTAACACTTGCTTAACGGACCCAAACCGCGTTTTCGAAGGAACCATAACCCCTAATACCACTTGATACCAGTTGCACCACCACAAGAGTCAAAACTCTCTGGCATAACGTAGATTGGATAAAACCCTCGTGTGGCTCGGTGATTCGAGCTTGCCCATGTTCCTTTCAATTCTATTCATTTTACATTCACATTGTAACTTTGTTTCTAAAGTTCTAAATGGCAACCCTTTGCATAATCATTAAGCTTTGTTGTCCTATAATTATTATTGTACTCTTTTTAAATCATTCTCACAATTTTATGAACAATGTAGAAGAGATTCAAAGATCTAAGTTGATCACCTTAATTATTTTATAATTTAAAATAGGAGAGCCACAAATTAAACTGAATACTCATAAAGCAGAAATAGATGTACACAAAGGTTGGAGGAACAGAAAACATTGCAATTCCTGGCCACAAATTAAAGGTATTCTAACCATGCATTTTTCTAGCATTTTTTTACTCAATCTCTTCCATACTTAAATAAGATTCTTCCATCTTATTCATAGTGCTCTTTATCCTTTTCATCTTTTTTTTTCTATAAACAAAGGCAGCCGATAGATGAAAAAGCGAAAAACTGCCAGCACTCATAAACACTACTAATGGTCTGTTAGATTTAGGCGTGCGAGTTGTCTTCAGTGTATCTTGACATGGAGAGCGTTAGGCATATCAGCAGGACGGTTCCCATACTTGACCTGTCCAATTCATATACAAAAACATGCGAAAAAATTGTGTATATATATAACAATCACATAAATATATATATATAGAAGGAGATGTCCACCCTTTGAATTTATCACACAAAACTAATCAATTCTACACCTTTATTGTCACCAACACTTTAAAGAGATTAGAGAAATAAGTTGAAGCTTGAGGTCCCGTATTTAAGGATTCTTCAATAACTACGTATAATTTTCAGGTTTTGATAACAAGAATAAAGAATCGGTATATTTAAACGTAAAAGGGTTCTCTTTCACTAAAATTCACTTATATGGCATTGAGTGCCTTTTAGAAATAATATACAAAAAGGTGTTATGATCCTAAGAAAAAGAAATATTTATTTTTTCGAAAAGGTCTAGATTTTAAATCAGCTTTAAAGCATTCACATTGGAGTCTCTATTCTATATAATACAGAAAAAAAAGAATAGAGAAACTAGATAATATAGAAAAAAGAATAAAGAAAACAACAAAAACACTACCACATTGAAATCTCTATTCTATATAATATAGAAAAAAGAATAGAGAGAACAACAAAAACACTACCACATTGGAATCTCTATAACAGAGAAAAAAATATATAGAAAGTAAAGTACACATTTATATATAGAAGTTCATATTCAACCCTCATATATTTTATTGCGAGTGTATAGAAAAGAGAAAAAATAATAAAATAAGTGTTTGTGAGTAAGAAATAGATAGAATTAAAAATAGAGAGTTGGATGCAAGATACATTTTGAAAAATTAACAAAACTAAAGAAATGTGTATTTTTATATTGATGGAGATAGAGGCTCCAATGTGTAAAAAAGTTGACCTAACTATAATTATTGTTTGGATATATAATAAAAAAACTTTGTAGAAGGAGCTATTTTTTGTAATGAGGATTGAATATTACTTACAAGGTGGCAAAGAACATGAGGAGTCTTCTAGGGTTGATTATGGATGATTGCTTAAAACTTCTTGACCTTTTCCAAGAAACACTGCTTCTGGTTGGTGTCCCAGGCGGTTTGGTTGTGGTGGCGGCGGTGGTCGGGTTGGTGCCACTAGTCATGATGGTAATTTGATGGTGGACTTGTGGGCTGTTGGTGTGGTCGGTGGTCTGATCCAGCAGCATCAGCTTTTCTGGCATGGCTCCCGCCATTAAAGAAGCTGGCCATTGCAAAATTATAAAAAAAGTTGCATATAGAACAAAAAGTAACGTTCTTTTACCTCCACTACAATATTATATCCATAGTTACAATAATAGTTGTTTGTAATTTGTAAAGACATATATAATTAATCTTTTTATGAGTTAGTTATACCAAACAATTAAATCAATGTAAACCTAATTTAAAAAGTAAACCATATGACATATTCACTACGAGTCATCTCATGTTAATATCAATTTATATTTCTTCAAAATAAACTTCAAAAACATGTAATACAATTATTACTCACTTTTTGTAGTTTTAAAACCAATATATACAGGGGCGGACCTAAGTGTCAGCGTGGATTGGCGGACGCACTCTTTAAAAAAATTAGTGTATTTTTAGACAAAAAACATGATCGCACCCCTTGAAAATATGCTTGAACCACTCATCCGCTTCCCAGCAAATATTGATTTATTAGTTTTTTCGATCAGTCGTCAAATACATTAATTGCCAAACAAAAATTTATATTACTTGCCAAACAAAATTTTCTTTTTAAATTTGGGATGTGACTAATGATAGCCAAATTGCTAGTCAATATTTACGTGTGGCTAATATAATTATTGACAAAGCAAAATAATCAAATAAATAGCAACAATACAAAGATATACTTGAAGAACCTTTATTTGAATGGATAGTATCTCCGTCATCCATTACACATTTCGAGTTCATCTTCCTATCAGTCTCCTTTTGCGACTCTTTTCTTGATGGACTTCTCTGCAAAATATCCAAAAAAAAAGTAAATTAGAAAAGACTTTTGACCAACGTGTTATCTACTTTCAAAATTGAGTTTAATGTTATTTTAATACATATGATATTTGAAGTATTTGGTTTAATACTAACTCTAAAAAGTCATCTTTAATCAATTAACATAAATTTTTGTTATTAAATTTGTGGAAGTTGTTTAGAAATATTTTAAATATATGCAAACTATTTTACTTGTATGATATTTTTTATACTAAAAATTGTTATAAAATTTGTGGCGGTTGTTTTGAAATATTTTAAATATATGCAAACTATCGTATTTGTATGATATTTTTTAAAGTAAAATTTGTTATAAAATTTGTGGCAGTTGTTTTGAAATATTTTAAATATATGGAGACATAACACCAACAAAGAACCTAACACACACCTAATCAAAGACTTTGAATTGTGGACATTGAAAATATTCATCTTTATTGTGTTGGTGATCTTGATAGTTGATAGTCAAGTATTTGGTTGTTTGATTGTTATGTTAGGTTTTCCCAGGTTAAAGAAATTATTATTTCAAGTAAAAAAAAATAAAAAAAATTACGTCCTCATCCAACTTATTATCAACATAATTAACTTTGAATTTTGAAATAAAAACCTACTTTGATTGCAAAAGCAGCAAAGTTTAAATAATGATGACTTAAAACCAACTCCTTCAACCAATTTTGGCAAAAAAAAAAACACAAATTTTATTATTCTTAGACAATAACCATATAAACTTACAATAATTCTTGAACTTAGGGTGAGATCTTTGTTGCTAAGATGAGAGAAAGGTTCCATATCAACTGTGAAGCTATCACCTTTCATATTCAAAATCTTGTATTTCTTGATAATTCTCTTTGCATGAATTTACTGACTTAAATTTGCAGAATCAAGAATCCCAGAAGCTTATAAGTTCACCAAGTAATTAAAAAGAAAGAAACAGAAAATATTTATATGTGATGCAAGGAATCGATGATGAGGAATATGAATGATGAAAAGGGAATTTTAGGAGGATATGAAAGTGTAGGTGGTGATAGAAAGGTGAAATAGAATGATCAAAGAATACAAGGTTTTTTATATAGTGGAAGAACAGAAGGTCCAACAAGTTATGATGATGATGATGGTTGGTTTGGGTGGTTTTGATTTTTTTTTTAAATAGATTTATCTAGGGTCGGTTTTAATCAAGTATGGGGGCTATTTTTATGGAGAAAATAACAAGAAAATCTTGACGTTTTCTATATGTATATATTATATACAATTTTATTTTATTGTATTTGTTATGTAATGTGGTTGCTCAAAGAGGAAAGTATATAGCACGTCATACTATTAAGTAATACTATTAAGTAATATAAATATAACATTATTCGAAATTAGTTTCTAATTTTCGATATGGTGATAAGTCTTAGTTTTTTAATCATATAATAACTTGCAAGTTATGCGGTAATCAACAGGAAGATGCGGATCATTTATTTACAGGGTGTTACATATCGGCGGTACTATGGCACAAAGTAAGCATGTGATGTAAAACACAACAAATATTCGCATTTACAAATGAAGGAGCTATTGGAATTCCACAAATAAACAAATTTGGAAGAATCGAGACGGCAATACATACAACTTATAGTTATAGCAACGTGTTGTGGGATTTGGAAAGCAAGAAATGAAAATGTATTCAACAGGAAGAGAGTCAATATTGACGCTATCTTCAGAGAGATGCAAGCTACAACTTTTCTATGGATTAAAGGAAGAGCAAAAAGGAGCCAAATGGAGTGGAATAATTGGGTGCGGTTCAATCTAACAAGTTGATAATATGTTTTTGTGATTCGTTGCGTTTGGTGATGTTAAAATATTGTATGTAACGGGTGGTTAGCTTAGTAGCTTACTAACCATGTTTGAATGTTGTAAACTTTTGGTGTTTGAATAAGAATGTTTTTTTGCCGTTCGAAAAAAAAACTACAAGTTGACATTCCACTATAAAAAAGAATATTATAAAGTTTTCATTTACATGGTTACAAATATAAATGCTAAATCGGAAAGCGCAAAATATAATTCTCGTATTCTACGTGACTAATAATTCTATAATCATAAATAAGAACAACAGGATTATGTATAAGTTGTATATTGCAACATGTTCAATTTGAGCACTTAATTATTTTTATAAATAAGAACAATACAGGGTTATGTATATATAAGTTGTATATATATTGCAACATGTTCAATTTGAGCACTTAATTCTTTTTAGATGTGTTAAATTATTGATTACCATATACAATACAACTCATATATATAACAAACTAATATAGGATAAAGATGAGTAACAAACTACTCAACAAACTAATCTAAAATAACATAAGGAACCAACAAGGCAACAACTCATCCCAGTATCCTTGATTTTACCGCACCCTTTAAGCAATATGTGGTGGACGAATATGATGTTTGGTGCGCGCGGAAATGTTTTAAAAGAGTACGCAAAAGGTTTTTAGTAAATATGCCTGCCAATTAAAACTTGATATTAACAAATTTTGTATATAATCGATCGAAGGATACAAGCTCTCGAGTGAAATAATGGTCAATATTAATTTTCTTAGCACGTTTGTGAGAAATATCGTTTTAACTTAATAAGATAGCCCTATGATTATCACAACGAATTGTGCGGCCATCTGAAAGTGAAGCACGAAATTCTCAAAGAAGATGTGTGATCTACAAAATTTCAACTACAATATTTGTCATGGCACGGTATTCGAATTCGCAACTTGATGTGGAAACTCTTGGCTGTTTTAGCGATTTAGGAAATTAGATTACCATCTAGAAATATAAAGTAGCCAAATATTGATTGTCTAGTTTTGTTACAAGGAGCCTCATTTGCATCCAACTACCCAAGGCATGAGGTCATATAAGGGCACTAGAAAATGAGATCACGAGAAGAGTGCCTTGAATGCCTTGAATATAGTGAAGAATTCATAGCTGAATGAAAATGAGTCATAGAAGGATCATGAAAAAGTTGACTAGCTTGAGAGGTTTGACCGATCGATTGTAAGGTATTGGAGAGCTTAGTCAATTGAAAAGGTTGAGCCAACACTAGACAATGTCTTGGTAGTACCAAGAGCAGTAGTCTCAAGTTTAGAGTCTAGCAAACAAGCTAACGTAAGAAAGTCATGGACATACTATGCTTAACATATAAGAGGCTGTTTTCCGAGTAAGAGACCTCAAGTCCCAAGGAGTAGCTAAGGAGGCCAAGCTCCTTGGACCTTGATTCTCACATTCCTTGTTTCGACAAGGCATGAATTACATGTTTTCCTTCATTTTTTTCATGTTAGTCAGCATGCAATAATAATTACAATAAGCAAGAATCACGAAACCAAAGTAGATGAAAGAAGTACTAAGTAATTGAAACCAAGCACATGGTAGTTGTTTGAGGCGTATAAGACCTTTTTGAGGTGATATACATGATTTGGAAGACTTGAATTAGTAAATCATGGTGGTAATTCCATGGAAATGGTTTCTTTGAGTTGCCTACTAAAGGAGGTATTTTTAACACCTAGTTAACAAATACCAATTGTGTGCAACAAAAAAAAGGATAGTACAATGCGCTATTAAGGGTTTAACAACGTGATCATACGTGTGAAACTAATCAAAGCTTGAATTTGCATGAAACCTTGAGCTATAAGACGTACAGGCTTTAAGATGTTCACTCGATCCACTTGAGTGTTATTTAGTACAAAAACCCCATTTTGACCCCACTTTGGGTGAGGAACAAGATCACATGTATGATTAGTGTAAAATGCTACAATTATATCATTCATGGCCAAGAACCATTGAGGATATTTTAAGGCGAATTTGAAACCACTAGAATCACTACCAAAGAGCAAAGCAAGATGAAGACCCTTTGTGCCAAGTTTAGTAATATTAGCAACATGTTGAAGCTTGTAAGTACCTACACGAGCCCATGTTATAATAGAGAACACTAGCCATCCTCGAGAACATAAAGTCCACGTTCACAATTTCCCCGTGCAAGAATTTCTCCTATAATTTGAGCCTAGATGATAAAGACATTTCAAAAAAGTAATATGTTAGCTAGATAACTGATATATGTTAAAATACAAATACTTTAGTCCCCCGTTTTATCCCCATTTGTACACGTTTTTGGCCATAAAATCAAGAATTAGACACTTAATCATGTATGTTTTCATTTACAGGCCTTGAACAGCGTGCCGGACAAGAAGATGCAGAAAATAAGGATTTTCTGGGCGAAACGGCGAAGTTGCAAACTTTCTGTGGAGATTCAGATAGTGCAGGTCGTGCAGAAGATTGGCACGGCCGTGCCAATCCAAGTCAGAAGCTTGGCACTGACCGTGCAGACCCTGGTGCGAGCCTGTTTCTCGGCAAGCACGGCCGTGCAGATGGATGGCATGACCGTGAGGATGGTTTTCCTCGTGTGCACTGCCTGTGCGATCTCCAGTGCAAGCATATCTCGGACACGCACGGCCGTATCAAACTTGGCATGGTCGTGCCGATTTGAAAACCTTACCGGATAAGATGACGTCACCGAATTGCGAGAATAGTGCACGCATGTGCACTTTTTCAACAAGGTCGTGCGAAACTTAAAAAGTTATAAAACACAAGGGACGCATTCTGATCAGCAGACTGCACTTTTGGGAGCGATTCTGGCGATTTTTGGGCTTCGGTAACAACTCGTTTTGCTCCGAATCAAGCCTCCATAGTGCCGGGAAGCTCTGTTATCATCTGGTTCTTCAATCTTAAGCTTGTCTATGGTTTGATTCTTGAATCTTTCCATGATTTTGATTATGTTTCAAGCATTAGATTGTTGTTTATGTAATATTGTAGCCTCATGGCAAAAACACTATGAATTCCTTGCTTGTTAAACAACCATCAGATGTTAATCATGTTTGTAATGACATTTAACAACTTTTTATGTTAATCCTTGATGATTAGTTTGCAACCTTGTTTAGTTAATTATCTTGGATGATTAGTATGTGGTTAGTTAGGATATTTGAAAGAAGAAGCTTAATTAATTATGTATTAGTAGACTTTTAACTAGTTTAAAATGTTTACCCCATAAAACTAGAAATGGGTATTGGGTTAATAATGGGTAATTAAGAGTAATGAAGAATGCTTTCCCTCACGGAAGGACCTTAGCGGGTTAGATGGTGTTGTTGCGAATTCTTAGCATAAACCATAGCTTAGTTAGTAATTTTGGCCAAAATTACTTTCTTAGTGAATTTATGTCTAAGATTTGTAAAATGAACTCGGTTGTGATTCAATCTAGGTTATGCTTGTCTTGGTGGTTACATTGTGTTTATCGGTGTAACTTTCCTTGATTAAGTGAGGTTAGAAAACTCTTAACGGATGACTAACTTATTTTTAAGGTAATCAATAGGGCGTTAAAGAACAATTTTAGGTGGTTAAAGTGTGTTTATCGTTTTAACTTTCCGAAGAGTTATCATGTTAGGATTCCCGAAAGGGATACTAATTGTCTTTGAAAAATGGAAAATTGACCAAGTGACTTAGTGGCATAACCGACTTAGTTAACATATTCCGGTTGTTCATAAAGCAAGGCTATATTTATATTTTTCATATTTAGAGTCTATTATGTTTATAAAAAGAAAAAGAAACAAAAATATTATGTTTTAGTCATTTACTAGTTTAAACAACTTTTCAACCTATCTTTTCTACCGGTAGAATAACGACAAAAGTTTAGTATTATTGTCTCTACCCGCATCCTTGGATCGATACTTGGTTCTTACCAATACTTTACTACATATATGACGGGTACACTTGCCCTTTCATGTGTGTTTTAATGTTGAAGTATAAATCATTTTTATAAATTTAAAACCGAACCGTGTGTAAAATTCATTGTAAAAATATGTATATACACGCACACGTCAATAACTTGACGTCAATTTTCTAGATAACTATCAAGTTGGGGTCTCACTGGAAGCAACATCTTTATTCCTACAGGGTAGAGGGAATGTTGCTTACATCTTACCCTCCTCAGACCCTACCTTAGCTTTGCTATTGGTGAGATTTACTAAGTATGATGATGATGATGAATTGTGGGACAATAACATCCATTATATCTATCATTTCCAAAGGTTGCCTTTTTCTTTACCCAAGTAAGGGGTTGCTGAGTTGGATTGTCGAGAAATGATTTCATGTGAGCGGAAGCCTGATAGTCAGTAAACCAATCTAGATATTTGTCAAAACATGGCATTTAGCATGAAAGGCATGGCCCAAATTAGGGTTAGAAGAGAGATTAGGTGTGGAAAGCTTGCTAAATTTGGACATGTGTTGGCACCATGACGATCATTCCGACAAAGATAGCAATGAGTTGGGCCATAACCTCGTGCTTGAGCACCCGGATGTCGCCCCTAGTGAATTGATGTGTGCGACCACAACCATATACGTAAGAGCCAGTATATGAACTATGGGTCAATGGTGCTTAGTGGTAAAGGCAATATATGGAAAATACAAGCAGAATAATATAGATACATAATCCATAGCCTTCAACTTGAGAAAGAAGCTACGAAAGGAAGATGTGCACATCAATTTTACATTATTTACACCTCGTTTTTTCTGTGGACATTCAAGTAGATTAAATACTTATTTGTTTACTTTGAATTTTCAAGAACAATTTGGCATGGACGAGCAAACGAACGAAATGACGTTGAAAGTGAAGAAAATGCTTGTGACACAACTTAGGCGCGGGTTATGCCCCCTCAGGGACGCCTTGTGCACAGTTACTAGAAGATAAAAAAATTCAGTTGACCATGCCCCCATGCCCCACAACTAATGAACAATAAATCTTTCCCCCCTACGCTCCACGTGTTCAAGCTGCCACGACTCCATGCCCAATGTCTGACATGCCCCGTGACACGCCAATGTGCTCACCAAATCTATCAATATGGATCTAGCTAACCAAGTTAATGGAATCAAAAGTTGTTTAGCACGGGGTCGTGCTTCACTAGTCATAGGTCATGTCCCATATCCCATCATGCCTATAAATAGAAGATCAAGCTCCATTTTAAGAAACCACCCATTCCATGCCACTTTCACTTCGTATTTTCATATTTTATAGTAGTTTAGCTAAGTTTTAGATTTGTCTCCATTTAATCCAAGGTTAAGAACAATTTGCAAGGTCATTCAAATCTTGTAACTTTTATGATGAATATATCAATTTTATATGTTGTTGATCACTTTGCCATGATTGGCTAAGCTCTTGATTTACTTGGAAAAGAAGAACTTGATTTGATCTTTTGGTTTCATGTAAGGATTTACAAAATGGTTTGTGTTAGTGACTTTGAGTGATGAATTTTCAACATTGAAAGTGAACTCTTTATAACCTTTGAAATAAGTCAATAACCTTGTGTTAGTCTATTCAAACATTCATGTTTTCTATGTTTATGTAGTTATGATAAGTTAACTTACTTGGAAGGGTAGTTAGAGTTTATGATTTGTATATTTCATTTTTAAAGATTCTTGCTTTACAAGGAGAGGTTGTATACTTGAGTTGCAAAGACTTGATTTATCTCATTGTTACTACCTTTGAGGATATAGTATCAAACCAAAACGTCTTTACAGATTAGCTTGTGACATCCATTGTCTAAAGTCTTCATTTGATATATTAATTCAACTGGTGCGATGTTTGTCATGTGGATAATCGTGACAACTTTCCAATATTGTTGTGGAGTGTAATACCCGCGACTGGGGTCCTCTCACTCTATTGCACTAGCACACACATTATCACTTGATCTGCATATAACGATTTTAGGTGGTTGTCATGTGATATAATAGTGACAACTTTCTTAAGATGTGTATGATTTGGTAAGCTTAATTGGAGCCGTTTCAAATTTTGGGTAGTGATCTTTTGAGAACCCATAATTTGAGATCAATCATATCATTGAGGAGGTCAAAACTAAGTAATCTCCCTTGTGATTGATTATAATTTACATTTTATTTGCTTTGTTATTTTATTATGCACAAACACATCTCTTTTGGATTTGACTGACAAATAACCGACATCGATTGTTGAGAGCCTTTGTATCTTTGGATGATACCCGGTATGTTACTAATGCTATAATACGTATAGTGCACTTGCGCTTTCTGTATTTTGAGTGGAAGTAAAATATCATTTTTTATAAATTTAAGTGTTAACCGTGTTTAAAATTTCTTAACTTTTATAACCACCATGAATACATCGCACAAACCATTAAGTAGTAGAGAAAGTCTCAAATGATGATCATAATGCACAAAGACACCTGTGAGATTTAACCATTTCAAAAAGTTTTTGACCTATACGGTAGACTTGATTGCAAAAAAGTTGAATTTGCAGCCCTATTCAAAGACAAGTGAAGTACCTTTCTAAAGTTTCCTTACCGAGTCTTGAGGGTTCTGCATATGTTCCATTCCACCATATTTGTGAGCAGCCTCGAGAGCAAACCATGCATGGAAGGTTATTTAAGATTGTGAACTTCTCTCCCATAACTTATTTAGTGAGAGAATATTGATGTAAAGTACTAACACATTAATTAGCTTCATGCCAAGTAGTAAATATTGGATTTGGGGAAGTACTTTCATTAGTACAATAGTTTGTGGAGGCGGTTCAACAGTAGTCGAAAGCTTTTGATAGAAAAGAAGGGGAAGAACTTAAGTACACCATAAGAAATAATTGGTAGAATATATCTTAATAGTCAACATATGCCGTAATGTGTCAAGTGGGAGGGAAGCATTGGTGATTGGTTGACATGACAAGGGAGGTTCCTCGGTTGCCATGAGAGAGGAGTGAGGAAAGGGGGCTACAATTAGAAGAATGAATCAAAGGCGTATAACAGAACCCTTGATCTTTATGTTTATCGCTAATACAACAATTTCGGACGAGCGAAAGTTTTATGCACATACGTAAATATAAAGTGACAAACACCTTGTTAACTATTTTCGTTGAAACATGTATACGGGTTTAGGATTGGCAATTTAGTAAATAAGGGATGGTACACTTTACCCAAATGATGGGATTAACTTTCACAAGTAGTAGACCACTAGCCTCACCATAGTGAGGATATATAGTTACTTATAAGAGAGAAAAAACAAATATAAATGAAAACATGGAAGATAACGTAGGATGGTCTCTTGGGGAATACGTATATTTATACTCACTCCTAATTTGGATTGGTATGCCCGATAGTATCTGTAGGCTAGACCATGTGGAATGTCATTGGTGTTGGAAATATTAATAAGGAACATACAAGTTGGTATGTTTCCTCCATCCCACATTGGTGGGGGAGGGGAAAGTTGAGTGCCTTATAAGGGATTACCCCTTATGGGCCTCCAAAGTGTTAAATGGGTTGAGAAGTGGGTCAAGCCCACACGCGCGCCGAGCCGAGCCGCGAGCTCGCGAATGGGCGCGTTTGAGGCGCGAATGGGCGCACTTTGCACTTCACATACGCATCATCGCTAGGAGTTGAGGAGCTTTTATTTTTAGCTAGGGTCCGGTTCAGGTG
Organism: Scalesia atractyloides; assembly: GCA_947069175.1. Taxonomy (NCBI): domain Eukaryota; kingdom Viridiplantae; phylum Streptophyta; class Magnoliopsida; order Asterales; family Asteraceae; genus Scalesia; species Scalesia atractyloides. The sequence continues at coordinate 10,751,439 of CAMTDV010000006.1, read as the reverse complement.
GGTCAGACCTGTGGATCGGATGAGATAAAGATTGGGATAGAGATGAATTCGAAACAGTGGGGGTTATCTCTAGGAGTTTTAATTCGTGTGGGATAGATCTAGGAATTCGAATCTGCTGGATAATGGTTATCCCATTCCCCGTTTTTCTCATTCTCTGTTGAGATTCCAACCTATAAATAAAAGCCTCCTGCTACCCATTCTACACACCTAATTTTCGCAGCCTGTCATCTCTGTGCTTCTGTTTCTTCTTCAGCTTCTGCGTTTTCTGGTTTCCATTGCTGTTGGAATACCAGATCAGTTCTGCATTAAATCCTGGAGTTTACGCTGCAGCTCACAGCAATACGAGCGCGTAAAATCCTTTAAGGACAGGAATCATCCGTGCAGTTCAAGAATCTCGGTTTCTTAAATCGCCAGGTTGGTTTTAGTTTTTGCGTGTTAATTAAATTCGTCCGATAGCGGGACAGTCTCCTTCTACCTTTCTTCAATCAGTTTGTTCAAGTTGGAATAAACTAGTTTGGTCAATAACTCGGTAATTAATAATAAATTAATTAATTTTCTGTTTGATTAAATTGTTTTCAACAATCTTAAAGAATTTTATTTTTTGTGTTTAATCACCAGAAATAATGGACGGTGAACTACCAACAGTTAATCTGAGATTCATGAATCAAGAGTTTGTCAAGTTGGACAGATTCGATGGCCAGAACTATACCCGTTGAGCGGACAAGGTTAAGTTCATGCTCGTTGTGCTGAAACTCTACTACATCCTTGATCCAAGCTTGCCCGCAATCCCTGATGACCCTCCTCTTGAGGCTGGAGAGGTCCCGAATCAAGATTTGGCTAAGCAAAGACTTGTCCGTAAGGAAGCTGAAGATCTTTGCCTTGGCCACATCATGAATTCTCTTTCAGATTGTATCTATGACTTATATGCGCCGGTAACAAGTGCTAGAGAATTGTGGAAAGCTTTGGAAGATAAGTACAAGGCTCATGAAGAAGGTACTAACAAATACCTTATTTCCAAGTACTTAGACTTTCAAATGGTTGATAACAAGTCAATCTTGGAGCAAGTGCATGAACTCCAATTTCTTGTTAACAAACTGACCGCGCTTTCTATTCCGCTGCCAGAAATTTTTCAAGTAGGGGTCATTATAGCAAAACTTCCTCCTACTTGGAAAGATTTCTCAAAGAGAATGATGCACAAGTCTGAGGACTACTCTTTGGATGAACTGTTGAAGCACCTTCGAATTGAGGAGGAAACATGCAACAGGGACAAAAGAGGTAAAGTCGGATCGAGTGTGAATCATATTGTTGGAGGATCTGGTCAAAAGGGAAAAGGGGCATCAAAGAATAAAAAGTTTACAGCACCAAAGAAAAAGGAATTCAAAAAGTCACATCAAACGACCAACCATCAACCAAAGAGATCGGGTAAATGTCATGTTTGTGGAGAAACCGGGCATTATGCACGAGAGTGCTCTCAAAGGAAATCTGGATCTACGGTTGGTTCTACAAGTGCGGTTGATATTGAGAAAGTCACCAATCTAGTGGCTAATGTGGGTCTTGGAGATGTTAACATGCTTTCTCAATATACACGCGTTGTGGCATGTAGAGGATGGTTTTTGGATTCTGGAGCAACTGTTCATGTTTGTGAGAATCGTGGCTCATTTCTTACTTATGGTCCTGTTCCTCAAGGAACAGTGGTGGTATGTGCTGATGGACATCGAGTGGAAGTTCGTGGTAAAGGCACTGTAACATTTGTCAAAAACGGGTTTTCAAAACCCGCTCCGTTTTGTAATCGAATATCAAGTTATAAATGTCACGTTGAATATTTATGATTATTTTGATTTAAAATGATACATAATTAATAAATAAACTAAACTATAAAAATTATATTTGATAAAAAGTTAAAACAAAATAAATAAAAAGGATAGGTTGCTGCCAGGACTCGAACCCGGGTCAGCCAGAACTGAAATCCAACGACTTAACACAACTCGCATCACCACTCCGCCACTTGTTATTTTCTGTTATCCCTAGGAAACAAATAACATTTATACACAAACTCGGTTAAACCGGTTGCGCCAACTGAGAAACAGAAATCGGCAATTCAATCGTCAAATCGTTTGATTACTCGCACATTCACGTTTATAACCGATGAACCAATGATGTTAATCAATTCGGAAGTGATTGAACATCAATTTTCATTATTATCGGTTTTTATAACCGAAAAGAATCAAGTCCAGATTACTTCAACTCCAGACCCCTCTCGCGACCCAGAAACATCATACCAACATTTCATTTCACTTTCGTCACACTTTCAGTTCGTCAGAACGCTTAAATCAACTCGCCGGAATTTTCTGCAAAATTCGCCGGAAAACCGTATTCATCCTCAAACGGCAAATCTTTCAATATCATTGTAGTTCAACAATTGTTAGGCTATTTCTAACTTAAACCTCTCAATTGAAATTGAATTCAGGCACTGTATTCAGCTAATTTCAGTTCGCCGGAAAGATTCTGAAAATCTCTATATTCATCTGAGAATCGGTAAGGGCATTCAAACCCTCTGTTAACATTTGCTGATCACTTCAATTTCACGATTAGCTAATAAAAACGGTTAATTGTCTTGTTCAGTTGAAGAGCATAAAAACAGGGACCGACACATTGCCGGAATTCTGAAATAAACGGTTCATCGGTATGTTCACCCCTAATCACCGTCTCTACCATTTCATTTTAGCCTTAAGAATGTTTGTTAATCGTAAACACAAGAAACGGATTAGTGAATCAGTTGACTGTAATCCGAATGTAGAAGACGAAGTTAGTTAAGTTATAAGTTTATTTAAAATCAGTAATATGAACGGGTTAGACACACAGTCCAGCGGTGGACTGTGTGCAAAACATAGTCGCATGTCACACGTTCGATTCCTGATACACGCACTCCTTATGTAATAAAATGCCTTTTTGTTTAAAACTAAACCGGGTTAATCCCGTTAGTTGTTAAGTATAATAAAAACCGAGATGTTAACCAGGTTAGACACACAGTCCAGCGGTGGACTGTGTGCAACACTGAATCGCACGTCACGAGTTCGAAACCTGATACTGGCACCGGTTCGTTGAATTAAAATGTTTTTGAAATTAAAAGAATTTTGGTTAAACCGAATTATTATATAAATATAATTAAAAACAAGATTATTTCGGGTTAGACACGTAGCTCAGTTGGTAGAGCTGCGTGCACGCGTACGGGAGGTCTCGGGTTCGAGCCTCACCCGGCGCAAACAGTTACGCTGACCGAACCGGTCAACAAGTCAACAAATCAACGGTCAACGGTCAACGGTCGAAGCAAAATAAACAATTTTTTTTATATTTTTATTTATTTAATTTAATTTAAAAATCAATTAAAAATACTTAAAAATAACATTTTTAAAGATAGAAAATAGCCTTAAACTCACAAAAATATATCTAAAAATTTCATTAAAATCCTTAATAAAATCCACTCATTTAATATATTTTTCCGTTATTATTTAGGTTAATATTTCTCATTGTTCTACTCATCCAATTCGTGCGCATCTCACCATCTCCAATCCAACGCACCCAATGTGAGTGAATCTTTACAAATTCCCCGTTTTAATCACGTTTTGGGGTGTATCATGTGTCTTGTTATATATATTATAATTAAACCATTGTGCATACATCATATCATGAACATGTGTATTCAGTTTGTTTCAACTGTTGTGTTGTTATTGTTGGATGCAATTTATTATTTTCAGTACATGCAATTTCATAGGCCGCCGCTCCCCATTACATTATGAGCGTTGAGCATGTTCTCCATTTCATTATGAGGTTGAACCTGGCGTGCCCATATACGATCGGCTCCGTTTGATTGAGCCTTGATCGCACAGACATTTTTCATTTTCAGTACATGCAATACGATCGGCTCCGTTTGATTGAGCCTTGATCGCACAGTTTCATTTATGTTATTTATCGTATGATGTTGGTATGTTCATGTATGCTATCATATGTTATTGTATGTTGTGATTGCTACTTGCCACTGCTTGATTATTTACATTTGCTCATTTATGATTATGCACAATTTTTCATTGATAAACTAACAAGTAAATCTTTAATAAATGTTTATCTAATAAGGTTCACTCGCCAACTTATGTTGACCCAAAAACCCCCCCATTTTTACACATGATACAGGTGAACCAGCAGCAGCCAGAAACACATAGGATTGGACTAGAAGAATAAAATGATTTAGATATTGGGAATTGTTATGTTTGGTTTATTTTCTTTGTATTGTATGAACATGTTTGGATATTTGGAAATGTAACTTTGACTTTAATAAATATGAAACATATTAGTAAATGTCATGAGCTTTGGTGATAACCCAATTATGCACCGACTCTTATTCCACTGCGGGTCGGGGTGTGACAGATTGGTATCAGAGCCATGACTATAGGGATATAGGATAGGTTATTAGACCCTTAGAGCCTATACTATAGTTGATTAGAAACTTATAAGATTTTTGTGTGTTACATGCCAAATTTCATGATGTTTATATGTTCTATGTTAAATGTTACATTCAATATTATGCAAGCATGTTCATAAGTATGTATTATCCTATAATGCCTATCATGAATCATATACTCATATCATATCACATCCATGAAAGCACACACCACATCATGATTGCTTTTACAATGATTTTTGTGTTTTCAAATCTCATCAAAGTGAGTTCGCATGACGGGCATGTAGTAACTGGAAGGGTACCAGTACCGGTAGTCGGAACGTCCTGTCTAGGCTGGCATTCGTATAAATCCAAAATAAAGGACTAGTTTGCCTACCTGGGGACTAACGATGAGAGTACGAAGTACCTATTAGGCCAAAGCATGCTATACCAAACGTCGTGTGAGCTAACCCCACTTTGAGTTGTCATTGTGTCTACACCTGGACACGTTCCGACCAAACATCTCATGAACATATTTTGTGGTTTGCATTCGGGTGATGCGAGTGTTAAATTGCCAATACTAATGTGAATCCTACCAAGCCAATAGCCATGAGGGCCCACGTGACTATATAGGTGAAGGTATGGGGGACATTTGAGGCCCAACATGAGCAAACCCAAGACATCCTATGGATGTAGTTGCATTATTGATATTTATGTTATTTTCATTTTCTTAAAGACACATGACACCTAAAAAGACACCATAAACTCACAATCTTCTCATGTATGTTCCTGTAGATGTCGTCCAGACAACAACGAAGGGGTAAAAGATCAGGGAGGTCTCAGGAACGCTTGGCCACCCAAATCGCGAAACAAATGGCCATGATACTGCCTGACATTGTGGTCCAAGTGCAACAAGCCCTCGCTACAAATCCTACTAACCCTCCCCAACAACATGACCAGAACATCGACAACCCTCCTACCAGCAAGGGTTCATACAAACATTTCAAGTCTTGTGATCCTCCTAAATTTGAAGGGACCGAGGGTGTCACTGCTCTCCTACATTGGTTCGAGGAGATGGAAAACACCTTTCTAAACTGCGATTGTCCTGAGGATCGCAAGGTTCGATACGCTACCGGGAGACTATTTGGGGTAGCTCTCACTTGGTGGAATACTGAGAAAGGGAAGAGGGGAACTGAAGATGCAATGGCCTTAACTTGGGAGGAGTTAAGGGAAATCATGACTAGGCGTTTCTGTCCTAGGAGTGAAATTAAAAAGCTGGAGGACGAATTTCATTCTCTAAAGCAAAAGGAGGGTGATCACACCACCTATAACAAGAGGTTCTTGGAGTTGAACCAAATGGTTCCAAATTTGTTCACCCCAACTTATTGTCTGATCGAGCATTATATTCGAGGACTTCCCTCGAAAATTCAAGATTCAGTTCTCAGCATCTCACCAGTAACACTTGAAGCTGCTATGGAGCTAGCAACTGAACTGATCGAGAACCGAATTCGCAACGGGAAGTTTAAAGAAGAGAAAAAGAAAGCCCCTGTTGAGGGTCAAACTTCAAACCATCCCATCTCTTCCTCTAAGTTTGCTAACAAGAGGAAGCGCAACACCAGAAATTTTGCAGTTACTCAAACCAACTCCCCTATTCCTGCTGCACCCATTACTCAAGTCACTCCTTCACCCGCACCATACAGAAGACCTTACACTGGCCCGTTACCAAAATGCAACCGTTGCCAATATCACCATTCCCCTGATCATCCTTGCCAATATTGCACCGGCTGTGGTCGCGCAGGTCATACTGTTCAAACCTGCCGCATGCCTCAACGAACGAACCGCCACCAACCTTTAACCCAAACCCACCAACAATTAATGGGTCAAGCCCAACAACCCCTACCATTACCACCCACCCAACATTTAGCCCAAACATACTACCAACCCAATTATCCTATGGGCCAACCTATGCGGGCTTGCTACAATTGCGGAGACCCAAGCCATTTCAGAAACACTTGTCCAAGGTTGGTAAACATTATTCATGCTCAGGCCCAAGCCAACCCGGTGAATCAAGCGAACCAAGCTCCTCCACCTGCAAGAGGAAGAGCTTTCAATATTAACGCTAATCAGGCTAGAGCTGACGGCAATGTGGTTAACGGTACGTTCCTTATAAATGGTAGATATGCATCTATGTTATTTGATACTGGTGCGGATAGAAGTTTTGTGTCTTTAGAATTTGAACCTATCTTAAACAAAAATCGGGATAAGCTCACGGAATCCATAACGGTAGAAGTTGCGGACGGGAAACCAGTTTCATTAAACTCTATTATACGCAACTGTACACTCAACTTAAACGACCATGATTTCTCAGTCGACCTTATTCCTATGAAGCTGGGAAGTTTTGATATCATAATCGGTATGGATTGGCTCAGTCAACATCAGGCAGAAGTTGTATGTCGTGAAAAATTTATTCGTATTCCTCTTTCAAACGGTCAGACTCTTCGAATCATTGGAGAAACCTCGTCGAAAGGGCTCAGCTTAATGTCTTGTCTTCAATCTCAAAATTATCTTCGCAAGAATTATGTCACGTTTTTAGCTCATATCATCAAAAAGGGAACCATGGAGAAGAAACTTGAAGACATTCCTGTAGTAAAAGACTTCTCGCAAGTTTTTCCTGACGACATTTCAGGACTTCCTCCAGTTAGAGACGTCGAATTCCGTATTGATCTTATACCTGGTGCTACACCAGTTGCAAAGTCTCCTTATAGGTTAGCCCCCTCTGAAATGCAAGAGCTAGCCAGTCAATTACAAGAGTTGACTGACAATGGATTCATACGTCCCAGCTCGTCGCCTTGGGGTGCACCTGTCCTTTTTGTAAAGAAGAAAGATGGATCGTTTCGTATGTGCATCGACTACAGGGAGCTAAACAAATTAACAATCAAGAATCGCTATCCATTATCTCGCATTGATGATCTTCTTGACCAACTTCAAGGTGCCAACTGCTTTTTAAAAATCGACCTTCGATCTGGCTATCATCAACTTAGAGTGCATGAAGAAGACGTCCCTAAGACTGCTTTTCGAACTCGTTATGGCCATTATGAATTCATGGTCATGCCATTTGGTCTAACCAACGCACCAGCTGTCTTCATGGATCTAATGAACAGAGTCTGCAAACCATATCTGGATCGATTTGTCATAGTCTTCATCGACGATATTCTCATTTATTCAAAATCTAAATCTGATCATGAGCGTCATCTTCGACTCATCCTTGCACTTCTAGAGAAGGAAAAGCTTTACGCCAAATTCTCCAAATGTGAATTCTGGTTAAAAGAGGTGCAATTCCTCGGACATGTAGTCAATGATAAGGGAATACATGTCGATCCCTCAAAGATCAAAGCGGTACAAGAATGGCAAGCTCCACGTACACCAACTGAAGTAAGATCTTTCCTTGGTCTAGCTGGCTATTATCGTCGTTTCATTTCAAACTTCTCTCGCATTGCTGTACCACTCATGGCTTTAACTCATAAGGGAAAACCTTTCATATGGGGACCCAAGCAAGAAGAAGCCTTTCAAACTCTTAAACAAAAACTTTGTGATGCACCAATCCTCACTCTTCCTGAAGGTTGTGATGATTTTGTGGTCTATTGCGACGCGTCAGGGCAAGGATTAGGCTGCGTTCTAATGCAAAGAGGAAAAGTCATAGCTTATGCTTCGAGACAACTCAAGACGCATGAGAAGAACTACACCACTCATGACCTAGAACTTGGAGCCGTTGTGTTCGCTCTTAAGATATGGAGACATTATCTCTATGGTACTAAGTGTGAAATATACACTGACCACAAGAGTCTTCAACATATCTTCAATCAAAAGGAGTTAAACATGAGGCAACGAAGATGGGTCGAACTTCTAAATGACTACGACTGTGAAATTAGATACCACCCTGGTAAAGCAAATGTGGTGGCTGATGCATTTAGTCGAAAGGGTTATGCGAACTCTATTCGTCTTCTATGTTCGCAAATTATAACCGACATTAAAGACCAAATTCGAGAAGCCCAACACGTTTCAATAACGGAAGAAGATGTACGAAAGGAGATGTCCTGTGGAGCTGAGCTAAAAATTGAAACTAAATCTGACGGTATTCTGTACTACCTAGATCGTATCTGGATTCTTAACCACAACAATCTTCGTGAAATTCTTATGAATGAAGCTCACAAAACGCGATATTCTATACACCCTTGAGCCGATAAGATGTATCAAGACCTACGATATACCTATTAGTGGCCTGGAATGAAGAAGGATATTGCCGTTTTTGTTTCCAAGTGCCTTACATGTTCCAAGGTGAAGGCTGAACACCAAAGACCCTCAGGACTTTTGGTCCAACCGGAAATACCTGTATGGAAGTGGGAAAATATAACCATGGATTTCATTACCGGGTTACCTCGCACTTCTGGTGGGTATGACGCTTATGGGTAATTATAGACCGACTTACAAAATCAGCTCACTTTATTCCTATCCGCGAAGATTTCAAGAACGAAAAGCTTGCTCGTATTTATATCAGCGAAATCGTAAGCCGACATGGGGTACCGTTAAGCATTATTTCTGATCGTGATGGTCATTTCACTTCACGAACATGGCAAGCAGTACAATCCGCTATGGGTACGCGATTAGATCTCAGTACCGCCTATCATCCTCAAACTGATGGACAATCTGAGCGCACCATTCAAACTCTTGAAGATATGCTTCGAGCATGTGTCATAGACTTCAAGGGAAATTGGGACGCCCACCTACCATTAGTTGAATTTTCGTACAACAACAGCTATCATTCAAGCATCGGCATGGCACCTTTTGAAGCCTTATATGGTCGTAAGTGCCGATCTCCTGTATGTTGGCATGAAATTGGGGAAGCTCAAATCACTGGTCCAGAATTGATCCAAGAAACCACAGACAAGATCCATCAAATCCGAAACAATCTTCTAGCGGCCCAAAGTCGTCAAAAGAGTTATGCAGATAAACGACGGAAGCCTTTAGAGTTTAACATTGGTGATCATGTACTTCTAAAAGTATCACAGTGGAAGGGAGTAGTTCGTTTTGGTCAAAAGGGCAAGCTAGCACCACGTTACGTAGGACCTTTCAAGATACTCGAAAGAGTAGGTCCTGTAGCATACAAGCTTGATCTACCAGAAGAACTCAACAGGATTCATCCCACATTCCACGTGTCGAACTTGAAGAAGTGCCTCGCTGATGAAAACCTCCACATTCCTCTGGAAGATATTCAGATTGATGAATCTATGCATTTTATTGAAAGACCAGTAGATATCATGGACTTCGGAGAGAAACGCCTACGACGAAATCGCATTCCAATTGTTAGGGTACGCTGGGAGTCGAAACGGGGACCTGAGTTTACTTGGGAACGTGAAGACTCAATGCGTGAAAAATACCCGCATCTTTTCCTACTACTTCAACTACTTGAATTTCGGGACGAAATTCCTAAAAGTAGGGGATACTGTAACATTTGTCAAAAACGGGTTTTCAAAACCCGCTCCGTTTTGTAATCGAATATCAAGTTATAAATGTCACGTTGAATATTTATGATTATTTTGAATTAAAATGATACATAATTAATAAATAAACTAAACTAAACTATAAAAATTATATTTGATAAAAAGTTAAAACAAAATAAATAAAAAGGATAGGTTGCTGCGGGGACTCGAACCCGGCTCAGCCAGAACTGAAATCCAACGACTTAACACACACTCGCATCACCACTCCGCCACTTGTTATTTTCTGTTATCCCTAGGAAACAAATAACATTTATACACAAACTCGGTTAGACCGGTTGCGCCAACTGAGAAACGGAAATCGGCAATTCAATCGTCAAATCGTTTGATTACTCGCACATTCACGTTTATAACCGATGAACCGATGATGTTAATCAATTCGGAAGTGATTGAACATCAATTTTCATTATTATCGGTTTTTATAACCGAAAAGAATCAAGTCCAGATTTCTTCAACTCCAGACCCCTCTCGCGACCCAGAAACATCATACCAACATTTCATTTCACTTTCGTCACACTTTCAGTTCGTCAGAACGCTTAAATCAACTCGCCGGAATTTTCTGCAAAATTCGCCGGAAAACCGTATTCATCCTCAAACGGTAAATCTTTCAATATCATTGTAGTTCAACAATTGTTAGGCTATTTCTAACTTAAACCTCTCAATTGAAATTGAATTCAGGCACTGTATTCAGCTAATTTCAGTTCGCCAGAAAGATTCTGAAAATCTCTATATTCATCTGAGAATCGGTAAGGGCACTCAAACCCTCTGTTAACATTTGCTGATCACTTCAATTTCACGATTAGCTAATAAAAACGGTTAATTGTCTTGTTCAGTTGAAGAGCATAAAAACAGGGACCGACACATTGCCGGAATTCTGAAATAAACCGTTCATCGGTATGTTCACCCCTAATCACCGTCTCTACCATTTCATTTTAGCCTTAAGAATGTTTGTTAATCGTAAAAACAAGAAACGGATTAGTGAATCAGTTGACTGTAATCTGAATGTAGAAGACGAAGTTAGTTAAGTTATAAGTTTATTTAAAATCAGTAATATGAACGGGTTAGACACACAGTCCAGCGGTGGACTGTGTGCAAAACATAGTCGCATGTCACACGTTCGATTCCTGATACACGCACTCCTTATGTAATAAAATGCCTTTTTGTTTAAAACTAAACCGGGTTAATCCGTTAGTTATTAAGTATAATAAAAACCGAGATGTTAACCAGGTTAGACACACAGTCCAGCGGTGGACTGTGTGCAACACTGAATCGCACTTCACGAGTTCGAAACCTGATACTGGCACCGGTTCGTTGAATTAAAATGTTTTTGAAATTAAAAGAATTTTGGTTAAACCGAATTATTATATAAATATAATTAAAAACAAGATTATTTCGGGTTAGACACGTAGCTCAGTTGGTAGAGCTGCGTGCACGCGTACGGGAGGTCTCGGGTTCGAGCCTCACCCGGCGCAAACAGTTACGCTGACCGAACCGGTCAACAAGTCAACAAATCAACGGTCAACGGTCAACGGTCAAAGCAAAATAAACAATTTTTTTTATATTTTTATTTATTTAATTTAATTTAAAAATCAATTAAAAATACTTAAAAATAACATTTTTAAAGATAGAAAATAGCCTTAAACTCACAAAAATATATCTAAAAATTTCATTAAAATCCTTAATAAAATCCACTCATTTAATATATTTTTCCGTTATTATTTAGGTTAGTATTTCTCATTGTTCTACTCATCCAATTCGTGCGCATCTCACCATCTCCAATCCAACGCACCCAATGTGAGTGAATCTTTACAAATTCCCCGTTTTAATCACGTTTTGGGGTGTATCATGTGTCTTGTTATATATATTATAATTAAACCATTGTGCATACATCATATCATGAACATGTGTATTCAGTTTGTTTCAACTGTTGTGTTGTTATTGTTGGATGCAATTTATTATTTTCAGTACATGCAATTTCATAGGCCGCCGCTCCCCATTACATTATGAGCGTTGAGCATGTTCTCCATTTCATTATGAGGTTGAACCTGGCGTGCCCACATACGATCGGCTCCGTTTGATTGAGCCTTGATCGCACAGACATTTTTCATTTTCAGTACATGCAATACGATCGGCTCCGTTTGATTGAGCCTTGATCGCACAGTTTCATTTATGTTATTTATCGTATGATGTTGGTATGTTCATGTATGCTATCATATGTTATTGTATGTTGTGATTGCTACTTGCCACTGCTTGATTATTTACATTTGCTCATTTATGATTATGCACAATTTTTCATTGATAAACTAACAAGTAAATCTTTAATAAATGTTTATCTAATAAGGTTCACTCGCCAACTTATGTTGACCCAAAAACCCCCCTATTTTTACACATGATACAGGTGAACCAGCAGCAGCCAGAAACACATAGGATTGGACTAGAAGAATAAAATGATTTAGAGTTTGGGAATTGTTATGTTTGGTTTATTTTCTTTGTATTGTATGAACATGTTTGGATATTTGGAAATGTAACTTTGACTTTAATAAATATGAAACATATTAGTAAATGTCATGAGCTTTGGTGATAACCTAATTATGCCCCGACTCTTATTCCGCTGCGGGTCGGGGTGTGACAGGCACAGTGCGACTAAACTTTAAAGACGGTCAAACGGATACCCTTCAGGACGTGTTGCATGAACCTGGTATCACCAAGGGTCTTGTTTCTGCTGATAAGTTTGATCGAAATGGGTACAAGCTGGTTCTCAAGAATCTCCGTGTGAAGTTTTCTCTAAATGACATCTATGTGGTTAAGCAAAGAACACGGGTGGAATGTATCGCCTTGACCTAGCTGAAGATGGAATTGATGAAGAAGAAGACACGGATGAAGGTGGCGTTTCAGTGATTGATGGGTTTGGAAATGAAAGTGATAGTGATAGTGGTGATACTGGTAGTGATAGTTTTTATCAATGTAATGCAATTGGTTTTGATTTGAATGAAATTATCTCTTCTGATTATATCGCTTGTTCAATTTCTTTATGGCATAAACGTTTAGCTCATACAAATATTAAAAACATTGAGAAAATGCAAACTAAAGGTTTATTGAAATTAAAAGATAAAGACTTTGAAAAATGCGAAACTTGTGTGAAATCAAAATTCACAAAGAAACCTTTTCCAAGTGTCCATAAACGTAATACATCACTACTAGAACTAATTCATTCAGATATTTATGAACTGAATGGAGTCCTTACTCGTGGGGGTAAGAGATACTTTATCACTTTCTGCGATGACTTCAGCCGATACTTATATGTTTATTTATTACATGCAAAAGACGAAGCTTTTGAGGCATTTAAAATATATAAGGTTGAGGTTGAAAAACAAAAGGAGAAACGCATTAAAATTCTTCGCTCGGACATAGGCGGAGAATACTTTAACCGAAGATTTGATGCATTCTGCGAAGAAGAAGGCATCATACATGAGAGAACTGCACCATATACTCCCCAACAAAATGGTTTGCTGAGAGAAAGAACCGAACCTTGGTACAGATGGCTAACTGTATGTTAAATCAATTGAGTCTATCTCGTAATAATATGGGGGGAAACTGTGTTAACCGCTTGTTATGTTCACAACAGGATCACTAGTCGTGTGATACCTACGAGTCCATATGAGTTGTGGAAAGGAAGAAAACCAAACCTAGAGTATTTGAGGGTTTGGGGGTGTCTTGCCTATTATCGCGTACCTGATCCAAAGACACTCAAACTGGGAGAACGAGCTTACAAGAGTGTATTCATTGGATATGCTCCACAAAGCAAGTCTTACCGGTTGTTGGATGACGAATCAGGTACAGTTGTAGAATCCAGAGATGTGGAATTCTTTGAGAACAAGTTTTCTAGAGATGATGAAAACTCAAATTACATCACATCTTCTAGTATTCTGTGAAAAGAGTCGAACCTTCACCAATCGTTGAAGAACCGAGGAAAAGTACTAGAGTTAGAAAAGAGAAAAGGTATGGAGATGATTTCTTTTCTTACCTGGTTGAGGGAACTCAAAAGAAAGTGACGAGAGAGGTCATTTTCGCTGTTAATTTGGATGATGATCATAAAACTTTCAGCGAAGCAATGTCATCAAGAGATGCTCCTTTGTGGAAGGAAGCAGTCAATGATGAAATGGATTCCATTATGGGAAATGGAACTTGGGAGTTAGCTGATCTACCCAAGGGAAAGAAACCTATTGGATCCAAATGGATTTTCAAAAGGAAGTATCATCCAGATGGATCCATCTCTGCTTATAAAGCGAGATTAGTTGCTAAAGGGTATAGGCAGGAGAAGGGATCGACTATTTTGATACCTATGCACCTGTGGCTAGAATTAGCTCTATTAGAACTCTAATAGCGGTGTCTGCTTTGAAAGGGCCGTACATCCATCAAATAGATGTAAAGACTGTGTTTCTAAATGGGTATCTAAATGAGGAGATTTATTTGGAGCAACCAGAAGGGTTTGTGATGCATGGACAAGAGAACAAAGTGTGTAGACTTATTAAATCTCTTTATGGTTTGAAGCAAGCTCCTAAACAGTGGCATGAGAGGTTTGACACCACTGTGAATGCTTTCGGGTTTCGACACAATAGTGCTGATAGGTGTATCTATACTAAATGCGAACCCGGTTATACAGTCGTGATTTGTCTCTATGTTGATCATTAGCACTCACCTTGAAGGTATTTCTAAAACTAAGAAATATCTGTCCATGAACTTTAAGATGAAAGATCTAGGAGAAGTTGATACCATTCTTGGGATCAAGGTGAAAAGAACTGAAAGTCAGATTTCTCTAAGTCAATCTCATTACATAGAGAAAATTCTTACTAAGTTTCAACACTTGAACATTAAAGAGTTTAATACCCCATTTGATCCAAGTGTGAAACTTAATGTGAACTTAGGGAGAGCAGTGGCTCAATTGGAGTATGCGAGTGCTATTGGAAGTATGATGTATGCAACACATTGCACTCGTCCTGATATTGCTTTTGCTGTAAGAAAACTGAGTCAGTATACTGTCAATCCAGGGACAGAACACTGGAAAGCAGTGGGTAGAGTACTTGGATACCTCAAAAGGACCAGTAACTTAGAACTGACATACACGTCTAATTCCAGAATACTCGAAGGTTATTCTGATGCGAGCTGGATTGATCACACCAGTGATTCAAAATCTACAAGTGGTGGATTTACACTCTAGCAGGAGGAGCAATTTCTTGGGCGAGCAGGAAACAGACGTGTATTGCCCACTCAACTATGGAAGCTGATTTCATAGCACTAGCTGCGGCTGGTAAGGAAGCAGAGTGGATTAGAGATCTATTAGAACTCTAATAGCGGTGTCTGCTTTGAAAGGGCCGTACATCCATCAAATGGATGTAAAGACTGTGTTTCTAAATGGGTATCTAAATGAGGAGATTTATTTGGAGCAACCAGAAGGGTTTGTGATGCATGGACAAGAGAACAAAGTGTGTAGACTTATTAAATCTCTTTATGGTTTGAAGCAAGCTCCTAAACAGTGGCATGAGAGGTTTGACACCACTGTGACTGCTTTCGGGTTTCGACACAATAGTGCTGATAGGTGTATCTATACTAAATGCGAACCCGGTTATACAGTCGTGATTTGTCTCTATGTTGATGATATGTTGATCATTAGCACTCACCTTGAAGGTATTTCTAAAACTAAGAAATATCTGTCCATGAACTTTAAGATGAAAGATCTAGGAGAAGTTGATACCATTCTTGGGATCAAGGTGAAAAGAACTAAAAGTCAGATTTCTCTAAGTCAATCTCATTACATAGAGAAAATTCTTACTAAGTTTCAACACTTGAACATTAAAGAGTTTAATACCCCATTTGATCCAAGTGTGAAACTTAATGTGAACTTAGGGAGAGCAGTGGCTCAATTGGAGTATGCGAGGGCTATTGGAAGTATGATGTATGCAACACATTGCACTCGTCCTGATATTGCTTTTGCTGTAAGAAAACTGAGTCAGTATACTGTCAATCCAGGGACAGAACACTGGAAAGCAGTGGGTAGAGTACTTGGATACCTCAAAAGGACCAGTAACTTAGAACTGACATACACGTCTAATTCCAGAATACTCGAAGGTTATTCTGATGCGAGCTGGATTGATCACACCAGTGATTCAAAATCTACAAGTGGTGGATTTACACTCTAGCAGGAGGAGCAATTTCTTGGGCGAGCAGGAAACAGACGTGTATTGCCCACTCAACTATGGAAGCTGATTTCATAGCACTAGCTGCGGCTGGTAAGGAAGCAGAGTGGATTAGAGATCTACTTACGGACATCCGTTTGTGGGATGTTCCAATGTCGTATATTCCCATGTATTGTGATAGTGAGGCCACACTATCTAGAGTATACAACGCACTGTATAATGGGAGGTCAAGACACATAGGTCTATGGCACAATTATGTGAGACAACTTCTTGAAAGTGGTACCATCAAGGTTGTCTATGTCAAGACGAGTAAGAACTTGGCTGATCCGTTTACTAAACCTCTGACGAGAGATTTGGTAGTGAATACCGCAAGAGACATGGGTCTAAAACCACAATAGAATCGTTAGTGATGGAAACCCAACTTGAACTTAGTGCTCCTATTTCTCAAGTTTAATGGGTAAAAAGAAGTCACTTAATGATAGAAGGTACTATCAATTTTTTGATAGATCCATGTGAGGTATGATAGTACGTCGTTGCCGAGAACAAGGGTGAGCTAATGCTCTTAACAAAGTTTTGGAGGCATCCAAGCAACGTGGATGATGTAAAACTTTGCCTATATGATCTAGGGGTGGTGCCGCCTCGAGTGAAGATAAGTGGTTTGTCTTCTAAAGGATCATGAAAAAGGTTTATAGCGCACGACCATATTCGCGCTCAGTGAGAACGCAAAGTCGGCTGGTGATGTGTGGAGGTAAACCGAAGGGTGCTATCAGGTTAATGGTTTAATTCCATAGGACACCATCGAATCTGTCTCTTCTTGTTTATCAACATAAACTGGGTTTAATCTTCGTGACACCTAGTGACATCATCTGTCTAAGTGAGAGGAAACATTCCAACTTGGTGGGGGATTTTTGGAAATATTAATAAGGAACATACAAGTTGGTATGTTTCCTCCATCCCACATTGGTGGGGGAGGTGAAAGTTGAGTGCCTTGGGATTACCCCATATGGGCCTCCAAAGTGTTAAATGGGTTGAGAAGTGGGTCAAGGCCACACGCGCACCGAGCCGAGCGGAGCCGCGAGCTCGCGAATGGGCGCGTTTGAGGCGCACTTTGCACTTCGCACGTACGCATCATCACTAGGAGCTGAGGAGCTTTTATTTTTAGCTAGGGTCCGGTTCAAGTGGGTTAGACCTGTGGATCGGATGAGATAAAGATTGGGATAGAGATGAATTCGAAACAGTGGGGGTTATATCTAGGAGTTCGAATTCGTGTGGGATAGATCTAGGAATTCGAATTCGAATCTGCTGGATAATGGTTATCCCATTCCCTGTTTTTCTCATTCTCGGTTGAGATTCCAACCTATAAATAAAAGCCTCCTGCTACCCATTCTACACACTTAATTTTCGCAGCCTGTCATCTCTGTGCTTCTGTTTCTTTTCCAGCTTCTGCGTTATCTAGTTTCCATTGCTGTTGGAATACCAGATCAGTTCTGCATTAAATCCTGGGAGTTTACGCTGCAGCTCACAGCAATACGAGCGCGTAAAATCCTTTAAGGACAGGAATCATCCGTGCAGTTCAAGAATCTTAGTTTCTTAAATCGCCAGGTTGGTTTTAGTTTTTGCGTGTTATTTAAATTCGTCCGATAACGGGACAGTCTCCTTCTACCTTTCTTCAATCAGTTTGTTCAAGTTGGAATAAACTGGTTTGGTCAATAACTCGGTAATTAATAATAAAATAATTAATTTTCTGTTTGATTAAATTGTTTTCAACAATTGGCCTACAACTTCTTCAGTCATGGATAGTGTGTGTCGTGCCATATGTACGATAATGTAAGGGGCCACATATTGACCACAACGATAAGCTTGTGCTCTAGATATGAGTTTATTGTCCTGATTTCTACAAGTCCATGTATAAGTAAAGATGAGTAACCAACCATATAACCAGAGTATGAGTTAAAGAGGATACAATGTTTTCGTATTACCCAATTGACTTGGACAACTTTATGAATCGTATATATCTCACTTTCATATTAAAGTAATTACTGGACATAAACTAATAATGAGATAAGAAAGAAAAGTCTCAAGAACGAGAATGTATTTCACAATGAAAAGTGATGCTTAAATTTCATATATTCATATATTTTAAAATAGACCAAAAACTTCCTTTTTACAAGTAGGGAATACAATAGGTATGTTTGGCATGGAGCTTTTATGAGCTTTTAGCTTTAAGTTTTTATGAAAAAGCTCATACTCAATAAAAAATCTTGTTTGATTGAAGGAGCTTAAAGCTTTTAGGTTAGAAGCTTAAAGTTTTTGGTTGAACGCTCATACTAATAGCTTTTAGAAGGAGCTACAAGCTTTTAAGGAAAAAATGACTATTTTAACCTCTAAAGCTCTGCCAAACACCTAAATATATTTTATTAGTTATGTCCATTTTGGTCATTTTAATCATTTTATTAAAAGTTCTAGCTACTCTGTCAAACACCTAAGGGTATGTTTGGCAAAAGTAGCTGTTATTGGTAGCTGGAAGCTGGTGGCTGGAGGCTAGAAGCTGGTGGCTGGAGGCTGAAAGCTGGTAGCTGTAGCTTTTTAGATATATTTAGGTGTTTGACAGAGTAGCTGAAGCTTTTAATAAAATGTATAAAATGACCAAAATAGACATTAAAAAGTTGGTGCATTAAAAAGTTTATTATCTTTAGAGGTTAAAAGAGTCATTTTTTCCCTAAAAGCTGGTAGCTCCTTCTAAACGCTACTAGTAGGAGCGTTTAACCAAAAGCTTCAAGCTCCTAACCTAAAAGCTTCAAGCTTCTTCAACCAAACAAGGCTTTTTATTGAGTTGGAGTTTTTTCGTAAAAGCTTAAAGCTTGAAGCTCCTAAAAGCTCCATGCCAAACATACCCTAAATATATCTAAAAAGCTACAGCTACTAGCTAACAGCTTTCAGCCACTGGCTACTTTTGCCAAACATACCCAATGTTTCAGTTAGCACTTGGCGGTTTACATCAAAAGTAAATCCTTATGGGGAATTCCATCAACACTAACTGAATTATTGTCGATGATTTGTTGTTAATAGTAACTCAGTTACTACTAGATCTTCCAACTTGCTGCTGATGCACACTTACAATTAATGTCCTGATAACAAAGTTGCCACTTATGACTATGTCACCCTTGATCGATGGTAATTTACTATTGATGATCACCGCATACTACTGGACGTTGTTAATTAGTAGTAACTTATCACTGACAATCATTTCACCATTTCACCACTAGTAATCAGTTATGGATGATGATCAGTTTTCAAGCAAGTTTTCATAAATCATACAAATCCAGAACAACTTTCGGTAACACTTTACTAAGGTATAACTGTATAACCGTATAAGGAGTTTCGCCCCTTGGACCTTGCATGCGTTGCTATCCCCTTGAATCCATGGGTTCTTTGATGCAAGAAATTACAATAGTCCCCATCAAATGTGCACTTGACACATCCATACTTGTATTTGTATACAATATATTTTTTCTTTGATCTTAAGTAAACGCAAATAATACTGGTTACCCTAAATTCACAAATATTAACAAGAAACCTACGAGACTGGAAACAAATTCGTATTAGATACTGTACAAAACAAGGGGCAAAAGAAACATATCCATCAAAGACACACGAGTACAATTCTCCTTATATATGTGAGGCATGTATTAAACTCTAGTATAATAGAAATATCTAAAATCGTAATCCCTTTGTAACAATTAGGGGTGTGTATGGTTCGGTTTGGTTATTAGCATTAATCTTAACCGTAATTGAAGTCATCAATTAGTCGGTTCTGTTAATTTGTCGATTTTTGGTTCGGTTTGGTTAATAACCAAATCAAACACGGGCTCAAATTTTTGCTTAGAAATACATGTAATGGAGGTATGAATACATGAAATCGATGTATAAATACATGAAATAGATGCATAAATAAATGAAATGTAGGTATAAATACATAAAATAGAGGTATAAATTCATAAAATTGAGGTATAAATAAATGAAATAGAGGAATACATACATAAAATGGAAATAAACATGAAATGGAGGAATAAAAGCTAGAAATACATGAAAATATAAATGGTTCGGTTTGGTTAATTTCGGTTAATCGATGGTACAAAAAATAACCGATAACCGACTTTCGGTTGATTCGGTTTCTGTTAACTTCGGTTCAATTTCATCGGTTTTCGATTCAGTTTTGATTAACGGTTCAATTATTGCATACCCTAATAAAAAATATGACCAACTTTACAATACTTGATAACAATCTCCAATAATTTTATGAACCAAATCATAACAAAGTAGGGTTTCTGGTAGATTCTAATACTCTAATTATATTTTTTTTAACACCAAAACATATATAAAACTAGCAAACTACTAGAAATGAAACACCAAAGTTACATTAAAAAAACTCGATATTTGGATCTATGCAACCAAACTGAAAATTACGTTTTTATTCTTATTAACATACCACCAAAACAAGTAATTAAGGATGTAATAAACTACTAATAACTTAAGTCAATCATCATGACCGAAATCTCCAAATCATGCTATTTCCAAATATTAGCTTTCTTTTCTTAGTTAGTATATTTAACGAATATATTAACGAATCGAGCCAAATGATCATACCCAATAGACTAAGATCAAAACTGTGTACAGCGTCTAGCCATTTAAAAATAGAATTTCAACCCCACATATCACAAACAATCTTCAAAAATGTGATCTACCATTTCTTCCACACTAGAACAAACCGGACAAAACGCATTAGAAATATCCACACCTTGATCAACAAGCCAATTAAGAGAATTACACGAAACTAATATATTTACTTTATCAAACATGTGCCCTTTCAATTATCAATTTGAACAAAATTGTACCTCGGATAATTTATCCACACCTATAAAACTACACATGATGTATTATATAATCATCGGATTTTCTCCTAGAATAGTAGCTTATTCTTTTCATTTGATCAACAAATCTTCTCATTCCATGCACTTTGAACAATTATCTACAACGTTAATACATATATTTTCCTTTTTATTTATTCATAAAGAACTATCAAGAAATACCAAAAAACCCTAATGTACAACAACTATTGCATCATGTACTTCATAATATTGCAACCCAAAAGACAACTAATATTCCTTCCTTTCAACACCAAAAGACTACTGGCATACCTTCATCCTCCAGCCACCTTATTCTTGTTTTTCATATAAAGAAACGTATACCAATTAACCACTTCTGTTCACCCACCTTTACCCTAACCCGAAAATCGATTTCCGGTCGGTCACTCGCTGGAAAAAAAAACATGAACACCCCACAACAACACATCCCAATTAACCACACCCCTACCCCTGATGACCATCGTAACAGGG
Source organism: Scalesia atractyloides (assembly GCA_947069175.1). Taxonomy (NCBI): domain Eukaryota; kingdom Viridiplantae; phylum Streptophyta; class Magnoliopsida; order Asterales; family Asteraceae; genus Scalesia; species Scalesia atractyloides. The sequence goes on along the minus strand of CAMTDV010000006.1, from coordinate 10,729,859 downwards.
GGCCCTATAATGAAGGCCCCCAATTACAGAGGCGTCACACTGCACGGTACTATGTGCACCGTGTCAAAGAAAGTTTGACCACGCGTGTCTCGAAGCTAATATGTTCCGTTTTTCTTAGCCTTTTGTTCATTGTTGGTCTCATAACATTCATCTTGTGGCTTAGTTTACGCCCTCATCGTCCACGGTTTCATATCCACGAGTTTTCGTTCCCGAGTTTAGCCCAGGATAGCGGACTGGCGTCCGCTCAAGTGACCTTCAACGTGACGGTACGAAACCCTAATTTGAATATAGGGATTTACTATGATGCCATACAACTAACACTCTATTTTCAAAACCAAAATATTGGGGAAGAGCCTGCACTTATGGGTGCATTTGATCAATCACCCAAGACCACTACTATTTTGCATGACACGTTGTCCGGGACAAAGTTGGTGGTTAATGAGGCGCGTTGGGCGCAGTTTGTGGCGGCTAGGATGCGTGGGGTGGTTAACTTTCGGCTAGAGGTTTCTTCCGCGATTAAGTTTAAGGTCGCGGGTTGGGAAAGCAAGAAGCACAAGATGCATGCAAATTGTGAAATTGGGGTCGGACCGGATGGGATGCTCATTGCGAGTTATAGCAAACCGAAATGCCCGGTTTATTTCACATAAAAGTTAAAACGACTAGAGGGGCGTTAGTTTCAGAACTAATATTATGTTACAAACCGTGATTATTCACATAATATTGATTCTGAAATTAACGTTAATGACTATTAGTTGTACCTTTTAAGTCCTTTGTTTTGTTTATTTTTCACTCATTTGTAAAGTTATCTTGTTAATTTGTTGTATATTTGATTTTCCTAATTAATCTTGGGGTTTTTGTGTTCAACTCCAATTAAATATTGTTTTTAATTGGAACCATACATACGTTTTTTTTAAATGTATGATGTTCGTGTTCGTTACCATTAAGCGCCCCACCAATGCAAGGGGGGTGAATCATTGCATCTAGTAGTGCAGGTGGATGGTGCTCATGTTAGATCATGAAACCTCCTTAACATATCCCACCTTCCATCGCCGTGCTCGAAAATTCTCGAAATATTTTGGGTCGGGTGCGAGTAAAAAAAAGGTCCCTAAATTTTCATTAGGTTTAAACTTACTAATGAGTATTAATGAGTAAAAGTGTAATGAAGTTAATTTAAAATAGATTTTAGTGTTTAGTTGACTTAAAATAATAAAATGTTAATAGCTTTAAGTGTAACAAAGAATATACATTTTCCTTTTTTTAAATATATTTAACTTTTTTTTATTCGGCCCCCTGAAAAGAATGGGCCATGGGCCGTCTCCCATCCCCCTCTCAGTTAGAGATGGGCATAAAAACCGGTTCTTGAATCCGAACCGGTAGAACCGAACTGGACTCGGTTCCAGTTCCTACCCGACATTAAGTAGAACCGGTTCCGGGTTCAAAATACCCGTTGGTTCCAACCCGGTTCCACAATTTTACCATTTGAATCGGGTCGTACCCGGTTCCTACCCGTACCCGGTTTCACTAGTACCCGGTTCCACCAGTACCCGGAAATGCAGTTCTAGAAGGAATCGGATATACCCGTTATAATGTTACCGTTGGAACCGGTTATAGCCGTTAAAATGTTACCGTTGGAACCGGTTCCTAACCGTTGGAACCGATTCTATATATATTGTTTAGAAATCTATTGTTTAGCAAACAATTTCTCATATCTATTCTTCTTGTTACATTTCTTTCTTGTTCTTTTTCACATTCTAATCAACAAATGGCCTCAAAGAGTTCCAAAAACGCAAATTCCCAATCCGTTAACAAATACTCAAGATCAATCGGTTCCATATGTGGTTGGAACATTGTCTCATAATCGCAGTAAGGAAGTTTGGAGCAATTGGGAGTTGGTCGAGATGAGTGACGGCTCGCAAAAAGCTCAATGTAAACACTGTGGATCGTTATTAGCCAAGGAATCAAACTCAACGTTAACGAAACATATTAATAAGTATTGCAAAGCTTTAAAGGAAATGACATCCGGTCAAGTTCCACTATCCAAAGATGGTACCATTTTTCGTTATGAGCAAAAATTAGCTCGCGATCGGATGACGAAGTTGGTGATACAAAAAGCGTTGCCGTTTGGACACTTCGACGACCCCGATCTTACTAATCTTATTCGGGAGACGCTACAACCTCGCTATAAACATGTAAGTCGTCGCACTTTAAAACGTCTTTGTTTAAGTTTATGGGAAAATGCAAAAAAAGATTTAATTGTTTTTTTAAGAATTTAAAAACTAGTGTAAACCTAACTAGTGATGTGTAGTCGGCTCCAATGGTTTACCGGAATCGTACATATGTGTCACCGCTCATTGGGTTGATCCCGATACATGGCAAATGATGAAGCGTACGATTGCGTTTGACGAGTTTCCTTCTCCTCATACGGGAGAAAATATTTATAAAATTATAAATGGCACAATAATTAAATATGGTTTAGAAGATAAAATTTTTTCAATATCCTTTGATAACGCTTCAAACAACACAACGGCGATTGAAAAATTAAAGTTTAAGTACAAACCAATACTTGATGGTGTTTTTTTCCACACACGGTGTGTTGCACATATTATTAACTTAGTAGTGCAAACCGGTTTAAAAGATCAATTTGTATCGGATTTTATTATAGCATTTAGAGCTATGCTCCAAGATGTTTTCAAAAGTGGAAAAGAAAGATATCAAGAATATAAAAAACTTTGTAAAGATGTCAATCAAAAAATTATTGGACCGAATTGGGATATACCGACTCGTTGGAATTCAACTTGTCATATGTTTGAAATGGCTATAAAGCAAATTGGCACTTTAAAATCTTTTCATACAACTTTAAGTGATGAGTACCTAGTCGTCCCCTTTCCCGACACGGCTTGGGAAAATATTAATAACCTAAGTACTTTTTTACAAGTTTTTAAAACTACGACTTTGATTTCCGGTGTTTATTATCCTACTAGTTCTAAAGTTGTGGACCAATTGTATTTGATAACAACTAATTTTAAAAAGTTTGAAAATTCTAGTGACATGTTAAGGAATATGACGAGACCAATGATTCAAAATTTTTAAAAATATTTTTTAGAATTACCACCCGTTTTTCTATGTGTCGCCGCTTTAAATCCAGCTTTAAACGTACCGGGTGTTGAAGCTTTAATTGATGAAATTTATGACAAGTTGGATATGTCCAACTTTAAAAGCAAAAACAAAAAAAATATTCAATGAGTGTATGGCCAAACTTTATGATCATTATTTTAAAAATAAGGTGAAAAAATCATACAATTTGTTTGAGTCTCGGTCCACGACCTCTAACGATGAAACAAGCGGGGATCCACTTATAACCATGTTGAATGTCGTTAGAGACGAGACTGCTAGACAACAAAGGGGTAGTGAACCAACAAGTGAACTTGGGAGATATAAAAAAAATCAGTATTCGCTTACTATGACCACCGAGGAGTATAGGAAATTTGATGTTTTGGAATGGTGGAAATCGAAAGAATCCGAATACCCGATTCTAGCCACCATGGCTCGTGATATACTAACGGTCCAAGCTTCCATGGTAGCTTCGAAAAGTGTGTTTTCTCTTAGTGGCAGGGAGTCCCAGTCGACCTTACAACCTCGTTACCATTGGAACATGAAATGAAATAAGGACCCCTGCTTTGTGAGATATATGATATTAGTCATGATCTGGTACAACTATACTAATTCTTAGAACAGATGTGGGCCATGTAAATTTTTGTCAATGGATATTTTTTATTACAAATAAACCTTTAATATTAGTTGTACCAATTAGTAGTTTTAAGGGTAGTTTAGTAATTATGTTAATTATATTAAATAAAAGGATTAAAATTAAAATTTGGTTATGTTGACTTTTTCAGCTAATTCCACCAATAATTTTAAAAATAAAATAATTTTTATATACTTTATTATTAATTTTTAAAAAATTCATGATAAAATTAAGAACTTTATCTTTAATATGAGTGTAATATTGCTAAATGCATTTTTTTTCAAAAACGATATTTTTAAAAAGTACTAAAAATAGCACTTCAAATTTGTTGTGCCGGTTTTGATCGTGTTGTGTCACACCCCGATTTCGGTGGGCCCGGTTGGTGCGTATATGTCTTACGATTGATTACAGTTTCATAAATACGTAGTGGAAAATAGGATGATAAAGTAAGATCAAATCTATTAAATAAGATTTAAAAGCATTTAATACAATGTCCCAAAAGTGGGATCCGAAATAAAAGCGAGCTTAAGGACATCATAGGCCTTTAAGCAGAGGAATCGCAAATTCCTAAGCTTTTCCTTTCACCAAGCCATTCCACCCTATAATCAAGGCTCGTTACATGCGCTTTAATATTTTAAAAATGTGTCAGCTTTCGCCGGTAAATACAATTAACCGACTCGTTTTAAAATCCTTTTCATAAATAATTTGATACATATTATGATAACCCGTGGGCTTATCATTTAGTATCCTTTTGGGATAGATTTCTTGTCACCAGTTTTACATGCTTATCAATACAACTGGGTACCAGAAATCTATGCCGGTGTGTGATGATGATACCCCCACCTTTAATACGATGTCTTCTGGGAGTATGCCTACTACCCTGCGTGTATTTTATATGGCCATTCCTAGTTGATGAGTCGGGACGCCCGGACACGATACCATACCCCCAGTGTTTAATGTTATTCAAGCAATATAGATTAAACCGGGTTCTTATATTTATGAAAGCATTTGCCCATTTATATAATACCCGCTCCAAGCGGTTACTGTCGTATCCCAAGTTTTCAAATAAAACTAGGCTAAGAGTATTTACCTTTACGTAGCAAATATTCCGTTTTAAATAAGTTCTTTGAAGCAAAGTGGTATTTCAAGTTGTATATCCTATGCGCGTTTATCTAGAAGGCTCTGTAGTTCATAATGAAACAAATTTATATATCCGTTAGAATGTTCACGAGTCATTTTGTAAGTTATATTACTTGACTCGCTACTTAGAATATTATTCGGTTTCGCTAGAATAAGCGTTGATCGTTTAGAATGTGGTTTATACCCTTCCGAGTGCGAAGTCTCGTTGGATATAGGTTATTTAACCAAACATTTTGATTTGGAGTAATTTTAATAGGTTTAAACCCAATTTGACTAGTTTATATATTTCATTATATAATAAACTAGTCAATTGCGTAAACGCGGCATCAGATGGTCAAATGGGTCAATGACAAGTCCGTTATGTCAAAACATATTTTCAAACAGTTGGTTTAAATAATTAAAAGTTCAATTAGCGTAAAATACATATTTACTAGTTTTGACCCTTTTTAGATATAACATGCTCGATTCATCATTTTACCTACTTAACGTGATTGTCAGGGTATGATCACTATGAATTTAACTGAATCTTTACTTAACTGATGAATTATTTATGTTCAATTCTTATACTTTATCCGACCCGTATTGTGCCCCCTTCCCCCTCCCAATGAATTTAATCGTCCAATCGATATAAACTGCTTAGATACTTCAAATAAAATCCATTGCAATAAACTTAACATTTCATTATCACTAAGAACCCCAATGATCACCATGTCAAGATTGCATAAATTTATATAAAACCCTTAGGTTAAACAATATAAAATGGTCAATGTTGACTTTTCTAAGCTAGAGGCGAACGAAGAATATGATCCTCTGAGGTATCAACAGCGGGAATGGAAGCAAATGGCCACATTGGAACTCCATGGTATCCCATGACTGGTACAAACTTGCCGTCAACAATTGGGCTTTGCGGATACGAAAAGAAAGCAGATGTGGCAGGTGGTCTGCCAAAGGCTTTAATTTGCTGCTCTAATCTTTCTTTCTCTGCTTTCAATTTCTGTTTCTCGTCTCTTAGCTCGGTCTTTTCTACCTACAAAATGTTTGCATATGAATAGAACTGCTAAACACATTACACACAATAAATACTAAACGGAAATTGGTCAAATGGGTCGAAACTTGAAAGTCGGCCAAAGTGTATTTTTAATGACTACAATGGTCTGAAATGATTATATTATCATCAAAGTAATATACAACACAATTCTTAATTTAAAAAAATAGATAAGAAAAAAATCCACAACCGGGGGGGGAGGGGGGGGGGGATGATTCTCACACGACATGAACGAGTCAGTTTCAGGTTTAACACGCAAACACGATTAGCTAAACGAGTTGTGTTCCAATCAAGTTGTTCACGGTTTGACTCATTTAACCAATTTATTTTTACAAATTTTTGAAACTGTTTCTATGTTATAACTTGTACACTGATTGAATATTTTAGGCAACAATAAAATAGAAATGAGTATCAGGTTTTATAGTATAAATGTAATTGTTATATAAATTTTGAGTTTTTGGTTGTTTTTTTTTTTGTAATTTTAGAATATTAATTTTCAAAAAAGAAAAAAATCACGTTACACTGGTCTGACGTTGTATTTGGGTTTGACCCACGAACACGACCCATTTATCACACCTACCAGAACATATTACGACCTCTGTTACCAATTGTTACTCTAAATTATCCAATTTATATCTTGAGAACAGCCATAAAGCCATGATTAAATATTACCTTTAATTCGTTGATTTTCGCCTGTAAATCTTCAGTAGATTCCTTAAGCTTCATGGCTTCTTCTCTCAACTGAATCACCCTTCGAATTGCATCGCCCAAAATAACTGTTTTATCCGTCTTGGGTGGTCTTCCTGGGTCAAGTATTTCATTTAGCTCTTGAAACCTTTTCAAGATTTGCAATTAAAACTGTTAAAACCCCATCCCCTTTTATTCTAACAACAAAAGGTTTAAAACTTAAAAATAAATACACATACCTTTCATTCATCTTATCTCTCCTCTTCTTTTCTCTGCATGCTTTTGTATCAGTAGACGAGCATGATGCGGGATTCACCCTGCGAGAAAACATTCTCATATGTATGTCTAATAAAACAGCAAAATTTCGTGAAATCAACGACAAAATGTACCTTTTTCTTGAACCAAGTTCCTTGCAACAAGATGAGTCCAAATATTCGGTACTGCAAGTATGATAAATCAATAGATTATTACTATAGTATAAAAAGAAAAAGAAATAATTTTGCAGTGTAAGGATCAAATACAAATGGGTCTTAACATACAAAATGGCCTTAACATAAGAAGTGAAAGATGCTTTTTTTCTATATTTTTTATTTCCATCTACTTAAGTATGATGTTTAATTGCAAAATGTAAAAAAAAATCGCGATTTTACGCTAGTAGAGTAATTATGTAATTATTGTAATTACTCAAGAGTAGAGTAATTATGTAATTATATCTACTAGTGTAAATACACAATTTTTTTTAAGATTATGGGACTAAAATACGTGCTTAATAAGATAGGAAAAAAAATAACTCATTCACTTCTCACGTTAAGCCAATTTGGATGTTAAGACCCATTTGTACCGTAACCTAACCCTAATTTTCCATAAACAATGACTTTGAAATCAACAATAAAAAAGTTCACAACTATACCACATCCAAACACTCAAAACTAATTATTGCCACATCAAACCACAATAATAAGTTCAAACACACATCCAATAATCCAAACACCCTGAAGTAGATTAATAATTGCAAACAATAACACTAATATTAACAGCACTATATATCTTAACCAAGGTTTAAAGTTTAAACATACAGCATTCTTAAGGAATTAAAACAATCCTAATCTCACAATTCTCAGGGTATTAAACTAACATACGTGAATGATGAATCTAATGATTATCATTTGATTTTCAACTAAGCAGTTAAAGTGGTCCAAAATCAAATAGCGGTCAAGGTCCGCTACATGATATATAGGTTATAGCGGTGGTATAGCGATGATATAGCGGTAATTTTTATACCATGCATAATTTATGTATTTTTATATATATTATATACATATACCATTAATTTTATATTTTTTATATATAAATTCACAAGTATGAGGATTAAATATAAACTAATGAAGATGGAGGGGGGTTACATGTTAAAATACCCAAACTTAAATAACCCTAATCATCCCCACTTTCATCATTAACCGTTTTCCCGCTCCCCATCTCTTCTTCATCAGGCATAGTACCCAGTTATCTCTACAATGGTTCAAAATCATGGAGCAACAACTGATTTTTGTTCGAATTAAGGTAACCATTCGTTTCACTTAACCGATTTGGTCAAATTTTGACTAATATTTGATCCAGTTTTGACCGATTTGGTCTGATTATAGGCGACTTTTGACCGATTTTTTCAAACTTTGACCTAATTTGACTTTGACCGCTATATAGGTTTCCAAATAGCGGCAAATAGCGGCCAAATAGCGGTCTATAGCGCCACTAATAGCGGGACCGCTATAGCCAACCGCTATTTGGACCGCTACACGTCCGAAGGTCCGCTAACCACTATAGCCCCGCTATAGCGCCGCTATTAACTGCATAGATTTTCAAGAGTAATATTAGCAAGTTAACCGTGAGAAAACCTAGAAATATGAAGATACGAACAACAAAGAGTATCAATGCAGGCATAACAGATTAACTCATCCTAACACTCAAAACTAAGTATTGCCACAAAAAAATTCACCAATATTAAGTTTAAACTAAGGATGGAAACGAGGCAGAGTGGCTTGAGATCTACTCGGGATCGGATTGGTAAAAAGCTCAAACGTGCGAGCCTTACTGAGCCCGAGCCTGAAATATGACTCGTTTAGTAATCGAGCCTGAGTTTGAGCTTTACATACAAAGCTTGTTTAGGCTCACGAGCCTAAACAAGCCCAAACAAATTTGATATTATTTATAAAGATATATATATAATATATCTACTATTTAACATCGGTGAGCCGAGCTTTGGCTCGTTTAAGCTATCGAGGCGAGCTCCAGCCGAGCTTTTAGCTCATTTAAAATCGTTCTCAAAATACCTCGAGTTGAGCCGAACCAAACTCGAGCTCTTGGGCTTTACTTTCGAGCCGAGTTCGATCTCAAAATAGAGGCTCGAACCGAGTCTAACTCAAGCTTCATAAAAGCATAACGAGTCGAGTTTACACCCCTAGTTTAAACACAACCCTGAAGTATCTCAAAGCTTGCAAACAGTGGCACCTAACTTGCATAATCTGATCATTGATCACCAAAATCTAACAGCATTATATATCTTCACAGAGGTTTAAACATACAGCATTCTTAAGGAATTAAAACAATCCTAATCTCACAATTTTCAGGATATAAAACTAACAATCCTAATCTCACAATTATATACTTAACAGCAATTTTACGTTATTAAAACCACGGACAACAAAGAGTCTGAATGCAGACACAAATGAATATATATTTATATAAATTGACCTAAAAACCGAAATCGATCGAATCGGAGAAACAAACAGACCTAATATTCGTGGAGCCGGTGAATGGATCAGATGACCAGAGGAAATCGGAATCGAGAGACGGAAGTTGACCTCCGGGGACCGGAATATGATCGATCACGCTGAAATCGAAGAAGCTTGATGAATTATCATCCTCTTCCGGAGCAATCATTGTTTGTTCTCGACGGAAAGTGAAAATAGTTGCCGGAATGTTGTAGTTGCGGTGGGTGACGGTGGAGATATCGCGTGAAGTGGTGGAATATATGTTGTATGTATTGTTGGGGGAAAAGTGGAAGATGAGGCGTGTGGGGGAGTATTGGAGGGATGCACGTCACCAACGAAATATTGTTTTTTTGACTCTTATGTTGTTTTGGAGGAGTATTTTATATTACGATTCACGTGAGTGTTTTTTTATATATAATACTAATAATAATAATAATAATAATAATAATAATAATAATAGGGATTTTGTAACTTTGTTATTTTTGAATGTTCAAGAATCAAACACATTGTTTGTGTACATTGAACTAACCGGTGGGGAGTTCATCAATCATCACGGGTAGGGCCTCGAGAGCTGGTTTAGTTATCGAGGCTCAAATAAAGCTTGTTTAGGCTCGCGAATTTAAACAAGCCTAAACAAAATTTTAGCTTTTATATAATAACAATAACAATGATGGTGATAAGCGAGCTCGAGCCAACCTTTTAGCTCGTTTGAGGTTGTTTACAAAATAACTCGAACGAAGTTGAGCTCGAGCTCAAATAAGTAAGCTCGAACCGAGCTCGGCCTGACTCGTTTACACCCCATGTTGTTGCGGAGATTTCGTATAGGAATAATCCAAACACATAACACTACAACATTGTAAAACAATGATAAGCAGGATGACCTAAAAAACCATAAAAGTGACTAATGCTACCGAAATATTGGTTCAGTTCGGTTTTGTAAGTGGTAACAAATTATGTGTATTACAAAATAAAATAAAAGGTTTATTTAGAATGGCTTAATCAAACAAGCCTTGACTCGTGTAACCCACAGATATAAAGTCATGATATGCCTAAAATAATATCGACACAGGTTTTACATCGATCAAAAACTAAAAGTGAAGGTCCGTGATCAAACAGTTCTAGACGGAAGTTAGTGCATAAACGTATATAACAGTTTCGGTAGAATGTTATTAAGAATGGAGTAGAAACAGAATGCAGCGGAAGTCTTGATTCATACCGAAACAGTATACATCTTTAAGTCCAGCTGCCGGAGTTCCTGGAGAGAATCCGGCAGCACCTCCCCGTAGGGATGGCAAAAACTTAAATGACAAAACACCACCTATTTATAGGGAAACAACCAAGTTCGCTTGACATGTGCATATGAGGTCAAGTTCGGGCGAACTTGTCTATCATATGACACGGCCGAACTTGTCTGCCACATGTCAAGTTCGAGCGAACTTGTTCCCTTTTACACTGAAAACTCCGTATTTTGGTCGTGTGTTCGATGCTAACCTATACAATATTCAACACACGCTCAATCTAGCCTATTCGACAAGTGACGAACACAATAGTGCATCAGCAGATTCCCCCTTGTTCGTTACTATCGAAGCTTGATCTTGAACTTCAAAACTTTGAGCCGTGTTTGAATATTCTGCAACTTCAATCAAGGTGTATGTCGATGTCGTCGAGACGCGTCAACAAATTCCCCCTTAATTGATGATCCGGGTTTGCATTATCAACTTTCAATACCGCTGAAATCTCCAGTTCAGATCTTTGGTTGCGTGGTTTCCGACTCCTCTGATTTACTTGACCGACAAATTTTCTCGAATAACCATCAACTCAAAGCTAATCAATGCAGCAGCTTCTCCATTTCAACGATAACCGCATCCGAGTTCAATTTTTGAATAAGCGTTGAGCATCGAGAGTTTATTCCGCACACTCCTAAAGTATCAAAAACTCAACCGGCAATTGATAGAAACTTCGAATCACCGCATCGGAAAACTTCAAATCAACGAATACCCTCGAAAATCTGAAATCCTGATTTCCGTAATCACAGTTAAGCACCCTTCAGAAAAATTTGATCAGCAAATCGGTAATCTGCTCAATCAACAAACCTTCATCGGAAACAGATAATCTGGCAACATATCGAATCAGAGAAACATACGTCTGTGACCAAAATCACATTCCTCCTCTTCAGTCACAATGCCAGATATATAGCTATCTCCGGTAGACCAGCGCCACTTAATCATCAAACATCATCATCCAACGGCGGTTAGTCCAAAGAGAAGAATGATTCATCTGCTTGAAGACTAAGTAATGGCCACCAAAGGTTATCATCAGATTTCCTTGGTAATTTTGAAACCATCCGTCTGCGGAGCTAGTCATTAATTCCTAAGATCATCACCGAACGTTTTGAACGTCCTCAGTTCCTCACTGGTACTAACGACTGCTAATCCAGCTAATTGTTCCTTCACCGGAGATCAGGACTCTAACCCTTAAGCATCACTCTGTATCATGAACTGAAAAATCTGAACTTCCTGTGATCACAGAATCCCAAATGTATAACCTATTTTGTCAGCAACTGATATACACAACTTTATCCGAAAGATCCGATCCCATAAATCATCTTCTTTAATCATGGTACCGCGTACAAGCCGGGGCAACTGAAACTACAGAGCATCCCTATCTCCTGGCGGTTAGTGGCGGTTAGTCCAGTCAATAGTTCATGTGCAAAGCAGAGTTAAAGATAGGCAGTCGTGTGTGCTTCCAAACCATACGCGCGACTCAGGTGTCAATCCACAACCATGACCTCAGAATATGATATACAACTCCTTCAAGACTCAGCTATATAACCACCCGCTTTCAAACTAGACATCAATTTGAAATACCCAATGAATCTCGATCCTCTGCATTTCCCGGTTAATCTGCAATCGGTAACCACCCGGATACTGTTGCAGCAGTCACGAATTTCAAAAAAGCCGGAATCTTCAAATATTGAAAATTTTTTATTCCCCCTCATTTTTGCAAATTCTGACCATACTAAAATTTTCACTGAAATTCCCCCTGAAATCCGGAACTTTCAGTTTTTAACAAATGCGGATTTAACGTTTAGGCCCATTACTAGTCACGACACCTAAATGATCAACATTCTGCATCGGTATCAATGACTCTCCCGTTATCTTCAAAATTTTGTGACCGTATCACCAAATCTGTACTCTGAAGCTCTAGACGGTGTCCCGGAACATCCCGGTTTGGTCTTCGAAATCCCAAAAAAAATTCTATCGCCAAATTTTTTCTGGACACTCATCCCATCAATACGATCAACAAAATTTTTCCATGCCTTTTTTTAAGGCTTCTGGACAAGTTCGGGCGAACTTGGTTGGCCAACACCAAGTTCGGGCGAACTTAGTTACAACTTCAACACATTTAATACAGGTTCGGGCGAACTTGATCAATGTGCTACAAGTTCGAGCGAACTTGATCTCTAGATCACAAGTTCAGGCGAACTTGAACTAAATTTCAAAGAAAATCAGTCAAGTTCGGGAGAACTTGACAGAAAAACTTGAAAATCCTTGTCAAGTTCGGGCGAACTTGGTCCCCCAAATCAGCCTTTCTTTCACATTTTTCGATCCAGAATCCTTATTTCTTCGAATTTCGAGATAATACCACCATAGATCTGGTCGGAAATGGTTTTCTAACAATCCTATCCGTTCAATTTTACTTTTTATCCGTGGATTGTATGTTTATTTCAAGTTTTACGTCCAAAACCCCTCCTAATGTCCATAAATGTCCAAATTCATGAGCGTAGGTGATAACCATAGCTCTGATACCAATTGAAGGTCCGTGATCAGGCGGTTCTAGACGGAAGTTAGTGCGTAAACGTATATAACAGTTTCGGTAGAATGTTATTAAGAATGGAGTAGAAACAGAATGCAGCGGAAGTCTTCATTCATACCGAAAGAGTATACATCTTTAAGTCCAGCTGCCGGAGTTCCTGGAGAGAATCCGGCAGCACCTCCCCGTAGGGATGGCAAAAACTCAAATGACAAATGAACACACATCACCTATTTATAGGGAAACAGCCAAGTTCGCTTGACATGTGCATATGAGGTCAAGTTCGGGCGAACTTGTCTATCATATGACAAGTTCAGCCGAACTTGTCTGCCACATGTCAAGTTCGAGCGAACTTGACCTACACAGGTCAAGTTCGAGCGAACTTGTTCCCTTTTACACTGAAAACTCCGTATTTTGGTCGTGTGTTCGATTCTAACCTATACAATATTCAACACACGCTCAATCTAGCCTATTCGATAAGTGAACACAATAGTGCATCAACAAAAAGAACAAAGACCGATAGAGGTTTCGGTAATACCAACACCCGTAATGATGTTGTTCGGATTGTATCGATTCAGTTTGTCATGGTACGGTATCTTCATTCGGTATAGTTTGTGATACCAAGAAGTGCTTTATTTCTGTAACATTTGTCAAAAACGGGTTTTCCAAACCCGCTCCGTTTTGTAATCGAATATCAAGTTATAAATGTCACGTTGCGTATTTATGGCTATTTTAATTTTTAATGATCCATAATTAATAAACAAACTAACTATAAAAGTTAAAATTGATAAAAAGTAAAAATAAAATAATTAAAAAGAAAATGAGGCTGCCGGGACTCGAACCCGGGTCAGCCGGAAGAGAACTCAAAGACTTAACACACACACGCTTAACCACTCCGCCACTTGTTGTTTTCTGTCAACTCTAGGAAACAAATGAGTTTTATAGTCAATCATAGATCAACCGGTTGCGCCAAAACTGAAAACCGTAATCGGCTATTCAACCGTCTAAAACGTTTGAGTAATCGCGAATTCTGGTTTATAACCGATGCACCGACGATTCTAATCAATTCAGACTTGAATTAACTTAAATTCTGATGATGATCGGTTTTATAACCGAAGACATTCAATATCTGAATTACTTCAATCAAAGACCTCTCTCGCGACTCAGAAACATTCTACAAACCTGCCATTTCACTTTTCGTCATACATTCAGTTCATCAGAAAAGTTTATTTTACTCGCCGGAAAAATTCTGCAAGTCGCCGGAAAACCGTATTCTCCATTAAAACAGTAAGTCTTTCAATTCTTTCGTGGTCAATCAATTGTTAAGCTATTACTAACCCAAACCTTTCAATCGGAATCAAATTCAGACGTCGTTATCAGATAATTCCTGCTCGCCGGAAAACCTCTGAAAGTTCTTATCTTCCGCTGTAAAACGGTATGGACATTCAAACCTTCTGATAACTCTTGTTTAGCACTTCAATTCCACAATTAGCTAATCAAAACTGTTAAATTGCTCGCTCAGTTGAAGTTCATAAAAACAGAGCCGACGCCTTGCCGGAATTCTGAGACAAATCATTCCTCCGGTATGTTTGCTTCCAACACGGTCTCTGTCATTTCATTTTAGTCTTATGAATGTTGTTAATCGTTTTAAAACAAGAAACAGTTGGATAAATTGCTGTCTGTAAAAATCAGCGAAGAAGATGAACTGTGTTAACACTATAAGGATAATTAAAATCGGTATTTTAAACGGGTTAGACACACAGTCCAGCGGTGGACTGTGTGCAAACAATACGCACACGCCGCGAGTTCTATCCCTGATAGACACACCCTCTCTGTAATAAAGATGTTTTATTTTTCTAACTGAACCGGATTAACTTACTTAGTTGTTAAGTATAATAAAATCTGTATATTAACCAAGTTAGACACACAGTCCAGCGGTGGACTGTGTGTAACGTTAAAGCACAGGTCCCGGGTTCGAGACCTGTACATGGCACCGGTTCGATGATTTAAAATGTTTTTGAAAATAAAAAGAATTTTGAATAAGCTGAGTTAATATATAAGTATAATTAAAAACAGAATTATTTCGGGTTAGACACGTAGCTCAGTTGGTAGAGCTGCGTGCACGCGAACGGGAGGTCTCGGGTTCGAGCCTCACCCGGCGCATACAATTACACAATAAAATGGTCAACAAGTCAAACGGTCAACGGTCAACGGTCGCAAAAGTCAACATATTTTTATATTTTTATTTATTTAATTTAATTTAAAAATCAATTAAAAATACTTAAAAATAATGTTTTTAAAGATAGGAAATAGCCTTAAACTCACAAAAATATATCTAAAAATCTTATTAAAATTATTAATAAAATCCACTCATTTACTATATTTTCCGTTATTATTTAGGTTAGTTAAATCTCATTGTTCAATCCTTCCAACTCGTGCGCATCTCATCATCTCCAACCAAACGCACCCAATGTGAGTGAATCTTTACAAATTCCCCGTTTTAATCACGCTTTTGGGGTGTATCATGTGTCTTGCCACTTATTATACTTAAATCATTGTGCATATTTCATATCATGAACAAATGTGTATTCAGTTTGTTTCAATTGTTTGTGTGGTTATTGTTAGATTTAATTCATTAATTTCAGTACATGCAATTTCATAGGCCGCCGCTCCCCATTACATTATGAGTGTTGAGCATGTTCCCCATTACATTATGAGCGTGAACCTGGCGTGCCAACATACGATCGGCTCCGTTTGATTGAGCCTTGATCGCACAGACATTTATTATTTTCAGTACATGCAATACGATCGGCTCCGTTTGATTGAGCATTGATCGCACAGTTTCATTCATGTTATATATTTATGCAAGTTGATATGTTATTGTATGTTATTATATGTCATTGTATGTTATTATATGTTATTGTATGTTATAGTTTGTGGTTGACATTGTTACTGATTGATTATTTACATTTGCTCACTTATGATTATGCACAATTTTTCCTCGATAAAATAACAAGAAAATCAATAATAAATGTTTATCTAACAAGGTTCACTCGCCAACTTATGTTGACCCAAAAACCCCCATTTTTACACATGATACAGGTGAACCAGCGGCAGCAAGAAACACATAGGATTGGCCTAGAAGAATAAACTGGTTTAGAGCTTGGATTGTTTAGTTGGTTATTTTTCCTTGTATTTGTATGGACATGTTTGGATTATTGAGAATGTAATTTTGACTTTAATAAATATGAAACATATTAGTGAATATCATGAGCTTTGGTGATAACCCAATTATGCCCCGACTCTTATTCCGCTGCGGGTCGGGGTGTGACAGATTGGTATCAGAGCCATGACTATAGGGATATAGGATAGGTTATTAGACCCTTAGAGCCTATACTATAGTTGATTAGAAATTTTTAAGATTTTTGTGTGTTACATGCCAAATTTCATGATGCTTATATGTTTTATGTTAAATGTTACATTCAATGTTATGCAAGCATGTTCATAAGTATATATTATCATATAATGCCTATCATGAACATATTCTCATAACATATCATATCCATGAAAGCACACACCACATCATTTTCATGATTGCTTTTACAACGATTTTTGTATTTTCAAATCTCATCAAAGTGAGTTCTCATGACGGGCATGTAGTAACTGGAAGGGTACCAGTACCGGTAGTCGGAACGTCCTGTCTAGGATGGCATTCGTATAAATCCAAAATAAAGGACCAGTTTGCCTACCTGGGGACTAACGATGAGAGTACGAAGTACCTATTAGGCCAAAGCATGCTATACCAAACGTCGTGTGAGCTAACCCCACTTTGAGTTGTCATTGTGTCTACACCTGGACACATTCCGACCATACATCTCGTAAACATATTTTGTGGTTTGCATTCGGGTGATGCGAGTGTTAAATCGCCAATACTAATGTGAATCCTACCAAACCAATAGTCATGGGGGCCCACATGACTATACAGGTGAAGGTATGGGGGACATTTGAGGCCCAACATGAGCAAACCCAAGACATCCTATGGATGTAGTTGCATTATTGATATTTATGTTATTTTCATTTTCTTTAAGACACATGACACCTAAAAAGACTCCATAAACTCACAATTTTCTTATGTATGTTCCTGTAGATGTCGGCTAGACAACAACGAAGGGGTAGAAAATCAGGAAGGTCTCACGAACGCTTGGCCACACAAATCGCGAAACAAATGGCCGCGGTGCTTCCTGACATTGTGGTTCAAGTACAACAAGCTCTCGCCACAAATCCCGCAAATCCTCCCCAGCAAGATGACCAGAACATTGGCAACCCTCCTACCAGCAAGTGCTCATATAAACATTTTAAGTCTTGCGATCCTCCTAAATTTGAAGGGACCAAAGGTGTCACTGCCCTTCTCCACTGGTTTGAGGAAATGGAAAACACCTTCCTCAACTGCGATTGTCCCGAGGATCGCAAGGTACGATACGCAACCGGGAGACTATTTGGGGTAGCTCTTACCTGGTGGAATACAGAGAAGGGTAAGAGAGGAGTCGAAGATGCTATGGCCTTAACATGGGAAGAGTTAAGGGAAATAATGACAAGGCGCTTCTGTCCAAGAAGCGAAATCAAGAAGTTGGAAGATGAATTCCACTCGTTAAAACAAAAGGAAGGAGATCATACTTCCTACAACAAAAGGTTTCTAGAGTTGAAACAAATGATCCCCAACTTGTTCACCCCAGTGTACCGCTTGGTTGAACACTATATTCGAGGTCTCCCCTCAAAAATTCAAGACTCAGTTCTAAGCACTTCGCCTGCGACACTTGAAGCCGCGATGGAACTACCGAACTCACAAAAAAATCGCATTCGAAATGGTAAATTCAAAGAGGAGAAAAAGAAAGCCCCCATTGAGGCTCAAACTTCAAACCATTCTAGTTCCTCTTCGAAGTTTACTGGTAAAAGGAATCGAAGCACAAGAAACTTTGCTCTCACACAAGCAAATTTCCCTATCCCTGCTGCACCCATCACTCAAGTTGCCCCTTCACCTGCACCATATAAAAAGCCATACTCCGGCCCATTACCAAAATGAAACCGTTGCCAATATCATCATTTTCCTGATCATCCCTGCCAACATTGCACCGGCTGTGGCGCAGGTCATACTGTTCAAACCTGTCGCATACCTCAGCGAACGAACCGCCACCAGCCTTCAACCCAAACCCACCAACAAATAATGGGCCAAGCCCAACAACCCCTACTATTACCACCTACCCAACATTTAGCCCAAACATACTACCAACCCAACTATCCCATGGTACAACCTATGCGGGCTTGTTACAACTGTGGAGACCCAAACCACTTTAGAAACACTTGTCCACGTTTGGTGAACATCATTCATGCCCAAGCTCAAGCAAATCCGGTGAATCAAGCTAACCAAGCTCCACCACCTGCAAGAGGAAGAGCTTATAACATCAACGCCAATACTGTTGAAAATAATAACGGCCCAAACGAATCACCCAACTAGTTTTCCCTCACCAAGAATCAAGACTCAACTCCAATCGTCTAATTTTAATGTTTTCTTTATGTTATCTCAATCTTTCCGTATCCCGGTTGTAAAATTTGGAAATTATGTATCCAAGAATTTTAATGCGATTTGATATTACAGTTTTGTTCTACACTCATTGATTTAACATTCATATCATCATACATCGCGACGTATCTCAATCTCATCATTTAAAGAAGTTGGGTTGTGTCACACTTTTACATAGACTGACCCCTTCATCATAACCAAAGAGAGAGGTACTGTCATCATTTAGTCATGTATCATTTCAGAATTGAGACTCAAGTTTTGTTCGTTGTGTTGTTTATGTTTTAGGGTCACATAGAACTGATCATGATTTACTGATAAAGCCAACAAAAATTTGACAAGAATATGGTGGATACGCCGCTGGTACTTCCTATATATAAGTATTATTGGCAAAGGATCAAAAGCATTACCAGGAGGTTATGAAAAGTTCCGTGTAGGTTTAAATATCGTTATGGTTGAAGTTTTTGTTTTATGATACATACCTTATCATTACAAACGTATCAGTTCCCTCAAAACTATTATGCATAAAATCGTAAGCGACATCAAAGATCAAATCCGAGAAGCATAGCATGTTTCAGTAACAGAAAAGAGACGTACGCAAGGAGCCGTCTTGTGGAGCTAAACAAAAAAAAAATTGAAACTAAATCCGACGGTATTCTATACTGTCTAGATCGCATATGGATTCCTGACCACAATAACCTTCGTGATTCTCTTATGAATGTGGCGCACAAAACACGATATTTTTTACACCCAGGAGCCGACAAGATGTATCAAGACCTTCGATACACCTACTGGTGGCCTGGAATGAAAAAAAAGATATTGCTGTTTTTGTTTCCAAGTGCCTTACGTGTTCCAAGGTGAAAGCTGAACACCAAAGACCCCCAGGACTTCTAGTCCAACCTGAAATACCTGTATGGAAGTGGGAAAACATAACCATGGATTTCATTACCAGGTTACCTCGCACTTCTGGTGGGTATGACACTATATGGGTAATTATTGACCGACTTACAAAATCAGCTCACTTTATTCCGATCCGCGAAGATTTCAAGAACGAGAAGTTAGCTCGTATCTACATCAGTGAAATCGTAAGCCGTCATGGCGTACCGTTAAGCATTATTTCCGATCGTGATGGTCGTTTTACTTCACGAACATGGCAAGCCATACAAGCCGCTTTGGGTACACGATTAAACCTCAGTACCGCTTATCATCCTCAAACTGATGGGCAATCTGAACGCACCATACAAACTTTTGAAGATATGCTTCGAACATGTGTTATAGACTTCAAGGGAAATTGGGACGCTCGTCTACCATTAGTTGAATTTTCGTACAGCAACAGCTATCATTCAAGCATCGGCATGGCACCTTTTGAAGCCTTATATGGTCGTAAGTGCCGATCTCCTATGTTGGCACGAAATTGGGGAAGCTCAAATCACTGGCCCAGAATTGATTCAAGAAACCACAGACAAGATCCATCAAATTCGAAACAATCTTCTAGCGGCTCAAAGTCGTCAAAAGAGTTATGCAGATAAACGACGGAAGCCTTTGGAGTTTAACATTGGTGATCATGTACTTTTAAAAGTATCACCGTGGAAGGGAGTAGTTCGTTTTGGTCAAAAAGGCAAGCTAGCACCACGCTACGTAGGACCTTTCAAGATACTCGAAAGAGTAGGACCTGTAGCATACAAGCTTGATCTACCAGAAGAACTCAACAGGATTCATCCCACATTCCACGTATCAAACTTGAAGAAGTGCCTCGCTGATGAAAACCTCCACATTCCTCTGGAAGATATTCAGATTGATGAGTCTATGCATTTTATTGAAAGACCTGTAGAGATCATGGATTTCGGAGAAAAACGTCTTCGACGAAGTCGCATTCCAATTGTTAGGGCATGTTGGGAGTCGAAACGGGGACCTGAGTTTACTTGGGAACGTGAAAACTCAATGCGCGAAAAATACCCACATCTTTTTCCTACTATTACTTAAATTTCGGGACGAAATTCCTAAAAGTAGGGGATACTGTAACATTTGTGAAAAACGGGTTTTCCAAACCCGCTCTGTTTTGTAATCGAATATCAAGTCATAAATGTCACGTTGCGTATTTATGGCTATTTTAATTTTTAATGATCCATAATTATTAAACAAACTAAACTATAAAAGTTAAAATTGATAAAAAGTAAAAATAAAATAACTAAAAAGAAAATGAGGCTGCCGGGACTCGAACCCGGGTCAGCCGGAAGAGAACTCAAAGACTTAACACACACACGCTTAACCACTCCGCCACTTGTTGTTTTCTGTCAACTCTAGGAAACAAATGAGTTTTATAGTCAATCATAGATCAACCGGTTGCGCCAAAACTGAAAACCGTAATCGGCTATTCAACCGTCTAAAACGTTTGAGTAATCGCGAATTCTGGTTTATAACCGATGCACCGACGATTCTAATCAATTCAGACTTGAATTAACTTAAATTCTGATGATGATCGGTTTTATAACCGAAGACATTCAATATCTGAATTACTTCAATCAAAGACCTCTCTCGCGACTCAGAAACATTCTACAAACCTGCCATTTCACTTTTCGTCATACATTCAGTTCATCAGAAAAGTTTATTTTACTCGCCGGAAAAATTCTGCAAGTCGCCGGAAAACCGTATTCTCCATTAAAACAGTAAGTCTTTCAATTCTTTCGTGGTCAATCAATTGTTAAGCTATTACTAACCCAAACCTTTCAATCGGAATCAAATTCAGACGTCGTTATCAGATAATTCCTGCTCGCCGGAAAACCTCTGAAAGTTCTTATCTTCCGCTGTAAAACGGTATGGACATTCAAACCTTCTGATAACTCTTGTTTAGCACTTCAATTCCACAATTAGCTAATCAAAACTGTTAAATTGCTCGCTCAGTTGAAGTTCATAAAAACAGAGCCGACGCCTTGCCGGAATTCTGAGACAAATCATTCCTCCGGTATGTTTGCTTCCAACACGGTCTCTGTCATTTCATTTTAGTCTTATGAATGTTGTTAATCGTTTTAAAACAAGAAACAGTTGGATAAATTGCTGTCTGTAAAAATCAGCAAAGAAGATGAACTGTGTTAACACTATAAGGATAATTAAAATCGGTATTTTAAACGGGTTAGACACACAGTCCAGCGGTGGACTGTGTGCAAACAATACGCACACGCCGCGAGTTCTATCCCTGATACACACACCCTCTCTGTAATAAAGATGTTTTATTTTTCTAACTGAACCGGATTAACTTACTTAGTTGTTAAGTATAATAAAATCTGTATATTAACCAAGTTAGACACACAGTCCAGCGGTGGACTGTGTGTAACGTTAAAGCACAGGTCCCGGGTTCGAGACCTGTACATGGCACCGGTTCGATGATTTAAAATGTTTTTGAAAATAAAAAGAATTTTGAATAAGCTGAGTTAATATATAAGTATAATTAAAAACAGAATTATTTCGGGTTAGACACGTAGCTCAGTTGGTAGAGCTGCTTGCACGCGAACGGGAGGTCTCGGGTTCGAGCCTCACCCGGCGCATACAATTACACAATAAAACGGTCAACAAGTCAAACGGTCAACGGTCGCAAAAGTCAACATATTTTTATATTTTTATTTATTTAATTTAATTTAAAAATCAATTAAAAATACTTAAAAATAATGTTTTTAAAGATAGGAAATAGCCTTAAACTCACAAAAATATATCTAAAAATCTTATTAAAATTATTAATAAAATCCACTCATTTACTTATTTTCCGTTATTATTTAGGTTAGTTAAATCTCATTGTTCAATCCTTCCAACTCGTGCGCATCTCATCATCTCCAACCAAAAGCACCCAATGTGAGTGAATCTTTACAAATTCCCCGTTTTAATCACGCTTTTAGGGTGTATCATGTGTCTTGCCACTTATTATACTTAAATCATTGTGCATATTTCATATCATGAACAAATGTGTATTCATTTTGTTTCAATTGTTTGTGTGGTTATTGTTAGATTTAATTCATTAATTTCAGTACATGCAATTTCATAGGCCGCCGCTCCCCATTACATTATGAGTGTTGAGCATGTTCCCCATTACATTATGAGCGTGAACCTGGCGTGCCAACATACGATCGGCACAGTTTCATTCATGTTATATATTTATGCAAGTTGATATTTTAGTGTATGTTATTATATGTCATTGTATGTTATTGTATGTTATTGTATGTTATAGTTTGTGGTTGACATTGTTACTGATTGATTATTTACATTTGCTCACTTATGATTATGCACAATTTTTCCTCGATAAAATAACAAGAAAATCAATAATAAATGTTTATCTAACAAGGTTCACTCGCCAACTTATGTTGACCCAGAAACCCCCATTTTTACACATGATACAGGTGAACCAGCGGCAGCAAGAAACACATAGGATTGGCCTAGAAGAATAAACTGGTTTAGAGCTTGGATTGTTTAGTTGGTTATTTTTCCTTGTATTTGTATGGACATGTTTGGATTATTGAGAATGTAATTTTGACTTTAATAAATATGAAACATATTAGTGAATATCATGAGCTTTGGTGATAACCCAATTATGCCCCGACTCTTATTCCGCTGCGGGTCGGGGTGTGACAATTTCGAATACAACTTCGTTTTCAACAAAAGTCATACCGACACATTAACAAAAATAAAAACTAATCACAACGATGCTTTTTTTTAATTTAACGAGCATAACTTATTAGATAAAAATAAAATTAAATGAGTTAAGGGTGTTTGTTACTTACAATATAAGGGGTAAAATTGAAACTTAAAAAAAAACGAAAGTATGACACGCAGGGGCGCAACTTTCAAGGGGCCGGTGGGGCACCCGACCCCCCGAACTTTTTGCTCAGTAGTGTTATACATGTAGTTTTCGTATAGAAATTTTTGGGTATATACGTTTCGACCCTCGGTTCTATAGAAATTTTTAGGTATATGCGTTTTCGCCCCCCCCCCCCCCCCCGGTCATTCGGGTCAAGATTCGCCAGTAATGACACGTGGCACAACCTTACTTCATTGGTTGGTATTTATCCTTACAAATTTGTGGATTATGTAAGGGTAAACAGATCGGGTATGGGAAGATCCCTCGAAGGAAGATCAAGCTGCAACCTACACATGTTGGGGGCGATGTTCCCGCACCCCCAGAACACCATTTCCCCACCCTTTCACACACCAAACTCCCCGCACGGTAACCACTTCCCTCACCTCCCCTAGCTCAAATACACGTGACGCATGTTGAGGCCTTCACCCCTTCTTCCCGCCCTCTCTTCCGGAATGCACTCTATTTAGCCTAATACTTATAGGGTGAAAACAAACCATAAAAGTGAGTTAGTCAGCATTTAACATCAACAAAATATTTAATTTAGTGAGATGATGGAATAAAACAAAACATGAAGCATACATGAAAAGAAAATAAATTAAAAGTGATAAAAGAGAAATATCATAAAGAATACGAAAGTCAAAAATAAAAATATAAAAATAAATGTAGTAAATTAATGTAGCTTTCCCAGATCCCAACTGTTTCTTAAAGAGTAGTTAAAGTGGTTATGTGTCTTTGACAATGTAAAGCTAGTTGATATTAGTTAGGTTAAACCTACTTAGCTTTGTGGTTGCACACTTAGATGGATGGTTAATTAGTTGGGTGATTATATCAACTAATATATCTACATGGTTAGGGATCTTGTAACAACGTTGTAACCGTAGGAACTAGATTCATTTTTTTATTAAAATATATTATGAAATATATAATGACGAGACTCTCGTTATTCATAGGAAACATGATAGTACAATCTAGTTACAAAACTATATAAAAATAAATGAAATACAAATACATTATATCAATCTTGATTCAAGTCGACGTCTTTGGAAAACTTAACCGCACCTTGTTGTTTGAAACTCCGCTACAAGACAAACAAAACATTGTTGACAGTTTTGGTTGAGGCACGTGTTCAACACGCTTCCCTTGAAACAGATTTTGCGCCTCTACTAAAGACGACGCGTCTGTCTCCCAGGGTACAAAAGCCGAAGCAGTTTGTACTGCCGAAGATGGCCACGCGCCCGAGGTTACACCGGGTAATTATAGTATTTGAACTTATGGAACAAATAATGATGTGATGGTGGTGAAATTGAATAGAGAAAACATCTCTCTCTAAGTACCCAACACATGGGTCTTCAAGTATTTCTTCTTTTCAATAACTCTTCATATATTCATGTAATTTCCTTGTATCTTCTCTTGTATTTTTCTAATATCTTCTTTTTTTCAAATAAGGCACATAGCCACTATTATACAAGATTTGAGGATTAGTGAAAAGTTTTACTTAATTACACACTTAATTAGATACTTAATTTGAGACATAAAGACTTAAATTAAAAGACCTTAAAACTCTATTTAAGAGTTTAGTCTTTAATTCACCATATGAAGAGTTTATGAATAATTATAATTTCATTAAACTAGAATTTACTAAATATCCATTCACCAATATCTAACAGTAATTTTATAAGAACAAATTTTACAAACACATGTTTCCCTCTCATGTTGTTTCTCTTGAATTAAAGGAGCAACTATTTGATTTTGTAAGCACTTTTCTTTAAAAGTTCAATTGGGAAAATAAGTTCAAGGTGCAACACGATTTCCAACAATAATTTTTTTTAAAAGAAAACTTCGTTAGAAACCATCAAACCTCAAAACGGGACGGCCACAGGAGAACAAATTACATAATTACAAAGTTACACTACTTGGTCCAAAACGTAGACCTCGCTTTCAGTCTACTAATAATCCAAAGATATCCAACCGACTTAATTTCACTAATGGTATCTTCCACAACAAATATAGTTACACAAATTAAAACCTATAAAAATAAGTGCAATAAGAAAATGAGAAAGGTAAAAGAAAAAAGATATTACATTTTAATTTTCTTTTGTAAAAAACGAAGAAGGTGAAATAGATTAAATCTTGTGAGATTAAAAAAAATCAACTTGAACAAACGATATAAGATGTTTTCCTCTACTTATGTGACAAAAAACAAACGATATAAGATGTTTTCTTCTACTTATGTGACAAAAAATAACAAGGTTGTAACATCACTATACTAGAAGGGTCTTAGATCATCGGTTGTAACTTGGTTGACTGCAGTGACGGAGCTAGGCCATTACTTTAGGGATATCCCCAAAAAACAATTTTACCATGCAATCAAAGGACTAGAAAACTCACAAATCAAAACTCAACGCCAGTCAACGATCAGCAGGGACGATTACAACGATCAAAAGGGACGTGATTTTCGAATTAGCGAACAACATGGACAAGTCCAACGATCATCAGGCTAGCAAGGATAATTTCAGGCTTTCAGCACTCAGCAGACAACAACCAGCACTTCAGAGTTCAGGCAGCAGGGAGGATGTCGATTTCTAAAGTTGTATTTTGTTCGACGTTTGGTTTCCAAATTGCCGCCCATAATCAAAAGATGTATTTTATTGTTTTGGGTCTTGGGCTAATCTTTGTTATTTGTACCAATTGGGCCTCCTTTCAATTATATTAGGGATATTGGATTTTAATAATCCTAACTTTCACCAATTGGCCGGCAATAATCCCAACTTCAAAAATTCACTCTGACAATCCCAACTTGTAAGAATTTGGCATCCATCGATCCTTTTCTAACTGAGTTAGTTTTTTGTTGACGTGGCAGCTTACGTGGCACAAACCTAGTTATTTGATGACGTGGCTGCTAATGTGGATGCTTATGTGACACAAACTTAGTGTTTGGATTTTAATAATCCCAACTTTAACCACCATCAACAACTACCACCACCACCATCACCCACCACCACCACCACCGCCACCATCAGCCGCCACCCCCAACAGGCACCGCCACCTCCACCATCAGCCACCACCATCAGTCGCCGCCACTACCACTATCAGCCTACACCATCAGCCGCCGCCACCAGCCACCACCACCATCAGCGGCCACCCATCACCATCATCCGCCGCCACCACCACCATCAGCCGCCACACACCATCATCAGCCACCACCACCACCAGCCGCCACCCACCTATTTTTTGGTGGTAGCGGCTGATGGTTGTGGCGATAGTGGGTGGTGGTTGATGGTGGTAGTGGTGGGTAGCGGTTATGGCGGCGGTGGTGGTGGGTGGGTGGTGGTGGTGGTAGTTGTTGATGGTGGTGAAAGTTGGGATTATTAAAATCCAAACACTAAGTTTGTGCCACATAAGCAGTCACATCAACAGCCACATTATCAAATAACTAGGTTTGTGCCACGTAAGTTGCGATGTCAACAAAAAAACTAACCCAGTTAGAAAAGGATCGATGGAGGCCAAATTCTTACAAGTTGGGATTGTAAGAGGGAATTTTTGAAGTTGAGATTATTGCCGGCCAATTGGTGAAAGTTGAGATTATTAAAATTCAATATCCCATTATATTATTATTAATTTGTGCTTATCCAATCATCAGGGCTTAATTATTCTATAAGTTTTGGGTTGTAAAATGTTTGAGCTTATAAAAAATTGGGATATTAGTAATATCAAGTATTCAGGTTTTTGGTTAGCGATATTCTCGTATTTTTTAGGGGTATCCTTTTTATAAACTGAAAAAATACACTACGAATATGGGGTTGAGCCGTAGCCCGTGCTACGGCTCCTAATACGCTAGTTCCACCTGCGGTTGACTGCATCTTCTACTATATATATCGTTGGTTATGATCTTGTAAGTTGTAACTTATAAACACAAATTTTATAGTTTCGCATGTAGCTCTTGTTCTTTGTTTTGGATTACATTTGCATTGATAGAAATATTTTCACACCGGAAGAAGATGAGCACAATTAGGGGTATTCATGGTTCGAATTAAATAGTAAAACCGTCTAAATTACTCATCAGTTTAGTTTCATGGTCACTATTTGTAAAACATTGGACCGATTGGCTTCAACATGATGAATTATGGCAGTGTGCATTGAATATGTGAAAAAAGCCCTCCTCCAAGTCTAGAAATATCAAAATTGTATAATCTAGTTCTTACCATCTAGTTTTTATTTATTTATTTATTTTTTTTACCATGAGCTTTTGTCTAAACCAAAAACCAAAAAGTTGGGTATGGTTTGATACTTCTAACACTTGTATTTTCCTTTTAAAGTGAAATCCATGGTTTGATATTATGCAAATTGCCCAGGTTAGGGACAATGTGCAAGGCAACAATCATACATGTTTTTCCTTCTTTTTTTATTATTATGAACGCAAATGATGAAACCAAACCAAAGTCATACATTGAGTAACGGTTTTGTTTTGTTCGGTTTCAATGTTTAACGGTTTGCTTTTGGTTCATAATAGTAAACACCCCCAATAACTAGGGCTGTAAACGAATCGAACGTTCAGCGGGAAGTTCGTTTATGTTCATTCTTTTAATTTAATGAATGAACAAACATGAACAAGAAAATTCGTTCTATAAGTTATACAAACAAACATGAACAAAGGTTGTATTCGTTCGGTTATGTTCGTGAAAGCTCGGTAATTAGTTCATACGTTCGCTCGTTATGTTTAGTTGTGTTCGTTCACTCAAAGGTTTTCTATTAATATTTTTATTTTATTGGTTCTAGTTTTTGAAAATTTGAAACCATAGTTATACTATACACCTTCTCCAAAACCCCTCATTGGACCATTTCATTTTTCAGTTTGTGTTAAAACTTCACAAATTTTTTAATCTTTATGTTAATAATGTCAACTATGAAAAATGCAGATTTTATTTTAAAATACGTTCGTTTGTGTTCATGAACATTTATTTGTGTTCGTTTGCATTCGGTAGGTGTTCATGAACATGTTTATTTCTTTAATGAACGAACATGAACAATAAATCTCGTTCGGTAAGTGTTTGTGAACATGTTCATTCCTTAATGAACGAACACGAACAAAACCTTGTTTGTGTTTATCCGCTGTTCGTTTACAACCTACTAAAAATCATCTTGTTGAATGCGTGGGGGACTCAAAAGCACACCCTATCAGGCCTCAGGCACTTCTGGTTTTGGGCTGGCATCAGTGGGCTGACTCCACAGCCTGTGAAGTCATGACTAGGTAAGCCAACCCGCCACTTGTTCTAATTAATCATGTATCTAGAATTACATTTATCTAGAATTACTTAGTTAACTAGAAACGATTAATTTAACTTTAAATTGATAAGGGTTATTCCTGTTAACATTTATTCAAGATGTGATGATACCAAAAATTCACCAACATAAAGAGTTACATAGATTAACAATTTTAATTTATAAGGAGAGGAATCATGAGAAAATTTATTTTTGTGAGAAAACGCTATCTAATCATTACTAAAATCTAAACTCTAAATCCTAATCTCTAAACCTTAAGAAATAAAGCTTAAACCCTAAAAAAACTAAACCTTAAAGGCTAACGTCTAAAAACTAAAAATCAAATGTTAAAGGTAAACCCTAAAAGCTAAACCCTAGCCTCTAAAAAATATACCATAAACTCCAAAAACTAAACCCTATAAAAACTTCAACACAAATATACTCGTTAGATAGAGTTTTCTCACGAATAAAGGGTTTTCTCATGACCCTCTCCTTAATATTTAAACTCTCATAATCTAGTTTAAAAAATAAGATTTGGTCACATATTCGATAGATAAGTTAAAGTTGGAATGTAATTTTCTGTCACCTAACTACAAAGACTTTGTAAAATAATTTTTTGGGTAAATTACACTTTTCGTCTTTTATGTTTTGTATTAGATTGGATTGCAACTGATGCATTTTAACTTCAATAATTACAGTCACAATCAATTATTTGTAAAAACCATTACACTCTACGTCCTTTAGCATTAATATGGTTAAAATTTTCAGTTAAATCTTTCACTTAAGGGTATTTTGGTCATTTCACATTTTTATTTAACATATTACCGCAACTCATTTCCCTCTCTCTAAACTCTCTCACTCTAGATAAAAAAAACCGCCACCTCAAGTGACATCACCCCATCGCCCCCCTCTTACACTATGAGACTATGGTCCACCAAGGGGGGCGATGGGGGTGATGTCGCTGGCGGTGGTGGCGGTTTTTTTTATCTAGAGTGAGAGAGTTTAGAGAGGGGGAAATGAGTTGCGGTAATATGTTACATAAAAACGTGAAATGATCAAAATACCCTTAAGTGAATAGATTTAACTGAAAATTTTAACCAGATTAATGCTAAAGGACGTAGAGTGTAATGGTTTTTACAAATAATTGATTGTGACTGTAATTATTGAAGTTAAAAGGCATTAGTTTCAAAAAAAAATAATGTGTAAATTATACACAAACCTAGTAGACCAAAATAAAACCTAAGACTATAGATTGTAACAAAATTAAATGACCGTCATTTCTGTTTAACTCGTTTAAGTTTTTATAAAGGATAAAATAATACAGAGCGTAACTTTTGATTACCATCTTTTAAGTCACGCAAAACCTAATTTAACTAGTTAACTAGGGTATGAAAAGTATTGTATCTATGAGAAACATATGGTTAGTATTACACGAGCTGTTTGATTATTTATAATATACTTTAATTTAGAATTGGTTTTTGAATTGACTAATAGAGAGTAACTAAAATTAAAACTAATTGATTAGTAAAAGTAATGAGAAATACAATCAGCCAAGTTTCAAGTTGTGCAAAGCACAAATAACTTAGTTGAAGTGTTAGTTGGAAATTACATAGACATAATTCGACAAAAAATTGTAAAGCAGGATAATCAGCCAATGGAATCGGTCGTGTTGACCTAACGATCAATAAACCGAATAGTAACACATGCTAGGGTGTTGTCTTAAAGAAAATCAGTTTGCATAATACGATATTCGTATAACAATCACTGGTTACCAATCATTAATAACCAAATATTGGTAAATGTCAATAAACTCAACAAAATCAAATTATATCTTCGAATACAAAATAATCACACAAATTCAATTAATCGTCATAGATAACAATTAACTAAGATTTCATGTCCAAATACCAAACACTAACTGTTACATTTTATGTTATATGTACAAAAAAGAGTTAATTACTGTTTTCGTCCCTATGGTTTGTCAAAAATCATTATTTCAATCCATTAGTTTAAAAATTGCGATTTCAGTCCCAGTGGTTTCACTTTCATAACCATTTCAGTCCCTGTTGTTTCACTTTCGTAACCACTTCAATCCATTTATTCTTTAAGTACAGGGACTGAAATGGTTGCGAGGTGGACTAAAATGGTTATGAAAGTGAAACCAGAGGGACTGAAATCGTATTTTTTAAACTAATGGACTGAAATAGTGATTTTTGACAAACCACAGGGACGAAAACAGTAATTAACTCTAAAAAAAGTTAAATTAGTTTCCTCCTATCTTTTAGTTTTTCTTTTTGTTCTTTACGGTTCTAACTCTATTAAGGGTTTCAAAGCATTCCAATTAATCCTTATCAGAAAATCTCATATCACCATGATGGTCACCGGAAATCAAGATGTTCACAGGGTAATCAAGGCCAATGACAAAGCCATCATTGATCTCCATGCAATGTTAGTGGCTATGAGTAAGCAACAACAACAATTGATGAAGCAACAAGAGCAGATCTTAATAGACCCCACATGTTCGATTTCCACAAGGTTGTTGATGGTTCAAGCAAAAGACAAATGAAGATCAGTAAAGTCGAATTTCCCAACTCTAATGGGGAAGACGTACATGGGAGGCTCTATCGTTGTGAGCATTTTTTTTACAATCAACGAGACACCAAAATAACATGAACTAAGATATGCCATCATCCACCTTGAAGGCGATGTCGTAAGCAGCACCTATTGTTCATGAAGACCTGTTGCGTTACCGCAACAGAACTCCCATGGGAAGATTATGTTAAGGCTATCTCAAGTTGGTTTTCTAACACCATATTTGAAGAGTTGTTGGAAGAAATCGTGTCCTTGACCCAGACTGATTCTCTACATGACTACAACACTTCATTCGATGCCCTGCTGAAAAAGGTAAATCTTAGTGTAACGCAAGCTGTTAGCTTATACCTTAAAGGCCTCAAACAAGAGGTCCGTGGTCCGAGAAAATGTTTAAGCCTCGTACCCTACACAAGGTATATGGGTTGGCACAAATATAGATATCAACAACAATTTAAGGAGTGTAATAATTCCTATGGGAGGCTCTTAGGGAAGGGAACAAATCATCAAGAATTACTCCTTTGGTTAAGGCTTTGAAACTTCCCTTGTTGCTAACAACTGGAGCCACTGAACCATCATGCGTTTATTGGTGACGAACTCAAGTTGAAAACGTCATGGGAAAGTTTTTGGTTTGAAAAACAACTTTACATGCTCGAAGCCATTAATGATGAAAAACAAGCAACAACAGGGTTTGTTGAAGAGGATGAAGGCAAGATTTCTTAAATCACCTTTTGATGGCAAAATGTAAGTTAAGGGAGGAGTATTGTTACGATTTATTTTAATTATTATTTAGTCAATTAATTTAGGGGGGGGGGGGGGGGGGGTTGTTATGTTTTATTTAGGATCGCAGGGTGTGTTTAATGTAATTGGTATGGTGTTTACATTTGAAATGATATGCATACAAATTTAAATCAATATTCTCATATCTTTTAGTATTTCTTGTTTTTTAAGGTTCTAACCCTATCACTAACCTTACATTCGGGTTCATCACATGTAAAGTAGCCTTTCATTTGCATTTTTGGTCTTGTGCTAAATCTTCAAACAAAATCATGAAATCTTTTACTTTTTGTTTCTCGTCCCCACAGTAGCCAAGAGTATGGTTGTAAAAATCCCGACTATGAGTCGATTAATCACAATTAAGCCCGCTTAATTCCAATTAATTCCGATTATCGCTAGTCATACCTCATCAGCCGACTAGCAACTAGCGATTACCACAACCATGGCCAAGAGGCTGTCGCCAATTGCCAACAGAACTCTTGTGTGCGACCCCCCTTTGAATTGCCGACCCCCACTCCCTTTTAACCTTTTCGGTTCTTCTTTTTTAAGCCCATCATTTGGCCCAAGAGTTTAATTAATTACTCGAGCCCAACATATATTAATTTAAAGCCCACCAATTAATTATCTTTGTATTGTTGGCTGTATTTCATCAAACAAAATCTAAACTTCAATTTTTATTTAATTGGCTTCTGCGATCTCCCAATTCACGTACACTTCTTCCTCAAAATAAACCATGATCAAATGATCTCGTCCATGTAGAAAACTGTTTGAACTCAAATTAATTAGGTTCGCAATAATTGTAATAAAAAATGGAATCCAGTTTGATCATTAATCATTAATATATTTTCTCTTGTTTTTACTTGATTACACCTTGTTACCTCATTTCTCTCAAATCTTATAAATAACAAGTTATAACAATACGTTTTATACAAAATTATTGGATTTTACTAATTACTTAAATACGCAAATAAGTGTCTACAAAATGCACCTATCAACGTCAAGAATTTATTTAGTTTAGTGTCACAGGGTCATCTCAGAGTCAGCGTGTAGGGCCCTCGGTTCCCTTTGGGCAAGCCATTCCGTCCTGCTTATTAATACAAGTCACTAGTCCACGCACTCGCTTGGTAGGAGTGACCACAACTTCTGACCAGTGTTATGCAAGAAGCCGTTACATAACTCTCTGAGTCATCCGGATGAGATGTAGAGGCGATTCAAAACAATTAAGTAGTAATGCACGTCATAGTAATTAAGCTCGAATTCAATTTGATAGCTCAAAGCGTCAGAGCCACTCCTGAGCCGTTCGGGATGGTGGGGAAACCTCATCGAGGACGATGAGTCCCTAAGGAGGTGATTGTAACGATACCGATACCAACTACTGTGACGATTAACATGGTCCATTGTGACACTCTAGGAAAATCCCACATTGTCCGTGTCAAGGAGAGATTCTCGGTTCATAATACATTCACAGCCACTTAAATCACCAACGCGTTCGGGCTTAGTTGGTTGTTACTTCTGATTAATGGATGAATCGATGTATTGGAAGACTGAAACACTTGATTGTTTCCAATCATGTCAGATTTTTAATCAGAAATTCAATGCTCATATTTTTTTTAAACGGCAAGGAATGACGTGCCAACCACCGTGACACCGGGCGCTGTGACCAAGGTCGACTACTCGACCACCATCAACCCCTTGGCTCTCCCAGATGCGCGGAAACCCGATCTCCATCCACCCGAAGGCATGACAGTGGAATACTCGGTAAAACCTCGCCTCCCATCCAAGACGAAAAGGCGCCACCCGTATTCGCCCTTCACCTTGATGCCGCAGAAAATAATGAGGAGAGTGGAAGTCGAACTTGGGTCACTAGGAATACCAAGTCTTTCTCCAACCACTCTACCACAACCTCATTGGCAAATTCAATGCTCATATAACAGCACATATGACAATGTTCTTTAGTAATAAATCCATATCTTATGTACTGGTACAGAATCACCCATTGTACGAACACGCACTTGGTTTTGTTTTTTCATCCGTTTAACTTTAACAGAATAAATAAACGGATAAGAACGCATAAGCAAACATATATTCTGTTGCTTGCATTCGTTCGTTAAGAAGATAAACTTATTCATACTCGTTTAACAAACATAAATGCAGCCCTTATAGTTGTACACTTGTACCACCTTGAGTTATAGATAGTATGCCATCTCAATGAAAGAAAGCAACCGAAAACACTAGTAGCAAAGTGAAGACATGTTTATTAATTGTACCACACTTCACTTGTAGGATTACCTCACTTAGAAACATGAAAGAGGTAGTTGTACTAAGTCGATTCGACTAGCACAGATTTAGGCATGACTGGTTTAATTGTGTCACCGCCATCAATAGCGGTCCCAATAGGTTTCACTTGTATTTATTGATATACTCTTTTAAGATTACCTTTATTTTATATTCTTTACTTAATGTTAAGGCATTTAACTCAAACCCTCATAGATGAGTTGAGATGGATATATAGAATACTTTCGGCTATGACATTGTGTTCTAGGGGGGGCGTACAAGAAGGTTCGTTGACCCTTGTGACACGAGGGCTAGAAGTTTTTGGATTTTTTTTACCTAAGATGTGTTTTTTTATAAATAAAAGGGATATTGGATTTAATTAACCCCAACTTTCACCAATTGGCCGATAACACTTCTAACTTTCGATTCGTACACCAGCACTCCCAACTTTCAACTTATTAGCAGATAACACTCCCTAACTAACTGAACCCTGACCCAATTAGTTTTTGCTGATGTGGTATCTTATGTAGCCCCTTTTGCTAACGTGACAGCTGTGGTGACATTTTTTATGACATGACAGCTGATGTGGCAGCTGACGTGCCATTTTTTGATGACGTGGTAGCTGACATGACATTTTTGATGACGTGGCAGCTGACATCACCTAACTGGGTTAGGGTTCAGTTAGTTAGGGAGTGTTATCGGCTAATAAGTTGAAAGTTGAGAGTGCTGGTGTACAAATCGAAAGTTGAGAGTGTTATCGTCAAATTGGTGAAAGTTGGGGTTATTTAAATTCAATATCCCTAAATAAAAAGAAAACATGAGTTGGATCTCCTAGTTGTATATGATAAAAAAAGAACTAGTGATAACCCTCAACGTAAAAGTTCTGGTTTTGCCACTGCCGGCCTCCGATTCTTTGAATATTATCAGCTTCTTCTGCGGTGATAGCGGTGTTGGTTTTAATATTAAGATGAACACTTGGTTGGTGCATTGAATTCTCTACCTGCTTGTATATAACATGACATATATTTCGATTTGAAGTTCTTTATGGTGTTTTGATCAAATGGCATTAGTATCAGTCTTCTGTTTAATGTCTATGTCTCTGCGTCAATACACACTGGGTCCTGGCTAAGCAGCATGTGGTCATGAATGGCAACCGTGACCACTGGGGTTAGATTTCATTTAATAAGGCACATTAAATATGGTATTTTCAAATTCTGCTCATAAAAATGTTGTCATAACTCATGCATTCTTTGGATTTTATATATATATAATCTTTGGATTCTTACCCTACTTCAATATTTTTTACTGTGATTCAACAACACTGTGTCAGTGTATGTGTTTTGAGTTATAAAAGTAGCTCAAAATTATTAAAGTTTATACATGATTTGAGCCTATTCATATACAAGTATTAAAGTTAAATGAAGATCATAATTAAAAAGGTCGAAATGTATAAATTAACTTTCAGTTTATATGTGAACATCATCACATGACATGTTAAAAAAAAAAACTAACTCACACACCTGTGGATTTTAGAATCTCAATCTTACAAAAAGAGACACATTGTCAACAAATTATTACCACTAGACTATAGCACTTGTTAGTAATCTGAAACAGAAACCAAAGAAAACAAAGAGAAAATAGTAACAGTGAATCGGATTTATGTTTGACACAATTTCCTTAAACAAATTCACGGTCTGTTCCCAGGGCACGCCGGTTCGAAGCAGCAGCAGCAAACTGCCGAACTTGATCACTTGCCTGAAATGAATCCGCAGATGTTGCAGAGAGATTGAGATTAAGAGTGAATGTTCTGTTCTGGTGTGTCTAAACTGATTCGTTTGATAGACAAAAAAACCATAACTGATTTCTAATCATCAATGCAGCAGATAATTACTGAATAATGGTCATTAGTGCATCACTTTAAAACTAAAGCATAATGATCATTAAAAACGAATAATTATAAAAGTTACGAGTCCCAAAAAACTGCCTCACGCGGGCCCGGGTTTTCGAAGCTGCATTCATGTCCGCGGGACGTGCGGACACGCACGAGTTCAACCAAATTTCAGTTTTGAAACTCAATTTTTGCACCCCCCTGCGTGCGGGTAGGTCTTGTGGTAAAACATGTCATGAAACTAAATAATAGAGTAGTAATGGCTTTACCTTATAAACAACTACTTACTTTATTCCCACACCAATGTGGGACAAAGTATTTACCACATTTTGAGACTTTCATTCACACACCTAAAATTTCCAACAATCCCCCTCATGAACAGAGGTCGATCTCAGAAACAACATTATTCCAATTAGATTTCAGCAGCTGAGTTTTGCATATGATAGGTAGGTGTTACCCTTTGAACCTTCGTTCATGAAATGCACTTAACCCACTGCTCTGAGTAGACATCGATGTCTTTGAACTCGTCTACCGTTTGTGTAGACGGCAATACACCTCACACAAGACTCTCCCTGAAAAAGTCAAGTCCTCATAGTTATGTTCGTTATGGTCATGAACATCAGCTTGTTTCTGCGAGAGCCATTAAGTATTATGCCTCAACAATACCCTTTGAAGTGACCCCGCTTCTCTCTCACATAGGTGATTCACTATGTATGGTTACCTTAGTCAAATCATTAAAAGCCATAGGCTTAGCCTCACACTTGTCACTTTTAGGAATGGACTAGGAAGTTTACTAAGCGTTGTAATAAACTGCCTTTTGAAAATACGTAGGGTTATCCCCACAGTGACCTTACTAATTTATACAATTAGGTTTTCCTATTGACCTAAGTTCTTGGGATCTCCAGTCTATTGAGTTAGGTTTCTTCATATGAACTTTAATTTTTCAAGGGCTTCAGTCTCATTTACATGGACGACTTCTGAACTAACTCTCTACTTAAGCTTTTTGTTAGCGGATCCGCGATATTATCCTTTGACCTCACGTAGTCAACAGTGATAATTCCTGTAGAGATTATTTGTCGCATCGTATTATGTCTACGTCTGATATGTCTATTCCTACATTATACATTGTGCTATGAGCTCTGCCGATTGGCTATCACAATGTATACAAATGGCCGATGCCGGCTTAGGCCATCTTGGTATATCCTCAACAAATTGACGTAGCCATTCTGCCTCTTCACCTGCTTTATCTAAAGCGATGAGCTCTGATTCCATCATGGATCTAGCAATAACCGTTTGTTCGATGATTTCCATGATATAGTTGCACCTCTGTCACACCCCGATTTCCACGTGTATCATGGTGGGCCCGGGTGGGGAATACTGTGACGTAAGATTGGTATCGTCATATTTAAACAAATACAGCACAACGGAAGTCTTGGATATAAAATATTATTACAAACCGAATGTTTAAAGTTCGAATAATAAATACATGGCTTGTAATAAAAGATCCACAGGTGGATCGAAATAAATATGCAAAATATTTGTTCAACAGACTTTGGGCCACTAAGGACTTGCAAGATCCCCTTATGTCACTACCAAGCAGCTCCCGGCCTATTACGTGCTGAAACCTGTAACTTAGTCTTTTGAAAATACGTTAGTATACACTGGTAAATACTGATAACCAACACGATTTGAAAATCTTTCAAAATTATTTTAAGTGCACTTGGCACATTTTATAAATAACTTGGGATACTTCAAAATGACCTTGTTTACAGTTTTATATGTTTGTCAATACATATGGGGTCCGGTGCAGAAACCGAATAACCTGATTAACCGACACACCACTAATAATCCACCAATGGGATTTAATATTATTTTTGCATTGCATTAGCCTACACCCCGCGCTTAAGGTCATGGCCATTAGTAACTTAAATGAGCTGAGGATATCCAGGACACGGTCGAGTTAACCCCCCATGTTTAAGTTATCAAACATAACAGAATAAAACAGGTTATGAAGATTTAGTTAAATCACAATCCGACAGCATGATCCCATACCCGACCAAGCGATATTATTATACCGTATCCCAAGCCCGTATAGGGAAAATAGGCTAAAAGTATTTACCTTAGCTAATTCTTCAATAAAGATAATAACTCAGCCGATAATCAGAAAGTAAGCTTAGATATCAATCTACCGGGAGGCTTTGGTCTGAAATGATGGTATTATTAACTAATTAGAATGCTAATGGGTCCTATCTACATCATAGACTCGGACAGGCTAGCTTTAAAGATATTTACGGTACTAAACGCTAGATTAAGCGAGGACTGGAATAGAATGTAGTTTAAACCCGACAAGTACTAAGACTTTTTTAATATGGGTAAACATATTACATTCTAGATTTTGATATAAAAATGATAAGGTTAAACCCGTTTCCGTTAAACTACGTAAACTAGTCACGTAGGCTTAACCGTACGCATATAAGCGAAACCGGGTAACCGGATGAGTTGTTTACAAGTTCCATATGCCATTATATTTTAAACATTTTGTAATATCCATAGGATATCAACATGTATGCCAGTTATGGTTTTAAAATCAAGTTGCGCCTCAAAAGGGCGTTTTGGTCATTTTACGACTTGTAAAAGGAGCTTGCAAGTAAACTGATGTCATGGTCACAAACCTTCTATAAAAATGGTTAATTTATGATGCTATATCAGTAGGATGTCAAGTATATGTGTGGTTTATAGCTTAAGACCAAACTATGCCTCGAAAGGGCATTTTGGTCTTTTCAGAGGTCACTTTGACAACTTATTTGGGAACCTGAGTTTAGATCATGTACCTACTATAAATATATATAAAATAAGTTTTGAAATCAATAGGTATCAAGTCTTGATGCTCTAATATGGTTTTAAACCATATTATGCGCCGAAACGGCGATTAAGTCGCTAGATAACGATTTAAATGGTATTTGAGTGAAACCGATGTAATGATCAGGTTTATATGATAAACATATGTTATATAATATAATACATCAATAGGTAAAAGGTTTTTTCCATTAAAATGTTTAAAACCCATTTTAGGTGTCGTAAGGGTAATATCGTCATTTAAGGACTTAATACATGGACTTGTGTATAAACTTAGTACAATCTGAATTGACATCCCAAATAATCCTAATTATGATATTACATCAGTAGGTAAAGAGTTTTGGTGTCAAAATTATGTTTAAACCATTATATACGCCAAAAGGGCGATTTGGTCACTTTAAAGCATGAATTACGCTTATTTAATAAAAACTCAGTTTATGACCAGAATATTAACCTTAAAATAAGTTTAACAGCTTTACTAATCAGTTTACAATGCATATATGCTCATTTGTATTTAAAACCTCATTTTTAAACAAAAGGGCTTCTTAGCAAAATCAGGCATATTAAACGGAAACTTGCATAAAAACTTGGATTACTATATGAACATGTAAAACTCCAAAGGGTTATACTACAACATAACATGGTCAATATGCAACTTAGAATCAGTAACTAAAGTTGCTAATTCGGGTCAGAACCGAAAGTCAGAGTAGAAGTCAAACTTCGTGACTTTCAGTTGCGAACCGACCTTAGACCTGGGATTGACGGGCTGAACATGTTCACACATGTTCTTATAATTATTACCAAGTTATTAAGGTGATAAAACATGTTTTATAACACCTACATTACTAGATATGAATTTATTTCAAAACTGACCCGTTGACTTTTTATTGACAATAACTTTGACCCGTCAATTGACCAAGCAAACGTGGTAATTAGGAGGTGCCCTTTAAGGGATTAACACCTACCTAATTGTGATCACGTAGCCATGTTCGTACCGAACAATGGCTGGACCATAATGGTCTTAGCCAATGGTCAAAGCGTTTTTACGTACACGTTTTGACTTTGGCTTAAAGCTTAACAAAAATAACTTAAGCAAGATTGAACACTTACAAGTGAACCAAGAAGAAGCTTATAAGCTCCGGGATGTCCCCAAAGATATCAGGAACCTCCAACTAGAGCAAGAGAGGAGAAGATGATGAATGAGCAAGGAATTAAGAAGTTGAGGGAGGTATTTATAGTTGAAGAGAGAGCATGAGGCCAACACAAGTGTCAAGGAGTGTTATGAGGGGTCTCCAGGTGTTTATGGACGTGGTACAAGCAGCATAAGTGTGGCAAGTCGCGAGCCAGATGGCAGGGCAGGAAGCTACCGAGCATTCTGCCACTGGCAGTCCCATACGGACCATAAGGGATAAGCCGTATGGTCCGTAAGGCCTTCAGGCGCCCACAGGTTTTGAATTGCTACGGACAGTAAGCATTAAGCTTTGCGGTCCGTAACTGCCTCTGTGATCCAATTCTTTATTAAGTCTTACGGTCCGTAACCAAGCATGGTTACGGTCCGTAAGACCCCTTCAAAAATCAAAATTTGGCATATGATCAAGTTTAATTCCCCGACTTTATAAAGCCGTCGTTCAGAGGTTATAAATTAACATAACGACGCTTTTGGTCCCTCTCAGCCAACACATGGCAAACGAGGATTAGCGGGACACGTGTCAGAATGTTATAGGATGAGTTTTTACGAGGTGTTACATCCTCACCCGCTTAAAACAAATCTCGACCTCGAGATTTATTCAAATAGATAGGGGTACTTTTGTCACATAGTGGACTCGACCTCTCATGTATACTTGGGGCCTCGACGGGCATCCCATTTGACCTTTACAATAGGCACGTGCTTTCTTCGACGCTTTTTAACCTGTCGATCTTCGATCGCTATCGGTTTCTCAATGAGACGAAGGTTTTCGTCAATTTGCACATCCTCGTGCGGCATCACTAGCGACTCATCGACTAGGCATTTTTTAAATTTAAAATGTGGAACACATCATGAATTCCACTTAGCTTTTCGGGTAATTTGAGATTGTAAGCTACGGGGCCGACTAGTTCGATAATCTCTAACGGTCCTATATATCTCGGGCTCAACTTGCCCTTTTTACCGAATCGCATGATGCCTTTCCAAGGCGATACTTTCAGTAACACTTTGTCCCCTATTTGGAACTGAAGAGGTTTGCGCCTTTATCCGCGTAGCTCTTTTGTCTATCTCGGGCAGCTTTGAGACGGTCGCGGATTTGTAAAATTTTATCCGTCGTCTCAAGGACTATCTCATGTCCTTATAGTTGGGCTTCCCCAACTTCTGCCCAACAAACGGGTGTTCGACACTTTCTCCCGTACAAGGCTTCAAACGGAGCTGCCTTGATACTTGAATGATAACTGTTATTGTAGGAGAATTCAATCAGGGGTAGGTGGTCATCCCAGCTACCACCTAAGTCGATCACGTATGCACGTAGCATGTCTTCTAAAGTCTGAATGGTACGCTCACTCTGTCCGTCAGTCTGCGGATGATAAGGCGTACTAAAGTTCAATTGGGTGCCTAAAGATTGTTGGAAGCTTTTCCAAAATGAGAGGTGTATCTTGTATCTTTATCGGATACAATAGACACCGACACTCCAGTAAGGACACAATCTCGTCCACATACATCTTAGCCAATTTATCTGAACTAAACGTCTTTTTAATTGGCAAGAAATGTGCTGACTTAGTCAGCCTATCCACAATGACCCAAATCGTGTCATTACCATGTTTGGTCTTTGGCAACTTGGTAATCAAATCCATAGTTAGCATTTCCCATTTTCAAGTGGGAATCTCTAACTGTTGTAGAAGTCCTGACGGTTGCTGATGCTGGGCTTTAACTTGTGAACACGTCAGACAGTTTGCTACATAGGTGGCTATGGATTTCTTCAAACCCATCCACCAATAATTAGGTTTTAAGTCTTGGTACATCTTATCACCTCCCGGGTGAACAGAGTACTTGGAGTTATGCGCATCTTGTTGGATTAGAACTCTAAGTCCTCCAAAAATTGGAACCCAAATTCGTCCATTAACTCTAAGGATTCCATCACTTCCAGGTGTTAACTATTTGATAGTTCCACCTAATCCTTCATTCGGAATATTAGCCTCCATCATGGCTTGTTTTGCGCATCAATCAACTTTTCATTCAAGTTGTTTCTGAATTCTATACTTTTGGCGTTAATCCTTAAAGGCTTAACCCTTTCCTTGCGACTAAGCGCATCAGCGACTACATTCGCTTTGCCGGGATGATATCGGATTTCACAATCATAGTCATTAAGGGTTTCTATCCATCGGTGTTGCCTCATGTTTAAATCCTTCAGATTAAATAAATGTTGGAGGCATTTGTGATCAGTGTATATAATAAACTTAGTTCCATATAAATAATGTCTCCAAAGTTTTAGTGCAAATACAACGGCACCCAACTCCAAGTCGTGGGTGGTGTAATTCTTTTCATGCACCTTAAGTTATCGTGATGCATAGGCAATCACTTTGCCTCTTTGCATAAGCACACAGCCCATGCCAGTGTGTGATGCATCACAATATACAACAAATTCTTCAATGCCTTCTGGCAGAGTCAGTACTGGAGCATTGCTCAATTTCTGTTTAAGAGTCTCGAAAGATTCTTGTTGCTTTGGACCCCAGACAAACTTGATATTCTTGCGGGTCAAATGAGTGACTATCCTTGAGAAATTCTCAATGAATCTTCTATAGTAACCAGCCAGTGCTAAGAAGCTGCGGATTTCAGAAGGTGTCTTCTGTGCTTCACAATTCATTATCGCTTCAATCTTGGAGGGATCAACTTGGATACCACGTTCACTAGCCACATGTCCAAGATGTTTCTTGTGATCAGCTGGACTTCGCGAAGCCAAAATTCACACTTGGAGAATTTAGCATACAGTTTCTCCTTCTGTAACAACTCTAGGATGCACCTAAGATGTTTCTCGTGATCAGATTGATTACGAGAATAGATAAGTATGTCGTCAATGAAGACAATGAAAAACTTATCTAAATAAGGTTTGCAGACTCTATTCATAAGATCCATGAACGCTGTAGGTGCATTAGTGAGCCCGAAAGGCATCACTAGAAATTCATAGGGATCGTATCTCGTTCTGAAAGCAGTCTTTGGAACATCCTCACTCCTAACCTTCAGATGATGATAACCCGATCTGAAATCTATCTTTGAGAAGTAACTCGCTCCTTGAAGCTGATCAAACAGATCATCGATCCTGGGCAAAGGATAACGATTCTTGATCGTTATCTTGTTAAGCTCACGGTAATCAATGTACATACGTATTGAATCGTCCGTCTTTTTGAAAAACAATATCGGAGCTCCCCACGGTGGCGAACTAGGCTGTATGAAGCCTTTCTCCAAAAGTTCATCAAGCTGAGTTCTCAAGTCTTTCATTTCTGTCGGTGCTAGACGATAGGGTGCTCTCGCAATTGGTGCGGATCCGGGTAGGATGTCAATCCTAAACTCTACTTGTTTATCAGGGGGTAAACCGGGTAATTCTTTAGGGAAGACCTCAGGGTATTCAGAAATAACGGGTATGTCTTCAATCTTCGGCTTAGGTTCATCGACGGTTACTTGTGCCATATAGATGACACAACCTCTCTTCATACATCGAGAGGCCTTAAGCGTAGAAGCTTTTCTGGAAACCCATAGTGTATATCTCCAAAGATGGTGAGCCCATCACCAGATGGGGATTTAATCTCGATTAGTTTCTTATCACAGGCTATACGGGCTTGGTTATGAGATAACCAATCCATGCCTAAAACTACATCGAACCCCGCCAATTTCATTGGCAGAAGAGAGATAGGAATCAAATGATTCTTGATGATATAAAGCATCCATCCAGAATGGAAGAAGCAGTTTCTATGGTTCCGTCGGCAAGTTCTACATCATAAGTTATGTCTAGAGTTCTTACGGGCAAGTTTAATAGTTTACTAAACTTATGGTCTATAAACGACTTATCAGCACCCGAATCAAACATAACTCTAGCAAAGGTGTCGTTGATGAGGAAAGTACCTGTTATAACATTTTTATCGTTGACAGCTTCTCGAGGGTTCATTTGAAATGCTCGAACATTTCCTTTCTTAGCACCGCCAGACTTTTTAGTATCATCTTTGCCAGCCTTAGAGCAATTAGTCTTTATGTGGCCTTTCTCGCCACATTTGAAGCAAGTAGTATCTTTGATATCCCTGTAATCTAGG
Organism: Scalesia atractyloides; assembly: GCA_947069175.1. NCBI lineage: Eukaryota > Viridiplantae > Streptophyta > Magnoliopsida > Asterales > Asteraceae > Scalesia > Scalesia atractyloides. The sequence continues at coordinate 10,685,332 of CAMTDV010000006.1, read as the reverse complement.
GTCTTGTGTCCCATCTTCTTACAAATCCCACACGGTTTAGCTTGTGGATTAAACGACACTGACCCTTGTGTCGTTTGTTGCATATTTTGCACACAGGTCTATCCTTAGACCTGTTTTGATTCTTATGGGATCCTGATTTCCCTTTCTTCTTGAACCGCTGGGAGTTATCATCCTCCCTGTTCCTTTGTCCATCAGTCTTTGATTTGATTGACATTCGCCTCACATAATCTTGGGTGAGGGAAAGAGATAGTTCAACCGCGGATTTGTAAGTGCTAGGCTGAATAGCCTTAACTAAACTCCTTATCTCTAGAGCTAACCCGTTAATAAAACGCGCAATGCGCTTGGGTTCCGAAGTAATTAAATATGACACCTGCCGAGAATAGGAGTCGAAATCGGTAACGTACTTCCGACAGTCAAGATTTTTCATAGAGAGAGCTATAAAATCCATTTCAATCTTTTCCACCTCTTGAGGTGGGCAGTAAGTGTCCTGAACTAAGTCTATGAACTTGGACCATCCCAGATTGTATAAATGCACCTTCCCATTTGAGTGCATCAAAGCTTTCCACTAGATTAGGGCATTGCCCTTAAAAGAGTGGGATGCAAATTTAACAATATCTTTTTCACCACAACCGCTGATATCAACCATAGTTTCCATCTCATCTAATCACCTTAGGGTCTAAACAACCTTTTTTTCCCATTAAAGTCTCGTGGCTTGCACGAGACGAAGTACTTATACGAACAACCATCCTTGGAAGAATGGGTCTTATCAGGAATTTCCTGCTTCTTAGCTTCGTTCCTCACATTAGAGGAATGCACAGAACTCTCCTTCTTATCAGAGGGAGGAGGCTTTGAAAGTGGTTTAGATACAAACTTAGAGCGAGTACCACTCGACTCTTTAAACTTTTCAAAGGCTTTCTCCATAGCCTTTCCTATGGCTACATCAATGCGAGCCAGAAAGTCGTCTTCATTTATAGCTATATTCGCATTATTTTGATCGTTATCGTTGTGGCGACTACTTGCACCATCGGAATGAGCCATTTAATGCTTCGGTGCTATACAACAAAATAGGTATTTCATATGTTAGCCATGGTATAATTAAACCATTTAGGCTTTAACATCACAATTGAATGTTTTTAATATATATTTTTCGTAGGTCTCAAAAGGACCATCATAGGTATTCAAAAGATCGGACATAGTCCAGAATTTTAGACAATGGATCATAATGTCACATCTGTCATTGTCGCATTGATAATTTAAGATAGCTCGTAAGCTTGTAACAAGGACATAAGATACGGCACAAAAGGCCTTTGTCACGAAGACTTAAAAGTGGGGCATAAAAGGCCTTGTCACAAATGGACATATAAAGTTTGGACATGGAGTCATAGACTACAACTGTCACTATCACTAATGGACATGATATATGGCCCGTAGGCGCTACATCACCAATGGATATTATTTAAATACCCGTAGGTAATAGACCACTAATGGGTGTTTAATGATAATCATTACAATGATGATATTAGTCATGATCACATTGATCATTTAGACTTTATTATGTTCGAACATAGTTCGGATATCTTGATGGCTAGTGTGGTTCCTCATGTCACACTGCCAGGAGTGTTAATATTACTTGAATATTAACATAGAATTATGTCTTAAAATGGTTTGACAGATTAGCCATGGTCGCATTAACCATACAGGCTTGGAGGCTTGAACATAGTTTACCACCTCTAGATAGAAGAGATGATCTTCCTTAACTATCATGGTAGAAGGTTATTTCATCTTAACCACCATTTATTTCTTTGCCAATTAATGTGACCTTGCCACTTGGCGAGTGAAAACCATCAAGAAGATCTTTTGGAATTATATAGCGGATCAATAAAGTTTGAATTAATATCGAGACGATTGCTTGAACAAAGCATGTAACGGAATACATATATTATGAAAAATTCCCAAAAATCTTCATTAAAAGGAATACATTACATAGGTGCCTTAAACACGACTTTTAAAATACAAAACTTTGTCCACGCAGGGACTAAATAAGAAAAACATACCCACGCAGGGGCTTAAAAGAAATAAACATGTCCATGCAAGGACTTTTGAAATTAAATACATAAAGCATATAAAAAGATCTTATTCATCTTTCTTTCCCTTGACCATCTTAGCAAATCTTTTAAAGAACTTGCTTGTTTTCTTCTTGGACTTTTCAGCTTTTGCTGAATTTCCTTCATTCTTTCTAAGGGATCTTGCAAGTCCTTAGTTGCCCGAAGTCTGTTGAACAAATATTTTGTATATTTATTTCGATCCGTCTGTGGAACTTTTATTACAAGCCATGTATTTATTATTGGAACTTTGAACATTCGGTTTGTAATAAAGATTTTATATCCAAGGCTTCCGCTGTGCTGTATTTGTTTGACTATGACGATACAATCTTACGTCACAATATTCCCCACTCGGGCCCACCGGGATACACGTGGAAATCGGGGTGTGACAACCTCCAAGTGTGAATACATACCCACTTGTTGCTCAGGAATCATTGTTGTCAGATATCCAATTTGCATCACAGTGTCCTTCTATAACTGTTTGATATCTGTTATAATGCAACCCGTATTCCCGAGTGTATCTAGTATTCGAATCATATAATTCCAATGAATTGAACTTGGGTTGCTCGTGTATCTACTTAGCTTGCTCACAACATATGCTAAGTCGGGTCTAGTACTACTCATAATATACATTAAGCTGCCAATAATTCTTGAGTATTCCAACCGGTTAACAGGTTCACCTCTATTCTTGGCTAGATGTTGACTTGTGTCAATGGGAGTTCTAGCTACATTAGAGTCATTTGCATTAAACTTCTCAAGAATTTTGTCCACATAGTGGGATTGACTTAAGACAAGTCCACTTTGGGTTCGTGTGATATTAACTCCCGTAATCACATCTGCAAGGCCCATGTCTTTCATGTCAAATCTTGCTTTTGGCATGTTCTTCGTAGACCTTATGATTTTCTCATCACTTTCAGCAATGAGCATATCATATATATATATATAGACACAAAATGACATATCCATCTGATGTGTCCTTAACATATACACATTTGTCACATTCATTGATTTTAAACCCAACATCAAGCATGACATGATCAAACTTTTGGTGCCATTGTTTTGGAGCTTGTTTCAGTCCATACAAGGATTTTACAAGTTTACACACTTTCCTTTCTTGCCCAATGGATATGAAGCCTTCAGGTTGTTCCATGTAAATTTATTCCTCTAGATTTCCATTCAAGAAAGCTGTTTTCACATCCATTTGGTGAACTTCCAAATTTCTAATGGCGGCAATGGCAAGCACCAACCTGATGGTGGTTATTCGCGTAAGTGGCGAATATGTATCAAAGTAATCTAAACCTTCTCGTTGTTTGTATCCTTTGATCACCAACCTTGCCTTGTACTTATTGATGGTCCCATCTGGTTTCATCTTCTTCTTGAAGATCCATCGATATCCTAGTGGTTTACATCATTGAGGAAGACCACTAGTTCCCAGGTATGATTTTGTAAGAGAGAATCTATCTCACTTTTGATGGCCTCCCTCCACTGAGGTCCTTCTGAGGAATTCCCTGCTTGTTAGTACGTTTGAGGTTCCTCTTCTACCATGTAGGTAAGAAAGTCAGGGTCGAAAGATTTTTCAGTCCTTTGCCGTTTACTCTTCTGATTTCAACTTCCTCAGTCTTAGATTGTTCTCGAGATTCATTATTTGCAACCTCATCCTCTGGAACAATTTCCTTAACTGGTCCCGAAAAACTTGCTTCACCTTTACCTAAGCTTGGGAACACATGTTCATACCATGATGCATTTTTAGATTCTATTATGGTGTCGTTGCTTATTCCAGGGTTCTTAGAATTATGCACACGAAACCGATATGGACTACCAGGACAGGTGTATCCTATAAATACACAATCCACTGTTTTGGGTCCGATTAGTAGGTGCTTCACTCGTGTCACCACCACCTTGTCTAGATACCCCCACACTCGCAAGTATTTATACGATGGTTTAATTCCCGTCCATAATTCGTTCGGCGTTACATCTTTCTTCTTATTGGGTATCATGTTCAAGACATAATTCGTCAATAAGATTGCTTCCCCCCACATGTTTTGGCTTATTCCAGAACTTAGCATCATGGCGTTTCGCTTGACATTTGATTGAGGCAAGTAAGGAGACGTGAATTCATGTATGATTCCATCCTTTGCACACACATCAATAAAAGGTGAAGATAAACTTATCAATAGCCTCGTCCTTAATCTTAAGTAAGTACATATAGCAGTACCTTGTACTATCACCAATGAACGTGATGAAGTACTTGTTCCCACCACGAGTAGCAATTGCTTTTAGATCACATACATCAGTGTGGATCATCTCGAGGGGTTCGGTGATTCATTCAACCTTTATGAATGAGGATCTCGTTTGTATTGCTTCTACGCAAGTTTCATATTTATCCAATGTTGGTATGCAATTAGGTTTAATCAAACAACGGATGGAATTAAAATTAACATGACCTAGTCTACCTTTGCGGTAAAACATGTCATGAAACTAAACAATATAGTAGTAATGGGTTACCTTATAAACAACTACTCACTTTATTCCCACACCAATGTGGGACAAAGTATTTACCACATTTTGAGACTTTCATTCCCACACCCAAAATTTCCAATAACACTTTGGTCTTTAAATTTGTTAGCAATAGTAATTTTCATTTCAAGTTCATATATTCACATGTGAATCGACTTAATCATCATTGGTTAGGCAAAACTTTATGGTAACATGAAATTGGGTATACCTTTAGTTGTTCGTAATCATAGGGCCAAAATTCATCGTGTATACTTCCCTTTAGATGGTTAAAGCATGAAGAAAATCTCTCTATAACGTTGTAAGTAGAACACTAACGTTCTTCTAGTAACACATCGACAATGACTATCTCACGTATGAGAAACGATTTTCAAATTACAGAAACAATCAAAGAAATTTAAGCCCTTCAGTTGTCGTTCTCAAAGATGGATCTTATTGAGAAATAATTATGAATGGGATATTTTGTATTTGTCGATGTCTATAAAATAGAATAGTTGGGTTTTAGTACTTTGGGTATCAAAATCATTTAATAGTTGATTATCTTATGGTAATTTATGAAAACTTTTATTAATTAATTTTTTTTGAACGACAAAAACTTCTATATGTAATATAGTAATTGGTATAACAAGAAGCTAAAAACCGAAAATGCTCACATCCAAATCCTCTTTGACTTCTTGCTAATGGTTCGTTGCTTTGGAAAAATTCAGCCGAATTCATTAGTAGGTTATGTAAGCAATTGCATTTCTATGCAACACTTAGATTTTTTATGTGATTCTTTAACAAACACTCATTTGGGAGTTAATTACTGTTTTCGTCTCTGTGGTTTGTCAAAAATCACTATTTCAGTCCATTAGTTTAAAAATTGCGATTTCAGTCCCTGTGGTTTCACTTCCGTAACCATTTCAGTCCCTGTGGTTTCACTTTCATAACCACTTCAATCCATTTATTCTGTAAGTACAGGGACTGAAATGGTTGCGAGGTGGACTGAAATGGTTACGAAAGTGAAACCACAGAGATTGAAATCACAATTTTTAAACTAATGGACTGAAATAGTGATTTTTGACAAACCATAGGGACGAAAACAGTAATTAACTTTTGGCATTTTAATCCTATCTATGCAAATTATCTTCTTGAAAATGGTAAACTGCTTCTTTCCAAGTTAAAATCTAAGTCGTTGATGTGTGATTTAGTAACCAAAGGATTAATATTAATACAAATATCTAATAAAATATAGTTACAAAAACTACTAAACCACAAATAGGTAAGTATACCCTAATTAAGAATGATAAATGTAAGGCTACTAAATGAGTCGTGTTTGTGGATTAGTATGTCAAACCCGACAACTTGAACATTTTACATGAACCTGGACATGAAAATTGGGTCGCACACATGAACTTGAACATGACACGTGTTTTCGAAGCTTGTCATGAATACCTTTTGTTTAACTAAAATATATTATTTTTTGCAAACTAAACTTTAAAACTTTAAGTAATTTAGATGTGTGTATATATATAATATAACTAGTTTATAACCCCGTGTTATACATGTGTTGCATAAATTTAATTTTATATAATAAACAATATAGTTATATCGGAAAATGTCACAGAATAGTAACCAAGTTTCAAAAGTGTTCTAATTAGGTCACTCGTATCATTTTTGTCCCAATTAGATAACTTAACATTCAAATCGAGTCATGTCCTTTTTTCCATGTGTCAAGAGAAAAATTGAGCATAAGATGCTAGGTCGGATTATTTTAATATATGAAATTTAATTTATTAAAAATAAAAACACTTTAATTACATTAAAAATAAAAAATAAGTTAAAATCCACGTCATCACTCGATGTTAGCATCAAATGAAAGGGAAAAAATAACAAAAATCCACATCACCACGGTTACCTATGAAATAGATGATAAAACTCTTAATTTTAATAAAAATGACTGTTGAGTGACCTGATTGGAACACTTTTGAAACTTGGTGACCTAATTAAAACACTTTTAAAACTTAGTTACTATTCTACAAAGTTACCCCTTCTTTAAAATACCACGTATATTGCACGAGTTAAATAAATATAATGTAATCGATTAACACATACGGTCGCCAGTATATGTATTTGAATGATAAATTCTATGTACTATTTACTTATTAAATTTTTACTTATTTATTATTAGGTTAGAAACATGTATATTACATGTGATAGAACTAATGAAATATTAAATGATTATTAATAAGCGAAAAATAAATAAATAGTAAATATACAAGAGAGATCCATGAAGTTCGTAATTTAATCTAATTTTCTTATTTATGTATCCTATTAAATATAAATAATAATAACAGTATTAAAATAATTTAACTAAATCTAATTTAAATGAAATCAAAATTTATATATTTGTCTGGTTCTACAAAGAAAAAAAACTTATTCAATCTCCTACAGAAAGAAGAAAATATAGATATATGTTATCATTAATTTAAAGTTTATTGTTTAATAGGAAAAAGAAATTGAAAAATACGATACGGATATTAATAATTCAAAGTTTGACAAAAAAAGTTATTATCCTTATATAAATTATACTTACTTAAAGTTTTGTTTAATAGATAAAAGAAGAGTTAATTACTGTTTTCGTCCCTGTGGTTTGTCAAAAATCACTATTTTAGACCATTAGTTTAAAAATTGTGATTTCAGTCCATGTGGTTTCACTTTCGTAACCATTTCAGTCCCTGTACTTACAGAATAAATGGATTGAAGTGGTTACGAAAGTGAAACCACAGGGACTGGAATCGCAATTTTTAAAATAATGGACCAAAATTGTGATTTTTGACAAACCACAAGGACGAAAACAGTAATTAACTCGATAAAAGAAATTGAAAAATAAGATAAGGAGGCACCAGAGATTGACACGTGCCAAAAAAGATTTTCATTATTGGTATAGAAAGATATAAGGTTCTGATGAAAACTCCCCGAGTTGCGAAAAACTGATAACTCCAGTGGAAATCCTACTTCCTGTACGATTTTTGAACCATATTTTCCACATACATACATCAACTTGATATTCCAATGGAAATCCTATTTCTCGTATGTCCTTTTAAAAATGCTTTCCACATACATACATCAATATCTAATGAAATATTAAATGATTATTAACAAGCGAAAAAATAAATAAATAGTAAATATATAAGAGAGATCCATAAAGTTTGTAATTTAATATAATTTCCTTATATATGTATCATATTAAATATAAATAATAATAATAGTATTAAAAAATAATTTAACTAAATCCGATTAAAATGAGAATCAAAATTTATATATTTGTCTGGTTCTACAAAGAAAAAAAAGAAAACTTATTCAATCTCCTACAGAAAAGAAGAAAATACAAATTATATTATCATTAATTTAAAGTTTGATAAAAAGTTATTATCCTTATCTAAAATTTATTTAGTTAAACTACTGTTTAATAAGAAAAAAAATTGAAAAATAAGATACGGATATTATTAATTCAAAGTTTGATAAAAAAATTATTATCCTTATATAAATTATACTTAGTTAAAGTTTTGTTTAATAGATAAAGAAATTGAAAAATAAGATAAGGAGGCACCAGAGATTGATACGTGCCGAAAAAGATTTTCATTATTGGTATAGAAAGATATAAGGTTCTGATGAAAACTCCCCGATTTACAAAAACCTGATAACTCCAGTGGAAATTCTACTTCCCGTATGATTTTTGAACCATATTTTCCACATACATACATCAACTTGATAATTCTAGTGGGAATCCTATTTCTCGTACGTCCTTTTAACCATACTTTCCACATACATACATCAATATCTAATGATATATTAGATGATTATTAATAAGCGAAAAATAAATAAATAGTAAATAAATAAGAGTGATCCATGAAGTTTATAATTTAATATAATTTCTTATTTATGTGTCCTATTAAATATAAATAATAATAATAATAGTATTAAAAATAATTTAACTAAATCTGATTTAAATCAGAATCAAAATTTATATATTTGTCTGGTTCTACAAAGAAAAAAAAAACTTATTCAATTTCCTACAGAAAACAAGAAAATACAAATATATTATCATTAATTTAAAGTTTGATAAAAAAGTTATTACCCTTATCTAAATTATATTTAGTTAAACTACTGTTTAATAGGAAAAAGAAATCGAAAATAAGATACGGATATTATTAATTCAAAGTTTGATAAAAAAAGTTATTATCCTTATATAAATTATACTTAGTTAAAGTTTTGTTTAATAGATAAAAGAAATTGAAATATAAGATAAGAAGGCACCAGAGATTGACAAGTGCCAAAAAAGATTTTCATTATTGGTATAGAAAGATATAAGGTTCTGATGAAAACTCCCCGAGTTGTGAAAACCTGATAACTCCAGTAGAAATCCTACTTCCTGTACGATTTTTGAACCATATTTTCTACATACGTACATACATCAACTTGATAATTCCAATGGAAATCCTATTTCTCGTACGTTCTTTTAACCATACTTTCCACATACATACATCAATATCTAATGAAATATTAAATGATTATTAATAAGCGAAAAAATAAATAAATAGTAAATATATAAGAGAGATCCATGGAGTTTGTAATTTAATATAATTTTCTTATATATGTATCCTATTAAATATAAATAATAATAATAGTATTAAAAAATAATTTAACTAAATCTTATTTAAATGAGAATCAAAATTTATATATTTGTCTGGTTCTACAAAGAAAAAAAAGAAAACTTATTCAATCTCTTACAGAAAAGAAGAAAATACAAATATATATTATCCTTACTTTAAAGTCTGATAAAAAAGTTATTATCCTTATCTAAATTATATTTAGTTAAACTACTGTTTAATAGGAAAAAGAAATCGAAAAATAAGATACAGATATTATTAATTCAAAGTTTGATAAAAAATTATTATACTTAGTTAAAGTTTTGTTTAATAGATAAAAAAAATTGAAATATAAGATAAGGAGGCACCAGAGATTGACACGTGCCAAAAAAGATTTTCATTAATGGTATAGAAAGATATAAGGTTCTGATGAAAACTCCCCGAGTTGCGAAAATCTGATAACTCCAGTGGAAATCCTACGTCCCGTATGATTTTTGAACCATATTTTCCACATACATACATCAACTTGATAATTCCAGTGGAAATCCTATTTCTCCTACTTCCTTTTAACTATACTTTCCACATACATACATCAATATCTAACTAAGAAATATGTAAAAAATTTACCATGCATTCATTTACATTAGTGTTTTGATGGTTTACACTAGTGTAAGTAAAATTTAAAAAATTGTACGAACGTTACATTTACACTTATGCAAATTGTTTTTGCACTAATGTAATTTTTCGCATACGATATATATTTTTTTATTTTTAGAATAGTTACATAAATTTAAAACATTTTAGCAAAAAATTTAAGTTTTCGTAACTCGAAAGAATTCTCATTCTAATCCATTTTTATATATATTTGGAAGCATTTATTTTTTAAACCATGCCAGTTTATTTTTTAAGGCATTTAATTTACCCACTACTATACATATATAAAACATATTTAAAAAGTTATTCTTACTTCATTTTTATCACAGAATCAAATATAAGTTATTCTTACTACATTTCTATCACAGAATCAAATATGAATGAATGATTGTGGGTTTATTTTCTATTAACCATTTAATTCTCCATGAAACATTAATAAATGAATTTTGCATGTCAACGTCGTATATATTAATCAATGAAGGGTAATCACTCAATTTCAACTCTTATCTTAGCAATATAAAGAAAAATTTATAAAATAAAATAAAAAATCAATATTATTTATTGAACAGATTAGCTCTTTAAGTTTAGAAAAGAGGCCACAATAAACTTATCATGATCAAATATTGATCGAAAGGAAAGTAACGAATACAGTTTCATTGTAGCCACAAAAAGTAGAAAATATGAACACTGTAAAACAAGATAAATACTTTTACAATTTCCATTTTATACTCTAGAATTTTTTAGGCTAATATCTTTCAAATTTTTTATATAAACACATGTAGAAAACGTTCTAATAAAATTAAAAAAAAGTTTACAAAAAAGTTTAGTAAAATATTTTTCTTACAAAAATAAGTTTGTATTATTTGTACGACTTTTATGTGTGATAAAACGGAGGAAAAAAGGGCGGGTGGGAAGATTTTAAAAGTTTGGGACTTTGTCATTAATAGTACCTGTGGCTTTAAGAAATTTTAAAAACAAAATATTAAACATTACTTCTTTTGTTTTTAATTTTATGAAAATGGCAGTTTCAATCCGTCAAGTTTTATAACTTTTAAACTTTTAAAAATATTTAAAAATATTTATTATGTAACGTTACGTAATTTCATACTTTCTGTTTTTAGAAACTTTTATTCGCATCTCATCTCAATCCTTGTAATATGAGACTTTGATCATAATGGAAAATCATCTTTTATACAAATCGTGTTTGATTCATACTTATACTATATGCAAACAATCATCAAATACATGTTTATATACAAAACCGAGACATTCAATACCATCGAAATATCATTTATGCATGCGTGATACTTATAATATACTTATATACACCTTACATACTTAGAAACACGTTAATATATAAGTTTCTAGCTCAAAATAACAATAAAATCAAGTTCAGGGGCTAATCATGAACAAGATGCAACAGGTTTGGGAAAACAAGCCCTCGCGTCACGCGAGAGCCTAATGGCTCTTCCCTCGCGCGACGTGAGACTCACAAATTCACAGCAAGATCAGTTTTGAGTCCGGATTCACTTGTTTTGTCTACTTTTCAACCAACAACTAACACCTAATGGTGTGCGTTAAGCGTACTATATATTTGTTGTCATTTTAGGTTCATTTTACGCATTAGTCAAGTTTTCAATTTATAAAACACGATATTCTACTAACACTAAACACACACTTGGGCAAGTGCACCCATCGTGAGCGTAGTATAGCGTTGGTAAGATACCGAGATCGTCCAAGGACACAAGAGCTTTTAATACTAGTTTGTCGTCAACGTCTAATCAATCTAAATTTTTGATAAAGATTTTTAAAAACATAAAGATAAATAAAAAGATAAATAAAATAAAATAAAATACTAATAGACAAGATAATGTATCATTTGATAGTTTTTGCACTTTCGGACTTTTTAAGAGATTATCTTAGTTATAGTAGTAGGCCCCTCTTTTGAAGGTGACTTTACCCTCAACCCAGTGGTTTGAGTCAGCAGGGATACAATCCCAAAAGGTCGGAATATTGGAAGATAATTAAGTATGTTATTAATGCGAAAAGTGGTAGGCCCCTCTTTTGAAGGTGACGTTACCCTCGGCTAAGTGGTTTGAGTCAGCAGGGATACAATCCCATGTAGCCGGTTTAAAGTATTAATAGTAGTTTACATATGAGGGGTTCAAGCCATTCGCGCCCCCGCCATCCAATACCCATAGAGTATTGAAGGAAGCCCTAGTAAGCTTGAACCAAGTCCTCGCAGGATCTATACACTGAACGAGACAAGAACTTTACCAAACCACCCTTCTAACCCCCTTCCAAGTAGTTAACGCGCTTTATATAGACCGTAAAGACACGAATGAGCAAATTAATGACATCATGAAGAAATGTTTAGAAAAATTCACTTTCAACATAAGAAACTAGTTATTAAAGTCATTAATACATACCCAAATAAAAAGTGCCAAAAGATTAAAAACTAAAAGTAATACATAAAAGATTAGTCTTCACCAAGTGATGTAAGGAATTTAGCCAAGCATGACCTTTGTTTGACAAGAACCCTTACAATCTATCTTGGATCCCAAGACTACTACACACTCTAGAGATGATTGGTGGATGATGGTGGTGGGTGTTGGTGTTGTAGTGGTGGTGGAGTGGTGGCAAAGTGAGAGAGAAGTGGTTTGCCAAGGGATGCCTTTGAAGGGAACCGAGCACCCCTATTTATAGTCAAAACAGAGGCCGGCCACGGCCCCGTGTCCAGTGGGCATGACCCGTGGCCATCATTCTTCTCTTTCTTCATTAACTGCATCTGTCAGCAGAGGGCCCCACACGACCTCATGTCCCCTGGGCACAGTCCGTGGTCAATCTGTTCACTATACTATCTGGATTCTGCAAATCTTACAGTTGACCACGCCCCATGTTGACCTGGGCACGGCCCCGTGATGGGCGTAGAAGCTTCTGCAGGTTTTGTCTTGAAGTGAGAGGTCTGACCACGCCCCGTGTTGCATGAACACGACCCGTGGTCGTCTTCTGAAACTTTGTTTTTATCTTTTGGGGTGTTGCTGAGGGGTCGGGCATGGTTCTTTATTCCTTCTTTTCGTATTTATGTTGGTTTTGGCTGTTTATTTGCTTCTTTCGTTCTTTTATGCTCTTTTAATCCTGAAAATACAAAAGGAACAAAGAAACGTGCTTTTTCCAACACTAATACTAAAAAGGGTTAGTTTTATGCCTCAATTGATGTAATTTATATGTTGTATTTTGCACGCATCACCTAACTCATTAAAAAGACTAACCCTAATCTCTCCTTATAAAACCAAGCCTCCCACCATCCATTTCACTTTCCTCACTCTCTAAACTCGCTCAAATTTATAGATCTTGCAATTTTGGGCAGAAGGTTCTTTGAACCAAAAGTGAGTTTCAACTCACTTTCTTCTTCTCTTCTTCATGAATTCTTGCTTCTCTTTCTTTGGGATAACCTCTAGGAGTGTTTACACAAGTTTACCATAGTAAACTAAGTTGGAACATTACCATTTTGAGGTCCAAAGTGGAGTTTATTTTCTGTTTTTATAAAACTTTCATACTATGGCACCTCTACCTTGCTTTCTTGGAGTATCTTGTACCAAACCAAATTCTCAACTAATCTTCATGTCGAGGAGCTTGAGTTAATGTGTATTTCAGAAAGTATGAGGTCCTTGTACCTCTTTTCTTAATGTTTCAAAGACCCTAAGTTGTCTCCACAGTGATAGAAACCAAACCAAGTCCTCAACTTGCAATGTTGTAAGATTTGTGTTACGGTGCAATGGAACTTTGGTTCTACAGCTAGGATTCGACCTACCTCATTTTATTACTTAGTTAGCTTACATTCTATACTATTTAAGCCACCAAACAACTTCTAAGTAAACAAAGTGAGCAAATTACACCAAGTTTCCAAACACTATCCATGTTTGGAATGCACTCGTCTAGTTTAAATCACTTGGTTTTTGGTGAACTAGAGGGTTTTTATTTTTGTTCTTATGTTCATACTCATGACCATCCAAATCATCTTTAAGATAATTTGTGTATTAGTGAAATCCCAAGGTTAAAGGATTTATCCTACCTTTGCATGAGAATCTATGACTTGGTGTAACGCTTGGCATTTCTGTACTTTCCTTATTTAGAAAGTGTATTCGTATTTCTATTTTTGGAAACTAGTAACCGTATCGTATTTGTATTTCTTTACCAATTTTATAATCTGAGGCTTTGATCATAATGAAATCTTATTTTCATACATATACATGCTACATACTTGAATATATGTTACAATCTTGTTGCACACTCATCCGCAAAACTGGTACTCGATATACTTGTATTTATAATTTATACGTGCTTTACACCTATTTATAAACGTCGTGACATCTTAATATACTTGAAACGGGCCAAAATACGAGAACCTGGCATGACTCAACCCACCCCGTAGCCTTTGGGCTGAAGACACACGAAGGTCGCCTAATGGGCCACCTTCGTGGCCTTTGAGCCCACACGAAGGCAACGGCCTTCGCCCCCTTCCTTCTTTTGTCGTGAAACACATGGCGCACGAAGGCCCTTTGTGCTTTCCTCCCTCGCGAACCACCCCCACACAAAAGCAGCTTAGGTGCTTCGCGTCACACGAAACCACACCCATAAACATGAAGGCGCCACCTTCGTGTAGGATACCTTGACTTTCGTGTGGGACTTGTCTGCACAAAGACAGATGCGCGCAAATTATCACAGAAGATATTTTAAGCAGTCTGTTTCACTTTATTTCAACTGTCAACCACCACCAACCTTAGTAAATTCCAAACCCTAATATTAGCTATAAATAGGAGCCTTCTTCCACTCCTAAATCCTTTCCACTCACCTAAATCTCCCTCAAATCCTCACATTCTCTCAAGTTCTTCAAGTAAAGTAGTGAACTTTCAAGTGTTCACAGTGAGTTTTTACTCAATAATCCTTCTCATTTCTTCTTCTTTTCTTTTCTATACTTCTTGGATAACATCTAGGAAGGTTTCCACAAGTTTGCCATGCAAAGTTAGGTGGAACCTTACCACATTTGAGGTCCAAAGAAGTTAACATTTTGTTTTGAATTACACTCTTGTAACTTGTTTATTTTGACTAAAACTTGGTGTAATCTTACCACCAAGCTCCCAAGTAACCTCATAGTTGTGGGTTTGTGTTATGGTTGATCTCCACCAAGAAACAAGCTTAAAACTTTCTTTAAAATTATGTCCATACATGTTCTAAGTGATTGAAAACCATCTAAGCTACTTTCCTTGTTGAAAGACTTGTGCATGAGTTATTTGTGAACCATGGAAGCTTTGGCTCTCCAAACTTGTTCCACAACCTCACTTGTTCTCACTTTCCATACCCTAAGTCGCAAAGCAACTTCCACTAAAGGGACAAAGCTACGACACGTCCCCGAACACTTTCCATGCTCAGGATGCACACACCTAGCTTGCTCTCTTGGTTGTCTTAGGACTTAGAGTAATACCAAGTAGCTTCCAAGAATCAAAGCAAGATAACCCCGCCTCGCCTCCAACATTTGCCATGCTGCCCGAGTTGTTCTTACTTGGCTACTTGACGAACTTAGTTATTTTTTATTCTTATTCATGACCAATCGGGTCATCAACTAAGTTGATGACTTTGTGCTTTGGTGAATCATACAATGAGGTTTATTAGATGGAGATCATCCTACCTCCATGCTTGACTTACATGACACTGCATGATAATACATGATGGACTAAATCACAACTTATACTATATAATGAATAAAAGATATTTATTAACCAAAGTCTTAATACTAATCGGATTATGGTTAGATGTCAAGGACTTAGGTTATATTATCTTCGTTTCTTGACTCCTAATTTGTGATTCTAATGGGCAAGTTAGGATCCATGAAAAGTTATTGTTCAAATGAGTATTTAGACAAGATATATTTTTGTGTACGTATACTTTTTATACCTAAATCCGAATCCCACTTTCCACGAACTTCACGTACTTATACACCTTCGTCTCTTCAATGTAGGGTAACTTTGGTGCTCCATTCTCAACGACTCGTCAACTCCCGATTAGTTCCGAAAGCTTAGCAAACCGTGAATATACATGACCCATTTTTCCGTTTTTACACTTTTTGGGGTGCAATACATATAACTTATTAAACGTTATATATACAGACATTGGCGAAGCTTGAGATTTCCGACAGGGGGGATCGAAAACGTATATACCAAAAAAAATCTATAGAACTGGGGGGGGGGATAAAAAACGTATATACCCAAAGTTTTCTATACGAAAACCACATATATAACATTACTAAGCGAAAAGTTCCAGGGGTCAGGCACCCCCCGGCAGCTTCTAACCTGCGCCAATGTATATAGAGGAAGGTTTAAACGAGAGTGCTAAATATTGCGAGAACCGTGAGAGCGAATGAAAAAACCACAAGAACTAGGTAAAAACAATTCAAATCAAAAATTTATTTTACACTTATCATTATTATCCGAATACAATATTAAAAATTAATTTACACGTTTAAATTTACATATATTCGTAATAAAGAAAATTTACGCATGTGTAAGTTTGTTATTTACACATATGTAAATTTGTTGTATTTATACATGTGAAAAAATTAATAATAGTGATTTGAGAGGAGAAATGGATTATTTGATGTTGGAAATTCTTTTTTTGATGTTGTATTTTAATTATAATAAGGTTTGTATTAAAAAATGGTTTGGATTGCTTTTTTTCAATCATTCTTACAGTTCTACCTAGTGTATATATTTTTACGATTTTGCATATGCAAAACGTACATGATCATATATATACATAAAGAAATTGTAAATTCACTTCAAATGTACGATTGCATGTCTTCACATGTTTAGACTGGTTCAACTCACTTTTACCTTCACCCTATAGTATATGAGTTCCAATCTTTCAATATAATTTGAGATGATCTGTACAGGCTGTGGTGGTCTTGAGAAGCTCAAACTCATCTCGTTTAATTTAATAAAAAATTAAGTACTACTTATGACTTATTTTTAAACTCTATCTTAAAAGCTCTAGCTTAACTAACTCATGAATAATATTTAACCTAACATTGGCTAATTTCTTATTTATTAATTTATTTTATTTATTTATACATATATATAATTTTTTTTATTTATGTGAGTTTTTCCACATAAAACTGACTTGAAATAAATACATACATAAATAAGTCAAATGTATCGGTTGCAATAAATAAAGGATCGACATAAGATAAAATTAATATCATAGCATATGCAGCGTGATATTAACATGGGCATGTCAATTATTGTGGCCCTTGTTTACCTAAAATCATGGCTTCATTTGCTGGCCATCTTCATTTATAAATGCACAAATCTTGGGTTCGAAAATGGCACTCATAATACTTGAAATAAAAATGTCTTGTGATCATCACAAAAAAATTCTTTAGCTTTTTTTCTTTTTCAAGTGTTTGGCTTGTGTCAAAGGTTTATTCAATTCCGGTAATTGATACACTTGGTATGAATCAACACATGAAAAGCCAAAAGCCAAGATTACATATATTGATTTAGAGAATAATCTATATTTTTTTTCCGAAACATGTGACCTAGAATAATATATCTATACAAAATGTTTATAGGGGACTCTGAGAAAAAAAGCACAAAGACACCAAACTACCACAAATTAATATTAACCTATGAAATACATATCTTATAAAAAAAAGAGTAAATTGCCAAAATCGTCCCTAAGGTTTGAGCATGTTTGGCAGTTTCATCCAAACAATTTTTTTTACCATATTGCCCTTAATTTTTGGGATTCTTTTGTCATTTTAATCCAAACGTCTAACTTTTTTTTGCCAAAATCGTCGCTGAGATTTTGGATTTTTTTTACCATTTTCATCTAAATATTTGACAAAAAAAAAAAGCAAACTAGACTTTTGGATGAAAAATAATCTTAAAAGTGAAGGATTATTTAGTAAAAAAAGTTGTTTTGAATATAACTGACAAATATGCCCAAACCTTAGGGACGATTTTGACACTTTACTCATAAAAAAATATGTAAAACTATAAACTGAATATTTATAAGGAGAAAATATCATACATCTCATTTAATTAACCTTGTAAAAGGCCATAATGGTCA
Source organism: Scalesia atractyloides (assembly GCA_947069175.1). Classification (NCBI taxonomy): domain Eukaryota; kingdom Viridiplantae; phylum Streptophyta; class Magnoliopsida; order Asterales; family Asteraceae; genus Scalesia; species Scalesia atractyloides. The sequence goes on along the minus strand of CAMTDV010000006.1, from coordinate 10,667,304 downwards.
AACTTTGTTGTATTATTTTATTTAATTCTTTTATAGTATATTTGGTGAAATATAACATTTTGAAAGGTCTACGAAAATGTCACAAAAAAATGTATTAAAAACGGTTAAACTGTTTACGTTGTGACGTTGTCGTTGTGGTGGGGGTATAGTTTTTATATTGTTTTTTGTTAGGTGTTCCTTGATTCCTGGCGTCTGCAAGTGGTGTGGAGTTTTATTTGATGGTTTTCTTAATTTTGCTTTCAAACAGCTCGCGCATACAATTTGTTCTTTTAATTATTCGTGTTTCATATTTTTGTATGCATCTGTAGTGGCCCAACTTGATTGGCATGAAATTTCAAATGTTTAATATACTAATTGCTGTTTTATTTATTATTGTTTTCTCATGTGTTCTTTTTTCTTTCTATTTTAAATGTATTGATTTATTGTTCTCATGGTTTAGAGGAATATTTTGATTGTTAGTCAACTATTTAAAAAGTAATTTAATAAGAATCTGTTTAAAATGTAATTTAATAAGAATCAATAAAAACTATATGAATTATAACTATTTATTTTGTAAAGATTTTTGTACAAAGGATCATTTATTTAATAAATGTAAGAATAAAAAAGACTGATATGTGTTATTCATTAAAATTAGTTTTTAGAGTATAATTGCCATTGCGTCATGAATTTAAATTAGGGATATATTATGTAGTTATGATTAGCATGGGATTTTCAGGGTTTTGAGTTTTTACATATTTATATTGCCCTCAAAAACCTAATTGAAGATCGATCAGCATTGTTTAGCACAAAAATGGATCATTAATCTCATCAATTCATGGTGTTTTACAACCTGTGTTTTCAGAAGATGTTCTTAGTATGATGTTCTACAACCTATGATGTTATAATAAAGTCTTAATTCAATTCATGTTGTTTTATATCTTGCGTCCAGAAAATGTTCTTAGGACGGTGTTTTGCAACATGCAGTATTTTAATAAAAGCTTAGTTCAATTTTTGGAGTTTTACAACCTGTTTTTTCAGAAGATGCTCTTTCTGTAGTGTTTTATAACTTGCGTTTTCTAAAGATGTTCTTAGTAAGATTTTTACAACATCTGTAGATAAAACATTGTTTATAGGATAACATCACCCTATCTTTCTAAATATTAAACAATAATTCCGGTTTAACACTTTTTTTAAACTTACTTATTTGAACTTTACATATTCTACTTAAATATACGCTAACTGTAGTTATTATTTAGGTTTTTGTAATATTAATATCTTGAAACTAAAATTTGGACATTTGATTACTAAAATCAATATAAAATATTAACGAATAAACAGACCTTAAAATTTGGACATTTGATTACTAAAATCAATATAAAATATTAACGAATAAACTGACCAAATAATTGTTTAGGTAGAAATAGTTTTTTTTTACTTTGATGTGATTGCCATGAATCCATTTTCTTTATTACTAAAAACATAATTAATGTAGAAAAAAGTAGATAGGTTGTATTTTAGATTTTTCTAAAAAAGTTAAAAGAGACTAATAAAACTAGATGGGGTTACAAAAAGGTTTATGTTCCAGCTCTAGTTGAGTTGTTGACAAACATACCCAATACTCATTCACATTTACTGACTCCTAAAGCTGACGTCCAAGAACACCCGAGATGTCAATGCTTCATTTTAATATTATTTGCAAATAGATTCATAATATATGTTTTCTTCGTCCCCATCTTCTTCAGTTCCCTATTATAATCCTATTCATATATTATTTGCAAATAGATTAATAGTATATGTTTGCTTCTATAGTTCTATGCACCAAGGTCAAATAGTTGACAATATATCTACATGTCACAATCGTAGAAAGATGTTAATAGATCATACCAAAAGTAAGTTTAATGCTAGATGGGTTTCATTTGGTGTATGCTATATTTAGTTGAAGATTTGAAGATCCAAGAAGTCAAGAAGAACACATACATAGAGAGATGCCTGCAGTTTGGTTTGCTTTAAGGAAGTCATTGCACTGCCAATCAGGACCAGCAGATGTTCATGATCCAAATATTCAAGTGAAGAATCTGAGCAAAATAGTGACAAAAACCAAGAAATCTTCTTCAACATCAGCTGGAGGGAAATCAGGATGTTCAAGATCTTTAGCAAATCTTAAGGATGTCATCCATGGAAGCAAGAGGCACATGGAGGAGAAACCATCAATTATGGAGACAACAAATGCAACAACTAATGCTAGTCCAAGATCCATTGGAAGTTCAGAGCTTTTGAACCCAATTGCCCATGAAGTCATCTTGTCAAACTCTAATTGTGAACTCAAGATCACAGGTTTTGGTTCTTTGCAAGATGCGAATGGCGGTGGTGGTGGTGGTGGTGATGATGAGGTTGTGTCCTCTAGATTTGAAGGTACCCTAAAGCCTGGGACGCCGGGTCCTCATCATCATCATCGTATGCCAACAAGATCACCGATGACGAACAGAAGAAATTCTCATGGATCTTCAAGGGTTGGTAGTAGGGGGTTAGGGTCTGGGTTTGGTACTATTATTCCTACAAAGGGTAGAGCTTCTTTTGATGCAGATGGTCATGGGATTTTTAGTTTAGCTTGCCATAAATGTGGTGAGCAGTTTGTGAAATGGGAAGCTCTTGAATTTCATCATCTCTCAAAACATGCCGGTAAGCAAATATTCTTCATCTTTTTCGTTTCGAAAATTTAGTATTGCTTCGGTTTCGGTTAAGTTTACTAAATTGATCTTTAAAGTTCGTTTACATGCATAGAGACCAAAATCTTGTTTGTATGCTTGTATTATATTCATGGAAAGAAAATATTCATATATAATGAAAACTAGATATTTTTTTATTATTGATTAACTATTCATAAATGCATAATGATGAATATATTAAATCAAATTAAAACTTCTAATTATAAAATAAATCATAGCTAGTATATTTTGTCTTCTCTAAGTATCTAAAATTCAATCTTTGATCTCATTTGTCAAATTTAAGGCTGCCACTTCTCCAACATAAATATTTGTTACCCTACATTAACTTTAACTACTCCTAGGACATAATCATTTAATTTCGGTTGATTTGGCAGTTACTGAGCTCCTTGAAGGAGATTCATCCAGGAAAATTGTAGAACTAATCTACAAAACAAGTTGGTCAAAATCCCACCCCAATTCCGGAGGTATAGAGAGGATCTTAAAGGTCCACAACATGCAAAGAACACTATCTGAATTCGAAGAACATCGCGAAAGTGTTAAAGTTAAAGCTAGCAAACTCCAAAAAAAGCATCCGCGTTGTCTGGCCGATGGAAACGAGTTACTAAGGTTCCACGGGACATTAGTCGAATGCAACCTCGGCCTAAACGGCTCATCTAGCCTTTGCCAATCAAGTAACTGCAACGTTTGTCAAATTCTACGACACGGGTTTTCTATCAAGAAAAATAACAACAAGAATGTAGTTGGTCCGGGTGTTTTCACTACTTCAACAAGTCAGAGGGCTTTTGATGCCCTTGGTGCCAATAATAGTCTTTTATTGAGGAAGGCTTTAATAGTTTGCAGAGTGATTGCTGGGAGAGTTCATAAGCCTATGGAGAACATTCAAGAACTTGCTAATCAATCCGGGTTTGATTCGTTGGCCGGAAAAGTTGGGATTTATTCAAATATTGAAGAACTTTATTTGCTCAACCCTAAAGCATTGCTCCCTTGCTTTGTTATAATTTGTAAGCCACAAATTTAACCAAAAGAACATTTGGGTTCCTATATTGACTGTACTTTGCATAGTACTGCTATTTGTTTCTATTCATTTTATTTTCGTTTAGACTAATATATATTTATTTACTTATTTCTTAAATGTCAAATTTTCTATTTTACTTTGTACCATAGTATATATTCACTTTCAACATTGTTTATTGAATTTTAGATATTATGTTTAATCAAAAAAGAAAAGAAAAAGAAAACATTTAGTAGCAAACGGTAGAGTTTTATGTGTCCCTAAAGAATAAACATTGCTCACACTTTACTCCTCATGTGATTATTTTACATACTAATCAGTGACAAACTTTGATATGCGATTATAAGTCAATAGTATTAATGTCATATACACAAAAGTCTAATCCAACTAATTTTTTTAAATCTTTTTATGGTTTTTAAAACTTTAGTAATGTTTTTAGTTCTTTAAGCGTGTCCCTACAACATATGATAAAGAATCCAGCAGCCTAAAAAACTTACAAAGCTAGGGTGACCTTCTTTATTTTTGCTCCCTCTATGTCTATGTTCCATTGTACTTCTAATTTCCTTTCATCTTGGTGTCGAACTCAAGTTTCCATCTTGGTTTAAAATTTGAGCCAACCTCGAGCCGGTCCTAACGCGACTTGATTCGCCTCACCTCATTAACATCCCTACTCCCAAGTAAAACCCTAAGGATTATGCTATTCTGCTCAAGGTAATTCCTTTTCTTTTGTAACCAACCAAGTAATTTTTTTTTGTGAACATATTTTTTTCCTTGTTTTCCGGCAGTAGAAAGTGGTTGTGGGTATCGAGGTTTGATTGGCTAGGGTTTATGATTTTAGGTATTAGGAAAGGTCTCACTGTCACTTCTGTGTAGACAATAGGTACGTGTGTGATTTCTTATCACCTACATTAAAAGCTTTAATTTATTTATTAATTTATTTATTTTTATTTATGATTTTCATGTTAGAGTTCTATATAATTATGGCCTTTAGTTGATCATTTAAATAAAATAAACATTATTATCCTAAATATTAATTATAAGTCATTATTTGATGGAAATAATAACATTAGGAAGAATGTGTAATGTTACCCTTTGGGTGTCTATGACAAGAGAATAAAAGAAGAATAAACTATACCAAATAAGGTCTCCCTTCTCTCTCTCTAAATCTTGATCGATCCTAAGAGGACACCCTAAAGTGGAACCAAGAACATCTTGACGGTATTTATGGCTTCGCAATTATCCGCAAAGATAACCATTCCATCAAGTACGTATCTTATTTTGGTATCCATGTTTATATGTTATAATATGCTTGAATAAACGTGTTTATGATTATGTTATATGTTTTAGACCCATGTTTAGAGAAATTGTCACACCCCAACCGATGGCGGAAACATCGAGGCGGGACGAAATAGATTGCTCATTGCTCATAAATACTAATTTGTGACAATATTTAAATAAAACCCATATTTCATTCATAACAATATTGTCATCATTACAAGAAATTTCAAATACAACAATAACAAAGGGCAAAATTTGATACAACATTTTATAAACCTAACATCTATATGTGTATCTAAGCATCATCACTACTCCAATTTCATGGCGAAATCTTCATCAACCTGTAACATGTTAAAAATACGAGTTCAATGCAAAGGCAAAGGCGAGTACACAAGTTTGGTGATACATAGCATAAGTATAAAAGTGTATAACTCAAATCCACATGATAATTGTAAGCAAATTTCATACTAATCATGCAATACTAGATCAAACCCCGAGTTTCCACAAAATTTTTAACGAGATCGAGCTCCCCTTGTCACAAAAGCAACAAGACTAAAATGAAAATGAATATCTTAACATAACCCCGACGGGCGGCGTGCTACTCCTATAGCGCTATATATGATAGGTTTGGCTAGGTAAGTTAATGATCAAGCATGTATAATCGAGCATGTATCTAGGCATAACAAGTATTCATGTATAAGGATTAAGCATGTAAAGTATGAGTTTGTGATAAGTATGTTTTGATAGGTAAACATGTTACAACCCAAAAGTGGTTAAAACGGTAAATGGGTCGAGTGTACTCACGGTTTTGCTAAGTGTTCCACTTAAGTAATCCATAGAGCTTTGTTGTGATGTTTAGAGTTTGGCACCTTGTCCTTCTACAAGAAGAACATAGGTATTAGTTAGGAGTGTAACGGTAGATTTGGATTATTCGAGCGAGATTACGGAAATAAGAATTAAAGTATTATGTATGAAAATATTCACTAAGACATAGCACTTGTTCTTGACACTATGATAACCCGAAAGGGTTTGACATGGTTTCATATGTTCGAGACCTATTAGAGTCGTGACAAGAAACTATGTACTTTAGTGATAAACTTAATAACTCGATAGATGATTACTTAGCCATTATCAAGGTTTCGGTTCTTAGGATTATATTATAGTCCATAATATATTTAGTAGTAAGATCATGTAGGAGGTGGGAGGATGAACCATCCACTTTGGTACCTCTATGTATTCAAGTAAGTCAAGCATGGAGGTAGGATGATGAACATCCATTTAACCTCGTTATATGATTCACCACTACACAAGTTGTCATAGACAACACGGAGGGTCATGAATGAATAACATAAACAAGAATATAAATGACAAGAATTGTAAAGTGTGTCACCATGACATCAAGTAGCCAAGTGAATACAACCCGGAGAGCACACGAGGACACATGTCAACGGCTTGGCGGGGTTGTGACACTTTAGAACTAGCACACTACTTAAGATAATGATGAAAATCATCAAGTGATGTGTGGTCTCAAAGTTTAGGATAGCCAAGGCTAACCAAGGTTACATGAACAAGTTATGAACTTGCACTACTTGTGAGCTTGAAGCTATATGAAAACAGAAGGTTTGTAAGGATAAATCCTCTTGTTTGAATGTCTCAACCTTGTTTTTAAGCCTAACCAACCATAAGAAGTGTTGTAAGCATTCGGACATAGGTTTGAGATGAGTTTGACTCAAGTTTGATGAACATAAACAAGATTTGAAAGAGTTTGAAAACAAACAGAAAGTTTTGGGACACTTTAGGGGCATTTCCAGGTCTGGATTCTCCATGGAGAACCCTTGGATTCAAACCTAAAGATTATCCAAGTATTTAGGAAGAAGAATCAAGTAAAAAGACCAAGATTTGAGCAAGTTATGCTCACTTTTGTGAAAGTGGTACAATCTGCCCCAAAATTCTGTTCAAGGGTGTCCTTGAGATGATTTGAGAGTGTTTGAGTGAGATAAGATGGAGTTTGGAAAGTGGGAATGGTGTGGAATAGGGTTGGTATTTATAGGGAAGAGTTAGGAGGGTGTTGGGTGAGTTTTAATGAGGTTTAGAGGTGATTGGGTGAGTGGATTAGTGTGGGATTCGTGAAAATTCCCGAGCCAAAACAATTATGACCCCCCAGCACCCCCCTCGGACCGTAAGGGTTCCCCTTGTGGTCCGTAAGGACCTGGTCCGGGTGCAAATGTTGTTTTTTGTTGTTTTGTTACAAGGTGACAGGTTTAGACCATTTTTAAAGATATTTTATGACATTTTAAGGTGTATTAGCGTATCATGAGCATAAGTAATATGTTAGAATGTATGGGCATGCATCAAGTGATCGAGATCGAGTATAAATATCATGTATAAAACATGTATTAAGTATAAAAGTCACGTATTAACAAGTATGTCATGTTTTCGAGTATGCACATCGTGTGTATGTACTGTATGAGTATGTATAACAAGTATAGGGACAAAATGTAAATTTCCTTTGTGATTCAAGTCTTGATTACAACGTGTACAACAAAATGAAGGATACGAATATAAGGACTTCTAAAAATAGAATTACATCACGAGCTTGCTATAAATAGAAAGTATGGAAAACGCGAGGCGTTACAGTCTCCCCTCCTTTAGGAAATTTCGTCCCGAAATTTAGGAAGATGCAACGAAGAGATACGGATACGTAGTCTTCATGTCACTCTCGAGTTCCCAAGTAAACTCGGCACCACGTTTCCCTTCCCAACGAACTTTTATGATAGGGATCCGACTGCGCTGTAGCTGCTTGACTCCTCGGTCCATGATTTCGACCGGTTTTTCCACAAAATGCAATGCTTCGTTGATTTGAAGATCTTCGAGCAGAACTTGAAGTCCTTTTTCAGCTAGACACTTCTTTAGATTGGAAACATGAAAAACTGGATGAACATTGTTAAGCGTTTGAGGTAGGTCCAATCGATATGCTACCTTGCCAATCCTCTCGAGAATCTTGAAAGGACCTACGTAGCGAGGAGCGCGTTTGTCTTTCTTACCAAAATGAACAACGCCTTTCCAAGGGGATACCTTGAGAAGTACATGATCACCTACGTTAAATTCCAAAGGCTGTCGTCTTTTGTCAGCGTAGCTCTTTTGTCGGCTTCGTGCTTTGAGGAGATTATCACGTATTTGTAAGATCTTGTCGATTGTCTCTTGCATTAGCTCGGGACCGGTGATTTGTACGTCTCCAATCTCGTGCCAACAAATAGGCGAACGACACTTGCGACCATACAATGCTTCAAATGGAGCCATTTGAATACTAGCGTGATAACTATTATTGTACGAGAATTCAACCAAGGGTAAGTGCGAACCCAATTGCCGCCAAAATCGATTATGCATGACCGAAGCATATCCTCCAAGGTTTGGATAGTACGCTCGGCTTGACCATCAGACGGAGGATGAAAAGCGGTGCTAAGATTGAGGTGAGTGCCAAGGGCGGATTGAAAAGTTTGCCAAAGGCGAGAGGTGAAACGAGCGTCGCGGTCCGAGATAATATCAAGAGGAGTACCATGACGGCTAATGATTTCATCCGTGTAGATACGAGCCAATTTCTCGACTTTGTAATCTTCACGAATGGCGAGGAAATGCGCGGATTTGGTCAATCGCTCAATGATAACCCAAATGCTGTCATGACCAGACGAAGTATGAGATAATTTCGTGATAAAATCCATGGCTATGCTCTCCCATTTCCAGACAGGAATTTCTGGTTGTTCGAGCAAACAAGAGGGACGTTGATGTTCTGCCTTGACTTTGGAACACGTAAGGCATTTGGATACGTAAAGAGCGATATCGAGTTTCATTCAGGCCACTAGTAGGATGCATGCAAATTGTGGTACATCTTATCAGCTCCAGGATGAACGGAGTATCGGGATTTGTGGGCTTCATCCATTAAAGTAGTCCGAAGATTGAGACGATCGGGAATCCAAATACGATTATGGTAGTAAAGAATACCATCAGGTTTAGCTTCGATCGGGTTTTCGATTCCACAATTTAATTCGCTATCGAGGTTCCCCTCGTTAATGACGGTAAATTGTTCTTGTCGAATCAACTCATTGAGTTTTCCCACGATTTGGTAGCAACGAACACTCTTAACATGAGTCTTACGACTAAGTGCATCGGCCACGACATTCGCTTTGCCATGGTGGTAGTGAATATCACAGTCGTAGTCGTTTAACAATTCTACCCAACGACGTTGACGCATGTTGAGTTCCTTTTGATCAAAGATATGGTGGAGGCTCTTACGGTCAGTGAAGACCGTACAATTCGTACCATAAAGGCAGTGTCGCCAAATCTTTAATGCAAAAACAAATGCACCAAGTTCAAGGCCGTGAGTAGTATAGTTTTTCTCATGTATTTTGAGTTATCTCGACACGTAAGCGATTACTTTGTCTCATTGCATGAGTACGCAACCAAGACCTAGTTAGAGGCATCGCAATACACGACGAAATCATCGTTCCCATCAGGGAGAGTGAGGATAGGAGCATTAAAAAGCATGTCCTTAAGCGTTTGGAAAGACTCCTCTTGTTCAGGACACCAAACAAAAGGTTTATCTTTTTGAGTCAACGAAGTCAAAGGAACGACAATCTTGGAGAAATTTGAGATGAAACGACGATAATACCCAACTAGGCCAAGAAACGAACGAATTTCAGAGGGCGACTTAGGTGTAATCCAATTCTTCACAGCTTTTATCTTTGCATGGTCAACATGAATACCGAGTTCATTGACAATGTGACCTAAGAATTGAACCTCTTTTAGCCAAAATTCACACTTGGAGAATTTGGCATAAAGATGTTCGGTTTGCAAAAGCTGAAGAATGAGATGTAAATGTCGTCCGTGTTCTTCTTTCGTCTTGGAGTAGATTAGGATATCGTCGATGAATACAATGACGAAGTGATCGAGAAAAGGCTTACACACGCGGTTCATGAGATCCATAAACACTACCGGTGCGTTAGTCAAACCAAAAGGCATGACCACGAACTCGTAGTGTCCAAACGTGTGCGGAAAGCGGTTTTGGGTACATCTTCCTCGGAAACCTGAAGTTGATGATAACCAGAACGAAGATCAATCTTTGAAAAGCACTTCGCGCCTTGCAATTGATCGAAGAGGTCGTCAATACGAGGAAGTGGATAGCGGTTTTTGACTGTAAGCTTATTGAGCTCACGATAGTCAATACACATGCGAAATGATCCATCTTTCTTTTTGACTGCGACCCAAGGGGAAGTACTAGGGCGTATAAAACCTTTATCAAGAAGCTCTTGAAGTTGGCTTGATAGCTCTTGCATCTCCGAGGGTGCTAGACGATAGGGAGCCTTCGCAACAGGAGTTGCGCCAGGGATAAGATCAATATGAAAATCAACAGCTCGAGTAGGCGGAGGACCAGGAAGATCCTCAGGGAAAACAGAAGGAAACTCGCAAACGACAGGAACATCACTTATGCTCGGACCTTTGTCTTTCTTTTCACAAAACATGGGCGAGAAAGGCAAAGTATTCCTTACGCAAGTACTAGTTTGCTTTGATGCACGACATAAGCTTGAGACCTTTAGAAGGTTTCTCGCCATAGACGTGTAGGGACTTACCTTGAGGAAGAGGGAGGCGAATGGATTTTTCAGAACAAACAACTTCGGCGCGAACTCGCATAAGCCAATCTATGCCTACTATGATGTCGAAACTACCCATTTGCATGGGGATGAGATCAATGGAGAACGAATGATCGTTAAGAATCAAAGAGCAACCGGAAAGAACGGAATCAACGGAGATGGCTTTACCATTAGCGACTTCGACAACGAAAGGATTAGGCATTTTAGATCCTTCGCACTTAAGCAAGGGTTCAAATTCTAGCGACACAAAACTCATATCGGTGCTAGTATCAAATAGACATGTAGCATAAATATGGTTCACAAGGAACGTACCAGTAATGACGTCATTAGAGCTCTGGGCTTGAGCAGAGGTAAGCATGAAAGCTCGCCCCTTTGCAGGCTCAGGCTGCTGCTGATGCTGATGCTGCTGGTTGAGAAGAGGACAGACATTGGCGAGATGATTGGGATCGCCACATTTGTAACATGCTCGCACAGGAGCATTCTGACGTTGAGGTTGAGTTTGGTTCGGGTTAGGGTTAGGAACAATGGCTTGGTTGCCTTGGGGTTGGCGACAATGGCTAGAAAGATTCCCCAACCTGTTACAGTTGGCGCTCTTTTGACACGGGGTGGAAGGGAGATGGTGATAGGTGCAACGATCACACCTAGGCCAAGTGAAGGTGCAGTTTCGTTTGGGTGGATCGTTGTTTTGGGTGGAGGAGATGGCATTTAGAGGTGTAGGGGCAGGCGGAGTGACAACTGCATTGTTTTGAACGGGAGCCTTCCGCTTCTTGTTCTTGATGTTGTTCTTTTTGGGTTGAGGGGGAGGCGATTCGGTAGTGGTGGTGGTATTGGCAGTCGCTTGGTGCGCATGCTTCGTAGGAACCTTATCATAGGCCCCCTGAAGGATGCAGTTGTGGTTAAGCTGGATGGTTATGCTATAGGCTTCTTCGAGGGTTCTTGGGTTTGCGGCGGCTACGTGATTCATGATCACAGGCGAAAGCGAACGAACAAGCTTAGCTATCGCCTTAGGAACCGTATTGAAGGTCCGTGATCAGGCGGTTCTAGACGGAAGTTAGTGCGTAAACTTAACGTAACAGTTTCGGTAGAATGTTATTACAGAAAGGAGTAGAAACAGAATGCAGCGGAAGTCTTCATTCATACCGAAAGAGTATACGTCTTTAAGTCTAGTTGCCGGAGTTCCTGGAGAGAATCCGGCAGCACCTCCCCGTAGGGATGGCAAAAACTCAAGTGACAAATGAACACACAGATATATAGGGAGACAAGTTCGCCCGGATGTGCTATAGTCAAGTTCGGGCGAACTTGACTAAAGGCACATCAAGTTCGAGCGAACCTGACCAATACAGGTCATGTTCGGGCGAACTTGTTGCCTTTTACACTGTACTCTCCATATTTCGGTCGTGTGTTCGATTCTAACCTATACAATATTCAACACATGCTCAATCTAGCCTATTCGACAAGTGACGAACACAATAGTGCATCAACAGATTCCCCCTTGTTCGTTACTGTCGAAGCTTGATCTTGAACTTCAAAACTTTGAGCCGATGTTCGAATATTCTGCAACTTCAATCAAGGTGTGTGCCGATGACGTCGAAATGCGTCAACAGATTCCCCCTTAATTGATGATCCGGGTTTACATTATCAACTTTCAATACCGCTAAAATCTCCAGTTCAGATCTTTGGTTGCGTGGTTTCCAACTCCTCTGATTTACTTGACCGACAACTTTTCTCGAATAACCATCAACTCGAAGCTAATCAATGCAGCAGCTTCTCCATTTCGACGATAACCGCATCCGAGTTCAGTTTTTGAATAAGCGTTGAGAATCGAGAGTTTATTCCGCACACTCCTAAAGTATCAAAAACTCAACCGGCAATCGATAGAAACTTCGAATCACCGCATCGGAAAACTTCAAATCAATGAATACCCTCGAAAATCCGAAATCCCGATTTCCGTAATCGTAGTTAAGCACCATTCAGAAAGATTTGATTAGCAAATTGGTTATCTGCTCAATAAGCAAATCTTCATCAGAAACAGATAATCTGGTAAAGCATCGAATCTGAGAAACATACGTCCGTGACCAAAATCACATTCTTCCTCTTCAGTCACAATGACAGATATATAGCTATCTCCGGTAGATCAGCGCCACTTAATCACCAAACATCATCATCCAACGGCGGTTAGTCCGAAGAGAAGAATGATTCATCTGCTTGAAGACTAAAAATAATGGCCACCAAATGTTCTAATCAGATTTCCTTGGTAATTTTAAAACCATCCGTCTGCGGAGCTAGTCATTAATTCCTAAGATCATCACCGAACATTTTGAACATCCTCAGTTCCTCAGTGGTACTAACAACTGCTAATCCAGCTAACTGTTCCTTCACCGGAGATCAGGACTCTAACCCTTAAGCATCACTTTGTATCATGAACTGAAAAACTCGGAACTTCCTGTGATTACCCGATGAATCTCGATCCTCTGCATTTCCCGATAATCTGCAATCGGTAACCACCCGGATACTGTTGCAGCAGTCACGAATTTCAAAAATGCCGGAATCTTCAAATATTGAAAATTTTTTATTCCCCCTCATTTTTGCAAATTCTGACCATACCGAAATTTTCACTGAAATTCCCCCTGAGATCCGGAACTTTCAATATTTAACAAATGCGGATTTAACGTTTAGGCCCATTACTAGTCACGACACCCAAATGATCAACGTTCTGCATCGGTATCAATAACTCTCCAGTTATCTTCAAAATTTTGTGACCGTATCACCAAATCTGTACTCTGAAGCTGTAGACGGTGTCCCCGAACATCCCGGTTCGGTCTTCGAAAACTCGAAAAAATTTCTATCGCCAAATTTTTTCTGGACACTCATCCCATCAATACAATCAACAAAATTTTTCCATGCCTTTTTTTAGGCTCCTGGACAAGTTCGGGCAAACTTGTGAAAGAATCACTTTTCAACAAGTTCGGGCGAACTTGTATCAAAGTATAAGAAATTTAAGCAACAAGCTCGGGCGAACTTGTAACTGTAATTTCATTAAAATCCATTCAAGTTCGGGCGAACTTGGTTGGCCAACACCCAGTTCAAGCGAACTTGATCACAAGTTCGGGCGAACTTGATGAAATTTCAGTCAAGTTCGGGCGAACTTGATGAAATTTCTTGAAGATTAACCAAGTTTGGTCGAACTTGGTCAAAAAGTGTCAAGTTCTGTCGAACTTGATGAGAAATGTTAAAATTCTTGTCAAGTTCGGTCGAACTTGGTCCCCCAAATTAGCCTTTTTTCACATTTTTCGATCAAGAATCCTTATTTCTTCGAATTTCGAGATGAATCCACCATAGATCTGGTCGAAAATCAATTTCTAACAATCCTATCTATTCAATTTTACTTTTCATCCGTGGATTGTATGTTTATTTCAAGTTTTACGTCCAAAACCCCTCCTAGTGTCCATTATTGTCCAAATTCATGAGCGTAGGCGATAACCGTAGCTCTGATACCAATTGAAGGTCCGTGATCAGGCGGTTCTAGACGGAAGTTAGTGCGTAAACTTAACGTAACAGTTTCGGTAGAATGTTATTACAGAAAGGAGTAGAAACAGAATGCAGCGGAAGACTTCATTTATACCGAAAGAGTATACATCTTTAAGTCCAGCTGCCGGAGTTCCTGGAGAGAATCCGGCAGCACCTCCCCGTAGGGATGGCAAAAACTCAAGTGACAAATGAACACACACATATATATAGGAGACAAGTTCGCCCAGATGTGCTATAGTCAAGTTCGGGCGAACTTGACTAAAGGCACATCAAATTCGGGCGAACCTGACCAATACAGGTCAAGTTCGGGCGAACTTGTTCCCTTTTACACTGTAATCTCCATATTTCGGTCGTGTGTTCGATTCTAACCTATACAATATTCAACACACGCTCAATCTAGCCTATTCGACAAGTGACGAACACAATAGTGCATCAACACGTATCCTCCTGTCCAGGACAGACGATGCTCAATTGTTTGAAGCGAGCGATCAGTACCTCAGCATCGCTCCCCTGCTGGGTGAGGTTCCAGAATTCGTTTCAAGCTTCGGGGTCTCGTGGGGAGGACAAAACTGGTCTCGCATGAGCTGCTTGAGTTCGTCCCAAGTGAGAGCGTGAGCTGCTTCGATGCCACGCTTGTTGCGTTCCGTAGTCCACCACTCGAGGGCTCTCTGGTGAAAAACCCCGGTAGCGTTAAGGGTTCGAAGTTCATCAGGGCACCCGCCGTGAAGAAAGGTAAGCTCTATCGCGTCAAACCAACTGATCATGGCAGTGACACCGTCTATGCCAGTGAATTCGACTGGTTTACAAGCCATGAAATGCTTGAATTGGAAGGACGTTTTGGGGTTGTCGGTTTTAGAGTCGGCAGAGGATTGGGTGTCTCGGTATTGATGGTTTGAAGTTGGCTAATGATATCGGGTATGAAACGGGACATTTGATCGGCCATTTGCTTGCCGACAAGACCGGCGAGTTCTTGCTTGGAAATGGAATCCTCATTGTTGTTGTTGTTGCTGTTGGACCCCTTGTTGGACCTCTTGGACTTCTTGTTCAAGATTGGGGAGTTCATCTAGAAGTTCAACATAAAGAAAGGGGTGAGACTTGATCATAATATAGGAAAAACAAGTTGTGCATGAATAAGCATGTATGAGGTTCAAGCATGGTTCACATAAGATTGCATGGGTTCATCAAGTATAGTTCACAAAGTTTGCATGAAAGTATCAAGTATAACATGTATAATCACGCATGAATGCGAATAAAGAGAATAAATTTAGTGTGTTCACGAGAATTAATATTGTTTTTGATTGCGATAAACATGTGAAATGTGTAACGTTCCGAAACGAATAAGGTAACAAGTATAAAATCACATAAAAATTGAGATAACATAAAATATTGGCTCAATAAAACATGGGATTGTTTCGGGTAGAGAAACGTCGACAATTCCAAAGTGAATCGAAGATCCTTTCTAATTAGAGAAATGTGCTTTGGCCTATAGGTAAAATACTCTCATCGAGAAGCGACTAACGGTACTTTACCCTTCCAGTTACTACACGTCTCTAATCGATTAGAAAATCGAAACTTTGGCGAGAATGAAAATCAAGGAATGGGACTTAATCGACAAGGTGCGGGTTTCACCCCTAACTTGACGATTTCGTACCCTAAGTGTGGTTGTTTCTTATTAAACGAGGAGCATATTCTGACTCGTTTGTAAGATCCACTAGAGTATGAAATGGAAGTTTCCATCAAGATATGGATATCACTCCTAACTTGATGGTATAACTTCGTGAAAATCGAAGACGCGGAATGAGGGACTTAACCAAAAATTGTAAGTCATTTGACCAATTTTGGTGCAAATCATCTTATTTGCATCATGAGTGACTTCAAGTCTACAAGTGTATTATGTGAAATGTCTTAGGAAAGACATTGTATAAATTTTAAGACCAAAAGATAAGGAAGAAGCAATGAGGAAGAATAAAGTTTTAAGCTTAAGACAAGAATGGTAAAAAATGGACACTTAAACTACAGACTAGGTTGAACATGGCAATTCTACCTAATTCCCTATAGTTATGGCTCTGAGACCAATCTGTCACACCCCAACCGATGGCGGAAACATCAAGACGGGACGAAATAGATTGCTCATTGCTCATAAATACTAATTGGTGATAATATTTAAATAAAACCCATATTTCATTCATAACAACATTGTCATACATTACAAGAAATTTCAAATACAACAATAACAGAGGGCAAAATTTGATACAACATTTTATAAACCTAACGTCTATATATGTATCTAAGCATCGTCACTACTCCAATTTCATGGCAAAATCTTCATCACCTGTAACATGTTAAAAATACGAGTTCAATGCAAAGGCAAAGGCGAGTACACAAGTTTGGTGATACATAGCATAAGTATAAAAGTGTATAACTCGAATCCACATGATAATTGTAAGCAAAGTTCATACTAATCATGCAATACTAGATCAAACCCCGAGTTTCCACAAAAGTTTAACGAGATCGAGCTTCCCTTGTCACAAAAGCAACAAGACTAAAATGAAAATGAATATCTTAACATAACCCCGACGGGCGGCGTGCTACTCCTATAGCGCTATATATTCCCAGCAATAACCCGCAATTAAAACCCCTGGTATGCGCGATGAAAGTTGGATACTCGATCAGAAAACTTAGCGTTGGTGATTGACGAACCAACCGGCACAAAAGAACCCATATTAGATTCACAATTAAAAACCGAACCAAGTGGGATCAAGACCCGAGCATACGCGACAAGAACCAGCACGAAAATCGATATAAACATGCGATTGGACGGAAAAGGCGGCCAGGGACACGTGTCACGCCCATGCGCCCCGTGTCAGACCTACGTGGACACGTGGCAGACCTACGCCAGGTCGACCGCTCCCGCGCCATGTGCCAGGGACCATGTCATCCAGCACGACGCGCGGGAGATGTAACATCCGTCAAAAACGGATTTACCAAACCCGCTCCGTTTATCAACCGAACAGTCAGTCAAAATTTTCGTTGCGAATTAAATGCCCAAAATATTTTTAAACGATCCGTAATCAATTATTATACGGGAATATATATTTAGTTTTTGAAAAACTGTCAAAAATCGCAAAACAAAAATATATTACCTCTGCCGGGTTTCGAACCCGGTCTGTACCGAATCAGCAAACTGACTTAACTCACACACATAAACCACTGCGCCGCGGATTTTGTTTGTTATATAATGAAATCATTTAAATCATAAAGTAACGTTACGAATTCAAAACCGGCGCCCAAACAGTTCAGTCGTCGGAATCCCGGAAATCTCGCGAGTCTTAACTACAATTTACGTTATAACGTAAACCATTAACCAGACATCGGTTATAACCGATGTTTGAAGTCCGCGACCAAAACCATAACCGCCGGGAAATTTAAATCAGCGAACACAGTCGGAAATCAGACCAGATTCTTCAACTTTTTGCCTTATAAATTCACCCACAACCGACTGCAAACCTTTTCGCTCAAAAATACACCTTTTCTCGGCGTAATTCCACTCGCCGGAATTATTCTGTTCGTCGCCGGAAAACCGGTTTCCCTATTGCCGAGCCTTACTGAACCTCCTAAGTTTTTACTGAAGTCACCCTTACCTTTTCCAAGCTTTCCGGAGACTCGCTGCTGCAAGACACCTGACGCCGGAGCTTATTGCTGTCGCCGGAGTTCTGCCGGAAAACAGAGGGTCCAGTCGGTATACCTTTTCGCTTATTTTCTTTATCTTTTCACCCTTATCTCACCTTAATGGACTGTATAACGCTAATGAAACCTGAATAAAACTCGAAACAGTCAGATTTTACCTCTGGTTATATTTCAGTGAAGAAGACGATGTTTTCGTTATCATATAAGTTTAATATAAATCATGAAATTAATCGGGTTAGACACACAGTCCAGCGGTGGACTGTGTGCACATAAAACGCAAAGGTCTCGAGTTCGAATCCCGTCTCACACACGCTGCCTTAATAAAAACCATTTTTTTTGTTTAACTGAACCGGAGTCGCCACAGATATATGTTAAGTATATTGATAACCGGAATAATAACCAAGTTAGACACACAGTCCAGCGGTGGACTGTGTGTTTGTTTATATCACAGGTCACGAGTTCGAGTCCGGTCTTCAGCACCGACTCGGACAATTATCTATACTTTTTAAATAAGGCAGAAAAGGAAGTAATTAATTTGTATTTAAGTATAATAAAAATCGAGTTATATAACATGTTGAACACACAGTCCAGCGGTGGACTGTGTGTTAGATTAAACCACAGGTCCCGGGTTCGAGACCTGTGGAGTGCATGTCCGATTCGCTTAAAACTGTTTTTAAAATAAAATGATTTTCAGTTTAAACTAGTTAATATATATATATAATTAAAATCATATATATAACGGGTTAGACACGTAGCTCAGTTGGTAGAGCTGCGTGCACGCGTACGAGAGGTCTCGGGTTCGAGCCTCACTCAGCGCACTTGTATTCCGAATTGAACCGGTCAACGGTCAGGTCAACGGTCAACGGGCCGGTCAACGGTCAGAAAAAAATAAATTTTTTTATTATTTTTATTTAATTATTTTAATTAAAAATCAATTATAAATACTTAAAAATAACATTTTTAAGGTTAGAAAATAGCTTCAAACTCACAAAAATACACCCAACAATCCTACTAAAATAGTTTAATAAAATCCGTTTACTTACCAAACCATAATGCAATTTATCTAGGTTAAATCTCACTCGTGGTTAAAACCACTTCGCGTGCATTCAACGTCATCAACCGAACGCACCCACTGTGAGTGAATCTTACAACTCCCCCTTTTAAATTACACGTTTTGGGGTGTGTCATGTGTTATGAAAATAATTAATTTATTTATTTAAACTTGTGCCATACCACATCATGACCTAAACTTAGATTGTTTTTATTGTTGTGATTTACTTATTTCCTTTTGTCAATTATATGAAACTCATACATTAAGCCCATCAGTTCCTCGTGGGAGACGAGTAGAACATCGCGTGCTTCAAATCAAATTCATTATTGTTCATGTGTGTATCATTGAGTTTATATTGTTTGTAGTTGTGTCATTCATGTTATCATGTTCATGCAATTCATTCATTAGGCCCCTCAGTTCCTCGTGAGAGACGAGTTGAGCATCGCGTGCCTCTAAATGTTCCATTATTGTTCATGTGTGTTTCATTTAATATCTTATGATTGTTGATTAAGATTACATCTATTTTTACTCATGTTTGGTTGTGCACATATTTCATAATCAATTTAAATAAATTTGTTCAAATGTTTTCCATAGGATTCACTCGCCAACATTATGTTGATCCAAAAAAACTTTTTACACATGATACAGGTGAACAGGTTGAAGCAAGGAAAACATAGGATATGCCTTAGAAGAGAACAAAGAAGTTTAGATTGTTAGTTAGATCATGTTGTAACATTATTGTAAATTTCCATTTAATTTGTATTAATGAATATGAAACGCTTAATAAATGTCATGAGCTTTGATGATAACCCAATCATGCCCCGATCACCTTATCCGCTGCGGGTCGGGGTGTGACAGATTGGTATCAGAGCCATGACTATAGGGATATAGGATAGGTTATTAGACCCTTAGAGCCTATACTATA
Organism: Scalesia atractyloides; assembly: GCA_947069175.1. Classification (NCBI taxonomy): domain Eukaryota; kingdom Viridiplantae; phylum Streptophyta; class Magnoliopsida; order Asterales; family Asteraceae; genus Scalesia; species Scalesia atractyloides. The sequence goes on along the minus strand of CAMTDV010000006.1, from coordinate 10,647,473 downwards.
GTCTGCCTAAATTTTTATTGATTAGATGGTTACATACAAACTTATGATATTTATTTGTTTCATATTTGTTTACATTTCAGTCAAACATGCATGCTTATATACATATTCATTATACATATATACATATTCATTATACATATATCGATGTTCATGTATTCCATTTATTTTCATACTCTCATTATCCAAAGATTTTGTGCAATTTTCAATTCTCATCAAAGTAAGTTCTGCGACGGGCATGTAGTAACTGGAAGGGTACAAGTACCGGTAGTCGGAACGTCCTGTCTAGGCTGGCATTCGTATAAATCCAATATAACGGACCAGTTTGCCTACCTGGGGACCAACGATGAGAGTACGAAGGACCTATTAGGCCAAAGCATGCCACACCAAACGTCGTTCGAACTAACCCTACTTTGAGGTGTCACCGTGTCTACACCTGGACACATTCCGAATATCACACGTTGTATACATATTTCTCGATTTTCTCCGGGTTTTTGTGTACGCAACCAGGCAGAGACCGTGTGAACCATATGAAAAACCGGTATTCATGGGGCCCACATGATTACACAGGTAAAGTATGGCGGCATGAAGGGCCTAACAGCGAGCAAAGCCCAAGACATCCTATGGATGTAGTATTTTTCTATAATTATTTTATGAATGTTCATCCCTAATGCGACCCATGATCCCAAAAGCATCCAACTCATACCTTTTGTCATGTAATCCTTGTAGATGTCTTCTAACCTCGCCCGTAGGAAGACGAGAGCAAGAAAAGCCCGCGAACGCATGGCTGCCTTAATCGCTCAACAAATGGCTGCCGTAATACCCAACATTGTAATCCAAGTTCAACAAGCACTCACCGATAATCCCGTCAATCAAGCAAACCAAAACATTTTCAACACTTCCCCAAATACCACTAAATGCACCTACAAGCACTTCAAATCATGCGACCCTCCGAAATACAAAGGGACTGAAGGCGTCACTGCTCTTCTCCATTGGTTTGAAGAAATGGAGAACACTTTTCTAAATTGCGATTGCCCTGACGATCGCAAGGTGCGATATGCTACCGGTCGATTATATGGGATAGCACTTACTTGGTGGAACATAGAGAAGGCCAAACGAGGTGTGGAAGATGCTATGTCCTTAACTTGGAAGGAATTGAAGGAAATCATGACCAGACGATTTTGCCCAAGGAGCGAAATCAAGAAGTTAGAAGATGAATTTTACTCATTGAAGCAAATGGAAGGAGACCACATCACCTACAACAAAAGGTTCCTCGAATTACATCAAATGGTTCCCAACATGTTCACTCCCCTCTACCGTTTGATCGAGCACTACATTCGTGGTCTTCCGTCAAAGATTCAAGACCCTGTAATAAGTATCAAGCCTACAACTTTGGAAGCAGCAATGGAGCTAGCAACAGAGCTCACCGAGAACCGAATTCGAAACAAAGACTTCAAGGAGGAGAAGAAGAAAGATAAAGAATCGACTGAAACCTCCGACTCCACCCAAACCGAATCCCCTTCTCAACCCAATCCTAAGAGAAGAAGAGTCGGGCGACTTTTCGCTGCTACCCAACGAAATCAACCAGTTTTACACGCCATACCCATTCGAGCTATCCCAATCACCTAAGTGGCACCCAACTCAGCTTACCCAAATAAGAAACCATATCTTGGACCTCACCCTCGATGCAACAACTGTTTTTATCACCATCCCCATACCCTACTTTGTCGTCTATGTGCAACTTGTGGACGCTATGGTCATTTGAGCAATGTTTGTCGCACCTTTCAAGACCAAACCTCTTCCCCTACTCAAAACATGGCCCAAACTTATCACCAACCCCAATACCCCATGTTCCCATATGCTCGAGCTTGTTTCAATTGTGGCGACCCTACCCACCTTAGAAACACATGCCCTCAATTGGTTAACGTTGTCAACACTCAAGCCCAATCAAACCCAGTTAACCAAGTAAACCAAGAAAACCCAACCACTATGCCACCAGCAAGAGGAAGAGTCTTCAATATCAACGCCAATCCTGTCGAAGATAATGACGGCCCAAACGAAGATACTCAACTTGTCCTCTTCGCCGAAGATCCAGATTCAACTCCTATCGTTTAGTTTTATGTTTTTCTTTATCACATGTGTAGACTGTTAGAGTAATTATGGTATATTATATATTATATATTGTTTTCAGTATATGCTTTTGCTGAGGCCGTAGCTCCCCATCCATCGAGGTTGAGTTTGATCCCCATTTTATTATGCGGTTGATCAGGGCGTGCCCGCACGATCGGCTCCGTTGTTTGAGCCTTGATCGGTCATTTCAATTTACATTTCAATACATGCAATACGCTCGGCTCCGTTTGATTGAGCCTTGAGAGCACATTTCAATTTACATTTCCAGTTCATGCAATACGTTCGGCTCCGTTTGATTGAGCCTTGAGCGCACATTTCAATTTACATTTCCAGTTCATGCAATACGTTCGGCTCCGTTTGATTGAGCCTTGAGCGCACATACAATTTCATTATCAGTATCTTGTGGTTGTGGTGTTTGTAGTAGAGTCGCATCGAACCAACCATAATTTGCGGATAAAGTCAATGAAAATTTGACAAAGATATGGTGGATACGCCGATGGTACTTCCTGTATATAAGTATTCTTGTCAAATGATCGGAGGCATTATCAGGCGATTATGAGAGGTTCCATGCATAGGCTGATTGTGTGATGGTTGTTTAGATTAAGTTGTTCAATTTCAGTACATTCAATACGTTCGGCTCCGTTTGATTGAGCCTTGAGCGCACATACAATTTCATTCAATACGTTCGGCTCCGTTTGATTGAGCCTTGAGCGCACAGACAATTTCATTATCAGTATCTTGTGGTTGTGGTGTTTGTAGTAGAGTCGCATCGAACTAACCATAACTTGCGGATAAAGTCAATGAAAATTTGACAAGGATATGGTGGATACGCCGCTGGTACTTCCTATATATAAGTATTCTTGTCAAATGATCGGAGGCATTATCAGGCGGTTATGAGAGGTTCCATGCATAGGCTGTTTGTGTGGTTAAGTTATTCATATTCAGTACATGCAATACGCTCGGCTCCGTTTGATTGAGCCTTGAGCACACAATTTCAATTTCAGTACATTCAATACGTTCGGCTCCGTTTGATTGAGCCTTGAGCGCACATCCATTTCATTTTCAGTACATGCAATACGATCGGCTCTGTTCGATTGAGCCTTGATCGCACAGATATGTTTCATTTCAGTATTTTATGTTTGTTGTATTGGTTGTAGAGTTATAGGACTAATCATAATTCACTGATATAACCAATGAAAATTTGACAAGGATATGGTGGATACGCCGCTGGTACTTCCTATATATAAGTATTCTTGTCAAAGGATCAGAGGCATTATCGGACGGTTATGAGAAGTTCTATGTAGGATTTACTAGTTTCTTGGTAACCAATCATAACTTGTGGATAAAACTAATGAAAATTTGGCAAGAATATGGTGGATACGCCGCTGGTACTTCCTATATATAAGTATTCTTGCCAAAGGATCAGAGGCATTATCAGGCGGTTATGAGAAGTTCCATGTAGGATTTAGTATTGCCTTGGTTGGAATTTGTGTTACATTTATATCATTATGTTATTTAAAGAGATTGGAATGTGTTCCATTTCTACATAAACTAACCTCTCCATCATAACAAACGAGAGAGGAACTTCCACCATTCAAACATATATGCTATCAGAATGTGGATTCAAATATTTGCTGTGGTGTTTATTCATGTTCAAATATTTGCTGTTGTGTTTATTCATGATCAAATATTTGCTGATGTGTTTATTCATGTTCAAATATCAGCTGTTGTGTTTTTATTTATGTCCCATATAGGTTGTAGTGTTAGAAGTTTTGCCTTAGGATATACTTTCCCAAACGTATCTAAACACTTATGCATGATATCATTTTTAGCAAATCATTTCTGCTTATCAATACTTATACAGTAGGCAACAAAAAACGATTCCTGAATAGGGTACTTAACCCTTACAAGGAACGTTACCGCCTCGAACAAAAACTTAAACCCTCATTTTTCTGAGCATACAACTGTCAAACAAAACATCACCATCCTTTTAGTCAAAATATATCATTATTTAAATTTCGGGACGAAATTTCTAAAAAGCAGGGGATACTGTAACATCCGTCAAAAACGGATTTACCAAACCCGCTCCGTTTATCAACCGAACAGTCAGTCAAAATTTTCGTTGCGAATTAAATGCCCAAAATATTTTTAAACGATCCGTAATCAATTATTATACGGGAATATATATTTAGTTTTTGAAAAACTGTCAAAAATCGCAAAATAAAAATATATTACCTCTGCCGGTTTCGAACCCGGGTCTGTACCGAATCAGCAAACTGACTTAACTCACACACATAAACCACTGCGCCGCGGATTTTGTTTGTTATATAATGAAATCATTTAAATCATAAAGTAACGTTACGAATTCATAACCGGCGCCCAAACAGTTCAGTCGTCGGAATCCCGGAAATCTCGCGAGTCTTAACTACAATTTACGTTATAACGTAAACCATTAACCAGACATCGGTTATAACCGATGTTTGAAGTCCGCGACCAAAACCATAACCGCCGGGAAATTTAAATCAGCGAACACAGTCGGAAATCAGACCAGATTCTTCAACTTTTTGCCTTATAAATTCACCCACAACCGACTGCAAACCTTTTCGCTCAAAAATACACCTTTTCTCGGCGTAATTCCACTCGCCGGAATTATTCTGTTCGTCGCCGGAAAACCGGTTTCCCTATACCGAAGTCACCCTTACCTTTTCCAAGCTTTCCGGAGACTCGCTGCTGCAAGACACCTGACGCCGGAGCTTATTGCTGTCGCCGGAGTTCTGCCGGAAAACAGAGGGTCCAGTCGGTATACCTTTTCGCTTATTTTCTTTATCTTTTCACCCTTATCTCACCTTAATGGACTGTATAACGCTAATGAAACCTGAATAAAACTCGAAACAGTCAGATTTTACCTCTGGTTATATTTCAGTGAAGAAGACGATGTTTTCGTTATCATATAAGTTTAATATAAATCATGAAATTAATCGGGTTAGACACACAGTCCAGCGGTGGACTGTGTGCACATAAAACGCAAAGGTCTCGAGTTCGAATCCCGTCTCACACACGCTGCCTTAATAAAAACCATTTTTTTTGTTTAACTGAACCGGAGTCGCCACAGATATATGTTAAGTATATTGATAACCGGAATAATAACCAAGTTAGACACACAGTCCAGCGGTGGACTGTGTGTTTGTTTATATCACAGGTCACGAGTTCGAGTCCGGTCTTCAGCACCGACTCGGACAATTATCTATACTTTTTAAATAAGGCAGAAAAGGAAGTAATTAATTTGTATTTAAGTATAATAAAAATCGAGTTATATAACATGTTGAACACACAGTCCAGCGGTGGACTGTGTGTTAGATTAAACCACAGGTCCCGGGTTCGAGACCTGTGGAGTGCATGTCCGATTCGCTTAAAACTGTTTTTAAAATAAAATGATTTTCAGTTTAAACTAGTTAATATATATATATAATTAAAATCATATATATAACGGGTTAGACACGTAGCTCAGTTGGTAGAGCTGCGTGCACGCGTACGAGAGGTCTCGGGTTCGAGCCTCACTCAGCGCACTTGTATTCCGAATTGAACCGGTCAACGGTCAGGTCAACGGTCAACGGGCCGGTCAACGGTCAGAAAAAAATAAATTTTTTTATTATTTTTATTTAATTATTTTAATTAAAAATCAATTATAAATACTTAAAAATAACATTTTTAAGGTTAGAAAATAGCTTCAAACTCACAAAAATACACCCAACAATCCTACTAAAATAGTTTAATAAAATCCGTTTACTTACCAAACCATAATGCAATTTATCTAGGTTAAATCTCACTCGTGGTTAAAACCACTTCGCGTGCATTCAACGTCATCAACCGAACGCACCCACTGTGAGTGAATCTTACAACTCCCCCTTTTAAATTACACGTTTTGGGGTGTGTCATGTGTTATGAAAATAATTAATTTATTTATTTAAACTTGTGCCATACCACATCATGACCTAAACTTAGATTGTTTTTATTGTTGTGATTTACTTATTTCCTTTTGTCAATTATATGAAACTCATACATTAAGCCCATCAGTTCCTCGTGGGAGACGAGTAGAACATCGCGTGCTTCAAATCAAATTCATTATTGTTCATGTGTGTATCATTGAGTTTATATTGTTTGTAGTTGTGTCATTCATGTTATCATGTTCATGCAATTCATTCATTAGGCCCCTCAGTTCCTCGTGAGAGACGAGTTGAGCATCGCGTGCCTCTAAATGTTCCATTATTGTTCATGTGTGTTTCATTTAATATCTTATGATTGTTGATTAAGATTACATCTATTTTTACTCATGTTTGGTTGTGCACATATTTCATAATCAATTTAAATAAATTTGTTCAAATGTTTTCCATAGGATTCACTCGCCAACATTATGTTGATCCAAAAAAACTTTTTACACATGATACAGGTGAACAGGTTGAAGCAAGGAAAACATAGGATATGCCTTAGAAGAGAACAAAGAAGTTTAGATTGTTAGTTAGATCATGTTGTAACATTATTGTAAATTTCCATTTAATTTGTATTAATGAATATGAAACGCTTAATAAATGTCATGAGCTTTGATGATAACCCAATCATGCCCCGATCACCTTATCCGCTGCGGGTCGGGGTGTGACAGGAGATGCCCATTTGGGTTATATAAGGAGCAACGTGGGACAGAAACATTTGCACCAGTTCGATCGAATTTCTCCGATCAAAACACTCTCTATCTCCGTTTCTCTGAACAAACACCCCCCTAAACCCCTAAACCTGATAAACTCTGCCGCGTTGTAAGTGTTTTAACCCTAATCACTGATTCGATACTCTGTCCGATTGATCTAAAACCCAGCAACGGATGCCAAAGTGCTGCCTATATATAAGGCTATACTTTGTAAACTACGTTGGGGTCTTGTCTCGTAATGTATCGTTAAAGTTTAAGTTGGATTGTTTCACTAACACGTGATGCATTATAATGTTATTAGGAACTCAGAAATAAAACGGGAAGCTCTAAGGTAACAACCTTAAAACTACAAAGTGAGTGCATTCTCTTTTTCTTACCGTTTGTGAGTCATTCTCCTTTTCTAAAATGCTTTGCAAACCCTAAATATTTTCCAAGTTACATTACAGTGATTAAGTCTTTGTATTCTTACTGGGAAATTACTGTCAGTATTTGGGGTTTTGTATACAATACTTGATAATCTTCACTATTGGACAATGGGTTAGCCAATGAGTGATATGACCACAGTCACAGGAACTGCCACCGAGTGACAAATACTATTTAAAGTAAGTTTCTTTGCTATTGGACAATGAGCTAGCCAATAGTAGTTTGGTAAGATAAACAAATGTAAAAACTCTTAATGCTGTGAATATAAGAATGTGTCATTTTGTACAAATTGAATGAACTCACCAGTATTTCCTGTTGACAAAGACATTTTTAAAACATGTTTCAGGTGATTTCAGTAGATCAGATTAAGAGTTGGGATACAGCACCAAAAGACTTAAAGGAGTGGCTTATTTTATCAATTAAATAAAGAAACGTTGTATTATGAATTCGGGAGTATCCCTTATTAAAAGCTACCTTTATAAAACATGGGCTTTATTCCAATATGTTTAATAAATAAAATCCGATATTTCTAAACTCTGATATTTTTTCCTAACTACAGTCCTGATGAAATTTCCGCTGCAATGTTTTCAAAATAATCACTCGTACCACCTGACTGGTTCACGGCTCCTGCTCCCAGGGTGGGTCGGGGGCCATGACAGAAGGAGGTATCAGAGCTACAGCCACTAGTTTAAGAATTAAGTGTTGTGATAATACCTAAGCTTAAACAAAAGAGTTAGGAAATTGATATTAACTGGTAGCACCAGGATAGTGTTTAGGCTTGAACTTAAAAAAAATGCACTTTTAAAATCATGGTTTGAGAAAATTATTTTTACGGGAAATACAATTTCCTCTCCTTAAGATTGGGTATGGTGTGATAGACTCTCCTACTTGTTCGGGTAAGATGGGGTAGCCTCTCCGGAAAGACCGGGTAAGATGGGGTATATGTTATGTTAAAAAGTTACAAAATTCCTTAAATAATACATGACCTGATGTCTGACCTGTTGTTGGAAATATAACTTGTTAAATACATTAACCTTCTGAATGGTATGTATATCACAATATATGAAACATATGATCATATAGATATGTATATCTATAAGGGAATCCAAAAAGCCATTTAGGTGTTATTTTAACCTTAAACAATAAAGTTAAGAGGTTAATACAAAATAACCTATGTGTTATTTTTGTGAATATAAATTTAAATATATATGATCGTTTTGTTTTAATTGTTCTATGATATTAATAATTGCAATTCAGATGTCGAATGAAGTATCACATAATCAAGAAGTTCATGTGAATAATGAAAATCCCTTAAACAAAGAGGCCATAGAAAACATAATCGCCCAAGGCATTGCTAATGCCATTCCATTAATTATTGAGGCTGTTAAAAATCCCGTAGAACATACCAAAGCTGTGAGTAGCAAGCGTACTCATAGTAACAGCTTTAGCCACAACGCCAATGGAGATAATGATAATATTATCAAAATCCCAGTTCCTAAGAAGATGAAAACAATGACTGATGGATGTTCCTATAAAGAATTTCTAGCCTGTAAGCTAACTGAGTTTGCCGCAGTGAAGGAGCCACAGCTGCATTGCGATGGTTGGAAAAGACGGAATCTATTTTTAAGATCAGCAAATGCGCCGAAGAAGATAAGGTGATGTATGCTTCCAATCTCTTTAAAAATGAAGCCTTAGAATGGTGGAACACTATTCTTCAAGCAAAAGGAAGTGACATGGCCTATGCCATGAACTGGGGAGAATTCAAGGAAATGGCAGAAAGAAAATTTTGTCCTCTCTATGAGAAGGAACAAATGGCAAACAAATTCCTAAATCATAGAATGGTCGATGTGAAGTGTCGTGAATATACGACAACATTCTTCGAATATACAAGAATGGTACCAACTCTGGCTTCGCCAGAACTTGTACTAATTTCTCGTTATATTTGGGGACTGATTAGTGAAATTCGCGATGTAGTCAAGGCAGCTAGACCTCAGACTATCGAGGAAACAGTCGAGCTAGCCAATACATTAACAGACGGACTAATCCGCACAAGAGAAGAAAACAAGAAGAAGGAGTTAGCCCGGAAAATTACCCAAGAATTTGGCGCCGATGAGTCCTATAAGAAGAAGGGATCTGAACCGTCATTTGAGAAACGTATCTGCAAATACTGTAATAAAAAGCATTCAGGAAAATGCTACTTTAAGAGGAATCCCTACTGTAACCTCTGCAAAACACCTGGCCATAAGGAAGAACAATGCAAGAGGAAAAACCCAGTCTGTTTTAACTGTGGAGAAACATGCCATATCCGCCCATATTGCCCAAAATTGACAAAGGCACCCGACAACAAGGCAAAAACAACAGACGGAGTTAAGAAGAACGCGCGAGCATTCGTACTTACTACACAGGAAGCATAAATGATTCCAGACGTGATCGCCAATATGTAATATCTAAGTTAAAGTATCACTTTACCCTAGTACAAATTGAAGTTAACGAATAATGTTTTTTCTGTTAACTACTTCATCTGTTCAGAACCATAACAAACTTGTTTGGTATTCACCTTCTTTGAATCATTAATTTTCATGTCACCTTGTGGTGGCGTTTTTCATCAACTTGAAGCTTGAGCTAATCCCGTTTGCTCACCCGATGTGTGGGTTTATTTATTCTTAAAACCCATCTTATTGATTCATTGTCATAAAACAATCTTAATACAATTATGTGTTAAGATAAGAGTACACAACTTCATGTTATTTTTCGGTGTACCTCTAATGGTTCTTTTAATACTTATTGAAAATTATATGATATTCATTTGTTATTTCATCATCAATTTAAAATCCTATGAGATTTATTTATGAATATTCGAATTTACTAAAACCTTTCAGTTGATTACGAACATGGTGAACTTGTTCGGTTACCGTAATTAGTAAACTATTTCGATAATTACGACACCTTGTGGCGTCGATATAAATTTGTAGCCTGAGCTAATCATGATCTTACAAAACTACGTATGCTTTTCGTTTGACTCATTTTTGAAAATAGTCTTAATACAACTATGTATTAAGATAATGATACACTAAATTCTGTTGTGTTTCAAGTGTATCCCTGTCATTCAAATAATGTCAACACATTGATTTTTCCTCATAACATAGTTCGATAGTTGACACATCATCTTCATATTTCGGTTTCAGTTAAGCTTGTTAATTCTAAGTCTTCCTTGATTGACAACCAAGGTAAGTTTTCCTTTGACAGTGAATTCTATTATTTCTAAAGCCATTCACCTATTGGTCATAAATCTCTCTTTTGGTTTAGACCATGAAAACCTAGTCACTCTGATGATTATGTCATTTCACTTCATTCATTTGATATCGATTTCTAGAAATGATTCAATTAAACCATTGAGTTATATTCATTGTAAACCTTGTATTCACAAAATTCAAAGATGTCTTGATTCATTTACCTTAATCCTATTAGTATTAATTAACGCGTGAGATAAATCAGATCATAACCTAAATCTCGAAGACTAGATTTAAAACAAGGTGGGGAGGATGTAACAACCCTCAAAAATATTCCAGCAATAACCCGTAATTAAAACCCCTGGTATGCGCGATGAAAGTTGGATACTCGATCAGAAAACTTAGCGGTTAAGAAACTTGGTGATTGACGAACCAACCGGCACAAAATAACCCATATTAGATTCACAATTAAAAACCGAACCAAGTGGAATCAAGACCCGAGCATACGCGACAAGAACCAGCATGAAAATCGAGAAAAACACGCGAATGGACGGAAAAGGCGGCCAGGGACACGTGTCACGCCCATGCGCCACGTGTCAGACCTACGTGGACACGTGGCAGACCTATGCCAGGTTGACCGCTCCCGCGCCACGTGCCAGGGACCATGTCATCCCGCGCGACGCGCGGGAGATGCCCATTTGGGCTATATAAGGAGCAACTTGGATAGAAACATTTGCACCAGTTCGATCGAATTTCTCCGATCAGAGCTCTCTCTATCTCCGTTTCTCTAAACAAACACCCCCCTAAACCCCTAAACCTGATAAACTCTACCGCGTTGTAAGTGTTTTAACCCTAATCACTGATTCGATACTCTGTCCGATTGATCTAAAACCCAGCAACGGATGCCAAAGTGCTGCCGGTATATAAGGCTATACTTTGTAAACTACGTTGGGGTTTTGTCTCGTAATGTATCATTAAAGTTTAAGTTGGGTTGTTTCACTAACACGTGTTGCATTATAATGTCATTAGGAACTCAGAAATAACACCGGGAAGCTCTAAGATAACAACCTTAAAACTACAAAGTGAGTGCATTCTCTTTTTCTCACCGTTTGTGAGTCATTCTCCTTTCCTCAAATGCTTTGCAAACCCTAAATGTTTTCCAAGTTATATTACAGTGATTAAGTCTTTGTATTCTTACTGGGAAACTACTGTCAGTATGTGGGGTTTTGTATACAATACTTGATAATCTTCACTATTGGACAATGGGTTAGCCAATTAGTGATATGACCACAGTCACAGGAACTGCCACCGAGTGACAAATACTATTTAAAATAATTTTCTTTGCTATTGGACAATGAGCTAGCCAATAGTAGTTTGGTAAGATAAACAAATGTAAAAACTCTTAACGCTGTGAATATAAGAATGTGTCATTTTGTACAAATTGAATGAACTCACCAGTATTTCCTGCTGACAAAAACATTTTTAAAATATGTTTCAGGTGATTTCAGTTGATCGGATTAAGAGTTGGGATACAACACCAAAAGGCTTAAAGGAGTGGCTTATTTTATCAATTAAATAAAGAAATGTTGTTTCATGAATTCGGGTGTATCCCTTATTAAAAGCTACCTTTATAAACCATGGGCTTTATTCCAATATGTTTAATAAATAAAATCCGGTATTTCTAAACTATGATATTTTTTTCCTAACTACGGTCCTGATGAAATTTCCGCTGCAATGTTTTCAAAATAATCACCGGTACCACCTGACTGGTTCACGGCTCCCGCTCCCAGGGTGGGGTCGGGGGTCGTGACATATGATAAGTTGGGCTAGGTAAGTTAATGATCAAGCATGTATAATCGAGCATGTATCTAGGCATAACAAGTATTCATGTATAAGGATTGAGCATGTAAAGTATGAGTTCGTGATATATATGTTTTGATAGGTAAACATGTTACAACCCAAAAGTGGTTAAAATGGTAAATGGGTCGTGTGTACTCACGGTTTTGCTAAGTGTTCCACTTAAGTAATCCCGGGAGCTTTGTTTTGATGTTTTGAGTTTGACACCTTGTCCTTCTACAAGAAGAACATAGGTATTAGTTAGGAGTGTAACGGTAGATTTGGAGTATTCGAGCGAGATTACGGAAATAAGAATTAAAGTATTATGTATGAAAATATTCACTAAGACATAGCACTTGTTCTTGACACTATGATAACCCGAAAGGGTTTGATATGGTTTCCTAGGTTCGAGACCTATTAGAATCGTTACAAGGAACTATGTACTTTAGTGATAAACTTAATAACTTGATAGATGATTACTTAGCCATTATCAAGGTTTCGGTTCTTAGGATTATATTATAGTCCATAATATATACTTAGTAGTAAGATCATATAGGAGGTAGGACAATGAACCATCCATTTTGGTACCTCTAAGTATTCAAGTAAGTCAAGCATGGAGGTAGGATGATGAACATCTATTTAGCCTCGCTATATGATTCACCACTACACAAGTTGTCATAGATAACACGGAGGGTCATGAATGAATAACATAAACAAGAATGTAAATGACAAGAATTGTAAAGTGTGTCACCATGACATCAAGTAGCCAAGTGAATGCAACCCGGAGAGCACACGAGGACACATGTCAACGGCTTTGCAGGGTTGTGACACTTTAGAACTAGCAAACTACTTGAGATAATGATGAAAATCATCAAGTGATGTGTGGTCTCAAAGTTTAGGATAGCCAAGGCTAACCTGTCACACCCCGACCCGCAGCGGAAAAGGTGATCGAGGCATGATTGGGTTATCATCAAAGCTCATGACATTTATTATAACGTTTCATATTCATTAATACATTTTAATGGGAAATATACAATCATAATTACATCATGTCCTAAACATCAATCTAAGCTTCATTGTTTTCTTCTAAGGCATTTCCTATGTTTTCCTTGCTTCATCCTGTTCACTTGTATCATGTGTAAAAATGGTTTTTGGATCAACAAAAAGTTGGCGAGTGAATCCTATAAAAAACATTTGAACAAGTGTATTTAATTTATTATAAAATAAAGTGCACAACCACACATGAGTAAAAATAGATGTAAACTTATTCACCAATCATTTAATATTAAATAATGCACACATGAACAATAATGGATCGTTTTGAGGCATGCGTTGCTCAACTCGTCTCCCACGAGCAACTGATGGGCCTAATGAATGATTTGCATATACTTGACAATATGAAATACATAACTACAAACATTATAAACTAAATAATACACACACGAACAATAATGGATTTGTTTTGAGGCACGCGTTGCTCAATTCGTCTCCCACGAGGAACTGATGGGCCTAATGAATGAATTGCATATAACTCGACAATATGAAATACATAACTACAAACAATATATACAATCTAAGTTTAGATCACAATATGGTATGGCACACGTTTAAATAAACGAGTTAATTTTGGTGACACATGACACACCCCAAAACGTGTAATTAAAAAGGGGAGTTGTAAGATTCACTCACATTGGGTGCGTTCGGTTGATGATGTTGAATGCGCACGAAGTTGGTTTTAATCACGAGTGAAACTAACCTAGATAATGGCATAATGGTTCGGTAAGTAAACGGATTTTATTAATCAATTTTAGTAGAATTGTTGGATGTATTTTGTGAGTTTAAGGTTATTTTCTAACCTTAAAACTGTTATTTTAAAGTATTTTTAATTGATTTTTAAATAAAATAAATAAATAAAAATAATAAAAAAATGTTGACTTTTGACCGTTGACCGTTGACTTGTTGACCATTGACTTTGACTGTTGACCGGTTCGTATGTGTGTATGTATGCGCTGGGTGAGGCTCGAACCCGAGACCTCCCGTACGCGTGCACGCAGCTCTACCAACTGAGCTACGTGTCTAACCCGAAATATTTCTGTTTTTAATTAAATTTATATACTAATTAGATTTAAACAGAAAATCATTCATTTTTTAAAAACGATTTTAATGCATCGAACCGGTGTTCTCCACAGGTCTCGAACCCGGGACCTGTGGTTTGGGTTAACACGCAATCCACCGCTGGACTGTGTGTCTAACTTGTTATATAATCTGATTTTTATTATACTTATATACAAACTACATTATTTCAATTCTGCCTTATAAAAAGTTTGATAATTGTCCGGATCGGTGCGGTAGTCCGGACTCGAACTCGTGACGTGTGATTAAACGTTCACACAATCCACCACTGGACTGTGTGTCTATCTTGGTTATTATTCCTATTTTTATTAAACTTAACATCGATATGAAATGAATCCGGTTCAGTAATAAAAAGGAACATTTTTTATTAAGGCGAGTGTGCGTGGGACAAGTATCGAACTCGAGGCGTAAGCGTGTTTTATTTGCACACAGTCCACCGCTGGACTGTGTGTCTAACCCGAGTTATATCTTGATTTAAATTATACATATAGACAACTGAAACTTCGTCTTCTTCGTTGGACTTAACCAGAATCGGAGTCCGACTGGTTCGTCGATTTAATCATGTTCTTTTAGTGTTTTGCGGTTAATTACAGGTGAGATAAATAAAAAGAATGAGAGGTTAAGTGTTAGATATACCGAACTGGACTCCTCTGTTTCTCCGGCGGAACTCCGATGTCAGCAGGTTGTTCCGGCGTCGTGTGTCTTGCGGCATAGAGTCTTCAGCGAGCTTGAGGTGAATGGGGGTGGCTTCAGTATGAGCTCTGGGGGTTCAGTAAGGCTCAAAGGTGAAAGGCTCGGTTTTCCGGCGAGTTGCAGAAATTCTCCGGCGAGTGAATTTTTGTCGGGAAAGAGTGTGATTGTGAGCGAAAAAGCTAACAGAGGTTAGAGGGGGTATTTATAAGGCAGGACATCGATGACTTTGGTCCGATTTCCGTCTTGATTCATCGGTCATTACATTTTCCGGCGGTTATGACTTGCGTTGCGGATTCAGACGTCGGTTATAACCGATGTCATAGTTAAAGCTTCGGTTAAAACTGAAGTAACCGTCCAATCTCGGCGAAATCGTCGGGATTTCCGACGACTGCGATTGGGCGCGTCGGTTTTGAATTCGAGAATTATAATATGTATTAATTGTTTCCATTAATTAACAAGAAACACAAGTGGCGCAGTGGTTGAGTGTGTGTGTGTTAAGTCATTGCTGAAACCGGTAGACTGACCCGGGTTCGAAACCCGACAGCAACCTTTTATTTTTAAACCACAATTTTTAATAGTTTTTCAAAAACAAATTATATATTCCAATATACTTATTAATTATGTATCGTTTAAAATTAATTTGGGCATTAAATATGCAACGAAATTTTTAGTTGATTGTTCGGTTAATAAACGGAGCGGATTTGGTAAATCCGTTTTTTTACGGATGTTACATAACCAAGGTGGACACACATGAACAAGTTATGAACTTGCACCACTTGTGAGCTTGAAGCTCTATGAAAACAGAAGGTTTGTAAGGATAAATCCTCTTGTTTGAATGTCTCAACCTTGTTTTTAAGCCTAACCAACCACAAGAAGTGTTGTAAGCATTCGGACATAGGTTTGAGATGAGTTTGACTCAAGTTTGATGAACATAAACAAGATTTGAAAGAGTTTGAAAACAAACAGAAAGTTTTGGACACTTTAGGGGCATTTCCAGGTCTGGATTCTCTATGGAGAACCCTTGGATTCAACCCATTAGATTATCCAAGTATTTAGGAAGAAGAATCAAGTAAAAAGACCAAGATTTGAGCAAGTTATGCTCACTTTTGTGAAGATGGTACAATCTGCCCGAAAATTCTGTTCAAGGGTGTCCTTGAGATGATATGAGAGTGTTTGAGTGAGATTAGATGGAGTTTGGAAAGTGGAAATGGTGTGGAATAGGGTTGGTATTTATAGGTAAGAGTTAGGAGGGTGTTGGGTTAGTTTTAATGAGGTTTAGAGGTGATTGGGTGAGTGGATTAGTGTGGGATTCGTGCAAATTCGCGAGCCAAAACAATTCTGACCCGCCCAGCACCTTTACGGACCTGGTCTGGGTGCAAATGTTGTTTTTTGTTGTTTTGTTACAAGGTGACAGGTTTAGACCATTTTTAAAGATATTTTATGACATTTTAAGGTGTATTAGGGGTATCATGAGCATAAGTAATATGTTATAATATATGGGCATGCATCAAGTGATCGAGATCGAGTATAAATATCATGTATAAAACATGTATTAAGTATAAAAGTCACGTATTAACAAGTATGTTATGTTTTCGAGTATGCACATTGATGTATGCAAAATACAACATATAAATTACATCAACTGAGGCATAAAACAAACCCTTTCTTAGTACTAATGTTGGAAAAAGCACGTTTCTTTATTCCTTTTGTATTTTCCGGATTAAAAGAGCATAAAAGAACGAAAGAAGCAAATAAACAGCCAAAACCAACATAAATACGAAAATAAGGAATAAAGAACCATGCCCGATCCCTCAGCAACACCCCAAAAGACAAAAAAAAACAAAGTTTCAGAAGACGACCACGGGTCGTGTCCATCCAACATGGGGTGTGGTCAGACTTCACACTTCAAGACAAAACCTGCCAAAGCTTCTATGCCCATCACGGGGCCGTGCCCAGGCCAACATGGGGCATGGTCAACTGTAAGATTTGTAGAATCCAGATAGTACAGTGAGCAGATTGACCACGGGTCGTGCCCAGGGGACACGGGGTCGTGTAGGGCCCTCTGCTGACAGATGCAGTTAATGAAGAAAGAGAAGAATGATTGCCACAGGCCGTGCCCACTGAACACGGGGCCGTGGCCGGGCCTCTGTTTTGACTATAAATAGGGGTGCTTGATTCCCTTCAAAGGCATCCCTTGGAAAACCACTTCTCTCTCACTTTGCCACCACTACAACACCAACACCACCACCATCATCCATCAGTCATCTTTAGAGTGTGTAGTAGTCTTGGGATCCAAGATAGATTGTAAGGGTTCTTGTCAAACAAAGCCATGCTTTGCCAATTCTTTCCAGAATCCTAAAGGGACCCACGTATCATGGCTAGCTTTCCCTTCTTGCCGAAACGGATCACTCCCTACCAAGGTGCAACTTTTAACAGAACGTGATCTCACACTTCGAACTGTAGGGGCTTGCGGCGTTTATCGGCATCTCTTTTGATGACTCCGTGCTTTCAGGAGATTGTCTCTGATTTGGAGAATCTTGTCCGTCGTTTCTTGAATTAGCTCGGGACCGGTGATTTGTCCTTCTCTGATCTCGTGCCATGCAATAGGCGATCGACATTTTCTTCCATCAAGTGCCTCATAAGGAGCCATTTGAATGCTGGTGTGATAACTATTAATGTACGAGAATTCAAAAAAGGCAAATGCATATCCCAAATGCCACCAAAATCTATGATGCACGCATGAAGCATGTCTTTGAGGGTGCGGATCGTTCGCTCAGTCTGACCGTCTGTTTGAGGATGAAAAGCGGTACTGAGATTAAGCATAGTACCAAGAGCAGATTGAAAAGTCTCCCAGAGACGTGAGGTAAAGCGACCATCACGGTGAGAGATAATGTCACGAGGCGTCCCGTGTCGACAAATGACTTCGTCGGTATAGATTCGTGCTAGTCGTTCTACCTTAAAGTCTTCTCGTATGGCAATAAAGTGCGCAGATTTAGTAAGACGATCAACGATAACCCAAATGCTATCGTGACCAGAGGAGGTGCGAGGGAGTTTTGTAACGAAGTCCATGGCTATGCTCTCTCACTTCCACATCGGGATTTCAGGTTGTTCGAGCAAGCCAGAGGGCCTTTGATGTTCGGCTTTAACCTTCGAGCAGGTTAAGCACTTTGAGACGTATACGACGATATCCTTTCTCATGCCCGGCCACCAGTACTTAGGACAAAGGTCCTGGTACATTTTCTCGGCTCCGGGATGAATGGAGTATCGAGATTTATGAGCTTTGGCCATTAGCAATTTACGTAGATTGCCACGGCTAGGAATCCAAATACGGCCGAGGTAGTAATAAATACCATTAGGTTTAACAACGAGCTGGTTTCGGCACCACGTCACATTTCTTCCTCCAGGGTGTTCTCGTTAAAGCAAGCAAATTGGGCGGTGCGAATCAGAATTTCAAGATTACTCAAAACTTGAGAGTCACGAACACTACATACATAGCTTCGTCGACTGAGAGCATCGGCTACGACGTTTGCTTTGCCAGGATGGTAGCGTATCTCACAATCGTAATTGTTGAGAAGTTCAACCCATCTGCGTTGGTGCATATACAGTTGCTTTTGATTAAAGATATGTTGTATGCTCTTATGGTCGGTGAAGACTGTACACTTAGTACCGTAAAGTTAGTGTCGCCATATCTTCAATGCAAAAACCACTACACCGAGTTCGAGATCGTGGGTTGTGTAATTTTTCTCATGGATCTTGAGTTGTCGAGACGCATACGCGATAACTTTGTCTCGTTGCATGAGAACACAACTAAGACCTAGGTTAGAGGCATCGCAATAAACAATGAAGTCGTCATTTCTGTCGGGAAGAGCGAGTATGGGAGCATTTCATGGCATACGCTTTAGAGTTGAAAGGCTTCCTCTTGTTTGGAATCCCAAACAAAAGGCTTATGAGTTAAAGCGGTAAGCGAAACGGCGATTTTCGAAAGGTCGGTGATGAATCGACGGTAGTAACCGGCCAATCCAAGAAAGGAACGGATTTCAGATGCATTCTTCGGCGTAATCCAACTCTTTATAGCTTCAATCTTTGCAGGGTCGACGTGAATTCGTTAACTATTAACGATGTGGCCGAGAAATTGGACTTCTTCGAGCCAGAATTCACATTTAGAGAACTTAGCATAAAGACGATTCCCTTTGAGAAGTTCGAGGACTAAACGGAGATGGCACGCATATTCGTCTCTCGACTTCGAGTAGATAAGGATGTCATCGATAAACACAATGATGAAATGATCTAAGAAAGCTTACACACACTGTTCATCAAATCAATGAAGACCGCGAGTGCATTTGTAAGACCAAAAGGCATGACCACGAATTCAAAATGGCCATAACAAGTACGAAAGGCATCGGAATATCTTCTTCCAACACTCGTAACTGATGATAGCCGGAACGTAGATCCATCTTAGAAAAACAAGTAGCACCCTGAAGCTGATCAAATAAGTTGTCGATTCGAGGAAGAGGGTATCGGTTCTTTATCTTATGCTTATTAAGTTCACGATAATCGATGCACATTCGGAACGTCTCATCTTTCTTTTTCACAAAAAGAACGGGTGCGCCCCATGGTGAAGTGCTCGGGCGTATGAAGCCTTTATCAAGAAGTTCTTCAAGTTGGCTAGATAGCTCGTGCATTTCTGATGGTACGAGACGATAGGGAGCTTTAGCAACGGGAGTAGCACGGGGAATTAAATCGATACGGAATTCAACATCACGAGTAGGGGGTAAACCGGGTAAACTGGGTAAATCTTCGGGAAAAACTTTAAGAAATTCACAAACAACGGGTACATCTTTCCAGGTTTTCTTTTCTTTCTCTGGGTTCATGATGTGAGCTAGGAAGGCAACGCATTGCTTGCGCAAATGCTTGCTCGCTTGAGTACATGACATAAGCATCAACTTCTTTGAGGGAGTCTCGCCATAGACATGTAGCTGATCACCGTTAGGGAGAGGAAAGCGAATCATTTTATCAAAGCAAACAACTTAAGCATGATTTTCATGAAGAAAATCCATGCCTACTATGATATCGAAGCTACCTAACTGCATAGGTATAAGATTGATCGAGAAGATGTGGTTGTTGAGATCGAGAGTACAACCACGTAGAACGGAGTTAACGGTGACGGTCCTTTCGGTGGCGACTTCAACATCGAAAGTCTTTGGGAGTTTAGCGCATTTACATTTTAAAACCTTTTCAAATTCTAACGATACAAAAAAATTATCGACAGCAGTATCAAATAAACATGAAGCATAAATACCATTAACAAGGAACGTACCATTCACAACATTGTTGTCATTCTGAGCCAGGCGATGGTTGAGATTAAAGGCTCGTCCACGTGCAGCCTGTGGTTGTTGCTGCTGAGGCTGTGGTGGTGGCTGCTGCTGAGGCTGAGGCTGCTATTCTTGCTTCACAGCTCTGTTAGGGCAGACATTACTGAAGTGGTTTGGGTCCCCACAAGTGTAGCAAGCACGTGCCTTTGGGGCTGGCGCTTGCTGCTGGAACTGCAGCTGATTAGCATGAGGAGTGCGAAGTGGAGCTGGTGCTACTGGAGCTTGAGGAGCTGGCTGATGAGGACCTGAACGGCAGCTGACGGTAAAGTGGCCGTAAATGTTGCAGTTGGTATACAAATGGCAATTGCCTCCACCGCATGGTGATAAGTGCACTTCGAGCACAGTGGATGAGGACCAGTATACGCATGCTTCGTTGGAGGTGCGTTTGGTGCGGCGGAGGGTTTGGCGGTGCGGTAAGTGCATAGTTCTTGCTCGGGTTTTCCCTTTTGCGACCTCGGCGACTGGACTTTGACTCTCGAGAATGATCGAAGGGAGTTGCTGATTCGGTGATGGCCTGGTTTGCGACTTTGCTGTTCTTGAAGTAACTAGCCTGAACCTTTTTATCGTTGAAGTCTGTGGGGAGTTGATAAGTTTCCTCAATGGTGACAGGGCGTGCTGCTTGAACAAAATCAGCGACGCAATCGGGTAGAACACGGAGGTATTTCTTGATAGCTTTCTCAGTAGTGTCCACCTGACCGGGACAGATAATACTCAACTGCTTGAAATGGGCTGTTAGACCAGCGTTGTCGGGACCGTCTTGTTTGATATCCCGGAACTCATTCTCCAGCTTTTGAACTTCATGTGGAGGATAGAACTCTTTCACCATGATTTCCTTGAGTTCCTCCCAAGTGAGCCCATAAGCTTCATCGTTCCCGCGCTTGTTGCGCTCCGCTGTCCACCAATCAAGAGCCCTCGATTGGAACATGCCGGTAGCGTTGATAGTGCGTAGGGCTTCAGGGCATCCGCTTGGGCGGAAGGTAACCTCGATGGAATAGAACCAGTGAAACATAGCACTTGGTCCTTAAGTGCCAAAGAAAGTAAGAGGTCCACATGTTTTAAATTGCTTGAATCTGAACGAAGTCTTTGGCGCGTCGGTTTTGGAATCTACCGATGAGTTGCTACTGACAGCATGGATTTCGCTGACAATTTGAGGAACACCTTGGCCATTTGCTTGGCCATGAGCAAGGTGATACGCTTATCGGCGTTGTTGCGCTGAACGTTCCTCCGCGTGTGGGATCCCATGGAAGACATCTACATGAAGGATTTGATTGGATGAGATTCGATTATGATAGGTTTATGTTCAAAAGTTCATTATTATTATTATTCAGGTAGGGCACTAAATCACATAAACACATAGGCAAGTAAACACGTAAGCCAGTAAACACGTATGCACCTAAGCACATAGCACATAAACACGTAAGCATGTAGTCACATAATTCATGTAATCATATACTTTGCACGTATTCACCTTCTTATAAGTAAAGCCTAGCGCGTATGAAATGCGATATAATAGCGTAATAAGCAAGTAAAGCTGCGTATGAGGCACGAATACCCTCATGAGCGTAAGCGAGTTGAGCGATTAGTTTGGTTGGTGATTAATTAGCGTTTTAGATTACGAGAGCTGTGCGAGTTGAGCTATATCAATAGAGCGTAAAAGCGATAAATCTAAAAATCAATAAAGCGTGAAATTGAATAAGCTAAAAATCCATAAATTTAAACACATAATTAATAAATAAACTCGATGATGCGAAAAATCGAAGATTGTAGGCTTAAATCAATTTGGAATGTCCTGGGTTTTGAGACAGCGACTACCCAAAGTGGTTCGAGAATTCTCCGAGTCCGGACACACGATTTGGCCTAATAGACAAATGCTCTCGCCGTACAACGGTTAATGGCAATTATCCTTCTAGTTACGTCGTGTTCTAAGTCATCGAAATACTCGAGACTTTGGTGAGATTGAAAATCGAGGAGTGGAACTAGTTATTAAGATGCGCGTTTCACCCCTAGCTTAACAACTTCATTCCTAGTTGTGGTTATGCTCACCGATCGAGTCGGGAGTTCCACTAGATAGAAATGGAGATTTTCGTCGAGGTTTGGATGTCACTCCTAACTCAACGATGGTATCTCGTACGGGAGAATACGTGGAGTGAATGACCTTATCGAGAGTTCTTGGTTTTCACACCTAATCTCGACTTGATCACTCGTTTTGTATAATACGAGCGTTCTTCACATGTATTGTGGTAGCTTTAGGAAAAGCATACGTGGTTTGAAAGTCCAATTTGAGGGTTTAGGATCAAGTTCGGGCGAAGTTGTTCAACTTCAGGCAAACTTGACTCCTCGAGCGAACTTGTTTAACTGTTGAGAGGGGACTGACTAACTTCGGGCGAACTTGATCAATTTCGAGCGAACTTGCCCCAACTTCGGGCGAACTTGTCAGTTTGTATGAGTTTCGGGCGTTTAATCGATGCGTAACAGTCTGATTTGGTGTCTAACTATATACAAGGTCAAACAGAGCAGTTCTACCTAAGTTTCCCTATAGTTATGGCTCTGATACCAATCTGTCACACCCCAACCGATGGCGGAAACATCGGGGCGCGGCACTAGGCGAACCAGATTGTCTTAAGAGAAATTTCATAACAATTTACATGACAATATCTTAAACAGTTAACTTCCCATACAATCAACCAATATTTCACGTTTAATCATTACAAAACATAATATCTCTTAATACAAATCAAGTTCGATCTTCCCTAGATTTATTACATGATTTTTCTAAAGGCAATCCTACAACAAAGCATCCATAGCAAATATCCTCAACATGCCACATATGTTAAAGTAAAACGTCAATACAATTAAGTAAAGGTGAGCATACATGTTTGCATACATAATAGATATAAAAGCGTTTAGCATACACCGCATGACATACGTAAGAGTTGTGAACTATGTATCTACCAGATTCGAGTAAACCAACAAACCGCGATTGATCGAGGCATGCGAACAAGTGTCCACATCCTAAAGAGAAAATAAATGCGAAATAAAAATGCGAGACTTAACAACCCCGGGCCTCCGTGTGGCAGGTCAACCTCTAGCATGCTATCATGTTAAGGGTGGCGTACAAGCAATCAAGTATTACATACAATTTGGCAGATTTCACGTATAGTCATGTAATAGCGGGATTTGAGAATAGCGTTTGAGTTGTGTGATGTGTTTTGATATACGAACATATGTGACACCCAAAAGTGCGTTTAAGCGTAAAGGGGTTCACGTATACTCACTGTTGGTGCGATTAGAAAGAGAGGAGGGATCTGAGATAAGTTGAGGAGAGCGCCGGATCAGCCTGTAAGCGAACAGAAGTGCATCAGTCTTTCGAATTGCTTAAACGGTTAACGGTTGAAGGAACAGTAGATAAGTTCGGGCGAACTTGTACCTTGGGGTACAAGTTCGGGCAAACTTGACTACCTAGACTTACCGGAGGTACAAGTTCGGGCAAACTTGCCTTATTTGGGGAAGGGTGATACAAGTTCGGGCGAACTTGTCTAATTCTCGTGAGAATTGGACAAGTTCGGGTGAACTTGCCTGGATTGTTGATGTTTTAGACAAGTTCGGGAGAACTTGGTCACCATTGTGGTGACAAGTTCGAGCGAACTTGAGGTTCTCCAAGCAAACTTGGCTGTATTGGTCGCCAATTCGTGTGTTTTCGCGTCGTTTGCTAAGGAAATCGAGTGTACATCCCTCCAACCTTAGGCTACTGAGCAAAACCTACGATGGAGAGGTCTTTTGGAGCGAGTTTTAGCCATTTTACAGAAACACGGACTAATCCGGGCGAACTTGAAGGTTCGAACGGGTTAGTCCAATTTGTGCAAAGTGACGATTTCGTCCTTGTGCTTCCGGATCTGAGATCTTGCTTGACAACGCCTCGTTCCACTTCAAAGTGAACAAAACATACGTTGTTTTGTCCGAATCTTGTGTAAAATCGATGTTTAAAAAGGGTTTTACTTAGATCTAAGCATAGATCTAAGTGAAAAACAGAAGTTTTGTATAAAAAGATGAAGATTTCCTTAAACAGAAGAGTTTTGATGAAATAGAAGGTAAAACCTTGTGCAAAATCATTGTAAAACGTTGTTGTAGCTTTAAAACGGGTTGATTCTTACTTAGAAAACAAAGGGTTTCGGTTTTGGGGAGCTCCTGGCGAACTTGCAGCTAGTGCAAATGAAGAGAGGAGCTAAGTATTTATAGGTGAAGGCAGAAAGTGAGCTGGTGAGATCAAGTTTGGGCGAACTTGTCCCATTTCCAAGCAAACTAGGCACAAGTTCGGGCGAACTTGGCAAGTCCTGCTTGGAATGGTGTAAGTTCGGGCGAACTTGCTTGCCCTGCTGATAATTGTGTGGCCTTGACAAGTTCAGGCGAATTTGACGTTACCAAGTTCGGCCGAACTTGGCCTATTGGCAAGTTTTGTTCGTTTATTTCGCGTTAGGAGTTCGTTTGGCGATTCGGTTCGCATTAGATAGTTATATTAAGCGTTTTAGCGAAGCATTGAGCGTTATATTACCATTGAATTGAGGGAGAGCGAGTTACGAGGGTGTGCGAGCGTTTTAGAGATAATAAACCACAACATAAACAAACATAACACATATAAAAACATAATTCCACATAATTGACTGCGTTTGCGATGTGATGGCGCAAGTGGTTATTGTACAACAACACACTCGGCTATTAAAGTAACATAGTTACTTGTGATTGCGTTGAATTAGCGACTAATAAGCGATTAGATGCGATATGGTTTATGAGAAAATGTAACTCCATTAACATAACTTTCTCATAATCAAATCTCGGAATTACACAGAGAGATACAACGGGAATAAAAGGAATAAGATAACAACGAATTTATGAGTTGTTACAGTCTCCCCCACTTTAGGAAATTTCATCTCGAAATTTAAGTAGTGGCCATATCAAAGAGATGCGGATATTTAGCCTTCATGTCACTTTCCAATTCCTAAGTGAACTCCACACCGCGTTTGCCATCCCATCGAACCTTCACAATAGGAATGCGAGAGCGCCGCAATTTCTTGGTCTCTCGGTCCATGATTTCGACTGGCTTTTCCACGAAATGAAGGGTCTCGTTGATTTGCAAATCCTCAAGAGGTACATGATATTTTCTTCAGCTTGGCATTTCTTGAGGTTTGAGACGTGGAAAGTCGGATGGACGCTGTTAAGTTCTGCCGGTAGCTCGAGTCGATAGGGCACTTTGCCAATTCTTTCCAGAATCCTAAAGGGACCAACGTATCGTGGCGCTAGCTTTCCCTTCTTGCCGAAACGGATCACTCCCTTCCAAGGTGCAACCTTTAGGAGAACGTGATCTCCCACTTTGAACTGTATGGGCTTGCGGCGTTTATCGGCATAACTCTTTTGACGACTCGAGCTTTCAGGAGATTGTCTCTGATTTGGAGAATCTTGACCGTCGTTTCTTGAATTAGCTCGGGACCTGTGATTTGTGCTTCTCCGTTCTCATGCCATGCAATAGGCGATCGACATTTTCTTCCATCTAGTGCCTCAAAAGGAGCCATTTGAATGCTGGTGTGATAACTATTATTATACGAGAATTCAATTAAAGGTAAATGCGTATCCCAATTGCCACCGAAATCTATGATGCACGCACGAAGCATGGCTTCGAGGGTGCGGATCGTGCGCTCAGTCTGACCGGCGGTTTGAGGATGAAAAACGGTACTGAGATTAAGCGTAGTACCAAGAGCGGATTTAAAAGTCTCCCAGAGACGTGAGGTAAAGCGACCATCGCGGTCAGAGATGATGTCACGAGGCGTCCCGTGTCGACAAATAACTTCGTCGGTATAGATTCGTGCTAATCGTTCTACCTTAAAGTCTTCTCGTATGGCAATAAAGTGAGCAGATTTAGTAAGACGATCAACGATAACCCAAATGCTATCGTGACCAGAGGAGGTGCGAGGGAGTTTTGTAACGAAGACCATGGCTATGCTCTCCCACTTCCACATCAGGATTTCGGGTTGTTCGAGCAAGCCAGAGGGCCTTTGATGTTCGGCTTTAACCTTCGAGCAGGTTAAGCACTTTGAGACGTATACAACGATATCCTTTCTCATGCCCGGCCACCAGTACTTAGGACGAAGGTCCTGGTACATTTTGTCGGCTCCGGGATGAATGAAGTATCGAGATTCATGAGCTTCGGTCATTAGCAATTTACGTAGATTGTCACGGCTAGGAATCCAAATACGGCCAAGGTAGTAATAAATACCATTAGGTTTAACAACAAGCTGAGTTTCAGCACCACATCACATTTCTTCCTCCAGGGTGTTCTCATTAAAGCAAGCAAATTGGGCGGTGCGAATCAGAATTTCAAGATTATTCAAAACTTGAGAGTCACGAACACTACATACATAGCTTCGTCGACTGAGAGCATCGGCTACGACGTTTGCATTGCTAGGATGGTAGCGTATCTCACAATCGTAATCATCGAGAAGTTCAACCCATCTGCGTTGGCGCATATTCAGTTGCTTTTGATTAAAGATATGTTGTAAGCTCTTATGGTCGGTGAAGACCGTACACTTAGTACCGTAAAGTTAGTGTCGCCATATCTTCAATGCAAAAACCACTGCACCGAGTTCGAGATCGTGGGTTGTGTAGTTTTTCTCGTGGATCTTGAGTTGTGGAGACGCATACGCGATAACTTTGTCTCGTTGCATGAGAACACAACTAAGACCTAGGTTAGAGGCATCGCAATAAACAACGAAATCGTCGTTTCCGTCGGGAAGAGGGAGTACGGGAGCGTTGCATAGCATACGCTTGAGAGTTTGAAAGGCTTCCTCTTCTTTGGAATCCCAAACGAAAGGCTTGTCCTTATGAGTTAAAGCGGTAAGCGAAACTACGACTTTCGAAAAGTAGGCGATGAATCGACGGTAGTAACCCGCCAATCCAAGAAAGGAACGGATTTCAGATGCATTCTTCGGCGTAATCCAACTATTTACAGCTTCAATCTTTGCAGGGTCGACGTGAATTCGTTGACTATTAACGATGTGGCCGAGAAATTGGACTTCTTCTAGCCAGAATTCACATTTAGAGAACTTAGCATAAAGACGATTCCCTTAGAGAAGTTCGAGGACTAAACGGAGATGGCGCGCGTGTTCGTCTCTCGACTGCGAGTAGATAAGGATGTCGTCGATAAACACAATGACGAAACGATCTAAGAAAGCTTTACACACACGGTTCATCAAATCCATGAAGACCGCGAGTGCATTTGCAAGACCAAAAGGCATGAACACGAATTCGAAATGGCCATAACGAGTACGAAAGGCGGTTGTCGGAATATCTTCTTCCAACACTCGTAACTGATGATAGCCGGGACGTAGATCCATCTTAGAAAAACAAGTAGCACCTTGAAGCTGATCAAATAAGTCCTCGATTCGCGGAAGAGGGTAGCGGTTCTTTATCGTAAGCTTATTAAGTTCACGATAATCGATGCACATTCGGAACGTCCCATCTTTCTTTTTCACAAAAAGAACGGGTGCGCCCCATGGTAAAGTGCTCGGGCGTATGAAGCCTTTATCAAGAAGCTCTTGAAGTTGGCTAGATAGCTCGCGCATTTCTGATGGTGTGAGACGAAAGGGAGCTTTAGCAACGGGAGTAGCACCGGAATTAAATCGATACGGAATTCAACATCAAGAGTAGGGGGTAAACCGGGTAAATCGTCGGGAAAAACTTTAGGAAATTCACAAACAACGGGTACATCTTCCCAGGTTTTCTTTTTTTTCTCCGGGTTCACGATGTGAGCTAGGAAGGCAACGCATTGCTTGTGCAAATGCTTGCTCGCTTGAGTACATGACATAAGCATCAACTTCTTTGAGGGAGTCTCGCCATAGACATGTAGCTGATCACCGTTAGGGAGAGGAAAGCGAATCATTTTATCGAAGCAAACAACTTCAGCATGATTTTCACGACAACAATCCATGCCTACTATGATATCAAAGCTACCTAACTGCATAGGTATGAGATTGATCGAGAAGATGTGGTTGTTGAGACGAGAGTACAATCACGTAGAACGGAGTTAACGGTAACGGTCCTTCCGGTGGAGACTTCAACATCGAAAGTCTTTGGGAGTTTAGCGCCTTTACATTTAAAAACCTTTTCAAATTCTAACGATACAAAACAATTATCGGCACCAGTATCTGTAAGTTCATGTTTCGGATCGAAACCGTGATTAGTGTGTGATTAAGCTCAAAGATTGAAGATTAGAGAAGGATAAATAACTTTCATGTATAAATTAGGATATCAAAAGCTTACAAACCGACACTTGATAAACGATCCTAACCATACCGAAAGAGCATACATCCAGGAGAGACCAAGTGGTGATCTCTCCCCACAACTCTAGAACCTTATCTTCACAAATGACCAAGGGTGGTACTTGTAGTACCACCACTTCCCTTGGAAATCCACCTTTCACATGGGTGGTCACTTGCAAACTCACAAAGTCAAATGAAAAACCCTTTCGATTGACCACTTCTAACGAACGGGTCTAAACACATTTGTTTGACCGTTTACAAAATATTACATAATCAGCGTAGAACACTATCTAATCAATTTGCACAGCAGCGGACACAAAATCTGCACCAACAAATTCCCCCTCGTCCGTTGCCGTCGAATGCTGAAAATGTAACTGCAATCAATCTTCAATCAGGTATCTGTTGAAGACAGTTTCTTCGAACAGATTCCCCCTTGACCGATGATCCAGGTATCCAATTCGTATTATATTTCCTCCTCAAAGTACGCATATCCGTGTTGGGTGTTGTGTAATGTCCTCGCAAGGCAAAATTGACCGATCTTCCGCTGATCTTCCAAAACCCCAACTGACATTTGATAAGGGTTCCATTCTTTAAAAACTGCATCAAGTCTTGATCCTGTCATAAAAAAAACTATTTCATTCAAGCATAGTACATTGGTAGAGTTTTTCGGTGAACTATCTTCTGTAAACCATCTGTGTAGAATCGACCAAGTAATGCACTTTGATCATCAGCATCAACACTCAGGAAGTCAGCTAGACCGAGTATATCATTTGCAAGCTCAACCAACACGCTTAGTTGAACTACACCCAGATCTCATTGTCTCGCCTTTGTGAAGTCGACCACGTAATGCACTACGGATCTTCAACATCAGTACTCAGGAAGTCAGCTTGACCAAGTACATCGTTTGCAAACTCAACAAATTGAATTACACCCAGATCTCTGTAAAATCCCAAAGAAAACATCAAACCCAAAACCGAATCCTGCAAATTCCCCCTCAACTGTAACTTCATCCGCATTAAGTTTCAGCAATCTCCCTCCGCAAGATATCATTGCTTTGATCCTCTCGATCCAAAAACCTAACCGACATATGATAGAGTCGGAATCTACACTTACCAGCCTTGAACCATCAGCACTCATAAAGATTCCCCAGGTGTTCAGTAAACAACGTTTTGAAACTACTGTCGACTTTAAAAACTTGTATGTTTCCGTGCAAAACCCTTCACGCTGGCTGGAGAATTAATTAAAATCCTCAAATATATGTTTGTGCAAAACATTCCACGCAGACCCTTTGATATCACCAGAAAAACACAAACTCTACCACCTGTGATTGCGTTTAGAAGTTTACCGAAGAATTCACAAATATGAACAATTTTTATCCCCCCATTTCTTTGGTAAAATCTCTAAACCTTAACAAATTCCCTCCTCTGAGCAGAACTGTCGTCAACTTCACTTAAACAGATTTGCTTCATAAAACAGAATTTATTTAAATTTTCTCAGTTTTTCGAAAAATCATGAAAGCTGCTTTCTTTTTTGCATATTCTAGTTGATAAAGAACGTCCCCTGGCCCCGTAGGATCCGACTAGTATCCCCCCAAAGTTCTGCTAACACCTAATCCGTAAACTTCTATCATAGGCATAACTCTTCGACCTTGTGAACTCGTTAGGACCGTTCTTGGCACTCCAGGTTCCTTCAATCGTTACCAAATGCGAGAATATGACAACTAACAAAACAGTTCCGAACATTTAAGAACACCGATAACAATTAAATTTCACGTGCGGAAATAAATATAGCGTTTTTGGCCCATAATAGTCAAATCACCAAATTTGACGCTTAAACCGGTAACTTTGACTACCCCACACAGTTTTTTATCAATTGTTTTCATCATCCCAAAACAGATCTGGCGCGTTCCCTAACTTATACGACTTTGACGTTGAAATTTCAAAGCACGGTTCAAATAAACCTCACGAACACCCGTTCCACTTTGCAAAACACTTGAAATTCTTGGCCCAATTAATAATCTTGTACTTGCGGTCCAAACTGATCCATACTCTAGGCCCCACAAATATCCTTCTAAGAACCGACTCAATCAATCGTCCAATCAACTCAATTAAAATAGGCTTGTCCAATTATTATAAATAACCAACTGCCCATTTGAATTGGATTGTAATTTTTTTTATAAGTAGTTCACATGAGTATTTGTTTTAATATATGAAATTCCATCCCTTTATTAAAACAAATAACTCACCCACTATGTGAAAAACAAACAAAAATAATAGTTGTATCAACGTTCTCAAGATGAATTCTCAAATAGATTTCAAGCTTTAAATTACTAAAGTTGACTTTCCAACCTAGCATTCATTTTAAATTACCTGGAAGTTGGCACCAGTGACATAATTCACTTTCGTATAAACATCAAGATGGTGGGCCAGTTGATTTTTGTGATTTTACTACACAATTTGTGTCCAAGAAACCACCAGCCCAAATGAAATTAGTAATAGTGGAGGCCCACTTCATTTTAAATTCATCTGGTGTCAAAATCCAGAAAGCAAACCCTATTATTTCAAAACATAACCAGCCGCTATCATCTTTCTACACCCCTCTCTCTCTCTGCGATGAAAACTAGCATCAGCCGTCAATATCGTCGGAACAATACATTCCGATCAACTTCGTCTGTCACCATACACTTGCGAGAACCAACACTCACCATCAAGATCTGCTTCTACTTTCTTCTTTTTCGATGAATCCTGACAACATCAGAATACAGCGGTTCTTCGTGACAAAGGTTCAAACGACGAACAATGGTGATTCGTGGAGTTCAAACGACGAAGAATGGTGATTCGTGGAGTTCCGACATCGAACAATTAAGGTCACTGAACATGGTTTTTCGTGTGAACATGATTGTTCGCAGGGACTTGTTCGTGGAGACATGGTTGACGCTGAACCTTGTTCGTCGAGACATGGATGACGAAGAAACTTGTTCGTCGAGACATGGTTGACGGACAACTAAATCTTCGTTGGAGTAACTATTGTTCGTGGAGATCTGATTTTTCGCAGGGACCTTGTGTTGTTCATCGATATGTCCCACGAAGAATGTTGTTCGTGGAAACATGTGTTTTATTTTTGATCCAGATATGAAGAAACCCTAGTTTCTTTAAGCAGCCGTCACCCACCTCAAGAACATGACGCACTATTCATTTGTAGATCTGACCAAAACAAAACTTCAAGAATAATAAAGAATGATGAAAACTTGATGTATTTGGTGTGAAACACAAAACCTAACACTCGTGTATGGTCTAAATCATCTTAGATCCATGTTTTATGCTTTAATTTTTAGATCTATGTTTTCACACCTCTTTTGCATCTTGAACAAAAACCCACAAAAATCACTAATCAAGAGCTCATGTGACTTAGCAAATGGTTAGATTTACTAAATCGGGTACCGTGACTCTGATACCAATTGTAAGTTCATGTTTCGGATCGAAACCGTGATTAGTGTGTGATTAAGCTCAAAGATGGAAGATTAGAGAAGGATAAATAACTTTCATGTATAAATTAGGATATCAAAAGCTTACAAACCGACACTTGATAAACTATCCTAACCATACCGAAAGAGCATACATCCGGGAGAGACCAAGTGGTGATCTCTCCCCACAACTCTAGAACCTTATCTTCACAAATGACTAAGGGTGATACTTAAAGTACCACCACTTCCCTTGGAAATCCACCTTTCACATGGGTGGTCACTTGCAAACTCACAAAGTCAAACGAAAAACCCTTTCGATTGACCACTTCTAACGAACGGGTCTAAACACATTTGTTTGGCCGTTTACAAAATATTACATAATCAGCATAGAACACTATCTAATCTATTCGCACAGCAGGGGACACAAAATCTGCACCAACAGTATCAAATAAACATGAAGCATAAATAACATTAACAAGGAACGTACCATTGACAAAATTGTTGTCGTTCGGAGCCTGGGGATGGTTGAGATTAAAGGCTCGTCCACGCGTAGCCTGTGGCAGTTGCTGCTGAGGCTGTGGTGGTGGCTGAGGCTGTTGTTCTTGCTTCACAGCTCTGTTAGGGCAAACATTACTGAAGTGGTTTGGGTCCCCACAAGTGTAGCAAGCACGGGCCTTTAGGGCTGGCGCTTGTTGCTGGAACTGCTGCTGATTAGCATGAGGAGTGCAAGGTGGAGCTGGTAGAGCTGGTGCTGCTGGAGCTTGAGGAGCTGGCTGACGAGGACCTGAACGACAGTTGACGGTAAAGTGGTCGTAAATGTTGCAGTTGGTACAGAAACGCCAATTGCCTCCAACCGCATGGTGATAAGTGCACTTCGAGCATAGTGGATGAGGACCGGTATACGCACGTTTTGCTAGAGGTGCGTTTGGTGCGGCAGACTGAAGCGGCTGAGGTTTGGTGGTGCGGTAAGTGCACAATTCTTGCTCGGGTTTTCCCTTTTGCGACCTGACGACTGGACTTCGACTCTCGAGACTGATCGGAGGGAGCTGCTGATTCGGTGATGGCCTGGTTTGTGGCTTTGCTGTTCTTGAAGTAACCAGCCTTAACCTTTTTATCGTTGATTTCTGCAGCGAGTTGATAAGTTTCCTCAATGGTGACAGGGCGTGTTGCTTGAACAAAATCAGCGACGCAATCCGGTAGAGCACGGAGGTATTTCTTGATTGCTTTCTCAGTAGCGTCCACCTGACCGGGACAGATAATATTCAACTTCTTGAAACAGGCTGTTAGACCAACGTTGTCGGGACGGTCTTGTTTGATATCCCAGAACTCATTCTCCAGCTTTTGAACTTCATGTGGAGGACAGAACTCTTTCACCATGATTTCGTTGAGTTCCTCCCAAGTGAGCCCGTAAGCTTCGTCGTTCCCGCGCTTGTTGCGCTCTGCTGTCCACCAATCAAGAGCCCTCGATTGGAACACGCCGGTAGCGTTGATAGTGCGCAGGGCTTCGGGGCATCCGCTTTGGCGGAAGGTAACCTCGATGGAATCGAACCAGTGAAACATAACACTTGGTCCTTCAGTGCCAGAGAAAGTAAGAGGTCCACATGTTTTCAATTGCCTGAAGCTGAACGAAGTCTTTGGCGCGTCGGTTTTGGAATCTACCGATGAGTTGCTGCTGACAGCATGAATTTCGCTAACAATCTGGGGAATCACCTTGGCCATTTGCTTGGCCACGAGCGAGGCGATACGCTTGTTGGCGTTGTTGCGCTGAATGTTCCTCCGCGTGTGGGATCCCATGGAAGACATTTACATGAAGGATTTGATTGGATGATATTCGATTATGATAGGTTTATGTTCAAAAGTTTATTATTATTATTATTCAGGTAGGGCACTAAATCACATAAACACATAGGCAAGTAAACACGTAAGCAAGTAAACACATAGGCACCTAAGCACATAAACACGTAAGCACGTAGTCACATAATTCATGTAATTATATACTTTGCACGTATTCACCTTCTTATAAGTAAAGCCTAGCACGTACGAGATGCGATATAATAGCATAATAAGCGAGTAAAGCTGCGTATGAGGCACGAATGCCCTCATGAGCGTAAGCGAGTTGAGTGATTAGTTTGGTTGGTGATTAATTAGCGTTTTAGATTGCGAGAGCTGTGCGAGTTGTGCATATATCAATAGAGCGTAAAAGCGATAAATCGAGAAATCGATAAAGCGGGAAATCGAATAAGCGAAAAATCCATAAATTTAAACACATAATTAATAAATAAACTCGATGATGCGTAAAATCGACGATTGTAGGCTTAAATCAATTTGGAATGTCCTGGGTTTTGAGACAGCGACTACCCAAAGTGGTTCGAGAATTCTCCGAGTTCGGACACACGATTTGGCCTAATAGACACATGCTCTCGCCGTACAACGGTTAACGGCATTTATCCTTCCAGTTACGTCGTGTTCCGAGTCATCGAAATATTCGAGACTTTTGTGAGATTGAAAATCGAGGAGTGGAACTAGTTATTAAGATGCGCGTTTCACCCCTAGCTTAACAACTTCATTCCTAGTTGTGGTTATGCTCACCGATCGAGTCGGGAGTTCCACTAGATAGAAATGGAGATTTTTGTCGAGGTTTGGATATCACTCCTAACTCAACGAAGGTATCTCGTGTGGGAGAATGCGCGGAGTGAATGACCTTATCGAGAGTTCTTGGTTTTCACACCTAATCTCGACTTGATCACTCGTTTTGTGTGATACGAGCGTTCTTCACGTGTATTGTGGTAGCTTTAGGAAAAGCATACGTGGTTTGAAATCCATTTGAGGGTTTAGGATCAAGTTCGGGCGAAGTTGTTCAACTTCGGGCAAACTTGACTCCTCGAGCGAACTTGTTTAACTGTTGAGAAAGGACTGACTAACTTTCGGCGAACTTGGTCAAGTTCGGGAGAACTTGATCAAGTTCGGGCGAACTTGATCAAGTTCGGGCGAACTTGATCAATTTCGGGCGAACTTGATCAAGTTCGGGCGAACTTGATCAATTTCGAGCGAACTTGCCCCAACTTCGGGCGAACTTGTCAGTTCGTATGAGTTTCGGGCGTTTAATCGATGCGTAACGGTCTGATTTGGTGTCCTAACTATAGACTAGGTCAAACAGAGCAGTTCTACCTAAGTTTCCCTATGGTTATGGCTCTGATACCAATCTGTCACACTCCAACCGATGGCGGAAACATCGGGGCGCGACACTAGGCGAACTAGATTGTCTCAAGAGAAATTTCATAACAATTTACATGATAATATCTTAAACAGTTAACTTCCCATACAATCAACCAGTATTTCACGTTTAATCATTACAAAGCATAATATCTCTTGATACAAACCAAGTTCGATCTTCCTTAGATTTATTACATGATTTTTCTAAAGGCAATCCTACAACTAAGCATCCATAGCAAATATCATCAACCTGCCACATTTGCGTACATAATAGATATAAAAGCATTTAGCATACACCCATGACATACGTAAGAGTTGTGAACTATGTATCTACCAGATTCGAGTAAACCAACAAACCGCGATTGATCGAGGCATGCGAACAAGTGTCCACATCATAAAGAGAAAATAAATGTGAAATAAAAATGCGAGCCTTAACAACCCTGGGCCTCCAGGTGGCGGGTCAACCTCTAGCATGCTATCATGTTAAGGGTAGCGGACAAGCAATCAAGTATTACATACAATTCGGAAGATTTCACGTATAGTCATGTAATAGCGGGATTTGAGAATAAACGTTTGAGTTGTGTGATGTGTTTTGATATACGAATATATGTGACACCCAAAAGTGCGTTTAAGCGAAAAGGGGTTCAAGTATACTCACTGTTGGTGCGATTAGAGAGAGAGGAGGAATTTGAGATAAGTTGAGGAGAGCACGGATCAGCCTGTAAGCGAACAGAAGTGCATCAGTCTTCCGAATTGCTTAAACGGTTAACAGTTGAAGGAACAATAGACAAGTTCGGGCGAACTTGACTACCTAGACTTACTGAGGTACAAGTTCGGGCGAACTTGCCCTATTTGGGGAAGGGTGATACAAGTTCGGGCGAACTTGCCTGGATTATTGATGTTTTAGACAAGTTCGGGCGAAGTTGGTCACCATTCTAGTGAGCGAACTTGACTGTTTTGGTCACCAATGCGTGTGTTTTCGCGTCATTTGCTGAGGAAATCGAGTGTCCATCCCTCCAACCTTAGGCTACTGAGCAAAACCTAGGCTGGAGAGGTCTTTTGGAGCGAGTTTTAGCCATTTTACAAAAACTCAGACTAATCTGGGCGAACTTGAAGGTTCGAACGGGTTAGTCCTGTTTGTGCAAAGTGACGATTTCGTCCTTTTGCTTCCGGATCTGAGATCTTGCTTGACAACGCCTCGTTCCACTTCAAAGTGAACGAAACATACGTCATTTAGTCCGAATCCTGTGTAAAATCGATGTTTAAAATAGTTTTTACTTAGATCTAAGCATAGATCTAAGTGGAAAATAGAAGTTTTGTATAAAAAGAGGAAGATTTTCGGAAACAGAAGAGTTTTGATGAAATTGAAGGTAAAACCTTGTGCAAAATCATTGTAAAACGTTGTTGTAGCTTGAAAACGGGTTGATTCTTACTTAGAAAACAAAGGGTTTCGGTTTTGGGGAGCTCCGGGCGAACTTGCAGCAAGTGCAAATGAAGAGAGGAGTTGAGTATTTATAGGTGAAGGCTGAAAGTGAGCTGGTGAGATCAAGTTTGGGCGAACTTGTCCCATTTCCAAGCGAACTTGGCACAAGTTCGGGCGAACTTGGCCAGTCCTGCTTAGAATGGTGCAAGTTCGGGCTGTTGGTGCATAATGTCTATGTCTTAGTCTTATATTGAGTCTGTATAGTATAGAGCCGAATAGACTAGGTGAATGAAGTATTTATGTACAATGTAAGCAAGTTCGCCCATGACTATCATGAATAGCCAAGTTCGAGCGAACTTAGGTGTCTCCTAGGGCGAACTTGCATCTCTATAAATACCTAGCTAGCCTACTTCATTTGAAACTTTGACGTTTCAGAGGCGAAGCTCTGTCAGTTTGTAACCAGAACGTTTGATCTATAAAATTGACGATTAACTGATTAAATCTTGTCTATTGGTAAACACGACGTAATATTTCCGCTATTATGGACGTTAGATATCAAATTTAGGTTCCTAAGCATCGAGGATCGGTCCTACAAGTGGTATCAGAGCTAGAACAGCCTGATTTGATAGTCTCAAGACAATAACACTTCTATTTCTACTCCATTCTTCTCTTTTTCTTAACTTTTGAACATAAAATGAAGAATTCACGGTCAAAATCTTTTGAATTTTGAATATATCATGTAAAATACAACAAAGATAAACCCTTGAAAGATTGGAGACCAAATTCAACCGAATTCATGTCGAAACTTTGAAAAAAACCATGTTTTTGAAAACCCCCATGATCGAACTTACTAGCCATGTTCGGCCGAACTTATACTAAAACATCACTTTCCAAGTGATTTTTAGCAAGTTCGCCCGAACTTCAGTAGTTTTTGAAGAAATTTCAGCTAAGTTCGCTCGAAGTTACACAATTTTTCATTGAATTTACATCAAGTTCGATCGAACTTGTGTAAATTTCAAAGAAACTCTAAGTAAGTTCGCCCGGACTTACTAGATTTTTATCAAATTCTTGAAGATAAGTTCGCCCGAAGTTCTGTTGGATTTGTGTCTCAAGTTCGATCGAAGTTTAATCAAAGTTTTAAAAACAATTCTATTAGAAAATCTGAGCATTCTTCATTTGATACTAAAAGTTCGACCGAACTTGTAGTAGGACTAATTGTTTTCAAAGTTTTTGAAAATTTTCAGAATACACGTTTCGTTATTCACAATGGAGGATCAACTAAGAGCTTTTATGTCCGGAGCTAGTTCGTCAAATGCCAATGTGATCAATCAAGTCAATCTTGATAATGAAATGGGAACGATTGTCAAACCGCCCAAGCTGATGAGCATGGACGAGTACGAAGCATGGAAAGAGAAATTTACCTATTGGGTTCAAGCCATGCACTTTGTTGGCTGGGTGTCAATTGAAAGAGGCTACACTGTTCCGGTAGATGAACATCAACGAGTTCTTGAAAAGTACAACTACTCGACGGTTCAGAAAGAAGAATATATCGCCGAGAAAAAGATGATCAGTCTCATCCAACAGTCTGTCAAAGAAGATATCCTGATTTTGCTACCAGAGTATGCTACTGCAAGAGATCTTTGGTTGTCATTACAGAAGAAGTATCTAGGCAGCGCCGAAATGATCAAAAGCAAAAAGGTACTTATCCTGAAAGAGTTCGATATCTTCACTATGCTAAAGAATGAGACCATAAAGCAAATGATCGAGCGTTTCTGTCATCTTAAAGTGCAAATGCGAAGACACGATCTCGAAAAGACAGAATAAGAATACATCGACAAACTTGCTGACGCACTACCAGAGGGTGAATGGACTACGTATTTGATGGTTCTGAAGAACAGTGATAAGTGGAAATTTTTCAAGTTGTCGACGTTTATCGATAAACTCGAAGGCCACGAAATGGAACTTCTGAAGATGGCGAAGTCAAAAAAAAGCTAATGTTGTTCAAGACGTCAGTCTGTATTACAAAGCCGGAATGCTAGATAGTGTTTCGAGTCCTAAAATTCAGACGGCTTTTAGTGCAAACATGAATGCTTCTCCACAGAATCAGAATTAATCACAGGCTCAGTATGACCAGAGTCCTCAAAGTTCTTACTCAAGCACTGGTTCAAATTCAACTTATCAAAGCCAAGCGAACCAGAATCAACAACAAAGTTCTGATCCGAATGTATATAAATGCAACATCGAAGTGAATTTGAACAATGTTGTTTCAGAACAAGTTGCAAAACAACATATGTCACTACTCGCTACCGTATTAGAATCTTATGAATGTCTTGTTGCCGGTAAGATCGGAAACCCCGAGATGACCGCAGAAGATTATGACCAGGTAGACGAGGAAGAACTCGAACTAATGGACATCAAATGGTCCTTAGCTTCGATCATCAGGAGAGTGACAAAGTTCGTTGCACTCACAGGCCGTGACATAGGAAATTCCAGCAACAAATTAGGTTTTGACAAAACCAAAGCCACGTGCTTTAAATGCCGTCAAAAGTGGCATTTTAAAAGAGAGTGCAAGAACACCGAAGCAACCGGAAATCAAAGTCCTTTCGGAGGAGGAAATGAATATTACAAAAAGGCACTTCAATTTAAATCATTTCCGAAGAAAACTCAGGTTGAAATCCAAGAAAAACCTGACAATAGCACCACTGAGAAAGCTATGGTGGCATCCAGTGAAGATGATGGTTTTGATTGGAATTCTTACATTGGGAAAAAGACCGGAGTTGCTTTGATGGCGAAGATAGTGGAAGATAATTCTGCAGAGGAAGCAGCAGCAGCTGCTGAAGCAGCAGCAGAAGCAGCAGCTATCGAACAAGCTCTTCTGGAACAATACTGGCATCAACAGCAGGAAGAAGAGGAATATATCCATATGCAGAGACAAGGAATTTTATCCTCTAATTCTTGTGATAGTTTTGCAGGACATTTTGATGGCAGCTCGAAAGAACAAGTGGTTGAGGAGAAAAAAATTGATGAAGTGATCATTGATGTCACTCAAGAAGTGAAAGTCGAAGACCTTAAGGACATGGCAGATAAAGCTTTAATGGGGAATCTAACTAAGGTAGGTCCAGAGGTAAAAATTGTCGAGAAAGAAGTTGTCAAAGTACAAGTTGTTGAGGTTGAGAAACCTTGTACAAAATGTACTGAACCTTGTGTCGAATGTGCTGAAAAATCAAAGATCATCACTGAAAACAATGTGCATGACGATTTGTTGAAATACGATTATCGCACAATGAAAGAAGCATATGACAAAATGAAAAATGATTATGGCAGACTCGACAGAAATAACATCGAACAACATGATAATATAAGGATGTTGAGTGGAACAGTAATGGATAAACAAAGGGCAATTAACACCTATATTAACACCATTGCTGAAACCAAACAACAACTTCAAAACATGATAATCGAAACTGAAAGACTCCAACAGTTGTTGAGAAGTTATACCACAAATGCATATGTTATTGATCATATTCTTCCAACAATCTCAACGGAAGAAAAACCTAAAAAGAAAACTGGCAAAGAATATAGCAATGTTCATCCACCCCTTTGCGAGAAGTACTGTCGCAAAACCGCAGAAGGGATGGATAAGGCACTCAATGTTGAGTTACTTTCTGAGAAAAAGGATGAGTTGCCAGAGAATATTGATATAATCTATGCTAAATCTGATGATGATAACAACGATGTGGTTAACAAAGTGGTTGAAAATGTTCTAAGTGATTCTGATAACGGCAGCTTCAATAGCGCCAACTCGAGTTCAAAGAATTCCGATTCACAGTCTGAAAATGATGATAAGTCGTCATAGGATGGTCTAAGTGACGATCCTAATATTGTAATGTACAAAATTAAGGATTCGGATAGACTATACTTTGATGATAGCTTCCCGATTCAGAATGTGAAAGAAGAATTGCTTGATAAATTCTTTAAACTCGTGGAAGTCACATCAGAGGAATTGGAAATTAACGAACGAAAATTCTATTCCAAACCTAAAAAGAAACAACTACCGAAGGAATGGTGGTGATCATCCGGAAAACCGGAGAGCAGGGTTGGGTTTAGAAGAATCAGATGAACCAAAAAGAAAGTGTCACCATTTCATAAATATAAAAACAAAAACATGAATTTTGTATATGGGACAAACACGGTTCACGAAGAGAGTTTGAATGGTAAACAATCAAATGATGAGTTTAAAAAGGAGAAAGAAATTCGAGATAAAGCCAAGGTTACAAGTGGTGACAAAACATCAAGTAGGGTAAAATCACCCACTATAGGACATCCACTTGATAATCGGACATGTTTCAAGTGCAATAAAATGGGTCATATTGCACGATAATGTTTGAAATCAAAACCGGCTTATCCTCGAAGAAGAGAATCAAATGTTGTAAAACCAAGGTATCCAGAGTTTGAAAAACCAATCAAGATTTGAAAAGAAATGAATCTTTGCCATAAGTTAAACCTAAAATAGAAAAGAGGTTTGAGAATTCTACTTTCGAAAAAGGAGAAACTTCTATGGCAAACGAAAACAAATTTTATATCAAGAAGACTAATATCAAATCTCAAGCCTGGATTACCAAGAAAAGGTCAACAACATCTGGTGTTATTAAGTCTGAGCTGGTAAAGACTGATAACACGAAAGAATCTAAACCTGAATCACTAAGTCTGAGCCTGTTAAGACTAATGATAGCAAGAAAGAATCAAAATCTGAAATCATAATTGAAACCACATCTAAAACTGTCAAAAATACAAGTGGTAACAATTCAAAAGATAAAAAGACGGTAAAGTCTTCAAACATAAACATCATAGAAAATTCAGATGAAGAATGGGAAGTTCATTCTGTAGATAAGCGTGGATTCGATTATGCTGATGAATGTGAATTTGATTTTGATGATGGTTATCCAATTCAACCCAAGACCAAAAAGGCTTGGGTCTCTCTTTTTAAATAGATTGTTAAAATGTGCAGGGACTCCAGAGATCCGTACTTTCTAAGTGGATTTTGGATAGTGGAGCGTCCAGGCATATAAAGAGGATGAAGAGGAAGAAGGTTACGAGGATTGGAATGTTGGTGATGATGACGATGATTACGATCAAGGTGGTGATGATTTTGATCAGGGAGGTACAGGTTTAAAGATCACTGAAGCCAAAGTATCTGATGAGTTTGATTTTTCTGATCTTATGAACGATGAGTCGAATAGGATGGAAGATAAAAGTTAGGGGGAGTCAGGGCAGAAAGGGCCTTCAGATGATATAGATATGGCAGATATTGATTGTTCTGCGAAGCCTGTGACTGCAGTACCCACAAAGCCTTTAATGCTAATGTTAGAACACAATGTGGGAGAAGGTGAGTTTGTACATAATTACACGAAAGAAGATTTGGCGAGACTAGTTGAAGCTGAGAACTTAGAGTTTGATTTTGAGGAAGTTATGAATGTTAACACATTTGAACCAAAAGAGT
Organism: Scalesia atractyloides; assembly: GCA_947069175.1. NCBI lineage: Eukaryota > Viridiplantae > Streptophyta > Magnoliopsida > Asterales > Asteraceae > Scalesia > Scalesia atractyloides. The sequence continues at coordinate 10,605,055 of CAMTDV010000006.1, read as the reverse complement.
ATCAGTATGAGAGAAGGTTTGAAGCTGATGAGTATAATCGAGTGATAGTTGAAGATTGGTCCTCAAAGAATCAGATCAGAAAGCTAAGTACGTCGGTCAAAATTCAGAAAGTTTTCCTACGTTTGAAGAGATGTACAAACAACTTAATGAAGATATGATTAAAGATAAGATTGCGAAGCGTTACGAGAAGGAAAGATTCCTAAGCCGATGACCAAAGAAGAGATAGCTGAAGCGAAAAAGTCCTAGTTCAGGGAGATGCCACGTGAACGTAATTTTCAACGTCCACTAGCATTCTTCATTAGAGATAAAGATGTTTCTTTGGGAGATATACTGAGTTGGAGTTGGTTTAACGAGCTCAACGTATATGCAATCAAAAGGGAATTTGGAGTGCAATACTTCAAATATCTTGCTTATTTCAAGACATTGTCGTACTGGGATATGGAAGAGTTAGTACAAACAGTGAATGTTACTTATCATATGAAGACAATAGATCAGTTGTTGTGGAAGATGATTAAGTACGAAGCTGTTAAAGGTTGGAATTACTGGAAGCCATTTATTCCAAGACGAAGGATTAAGATCAATAAGGTTACAGGGGAAAAGGACATAACGTTAATTATGAAACGTCCTAGAGCCATGAGGAATATGCCACTTATGCCGATCGAACAGAACTTCTATCCTTTATTCAAGTGGTGGCAGATAGATCCAGCTACTTGCGAAGCAGTGATTGTGTTAAAATTTGAAGATCACCTGGATATTGCTAAGGAACGAGTTGAAGTGATGGGTCATCAGGGTATGAGAGGTTTGTGGAGGACGATAAGGATTCTAGATCCTATGTGGTTGGTTAACTGCTCGAGAGAAGATATAAAATGCCTTTTCTACAGCAAGATTGTTTTTGAAGAAAGAGAAAAGGTACAGGCGATGCAGTATCAGAAAGTTGTTAACGTTTGCTATGCACGTGAAGTAAATTCAGGAAAAATGTGGCAAACGAAGCGGAGGGATCTGGAGAGAGTTGAGTTTCTAAAAGAAGAAACCAGAAATGAGGCGATTAAAGAAAGAATGGAAAAAGCGGTAAGGCAAAGTTCGCTAAGAATGGCTAACTTTAAAAGACCACCGTCAACTGATCAAGCGCCTGATCTAAAGCAAGAACGACGAAGGAAGCCGTTCAAGAACTTCTTTGGTCATGTACGTTAATGTTTATAAGAAGACAGAGTTTTTGAAGACTGATAAAAGACGAAGACGATATCCAAGGGGGAGTCTGTTGGTGCATAATGTCTATGCCTTAGTCTTATACCGAGTCTGTATAGTGTAGAGCTGAATAGACTAGGTGAATGAAGTATTTATGTACAATGTAAGCAAGTTCGCCCATGACTATCATGTATAGCCAAGTTCGGGCGAACTTAGGTGTCTCCTAGGGCGAACTTGCATCTCTATAAATACCTAGCTAGCCTACTTCATTTGAAACTTTGACGTTTCAGAGGCGAAGCTCTGTCAGTTTGTAACCAGAACGTTTGATCTATAAAACTGACGATTAACTGATTAAATCTTGTCTATTGGTAAACACGACGTAATATTTCCGCTATTATGGACGTTTGATATCAAATTTAGGTTCCTAAGCATCGAGTATCGGTCCTACACGGGCGAACTTGCTTGCCCTGCTGATAATTGTGTGGCCTTGACAAGTTCGGGCGAACTTGGTGTAACCAAGTTCGGTCGAACGTGGCCTATTGGCTAGGTTTTGTTCGTTTATTTCGCGTTAGGAGTTCGTTTGGCGATTCGGTTCGTATTAGATAGTTATATTAAGCGTTTTAGCGAAGCATTGAGCGTTATATTACCATTGAATTGAGGGAGAGCGAGTTACGAGGGCGTGCGAGCGTTTTAGAGATAATAAACCACAACATAAACAAACATAACACATATAAAAACATAATTCCACATAATTAACTGCGTTTTGTGATGCGATGAGATAAGCGATGCGTGGCGCAAGTGGTTATTGTACAACAACACACTCGGCTATTAAAGTAACATAGTTACTTGTGATTGCGTTGAATTAGCGATTAACAAGCGATTAGATGCGATATGGTTTATGACAAAATATAATTCCATTAACATAACTTTCTCATAATCAAATCTCGGAATTACACTGAGAGATACAACGAGAATAAAAGGAAAAAGATAACAATGAATTTACGAGTTGTTACATAGCATCGTCCGCTAGCCAAGATTGTTCAAGACTCAAACCGACTACCTGCAAACGATGTAACATACATGCAAAAGTTAGCTACGCTGAGTGAGTTCTAACGGTTAAGTGGAAGCAACAGAGTTGATAACAAAACACTTTATTTTTACCCTAGAACTTTGTTTTGTAAGCATCACAAAACCATCTCTAAGCACATCACAATCCAACCAAATTCACAGACTCAAACATGTCACCTAACTTGCCCTATAACTATGACTGGTATTTTACCCAAATCGATCCATAACTATGACCCAACACTTCTTGCACATGACCCACTCTTACAATTTTAAACTAGTTTTTTATCATTACGCACGATTACTTATTCATACTCATTACTCTATCGTACCAGGCACTCCCAAGTATAATTCAACACCAAAGATTCTAGATTGGCATCTTTAACAATTATACAACACACCCACTAGTTCATCTATATGCATGCAAGTATGTCAGTTAAGGTGGGAAACAAACACACAATTGGTCAATCATCGAAAAGTGCCGCTTCTTCCGTCTCAGTTTAGCGCCATAAGGCATTACCTTTTTAGGACTCTTCGACATCATCTTTTACCGAAGGCCTGTCAGCATCTCAGAAAACCGTCAAGTAAACTGACACTCATCTTTAGCACGTTGTCCTCCAAAGACACCACAGTGGTTGTACATCTTTGAAACACTACAAGGGTGCTACATCTTGCACATAAATACTCAGTCACACAATATACACACAAACACAAGGTTTTAAGACTCAACATCTATCGTATCATTGTGGATGAATTACTAACCATTTTATCTAATTATTAACCTTCCTGTTGCCTCTAAGGCCATACACACACATAAGTTCCCGTTGACGTATTATCCTAACTTCACATCCCATATCCTCTATAAAATGCCTGGACACAAAGATGCTTCTAAACATGCATCAATTTAGGCTCAAGACATGACTCAACTCTCATACATCAAAATCTACATAACTTGCGGTATTTATAGATTATCGTCCCATACGGTACCCCAGTCTACTTCATAACTCAGTTTTAACTCAAATAAGAGACTACTTGCCTTGACTCAACACACAATCAATACAATTATCTCTAAGACCACTTGACTCACAGAACTCTTTTTAGGAAAGGACATGTGGGAAAAACATTTAGTAAACCATCTCGTTAACAAAACTAATCTTCAAACCAAACATGCATGCATATGTATGAGAATCCTAAATATGTAAAGATGGCATTATAACTCATCGGTTATGAAGCTTCGTATCCACAAGTTGCATGATGTCCACATGTGCCCGAATCCCAAACCAGCTTCCATACGAACACGGTTATCATTCGTTCATGCATATGTCTTAAACAACGTACACAAAAATATGCAATCGCACCAAAACCCTGTCGCTCAACAAACCAGCACCAACGAAACCTAATTTTGTTTATACCATAAATTAGATTGCCCCGACCCTTTTGGAACATGTATACATGACTAAATTCAGCACTAACAAAACCATTAACCCATGAACTTCCAATCAACTCCCTCATAAACCGCTTAGACCTGCGAACCCAAATTGTGTATCGCATGCATGTGCCTACACCCCATGCAAAAGTCTAGCATCACTTGAACCCACAACTGAGCCCCACGGTGGTTACTAGTTCGAACCAGTTCAACCCGACTCCACCTACATGGAGTCGTGTGTTCCTTGGAGTCACCATGTACCACCGATTAGCCAATACCCAAATCCCAAAGGATTCAAGCTACTAGCCAACCCGGCTTGGCTTCACCTTGTATTTAAGAATGATTTGGGGTTGAATAAATTAGGGCAGAGGTGATGAATTGGGGTTTTATTAAAAGAAGAAGGGTAATAAAGTCATTTCACCAGGTAAGAGATGATCAACGTTAGAGTCAACTAAAAGAAGGAAGTAAATTGTAGAAAAAATGGAAATGATATGGATGTCGATGTCCAGAGGTTTCTTAAAGTGATCAAAAGTGTTATTTCGGTCTTACAAGAGGGTTGTAAACTGACGTTTACTCGTTTACATTTATGGGTTTAGTATAGTTATCTAGTAATTTGTTTAATAATTGCTTTGAATAGATTCTTTGTAATTGCTTTTGTTTCTTCTTATTATTTTGTTGGAAAAGGTTTTCTTTTTATATTTTTAAAATGTATTCAAATAATGTAAAATTTTAGTAAGAAAAAATAACATTTGTAATGGAAAATACAAATCTATTTTTTATAAAATTTTCTAAAATATTAAGATAAAACCACTATTTTATTTTGAATTTTTATTTCTTGTATAATTATTTTATTTATACTCACCCCATTTTCATTTTTATAATTGATAAATGTATGTATAAAGCTATATTTAATCTGAATCATTATATCTCCATAACCTTTTGAAAAAAAATGGTTCTAATACCAAATATGATATTAGTCGAATATATTTTGTTGGTCTAAGTTTGACAATAGAGCGTAAATCAACTATAAGACTAGTGGGTATGGTGAGGCTCATCCTTGGGAGGATAGGCCGTCACGTAGGATGCCACGTAAGCGGGTGTGAGGATGGGGCTAAAGAGGATGGACCTAGGGGTGGGGGATGAACCCCTTTATATATATATATATGTATATATATATATATGTATATATGTATAGATGTGTGAGAGAGGAAGAGGCACGTCATGGGCGGCAGGGAGGAGCCGGAGTTGCCGCTGCCGGGCATAGGGGGGCGGTGTGGGGATCCGGCGCCGGGCATGGCCGGGCATCGGCCGGCCCCCATACCGGTTAGTCTAACCGTGTATAAATATGACAATATGTAGTTTTTTGTACTTTTATTTTAAGTTCATATTAAATGGGGTACAGTGAAATTATCAGAATAATTGTACTTTTTTAACAGTAAATTTGGATAATTCACAGATCACTGAAGTATCATCGTGTCATCAGCGAAACCATCCGATCATATCCATCTCCACTAAGCATAATACCTATACACCAAGTTTATCAGGAAACCCAATAAAATGGTAAAAAAAAACCCCCTCGTGGGAATTGAACCATGATCTATTTGTCCCAAAGCCTTATCCTACCCCCAAAATACCATTAGAATCACTATACTGTAACCCATAAATGTAAAACACGATTCTCAAGAGACAACCTCTTCCAACAACTTTGGTTAAAAACTTTGGACTTTAAAAAGAGTATCACAATTAATATATCAATGAGAGTTGGATATAGAGAGAAAGAGAAGATGGGATAGAGCGAGTTCTAAAGATCTCTCGCGGTAGCAACGCTGCAACCGCATTTCTGGCCACCACTAACATATGCCTCCTTCACTATCAATCTTTTGCTTTCTACTTCACCCGCTTAAACCACCAGATTCCGACGTCGATTCACACCCTCATGACCAAGAATTTTTTTTCTGAATATGGTTAGGGGTGATAACATAACTGGACATTTTTGGTGGCGATGGAAGCTATATAGGGTTTGAAACGGTGGCAAACGACGGAGTTGGGCTGGCAATTTCTACACAAACCTACAAGAAGTTAACAGGTTTCATGTCTATAACAGATCATGTCACAACCCATGGCCCTACCCTGAACGGATGCAGTGAACAGTTCAAGTGGTACTGGTGTTAATTAAAACTTTTGCAGTGGAAAGTCCATCAGGATCGCGTGTTAGGAAAATATCATAGTTATCAAACACCGAGATTGTTGCATCATAACTTGTAGGATAAAACCTTAATTACAAAACATGTTTCTTTATTCAGGTGATATAGCCACTTATTAAGCTTTTGTGCCTCATAGCACTTTCCCTTCCTTTTCATAGTAATTAACCTGAAACGCATTTAAAACATTTGATTAGCAAAAAATACTGGTAAGTACATTCATTTGTATAAAATTACACATTCCTACAATTACAGCAATAAAGGTTTTTACATTTGTTTATATCTTACAACTACCCACTGGTACTTGTCACTCAACTTGATCTGTGACTGTGGTCATATCACTATTGACCCATACGTTCAATAGCAAAGCTTATCAAGTAATGTATACAAAACCCCACATACTGGCAGTAGTTATCACGTAAGAATACAAAGATTTATCACTAGAAGTGTAAGTAAAATCCGGAAAACATTTAGGGTTTTAAAATTGTTGAGTCTTATAATGTAGTGAGGCAAAAATGAATGTCTTACCTTGCAAAATTAGGGTTTTGGTTGTTAAAGCCTCCTGGTCCTATTCCCTAATTACACAAAATGTAACACGTATTAGTGTAAACCAAATTAAACGTAACGATAATCACGAAGTCAGAACCACAACGTATGTTCTCAAAGACACATCTTATTCAGGCAGAGCTTTGGCGTTCGTTGGTAGGTTTTCTGATCGATCATACAGGGTATCGTATCAGTGATTTACGGGGTTTGTTACACGCAGACGAAGCAGAAGAAAAGAGAGTAAAGAAGTCGAACATGAGCAGTCTGAAGTGTCCCAAACATGCCCCCTATATACAAAAATTTGTAACCGGTCGAGCGTCGTGGGAGGTGAAGGGAGTCCCTCTGCGACACGCGGGGAGGTTACTAGGGCTTAGGTCAGCCCCGTCATTAGTATAGGTCTGTCATATGTCAACACGTGGTGACACGTGTCTTCTGCCGGTTTTTTCGTCCTACCGCGTCCGTTTTTCGTGCTGGTTCTCGTCTTGTGTATCCAGGGTTTCAACTATTCAGAAAATATTTGAGGGTTGTTACAGGTCTACACGCTAAGATGTGTTTAATTTCGTGTCTTAACAGGTTAAACACATGTTAACCTGTTAAGACCCGTTAATGACACGTTTATAGTATTAAGTAAAAAAATATGTGAAGCTCCCAATTTAGATATACACGGTTATGCTCACTACTCTTTCTTTCCAAACCCTAATTTTTTAAAATCATACAACCACTCTCTCTCTCTCTCTCCAAATTCCAAAGTCCGTCACTCTTACTCTTTGGGATTCAATTGAAAGTCCATATGTCCGTTAACAACGATTTAATCTGGCATTTCGTTCGTAACAACGATTATGTGTGTTTCCTTTATGGCTAAATATCAAATATGTAATAACGATCGTATTCGTGTCTTAACATGTCGTATGAAACGCTGGTACTTTTTTTTGTGTCTTAACAAGTCATTTCGTGTAACTTGTTTATTATTAGGTTTGTGTTCGTGTTTGGAAAATCTAACACGATAAGTTTTCGTGTTGTGTTCGTGTTTACTTATTTCGGGTTCGTGTTTTATCGTGTTCGTGTCTTAACAGGTCATGTTAACACAATATGCCTGTCATATACTTATTTCGGGTTCGTGTTTTATCGTGTTTACTTATTTCGGGTTCAAGTTTTATCGTGTTTTATCGTGTTCGTGTCTTAACAGTTCGGGTTCGTGTTTATCGGAGGAGAAGTGTCGTTTTGGTTATTAAACGAAAAGTCATGATGTTATACGGTGTGGTTTTTTGTTATCATACGGTGTGCAACAATCTTAATAAGATTGTGGGGGTTAATATTCTTTTTCTGTGATCATACGGTGTGTTTTTTTAAAGGTTAAAATGTCAATAGCTTTTTTGTATTTATAGGACACGGAGTTTAAGTGAAGGGTTATAAGTTATAACCCAAGTAGTTTTTGTATTATATAAATAATTTTGTTATTAATGCAGTTTTGGTATTTGTGACATAATTTGGTTATTTAATAAATACTCATGTTATTATTAAATTTTCAAGTAACTAGGTTTATCACCGTCGCAGCTGCAGCGATGTTCTTTTGTTATTTAGTCTGTGTTTACATGTATTTTGAAATCACTACGACCGCGCTGCGCAAGGAACCATCGAAAGAAAAACAACCAAAAAAGTTGTATGGTAATGATGTTGTTCGTATGAAACTCGTGGTCAGAGATGAGTAAATGGTACTGGGTACCGGTATCGAATTTCCAGAACCGAAAAATCTTAAGTATCATTCGGTACCGACTTTTAGTGTTCTTGGTACCAGTTCACTACCGGTTTTACTTTCATATACCGGTAACGTAACCGGTATTTTCGGTACCAATATCGATTCGGTATCGGTTGGCACCAAGCTCATCCCTACCCCTAAAACTAAAAAAAACCATTAAAAAGTTGAAGAAAATCAACAAAAAAATGTTTTACGATACAGTTATTGTTCATACGGCACCTGTGATCAGGGATGAGCAAATGGTACCGGGTAGCAGTACCGAATTTACTGAACTAAAAGATTTTCAATATTGATTCGGTACGACTTTTGGCGTTTACTGTACCAGACTGATGTCGCCTTTTACATTCATGTACTGATACCGAACAGGACCATACTGATATTTTCGATATCAGTAACGGTTGACACAAAGCTTACCAACCCGTGATATAAAAAAATATCAAAGTTAAGAAAAATAGGATAATGTATTCAGCTTAAAAGAAAATCAAATAATTATTATAATATTAAAAGAAAACTATATATATTACTATATTACTACTATTTATTAGCTTGTATTTTTAATATATATATATATATATATAGTGGGGAACCCGCGCGTTGCAGCGGAGTTGACAATACGGGGAGAGAACATAATTCAAACCTTAACGATAAAAAATAATCCTAAGTTGCATGTATATATGAAAGATTCGACCCGTTAAGCGATAAAACACACCCAGATCATAAGTAAATGGAAAGAAATTTCAACCTCTACATGTACAATACACAAAGCCAATTATTACCACGTGAACATTGGGTGATTGGGGTCTTTGGCTACACATTTGCTGTCACAACTTTAATTGCATTTATTTGGGTGCTAGAGTTCCAAGCCTCCCACAAACTTGGTCCTAATTTGTCCATAGCCTATGTAAAAGAAAAAGAATAAGAAATACCAATGTAAATTTTATGAGTAGCCCTGAAAACCAGGTGTGAATTTTGACTCCAGCTAGATACAAGTTGTTCATCTTCCATCTTTACTTTGTGTCTCAGGTCATGCAACTTTTCTGACTCCTGTCTTCCCCTCATCAATGGATTTCCCATAAGCATCATTAGAAGTTTATGTAATTCATGTGACATTGACCTATAAGCATCATTAGAAGTTCATCTTGCTTCTCCAAGTGTGTACACGTAAAAGATGAACATCATGTAATGCTAATAACACAAGGAAAAAAAGAAATTCCGCAATAATACCTTTATATATCTCCAATGTGTTAAGGATCCATTATTTTTAAGAAAATACTATTCAACACTCTACGGCGTGCTTTAGGCGCCTCGCGCCTGAGCGCTTCTCTAAACCAAGCCTTCAAGACGATAAAAAAAAGTAAAGTAGGCGGTTAAGTTAGATAAAAATAAGTATTTTTTTAAACCAAGCCTTCGAGACGGTAAAAAAAGTAAAGTAGGCGGTTAAATTAGATAAAAAAAAGTATGTTTTTCACACATCAGTTCAATGTCAGCGTCATCAGAATTAAACACAAAACAAAGATACTAACTTAAAGGATTAAACATAATCTTGAAAATAAACCAAATCTTCTAAGATATTCATATAAACTAACCCTGAGAATAGTCAAATGAAAAGTCATCTAAAACATGACCCACTCATCTGTATCATTAAGTGCAGACCAGAAGATAACAAACCAGTATAGGCATTAACTAAAGTGTCAAATCTCTTTTACATTTTAAGAAACCATGAACGTTAGAGATAAAACATGACCCAACTAAACCCGTACGTAAGTTATTTGATTGAAATTGCCACCTCTTAAAATAGCAAGGAGACAAAACAAGGATATTATGCTCAAACTATAAGCTTTAGGAGCGAATAGCTGACCTTATGTAGCACTTCATCTGCAATTCAATTGCCAACACATGACACATGAGATAAAGCTCTAATTGTCAAGATCGCCGAGTTCAACCACAATGTGTCCTTAAAGTCCATCCTTCACTCCAGTTAGTCTCAACACTGTTCTCAAAGCTCTTGCATGACTCTGCATAGGATAATATTTCTAGGAATTAATGGTCATTTATGCAAAAAAAAAGATTATAGATATTATTTATTTATAACCTGGTCAACATTTCTATCTTCAGCTCTTGCATGACTCTGCATAGGATCATATTTCTTGCCTTGCTTCATCGGGTGAAGCACTAAAAAACCTTGTACAAAGCTCCTGCAAATGTGTTGGTTTTGGATACTACTGGCTGCAACATTACAGTATACACAGATTTTGAGTAAGTCATTGTAAAAAACAAACTTTACTGGTTACCAGTTCACCCGTACCGCTTATCCAACTCGCCCGAATTTGAACCATCATAGTTAGATGTCTTGTTTGAGAGGTTTCTATATGTGACCAGGTTTCGTTACCTAGAAAATTCCATATTTCCATTTAACTTAACTATCATCATAGTTAGATGTCTTGTTTCAGAGGGTTCTTTATGTGAACAGGTTTCGTTACCTAGAAAATTCCATTAAACTTAACCATCTTCAAATCATATTTATAATTATTGAAATGCAAGATAATATATAAAAATTAATGAACAAAAGCTAACCAAAAAACTGGTCTTAAAATAAAAAATTACCTCTAGTAGATAGTGCCAGCTAATTTGCAAGTTGAAGGAGTTTAAAGAGAATCTACCGGTCACAGTAACCCTAAAAATAAACGATTCAAACACTTTATAGCAGCGGAAATCCAAAATGCGTGCCCATTCAACAATAACAATACGGTCAGTTTGTCAAATTAACACCAAAAAAACGACATAAAAAACCTGTTTATTTCAACATATACAACCTTTTGACTTATATAAGTGAAGAGCAAAAGTGCTGTGCACAGATCAAAAGCTTATCTACAACTAAGCATAAGGCTTTTCAGTTGGCTCTATCTGAGTTTGAATGCTTAGTTTGGTGATAACACAACTCAATATGTTAAACATATTCCTAAACCAAGTTTTTCCAACTATGAATGCTTTGATGCACCAAACACTTTATATCTTTAACCAAAGATTCGATCAAACATATGCACCGGTAAATTCACACGTTATTTGTGCAAGTGTTTGGTTGAAAATAAATGCTTACTTTTAGATAAAATATAGATTGTTAAGCAACTTGAGATCAATTATAGATTTTAAAATCCAAACCTGCAGAAGGAGATTCCAAGACAAAATCAAGCGTGAACCGATTTGGAGAAATTCTAACAAGAAAATCGGTGGACGAGGAACCGATTCAAGTCTTGAGACCTCAACCAATTTCAAATAAGTGGTGGCTTCATTGTGATTTTCCAGGGCTTGTCGTGGTCTTAACCTAGGGCAAAATCCAAAACTGAAAGCCAGTTAAGTAATTCAGTTAACTTTGGGAAGTGGGTTACTTCTTAAAAATCATGGAAACTACTGTATTGTCCTAAGGAAGGAAATGCTTTATAAGGTATATAGATATTACTATAATTCATAACCTAACAAAAACCAAAACAGTTGTGTTAGTAAATATGTTTGTTGCCTTCGTCATTAACGTCATTATGTATTGTGTCTGAACGAATATGGTTTAATCTGTTAGAAACAAAGTGTATTTAAGTGTTTAGAGGCCAAGTTCGCTGGAAATGGTTGTGATGATGTCAAGTTCGGGCGAACTTGACTAGGTCAAGTTCGGCCGAACTTCACTCTCCCACCAGCGAACTTGCAAGTCTATAAATAGGTGCCTTGGTGATTTCATTTGTAACTTCAGAGATTTTGGCACAGAGACGGCGAAGCTCTGTCGGATCCGGATCTTGAATGTATTGAACTTTAGATCAATGAAAACAACCTTTAAATGAGTAATTCGTGTTATTTGATTAACTTGTCATTAGTTTCCGCCTAATCGGACAATAGATAACAAATTTAGGTTCCCGAGCTATTCGTGGATGTTCCTACAAGTGATATCAGAGCCTGGATACCTAAATTTGCTGGAATCAAGACAAGAATCTCTCTATTTCATCCCCATTCTATTTTTTTCTTAATATTTTCACATATTTGATGATTTCATGGTCAAAAATGGGTGATTTTTGAATATGTCATGTAAAACACACTAATAACAAACCCCTGAGAGTTTGGACATCAGATTCAATCAAATTGATATCAAAAAGTTGGAAAACCATGTTTTTGGAACAAGCTATGGCCGAACTTAACATCAAGTTCGACCGAACTTGATTAAAATTTCACTGATTTTCATCAAGTTCGACCGAACTTGATAGGTTGTTCAAGGTTTTTGTGAGAAGTTAGCTCGAACTTGAAGGATATTTCAATAGTTTTGGTTAAGTTCGACCGAACTTGATCGAATCTCATTGAACTTTATTCACAAGTTCGCCCGAACTTGACAAACTCATTGAAATATTACCTAAGTTCGACCGAACTTAAGTGTTTGTTTTGAAACCTTACACAAGTTTGCTCGAAGTGTAATTTTTCTCAAATTCCACATCAAGTTCGACCGAACTTGATAAGTCTTTGACAAGTTCGCCCGAAAAACGTCACGAACATTATATATCGTTAGAATCGTATCGACGAGACGATTTTAAAGATATAATCGGGTAAAAAATTGTTTTCGGAAAAATTTTAAACGTTTTTAACGTACCGATCGTGCTAAATTTATCTGTTGCTAATCAATTTCCAAGTGTTTTTTATCATATTTTCAGATAAGTCTTCAGGTTGTCAAGATGGAAGATTTTCACAATGTGTTCGTTTCTCAACTGGCTTCTTCATCAAATGCTAATACTCTTGCGGCGAATCAGATGAATATCGACAATGAAATGGGTACTACTCAGAAACCGTCAAAGCTAACGAGTATAGATGAGTTTGAAGGATGGAAAGAAAAGTTTGTGAATTGGATACAAGCAAACCAATTCGACAGCTGGGTTGCAGTTGAGGATGGTTACAAATGGCCAAAGAATGAGCGTGATCAAGATCTTCCGTTGAACAAGTTCTCACCGGGTGATAAAGCAAATTATGTCGTTGAAAAGAAAATGATTAGCTTGATTCAACAATCAGTAAAGGAAGATATTCTGGTACTGTTGCCAGAGTTTGAAACTTCACAAGAATTATGGCAATCTCTTTGTGATAAATTCAAAGGAAGTGATGAAATGATCAAGAGCAAGAAGGCCTTAATTAAGAAAGAATTTGAAATCTTCACGATGATCAAAGGTGAAACTATGAAGCAAATGATTGATAGATACTGTCACCTTATGGTCCAGATGCGAAGACATGATATCAAAAGATCTAACGAAGAACAAATCGAGAAGTTGGCCGATGCGCTTCCAGAAGGAGAATGGACGACATATCTGACGATTCTGAAAAATAGTCCATCTTGGAGACATTTCAAGTTATCATCTTTCATCGACAAATTAGAAGGTCATGAAATGGAACTGATGAAGATTGTTAAATCAAAGAATGCAAATGTTGTTCAGGATGTCGGTGTCTATTACAAAGGAGGTATACAAACTCCGATTCAAAGCCCGAAAATTCAAACGGCTTTTAGTGCAAATGCAAATTCTTCTCTGAATCAAAGCTCTCCATATTCTGGCTATTCTAGTGCTAGTTCAAGCTCTTCATTCCAAAATCAGATAAGTCAAGCTAGTTCTGATTCAAATGTTTTCCAGTGCAACATAGCAGTCGATTTGAAGAATGTATTTCCAGAAAAAGTGGCTAAACAACACATAGCACTTCTCGATACCGTCCTTGAATCGTATGAATGTCTTGTTGCTGGGAAGATCGGAAATCCAGAAATGACAGCAAAAGATTACGATCAGGTAGACGAAGAAGAATTGGAGCTGGTGGATATTAAATGGAGCCTTGCGTCCATCATCAGAAGAGTTACTAAATTTGTGGCACTCACTGGAAGAGACATTGGAAATTCAAGCAACAAGCTTGGATTCGACAAATCAAAAGTCACATGCTTCAGGTGTTGACAAAAAGGACACTTCAAACGCGAATGCTATAATCAAGAAGCAAGTGGAAACCAAAATCATTTCGGAAGCAACAATGAGTACTACAAGAAAGCTCTTCAATATAAGTCATATCCAAAGAAAACGCAAATTGAAGTAGAAGATAAATCTGCAAAGAAATCCGAACAAGCTCTTGTTGCTAATCATGAAGAAGATGGCTTTGACTGGAACAGATACATCGGAAAGAAAACTGGTGTGGCTATGATGGCAGAGGTTGTAAATGAACCAGAGACATTGTATGTTGATGCTGCTTTGGAGAATGCGTTTCGGGAAGCATACATGCGGAGAACTGAAGAAGAAGAGATAGCTTATGTTGAGATGCAAAAACAAGAAGCTTTGAAAGCAGAGGCCGAAAAGGTAAAATCTGAGGTAAGAATGTTTGAAAAGAAAGTTGTGAAAGTTGTGGAGGTTGAAAAACCATGCACAAAGTGCACAAGTCCTTGTGAACCATGCCTTGATAATGTCAAAGTCATATGAGAATTAACTGAACATAATGAAACTTTTTGTTATTATTACAGAAACATGAAAGAAGCTTATGACAAGATACAAGGCAAATATAAAAATGTCGAAAAAGCTAATCTTGAACTTGCTGCTAATGAAAAAATGTTAAAAGCAACAGTGATTGATAAACAAGAGGCAATTAACATGTACATTAATATCATTGCCGAAACAAAACGTGAGCTTCATAACATTAAGATAGAAACAGAAAGAGTAAGACAATTACTGAAAAGTTACACTACTAACGCTTATGTCATTGATCACATTTTACCTACGATCAAGTCGAAGGAAAATGTTGATAAATCAAAGCGTAAAGAATACGGAAATGTTCCTCCACCATTTCTTGAAAATTATTCCTGCAAGAAAGATGATGAAGTGGAAAAGGCATTTGATTTACTTCTCTTATCAGAAATGAAAGATCAATTGCTTGACAACATTGATGTAGACTTTACAAAATCAAACGATGACATTAAAGCGGTGGTAAAAATGTGGTTAAAAATGTGCTGGGAAATGATTCTGACGATAAAAATTCTGATTCACAGTCCGAAAGTGACGATATGGGCATCAGAAAGTGATCTAAGTGATGATCCTAACGTTGTCATGTACAAAGTTAAGGATTCTGATAGATTATATTTCGATGACAGCTTTCCGATTCGGAATGTGAAAGAAGATCAAATTGACAAATTGTTCAAACTTGTGGAAGTTTTGTCAGATGATCTCGAGAAAAATCAAAAGAAATTTATTCTAAACCCAGAAGGAATTTTAACAACTACCGCAGGAATGGTGGTGATTTCCTGAGAACAGGATAGCAGGTTTGCGTTTGGAGGATGAAGAAGATGAATCGACGAAGAAACCGAAGACAACGTTCCAGGAATACAAAGGTAAAAACATGAAGTTTGTGTACGGAACGAATACGGTTCAAGAAGAAGATATGATCGGTAAGCAATCAAATGATGAATTCAAAAAGGAGAAAGAACTTCGGGACAAGGCTAAGACCAAGTCCACAAGTGGATTGAAACCCACTAGTGGAAATGTTTCTGATAATCGGACTTGCTTTAAATGCAATACTGTTGGTCATCTTGCTCGCAAGTGTCTGAATTTAAAGACTGTGTTTCCAAGAAGGAAAACCGAATCAAAAGATGAGAAGAAAAAACAACCAGAGATTGTGAAAAATGTCATAGATTCAAATAGAAACTATGAATCTAAACAAGAAGTGAAACCTAAAAATGTGTCAAAGTTTGAAAACTCAACATTTGGAAAAGGTGAAACTTCAAGGTTTGATGAAATCAAAGATTCTAGATTCTATATCAAGAAACCGATAAGCAAGCTACAATCCTGGGTTGCTAAGAAAAGGCTTTCATCATCAGAAAAACCAAAGTCTGTTTCTGACAAAACTGAAAATGTTAAATCAACTGAGTCAGTATCAAACAGACAACGAAGGAAAAGGTCAAAACGTTTTCAGAATCGACATTGGACGAAATGTTCGATGATGATTTTGAATATGATGAAGAGTTAGAATATGGTTATGATGCTTATCGGTACAAACCTAAAACCAAAAAGGTTTGGGTTTCATTTTTCAAACCTAATACGGAAATGTTCCTCCACCATTTCTTGAAAATTATTCCTGCAAGAAAGATGATGAAGTGGAAAAGGCATTTGATTTACTTCTCTTATCAGAAATGAAAGATCAATTGCCTGAGAACATTGATGTAGACTTTACAAAATCAAACGATGACATTAAAGCGGTGGTAAAAATGTGCTGGGAAATGATTCTGACGATAAAAATCTGATTCACAGTCCGAAAGTGACGATATAGCATCAGAAAGTGATCTAAGTGATGATCCTAACGTTGTCATGTACAAAGTTAAGGATTCTGATAGATTATATTCTGGTGACAGCTTCCGATTCGGAATGTGAAAGAAGATCAAATTGACAAATTGTTCAAACTTGTGGAAGTTTTGTCAGATGATCTCGAGAAAAATCAAAAGAAATTTATTCTAAACCCAAAAGGAATTTTAACAACTACCGTAGGAATGGTGGTGATTTTCCTGAGAACAGTAGAGCAGGTTTGGGTTTGGAGGATGAAGAAGATGAATCGACGAAGAAACCGAAGACAACGTTCCAGGAATACAAAGGTAAAAACATAAAGTTTGTGTACGGAACGAATACGGTTCAAGAAGATGATATGATCGGTAAGCAATCAAATGATGAATTCAAAAAGAAGAAAGAACTTCGGGACAAGGCTAAGACCAAGTCCACAAGTGGATTGAAACCCACTAGTGGAAATGTTTCTGATAATCGGACTTGCTTTAAATGCAATACTGTTGGTCATCTTGCTCGCAAGTGTCTGAATTTAAAGCCTGTGTTTCCACGAAGGAAAACCGAATCAAAAGATGAAAAGCAAAAACAACCAGAGATTGTGAAAAATGTCACAGAGTCAAATAGAAACTATGAATCTAAACAAGAAGTGAAACCTAAAACTGTGTCAAAGTTTGAAAACTCAACATTTGAAAAAGGTGAAACTTCAAGGTTTGATGAAATCAAAGATTCTAGATTCTATATCAAGAAAGCGAGAAGCAAGCTACAATCCTGGGTTGCTAAGAAAAGGCTTTCATCATCAGAAAAACCAAAGTCTGTTTCTGACAAAACTGAAAATGATAAATCAACTGAGTTAGTAATCAAACAGACAACGAAGGAAAAGGTCAAAACGTTTTTAGAATCGACATTGGACGAAATGTTCGATGATGATTTTGAACATGATGAAGAGTTAGAATATTGTTATGATGCTTATCAGTACAAACCTAAAACCAAAAAGGTTTGGGTTTCATTTTTCAAACTTAATACGGAAATGTTCCTCCACCATTTCTTGAAAATTATTCTTTCAAGAAAGATGATGAAGTGGAAAAGGCATTTGATTTACTTCTCTTATCAGAAATGAAAGATCAATTGCCTGAGAACATTGATGTAGACTTTACAAAATCAAACGATGACATTAAAGTGGTGGTAAAAATGTGGTTAAAAATCTGCTGGGAAATGATTCTGACGATATAAATTCTGATTCACAGTCCGAAAGTGACGATATAGCATCAGAAAGTGATCTAAGTGACGATCCTAACGTTGTCATATACAAAGTTAAGGATTCTGATAGATTATATTTCGATGACAGCTTTCCGATTCGGAATGTGAAAGAAGATCAAATTGACAAATTGTTCAAACTTGTGGAAGTTTTGTCAGATGATCTCGATAAAAATCAAAAGAAATTTTATTCTAAACCCAAAAGGAATTTTAACAACTACCGTAGGAATGGTGGTGATTTTCATGAGAACAGGAGAGCAGGTTTGGGTTTGGAGGATGAAGAAGATGAATCGACGAAGAAACCGAAGACAACGTTCCAGGAATACAAAGGTAAAAACATGAAGTTTGTGTACGGAACGAATACGGTTCAAGAAGAAGATATGATCGATAAGCAATCAAATGATGAATTCAAAAAGGAGAAAGAACTTCGGGACAAGGCTAAGACCAAGTCCACAAGTGGATTGAAACCCCCTAGTGGAAATGTTTCTGATAATCGGACTTGCTTTAAATGCAATACTGTTGGTCATCTTGCTCACAAGTGTCTGAATTTAAAGCCTGTGTTTCCACGAAGGAAAACCGAATCAAAAGATGAAAAGCAAAAACAACCAGAGATTGTGAAAAATGTCACAGAGTCAAATAGAAACTGTGAATCTAAACAAGAAGTGAAACCTAAAATTGTGTCAAAGTTTGAAAACTCAACATTTGAAAAAAGTGAAACTTCAAGGTTTGATGAAATCAAAGATTCTAGATTCTAAATCAAGAAACCGAGAAGCAAGCTACAATCCTGGGTTGCTAAGAAAAGGCTTTCATCAATAGGAAAACCAAAGTCTGTTGCTGACAAAACTGAAAATGTTAAATCAACTGAGTTAGTAATCAAACAGACAACGAAGGAAAAGGTCAAAACGTTTCAGAATCGACATTGGACGAAATGTTCAATGATGATTTTGAATATGATGAAGAGTTAGAATATGGTTATGATGCTTATCAGTACAAACCTAAAACCAAAAAGGTTTGGGTTTCATTTTCAAACCTAATACGGAAATGTTTCTCCACCATTTCTTGAAAATTATTCCTACAAGAAAGATGATGAAGTGGAAAAGGCATTTGATTTACTTCTCTTATCAGAAATGAAAGATCAATTGCCTGAAAACATTGATGTAGACTTTACAAAATCAAACGATGACATTAAAGCGGTGGTAAAAATTATGGTTAAAAATGTGATGGGAAATGATTTTGACGACAAAAATTCTGATTCACAGTCCAAAGTGACGATATAGCATCAGAAAGTGATCTAAGTGATGATCCTAACGTTGTCATGTACAAAGTTAAGGATTCTGATAGATTATATTTCGATGACACCTTTCCGATTCGGAATGTGAAACAATATCAAATTGACAAATTGTTCAAACTTGTGGATGTTTTGTCAGATGTTCTCGAGAAAAATCAAAAGAAATTTTATTCTAAACCCAAAAGGAATTTTAACAACTACCATAGGAATGGTGATGATTTTCCTGAGAACAGTAGAGCAGGTTTGGGTTTGGAGGATGAAGAAGATGAATCAACGAAGACAACGTTCCAGGAATACAAAGGTAAAAACATGAAGTTTGTGTACGGAACGAATACGGTTCAAGAAGAATATATGATCGGTAAGCAATCAAATGATGAATTCAAAAAGGAGAAAGAACTTTGGGACAAGGCTAAGACCAAGTCCACAAGTGGATTGAAACCCACTAGTGGAAATGTTTCTGATAATCGGACTTGCTTTAAATGCAATACTTTTGGTCATCTTGCTCGCAAGTGTCTGAATTTAAAGCCTGTGTTTCCACGAAGGAAAACCGAATCAAAAGATGAAAAGCAAAAACAACCAGAGATTGTGAAAAATGTCACAGAGTCAAATAGAAACTATGAATCTAAACAAGAAGTGAAACCTAAAAATGTGTCAAAGTTTGAAAACTCAACATTTGAAAAAGGTGAAACTTCAAGGTTTGATGAAATCAAAGATTCTAGATTCTATATCAAGAAACCGAGAAGCAAGCTACAATCCTGGGTTGCTAAGAAAAGGCTTTCATCAATAGAAAAACCAAAGTCTGTTGCTGACAAAACTGAAAATGTTAAATCAACTGAGTCAGTAATCAAACAGACAACGAAGGAAAAGGTCAAAACGTTTTCAGAATCGACATTGGACGAAATGTTCGATGATGATTTTGAATATGATGAAGAGTTAGAATATGGTTATGATGCTTATCAGTATAAACCTAAAACCAAAAAGGTTTGGGTTTCATTTTTCAAATAGTTGTTTCATATGCAGGAGTCCCAAGATCCACTTTATCAAAGTTGATACAGGATAGTGGGGCTCCATGAGTATTTAACTTATCTAGAATGTTAAAATCTTTGTCATTTTGAGGGAAGTAGTTAAAAAGAAAAGTTTTTGAAATTACAAGTGGTTGTTAAAAGGAAAAATTTTGAAAAGTCAAAATTATGAAAATCCACACCGTTGAACAGAAAAGCTGATTTCAAAGTTCTTACAAGTTCAAACTGCTTTTACAAGTGGTAAATGAGTTTAATGATTGTTTGTTAAACAATTGCAGATACAGGTTTGAGAAAAAGGATCGGGCGACGAGGTCACGGGATACGCATTGGTTTGTTACATTTTTAGAAGAATTTCTTTAAATCGAAAATCTAAAAATATGTTTTTGATTTTAGGGGGAGTAAGAAAATTTTAAAAATTGTTGAAAAATCCAAAACATATGAAAAAGTTGAAAATTCAAAAACATTGAAAATTTCAAAAAGTACAAAAACATGAAAAAGACAAAAAGAATTTGTTGTCAAAAAGGAAATGATAGTACATCAGTGGACTTTCACAGTATGCTAAAGATTTGCAAAGTTTAAAAGTGATAAACAAGTCTTACTGTGGATATATCGATAGGCTTTACATGTTCAGTAGATTGTTTCCGGGATATAAACTAAATTTTACAACTGCTTAATCTCGTGGTTTAACACATCTTGGATATATGGACTTAGTACTCCAAAATTTCGATTAAAGGGTTGCCTGATTCTGAGATACGAGGTTTTTATAGATAGTTGATATCTGGGGTATTATACAAGTTCTTCTGATTTTGCGAAAGCAATAGCCTAGAACTTCTATAATACTTTATGCTTAAAACCCCTAAACTGCATGCAAACTTGAAAAGTATCGAAAGATCTAATCATTTGCAGTGCTGAAAAGATTCCTTAAATGGAACACACCTTAAAGACAAGCCTTCATCTCTTTGTCTATACGGTAGTACTAACCTGAGCTCTCAAGGTCTCGCATTAACCCAGATACAGATATCAATTACGCTATACTCACCTGTAAGATGAAATCTAGGGAATCTGGATTCGGGAGTATATTCAAGAGGTGGGAAAGTCAAGTTTCATAATTCTTACCTAATATATCTTCGAACAATTGAGAAACGTGATGAAGTTTAAGTGGACAAACATATCGACAATCTAAGGTAAACAAGTTTAAAACTTAAAGTCTCAAAAGGTCACCGGTACTGGTGATATGTCTCAAACAAACTGATATGATCCTTAGACGCAAATTCACAAAAATATGTCTGTAAATATGTTTGTACATAGTTTTACATTGTTCTGTACATAGTTTATCTGCTTTATAGTTGATGAAACCAAAAAAAATTTTCAGTGTGTTTTAGGATAAACTTACAAAAATTCAAAAAGATTTTGTTTCTTCATTATTTTCAATGAGCCAATGTTGGAGAACGGATCTTTGAAGTGTGGTAAGTTTTGAAAAATTCAAAAGAAAGTTCATTAATTTGAAACTTTTAAAGTTGAACAAAACAATGTTTTCATATCAGGTCAACCTGAGGTCATTAATTTGGACTCGGTTAGACAATATTGGTTAATCAAGGTCATTAACTGGACTTGAACTAAGTGGATTTCAATGATTGAAAATCATGAGAATGGTCAAGGTTTTAAATGTAAGGAGTTTTCAAGGTCATTAAGTTGAACTTGAATAACTAAAAAGGTTTTAAAATGGAGATTAAAATTTGAATTGTTAAATGTTATAAAATTTTCAAAGTTTTAAATCTAAAATGTGTTCTAGTATGCTCAAGAACTTTGAAACAGGAAGTAAAGTTTTAGGGGGAGCAGGATGAAACGTGACTAAAGTAAAGCTTAAAGCAAGGGGGAGCATAGCTCACAGCAAAGGAGGAGCTTGGAACTTAAAAGTTTTATCAAGATAAATTTGAAGAAGAAGATGGAGATTGAAGATCAATACGTTAAAGTTTATTCAAGAACTAAAAAGAACGGAAGACTTAGAAGATTTTAAATGTCAAGGATGACTACGGCAATATCCAAAGAGAGGATGTCTGGGAAAGTCTGTTGGTGCGTATATCAAAAGGATGTTTACATCAAGATGACTACGGCAACATCCAGGGGGGGTCTGTTGGTGCATATGTTTGTTTCCTTCGTCATTAACGTCATTATGTATCGTGTCTGAGCGAATAGGGCTTAATCTGTTAGAAACAAAGTGTATTTAAGTGTTTAGAGGCCAAGTTCGCTGGAAATGGTTGTGATGATGTCAAGTTCGGGCGAACTTGACTAGGTCAAGTTCGGCCGAACTTCACTCTCCCACCAGCGAACTTGCAAGTCTATAAATAGGTGCCTTTGTGATTTCATTTGTAACTTCAGAGATTTTGGCACAGAGACGGCGAAGCTCTGTCCGATCCGGATCTTGAATGTATTGAACTTTAGATCAATGAAAACAACATTTAAATGAGTAATTCTTGTTATTTGATTAACTTGTCATTAGTTTCCGCCTAATCGGACAATAGATAACAAATTTAGGTTCCCGAGCTATTCGTGAACGTTCCTACAAGTTGGATGAACAAATGGAAAATGAGTACATGTTAGTAAATTGTCGACTCTATTGAACACATGAGTATTATATCTGTTTTGATTACCTCTACAAATGATAAACGCATGCTAGCATATTTATTTGAGAAATGGAGATTAAGTAAATTGTTGGATTACACAAGATATGGGCTTAGTAGCCCACCAAATAATGCAGGCCACTTTGATAACACAGTTGGAACACAAGAAAAAAAAAACGAGACAAAATCTAGAGTCAGCAATTTAAAAAAGACTTCACGCTGAGAAGAGCGACAAGCAAGAAAGCAGTTTTATGTCCAATTTGTGTGAATTGAGTTCAAAAAATGAGATACGTTTTAAAACCTTACTACGATCTAAATGATGATAAAAGGAACAAATAACAGATACGTTTGTCGATGAATTCAAAATAAATGACGGATACGTTTGTCTATGAATTCAATCTTATTCTAGAGTACGTTTCTAGTTTACGAATGACGTAAGTATCCAACAATAATCGATACTTCCATCATTGCAACCCCCACACCAAGATGCGATTACTCGAGCTTAGAGTAACCAGTATGTTTTAATCAATGAACTGCTTTTGGTTAGAGATTAGATGGCCTGAAAATCAGAATTGCTCGATGTCAAATATTGATACAAATTATTTAATAAAAAAGATTATCACAGCATGTGTTGGAATTAGTTTTTAATATATGAAGTCAGCTTACTAGTTTATTA
Organism: Scalesia atractyloides; assembly: GCA_947069175.1. Taxonomy (NCBI): domain Eukaryota; kingdom Viridiplantae; phylum Streptophyta; class Magnoliopsida; order Asterales; family Asteraceae; genus Scalesia; species Scalesia atractyloides. The sequence continues at coordinate 10,581,709 of CAMTDV010000006.1, read as the reverse complement.
CTGTTTTATTAGTATATTTTATTTTTATAATTAAAAATCCAGTTTTATTATTAATATTATTATTAGTTGTTTATTTGACATCAAAATCCCCCTTTTAATTTATTTTAGTAACAATCATATCCACACTTAAAACGGTTTGAAATAATCATGTTATGATGTTTCGTTGAGGGAACAAACCATATTTTCATTCATATTAGTCTTGTGTGTCAAGCTAGCTTATTTATTATTTTAGTTGCTGAACTAGTGCTAATACCCGCGAATTTCACCGTTTTGACAAATGATATGTTTTTTTATTTTTAGAAAAAAAGAATTACGTTTAAACTGATCATAAAGACACTATACGCATGGACTTTTTATGAAAATCTGAATTGAACATTAAAATACAATGAAGGCATCGCACTGTAGATATAAATTAACCGAAAAGACAAGTAAACAAAGGAAATACGTTTTTCTAGTGTGAAATATAAATTGAAAGCCTATTACTCTAATACTTCTACTTGATATTCATGCCATCAAGAAGAGCTTGTAATTGTCGCTTCTTGAGCAGCTTCTCTTTCCTCTGCAACAACGAAGAATCACAAGTTATGAGGTGCCAAGTTGAACTTGTTGAAACCGACTCAAGTTGGCCCTGATAGGGTTGACCCGTTTACTTATTTGTTAGCATGATTAATGTAATCAAGTAAAATATTCTGAAACGTCTTGAAATTCATTGAAGTTAGCAGCAACAGTTCCCTACCCAATCCAAATTTAACACCGACTTCGAAGTCGATTGTAAATGTGATTGACATTCTATGCAAAAGCGCCATCATCGTCATATGGAAGAGGGTGGTTTGCAGCTGCTGCAAGCTCGGCTTCATGTCTGCAAAACACAATGGTGCCTCGTAAACACAAATAACCAACAACTCATAACTAATAAAGGCAAAACTTAATATCATTGAGAAACCGTGTCAATTTTAACTTCTAGTGGAGCAAGAGCAGGAGACTCGATAAAGTGTGAATTTGTATCCCTAATAACCGATAGAAACTCACATCAAAATCCCATATATTAACATATAACTGAAAGTTTAAGTCTAGAAAGCGACTAATAGTTACCCTGCAAGTTTCCTGGCAAGGTAGAGGAAAGGCTTCTCGAAGTTGTAGTTACTCTTAGCCGAAATTTAATAATATTGCAAGTTTTTCTTTAGGTAAAAAGTAAACGGTATCATCCACTGCCACCTCTGCAACCGTGTGCGAACCTCCGCGGCCACCATCTGAATAGTTTCCGAAACCAAAACCATTTTGACAACCTAACTTTTAAGTGGTTATCATGCCTTGCTTTTCCATGGTAACATTCATTGCCCTATGTATCTGAATGACACTCCACTTAATTTAGCCACCATAATATTAGCACCAAGTTTATCAAGTTGCCTCAAATTCGCAAACTTTGTTAATGCAACAACCTAATATTAGTAATTAGTATCAAGCGTAAAGAGGTTCTTACTTGTAATGAAAAAAACAAACAATTAACCAATTATTCGGTTAAATAATACTTAATTAAGCAAATTAGCAAGGTTAACCGAAACCTATTAAGTGAGACCAAACATATCAGTTAAGGTCTGGTTTGGGCTCAAGACTGAAAAGAATTGCCTCTGTCCAATCATGGTATATTCAAACTTGGAACCATGATCGCAAACCCTAGCGAAATAACTGAATCACTATCCCAAAAGCACATCAAATACATAAATACATAATTAGGCTAGTAGAATAAAATAAGTATCAAGCTGTTATTTTATTAGGATGTTAATTTTCAGCATGATTTATAGCCACTTTTATGGCATCCAACATCCTCACTGAAATATATGTATTTAATTTAAATCAGTTGAAGATTCAAGAAAGTTAATCTATGTGGATACAATCAATAATTAATTATAGAAAAATTACTGGTGTCAAATTTGTTTAGGGATGCAAAATAATGCCTCTTCCTGTAAGATTTCTTGTGACCAAAGCTCTAATTTCATCGTCAAAACCCCTGCAATGATAATTTCACTAAACTTGTAGTCTTGGAAACAAACAATAATAAAACTACACACTATGAATAGGATTTCTAGATGTAAACAATTCAATAACCACATGAAACCTAATAAGATGAAAACAATTCAATAATCACATTTGCAACCAAAATTTTTGAGCAAAAAAAACAATACCCACCACTTGATGTTAGACCATCGCCGTTCCTACACCATACGAACCCTAGCCACCACCAAGAACCTTTTCAGTCATCACGAACGGCTAAAAGAAAGATCTGGAAAAAAAATCTAAACATAAGATCATCTAAAACGACATGTATGTTAAAAATCCCTAAATACGATGTTCTCCGTCACAAAACAAAACATAACATAACAAATCAGAAACCCTAGCGCAGGTGTCAAGAGAACGCGGCTACTACACCGTCGCTGTTGTTGTCATCGTTCTCCGTCACAGATCAGAACATCCACTCTAATTTAAAATTGAACATTTATAAACCGAAAACTACCTATACAAATCAAAAAAGAAACCATAAATACATCGAAGAACTAACCAACATCAGTCTACGACGGCGCCGACGAAGAGGTTCCACAAACTTCAATATTTGAGGCGAATCAGCAAGGCAATAATCGATTGTTGTAGATGACACGTGAAGGAGATGATGATAGATTTGATTAAGGCAAAGATGATGAAGATTGATTGCTTATGTTGTTCATAAAAAAAATCTTAAGAAGTAAGAAGGAGGCCAGGGGAGAACCGCAAGAGATGGAGCGTCATGGAGGAGCAGAGAATCTAGGGTTTGATCCTGGATGGTAGCAAAGAAGAAGGGGAGGTAACGCACATGGAGAAACCCTAGATTGTGAAGGAATTGTTTGTTTGGAACGGGTTATAAGCTTTTATACCCACTTCGAATTTTGACCCGTAGATGTAAAACGGGTCCGCTTTACCCGAACCACTGTTAAGACCCATAATAATGTCTTGTGTCATCTATAGTCTAAAAAACATGCCATATGTGAAATGGAAGTGTGATACGTGCACCATAGGTATGTCTTTTGTTAGGTAGGATAGATACAACACACAACACCTACATCTAAATTAAGAGATTGGGTATTTGCATAAATATTTTCCAAAGTTATCAATTTTTTAGTGATGATTCTGGAGTTCACAAGGCTGAGTTTGGATCTGTTTTGATTAGATGAGAAATTATTCATTTATTCTCAACAAAAACCCCAAAAGAAAACAAAAACACCACAACGTGGAGATAGTGACCGTCGTGGTAGTGAGACGGCGGTGACCCTCCGGTCACCGCCCCTCTCTCTTCTTGTTCTCTCTCCTCTGAAGCTTTTAAAGGCATGTAAGTTGAAAAGATGAAAGAAGCTTGTCTCAGGGGGATTACCGCCCAAACAAGCCAATTAAAACAAACAAGACCAAAATCACTGTTCATTTCCATTGCTCTATTAATAGAGTGGGTCACCACCCCTCTCTTCCCTTTCTCTCTCTTCTTGTTCTCTCTCCTCTGAAGCTTTTAAAGGCAGGTAAGTTGAAAAGATGAAAGATGCTTGTCTCAGGGGGGTTACCGCCCAAACAAGCCAATGAAAACAAACAAGACCAAAATCACTGTTCATTTCCATTGCTCTATTAGTAGAGTTAAATTAAATTAAATGGTTGATACATGAGAGCCTTCATAGATATTGTCTTGAATTGCTTCATCTTAACCAGTATTGTCTTAACTTTCTTCTTCTTCTTCTTCCATAATTTGGTTGTTCTTTTGATTTATGTTTTTCCCATGTTTTCTTTGATCAAAACCTACATCTCTACTAGTTTTCTTGGTGATTTGATTGTAGAGCTTAGGGGGAAGGGAGTGGAGCGGCAAACCCATCGGCAAACCACTTTGCCGAGCGGTAACACCACCGCCAACAAAGTTTACCGATCGGTTTCGTTGATGATCGGTAAAGGTTTACCGATGCGGCAAATGTGATGTTTGTGTGTGTTGTCTATTTCTGCTGCTACCACCTCATTTTAATAAAAAAAAAGTTGAAAACAAAAAAAAAGTTTGCCACTTTCAAGTGTTTAACCATTGCCAACACTTTTCACCAAAAGTTTAAACTTTTTGACATGCTGACATGGCACTCTCTCATTGGTTAGTTTAAAAGTTTGTCACTTTCAATTGACTAACCACTCTCTTCACCCTTATAAGCCTTAGAACTTTCACTATAGCCAACAAAGATTATTTATTTATGTTTTAATTTGTCATCCAGTTTACTCCATAGTTATTGTGGTGTCATGTTTGATAGTCTCTTCGTAGGTGATCTGTATGTTATGTATGATGCAGAAGCTCGGACTTCTGCCTAGAATTCATTGCATTAAGTTCATGCATTTCAGCATACATCTAGCCATTTCAATTATGGTTAGGGTTTTTTCTTTCTTTTTGCCATCCCATTCTATTCTTTGGTGTAGTCAATTAATGATAATATGCATATTGTGTCCAAAATTCTTTGAAATAAGATGCGGCACATTCTTCTTCACCTTCATGATCAAATCTCATAGATTTAATTTGATGATCACTTTGATGAGACAAATGATTTAAATGTTTTGAATGATCAAAAAAATGGTGGTAGGGTTATGAATTAGGCTCCTAACAAAGAAATGTGACCTGAACTAAACTACAAAGGGCATTTGTGTAAATAATTTAGAGAAAATTAGTATTATTCAACTAGTTGTCAAGTACAGGGACCCATACCAAGGATGAAACACTACGGTGGGAGGGTATGGATTAGGCTACTAACAGTTCGACGTACAGTAAGTTGTTTTAACTTGTGTATGAATAATTAGTGACGTAGCGAGAAATTTTTGTCACTGAAGTCGCAATTCTTAGGTCACTTAGACCACATGGTGTGGCCGTGAAGGCCAGTTCACGCTCACCAAACCACTCATGCTTGGTGTTTTCCACGGCTTTGTGTGTGAGGCGGGGGATTCATTAACGGCATGGAGGGCAATTTGGTTGGAGATGTGCAGTGGCGGATCGAGGAATTTTTTCCAAGGGGTTCACTTTTTTAAATGTCTAATTTCAGATGTCCGAACATTAAAAAAAGGGTCGGTTCGACGGTTTGGGTCAAGTGAGGTCCATTACATAATAAAAATATGATACAATAATAATGAAAAACATCGTAATGATAAATTTAAAAAACACGTAATATAAATCAGTTGTTCCCTATGAAGTTTCATCTTTTGAAAACATTGTATTACATTCTTGATCGAAACTTGTAGTAAGAAGTCCCTATGGATGATCTAGAGAACCGTATTTGGAAGGACTTCAGATGAAACGGACAAAATAATAGGAAATTTGTAATGCATAAAATATTAACATGGACATATTACGCTATTATGGACCAAAATTCCTATTACATTTAACCTGTTTAACATATTTGATCTGCTTGAGATCAAGTTAGCCCAATCGAAAGTAAACAGGTTGAAATTGCTCCCTCAAAACAAGATTCTTTTAGAGGCGCTAGTTACACAACTGTTTCTTCTCCATTTACGTAACCCTTTCTTTTTTGGTTACAAAAAGAAGTGAAGTTATTTTTCATATGAATGGTGCATAAAATTTGAAAAGTTTTAATTTACAACAGTCAACTCTTACTTGGCAATGAAGCATGGACAAAACATTATCTGCATCAAAATTTTAAATACCATTTTCTGGAGTTAGCAGATGTGGAAACTTGTATGGGTGGTATCCAGGTAAAAACTTTATACATTATCATGAACAAAAACAAAAACAAAATCAGCATTGTAACTTAAGTACACATCATCACTAGAACAACTTTGCAGCCCTCCAAGATTTTATTTCACCAGAACATCATCTAAACTAATTTCAGATATTCACAATGAAGTAAAAGAAAAACAAAAACACAAAAAAATGGAAAATAAACCCATTGCCTGGAATCAAACTCGTGACCTCAATGATACAAACCAAACTCGTTACCAGTAGACCATCAGCACACATTCAATTATGGGTTCCTATACAAAATATTAAGGGGTTCCTTTTTTTCTTCTATAAATTTAAAAAACACGTAATATAAATTTATATGGTTTTACACTATAAATTACAAACCGAACGGGTTCCTAGGAACCCCCTCGATGGCAGTAGATCCGCCCCTGGAGATGTGGCGCGAGTTGATAGGTGGCTTGTGGTAGGAGGTTTGTGATTGGTTAATTTTTTCTTTTTAAACACTAGATGGGGCCCTTCGCACGCCCAACACCGCCCCATGCTTTTTGTTTACCATGTCCCCTTGCTTACTTAGCTGCCACATAGTGCTTAACGCCTCATCTTTAACCCCCGCCACACCATATAGTCTTAGACCAACGATGTGGACGTGGTTTACCAGCGTTGTTGCATTTACACGCCGCACGCACCACACCGTGCATGGCGTTGTAGACGGCGTTGTCTTAAGGACTTGAACGTTTCCACCGGCGTGGAGAGTTATTGTGCGTCGACGTGGCATGGTTTGATTGGGGGTCCCCACTAGACGTTGGACCCCAATGGCGTTATTTAAAAAAATTCATTTAAAAAAATATTTCACTTCCTCTATATAAAAAACTGTAGGTCCACTTGGAGGATCAAATAAACCTACTTCCTTGTTTGTTAACAAAAATATGAGTGCGGAATCCACGTGGTTATGCAAACCGAAGCAAAGATAAGTAAACACAAGTAACCAAAGATTCACTATTTTGATTAAACTGAAGAGCACAAGTACAAACATATACACGCAATGCTTGTACAGACTCTGGGTGCTCTCTTGCTGAAATGTGAAACAAGTGTCGGTATATATAGGGCAAACACCTCTGCATGTCACGAATAACATGCAGAGTCCCACGAAGAATGTGAGTGACCACGAAGAACAGGTTCTTCGTGGGTCACCCCTGCGAATAATCAAAGTTCACGAAGAATGGTTCTTCGTGAACATCCAACTAGTGAACAACCAGTTGTTCGTGGACATGCAATCCCACGAAGAATTAGGTTCTTCGTGGGTACCCTGCAAACAGACAGAACTTTCAGACACTTATATCAGTAAGACCAAACACTCAAACAACTAACAGTTGCACACACGCAAACTGTTTTACAACGTTAAGAACATAAACGTCGTGCTAAATCAAGATAAGAGGATATCTTGACTTGGCCGACTCGACCTAAACTATACAGATGCACAAAATAAAGATCGTACAATTACATCGTAATAAGAACAAGCTACATACACAAAACTACACCAACAAAACTACCATTTTCACCTCACTTCCTTCTACTCAACTCTTTCTTAGTACATAAAGACTTTTAGCCTTTATGAAGAAAAGTAAAAGCGAACAGATATGAAATTACTTGCTATGAAGATCGATCACCTACAAGGGGAAGAGCGTGAAATGTACAAAAAAACTAAAAAAAAGAAACAATGGATAAATATCGTACTTAGTTTCGTTTTTTATGTTTTGTTTTTTAGTTTAAATTAAATAATCGTTTTTTTATGTTTTGTTTTTTTAGTTTAAATTAAATAATCGTTTTTTTCAGTTATGTAATCTTTTTTTATTTAAATTATGTAATTATTTCTATTACTGTTAATTATTATATTACTAATAGTAACATTATTTTTAACAAAATTATATAAAAATATATAATTTTAAATAGAAAATAATAATATTAAATAGGTGTCACATGTCGAATAACGCTTTCCACACCCCCTTTTTTCCACCACGCCACTATTCCGACGCACGCTAACGTGGCGTCTACATGTCGAATTACACCCGCTCTTCAAGCTCATGCACTCCGTATGATCTAATATGAAGATAGTTTTACATCATCAGGATCCTAAAAAGACAGTGTTGGAGGTAAGTCACCGGGTCATGTCATTTATATCAAGGTATTGTTAGGACATTTTTAATATACTTTTTTAGGGACTTTGGACTGGTTATAATAAACTAAAAATTTTATTGTCCCTTTTTAGGGACTTTGGACATGTTATAATAAACCAAAAATTTTTTTGTCCTTAGAGTTAAATAACAAGCAATTAACCATCGTTTGTATTATCAATCATCATTTGCTTATTCAAATATTAACTGTGGACGAAGAATGCGAACCTTGTGCCACTGCAAGAGGTGCGCGCAAGAAGAAAAATAAAAGGCGCCCAGTTGCAACTAAAAAGAAAATAAACCCTAACAATAAGCCCAGTGAAGAAATAATGACAGACGAAGTTCGAACCTGCGTGGATTAATTGGTTAATTAAAGCCTCACGGTAAAGGTGCTTGTCATTGTAGCTGTCAAAAAAGTAAACTATGTATCTGTCAAATGTAACATATGTAGTTGGAAACAAATTGTAACATACGTAGCTAATATTACCCCGAAGTGTAACACATGTTACAAGATATAGGACAACCAGTTTAGAATGCAACTGGCAGAAATGTAACACATGTTACAAGAATCTGAGTTACAAAGTAGCATGAAGTTCCTTATTGATCAACTACATATAAAATGGGTCAATTAAACAAAAAATAAAGCTTTTTTCCCAAAAAAGACTAGAAATGACATCCTTTTTAAAAGAAACAAATGTATGTTTTTCCCACCCACCTTGTCGTAAGGGCTACATGAGTAACATTAACACAAAAAATTCAGGAAAAAGAAACGATAAGCCTGGTAAAAATTATTTGTAACACCATCATGACTTCTTTTTGTTTTTATTTTAAACTTTTTCGTTAAATATGACACGTATATTACAATTAACGGCTGTAGGGGGTACAAGTGTAACACATGTAGATGTGTTTGGAATTAAAAATATGCAGAACTGTAACACACGTAGCACATGCTACAGATGCCTTTTTTTTAAAGTAACAATGAATATATTCTTTACCCAACCCCTTAGCAAAAGGGTTACGCATGTACACATTTACATGTAACAAATAAAAAATGTTGTTTCTTATCTCAAACATATCATAGCAACATGTGTAACATATGTTACAATGAATTTAACCTTTTTCCCAACACCTTAGCATAGAGGGGTGTAACAGTTGTAAGGCTAACAGTTGCAGCACATATAATGACATTTATGGTTTCAGACTGCCAAAAAAGTTAAAGAGGACCTTCGTAAACATTAGGTTCGGTTAGTGGGTATTTTCCTCTATGATTAGCTCGTGCTCGTAGCGGCGATTCCTCGTCATAATCATCACTCCACATACTGAAAAGCGAGTTTGCAGCGATAATTAAAAAACAATAACAATACAACACTTAAGGTATTTTTAAGGAAAAAAAAAAGATTTTAAATCTGCATGAAAAAACCTTCTTCATTTGGTGAAAACATTTGAAAGTGGGACTGTCGAAGATCTTCCTTTGGCTGCATGTTGTCATCTGAATGTCCTGATTATAGCAAAAAATACACAACTTATATAATCATGCATTTCAGAACACCCCATCAAAAAAGAAACTCAGTTAACACTACTTCAAACAAGACAACCCCCCCCCCCCCCAAAAAAAAATCATAAACAAAAACCATTGAATGCATATAACGACCCACAGAAAAAAACATGAATGCTAAAAAAAGACAGAGCTTTCTTCTTCAATGATACCACTGAACATGTAAGGCCGTATAATACCTACTTAAAAGAAATGAGCGGACAAAAAACAATATAAAAACACAACATAATATACCCGAGGAATATGAACCATGGTGAAAATGAACCGCCAGTGATTCATCGCCGGTGAAGTTGTTTCGGAATACACGGCTAGGAGAGTAAGCAACGACATCATCCAAGAAATCATGTGGGGCGCCCATGAGAGATACGGTTAAAATGGAAAGTTGCAGGTTTGAGTTTGAGTTGTGTGAAAAATGAAGAGAGTTTTTGGGTGAAAGAAGGTTGGAGGGGATGAGTTAGAAAATATGGATTTGTACTTGATATCTTGAAGAAAGTGGAGGTTGGTGGAGGGTGTGGGGGGGGGGGGGGGGGGAAACGAGGACATAGGGAAGGGGGAAGTTGGTGAAAAGTGATAGGGGTGAAAGGTGATGTGTTAGAAGTGTGTAAAAATGACAAATATACCCTTCTAACATGTGCAAATATGATATTACATGGATTAATCTAGACCACATATTCTTGGTTTTCCAAGTTTTCTTAATTATATGGGTTTTCTCCATACACTTACACTATATATATATATATATATATATATATGTGAAGTATAAGAGAAAACCCACTTGAGTTAAAAAAAAACTCAAGAAAACCTTGTGTAAAATTTTTTTTTGTAAAAAAAATAGGAATCTAAGTTACATGTTAATGAACATTTTTGTAACAAAAAAAAAACAAACAAACAGCGCCGAATGATTTTTTTATAATTTTTTTTTAAAATTTCAGTGTTACACACACACACACACATATATATATATACACTAAAAATGCTAATTTTTGTAACTTTTTATATAAAAATCCACTCGGCGCTTTTTATTTTTTTGTTACAAAATGTTAATTAACATGTAACCTACATTCCCTATTTTTTTAGAAAAAAATAAAAATGTTACATAGGGTTTTTTTGAGTTTTCTCAACTCAAGCGTGTTTTCGTTTTATCATAAGAAAACTAAAAAAGCCTAAATAACATATAAAATTTTTTTCTTTTTTACAAATTTTTTAAATATTGCTAGTTATTATGTATAAAAATATTTTTTTTTTAAAAAAACTTTTACTGCACATGTGCATTATATGTATATATTGCACATGTGCATTATATACTTAAAGTTAGCTTTTGAGTTTAGTTTAACGTTTAGGGATAAGTTTTTTGGAGGTTTAGGATTAGCATTAATTTTTATGGGGGGGTTTTTGGTTGGTGGGGGGTTGGTTTTCTGAGTGGTGCGGTGGAGTTTAGGGTTCATGTTTACGGTTTAATTTTAGGTTTTTGTTTTGTTTTTTTTTTTTGGTGGGGGGTTAGGCTTTTGGTGGGAGGGTGGATTTAGGGTTTTGAGGGGGGTGCGTTAGGTTTTTGGGGGGTATCGGTGGGGGTGAGTTAGGTGGTTTAAGCTTTTCCGTATTAGTGCACATGTGCAGTACAACTTTTTTTTTTGAAAAAAAAGTTTTTGATATATTATTTTGAGCGATTTTTAATAAAAAAATTGATATGTTTTTTTTTGCTTTTTTAGTTAGTTTTTTTTTTGTTTTCTCATTTAAACTAGTTTTCTCATTATCTATCCATATATATGTATATATAAATCACTGATAAAAGACGATGAATAGTAACTTCTAATTTATAATAAAATATTGTTTTTTAGTATTTTATTATTTTAATATTATAATACTTTATTATTATATTTATTTTAGCCTATTTCTCTCTCTTTTTTTAAAGTTATATTCTGTTTGTTATTTACTTTTTATTTTTCATCGTTTTTTTTTCTTTTTTTAATTATATTGTCTTTATTAATTAATTTAATATTTCTTTAATAACTTGTGTTCGTTAACTTTTATTTAAAAAAAACTAAGTACGCAGTTGTGCTTATTTATTTTCTCCTGGACATTCCGATATAAGTATTGTTAAAAATGAAGTTGTATTCAAAATAGAGTTTTTATATGGTATCGTTTTACGGTACGATGATAAACTGAACTGATTCTAATGGCTTAGCTTTCTAAACAACATGCTGCATTTTCGAATACTGTTTGATTAACAATATCATTTGTTTCGTTCGCCGCAACGGGCGACGCTAACAAACCTAGTCAATATTTATAGTCCTTATAATTTTAATACAAGGAAAAGTAGAAGGGTTTGTTTGGTATGTGGTAATAAAATGGACGGGGTAATGGAATGGACGAGGGAATGCAATGGATCATTACCATTCCGTGTCTTGTTTGGTTACCATGTGTGAATGGAATGATTATTATTATGTGTTGTTTGGTAGGCAAGAAAAACGAAGGAATAAAATCAAGTGACTGATGGAGGTGGTCGGTGGTAGTGATTGTGGGTGGTTATAGGTGGTGGTGGTGGCGAGTGGCGGTGACAACGAGTGGTGGCGACGGCAGCCGTTGGTGGTGGGTGGCGGCGACAGTGGTGGTTGGTGGTGGCGTTGTCGGTGGTGGTGGGTGGCGCCAGCGACGGAGGCCTTTGGTGGTGGGTGGCGGAAGTGGTGGTGGTGGCAGTGGCGTCGACGGTGGTGGTGGGTGGCGGCGACGAGTGGCGTTGGTGGTTGGTCACGGCAGTGGGTGGCAACGGTGGCGGGTGGGTGGCGGCGGCGGGTGATGACGGAGGCGGCGATGGCGTCGGTGGTGGGTGGTGGTGGTGGGTGGTGGCGAAGGTGGTGGTGATGGGTTGTGGTGTTGTTGATGAATGGTGCAAAAGAGAATAGAATTAAAAAAACAAGGGGTGGATGGAATGATTTTGAAGGAATGGAATGTGTTTTGGAACGGCTGATTCCATTCTATTGACCAACCAAACACTCTTTCCTTCATTCCCTCGTAATCGTCCATTCTATTCCGCCTCTCATTCCTACATACCAAACACTACCTAAAGAGTTAGATGGAGTCGTTAATTTTGTATGTTTTTAAAACTTATCTTAAAATTAAAGATAAGACATGATTTATCAATTCGAATATAAACACTCTAATTATATGTAACAAATAGTATTTTTAAATATGCATACACTTTGCTTCTTGTCTTTTGATTTTATAAATATTTCCTAACTCATTTGTTTACAAGAAAATATTTTGTTATTTAGTCTTTGTTAGAAAAATCCAAGACCTTGAATCACCTCTTTCTGTGTTTTTCGTTGGTGTAGAATGTCTACTGATAGCGTATACCATTTCTCTATATGTGTTTCGTGTAACATGCCTATAGATTGTGTTAAAGTAAAAAAGATTTAGAAATATGCTTAAGGATTAGTGCCTGTCATTTCTTTCATATATTACATGTCGAGATGTTTTACATCATGGCCCCTCTAAATGTTATAATCAACCACGTTTAAAATCATCCTTCATTTTATGATCAACCTTTGTCTTCATCAATGTAGATAGATATTCATGATGGCAAGTTTGTGGTTCAGAAAAGCTGAAAGTATCCTTTTTGTCCCCGACTTAAATATGTTTTAATAATGTAAACTACCAACTTTTATGTCATGGTAATATTTAAATGTGTCGTAATGTTTAAATTATATGAATTTGAAATTAATTATATCATTTTTACAAAGAGCAACCATCATATAACTAGATCCTAGTTATTATGGGGCTACACTGAGATGGTAGACGTGCAAGTCTTTTAGAATATGTGTAATGGTTCATGCCTCTTTAAAGTATTTTTTGCCATGTGTTATATACGTTAACATAAACATTTAAGCAAAAAATGTGTGTAGTGGTTTATGTAATTTTAAGCCCTTCCATCATTACCAATTACTAATTAATGTGTCTACCTGCCATTAGTTTGTAATCGTCTATGTTTTAAATAACATGTTATTAATTGAAATTAATCGAAATAAATTTTTTTATTTAACTATTTTTACAATAAAAATAAAATTTGATAAATAATTAATTTAAAAATCATTAAATTAAAAAAAAAGGCTACATAAAACATTTCATTAAAATTTAGATAAAAACTACATGCAACATTTAATTAAAATTAAAAAAAATACCTAACAAATAAAAATGTAATGTTTCAACGTCATCATCAAGACCATATTTATTATTGATTCCTTCATGCAACTTTAAGGCTATGTCACGCTGTTGTCCAAAAGTGATGGGTTTCAACAAAATTTCAAGATAAATACCTATTTGTCGATCTTTTCTAAGTTGAATACGTTCTTGTACATCCTCATCTTTTTTTGCCCGTTCTTTAAGCATTGTCTCGATGTCGGTTAATTCTAATTTTTTTATTCATTTCTAAAAATTGTTTGTTGTAGTCGACAAAGTCGTTCGTTTTTTTTGTTGCCCTTCAACACCTCCCCCCGACCGGCTGTGCCGAGTTTTCATAGCTTTAGTCTTTATTTTTGTTATATTTGTCCTCGGTCTTATTCAAGTCAATATCAACCTGAGCGTTAGAAGATTGAATCGCCTGTTAGATGGACGGTGATGACTTCGACTTCTTTGACCTTCGAGTGTTTGGTAGCGGGATGAGATGCCATTTCCAGCTCTTTCTTAAAAACCTTGTAATTTACTCCTAAAAAATATTAGTAGACCAGTAGGGTGTATTTCTTATTTTTTTTTCTTTAATTTTTCAATAACTTGATATTGATCATATATTGTTACACATTTATCACATGCCGCATAATATTCACACGAGAGTTGGATCATGTTGTATCTTTGTCATTGGTGGATTTAGAAATCCTTGAATTTAGTTAGACAAAAAGTAGACAATAACGGAAAGTTAACATGTACTTGATTTTTTTAATAAAAATTATTATTTATTATTATTATTATTTATTTTTAAGGGCAAATATATAATAGATAAGTTGTTAGCTACAATAATTTAATATTTTTGTTTTTTTTGAATTTCACTTCTCAACTCTAATTTGATTTTTTTATCTTCTTGTGAATTTTACCCGTCAACTTTTAATATTGACATTTAATGCTCTAAAATTTATAAAAACTTTGTAACATGTCAATTTGATACCTCTCTTGAGTTTTACGTGCTTAATTTTATGTATACATCGGGTATAAAGTGGCGTTTACGTTTTAATGTAATTTTTATCGAGAGTCATGTCAAATATTATACATTTTGTGCTTATTTTTGTGGACGTTTTTTATTGGCCTGCATTTTAACATAAATTTTGTTCTAGAACAAATCGGATTAGATAGACTTACTTTATGTTTTCAATTGTCCAACATTTCTGCATACATTTTCTTTTAGACTTTATAAATTAGTTACTTTACATTTCACGAGCCACGTAAAATATAGGGTTGAGTAATAGTACAAAGGGGTTTAAAAAAGAAGAAGTATAAGAAGCCACTATAGAGTGACAAGTATCCAATAAAGAATCGAGTGAGCAGGGTAATTTTGTCAAATAGAATAAAAAGATTATGTATATGCAAGTTACATGCTATTCCCCTCCCCCCCCATTTTTTAAACGTCTATTACTTTGTTGTGTATCATCTGTTTTAAACAAAATATACCATTAAATCGAGCGTCGATTAATCTTTCATATGAGTACACTAATGTTATACTTTATTAAAGTTCGAAAAACAGTTGCGTATTACGCAATGGACATAACGTAATGCAAAGTAGACCGAAAACACAATCGACGACAACAGATACAAAACAAATGGACAACAAACTAAACACAATGGACATAACATAAAACACAACAAATATCAAACTAAAAATGCAATTGAAAGTAGAATAAAACACAATTGATGTCAACAGATAAAAAGACACAATGGCTAACAAACTAAAACACAACGGGTAACAGACTAAAACACAATAAACAACAATTTAAAACACAATGGACAACAGATTAAAACATAATGGATAGCAGGACAAAAACAATGACAAGAAACTATAACACAATGTATAAAAACTCAAATATAACATCTTCATGTGTAATACATTGTGTTATAGGTTCTGAAAAAAAATGCAATGGACAGATCCCAAATAAACATTGTGTTATAAATTTTGATAATAACACAATGTATAGAAACCTTAATAAAAAACGTAAGGACTAAAACCCAGATGAAAGACACAATGACCACAACCTTTAACATAATACAAAGAAAACCCAATAAAAGTGATATTTTTTATTTTATTTTTATATAGTAATATCATACCCGTATTAAAGATAAAAGAAACGCTAGTTATTATGGTGAAGTTTAAAAAAAGGGTCGTATGAGTTACAGACGTTTTAAATTGACGAGGGATTGACATGTGTTTTGCACGTGAAGAGAAAAAAAATCAATAAATGTATGATTCCATTTATGCCCTTTCATTATTTTCTTTTCTCTGTAACTAATATTAACCCTCCAAATATAAGATCAATGTACTTGAATCCTTCTTACTCTTCTTATTTATATTGTCCTTTCGTTTTGAGCATAATCCATAATATATAATATATTTTTGTGCTTATTTTTATAGACTTTTTTCACTGGTCTATCTTTTAATCGTTAAGCAATGACAAAAAATTACTAGGCTCAAATCACACACTAAAAAATCAACTCGCAATGCTAGGAATCAACTACAGTGAATTGATAACTTAAGTTATAGGTGAGCCACTGACTAATTACAACCTAACATGTCGCTTATTATGATGTTTTCTTTTATCACCTAAAAGTGATTGACATACAAAACACCAACTACAATCAAAGGCATATGAAATACATTCCTTTTTTTTTCTTCAAAATTAACAATCACAAATTTATAAAATATAAATTAGCAACATTTTGTTGCTCTACATTGTTGTAATCTGTCTTTTGGGTGTTTTTCAAAAAAGTTTTCGTATTTTTCATTTTTAACCCAAAGGTTGTTGTCTTTTGCATTTAACCCATTTGACTTTTTTTATTTTTATCCAAAGATTTTCATCTTTTAAAATTTAGCCCCCACACTTTTTATTTTTAACTTTCACCCCATACTTTTCATGTTTCACAAGTTTTTCGTTTTACGTTTCGTTCTAAATTTTGCGAGTTAACACGCCGCAACGTGTGTGTGAGGTTCAACCGTTTTTCGTCTGTTTTTTTTCCCATTTGACGGACCAGTCACAACGCGTCTATTTTTCTTTGTTTAACAATCCGCAACGCGTGGGTCCTAGGTCGACTTAGTTATTATTTTCAACGTTTAACGTTTATGGCTAATTTCTTCGCATTAACTCGTCGCAACAGGCGTGCATGGTTCAACGATTTTACGTCTGTTTTTCGTTCGATGTTATTTTTTTACTTTTTTTTAATTTTTACGAGAACTTCTAATGTTGGTGGTCGTTGTTAGTGATGTGGCATTAGTGTTACTTGTCACGATTTTAAGAACGTATTTAACCTATTAAGTTATTACTAACAATTTGTTTCAAATTTACCACTATACCCCCTTTAACTAAGAAAAACTAATTTTTTACGCGCATATTTTTGTGTACGTGTCGGTGTAAATTCGATTTGCTGCCTCTACATTTCGACATAAACTTTTTCTGGAAACGATTCAGGTTAAATATAATATGTTTTCATTTAAAAAAACCATTTTTTCATGCACATTTTTATGTACGTTTCGGTATAAATTCAAGTTGGTGTATGTTTCGGCTTAAAATTTTTTAGGGAACAAGTCATGTCAAATATAATATGTTTTCGTGATTATTTTATGAATGTTTTGTAAATTTTGTTTTGATCGGAGTGGAGTCAAATTGTGGTTTTCCCCCTTTTTTAGTAGCTCTAATTAATCTTTGTTGATTATACGTGTCAACTTTTTCGTTATACCAGTTATATTTTCTATATATAACTAGGGTCACATGTAATACGTTATGATTGTACGGTATAAATTTAATTAACTTTATGTTTTGATCCAATCACATTGTTTATATAGGTTACATTGAATTCAATCAATTACGTCGAAACACGTGTTTTCATATGGTTAACGCATCACATAATGTTTGGACTAATTCATTTGATGTTTGCGATGTACCCGCGTCGCAACACGCACTGGTGTTATTGCTAGTAATTATTATTTATAAACTTTTTGTTACTTTTATTTTTAATTAAGTTTTTACTAGAATTAAGCTCCCCCGCGTTGCGGCGGGGGCATAAAACTATGACAAATAGCATTAATGTCACACCACCGCCAACGACTACAAACACTCAGTCAATCCAGGCTCTACGCGTTGCGACAAACTTATTAAACGAAAAGAATAAACGTAAAAACATTGAATCACACACGTACGTTGCGTCGTATTAACTCGTAGAATTTTGTGCGAAAAATATTGAACAACACACACTCGTTGCGTCGTGTCAACTCACAAAATTTAGAACGGAATGTAAAACGAAAATTTACGAAAGATGAAAAACATAGAGGACCAAAGTTAAAGGTAAACATATTGTGAGGTTGAATTGAAAATAATGAAAAGTTTTAAGTTAAAAGTGAAAAAAAATATGTGGTTAAAATTTCAAAACATAAAAAGTTTTGGGTTAAAGTTATAAAATCAAATTTTTCTTGAAACATTCCCAAAGCATGATGTATAACTCTTTATGCACAAAAAACTTGCTTATTTATGGTTTTGTAATATAATAACATTCTATTACTTAAAATTATACACAACTTTAACCTGCTGATTTCTTTTTAATTTTAAATTCACACATATATTTTAAAAAGTATGTATCTTTAACTCGCTTAATTTTTAATAATTTGTTTTTCTCTTATAACGTGAGTTCGTCAAATTTTTTTACAACAAACATATCGAATAAAACTTCGTCGGTACACGTCGTTAACCTGCTTAATTTTTAAGTTTCAGTCTCACCCTTATACATTTAATATATCCGTCTTTAACACGCTTAATTTTTAATAATTTTCTTTCTGTGTTCGTTAACTTAATTGAAAACATTATGAAAATTTTTTTGTCGGTATCATTATTCATTTTTATTTATTTCGACTTATGTTGAAAATACATATTGATATCTTTTTAGACATGACATCACTTGTTTTTATTTTTCTCTTTCAGTTTAAGTTTTCGTAGCATAGCAAGCTAAACTAATACTGACCAAATTTCCGATGCGAAGCGCGGGTAAATCCAACTACTTATGTAAATTATACAACTAGATAAATAAAATAAGTAAAAGTAGGGGCTGCTAAGGGTATGTGTTGTGATCTTACGTAATATCTTGTCATGTTAGTGTCACATAGATAACGACTTTAACTAACTTATTATTTAGGTATACGTATTGGTTTAACTTAATAATTAAAAAGAAAATACATATTCAATGGATGCGAAGCATATGCGCCCTACCTCTTTCTCTCTCTCATGCTTGTTATATTAATTAATTAATTAATTGTAATTGTAAAAGAATAAGGATCGTATTATTGGCACACTTCGCAAAATTAAATCGACACCTCAAATACGGGTCGTATAAGCCTATACGACCTGTATTAGGTTAATTCAATTTCCAAGCTCACTGAACGGCAGACGTTGTCTTCACATGCTTTTCCAATACGCATCGTATAGGGCTATACGATGCGTATTCTTACAAAGTTGTCTATAAAGTTTGACATATAGGGTTCACATGCAAACCTTATACGCACCGTATAGGCCTATACGATGCGTATCGGGTACGAGGTAACTTTCTGTCACTCAACAGTGACATAAAGTGATTGACAGGAACATTACGTCAGCTCTATACGGGTCGTATAGGCCTATACGACCCATATTGGTTTGCAAATTTACTTTCTACTTGGCCTTTATAAACGAGGAAGACGAAGACGCAAAAAACATTCTTTATCTTCAGTCTTTTCTTTATATTCTAGATTCAACAATGTCTTGGTTCAACCTTAATTATATTTTCGGCGAGTCATCTGACACAAACACAAGCACGTTTATTGCGGGAAGCAGTGTGGTATATCATTTTTAACTTGTTTTGTTTATGAAATACTTAGCACACTGTTTGTATTAGGAGGGGGTCTGCTGTCCCTGATTCTTACGATGGGAGAGGAAATGATGATCACGCGGAGGAGGTCGTGTCTGGTTTTTTTCCCATGATAATCAATCGTTGTTGCCAGACCTCAACGAGGTAAGTATTTATTTACTTTTTATATTCGGCGTTAAATTTACCATTACCTTTCACCGGTTAGTTTATTTTTAGTTTGTTGTGCCCCGCCAACCGTTGTTGCCAGATCTAAATGAGGTAAAAATATATTTACATATTATTAAGAAGGCTTTTAGATGTGTCGTTATCATTTAAACGTTGGTTTTTTTCAGGTTATCATGCCTAGCGATGATCATGGTTATGGGTGTCTTGATTATGAAGCCAGTTACGGTGCCTCGTACGGACAAAAAGACTATGGCAATCACTTATTCGTTAGTGGTGCCTCAGACATACAACAAGACGTTGGTGACCCTTCTAACGCGCAAGAGTCATTGGGTGACGAGCAACCTGCTTACCCTAGTTTCGTACAAAACTGATCAGGTATGAATGATATAAATTTATGTTAAAAATATTACTATAAATGTTATATATTTTTTAAAATGTATTATAAATGTTACATATTTTTTTTTTAAAATGTATGATAAATCTTATATTTGTTTTGTTAAAAAATTATTATAAATGTTATATATATTTTTCACTTAGGACTTTATATCCCGCAATGACTTGGAAGGTTGGGTAAAAAGAAGGGGTTTAGCCAACGGATACGTCATTGTTACTAGAAGGTCCAAGAATCACCTGACATGGCTCCAATGTTTTCGTAGTGGCGAGCATGAGAGTAAGGCCACGGTTAGGAAAACCGGAAACAAAAAATCTACATGCCCTTTATGGTGATAGGTCATCTCGACCAAAGTCGTAGAGCTTGGTGGATAGATTATCTGTACAAAAATTTTAACGAGAAGCATTACCACGACCCTGCTGAACATCTTGAGGGTTACGCGTATGCCAGGAGCTTATTCCTAATGATTTTAGACTGGTGCAAGAGCTGACAGATCAACACATACAACCCCATACAATCTGGAAAGCCGTAACTGAACATAAGCCTGAAAACAAATGTGTTCCGAAGGACATACACAACACTCGCCAAAAGATTAGGGCCTTAAAATTCGATAAAAAACAATTCCTATGCAGAGACTGGAACAAATCCTCCAGGTAAAAAAGATGACATATTATATACAAGCGGGACTTTCCACCAATGTCGTTCAAAATATATTTTTTTGTCACGAAAAGTCCGTTGAAATTTGGCGAGCATTCCTGCATGTGCTTATGGTCAACGCGACCTATAAAACTAATATGTACAATCTTCCATTTTTGCAAGTTTTGGGTATGTCTTCGACAAACAAAGCTTTTGTGTTGCGCATGCATTTCTGTCAAACGGGCAGGAGGTCACGTCGTTTGGGTCCTGGAGAGGATCAGGTCCATGTTGCACGAGTGTATGGGCCGCGTGTAATTCTTACGGATAGAGATCAAGCACTGATAAACGCGTGTAAAAAATATTCCCTGCCGCTCACAGATATATCTGCAGGTTCTACATCCTATAAAATATCACAAAGCACTGCAAGAATTCATTTACTCAACTAGATTTGGAGGACTTTGTTCATCAGTGGAAAACTGTGCGTGATTCTACTAACGAGGAGTTATACGATTATAACCTCACCAACTTTCATAGACACCTTCTCAATCAGCAACGTAAATGTGCGTTTTCTATTAAGTTAATATATTAATTTAAATAGATATATAAATTGAATATGTTTATATTTTTAAGATGTTTTTGATTACATGTGGGAAAACTGGTTAAACACATCTCGCTATAACTTTTTATATGCATGGACCAATCAAACGCTAACATTTTACCAAACTCCAACAAATAGAGCCGAAGGCGCACACACTGCATTAAAGAAACAACTCAGTACACCGAAATGTAGTTTGGAAATCCTAGTGAAAAAGGTGGATACCTTGGCACTAAAACAATATACGCAAATAAAAAATGTTTGGACGAAAGTCACACCAACCGAATGAACCACCACCTTGAGATTCCTATGTTTCCCAACCTACTTTGTAAAGTTTCCATCCATGCTCTTAACCTACTAGAAAACAAGCTAACACAGAGACTATGCACATTACAGTCATTACACGGGTTGCGGGTTGTTATGTGCCTGTCGTTTGGAGAAATTGCAAAGTAGAGGTACTTATACACTTATAAAAATGTTTCATTGTATTAATTTAATATTCCCGTGTAATGCTTTTTTTGTTTTGTAGAACGCACTATTCAACTCAGTGATATAGACATTTTTCGGAGAAAACTTGACCTGAATCCATCAACTGTCGATGATGAAGAGGTTCATGTAGAAAAAGAATTCGAAGATGCGAAACATAAAATGTCTACACAAAACCCGCAAGTGAAGAGAAACATCATATTGAAGATCAAGGCGATGATGAACCCATTCATGAGCGACAAAAAACCGCCTGTCGTACAAGAAAACACTCGCGAGCAGCCAACATCCAAGGTCCAACAACAAAGAAGAGAACAACCAACTAGACATAGCTCAGTTGGGCCTTCTGAATAAAGTAGGTTTGACCCTCCTCGACACAACTCTTATGTACAGGCGCAAGATTCTCTAATCTGCAATGTCTCAAAAGTCTCAAAGGTCGTTAATGCGACACAGTCGTTCAACGGCTTCACAGAAAAAAGAGCCTTGCGAGGACCATGGGTTTACGTCAATCACTGATGAGGGAATGCTTGGATATGTTCTCTAATTCAAAAAACATATTCCAAAAGTGTTCCACCCCTACATTTCAAGACTAAAAGATGTCAAGCCGGATAGATACTGTGGTTTTCAGGCTATAGATATGGGTTTAGGGTTGGAACAAGGCTACTTTGGGTTTATTCGGAGCCAACTAGTTGAAGAGTTGATGGGTGGGAACAAAGATTTGTGGAAATACATTTTAGACAGTGATTTACCGGGAGACTACGACGTACAACTAAAGAGAATAAATTTTATCGGAGTTGGGAGAGCACCAATGGAGCATTGGATGGAGATGCCTCAGGTAGGACTCCTTCTTGCCCATAGGTTTGTTGTGATTGTTCACATCTTAGACATGAGAGGATGTTCGGCTTTATTCCCCTTTTATCATCCAGAGCGCGCACTTGTCCCCCGTCAGGTGGTTACATTGGTATATGTTAAAAATGGTCATTTCATCCATGTCAAACTTGATGGGGACTATCCAATGCCGCCATCAAACTATCTCTGGGTAAGAAACCGAGGCAAAGAAGCAGCACTTTGAACGGAAGACTACACGAAACGCATAGTGTGGTATGAAACGATAACGAAGCCTAATATTGACAAGACAGTGCATTATCTTGATTACTTTGTAATTTTAATATATAATTTATCTGTATAATTTTGTTTAACGGACCCTAAAATACGTCAGAATACGCTAAAATACGTCAAAATACGTCAAAAAACGCTCAAATACGTCAAAATACGACAAGTAGATACATAATACGAGATAACCCGACAAAATACGCGATAACACTACACTCACAGACAATCTACACCCTAATACGACACTTACATACATTAACGTCACATTACCGGACGTAACTGACACACCCTAATACGGACACAATATGCCTTAATACGACAAAAAATTACAGTATACGTCATAATACGTCATTTAATGGCAAAATACAAAAACAAATGACACTCTACGACGCATTTACATAGAACACGACATGTTGAAGTACATGTGATTTTAAAACTGAATTACACCTAAACGTAGAATACGACAGTACATGTCACCCAATGTCACCGAAATGAAACGTATGGAGCTTATAATTCAAATGACACGTAACGGCAAATACGCCAATATATTGGTCGAATACGTATCGAAATTGTGTCGTGTAAGGACCTATATTTTGTTGAATTCAAGGGGTCCTATACGATGCGTATAGGACTCCCATAATTCTCCAAAATACAAAGGGTTGTTTGAGAATTCAGGGTGTTAATACGCATCGTATCAACAACAAGCGTCTAGTCAAGAGAAAGTTCAAAGACCAATAGTGGTTACACAACCACCTGTTGGAACAAATGATTCTGGTGCAGGTCCGAGCACTACTCAAACAGAACCCGTCGTCAAACCAGGAGTGAATAACACAAAGCCCACTTTCCGAACAAATGATTCTGGTGCAGGTCCGAACAAATGGTGTTCTTTCTAAATGTTGATGCAATGTGCGATAAATGATGAGTTTAAACCAATTATAACACTATGCCTAACATTACAAAGGTGAAACTAAGTTTTCTGGATTTGACATTTGAAAGAATTGTGCGACAATGACGGTGTGTCCAAACCATTATAATGATGCGTCTAAAAACACTTATAGTTTGCTAGAAGCATATGCCCCGGACCTAAAATAATTAATTAATTCTAGTGAAAAAACAATAATGCAATTATTATGTATATATTAAACGGGAACCTTTGATTTCTAATTTACCATAATTTCATAACCAATTCCATAGTATATATATCTACTCATAATACTCGGGATATAACTGAGTATATAAAAAAACGTTTATCCTTATCTAAATTTTTGTTTAAAATTATTTATAGAAAAACAAATATTTATTCTTATCTAATTTTTAGTGTAAAATTATTATTGTTATTTAACATGAGAAATAAATAGGAAAATAAGGTGAGAAAGCACGATGAAGTGACATTTGTGTAATTTTTTTTTTCATTTATTAGTATAAAAAGATATTGAACAACGAGGAGCAATTAATAGGAGACATAAATTCCATTCCCATATAACACCATTAATGATTAATATCATAAAAAAACGCGAGGGGCTACGGTTCGACAATTAAAGGCTGCATTGGGCGATTTTTTTTGAGGTTTTGAGAAAAGGCAAGCTTGTGATGGAAGATTATAGCTTAAAGTATTGTTTTTGGTTAGACATTGTTTTATATTTTCAGTTTTGTTTAAACTCGAATCCATGATAATGTTTTCTAAACTCGTATGTTTTAAATATACTTTTGTTGTGCCTTTGAACATGAATAGCTCATCGAGGAAGATGAGTCCATGAGGGAGGGGGTGTGTGATTGTAACAGTACCGCCTACAGAGAAAATTAACATGGATAATTGTAACACCCTAGGGAAATCCCACATTGGTCGTGACCATGAGAGATCTTGGTTCCTAAAAAATGTCCGACCTCTTAAATCACCGATGATGCTGGGTTAGTTGGCTGTGAAGCACATAAAAACTTCACATTTAAGCGTGCTTAGGATGAGGTAGTAGTATGATGGGTGACCCTGGGAAATCTCAACTAGGGCAACCAAAAACAAATTTGTGAGTTTCTGAACCATAAGAGGCAAATCGGGCAATATTGGTGGCGTGAGAGACCGGATGTAACAATTCACCCGGTTAAGCATCGTCTAAACCATCCGATTAGATTGGTGTTTCTTCGTTCGCAATAACATTTTAAACAACTCCTTAAAAGTATTTACTTACTATTTACTCCCTCCTTTTGCGATTCTATACAAATTTAAATACTTCGACATGGCTCAGTCAACAGGCTACACCGACAGCTCTCAATTGGTATTTTATTATTTGTAAAACTAAAAATATATTTTCATGGTTTAGATTATAGTTGGGTCCACGATTGAAACCATATTTTAGCAAAGCAAATTACTAACTTGATTTCGATATTGTATGATGAACGTTTATCACATAATGACATCGCTTGGAAAAAATATCTGGTGATTTATAATATAGTAGTGTCAACGAATTAAAAGTCTTTGTCGTATATAAACCAATAAAAAACACGTGTTGAAATGTACATGGTTTTTCTATTCATTATATTCACTTTGGTAATGAGCACTAAATTCTTTGTAAATCTTCTTACATGTTCCACACCATTAAAAGTACCTTTACCATAAAACCTATTATAAGTTGTTGGTTATTAACAAATTATAAGTTCAACACCATTAGAAGTACTTTTACCAGAAATCATATTATAAGTAGGGCTATAAACGAACTGAACATTTAACGAACCATTCGGTAAAAAGTTCGTTTATGTTCGTTCGTTTAATAAACGAACAAAACAAACGAACATGAATAAAAAATTTCGTTTTTGTTAAATGAACGAGCATGAACAGAGGTTTAGTTCGTTCAGTTGTGTTCGTGAACATTCGGTCATTTGCGTTCGTTTTTTTTTTCCGTATGTTTGTGTTTTAATTAAAGATTTTTGTACTTCCATATATTTTATCTTTACTTTTTATATTATTAAACTTTATTTATTTTATTACCTGAACAATTAAACTAAAAAACCCAATTTCACCATGTTTATGCACCATTTCCCTTTCCTTTCTCATTATATACATCGACAAATACGATCGACCTCCGTTCCACAATAAGGGATTCAAGTTCCAGTGCTACATTCTGGCCATCCACCTTTATCCTTTGTCGCGTTCGTCAAATTTATTTTTGTTCGTGAACACACTCATTTCTTAATGAACGAACACGGACATAAAATCTCGTTCGGTAAGTGTTCAAGAACCGTTCGTGAACACATTTATTTACTTAACGAAAACACGAAGAAGGCCTTGTTTGTGTTCGTTCGGTTCGTTTACAGCCCTAATTATAAGTTGTTGGTTACAAAACTCTCAAGGTTGTTGTAACACAAGATCTTAACAAATATAAACGTATACAAGATATAATTGAATTAATGCACAAATGAATCTAACAAATAAACCAGTTTAATGAGTTGGTAAACGAATAGATTATATAAACAAACGAAACGAAACGTGGAAAGGTGTTCATCAAGATCACATAATCCTATATAACATAATCACATGGTTGCATATTGAAATTGTTAGGGCGTGGATTTTATGCCAAGGATTATCCATCCTGAGATTGAACCTGGATCACGGATCCTTAACGGAAATTGCAGGGAGTCTAAGGATCAATGATCCTTACTTATATCTATGTTAGCTAACAATTGTTCCTTTGTGTTAGTTTACGTATGCAGGTAATCGTGGACTAAGTCATCGAGAATCAAGGGGAATATGCTCTTATTCCAGCACGTGCGAGTGAAGCCATGACCGTTACATGTGATCGTGGGGAGCTTTGGATTTCGGAGAGTTAGTTAATTAGATTAGCTAGATATTTAGTGGGATATTGAGCTTGATAGACAGGCACAATCTGACCGAACACACACTCGCATACACACTATTGCTACTCTCTCTCGAACACATATTAGAATTCTCATTGTAACAAGCTCAGTATTTCCAAAGTTGTAATCTTTGTATTCAATATAGTTGGTGATCGGTTGTTTCCATCACCCGAGGTTTTTTATGCCGGAGATCAACTCTTGATCAAGAGTTTTTTCCTCGTACAAATCATTGTGTTCATTGTTGGTTACTTTTGATATTTGTTCATACATTTGTCCATTTAACAAAGCATCTAACCTCACAAATCAGATTTGGTTACATTATCCTTATTGTGATTTTTAACCAAAACAGTTTGGCGTCCACGGTGGGGCAATCGGTGATTCAATTCTAAAAATACCCATTCATTTCATTCATTTTCATCCATTCTTTTCAACTACATGGCTTCTCAGGGAAAATCTGCTTCAAGTGCCATGCCGGCGGTTACCTCATCTCAGACTTGTGCGTCATTGCCTCCCATTCCCACTGCACCGGCGAGGAGTGCTGATAATGCTTAGAAGAAGCCAACACCAGTTTTCTTGAAGGCTTCTACTGTTTCATCATCTATACCTACTAACGATGATCTGTCTTCTTTGATTTTGCAGATAAAAGGATACATGGAACAACAGGACAAAACTAACCAGAGGATCCTTCGTGAAATTGATGAAATCAAGAAACAGAAGAGATCAGCGGAAGATCATTCTCCATTGATGCCCAGGTCATTGGATTTCGCCACTCCAGCAACAACCATTCAGCATTCCAAAGCATCTAGTGTTCAGTATCAAGGATCCTCAAGATTACAGCATGCATCATTGGCCATGACGCAGCCACAAGCATCTCATTACCAACCTTATGGATCCCCATTCCAGCCTCAGGGATCCTCATATCAGTATCAAGGATCCTCATCCCAAGTTCAATGATCCATGGAGTATCTTCCGAGACCTTCAGCACCCATATACCTGGGACCCAATGTCTTTCAGGATCAAGGATCTTCAGGAAGTTAGATATTCAAGGATTCTGAAGTTCACAAAGGGGACTTCATCCCTATGCAGACTATTGCTTCATCTGGTCCAACTGTTACACCTGAAGTGTCTACTTTTGGATACACTTCTGCGATACCGGTTCCAAACCAGTCAGGAGGTAACAATTTCAATACGTCTTTTGGTACTAATTATGGTTCCATGCAGGACGTAGGTATCAATCAGGCTATGGCACGGGAGCTCCAGAAGCTTAAGGATATGATATCTAGTGTTCCAGGAGTGGTCAAGCCCATTCCTGAGATCCTGGATGGAAGTCGCAGGGTATCTCGTTTTGCACCTCCTATATGCAACGCTGAGATACCAAAACGCTTTCAAACCCTCAACATGAAGCTGTACGATGATACAACTGATCCGGAGGAGCATGTGGCATAATACCGGGAAAGAATGGAGATCAATCCCATTCCAGAAAGATTAAAGGAAGCCTGCCTTTGCAAGGGCTTCGGATCCACACTCACTGGATCAGCACTCAAATGGCTGCTAAGTCTTCCTCCTTACTCAATTACTTCATTTTTTCATCTAGTTAATTTGTTCAATAACCAATTTTCATGTAGTAGAACTTTTGAACGATTAACTAGTGATTTGTATAGAATAACTCAAGGCCGTGATGAATCATTAAGATATTACATCACTAAGTTTAGTCGAGAATCCTTAGAAATTCCTAATTTGGATATTGCCACTGCTGTGGAGGCATTCAAAATGGGCTTGCTTAAGGATTCCTCATTCTATGATGACCTTGTTATGACACCTTGCAGGAATTTAGATGAAGTGAGGAACAGGGCATTGAGGTTCATTCGTTTAGAGGATGACAAAAGGATCCAGGAGAGACTCTCAGGATCCTCAAAACAAGAAAAGCAAGGATCATTCTTTAAGAATAACCGATCCAAGTCATACTCTAAGCATGACAATCACAATGTGAATGCAGTTGAACAGGATGAAGACGATGAGGACTGTCCTCCAATATCCGAGTATTGTTTTTCTGTGGATAATCATGAACTAATACTTGATATGCAGAATTTAGGTGACAAGGCTAGATGGCCAAGGAAAACTGATAATGCTGGAGCTACTACGGATAAATCTAAGTGGTGCGCTTATCATGAGGATTTTGGCCACATTACTGATGAGTGTATAGCGTTGAGGAAGATATTGGCTATCTTCTTAGCAAAGGGTATTTGAAAGAATTGCTGGGAAGGAAACGTTCAAGGACTCAGGATACTGAGAAAGTTCCTGAAAGAGCTCCTCCACTGCCAGCAGATGCTCAGATAATTAACTTTATTTCCGGTGGTTCTGATATCTGTGGAACTTCATTTTCAGCGGCTAAAAGGCATGCTAAGGATTCTAAGATGGAGAACGGGGAGAGACCAGTTCGAACATCTACCCTAACACAGCAAAAAGTGATATCCTTTGATGAGGAGGATCGTGTAGACATTCAGGATCCTCATCATGATGGTCTTGTCATTACTTTATTTATTTCTAACCATTTTGTTCGCAGAATCCTTATTGATGGAGGGATTTCAGTGAACATAATTCAGTTGGATGTCCTAAAAAAGATGAACATTCCTGAATCCGAGATTATTCCTAGATCATCGGTGCTTGTGGGATTCAGTGGGGAAACAAAGAATACACTGGGGGACATCAAACTCCCAATTTACATAGAGGGAGTGAATTCTATCCAAAAATTTTGTGTCATAGATTGCTTATCTTGCTGTAATGTTATTCTTGGCAGGCCGTGGATACACGATATGAAGGCAGTCCCCTCTACATACCACCAATGTGTCAAGCTTCCAAGTCCATGGGGAATAGTCAATATAGAAAGTGATCAGCAGGAGTCAAAGAATTGCTACACTTCCTCGATGAAACCTGCTTCCAAGTCTAGGGAAGCATAACAATTAAAGCATCCTCCAAAAGACGTCATGGAGGTGTATATAGGATCCGGGATCCAGGAGAGCATAGAGCAGGATCTAGTATCCTTCCTTAAACGAAGAAAATCTACATTCGCCTGGAAGCACGAAGATATGACATGTATTTCGAAGGATATCATTACTCATAAGCTTGGTATTGACAGGTCTTTGAGGCCAATTCACCAAAAAAGGAGGAAGTTTGCACCTGAAAGAAATGCAATTATCCAAGAAGAGGTAGACAAGCTACTAAAGGCAGGTATGATAAGAGAGGTCAAGTATCCAAGGTGGTTAGCCAATGTGGTTGTTGTTCAAAAGAAAAATGGAAAGTGGAGGGTATGTGTCGACTTTACTGATTTAAACAAGGCATGTCCCAAGGATCCTTTCCCTTTACCTCACATCAACTCCATGGTGGATGCTACGGCAGGTCATGAATTGTTAACTTTTATGGATGCTTCATCTGGATTTCAACAAATTCAGATGGAACCATCTGATCAAGAGGATACTGCATTCATGACACCCACCGGCATATATTGTTATATTGCTATGCTCTTTGGTTTGAGAAATGCAGGTGCTACATACCAAAGACTGGTGAATATGATGTTCAAGGAGCAGCTTGGACACACAATGGTAGTATATATAGATGATATGGTGGTCAAATCTAAAAGAGCCGAGGATCATCCGAAAGATCTTGAAGTAGCATTCAATAGTCTTAACCGATACAACATGAAGTTGAACCCCTCTAAATGTCATTTCGGGGTCAAAGCTGGAAAATTTTTAGGATATATGGTAACCAAGAGAGGAATTGAAGCAAGTCCAGAACAAATCAAGGCTTTGGTGAATATCAAGTCTCCTGCCAATGCTAAGGATGTGCAAAGATTGACAGGAAGGATTGCCGCCTTGAATAGATTCATCTCAAAATCCTCAGAAAGATGCAAGGATTTCTATGACATCCTGAGGAAGAATAAGAAATTCGAGTGGACTGAAAAGCATGAAGCTGCTCTACAAGCTCTCAAGGATTACCTATACTCAGCACCAGCTTTGATGAAACCAGAAGATGGAGAGCCTTTATCCTTATACTTAGCCGTTTCAGGTAAAGCGGTAAGTGCGGTCCTAGATAAGGATCACGAAGGCCAACAACATCCGGTATACTATGTAAGTAAAAGTCTACTTGATGCCGAGGCCAGGTATTCTCATTTAGAGAAACTCGTTCTTGCTTTAATCATGGCTTCTACTAAACTAAGATATTATTTTGAAACGCATACTATTGTTGTTAAAACTAACTTTCCTATTAAGAATGTTCTCAGGAAACCATAGATGTCGGGAAGAATGGCAAAATGGGCTGTTAAACTTAGTGAACATGACATTAAGTATGAGCTCAGAACTGCTGTTAAATCCCAAGCTTTGGCTGACTTTGTGGCTGATTTTAGTAGTGATCTACAAAGGGAAGCTGAATTAGAAGTGCAACAACTTGAGGAGACCAAGGATCCTTGGACACTCTTCCCAGATGGACTTCAAATGTCAAGGGAACCGGACTAGGTCTACTACTAAAATCGCCACAAGGGGACATTATACCCCAATCTATAGAATGTGAATTTCAGACCACTAATAATGAGGCTGAATATGAAGCCTTGATAGCCGGTTTGCAATTAGCTAAAAAATATGAGGATCAGGTATCTTCAAGTATTTGTAGATTCTTATTGATTACTAATCATTATAATGGATCCTATACTGCTAAAGGCGAAAAACTAATCAAATATTTGGAGATAATCAGGAAACTGGCAGATTCTTTTGCTTTTTTCAGTTTAACACAGGTACCTAGGGAAGAGAATGCAGAAGCTGATGCTCTAGCCAACCTTGGATCCTCATTGAAGATGCCTGAAGATGTGAAGATACCTATTATCCACGTGTTGACTCCTGCGATTGAGGAGAATGAATGCAGTCAAATTCAGGATCCTGGATCCTTCCAATTCTGAAATGCATTCAGAATGGAGAAATCCCTGCTGGGGAAAATCCAAGAGCATTCAGGGTTAAGGTATCCCAGTTTACCATCATAAATAACATGTTATATAAAAAATCTCTTGCAGGACCCTATCTAAAGTGCATTGAGGATCCTGAGATAAAAGAAGTCCTGAAGGATTTTCATGAAGGAGACTGTGGGAATCACACTGGGGGCAGAGCACTATTTTCAAGGATCCTTAGAACAGGATATTATTGGCCTACTATGAAGAAGGATGCTGTAGAATACGCAAAGAAATGTGATGCTTGCCAGAGACACAGTAATATCCTTCATCAACCGGCGGAACCTCTGCATCCTAAATCCCCTCTTGGCCATTTATGAGATGGGGAATGGATATAATAGGCAAGCTACCCAAAGCACCGGGAGGAAAAGTGTTCATGTTGGCTATGACAGACTACTTCTCCAAGTGGATAGAAGCCGAAGCTTTCTCTCAAGTAAGAGAAAAGGAAGTTATATCCATTATCAAAAGAAATATTATTACTAGATTTGGTATTCCTTCAGAAATAGTTTGTGACAATGGATCCCAGTTTATTGGGAATCGAACTACTAACTTTTGTGACAGCTGGGGGATTAGGATGATAACATCAACACCAGTCCACCCACAAGCTAATGGCCAGGCAGAATCATCCAACAAGATCATCATCAACAATTTGAAGAAGAAGCTTGGATCAAAGAAGGGAAAATGGGCATAAGAGCTACCATATGTCTTGTGGGCAGATAGAACAACTCCCAAGAATGCTACGGGTCAAACTCCTTTTTCCTTAGTCTTTGGAGCTGAGGCAGTGATCCCTACAGAGATGGTAGTCCCAACAGCCAGAACAAGCATCTGTGATCCTGAAGCAAATGCTGAGACTCTTACTCAAGACCTGGATACCATGGAAGAACTTAGAGACTTGGCAAGAATAAGGTTGGCTAGTTATCAACAGAGAATGGCTGGTTCTTACAACAAAAATGTTAAGAGTAAGAAGGTTTCAAGTTGGTGACATGGTATTGAGGAAAGCATTCCAAAATACCACAAATCCTGTTGATGGCAAGTTAGCTCCGAAATGGGAAGGCCCCTATCTTATCGAAGCTGAAGCTGGAAAGGGGGCATATCGTTTGCTAACGATGGATGGTGATCTTCTGCCAAGAGCCTGGAATGCTATTCACCTAAAGAAGTATTTTATGTAAGGATCAAGGATCCTTAAGTACTCTAATGTTCAGTTCAGGTTGAAGGATCCTCAAAGGATATATGATCCTTTCTTTGGTAACATTTTAATAATTCTTTCATATCATATGTATTGTTTATTATTAGGAAAGGATGTTAAATTCTTAACATCCAATTTTATCTAGTTTTAAGCTTTTGAAGAATTTACATAAAGGATTTAGAGGTTGGCCACCTCTCCAAGACTTTGGACATGTCCCCAGTTTAAGGTATCTAATACCTTCTAAGGTTTAAAGGTTTTCACCTTTCACATGAATTGGGTTTCAACACCCCACCAGCAGCGCACGTTATCCAAGTATAGTTCAAGGCAATGGGACCAGTACCCGCTTTAGGGGTGACAATTTCATTGTTGTTGGCTATATGTAGGATCCTAAGTATAATGGAAGACGTACCATATATCCTTTCCTAAGGTTTCTAACCACGTTAGCTAAGGTTTCGACATTTTCATGTCGCTCACGATTGGATAGATGCCAGTTTGGGCCATACTCCAGTTTACACCAGTTATTTGGGCTTGTCCCCAGTTATTTGGGCTTGCCCCAGTTACTGATAAGTCATTCAATTGATGTTTTGCTTAGTCCCAAGTTGTATGTTATAAAAGGTCCCTGAAGCTTAATAAATAAGGATCCTGGATCCTACAGTTCTACTGATTTTTATTCCGTATTGTTTCAATTGTAAGCTTTAAGGATAAAGAATCCTAACTTGGATTCACTGGTATGATCTTTCTTTTGCATTTGCTTTATTTCTGGCTTATTTATATTACCCTAATCCTTTAACAACAGGATATGTGATCCTTGATCATATGATGTCTATCTTTAAAGAATATATTTTGACAAACTCCTATAGATTTCTTAGCTAAATATTATGAAATTTATTGACATATACAACTATAAACATATTCAAACTGAAGAGAAGTAACAACAAAGATAGTCAAAAGTTTAAAGTTTTATTTATTTATAAAAACCCTTTTTAAAGGTTGTCAAAATTGCTAACCCAAGCTTTTACCAGCAAAATGTGACCCATCCACTTGGGTTGCCAAAGGGTGTCCATACTAACGGGTCAATAAGTGCAGGAAAATAAAGGCGGGGGGATCAAGGGCTTCATCCTCCACAAACAGAAGGACCCATCCACCTTTGCTACCCCCTATTGTTCAAAAGGATCAGTGATCCTTAACCCTAAAAACTATTGTTCAAGTATAGACCATCATTGTTCAAAGAAAAACACCAACAACCAAAAAAACATAAAAATGGGCTCCGGCCACGTCTAGAAATTTCCATCATTGGCCATTGATGCAGCCTACTCCTTTGCTGCTTCATCACCTGCACCACTACCACCAGTCGTTGCCTTCTCAGGATCCTTGGTGCCACTTGGGATAGCCTCTAGCGTGAGTGTCTCCTCCAGCTCATCCTCATCCCCAAGCTCCTTCAGCCTTTGCCTCCAGCTAGCAGTGTCCCATTCAGCCCTGTCGAAGGAAGGATCCACAGCCTCTTTTGCCATTTTAAGTTTGGCCTTTAGAATCACGATGGCAACGGATAGCTTGGCCTCTTCTGTGACCTCCAACCGATCCTTGTTGGCCTGGATTTCATCCACCAGGATCTGCTTCTCCAAGCGACCATTCTCCTTCTCCAGCTGGGTGATCTTCTTCTCCATGGCAGCACCGATGGCACGAAGATTGGCCACCGTTTCCTCAACCTCTACGAGACGCTTGCTCTGGATGGTCTGGATCTCAACAAGTTTCTGTTAAGAGCAAATTGTTAGAATTTATGACGATCAAGTATCTTTAAAAGAAGGATCCATGATCCTTACCTCGGAGATGAAGTCATGGATCTGCTGTTCAATCCCGGGGACATCACTGGATGGCGCATCTGGCTTTTTCCTCTTGGCTCCGGATTTAACTTTGTTGGTGGTGCTCTTGGTCCCTACTTGGCTTGGGCCTGCGGCCAGCTCTTTCTTGATGGATCAGGGAGACATGATGCCTTCGACATCTCCCATGCCGAACCTGGTGGCTGATTTTGATGAGGATTTAGCGGCACCTACAAACACAAAACTCAGATAAGTATTCATTTTTATTTCATACTAAATAATTAAATACATATATACATGCACACTTACTTGACATGGTGTATGAGGCTGATGTTGTTTCTTCTAAATCCTTGATCTTGGGATGGAATGTTCTGACAGTTGAATCTAGAGCCCAAAAAGCAGCAACTCTCTCAGTGGTGGTAGCAAAGTCTTTCGAAGTGTTGATATTGGTCACTGCACAAAAAATGAAGGATCGGATATCCTTAGATTAAAATATCAAATTTTCTATGAAGCAATTTTATAAATCCTACATCCTACCCTCTACGTTCCACTTCTTGGGAAGATGATCCCCGTTGGGAATGGAATCCCTCCTGACGAAGAAGAATTGACTTCTCCAATGGGAATCATTTTTGGTAATTTTGTGCATAGGGTGGGATTGTTGAGGCTTGGCTTTGAAGAGGAATCGGTGAGACCCATGGCTAACAAGATTGTGCAGGTGGTTAAGTTCAGCAAGACGAAGCTCTATGCCCTCTCTAGCGATGATCTGCTCAAGGGTATAAAGAACCCTCCAGAGCATAGCCATGCCCTGGATGTAGCACAGGCCAGTAAAGGTGAAAAAGCTCTGGGTAAAGGCTGGAAACGGGTAAGTAAAACCTATTTGAAAAGGGGTAGCAGGAAAACACACCCATGTGGATGATATGCAGTCACTCTTCATTGAAGAATCGAAGGTCCTAAGAATAGTACCCTCCGGAAAACAGGGGTGCATTTGCTCAATCTCAGGATCAGTGAACCGGCAAAGGTCTTGCAAAGGTTCTTTCAAAAGGTTTTGGATTTTAGGAGGACTGTTTTTCCCTTGATCCTTGTCTGGTGAGGAACGGATCATGGTTTTGGTCATGATGCACGAGGAGGAAAAGAGGAAAGAAAGAATTGCAGAGAATAAAAGATGAGAGAGAGTGAATACATGTTTGATCTTTGGTGTGGGGATTTAAGCAAAGGATATCTATATTAAATAGGATATATCATCTATATCCCTACCCTATTTATAATCATGTTTGTTGCAGGGGGAGTCTTATCGCTGATGTCATCTTTGTAACGGCTAGTCCTAGGGTAATGGCTAGTTTGTTGGTAACGAATCGTCCAGAATAAACGAGAAAATATGACTCACTTAGTTGCAATTAATTCCTCATATTTTGGGGGCAATTGTTAGGGCATGGATTTTATGCCAATGATCATCCATCCTGAGACTGAACCTGGATCACGGATCCTTAACGGAAATTGAAGGGAGTCTAAGGATCAAGGATCCTTACTTATATCTATGTTAGCTAACAATTGTTCCTTTGTGTTAGTTTTCATATGCAGGTAATCGTGGACTTAGTCACCGAGAATCAAGGGGAATATGCTCTTATTCCAGCACGTGCGAGTGAAGCCATGACCGTTACATGTGAACGTGGGGAGCTTGCAGGGATTTCGGAGAGTTAGTTAATTAGATTAGCTAGATATTTAGTGGGATATTGAGCTTGATAGACAGGCACAATCTGACCGAACACTCACTCGCATAAACACTACTGTTACTCTCTCTCAAACACACATTAGAATTCTCATTGCAACAAGCTCAGTATTTCCAAAGTTGTAATATTTATATTCAATATAGTTGGTGATCGGTAGTTTCCATCACCCGAGGTTTTTAATGCCGGAGATCAACTCTTGATCAAGGGTTTTTTCCTCGTACAAATCATTGTGTTCATTGTTGCTTACTTTTGATATTTGTTGGTACATTGTCCATTTAACCAAGCATCTAACCTCAAAAAATCAGATTTGGTTACATTATCCTTATTGTGATTTTTAACCAAAACATGTACAAACATATTTACAGACATATTTTTGTGAATTTCTGTTAGAGGATCATATCAGTTTTTGAGACATATCACTAGTACTGTTGAACTTTAATTTTGACTTTAAGTTTCGAAACAAATTCACTTAGATTGTCAGTATAATGATCCACTTAAACTTCATCACATTTCTCAATTTCTCCGAGATACGTTAAGTAATCTTAAGAAGTTTATTTAATTGTGTTTCCCACCTCAGAATATACTCCCGTATAAGATTCCCTAGATTTCATCTTACAGGTGAATATAGATAACTGATATCTGTAATCTGGGTAGTGTGAGCCCTTGAGAGCTCAGGTTAGTACCACCGTACCGACAAAGAGATGAAGGCTCGTCTTGAAGGTGTGTTCCACTTAGGAATCTTTTTGAACTGCTTATTGTAATATCTTTCGATAATTTCAATATTTTAAGCAGTTGTTTGGGTTTATAAGCAAATGTATTCTACAAGTTATAGGTTATTGCTTTCGCAAAATCATAAGAACTTGTATAATACCCCAGATATCAATTTGCTATAAAGACCTAGTATCTCAGAATCTGGCAATCTCTGAAACAAAATTTTAGAGTACCAAGTCCATATATCCTAGAGATGTTACCCACAAACTAAGAAGTTATTTCTTTATGTTTATATCTCATAATCAATCTACTAAGCATGCGAAGCCTACTTGCACATCATCAGTGTGACTATTTTTCACTTTTTAACCTTTCTAAATCTTCAGCATACTATGATAGTCCACTAATGTACTATCATTTTCTCTTTTCACACTAAAACTCATTTTGTCTTTTTCATGTTTTTGTAATTTTTTATTTTATAATGTTTTTGTATTTTCCCAAAATCAAAAACTTATTTTTAGATTTTTGTATTTTAAAGAAAGAAATTCTAAAACATAATAAAAGTGACAAACCGATGAGGATCACGAAACTCGTCATCCGATCCATATTCAACCTCATCCCCATCTGATGTTAGATTTTTCAAACCATTTAGTTCCATAAGATACTTAAATCTGATTCGAGAAAATGGTTTAGTATAAAAATCAACTTTTGTTCATCAGTGTGGTTTTTTTCTATTCGAATCAACTTTTTCTCGTGACAATCACAGATATAGTGATAACGAATTTCAATGTGTTTTGTATTAGAGTGTTGAACTAGATTTTTCGTAATATCAATCGCTGCCTTGTTATCTACATAAATTGGTATGTCAAGAAACTGCAATCCATAGTCTCTCATCTGCTGTTGTATCCACAAAATTTGGGAACAACAGCTGGAAGCTGAAACGTATTCAGCCTCACAAGTAGAGAGCGACCGTGGTTTTCTTCTTGCACTGCCACGTTGCGAGTCGAGTTCCAAAGAACTGGCAACCGGCTGTAGTAGATTTTGCATTCAATTCGTAACATCTGAAATCCGAATCTGAATATCCATCAAGGTCAAAGTTGTCGTTATGCGAATACCACAAGCCGGTTCTTGGGCAACCCTTCAAGTATCTGAAAATCAGCTTCACGATTATCAAATGTGACACTCGAGGACATGATTGATAACGGGCGCATAGGCAGGTTGGAACATGATGTCTGGTCTTGATGCCGTCAGATACATCAGTGATCCAATCATTTATCTGTATAATGTCTCATCAACCTTTGCTCCTTGTTCGTCTACACATATGCCATGATTGATTGCCAATGGTGTGGATAACGGTTTTGTTCCTGACATCTCAAATTTCTCCAAAATATCATGAACATACTTCGTCTAATGAATGAACATTCCGTCAGGTAGTTGTTCCACTTGAAGTCCCAGAAAGAACTTCATTTCTCCCATTGAACTCATTTCAAACTTCTTTTTCATCACCTTTTCGAAGTGTTTGCATAGTGCATCATTTGTTGAGCCAAAGATGATATCAGCGACATAAATTTGTACAATCAGCAAGTGTCCTTTCACTTCCTTCGTGAAGAGTATGATATCAACAGTGCCTCTAGTAAAGCCAGTAGCCAACAGGTGCTGAGATAGTGTCTCATACCAGGCTCTCAGGGCCTGATACAACCCGTATAAAGCTTTGTTAAGTAAATACGCTTTGTTTTTATGCACTGGATCGACAAACCTGATGGTTCCCGACATACACAAGCCCTTTCACTTTTCCGTAAAGGAAAGCGGATCTGACATCTAGCTGGTACACCTTGAATCCTATCCACGAGGCAAATGATAGAAAAATTCTGATTGCTTCGTGTCTAGCAACTGGCGCATAAACCTCAGTGTAATCAATACCTTCTTGTTGATGAAAACCTTTGACAACAAGTCGAACTTTGTTTCGAACTATCACTCCTCTATCATCTCTCTTGCATTTGAATACCCACTAGGTATCAATTACCTTTTAATTCGCTAGTAAATCAACTAGCTTCAAGACTCCTAGTTTCTCGAACTGCTGCAGTTCTTCCTGCATCGCATTAACCCAGCTCTCATCAGCAAGTGCTTTAGTTGGTGATTTTGGTTCAATCTATGAAATAAAACAACGATGTAAGCATATATCTTGAGTAGCCGCCGTCTTAGAATAGAAACAACTAAGAGCTTTGTTGATTTGATTTTGCATCTTGACTCCAACTTGTAGTTCACCAATGATGTTGTTGGAGGGATGATAAGATAAATTCCTAGCCATCACTTCATCAGAAACCATCACTTCATTCTCCAGATTAGTGATGTTTTGATCAGCCACCGAATCAGCAACATTATTGCTTGTCGATGCTTCATTTTGAGTTCTAGGACCTGTAGATTGGTTTAACAAACTTGTTATCTACTCAGGTTTTTCATCGGAACTGGATTCACCATCTCGATCATAATTTGGTGTAACTTCAGAAACATCATCAGTTGTTTGAGAAGAATTATGCATTGTTGAGTTTATCACAGGTTCAACAACTGGTTCTTCTTGTGAATTACTTGGACCCTCTCCAGAATCACGTGATCCAATAAATGGTTGAGTTACCACTATCGGTCTTGGAACTTGTTATTGATTTGCAGTTTGATACAAATGATACAACACTGCAAGTTCTTCTTCATTTGGTTCCTCTGGTAGGTCAAATGAATTCCACAAACTTTCATAATTAAACATCCAAGAATCTCCTGCCTTCTGTGTT
This sequence comes from Scalesia atractyloides, assembly GCA_947069175.1. Lineage (NCBI taxonomy): Eukaryota > Viridiplantae > Streptophyta > Magnoliopsida > Asterales > Asteraceae > Scalesia > Scalesia atractyloides. The sequence goes on along the minus strand of CAMTDV010000006.1, from coordinate 10,541,729 downwards.
GGCATTGTATATCTTCTACAATCAACGTGTTGAGCTAGAATCACTTGATTTAAACTTGGTAGGAATACACGTCGAAGTGGACTAGCATATCCAACAAAGAAACCTTCTAATGATCTTGCACCAAATTTTTCGTCAGGATCAATAATTGTGCAAGGAGATCCAAAAGGTTCAAGAAATTCCAGGATCGGCTTCCGTTGATTAAGAAGTTCAAAGCACGTCTTCTTGTGGGGCTTGACAATTATTACTCGGTTTAGAGTATAACATGCAGATGCAACAGCCTCACTCCAAAAACTTACATGTAACTTTGAATCCACAAGCGTTGTTCTAGAAGTTTCAATAAGAGTGTGATTCTTACGTTCAGCTACTCCATTTTGTTGAGGAGTATAGGGGCGCGGAATTCGTGAAGAATGCCTTTATCATTTCAAAATTCTAACATGCGGTTGTTCTTGAATTCTGTTCCGTTATCAATTCTGATTCTTCATATTGGCAAATGATACAAATTCTCAAGCTTTTGAAAAAGTATCATCAGATTCTGAAAAGTTTCATCTTTGCTTTCTTGAAAAAAAATACCCATGAAAATCTTGAATAATCATCAGTAACAACCAGGCAATATAGATCTCCAGAAATGCTTTTAACATTGACAGGTTCGAAGAGATCCATGTGAAGCCTTTCTAGCGCTAACTTGATCGAATTCAATAACTTCTTCGGGTGAGATTTCTTGTGCTGCTTTCCTTTCTTGCAACTCAGAAAATCTTCATTCAAATGGAAACTTTTCAAATTTACACCCTCCACAAGGTTGTTATGAACCAGAAAATTCATTTTTCTCAAATGTATGTGACCTATCTTCCTATGCCATAACACAGACTCTTTCTCTGTAGCTTTGGTAACAAAACATTAAGCCGACTTCGAAGTAGTAGATGCAATACTCATATCGAGAACATAAAGATCATTCTCTCGTGGGGCACGCATGAGTATGCTCTCCTCCGGAATTAAGAATCCAGGCTTCAAAATTAAACATTATTTGTAGTTGAAATGTGTTGTGAACTTTTTATCACAGATCTGTGAAATACTCAACAAATTGTTTTCCAATTCTGCAATATCATTCACTTTATCAAAAAAACACAACGCCATTTGAGAGCTTTCCTTCTCCAACTATCCTTCCACCTTGGTTTCCAGCAAACCCTACATAACCACCTCGTATAGATTTGACATCATAGAGTAATGCCAGCAATCCTGTCATGTGTCTGGAAGCTCCACTGTCCATAATCCACTTGGAAATTATTAACTTTGGTAGCCCCTGCACATGTACCCAAAGTTTCTAGTTAAAAAGTGAAACCCAAGCCTTTTTGGTCTTGGGTGTAGGATAAACTTCCTCATATTCACTCTCATACTCGCTTTCGTATTCGAAATCACTATCAAATAATTCATCAACTGATAACTTGACAGATTTATCCATTTTCTTTTCTTTTATCAATTTAGGAAAATCTTTCATGTTATCAATTTCTACAGATTTCTCATTTTTTCTTAGTTGTTCAACCTTTTTCTTTCCTGCAGTTTACTCAACTTGTTTGAAGTTTTCAGAAAATGTTTATTATTAGGATATATGATCCTTTCTTTGGTAACATTTTAATAATTCTTTCATATCATATTTATTGTTTATTATTAGGAAATGATGTTAAATTCTTAACATCCAATTTTATCTAGTTTTAAGCTTTTGCAGAATTTACATAAAGGATTTAGAGGTTAGCCACCTCTCCAAGACTTTGGGCATGTCCCCAGTTTAAGGTATCTAATACCTTCTAAGGTTTAAAGGTTTTCACCTTTCACATGAATTGGGTTTCAACACCCCGCCAGCAGCGCACGTTATCCAAGTATAGTTTGAGGCAATGGGACCAGTACCCACTTTAGGGGCTGACAATTTCTTTGTTGTTGGCTATATGTAGGATCCTAAGTATAATGGTAGACGTACCATACATCCGTTCCTAAAGGTTTCTAACGTTTTCACGTTAGCTAAGGTTTCAACATTTTCATGTCGCTCACGATTGGATAGATGCCAGTTTGGGCCATACTCCAGTTTACACCAGTTATTTGGGCTTGTCCCCAGTTATTTGGGCTTGTCCCCAATTATTTGGGCTTGCCCCCGGTTACTGATGAGTCATTCAATTGATGTTTCGCTTAGTCCCAAGTTGTATGTTATAACAGGTCCCTGAAGCTTTATAAATAAGGATCCTGGATCCTACAGTTCTATTGATTTCTATTCCGTATTGTTTCGATTGTAAGCTTTAAGGATAAAGAATCCTAACTTGGATTCACTGGTATGATCTCTCTTTTGCATTTGCTTTCTTTATGGCTTATTTATATTACCCTAATCCTTTGACAACAGGATGTGTGATCCTTGATCATATGATGTCTATCTTTAAAGAATATATTTTGACAAACTCCTATAGATTTCTTAGCTAAATATTATGAAATTTATTGACATATACAACTATAAACATATTCAAACTGAAGAGAAGTAACAACAAAGATAGTCAAAAGTTTAAAGTTTTATTTATTTATAAAAACCCTTTTTTAAAGGTTGTCAAAATTGCTAACCCAAGCTTCTACCAGCAAACGTGGCCCGTCCACTTGGGTTGGCAATGGGTGTCCATACTAACGGGTCAATAAGTGAAGGAAAATAAAGGCGGGGGGATCAACGGCTTCATCCTCAAACGTATGTGACCTATCTTCCTATGCCATAACACAGACTCTTTCTCTGTAGCTTTGGTAACAAAACATTAAGCCGACTTCGAAGTAGTAGATGCAATACTCATATCGAGAACATACAGATCATTCTCTCGCGGGGCACGCATGAGTATGCTCTCCTCCGGAATTAAGAATCCAGGCTTCAAAATTAAACATTATTTGTCGTTGAAATGTGTTGTGAACTTTTTATCACAGATCTGTGAAATACTCAACAAATTGTTTTCCAATTCCACAATATAGTTCACTTTATCAAAAAAATACAACGCCATTTGAGAGCTTTCCTTCTCCAACTATCCTTCCACCTTGGTTTCCAGCAAACCCTACATAACCACCTCCTATAGATTTGACATCATAGAGTAATGCCAGCAATCCTGTCATGTGTCTGGAAGGTCCACTGTCCATAATCCACTTGGAAATTATTAACTTTGGTAGCCCCTGCACATGTACCCAAAGTTTCTTGTTAAAAAGTGAAACCCAAGCCTTTTTGGTCTTGGGTGTAGGATAAACTTCCTCATATTCACTCTCATACTCGCGTTCGTATTCGAAATCACTATCAAATAATTCATCAACTGATAACTTGACAGGTTTATCCATTTTCTTTTCTTTTGTCAATTTAGGAAAATCTTCATGTTATCAATTTCTACAGATTTCTCATTTTTTCTTACTTGTTCAACCTTTTTCTCTCCTGCAGTTGACTCAGCTTGTTTGAAGTTTTTAAAAAATGTTTTTGGTTTAATCACCCACTTTTGTTGTTTCAGATTTGCCTTTTTAGGATAAAATGTTGAATCCTTTTGTTCGATTTTAACTGATGATTCTCCAGTATTAATGTTTGATACAAACCCATTTACTGGTTTTGCAATTTCAGTGTTCCTTTTTAGAATCCGTGAAGGCACAAAATCTGGTGATTTAAGTTTCACATTTTCCGAGAACTTCTTCTGCCCATAAACACGTCTTGGATTCTTTTGCAAACATTGTTGTGCAATATGCCCAACTTCGTTGCATTTGAAACATCTTCTGCTATCAGATTTAGCAGATGAATCCAACTCCTGCTCACGACATTTTTTCTCCTTCTTGAACTCATCATTGGATTGTTTACCGATGATTTCTTTCTCACTTACCGTGTTTGTTCTGAAAATAAACTCAACCTTCTTGTTTTTAAAACTTAGTTTTTGAAATTTTCCGTCATTCTTCTTTTGTTCAAAACCAAAACCTCCTCTCCTGTTTTCAAGAAAATCCCTGCCTTTTTGGTGATAATTGTTAAAGGTCTTTTTAGGTTTTGAATAGAACATTTTCGCATTTTTCTCAAGATCAGCTGAGTTCACTTCAACAAGTTTGAAAAGTTTATCAATATGTTCTTCTTTCACACTCTGGATCGGAAATGTCTCATCAAAATACAATCTATTAGAATCCTTAACTTTGTAAAGAACAACGTTAGGATCATCACTTAAATTGTTTTCCGATGATGAAAGAAAATTCTTGTAAAAACTATCCTCATTTCCAGATTGTGAACTTGACTCAGAACTGTTCAAACTTGATTCAACACTTTCAAAATTTGAATCATCCGAACCACTTTCAGCAACCTTTTCAACCATATTTTTTACCAACTCAGTTTCATTGTCATTTTCAGATTTAGTGTATGTTATGTCTATGTTCTCAGGCAGCTTATCAGTCATCTTAGTTCTGAGTTTTATGTTAAGCGCCTTTTCCATCCCATCTGGTTTCTTTTTTTGCATAACTCTGCCACATGGGTGGTGGAACACGACTATAATCTACACGTTTGTTTTCTTTTTGATCATTTTCTCCCTTTTCAGTTTTAGGTAGAATGTGATCAATGACATATGAACTGCTCGAGTAACTGATTAAAAGTTTATTTACCCTTTCAGTTTCGATTTTTATCTTTTCTAACTCATTTTTAAGCTCAACAATCATATTTAGATTAATATTAATAGCCATCTGTTTTTCCATTACGGTTGCTTTCAACATATCCATTGTTTTTCCATTTTCCAAATTTTCTTGCTCTACCATCTTATAAGTTCTTTTTATTTTATCATAAGCCTCTTTCATTGTTCAGCAATCATATTTGAAATTTTCCGACTGTTTTTTAACTTCTAAAATGATTTTATCCTTTTCAACATTGTTCTCACACATCTTAGTACACTTTGTACAAAGTTTTTCAACCTCGACAATTTGCACTTTTACCACTTCCTTTACCACTTCTTTCATACTATCTGAATCTTTTTTTACTTCTTCAGAATCTACCTCTTCAGATTGGCCATCATTGCTTTGTTAGCAATTTCTGTCAGATTCACAACATTCATTTCTTTCTCAACATCAATCAACTCCACAACTTCTGGTTTTGATCCTTCTTCAACCGATCCTTGATAGCTTGGACTTAAGTATCCTGCAAAAGAAGAAAATACGTCAGGTGGTATCATATTCTTTAAAGCATTATGTACCAAATTTTCTTCTTCAGATCGCTGCAAATATCCTTCCAAAACAGCTTCTTCTAAAGCTTCTTCATCAAAGACCGCTTCCGAGCATTCTTCTATTTCAGGTTCTGGTTCCTCAATGATTTCTGCTAGTAAAGCCAACCTTTCATTTTTGGAGATATATTTGTTCCAGTTGAATCCTTCATCCTCTTGTGCTATGACCAAGGCTTTTTCTCTTGGAGTTGATGAACCATCTTCAATTTTAATAGCCCTAGTTCGAGAAGAAGATGGTTGATGATAGATTGTTTTCCTATAATAGTCGTCTCCAAACAGATTCTGATTACCATTCACTTCCCGGTTCATGCACTCTCTCTTAAAATGTCCCTTTTCCCGACATCTAAAACACGTAACCTTCGATTTATCGAACCCCAGTTTACCATCCATAGTGCCCAAATAATTACTCCCAGTGATTTCAATAAATCTTTGTGCTCATCGAACAATAAATGCCATACACAACTTTATATCCATCAGTTCCATCTCTTCTGAATCGATTTGATCATAATCTTCATTTGTCATTTCTGGATTTCCTATTCTTCCAGCAACTAAACTTTCATACGACTCGAGAACTGGAGCAAGTAGTGCAATATGTTGTTTGGCGGTCTGTTCTGTGAAATTTTGAGCATTGTTCAGATTTACAGCAATGTTGCACTATAAAATATTTGGATTCAAACTTGCTTGACTTGGTTGATTTGATTGACTTTGAAATGAGTTTGGGCTTTGAGGTGTTTGCTGGATTGAAAATGAATTTCCTGAAGTGTTAGCACTAAATGCTGTTTGTATTTTTGGGCTTTGTGAATCAGATGATCCAGTTTTGTAATACAAACCAACATCTTGTACTATCTGTGCACTCTTAGATCTTGTTATCTTCTGTAGCTCTAATTCATGACCTTCAAGTTTCTAGATAAACGTTGGTAGATTGTATCCACTGTATTCAATTCCGTTTTTTAACACCATCAAATATGTGGACCATTCTCCCTCAGGCAGAGCATCTGCCAGTTTATCTACAAGATCCTCATCAATCTTCAGAATACCATGTCTCTTTAACTGAACAACTAAATGACAATATCGTTCAGTTAACAGCTTCATGGATTCATCCTTCATGAGATTGAAAATGTCAAACTCTTTCCTCAACAGCGCCTTCTTACTCTTCCTCATGTCAGTACTTCCATGATATTTCATTCGTAGTGCATTCCATAGTGTTTAAGAATGATTGTCATGTTGTAATAACATCAGAATGTCTTCTTTGACAGATTGCAATAATAAGCTCATCATTTTCTTTTCATTTACAAATTTGTCTCTCTCTCCTGGAGTATAATTTGTAATGGTTTTCTCTAAACCATTTTCATCTCTTGGCGGAGACCACTTCATTGTAACTGCAAGCCAACTGTTGAAGTGATTGGACTGAACCCAGTTATCAAATTTTTCTCTCCAGCTTTCATAATCTTCGAGATTCATAAGCTTCGGTGGTTTGACAATAGTTCCCATCGCGTTTTCAAGATTCATCTGTGCAACAGCATTTGTTGTCTTGACTACATTTGTGGCAAATGTGTTATAAAACTCCGTGTTATCCATCATATCGGACAAAATTTCCTGAAATCAGTTAAAACTTGAAAACAGTTAAACACAACTTCCTCTGCGTACGAATTGAACAAGTCAGTTCGTACGAACTGGCAATTGATTTTAATCTGAATTAAAATGTTAATTCGTTCGAATTGCGAAAGTCACTTTGTACGAAGTGCCTTTATAGTTTCGTGCGAATTATGTTTCACAATTTGATGATTTTCCAATTTTCGTCATGAATTCGTTTGTTTTTTGATCTGAAACTTTCAAGGGTTTATCATTATGTGATTTTACATGACATATTCGAAAATTAGCCCATTTTATCCGTAGATTCGGTTTAAAGATGAAAATGAAACGAAAGGAGTAGAAGTAGAAGTAATCTTGTGTCAAAATCTTCAAATCAAGCTCCCTAAGCTCTGATACCACTTGTAGGACCGAGATCCTCCTTAGCAAAGTTTTCTAATTTCATATCTAGTCCATAATCGTAGAATTATTATGAATTAGTGACAATTACACAAGAATTACTGTCTAAAAGTTGATTTCATTGATTAATAAATGTTTACAATCTGTATGAAATCCGGCAGAGCTTCACCATCAACTTTGCAAAAACTGTTACACGAAATGACCCAAGAAACCTATATATAGACCTACCAATTCGTGACCCAAGCAACCTATATATAGACCCACCAACTCGAACGAAGGCTGCCCAATTCGTACGAAGTTGCCATTTCGTACGAATTATGTACTTTGTATTGTCACACCCTGACCCGCAGCGGAATGGAACGGGGCAAACTGATTGCCCTTAACTTTTGACACTATTATAAGTTTAAGTATTTATAGACACCAATTTAGATTTGTCACACATAACATAGATTTCAACCATTAATTACAAAATCAAATAAATAAAAGCAACACATCATTGCCGGTTTATTACTAAGGCAATCCTACGTGTCTTCAACTCAACATCCGCCCACCCTTGTGTACCTGTATCACGTGTAAAAGAGTTTTGGCTCAACAAACATGTTGGTGAATAGATTCGGTTTTTATTTGAAAACGTTTTTGTTTTATGAATTTTAGAAAACAATATATACTAACATGCATTATCCAATGTGAAATTATGTCCTCCAATATAACAAGAATTCAACACACATATCATAAGCAACACAAACATAACAAAAAAAGTAACCAGAGACACATAGAGATTCAAGTCCCGAGAGGCGAATATGCGAAACAATGATGGCGATACTGAGTTCGACCCATGGCCGTGGGGAACCGGTCAGCAAGGTTGATCCACGCGAAACCTGTGACACAAAGCGAGTAACACATATATGCACGTATTGAGAAACAATAGAAATTAGCGACAACTGACAAATAGAAACACATCGAATAACATGTTATCAATTTAAATAAAACATTGAAATCAAGCACGAGATACACCCCAAAAAGAATTAATGGCAAAAGGGGGAAAGGAGTCGAATCTACTCACTGGTTGCTAAAAAATGTTCCACGAGAATTATCGCACGAGCATACGAGGCAAGTCAAATGACCAAATCGCCCTAAAATAGATGCAACAAATATATTCTAGATTAAAAAGAACGATATAATAGGTCTAGTGATTCAAGTTCTTGATTTGGGGACCTTTGTAATAAATATAATTTTAAAATATGTACATATATGAAAATTTATATATGTAAATTTGTTTTGTATTATCATTAATCAATTTTAACCTTTCCGAAATTCTTACACTTTGGTAATTATACATCTAAAATAATATTAGTATTTAACCATCCAACTTCCTAATCAATAGTTATATAATTTCAAACATGCACTGATAAAATAAATATACATTTTGTTGAGACATAGATATAAAGTAAATATATATGTTTCTTTATGGGAAAGTACTAACATAAGTTTATATATGAATAAATGACATAATTTGTGTTCGTTTTTACATTTATTTGTATAAAATTCTAAATAACTATCCATCACCTTCTAACCATTTGGCAACTCATAATGACTAAATAGAAAGTAGTATTGTTGCCGCAATGATTTATTTTTGTAACAACAATTAAGTCATGTTTAAAGAAATATTATAACTAGTTTTCCCATTTTGTTCAAATTATATACTATGATCAATCACATGATTAAATATGAAATTTGTTGTTAAAATTCCACATCTAACGAATAACTGAAAAATTCAGATTATATAGTTTGGGATAAAACATTAATTAGTACTTTTCCCATCATTTATAAATTTATATAATATATTAAAATTCATAACAAGTCCATATCAAGTCCGGAAATTCCCAAAAATTACATGAAGTAATATAATATGATATAGAACTGTAGCGTAAATTCAATTTCACTAAAACATGTGTCTAAGATCAGAAGCCCCAATTTCAAGAACTCAAGAACCCTAGTTTATCAAGGAATTAAATTCGTATCCATAAACTCTACAAGTGCCGAAATTGAGAATAGGGACCTGTAGAGCACGAAAAGTAAATAAGATTAGGCTTTTGAATCACCTGATTTGGACGTTTTTCGAAGGAGAAATCGTCCGTTTAAGTTACGAGCCCTAGAATCTTCTTCGGTCAAATTCGTGAGATGTGGTGGATGAAATGAAGAAATTCCAGTGGGTTTTCGCATGGTTTGATCAGAGGAATAAAGTTGTATAAGTCTCTGAACCCAATTTTGTGATTTGAACAAAAACCCAATATTGTTCATGCTTAGCTTCAATGGTGATTATACTCAACCTCAATAGAAAGGTTTCGGACTGAAAAGGATCGATTGGATTGTTGTGAACATCATCCTCCATAATATCGGATTAATTGGGTTCAAGATGGAGTTAATTCACTGCGTTAAACGTAAGTGACAGTCGATCAAAAACCCGAAAGGTCGTGGCGCGTCTACTTCCCTTGGCATTGAAGGAGAAGACCAATCACGTTCTAATTCACCGTTAAAATTCATTAGTTCGGAGTTATAGCAACAATCAGATGTGTGGTGTGGTGGATTATTTGTTCCATGTTCGGCTAGAGGGCCGGGGTTCTAGTCTCACTCAGCCCGTCCTTGGTTTTGATTCTGTATTAATAATAACGAATTACAATGCGATAGTGAAGTGATTATTTGTGCACTTGTGGTGTGTGGTTGTCCGGTTCGCATCCGGCCCCCTGCACGTTTTCTTATATCTTTTCTTAAATAAGTATTTGCTTATTACGAAATAACCCTTATACTTTCCCAACTGCTGCTAACTGGCCTAACTATAAAAAGTGCCCCAGTTAGCTTATATACAAAAGAACCCTTAACCAATGTCTTTAATTAACTAACCTAGTTAGCAAACCTTATTTAATTAGCACTAACCAACTTAACTAGGTTTACTAACCTAGTTAGTTACTTGTGTTATTTTATAGTTTTCATTAATTACAAAAGTCACCCCTTAAACTTATAATTCAAATTAATTAACAAAATTACCTTTGTTCGTACTTCTCTTTTATAAATCTCACCGTACTAAGTAAAAAAACTCATACGTTCGACATCCGCAGCCCGTTCTAACCCAACAATACACATAATGTTTAATTAAATAATAACTATAAGTAGTTATAAAAATTCTTATTTTTATTTAATTGAAAAGGGTCCGGTTTTACAATTCGGGTTGGATTTCGAAGGTCCGTTTTTGGCGGATGTTACAGTCTCCCCAACTTTTATGAATTTCGTCCCGAAATTAGGAGGAAACTGCTTGTGTAGGGTCTTCCATAGGCGTGAACGATATCGATTCGATTTAGTAATAGTATTAGGAACTCGAATCTTAAGGTCGGGTTGTTCCTAAGGTATGTCAGGTATCAATTGTTAAACACAAGTTCTAACGTTGTTGAGGATATGCACAACCAAGACATGTCCAAAGGTGTAGACTCATTGAGGCGGTAGCGTTCCTATTAAGGGTTCCATACCAAATTAAGGAATCGCTTTCAAATTGCCAAAGATGCAGGAATGAAAAACGTTAACTGTTATGTGCAAGGTGGATGGTTATAAGTTCTATGATCATTACGATCATGAAGCCCAAGATTGGCATATCGAGGATTTATTGTAGCTAAAGAGAAAATCATGTCCCAAAGGTGACTCGTAACACGAGAGAGTTTGCATCTGTGTCGTGAAATGTACTCGTAATGCCCAAAATGCAATCCGTGTAATGACTAGGGATCTAAAAAAATCTCATAAAATGCCACAATTTCAGTTGAATGAGCGAAATCATAGAATTTGAATTCTCCAATCACAGAACAAAACAACTAACTAAAACTCTCATGATTAGTCTAACGTTGTTTTTGAAAATTTGTCAGAGACACTTACATATAGGAAGTACCAGCGGCGTATCCACCATGTCTCTATCAAACATTCATCCATATCGTTATTCGAATCATGACGGACAACACACGACTCCTCATGACCAGTCCAACGAGGCTTTTGATACTTCGATAACAACACTTATATATAGGAAGTACCAGTAGCGTATCCACCATGTCCTTATCGAATTTCATCGGCTTCGTTATTCGGATCATGATTGACGACACAAACCAACTTCTCATGACAAATCTAGCGAGGCTTTTGATAACTTGATAAGAGCCCTTATATATAGGAAGTACTAGCGCGTATCCACCATGCCCTTATCAATTTTCAGCAGCTTCGTTATTCGGATCATGATCGACAACACGACTCAACTTACATAGAACTCCTCTTAACCAGACTAGCGAGGCTTTTGATAGTTTGATAAGAACACTTATATATAGGAAGTACCAGCGGCGTATCCACCATATTCTTATCAAATTTCATCGACTTCGTTAGCGGTTTTGATTGGTTCTATGTGACGACACAAACTTACTAATTTACCATATCCAAACCACAACCAAACAATGCGTGTGCTCGAACCCAAAAAGGGAGCGACTAAATGATGGCAATACCTACATCCATAGTTATGAGGAAAGGGTCAGTCTATGGAAAAGTGAGACGATACCCACATCACATAACCTATGGGGAAAGTAAGCCGTGATGAGAAATGATATGAAACTGCAACTATCATGAAACATCAATAAAACATAACATAACTGCATAACATGGCGATAACATAAAACGTCAAAGCAACGGATTAAAACGATGGTCGATAGTAATGTTGAAAGCGTGAAAAAGACTCAAGCTATCAACGGTACTGATTAAGAGTTAATAATTGTATCGATTGACGTTAGTGCGAACGTCAAGGATACGGAGTGGGAGTAGCAGGTGGAGTTGATAATGAGGGAAAACCAAAGGTGAAGTCGGAAGGCAGGAGAAACTGAAGTAGTAGTAAGGATCTTAGCTTCCTTCAGTCAGGCGAGAATTACGATTCGGATAGGCGTAGAGACGTCCTAAAATAAATTGAGGAAATCATAACTTTGTTAACTGGACTCACATTTATTCCATTTTGTTAACCATATTTACACTTTACCAAGTGTAAAACATAAGCATTTTAAACTTTTCATGTACAAAAGCAATTTTTTATTTAGAAAAAATATTTTCGTTAAGTTTCAAGAAAATATTTTGATCTAAAATAGTAAATTTTACTAAAAATATCTATTATATTTTGTTGTTATTGTTTCTATAAAATCAAATATGATGCCGGAAAAAAATTTTGTCGTCACCATGTGCCCTAGACTTAAATTTGTCGAACTATGGGCACGTGTTACGATATCGATTAAGGTTGCGACGTTCAAGTCAAATTAGACGACTTGTTAAGGTTTAGATCATATTATCGAAAATGACATCATTATATTTGGGTTCGAAAATTCAAAACATTCTTTATTTGATTAAATTCGTTCAAAGAAACTCGAGACGTTTTATTCAATGTAGACTCATCGCATAAAAACGTTGTCGTGCTACTGACCGCATCCTGGTTGTCTTGGAACTAGATGAGTGCTCGTTCATGTGCCTTCTTGTTATCGTCGTTCTTTGAACTGGCTTGAACGACTCGATCATAAGGAACGAGTTGGGTGTCATACGGTACGGTCGATTGATCCATCGATGGAGTGCCTGGTTAGACATACGGCCGGATCATCAGGTGGGTGTTTGGTTGCTCAAATAGGGAGTTACGGATTTGTGAAATCATGAAACTTAGGGAAAATCCCATAATTCAGGAATACAAATCACATGAAAATATTAAGGAGTATCAAAGGGTAGCAAGAGTCGAACCCTTCGACAAGGTGCAAAAGATAGGGTGATTTGCTTATAAATTATTAGAATCTCGTGGAATATTAAAGATTTATTCTGGCGGTTTATATAACGAAACGATATAGTAACCACATGGAATAAAGGTAAAATAATAAAACTTATGATAAAATAATATTTCATCATAAAATATTGAATATCATAGGTTTGGCACATCATATGGTTTAGTATGACTTCCATGCTTCACTTTCGTAATTACGTGTGCACCCGCAATTACCGAGCTTTCGCATGGTCCTCATATGTCTACCCATTGACGTGCAGCTTAACCCGCAGAAAATCGTGAATAAATAAATGACTCGAGTTTTGGGGTGTTGTAAACCGATGTTTAGGATAGTATCCATGAATTAACACGGACACGTTTGACATATCAAAGTGTTGTTAATTCTCGTGACATTTGGTGTGACATGCTTTGGCCTAATAGGTATCGCTACTCTCATCGTTAGTCCCCAGGTAGGCAAACTGGTCCATTAATTGGATTTATACGAATGTCAGCCTAGACAGAACGTCTCGACTACCGTTACGTAACCCTTCCAGTTACTACATGTCTGTCACAAGAACTCACTTTGACGAGAGTGAAATCTCAATTGAAATTTGAAACTCAAAACGAAATGAAATCAAACTCAAAAATAGAATCAAACCCATGAATAATTGAAATGCTTTAAGAAAAAAATAGTATGATCCAAGACCTTAAATACGTAGGAATTTAGAATATTTAATATTCGCGTATAGTATAAGGTACGTGCGACGTGACAAGGAAAAAAAATAATAAACCATGATTTAATAATAAAGCACATATTATCATTTAAAGCACATATAACTTAGCATACAATTAAATGTGCTCACATGCATTTGTGTGTGACATTAGAAAACTTACATCATGGGTACTTAATAAATATATATATATATATATATATATATATATATATATATATATATATTACCTAAGGCAATCAAATAATTAAGCACATAAGGTACCTAAGACACCAAATCAACTATAGACTAAGTCTACGGGTCTAATAACCTATCTTAATTCCCTATAGACATTGGCTCTGATACTAATCTCTCACACCCCGACCTGCAGTGTAATGGTACAGGACAGACTGATTTCCCATAGCCTTTGACACTATTATAAGTTTAAGTATTTATAGACACCACTTCAGATTTGTCACACATAACATAGATTTCAACCATTAATACCAAGTTACGAAATCAAATAAATAAAAGCAACATATCATAGCCGGTTTATTACTAAGGCAATCCTATGTGTGTTCAACTCAACATCCGCCCACCCTTGTGTACCTGTATCACGTGTAAAAGAGTTTTGGCTCAACAAACATGTTGGTGAATAGATTCGGTTTTTATTTAAAAACGTTTTTGTTTAATTGGTTTTAGAAAACATTATATATTAACATGCATTATCCAATGTGAAATTATGTCCTTCAATATAACAAGAATTCAACACACATATCATAAGCAACACAAACATAAGAAAAATAGTAACCAGAGACATATAGAGATTCAAGCCCTGAGAAGTGAATCTGCGAAACAATGATGGCGATACCGAGTTCGACCCATGGCCGTGGGGAACCGGTCAGCCAGGTGGATCCACGCGAAACCTGTGACACAAAGCGAGTAACACATAGATGCACGTATGAGAAACAATAGAAATTAGCGACAAGTAACACATAGAAACACATCGAATAGCATGTTATCAATTTAAATAAAAACATTGAAATCAAGCACGAGATACACCCCAAAAAGAGTTAATGGCAAAAGGGGGAAAGGAGACGAATCTACTCACTGGTTGCGAAGAAACCTTCCACGAGAATTATCGCACGAGCATACGAGGCGAGTCAAATGACCAAATTGCCCTAAAATAGATATAACAAATATATTCTAGATTAAAAAGAATGATATAATAGGCCTAGTGATTCGAGTTCTTGATTTGGGGACCTTTGTAATAAATATTATTTTAAAATATGTACATACATGAAAATTTATATATGTAAATTTATTTTGTATTATCATTAATCAAAATAATATTAGTACTTAACCACCCAACTTCCTAATAAATAGTTATATAATTTCAAACATGCCCTGATAAAATAAATATATATGTTTCTTTATGGGAAAGTACTAACATAAGTTTATATATGAATAAATGACATAATTTGTGTTCGTTTTTACATTTATTTGTATAAAATTCTAAATAACTATCCATCACCTTCTAACCATTTGGCAACTCATAATGACTAAATAGAAAGTAGTATTGTTGCCGCAATGATTTATTTTTGTAACAACAATTAAGTCATGTTTAAAGAAATATTATAACTAGTTTTCCCATTTTGTTCAAATTATATACTATGATCAATCACATGATTAAATATGAAATTTGTTGTTAAAATTCCACATCTAACGAATAACTGAAAATTTCAGATTATATAGTTTGGGATAAAACATGAATTAGTACTTTTCCCATCATTTATAAATTTATACAATATATTAAAATTCATAACAAGTCCATATCAAGTCCGGAAATTCCCAAAAATTACATGAAGTAATATAATATGATATAGAACAGTAGCGTAAATTCAATTTCACTAAAACATGTGTCTAAGATCAGAAGCACCAATTTCAAGAACTCAAGAACCCTAGTTTATCAAGGAATTAAATTCGTATCCATAAACTCTACAAGTGCCGAAATTGAGAATAGGGACCTGTAGAGCACGAAAAGTAAATAAGATTAGGCTTTTGAATCACCTGATTTGGACGTTTTTCGAAGGAGAAATCGTCCGTTTAAGTTACGAGCCCTAGAATCTTCTTCGGTCAAATTCGTGAGATGTGGTGGATGAAATGAAGAAATTCCAGTGGGTTTTCGCATGGTTTGATCAGAGGAATAAAGTTGTATAAGTCTCTGAACCCAATTTTGTGATTTGAACAAAAACCCAATATTGTTCATGCTTAGTTTCAATGGTGATTATACTCGACCTCGATAGAAAGGTTTCGGACTGAAAAGGATCGATTGGATTGTTGTGAACATCATCCTCCATAATATCGGATTAATTGGGTTCAAGGTGGAGTTAATTCGCTGCGTTGAACGTAAGTAACAGTCGATCAAGAACCTGAAAGGTCGGGGCGCGTCTACTGCCCTTGGCAATGAAGGAGAAGACCAATCACGTTCTAGTGTTAATATTCATTTGTTCGGAGTTATAGCAACAATCAGATGTGTGGTGTAGTGGATTATTTCTTCGACGTTCAGCTAGGGGTCCGGGGTTCAAGTCATACTCAGCCCGTCCTTGGTTCTATTTTTTTTAAACAGCTAGCAGCTTGATTCTGTATTAATAAAAAAGAATCAAATATCTTACCAAACAATGCGATAGTGCAGTGGTTCTTTGTGTACCTGTGGTGTGTGTTTGTCCCGGTTCGCATCCGCCCCCTGCACGTTATCTTATATTTTTCTTTAATAAGTTTCTGCTTATTACGAAATAACCCTTATACTTTCCCAAATGCTGCTAACTGGACTAACTATAAAAAGTGACCCAGTTAGCTTATATACAAAAGAACCCTTAACCAATGTCTTTAGTTAACTAACATAACTAACCTAGTTAGCCAACCTTATTTAATTAGCACTAACCAACTTAACTAGGTTTACTAACCTTGTTAGTTAAGTTGTCTTATTTTATAGTTTTCATTAATTACAAAAGTCACCCCTTAAACTTATAATTCAAATTAATTAACAAAATTACCTTTGTTTGTACTTCTCTTTTATAAATCTCACCGTACTGACTAAAAAAAACTCATAAGTTCGACATCCTCGGCCCGTTCTAACCCAACGATACACATAACGTTTAATTAAATAATAACTATAAGTAGTTATAAAAATTCTCATTTTTCTTTAATTGAAAAGGGTCCGGTTTTACAATACGGGTTGGATTTCGGAGGTCCGTTTTTGGCGGATGTTACACGTACGAAGTGTATACAATACATCCATAACTTTAATCAAATGACTTTTCTAGCCCTATACATTTAAACTAGACCTAAGACGCAGACAATAGACATCGTGCATCAACATAATCTCAGTTATTGAGTAAATGGTGTTCCTGCAGCTTTAGTGCAAATGGATTTTGGGGTTATCTCGTTGACAAGGTCGTCAGAGTTAGTAAACATCTCTTCTACTTTTGAATTTATGTGCCATAAAGGAATAAGATAAGGCGACCATCTTTCTCGTTTTTTATTCATTTTGGCTATGGAAGCGTTCTCAAGTATATCTAATAAAGAATGTGAGACTGGGACCTTTAACGATATCAAAACACCGAGGGATGGCCCTATTATTTCATATATGTTATACACTGACGCTGCAATTCTTATAGGCCAATGGTCAACTTTCAACAATAAAATTTAGTGAGGCTATTGATGTATGTTCACTTATGTACGTGGTTGAAAATTAATCTCCATAAGTCTAACCCCTACAGTATATGGGTGGAGAATTTAAAGGTGAGTAGTATGGCGGACATATTAGGTTGTAGGGCGGGTAATATTCCCTTTGTGTATCTTGGAATAATGGGTGGGGCAAATATGAAAAAGAAAAGTAACTGGGAGCTTGTCTTTGATGTAGTTACAAAATGTTCATCTTTATGGAAAGTGTTGTCTTTCGATCAGGGAGGGTGGCACTTATAAGTTTGGTTATGTATTCTTTGCCTAATTTTTATTTTTCTCTTGATGAAAGTCATAGAAGGTCTAGAAGCTTTAATTAAAAGGTTTTCTTGGAGAGGTTCGATTAAGGTGGGGAAGCTACATTGAGTTACGTGGATAGAGTGGCTTGATCTAAGAAGTTTGAAGGGCTCGGTTTGAGCAAATTTAAAAGCACAAATCATGCATTTGGCATTTAAGAATGACGGAAATGCTTTATGGAGGAGATTGGTTATGGACTTCCAAGGCAAAAATAAAGTTAGAGAGGTGTTCCCTCCAGTTAACAATTCGCTGGAATTCGGAACAATATTGTTAGGTTTGAAGCCAGATTCATAGTTAATGTGGTAGAATTCATGAGATGATTAACGTGAAGGTTGGTAATAGGGAGGAGGTGCGTTTTTGGTTGGATAATGAGCCTGTTAAAGACTAAATTTCCAAACTTGTATGCTCTTGACAAGTATAAAGAATACTCGGTGAAGGATAGGTTGGGCAATCCAGATAAGCTTCGAGTGGTGGGCTAGAGAGTCAGATTCTGTAAGGGAATTAAGGGAGTTGGACGAGTGCTCCGTTCTGGTTCTTTAGATTGGGATTATTTCCCAGAAAGATAGTTGGTTGTGGATGGGAGATAGATCATGTGAATTTTTGGAGAAATCGGTTAAAGGTTTGATTATCAAGGAGATGGATAGTTGTGACACCTCACCCGATATGGATGCCAATGCACAAATGATACTAGCTTCAATGGGAAACTTTTATTTTATTAACATAAACTATAGAGACAATAGTTGGAACTAAAATGTATAAAGCTTAATCAGACTATTCCTAGCCTGAGATACAAGATTTCCACAAGACCACACAAGTTTGAGGTACAGAATTTCCTACACAGGCCTGGGATAAATATCATAACCTGTGACACATGCTTAAAAGACATGTAACCTATTGCTGGTGAGTTCATGAATATACACAAGTTACAAATCACATTATTTGATCATGACTGTCACACCCAAAAAACGTAGCAGTGGAAATACAAACGTAGTGGTGGCGGAAGTTGGTGCCCATAAGTATCTTAGTGGATGATGCAATATTTATTTTGGACATACAACTTAACTAAAACAATATTTTAAAGTTTAAACATAACCCACAACCACAATATAGTTATGTTGTTTTGATCCCTTATGAATCTTAATACACATGCTCCTAAAATAGTTTTAAAAGTTGTCCAAAACATTATTTAACATGACATGCATTAACAACCACAAGATATCCCAAAATCTCGAAACCGAACTCATGTACCTGAAGAACACGTAAAGATCAAGTGTCAACACAAAGGAATGTTAGTTCACATATTCAAATTGTAAATAATTTGTATAAGGAAAACTTTCTTATTATGAATCATATATCAAAACATCCATATATATTTAAGAAAGTCGAATTTATTTACTTATTAAAAATCCAAGGGTCAGTTCTCTGATCGCAAGTGTTTTCTCTAAAAACCATCGACACAAACTATCTTCCCAAGATTTAATTATACATTAAATTTCTAGCTTCAAGTTTTCAGGTTCATAGGGTTGAAAGGCCTATGAGCTATATATTACAATAAGGATATAATCAACGATAGACAATCACAGAATATTAATTCGTCGTTTGACTTGACATGAAGCTACCGGTCACGACGGGGTGGTCAACCCGATAGATCTATCAACAATTCTACGCATACCAGTGCTAATGATTAAACAACTAATTCGTGCAAAGTGCCACATAGTGGGTCACTTATGGTGTCTGCCTCATGAACAATATATATATATATATATCTTACTAAAATGATAAATCTAATATTTTGCGTTGTACGATTTCCCCGAAGTCCCCACCGAGACGTAGGCCTATTCCGATACCTATTCTCTTGAGATCAAGCAAATTTATCACAACTTAGATTAAATTTTTTTGAATTTATACACTCGTTTTACCCCAAACGTTGTAGTCCTCCCCGTTTCTCCCATAAACATATTTATATTCAACCGATTCCCATTTCTCCCTGAAACATATTTATATCCAATCAAATCCCGTTTCTCCCCTAAACATATTTATATCCAATCAATTCCCGTTTTTCTCAAAAACAATTTTAAACCATTCACATCTCCAAAACCATGTTTTTTCTTCAAAAACATAACATATCATTTCCAAATCATATTCTCCTCGATAATATATTAATAAATTTATTTAAAGGCATGTTTTATACAAAAACGTTTAATTATCCTTCTTAAAGCGTGTTCTTCCCCTAAAATGTTATATAAAACAATAAAAAGAGGGGTTAGTGACACTCACCTTTGGTGTGTTTTCTACTAGCACAAATCCAATCCAAAATATTGGTCTCCACGTCCTAATTCCAAGTAGGAACGATTTAATAACCAATTATTTTATAAATCCCTAAGTTTCTCTAACACTTAGAATTTTCACACAACTTTGAGATTTCTCGAAAAGTCTTTATTTTGGTTATGTTGGCGTATTCATATATATATATATATATATATATATATATATATATAACACTTAGAATTTTCACACAACTTTGAGATTTCTCGAAAAGTCCTTATTTTGGTTATGTTGGCGTATTCACACACACACACACACACACACACATATATATATATATAGGATAGATCATGAGAAAATTAGTTTAAATGAGAAAACAAAAAAACTAACTAAAAAAAACCAAAAAAACATATCAATTTTTTTTTGATTTTTTTATAAAAAATTGCTATATAAATTATATAAAAAAACTTAAAAAAATAAAATAAAAGAAAGCATATAATGCACATGTGCAGCATATACATATAATGCACATGTGTAGTACACATATAGTGCACATGTGCAGTACAAGTTTTTTTTTTTTGAAAAAAAAAAGTTTTTTTATACATAAAAAGCAGCGATTTTTTATAAAAAAATTTTAAAAAAAATTGTATGTTTTTTATTCTTTTTTGGTTTTTTTAGTTAGTTTTCTAGTTTTCTCATTTATATCTAGTTTTCTCATGATCCCCCCCTATATATATGTGTGTGTGTGTTCATATATATATTTTAAGATTTTCACGACTTGAACGATTTTATTGGTGACCCTCATTATGTTAAATCCGTTATGTCACCCGTTTATGTACAATTTATCTACGATTTGCGCTCCGTAACATATTTACACAAACATTGATATATCATCAAATATCGTAACACACGTATCCCGTCAATTTATATATTTTATCATTTTTATAGCATTTGTACATGAAATAACTCATCAAGTTAACCTATGTATTATTTTCATGCTCGACAAATAAGTTGCACATTAACGTGACTTTTAACGAAACTACTATTTTTAACCGTACAAGTGTACATGCATAGTTTTAAATCCTATTATCATGTCAACACTTTACGTATCACATTACACATACTCATATCAAACATATCATATTATAACATACCATGTTCACCCTTGAACAACCCGTTTTCGTGTACGTCGAAATATGTGTATTTTAACGTTGAGGTAACTTTTCCGGGCGTCGGAAGTCATGTATGACTAGCCAAACACCATGGATACTTAATATAAGTTAAAATAATTATATTTATCATCAAAATATCAGTTTACAACATGATCTAAAACAGTTTTACAAAAATCACTTTAAAAGCCAATTTTTACTGTTTTTTAACGCATAGTCTTGTATCGAACTTTACTATAATCACCCCAAGTCTTCACGACTTAGTATTTTAACATAACCCATGTTATTTACTGAATAAAATGGTACTAATATCCATATTAGTGCAGATTTCATGTAAGTCATATAAATCATGCAATTTCACATATTTTACCACTTTTTAAGCTTCATGTACAACATGCAAAGCTACCAAACTTATGACATAACATAATATCATCATATTATCATAGCACATCATTTAGCATCATTTTAGCAAGCTTATATTCCGATTTAATCCATCTTTATCATACCATTTCAAGTTCATCAACTTATGATCATTTAATCATCATACATACTTATGTACAAGTACCTAATGCATGATTATCATATCATCATCACCCAAGAATTTAAATGTATCTACCATACATTTATTAAAATTTTCAAATAATCCAAGACATCATCGTCATTCAAATCATTCATCCAATAATCATATCATCAATTCATGTAACATTCTCATGTTATGAACTAACAAACAAAACTCATGTGCAT
This sequence comes from Scalesia atractyloides, assembly GCA_947069175.1. Classification (NCBI taxonomy): domain Eukaryota; kingdom Viridiplantae; phylum Streptophyta; class Magnoliopsida; order Asterales; family Asteraceae; genus Scalesia; species Scalesia atractyloides. Next base: position 10,519,780 of record CAMTDV010000006.1, on the reverse strand, counting down.
GCATACGTATATACATATACACGAAACACATATATACTTCCAAAAACCCACTTTTTATTTATTCATCATCAATCATATGAATTATATCCAAAAACCCTTTTTGATCATGCATGCAACAATCTTCCAAGAATCACATCAATCAAGAATCAACTAAAATCAAAACACAACCAAATACCCATATACATACATACTCACAGCCATACACCATATGTATACACTTCCATTTTATTTTGATTAAAACCATTTTCTTGTTTAGATTTAAAGTTTGTGAAGACTTCTAAGCTTTTGAGAAACCTTCCATCAGCATCATCATCAGGAAACAAGAACATGAATTTAAAAATAAGTTTATACCTTTAAAGAATACAAGTGGGTTTTTGATGAGATTTTTGATGATATGAAGCTTGTTCTTCTTTGGAATCACCTTGGAAACTCCCTTGGATCTTCAAACCAACTTGAAACTAGCTTGGAATGAAATTGATCTTCAAGAACAAAGTTTAAAAATTTGAAATGGAAGTGTGGTGTTGGGTTTATGTTGAGAGAAAGTGGAAGAAATGAAAATTTTCTTGCATTATAGTTGGATGTTGGGTGTGGTAGGAGTTTTGATAAATTTTCAAATGATTACCAAGACTCCTAGTCCCAACACTTGGCATAAAGGAGAAAAGGTGGGCACCGAATGTGCCGCCACCTAGCCATTCACACACATATTTCATACATACATACATACATACATACATATATATAATATATATTAGACAAAAACAGGTATTTATCTGACTACCATGTATTTTATCTCGCGTTTTAATCACGTTTTACGTTATTTTACCACTCTATAAAAATAAATTCACCATAATATTGCTGCACAATATTTTTGCCTCGACTGGCTTCGTCGTTTATATTTTGTAAGATACGCGCGGTATCGCGCAGTATGCGCTTAAAATCGCAAAACTGTGTTTTTAAGCGTTTTATTTGATTTTTCCTCAAAGATATGAATTAAAATAGCATCTTAATCATAATGGAATATTTTTAGGATTTTAATATTAATCGTGCAGTCACCGACATTCGTTTAACATTTTGTTCGTTACACGATAAGCGTTTATCTTATTTTTGCGAACATAATTTTTAACAAAGTTTGGATTTACCAACACATCATATACCATCAATTAACACCAAATTTAATTAATTATTACATTTATTCATTGATAACATGTGTCACACTAGTACGATACAGACTCAAAATAGCCGGGTGTCACAACGACTTTGTACCCGCACGTCATTTAACTTGATGTACTATTTTCATACTCTTTTGTTTTTTTCTTTAAACCATATCTATAACTTAAAATATTGGTCATCCTCTCCTCTATTAGAACCAGAGCTATTCGTCAGTCAGAATACAAAAAATACCCACCATAAAGCCATCTCTCTTCACTCCATCTCTTGACCGTTATCTGGTTCAGCAACGCCGGCCCAACCGTTAGTTACACCGATTCTCCGGTTCAACCACTAGCCACCGATCCGGTCGGCGGTTCCTGCAAACGGTTCGAAGGGGGTGATCGGACCACCCGAAGCACCGGACTCTAGTTAAACCGTCAGGTCTGGTCCGGCTTGGAAAACATTGACAAATTATTATTATTATTATTATTTTATATTACCAAACGCTCTTCTAGACAACTTCTATTTTAACTAGTCATTTTACTTGTTATAACTCGTTAACAAAATCTGAAATATAAGTTTCGTATTTTTACGCGTTCACAATACGGTATGTTTTACAACTCTCTCCACCTTATAAAATCTTCGTCCATAAAGTTTATGCGATCATGTGTCATGAATTCCTAGTAATTTATTTACCAGTTTTAACTTATAAACTAGTGGATAAATCTTTGAAGTTATCTAAATGGACCTATGTAGCGAGAATTCGTTTTTCCTTTCTTACCAAAACAAATGATGCCTTTCTCTTGAAAGACCTTTAATAACACCTTATCGCCTATTTGAAATTATAAAGGCCATATTGTTTTACCTGCGTACTTTTCTGCATGTCTCATGCAACCTTCATTTCTTCTCATATTCGTATGATTCTATTTGTATTCTGTTCCATAATCACGGGCCTGCTAGGGATTTCCTCCAATCTCTGACCAACAGACAAGTTATAAGCATTTTTTTTCATATGATGCCTCAAAAGGGACAATTTTGATACTTGAATGGTAACTATTGCTGTAAGCAAATTCTATCAAGGGCAAGTGTTCAACCAAACTACCACCAAAGTCTATAACTCATGCTCTAATCATGTCTTCAAGTGCTTATATGGTCCTTTCAAATTGGCCATCTTTCTTTTAGTCGTACTTAAATTTACTGTGGTTCCTAATTCTTTCTTAAAACTTTGCCGAAATCTATATGTAGGGCTAAAATGATGTAGATGGGTACCCATGATAACTAATGATTCCCTTAACATAAAATCTTGCCAATTTATCCATCTTATAATCTTATAGAATTAGTAAGAAGTATGTAGGCTTAGCTAAATGATCTACTATAACTCATATAGTATCGTGCCCATTCTTAGTTCGTGGGAATTTAGTTACAAAACCCATCGTGATAAAATTTCATTTCCATAATGGGATCTAGGGTTAAATAAAGAACTTGTTGGTTTTTAGTGTTCGGTTTTGGCTTGTGAACACGACATGAATTTGTTCACATGTTCATTGATGGATTGTTTCATACATGGCGAAAAATACTCATCTTGAATATTTCTACACATCTTGGTGCTATCGGGATGCATGGTGTATTCGGTCTGATGCGTTTCTTCCATAATCTTAGTATTATCACTATAAAATATATCAAAAAACTACACTGTATACGAAATAAAATACCTATATGTATAAAAAATGGACGTATCGTATACACACATTTAATAAACAAAAGGAAATTATATCGGGTATATACAATCAGATAAATAGGTACACTTTATTGGGTAATAGGATCGAGTAAAGGGGTATATAACCAAATCCTAAACTCGTCCCAAACTAGCAAAAGAAATAGAAACTAGTCCCAAACCCGATTACCCGACCCCAAACTTGTCCCTAATGTGCCAATTTTCTAGTTTACCCATCAGGTTCAGGTTCGATTTCCATCCCTAAATATCGAGCTATGACTTTGCTTTTTAGTTGTTTCATTATTGTTTTTTTAACTTAACTCATATGTTAGATTCTAGAAATAGGTTGTTAAAAAATACTTAGAGAGAATGAGTGGTCCATTTTTGTTCTTATGGTTATGTAGTTCCATTTTGTTCTCTTAGGACCTTTACCTTACACATATTTTAGGAGAGGATCATGAAAAACTCTTTATTCGTGAGAAAACTCGAGAGAACTTTATCTATTGATTGATATATGTCTTGATTTTTTCTAGGGTTTAATTTTTAGAATTTAGAGATAAGTTTTTATGGTTAAGCTTTAGTATTAGTTTTGAACTTTTGAGCGTTAGCATTTAGGGTTTAGTTTTTTGGGGTTTAAGGTTTAGAGATTACGGTTTGATAATGTTAGATAGAGTTTTCTCAAGTTTTTTCATGAAGAGAAACTTTATCATGATCCATCCCCTATATAGATTTCTGTACAAACTCCATTTTGCCTAAAATTTGTTTGAGGCATTTTTATTGCAAAACGTCTATAAGAGGGAGAGATGTATTTGTGATAAGAATGCTACTAAGATTTGTGAAACTTTAACGAAGGTTAATTTTACATCTCAAGCTTATTTTAAAAATAAAACCAGTTAACCGTAAAGTAAAAACATTTAAACTTGTAGCATACATGCAGTGGCGGACCTAAGAACTTTTTCTGAGGGTTCAAAATATTTTTAAAGATTTTAGGCCCATAGCTATATAAAAATAAAAATTCGGATCATAGAGGGTCGGGTCAGGTCATGTAAAACAAAAGAACATCAAACTAAAATTTAAATATTCATTAAAAGCACATCAAAGTGTCAAACATTATTACATACATATTTAAGGGCTCTACGGGTTTTCATTTTTTGTAATCTATGCAAGACATTGTCTAGAGAACGACCTTCCTAAGCAAGTCTTTCTCTATAAACAACCATCATTTAATTCCTCAACCCCTTTCATCTTCACTCCATATCATCTCTACTCATGGTTCCTATCACATATAAATTGTTCGATAAGTTCATAAAACAACACTAAACACTTAAACCAATAAACAATCATCAACTATAGTCCATAATATTCAATTATAAGTTTCAAACATTCAAGCTCTACTTTTAAATGTTGATTACTTGTAGCTAATCATTTAAACAAACAATGTTTGAAATAAAATAACAAAATCCTTAACTAGAAGTCTAGAACACCAAAAAAAAACATCAAAAACCATAAAAAGATCAAACCCTTATACATCTATATTTCTCCTAATTATCACATAAAACAACAAAAAAATAATAAATAAATAAACCATACCCGTTCTAGTTTGAGAATTCCATTGAAAAAATGGATCCGGTCTAGCACAGTGTGACACGCTGGGGATTTTGGGGGCGGGAGATTGGGAGAATAGAATTGGAATGGTTAAATGGGTTTTGGTTTTTTATTTAGTTCAAATTACTTTGGGTTGAGTTTGGGCTTAGGTTAATAAAAATTGATTGTAGTTTGGGACTTTTATAATTAGTAGGTTAAGTGAATAAGTGGTTAAAGAGATTATATAAATTGTGTTATATACTTATATATTAATAAAAATCAGTGTTTGCGATTTATTTAATTTTATAAATTCATAAAAAAAATATAGGGGGGCGGCTGAAATTTTTTAAGGAGTGCGGTCAAGAGTTCTAGTGAAATATAACACTAATTTTCTTTCTCAAGGGTTGCGTCCGTTCACCAACAACTTAGGATGGGTCCGTCCCTGCATACATGACTAGATTCAAGTGTAATTTTACGTAACTAACTCTTAGTATTATAAAGAAGAAAAAAAAAAGTTCACGATTTCTGTATGATGATTGTATACTTTTTGTTACACGTGGTGTGTGATACTTGGGAACATTGAACATATTCTTTTTTTTACAGGAAAGGAACTGCATATCTCTTTGTTTGACTCCATTTATCCGTACACGAATACCTCCAACAACGTATTTTTCTCAAACGTTTATCACGTCGTCCGACCAGATAATAAACTATGAATTCATGGGAAGCAACGCTTCAAATACAAATAGTTAAAATAAGTAATTTATACCTCGGTCGAAGCTACATAACTAGATTTTCAAACATACAAAGTATCATCATGAATTCATGAGTTTATTGTATAACTTCTAAAACAGAACACGGTGTATATATCTTATGGGGTTATTGGATTTTATCACCCCTAACTATTGATTATTGGTCGCTGCCACCTCTAGCTATCACTTTAACGCCCGTCACCCCCCAACTTAACACTTAGTATGTTCTCTCACCATGTCGTTAACTGATCACTAACTTTTGATCATGTTACTATACTTTTGGGGGTGTCCTAAGATCCCTATGACACCCCAAAAGGTATATTAAAAGGATCAAAAAGTTAGTGATCAGTTAGCGACGTGGTGATAGAACACACCAAGTGTTAAGTTGGGGGTGACGACCGTCAAAGTAATAGTTGGGGGTGGAAGCGGCCAATAGCCAATAGTTGGAGGTGAAAAAATCCAATAACCCTATGTTATAAACTTAGAAGAAGAAAAAAACACAGATAGAGTGTACAAAGAAATTAGTATTACAAGCAAATTTCAAACAAAGAAGTAACAAGTAGTGAATAACATATCAAGCAAACAAAGAACAATGTGTGTATTATGACAAGCTTAAACAAAGAACACTATGTATGTCGTAACACGTAGGAATACATATTAAGCATACCGATATATATGTTATAGTAAGACTGAAGGGTATGGGGCGTGAATTGGGTCGTGATTTACCACATAAGACCATTATCTTTACGCTACACTGCCCCATCATTTAACCACAGGGGTTTGCGTGATTAAACCAAAGCAAGCAAGCAAGCATGGGCCATACTTCCAAACTTTGAGGAGGCTCCTTTAGAAAAAAAAAATTATAAAAATAAAATGGATAGTGGTTTGGGTTATGACCACACCCTATAGCCTAGTTAAAAAGCTAAACCAGATAATAAACCATCGTTTTCAATATTAGGCTATAAGGTGGTGGATTGAAACATGGATTGCTAAGCGGGACATGATTTTCATGGTATACCGCCCCTTTTCCAAACCATGGTGATTCGCATGGTTTAGGTGTAGGTGTTTTTTTAAGAGGTAAAATGTCTGCAGTCTCCGTACCACGTCTGCAAACATCTATAGAAGAAAACTGTTTGTTTTTAACGTATGTAGGATTCTAAATTAAACTGGTGGTGGTGTACGAGCGGTGGTCGTTGGTGGTGGTGGACGGTGGTGGTGGTGGTGACGGTGGACGATGGGTGGTGATGTTTAACCTTTGAAGACCTTAGAAGATCTTAAAAGTGTCTGGGCCAAGTTGGCACCAAAAAGAGCCCGCGCAGACGGGTTTTAATGAAACGTATTCGGAAAAATAAACAGCCTGCAAATGGCAATATCTGCCCATGGTCTGCACGGCGCAGACAGAAGTGCCTGCACAGATCTTTTCTAGAAAAAACAAACACCACCTTAATCTATGGTAACCATGACTGTCTTTCAATTAATTAGGGGATTTTAATTGGTGTGGAGGATAGTTGATAATAATGGGGTCATAGTCCACACCATGACGGTGACATTTAAGATGGTGGTGATCATTTTGGTCATGACCACACCATAGAGCTTTAGAAAAGAAGACAAATATGAGAAGAGAAAGGAAAGGTGAAGAAAATAGATCTCGGCAAAATAAGCAGAGGGTGTGCGTATAGTATTCGATCTCTAGGATTCCCATAAGGTAATAAAGACCGATTTTATCAGGTTGAATTGTTTTTTTTTACGACACCGTGTTTAAAATGTTGTCGTCGCACCTATATTTTGAAGGAAAATGGAACCTTACCGGGTACCAAAAAAAGGGTGGTCGCATTGCTTGTATATCTTTTTGGGACAATTGCATATTTCTCCTTAAAAAAAACTGTTTATTTGCGTATTTACCCAACTTAAAATTAAAATTGCATATATCCCCTTCCTCAAATATAAAAATTGCATATATCCCATTCCTTAGCAAATAAAATTGAAAATTTACCCATTTTGATTTATTTCATTAAAAACACGTTATATAATGACTTTTTACCCTTATTTTTACTGAAATTTATAAAAATACATATTTATTCATTTTTACTAGTTTTGTGGTTTTTTCATAATTCTTTTTATTTTTATTTTTTTTTACGTTTTGCTAGTAGTTTTTTTGTTGTTTGTTTTGCCTTTTTACTAAGTTATTTATTTTACTAAGATATATCTAAGAGTGTATGTGATTTTCAGTTGATTTATAAATATATGGATTAAAATATGTTTAATGATTAAAATAAAGCACGCAAAATAACTTAGTAAAAAGAACTAACTAGAATGATTTTCAGCTAATTTATGTATGTGTATATATATATATATATATATATATATTAAAATACGTTTAAAGCAAATTACATTATTTTTTTGGTCTGTAGTCACTTATTTAGGAATTGTTTATATTCTATGGAAAAGTATACATCTACGTACTTTAGCGGTTTATTTCAGTGTTTAAATTATAAAATAAAAAATAAAAGAAAACTAACAAACAAAACGTAAAAATTTAAATAAAAAAAATGTAAAAAGCCCACAAAAACTAGTTAAAATGACTAAATATGTAAGTTTTCAAAGTTCCAGTAAAAGTAAGGGTAAAAGCCATTATATAACTTGTTTTTAATGAAATAAATTAAAATAGATAAATTTGCAATTTTAATAATTAATGAAGGGGATATATACAATTTTAATTTTAAGTTGGGTAAATACATAATTAAGCAGTTTTTTAAGAAGAAATATGCAACTATCCCTATCTTTTTTAAAGAAATGAAACCAAGCTACCAATTAATCTTACTATATTGAACAACACTGATTGTTAATATTTAATGACTTTAGAATTTTTTGTTACGCAGAAACTAACATAGCCCTTTTTTATATATAAATCGTACATGCATGTTAATTATTTTTCTTCTGATAAATCGTTTTCTATTTATCATATAACGTGTCGTGGAGCTTTTATACAACATAAGATTTTAAATAAAACAACATGTCATAATATAACAATAAAAAAATTAATAATTGAAGCATAGGTGTAGTAAAGTATTAGACACGTGTGCCACTAAATAAACAGGAGGTTCTCACCCAAACAACACTTACGTTTGCCACTAAATAAACAGGAGGTTCTCACCCAAACAACACTTACTTCCTTCTAATTAAACTACAGTATCCCTTTATAAACGTAAATCTTTAATTTACGTAATTTAAAATATAGCTATTATCTTTTATTTATGTAATTAAAATATACCTAGCATCAAGAAACGCGTGTAGTGGTGGGTTTATATCATATAAGTAATTTAGGAAAATCACATGGATTAAAGTAGTGGAATAATATCCATGTAATTTTATTATATCCAAATGTAACACATGTTTATTTTTAATTTTTTTGAACGACATCTAATACGTGTTTATAAGTTTCAAAAATTATTTTGCTTTTAGAACCCGCAAGCTGCGACGAGATCTTAAACCGATAAAAAAATAGACATAAAACGTTAAATCTTGAACATGGAATTTGATAATTTAATTAATTTCCTGAATAACATTGAGTAACTTTTTAAATAATACAATACAATGAATACTTGGCAGACCCGAATTCAAGTTTCATCTAACCAACAAGCAATTTTGACTATTACCTAATAATGTTGTCTTTTTAATTCTTCTATTCATTCAAAGTTAAATCACAATTTTGTTTCTAATTCTTACATGTTTCAAACAAATCGACTGAAGGATTGGCGTGCATTAATTATTACAATTTTCTGTATAAACCAACTTAAGCCTCGTAATTGAAATTGTTTTTCGAATCTGATCCATCCGTTTCGCCCGATCTATTTTGTCGCAACGCACGACCATCGCCGATAGCATTTCAACCGGAAACCCACACGTTGTGGCAGAAACGGCTCGGTTTTAAATAAAGTTTATGTTGAAATACAGAAAATATAAGAAACTGCACTTTTGGATTGACATGAAATAATATGTATCAAATGTTATTAAAGGAAAATAAAACTTATTTTAAAAAATAAAAGAAGAAGAATATGTTTTACATAAGTTACCCTTCTTAGAACAAGTTTAAAAAAAGATAATAATAATAATAATAATTAAAATTTCGCCTTTCTTTCTTTTATTTGAAGTATAAACTTGAGACTAACAATTACATTTTATGATAAATAGTAGTATACGGATGCAATATTCAATTAGAACCAATGATCCCACATGACTTACTTTAATAGCATCTCTTTATCCTTCTACACACCTATCTAATTTCTTCTTTCTTCTGCGGCTTTGAAATTCAGTCATGGCCATCCATATAACTACCAATTAAGGGCTATTTTCTCTTATTGAAATGGTATATATATATATATACACACACACATATATATATAATATATATATATATATATATATATATATATATATATATATATATATATATATATATATATATATACTATGTATCTTCAACCCCAGGTTAAATGTAGTCCACAACCAGAAAGAAGTTTGTAGGAACAAAACAAATATCTTTGCTATAAATACAATGTATAACCCTTTTACAAACTCGTATCAATCTCTCTCACTCACTCACTCACTCACTCTCTCTCTCTCTCTCTCTCACTCACTGATATTCTCTCTAATATGGCGATTAATAAGTGTGTTAAACGTCAAGACACCCTAACTACTCCAATCCACACGGGCATAAATAGTAAGGTCTTAATTTATATAATATTGCATGGAACATTTACATTTTATATTTTATTTAGTTGATATCTTTTCCACCATCTAAAGCATGCCTCATGAATTGTAGAAAGGAGAATCCATAAAAAATTCAGAACAGTTAGAAGAAGTACGTAGTCTTCTTAACAACGGTTCTTCCAAAACAATATTGGAAATGGTTGATGCTCTCCAAAAACTTTGCATCAACCATTACTTCCAAGAGGAGATCGACTCGATATTAAAAATGTTTCACACTAGAATGTCCAATTCTCTTGACTATAATCATGGTCCAAGTCTTTACGAGGTTTCTCTCAATTTTCGAATCCTTCGACAAGAAGGTTACTATGTTTCGGCTGGTGAGCACACACGCTCCTTATTCTACTTTTGATTCAAAATTGGAACTTTTTTTATATCTAGGTGGATTAGAAAATGCAAGTGTTTCTATGATATTTATAAGATTATTTTGGTTTCTTTGCAGTCCGCTACCTAAGATAGCGGACTTTAAAAAATCTAACTCAGAATGACATGTGGCAAGCACACTACATGACAACGCTGACAAGACATACGAATTCAGTGAATCCGCTTGCCACGTCAAAATTTTGGAGAGTCCACTACCTCATGCAACGATATCCATACAAACCAAAACAACCCACTGAAGGTCATAGAGACATATTTTGGAGAGTCCGCTACTTTAGGCAGCGAGCTCCATAGAAACCAAAACAACCCAATGAATATCCTAGAAATACTTAAAACATTTCCTTAACCCCCTAGACATCAAAAAAGTTCTGCAAAAATGGCACTTTTTTAATTGTAATATGTGTTCAAATCAGATGTATTTTCAATCTTCAAACAAAAGGATGGAAAGTTCAAGGGAGAACTGGCAGAAGATGTAAAGGGTCTAATGGCATTATATGAAGCCTCACAACTGAGCATAGAAGGAGATCATATGATTGAGGAGGCTGCAGATTTTAGCAGCCATGGGCTTAAAGAAAAGATTCTGCTTCTTGATCAAGATGAAGCTACTTTGGTGAATGACACTTTACAATATTCATATCAAAGAACCTCACCAACTTTCATGGTTAAGAAATTTAGCAAACATTACACAGGGACCACCATATCTGAACTAGCCAAATTGGAGTTGGCTAAAGTCCAGTCGCTACATCGAACCGAAGTAGATCTAATCTCCAGGTAAAATTGTCTAAATATTCAGCTTAATCTCGTCATTCTTCTTAAAAAAAATGACCAGGAAGAAACTTATCTTGGTATGGAATTGTATTATTATTCTTTATATAAAAGTTACATGTTTAATATCTATAATCAAATAGATGGTGGAAAGATTTGGGTTTGGCACAAGAGTTTAAGGATGCAAGGAACCAACCGTTACACTGGTACTTATGGCCGATGGCTAGCCTCACTGATCCTAGCTTGTCGGAGCAGCGAATCGAGCTCACAAAGCCCATTGCTTTAGTCTTCCTGATTGATGACATTTATGATGTTTATGGAACTCTAGACGAACATATACTCTTCACAGAAGCAGTGAAAAGGTATAAGAATATACGTCTTGATATTGGAAAAACATTTTATAAGTTACTTATAATGTTTCTACTTACCTTCAGATGGGACAGTAACACTCTTGAACAACTCCCATATAACCTAAGAATCTGTGTTGAGGCTCTATATAAAGTAACACAAGAAATCAGTGACAAGATCATCAAGAAGTATGGGTTCAATCCCAATGAGTTTTTGAAACAAGCGGTAAGGCCTGATGTCCGTTATTTGCAATGTAGAAATGCAACACCATGAATAATAGGCCTGTAAATGAACTGAACAAACACGAACAGAGGCATGTTCGTGTTCGTTCATTTAACTTTAACCAAACACCTCGTGTTCGTTCATTTAACTTTAACCAAACACGAACACGAACTCGAACATTTAATCGAACACATTTTTTTGTTTGTGTCCGTTTATTAAGAAAATGAACATGTCCGTGTTCGTTTAAAACCTAAACAAACAGTTCACGAATGTAATCCAACATAAACAAACAATTAACAACACAAATGAATATAATTTACTAAACATAAATTAATTTTTATATAAATTACTAGATTAATAACGATAAATTCCATTGGAAAACCCATTTTTTCTTACTAGAATGCTCAATTACCGATTAGTTATATTTCTATAAGTAGTTAGAAAGTTCTTTTATGTGTAATATTTATATAAATATAACTGCATATAAATATAACTACCTACGCTTTTAAATTGAAACGAACAGACATAAATATCTGTAAATAAACAAACATAAATGAACACAGATGAACGAACATAAACGAATGTGTGTTCATGTTCGTTCACTTAATATAATTAAGTGAACAAAAAACTATGTTCATATTTGTTCGTTTATTAAATAAACGAACTTTCCGCCAAATAAGTTTACGAACAGTTCATGAACGTTATGTTCATTTACAGGCTTAAAAGTTATCATGCAAGCCGATGATAATATTCATTACAAAAGTTATTTTAAGCACACTTTATTCTTCACGATTTTGGAAAGTATATAAACATTTTTCGCCAATTCGTTTGCATACAGTAACTTAGACTAAGTGAACAATTTTACAAAGGTGATTTTTCTTTTTAAAAAAAGGCTAAGCTTTTTAATAAACAAATTTATCAGCCAATGCAATCTACACTTTTAAAGTCTACATAAGTTTTACCATGTGCATCTTTAGAAATACCAACATTTTTTCCTCAACAATTTATATGATAAAATAGATTATTTTGTATACTTCTCAAGGTTTATTTATGTGACAGTCTTTTATACACATGTATATATGAACAAACCTATTAAATTTCCTGCAGTGGACAAACCTTTGTGAAGCATTTCTAGTAGAAGCAAAATGGTTTGCTCTAGGACACATGCCTACGGCTGACGATTACTTGAAGAACGGGATGGTTAGTACTGGGGTACATGTTGTGATCGTGCACTTGTTCTTCCTCCTCGGTGGCAGTACCAGCAACGAAAGTGCTATAATTATCAACAATAACAAAATCTCATATTGTTTGGCAAAGATTCTCCGTCTTTGGGATGATCTAGGAAGTGCTAAGGTAAAAGACTAGATCAATCTATTATGATGTTATGTGTTGGTAATAATTTTAAAAAACTAAAATCATTTTTCTCAATCTATCAGGATGTGAATCAAGATGGTCATGATGGATCATATGTGACATACTACGTGAAGGAAAACAAAGGTTGTTCGATCCAAAATGCACGCGACCATGTTATGGAAATGATAACCAACACTTGGAAGCAACTAAATAAAGAGTGTCTCTTACCAAATCAGTTTTCAGTTACATTTACAAAGGCTTGTCAGAATCTTGCAAGGATGATTCCAGTTATGTACAATTATGATGAGAATCATTCCCTTCCTCTCATGGAGGACTATATAAAATCCATGTTTTAATTAGTGGAGAGAAGACATTCTTCAAGTTTAATATGTACTAGTATCTTGTATAGTTGTATTTCAACCTAGATATGTTGTGGTTCTAGGATGCTTTAGATCCTATGAGATTATATAAGAATAAGGTCATTTTTAGTTTAACCAAACCTAAAAGTGACACATTAAAAGATGATGTTAAACGGGTTTACTATTTGTGTGTAGGTTATTTACTTGTATTATAAACGTGATGGCTTTTGTTGAAAAGAAAAAGTAGAAAATTGAAAGATTGGTAACGTCTTCTTGTGATGTCTCCATCGACCAGTGCAAGAATACTTCCAAAGGTGTTTCAACCACATATTTTACTCAAAACACAATCATAAATCTGCAACATACCGGGTGGCTATGTACTTGATTGTAAACCATGTGTTACAAAAAAATATTCGTTAAATTTTCAACTACTTTTTTTCCTTTATAATTTTTGGTTTTTAAAATATACAATAAATTATAAATATGATCACTTGTATACATATCATAATCACCGTAAAATACTAAAATATTTATGATTGTAGATACTATGATAATAGAAATCTCAACACATAATCTCATATGATATGAATACAAGTAATATCATCAATGTATATGCATAAACACATATATTAATGAGTGCCCGCACGATATGGAGGGGAACACAAACACTAGTAACGTAACATTTTATTATAATATATATTAACTTACATCACTAACTACAATAAAATTATCTTTTTTTTACATCAAAAGTTTTTCTTTTTTAAGTTTAGACACATAAAACCTAGGCATAATTTATTTTACCAAATTGGAAATATAGATGATTAATACTTTTATACTCAAATAGTTTATTTTTCTATGTATTAAATATGTTAAACAGTTTGTGTGTTATATTTTCTATATTATTTTTACTGTTAGACTAATTATAATTTTTATCTATTAAAGTTATTTATTGGTTGTAATAAATTTAGATATGTCACGGTTTTACCCAAGTTTTATTTAAGACTTGACTTTTTTGTGATGTCCGAATATACCCTCACAAATGTTTTTATCTACATTTCGTCAAGAAAGTTTTATCTACATTTCCATGGTTTTACTCGAGTTAAATATACGACGTGACGTACCGCAACAACGCGCATAATATTTTACTAGTGTTTTTAAAATTAAAAAAAACTACCGCAAAACCAAAATCAAATTAAAAAAAATGAAATGCTCATTTTTTTATGATGTACCTTTTCTAAAAATTATTAACGGTAGAAAAACATTATAATCATTTAAAAATTATGGGAGATAGTTGAGTTAAAAATCAACAATATATTTTAAGAGATTTACTATATATTTTAAAAGTTGTATTACCTAAACCCTTTAAATTAAGTAAAAAAAAACTTTTGGTCCCGTTGATGCAGTTTATGTGTTCTTTACTCTATACTGGATTTGGATGGTGCGACAACCGCTTGGGGAATTGAGAAGCGTGAGAACCAATATAGACCACTCATTTTCTCTAACGAATTTATTTCTTTTTTTCTTAAATGACCTCTCTCCTGTTTTAAGTATTTTTTTTAGAAATCGTATATATATGTATACGGAGGAAAATATGATTTTAAACATGTTTTTTAATGTATATGCTTATTTAAAATTAAAAAATAAGTATCGAACATATGTGTCTGAAAATGTCTCATAGATGTTGTATTGATTTTTTCTTATATAACATTTAATATGTCTATGTGCTATGTAGTAGCTATCTATATGAAGAATAAATATCGGTAGGGATAACAATAGGTCGGGTTTTAGTAATCCCAACCCAAATCCGATTAAATAAGCTTGTTACAGACCTGACCTATAACTCCTCGGGTTTCTAGCGACTAAATACCCATCGGGTATTGGTATACCCACGGGTTTCAGGTAAACCTGTTAATTTAAAAAATACTCATTGGGTATACCTGACCCAAAACCTATCGAGTAACTACTATCAGTTACATTTAATATTATCACTATAAAAATATATCAAATAACTACAATATACACGAAATAAAATACCAATATGTATAAAATGGATGTATCATATATACACATATTTAAAAATATAAAGGAAATTATATTGGGTAAACAAGTACACTTTATCGGGTAATCGGATCTAGTAAAAGGGTATATCACCAAGTACTAAACCCGTCCCAAACTAGCGAAAAAAAATAGAAATTAGTCCAAACCCGATTACCCAACCCCAAACCCGTCCCAAATGTGTCGGTTTGGGTTTACCCATCATGTTCGGGTTCGACTGTTATCCCTAAGTATCGAGCTATGACTTTGCTTCTTTGTTTTTTCATTATTGTTTTTTTTTAACTTAAGTCATCTGTTCGATTCTAGAGAGAGGCCGTTAAAAATACTAAGAAAGAATGAGTGGTTCACATTCGTTCTTATGGTTCTCAAATTTCATTTCGTTCTCTTAGGACCCTATCCTTACACGTATTTAGGGAGAGGATAATGAGAAACTCTTCATTCGTGAGAAAACTTGAGAGAACTTCATCTATGGATTGATATATTTCTTGATTTCTGTGGTTTAATTTTTAGAATTTTATGGTTAAGCTTTAGTATTGAGTTTTTAACTTTTGGGCGTTAGCATTTAGGGTTTAGGGTTTAGTTTTTTAAGATTTAAGGTTTAGAGATTAGGGTTTGATAATGTTAGATAGAATTTTCTCAAGTTTTGTTATGAAGAGAAACTTTATCATAATCCTTCCCCTATATAGATTTCTGTACAAACTTCATTTTGCCTAAAATACGTTTGAAACATTCTTGTCGCAAAACGTCTACAAGAGGGTGAGACGTATTTGTGATAAGAATGCTACTAAGATTTGTGAACTTTAACCGAGGCTAATTTAACACCTCAAGCTTATTTCAAAACTAAACCAGTTAACTATAGGGGTGTTCAGAATAAACCGTAACAAAAAAAAAACCGTAAACTGAACCGTAACCATAACCAAATAAACCGATCCGAATAACGAATTTGGTTTTTGGTTTGGTTTCTAACCGAAACCGGATTGTGAATATGGTTTTTGGTTCGGTTTATGGATCCACATTTTATTTTATTTGGTTTATTTGGTTTATTTGGATAACCGAATAAACCGTTTAACTTAATTAATTATTAAATAAAAATAATAATATTTTATAAATCATATACAATTTATTAGCCCAAAATAGTTATTTTTATTTTGTACAGCCCAAAATACCAAATGTAAATCTAAAATCACAACTCAAACTCACTTATTTATAAAATAATAGAACTTCAAACCTTCTGTATATATCTATGTTTGAAGTTTTAACTTTGTGGTTTTGTCTACGACTACTTTATGGATATGTTTGTCATATTTTGCAATGAAACTTTCTTGTATTCATATATTGTTAGGTGTAAATTAGTTGCGATGTTCGAAAGTTGGAACACAAACACAAATATAAATTAGGAACGAAAAGTACTTATATACACTTTGGTTAGATTCGGTTTATTTGGTTTCTAACCGAAACCAAACCGAATTGAATTTGGTTTGGTTTGGATCGGTTTGCATATTCCTTATTTGGTTTGGTTTGGTTTTTTGGTTTGAGGTACAAAATATTGAAAACCGAATAAACCGAACCGAATAAACCAAATAAACCATAAACCGAACCGATGAACACCCCTAATTAACTATAAAATAAAAGCATTTAAACTTATACCAGACATGACTAGATTCAAATCGAATTATACTTAACTAACTCTTAGAATTATAAAGAAGAAACAAAAATTCACGACTTCTATATGATGGTTGTATACTTTTTGTTACACGTGGTGTACATGTGTAAATTTGTCAGCCAATGCAATCTACACTAGTCTAATAAGTTTTACTATGTGTATCTTTAGAAATACCAACATTTTGTCCTCAACAATTTAAAAGATATAATAAATTATTTCATATACTTCTTAAGGTTTATTATGTTACAATCTTTTATAAACACGTATACAGTGGCGAAAAAAACACTACGAATACGGGGTTGAGCCGTAGCCCGTGCTACTGCTCCTAACCTTGTGGTTCCGCCCCTGCACGTATGTATGAACAAACCCATTAAATTTCCTGCAGTGGACAAACCTTTGTGAAGCCTTTCTGGTAGAAGCAACATGGTTTGCTCTAGGACACATGCCTACGACTAACGATTACTTGAAGAACGGAATGGTTAGTACTAGGGCACATGTTGTGATCGTGCACTTGTTCTTCCTCCTCAGCGGTGGTACCAGCAAAGATAGTGCTATAATCATTAACAACAACAAAATCTCATCTTGTTTGGCAAAGATTCTCAGTCTTTGGGATGATCTAGGAAGGGCTAAGGTAAAAGACTAGGTTAATCTATCAGGATGTTATGTGTTTGTAATAACTTTAAAAAAGTAAAATTACTTTTCTCAGTCTATCAGGATGTGAATCAAGATGGTCATGGTGGATCATATGTGACATACTACGTGAAGGAAAACGAAGATTGTTCGATCCAAAATGCACGTGACCATGTTATGGCAATGATAACCAACACTTGGAAGCAACTAAACTAAATAAGGAATGTCTCTCCTCAAATAAGTTTTCAGTTACATTTAAAAAGGCTTGTCAGAATCTTGCAAGGATGATTCCACTTATGTATAATTATGATGAGAATCATTCCCTTCCTCTCATGGAGTACTATATAAAATCCACGTTTTAATTAGTGGAGAGAAGACATTCTTCAAGTTAAATATGTATTAGTATCTTGTATAGTTGTATTTCAACCTAGATATGTTGTGGTTCTAGGACGCTTTAGATCCTATGATTATATAAGAATAAGGTCACTTTTAGTTTAACCAAACCTAAAAGTGACAAATTAGAAGATGATGTTAAACGTGTTTACTTTCTTGGATTTGTGTATTTGTTATTTACATATTAAAATGGTGATGGATTTTGTAGTAAGGAAAAGTAAAAAAATTAAAAGATTGGCAACGTTTTCTTGTGACGTCTCGATCCACTGACCAGTGCAAGAATACTTCCAAAGGTGTTTGTGTTTCAACGACATATTTTGCACAAACACGTTTATCACATCGTAAATCTAAACCATGGGAAGAGGCTCCAAAGATGTAACATACCGAAAGATTGATGTTTTATATTAAATTAGTTAATTAGAGCATTCACAAAGCCATTGGCGAAGCTTGGGGGTCGTTTTTTTCTTAATCCGGGCGGGCGAAAACGTATATACCTAAAAAATTCTATACGAAACGTACATACATAACACTACGCATCGAAAAATTCGGAGGGAGGGGGGCGGGAAGGGTAAAGAGTTGCGCCGACAAAGTCATCCATGGAACCACGCATGAGCCCATGCTGTATCTCTAGACATCCTTCTAGGGTGGTACAGGCGGCATTGTACCGGGTGTCACGTCTGATTGTAAACCATGTCTCATATTAATCGACACTACTACAAAAAGGCCATTTGGCGACGGTCAATACAGTCGCAAAACAGTCGCAAATATCCTTTTGCATCCGGTTTTTGGTTATACCTTCGTCGGTAGTTATTTTGCGACCATTGTTTGCAACCGAAATAATTTTGCTACCAATTTTGCGATTATAGTTTCCGTTGCATATTTAGCCACCGATATTGTGATCGAATCATGTTTGCGACAGACTTGTGACCAAATTGTTGACGACGAAGATTGCGACCACACTTTTTGAGACAGACTTTGTGACCGAATTGTTAACCACCGAAATCGCACTGAAACGACTTGCGACCACCATCGCAACCGAACCTTTTTCAAGAACCAATCTGATACCACTTGTTAGGGGTATCATGGCTATTAAGATGTGATTACTTGCAATTTAAGTAACCCAATTGTTAATCAAACTCATAAAACGTGTTTGTGCAAAATATGTCGTTAATCCTTGGATCTGCTGCTCAGCAGACAAAATCACGAATGTAGCACGCAGCAGATCCAAGGATTAACAAAAGCAGCGATCAGCAAGTAAGTAGCTTTTGATCAGCAGCAGATTAACAACACAATTAACATCAGCAGCCGACTATTGCTGACTTGCTGATGTGTCTTGTGCTCAGCCATCAACAGATGTTAAACGATGATATGTAGTTCAGGTGGTGTTTTATGAGTTTGATTAACAATTGGGTTACTTAAATTGCAAGTAATCACATCTTAATAGCCATGATACCCCTAACAAGTGCTCAGCCATGATACCGCCATCGCAACCGAACCTTGTTTAGCGACAGAAATTGCAACAGAATCTAGTTAGGAGCAACTTAGCGATCAGGTTTTCTACAATTAATTTAGCAACCGAATTGTTTGAAATTTGTGAAAATTGCATTTTTCCCAAATATAGGAAATAGATATTTCCTAATTTTGGACTACAAATAAATATTATCAACGGAGGTTAATATATATATTTCTTTGTGGGTTTGTGTTCTACGTTGGAAGGGCTTCCCAACAAACCAAACCGCGTCCAAAATGGAGCTAAGATGAATGAGATATCGATGCTCAAAGTTTGGTGTTTGAAACATTAAATGCTGAAATAAATGGGAAAGTAGCACCTTGTCCCACATAGGAGGAGAGATGAAACTTAAAGGGGTATTTAAGTGGCTTTTTCCTTATTTTTTCATGAAAGCACACACTAAGTGTACTCGCGAAGGGTGCGGAGCACCCTAACTCGCACTCGCACAAGCGCGCTTGAGAGCCGCCTTTGTATTTTTGACCGCGCGCGCGTGGTGAAGGACATGGGCTGCAAGGACCAGGTGGCAGGTAGACCTTGGAGGGTGACATGGCAGCGACGCGCAGGTACACAGTAGTGACGCCGGACAAGCAGTCCAGGTTTCGCGCGCGGGCCCTGACGTGTGCACACGTGGCGCACCAAAGTGAACCAGTACGACGCGACTGTGTGGCGTGACCAGACAGGTTCGCTAGTGACGTAGCGTGCGCGCGCAAGGGGTGTCGCTCCAATAGGTTCGCACATGGACTTGAGCCATAATGGCGCACGCAACTGAGTTGTGGCGCGCATAGAGGCGCACCAGCAGGCTCGTGTATGGGAAAGAGCCAGAATGGCGCACGCGCATCAGAGTGGACCTGCGCATGGAATTGAGCCCAAATGGCGCCCGCGCTCAGAGCACGTGGTATGCGCGCGCACGCGCGTGAACAGTAAGCTTCCAGACATTAATGCCAAAGCAATTACACTTTAGCAGTTGAAAAGGACGTTGACTGGGAATTTGAATAACGAATTAAACTGCATTAAAGACGTTTAGTGCAGAATAATTCTTCCATTCAATTCAGTTTTTCGATTTCAATCAAACCTCCAGTATAAATAGGAGGCAGACCCTGTTGCAGACACACCGAAAAAAATTCTCCAACGCATGCAATCTTTTCTCTGCAGAATTTTCATCTTCTCTCTTCTAGTTTCGAGGTATATCTTCGGTTTCATCATCTCCGGCAGTGCAACTGCTTAGGCTGTTGTATCCTGGAAACAAACAAGTTCTCCTAAGAGACTTGAAATTTATTTTAAGGGACATGTGTCTAACACAATCCTCAGCCAAGAACTCCGTTTATTCTGTTGAATTTCGTTCTTGTATTTGCTTTATTTCAGTTGTAAAAGTATTGTAATTTACTGCTTTTGTAATTTCGGTTTTGTAATTCATATTAATAAAGGTTTAATTTTATTTTACGCGAACGGATTTCTACAATCTTAAACAAAATTTTAAAACAACGTTCGTTTAGAATAAAAAACCATTCTGATTGTGATTCAAGCTAGTTTTGCTCTCACTTGGTTTGTGTTTTAAAAACATTTTTTTGTTGTTTTTATCTTCAAAGGAGCGACTTTGGTTGAAAACACGTTTCTGATTACTTTTAGTTATGTTCTAAAAAATAATTATAAAAAGTTTCTATTTTGGTCTTCAAAGTTGGACTTAGAAGCCAAACAGTAAGTGTGCACTAATAATTATAAGAATTTTTTGTTTTGGTCTTCAAAGTTGGACTTAGAAGCCGAACAATAATTTGTGGTAAAATTAAAATTAATTGTTTACTTCTGTTTATACTTGTTTAAAACAGAGATTCGAACTAAACTTTAATTTTTAATTTTTTCAAAATGTCGACTGAAAACGTTAATGTCAACAACACTACAATGTTGTGACGGGAACCCCTTTGAACGCCACCATTGTGGGAGCGTCCACAGTGGCTAATCATGCTGAACGACCTGAGAAAATTCACGGGTCTCCACTTCAAAAGGTGGCAAACAGAAGATGTTCTTCTATTTGACCACCATGAACCTTGCGAGGTTCTTGACTGAAACCACTCCCCAACCTGCGGAAGGGGAGACCGACGCTCAAGCTCAGTGCGCGGTTGATGCTTGGAAGCATACGGATTTCATATGTCGTGGCTATGTGCTAAACGGCCTGTCGGATGCGCTGTATAATGTGTACTACAATGTCAAGACTTCCAAAGAATTATGGGACGCCTTGGACAAAAAGTACAAAACGGAGGATGCGGGAACGAAGAAATTTGTTGTCGCCCGTTTCTTGGATTATAAAATGGTTGATAACAATACTGTTATGAACCAAGTTCAAGATTTGAAAATTATACGCCACGGCATCCACGCAGAGGACATGGTACTTAGCGAGACATTTCAAGTGGCAGCAATAATTGAGAATTGCCTCATTCGTGGGTAAAATTCAAAAACTACCTAAAGCACAAGTGAAAGGAAATGACAGTGGAGGAACTTGTGGTCCGCCTTCGTATAGAAGAGGACAACAAAGTAGCACAAAAAGGCACCATTTTTCAAGCTTCGACTAAAGCAAACATGGTGGAAGTTGGGGAATCCTCCAAAGGCAATAAGGGTAAAGGGGCAAAAAAGGACAAGGGTAAAGCAAAGGTTAAAAACCTTGGACCAAGAAAGGGGGCTGTGAAAACGAAGTTTGCGCCTTTCCAAGGTACTTCTTACAACTGTAACGAGACGGGGCACCGTGCTAACAATTGCAAGAAACCAAAGCGTGAGTGTGCGCATATGGTTGATGAGGATGGTATGCCTCTAATCGCAATGATAACCGAAGAACGGCTATGATTGAAAAAGTCAATGTGGTGGGTGATAATCCACCAGGATGGTTTGTTGACACGGGTGCAACCCGCCATGTTTGTGGAGATAAGTCACTTTTCTCAACATTCAAGGAAGCAACGGGTGAAGAAAAGCTTTATATGGGAAATAAAGCTACCGCCAACATCAAGGGTGAAGGCACAGTGATCTTGAAGATGACTTCTGGGAAGGAGCTCACGTTGAGCAAAGTCCTCTATGTCCCGGAGATACGCAAGAATCTCGTTTCGAGTTGGATGCTCAACAAGTTTGGTTTTCGTCTAGTGTTTGAATCGGAAAATTTTGTTTTATCTAGACGTGGAATGTTTATTGGAAAGGGTTATGCCCTTAATGGTATGTTCAAAATGAATGTAATGGTTGTTAACACCAAGAAACCTATGAATGAAATTACTACTTCTACTTACATGATTGAGTCTTCTAATGTTTGGCATGGTAGACTAGGACATGTAAATTTTAATGCATTACGTCGTTTAATTAAATAAAATATGATACCAACATTCCATATTGAGTCCGACTACAAATGCGAGTCATGCGTAGAATCCAAACTTACAAGATCATCGTTTAAATCGGTTGAACGAATAACCGACCTCCTTGATTTAATTCATACCAATGTGTGTGATTTAAAAGTGGTTCTGATACGTGGAGAAAATAAGTACTTTATCACTTTATTGATGATTGTACTAAATATTGCTATGTATATTTACTTAAAAGTAAAGATGAAGCAATAGACAAGTTTATCTTGTACAAAAACGAAGTTGAAAATCAACTTAAAAAGAAGATAAAAGCGGTGAGAAACGACCGAGGAGGTGAATATGTTGCACCTTTTACGGATTTATGCACAAAAAGTGGCATTGTACATGAGTGGACACCTCCTTATTACATGAGTCCAAGAATCCCGATGTACACAAACACACTATCATGATGGAAAATCCTAATATTGTCTCATATTTTGGAAATGTGTTTCCTTTGCTAGGACAACCACATGCAACTTCACCAACAGCGGTTGATGAAGCAGGTCCAAGTTCATCTACATGGTTAGATGAAAGACATGAACGACCCGAGGTTGAGGAGGGTGAACTCAGACGAAGCAAACGGCCAAGGGTTGCAAAATCATTTGGACCAGACTTCATGAGCTATATGGTTGAGGGCGAGCCCAATACCTATCGTGACCGGACAGGTTCGCTAGTGACGTAGCGTGCGCACGCAAGGGGTGCCGCTCCAGTAGGTTCGCGCATGGACTTGAGCCATAATGGCGCGCGCAACTGACTTGTGGCACGCATAGAGGCGCACCAGCAGGCTCATTTATGGGAAAGAGCTAGAATGTCGCACGCGCATCAGAGCGGGCCTGCGCATGGAATTGAGCTAAAATGGCGCACGCGCTCAGAGCACATGGTATGCGCGCGCACGCGCGCGAACAGGAGCTTCCAGACATTAATGCCAGAGCAGTTACACTTCAGCAGTTGAAACGGACGTTGACTGAGAATTTGAATAACGAATTAAACTGCATTAAAGACGTTTAATGCAGAATAATTCGTCCATTCAATTTAGTTTTTCAGTTTCAATCAAACCTCCGTATAAATAGGAGGCAGACCATGTTGCAGACACACCGAAAAAATTCCCCAACACATGCAATCTTTTCTCTGACAGAATTTTCATCTTCTCTCTTCTAGTTTCGAGGTATATCTTCGGGTTTCGCATCTCCGGCAGTGCAACTGCTTAGGCTGTTGTATCCTGGAAATAAACGAGTTTTCCTGGGAGACTTGAAATTTGTTTTATGGGACCCGTGTCTAACACGATCCTCAGCCAAGAACTCCATTTATTCTGTTGAATTTCGTTCTTGTATTTGCTCTATTTCAGTTGTAAAAGTATTGTAATTTAATGCTTTTATTATTTCGGTTTTGTAATTCAGATTAATAAAGGTTTAGTTTTATTTTACGCGAATGTATTCTACAATTCACTTCAAATTTGCAATGAGTTTTATGACCACCATTTCGATCACAATAAAATGTGTAGAATTAAAAAATATAAAATTCTAGTATCCAATCAAATAGTTCTATTAGAGCATTCACAATGAATTTCTTTTCCTAACCATATAGTTACACTAAAAATCACTATTTTTTATCTCTCCTTTTTAAATAAATAATATTTTTATACCTTTATTATTACATTTTCTCTCTCTTATACTCACAACCACTTTCAAAAATATTAGAATATTTATAAGGTGTGAACAGTGTTCTCGTATATTTACAGATGAACAGTAATATTTTCTCTCTCCTTTACTCACAACCACTCAAAACGACTCACAATCATTTCTTATAATATAATTATCCCACTCATATAAATATGGAACTCCATTATGAATGCTCTCACAAGATGTACTATATTGGTGTAAGTTACTCAAACAATTAAGACTAAATATAAAGAAACAAACCAATAAAATCTATAAATTTTATGCATTTATTCTACACAAAGCAAACAAAAAATGAGAACTTTACATAGTAGATTAAGAAACATGAACCAAAATCAACATTCTAGATCCTCTTTACATAACCTGCTACTTCATGAAGAAGGTTATTTAAAATATAAATTATAAAAAAATAAGATTAAATGTACTCATAATCAAACAAGTGTATGATAACTTTCGAAATTTAATTTTGTGTGTTTATACATAATATACAAGGTTAGAACCCCATGTATTACACGAGTTGCATAATATAATTTTATATAATAAATAACAAAAAAGATATATCTTTAAAAAAACTCATATATTACACGTGTTGAATAAAATATGATGTCATATGTTAACACTTACAGTGGTCAAGATTTATGTTTTAAAATTGAACATTGATGAAAAACCAAAGCTTCACTCCTAGAATAAACGGACCGAGAACCTGAATCAGCTCCTTGACACGTATCTCTAAACTCAATACAGTACTCGCAAAAACCCGATAACTATTCATGAAAGCTTTTTAACCAAATGGCAGCAACAACGACGATGGGCGGTGCTAGGTGATGGTGGGGCATCTGGTGGAGGTGACGGTCGACGGTTGTGTAATGGTGTCCAAAGTCTAACTCTTTGGATCGTACCTTGTTAGCAACGTTAAATTTATCGTGAGTCAACAATCAAACTAATAATCGAACGACAAGTCTACCGCTTCACTGGTTCATTAGTCGTGTATGGTTACCAAAACCTTGTGATGTGTTGAGATGTAACTATCACAACATTTATGAATTTGGTCCCATTATTGCGAATCGAAATTCCAATTGTGCATGAATCTCGAATTAGAATCGAATCTATCTAGAATCATAATCCAATACCAATCCCAATCCAGGTAAGAACAACAAAAATTTTGAATGGTTAAATTCAGTTAATACAAAATTCCGCTATTCAATTTGTTTTACACCCATACTTCAATGAATATTTGATGACTGTCGTTATGTCAATCAAAAACCAAACTAAACTACGTAGATAGAAAAAGTCGGGTATCGAACCAAGGAAGTACTGTGGAAAGTGTTATGATGTCAAGTATTGATTATCTATTACGAAAAATGAAAACTTGATTGTGAATATGTTGATTGTCTAAATTAAACAAACTGATTTGAGTTTTTATCAATTGGAGGAACAATGGTTCCTCCGAATTTCAGATTCTCAGATAGATTTCAATTATGCGTTTCCTCAAAACATTTACATAGACATAAGTGTTAACCTAATTAATTGATTGTGATATTCACATACTAGGTACTCCGATCAATACATAACGGGAGGTTATCAAATGAACATCAATTGTAATTACCAATCCTAATCCCACCTCAGATATATCCCAATTACTAGAACTCTCAGGAATTGAATGATTAAATATTAAAGTTCAATAAATGCAATTGTTTACAACCAGTTAATCAAATCAAAAGGTGAAAAACATCGAATGCTTAGATTACCGAGTTCATACAATATCAAAAACACATAATATCACCTAACTTACACGAATCCTCCATCCGAAGGAAACCACAAAAGGAGTAGCCGCTCATATCGTTCAAACACTCTTCAAAGGCTTGAAAGATTGATGAGTTCATGATCACGATGATTGATTGGTGAGATTTGTAATGGACTGTGATGAAAAGCTCCGAACTTTGATGCTCTAGATGTCCCAAATTTCCTCCAAAAATCGTATGCCTCAATTATAATTTCAAAGCCCTAATATACCTTCAGCAACAACAGGCGCGTTTTTTCCGTCATCCGGACCATAAGCTACGGTCTGCAGTTTCTGTTTCAATCATATATGCCTATCGAAACCTACGGTTACATACCGTAAGCTAAGATAGTGACCTAGCTGCTTAAATGTTGTTTCGTAAACCTGACCATAAGCTACGATTACTCAACTGTAAGCTACGTCGGGTTTCACCTCTTCATTCCTTTCATAATTGTAACTTCCAGCAAATGACATTTAGGCCCCTGGACTTTGTTCTTTCTCGTTCCTCGCAACTCCAAGCTATAAATCAGCTTCGAACAAGTCCAGATTAGTATCGTATGTTACTACATCATCCACGGGTGTCCCATATCATCTCTAACATTCGTAACTTCACCAAATTAAGTGATTAGCTTGTAAAACGACAATTTCTCGTAGTTATCTTATTCAAGGCGTATAACCACTTAAAGCAGAACAAAGCTCGTATGATAATTACTTTAAAGCTCAGGTTTCACCCTCTCCATCAATATTACGTTTGTGTCAATTAGGAATAGATTCAAGTTTCTCTTTGAATGATTAATTCTTTTGAATCAAATGATAGTGAGCCTAATTTCCCTTAAGTAACCATGTATTGGATCTGAGAGTGTGTTGTTTCTTTATATAAAAATTGTTTAACAAATAAAATATAAATTGGATTTGTAAGGAACGATTGTCTATGGTTTCAACATCACTGATTACAACAATATATCAAAGTACAAATTTCACTCCCCTCACCAGGTGCACACTCTCTCACTCTTCAAATTTTCTCTCTTTAGATTCTTTGATCTAAGATATTTAGCCATGAGAATTACGAATGACATCAATGTACTGTGTTATTTATAGTAAGAGGAGAGAACTGACGGTGACGTCACCTAGAAAGCGACCAAAAATACCCAATAAAGGTGTAACTGCCAACAGTTTGAAGATTTACTAAAACAATTGGCTAAAACAACCTAAAAACTAAACAACTGAAAATACAAAGGAAAACTACTAGGAAGTACTAAGAAACTCATGGGAAACCAAACTACTAGAAGAATCCAGTACATTGGTTTCCACTAATTCTGTTTCAGTCTTAGACATGTTGACCAGTATTATGTCTTTAACTGTTGACTTGTTGACCAACACTTTTTCTTTAGCCGCTGACTTGTTGACAAGCTTTCCAATATTTAACCACTTTTGACATCCCAGCTCTTTTGAATTCCCGGTAGTTCTTCTTTCGAGTTGTTTGGTGGCTTGTTTATGAAACTTTCAAGTGGGAACTTCTAGCACTTTGATTATTGCTTACACCTTATTTCTTAGGCTAAGAAAGATGGTTCCTTTGGGTTTTGGGTTTCATCATAAGCAGAACTTACATAATCCAAAACACCATGATTATTGATATCAAGGTAGATTCTAATTGAAATTAGTTTTCCCAAATTGACCAAAACTAACCTTAACCGGTAACCACTAACACATACCTTAATTGCCCTAATGGAAACTAAGTGGCCTGGATTTCCCCCATCTGAACAATATTGACTCTCATTAACCACCCTTGACTGATCCGACACTAATTACCGCTTGTTGATCCTAATTAAGTGGCCATGACCAGTATTAACCTTCATTGACTTCATAATTGTTGTACGGTACCAAGAATATTGTTGTTGACCAATAATGACAATAGTTGACCTAATGAAACATATTGAATGATAAATGGACTAAGTTATATTAAGTTGCTATAAGTTTAACAAACCATAATGAGTTATATAACATCACTATGTATACCATTGACCATATTTGCTCCTGATTTATCCTTATTCTTGATTGTTAATCATTATCAACCTTAATATACCCATAGTGACCATAATGAACATAATTGTCCTTAATTACCTATTATCTCCTAATTGACTATCAATGACCTATTAAACATAATCAATGCTAGTTGCCCATGATTGTTTATGTTAACCTATATCGGCATTAATTGGTCATAATTGATGACTAACGACGTCAACTAGCTTTATTGACAATTATCGACCATCGCTGTGTAAAATCGGTCCCCATTAACACTAGTTGAAGCGGATGGTCCCTGACTGATAACATTAATTTCGCGCGATCAAATGTCCCCCCCCTAATTGGTCCTACTAACAATAATTGCTCCTAATTGACCTTCATTAACTATATCGACCCTCATTGAGAAAAATTGTCCTTGATGAATACTAGTTGATACTAGGAATGGCAATGGGCCGGGTTTGGGCCGGATATTGGTAATCCCAAGCCCGTACCCGGTTTTAATTCTTTGGCTCATACCCGGCCCGTTACCTAGTGGGTATATTTCGGGTAATTACCCGTCGGGTATCGGGTATACCCGAATTTGTTAAAAATACCATTGAGACTCTCGTATGCATTTTTATTCTAATGTTTATATAATTTACTATTTTAATTAATACAATAAAGGAAAATATAACCAATAACATACTTACATATCCTATTAAAATGCATATTTGAAACATATATCTACATAATTAACTAATTAATGTACTACTACTTTAGATAAAAACAACATAACTAAACATAAAATCTTGTATGTGTATGTTAGTCTTGAAAACAAACAAAAGAGCAAAATCTTGAATAATGAATAATTGTATGTATCTAAGTTTATATAGATAGAAAATTAAATTTAATAATATAGTTTTCGGGTATAATTCGGGTAAACGGGCCGGGTATCGGGCGGGTATCACTAAATCCCATACCCGTACCCGTACCCGATTTTTTAATATTTTTAAGCCCATACCCGGCCCATACCCGTCGGGCTTCGGGTATACCCGGCCCATATATTTCGGGTTTCGGGTATACCCGTCGGGCTTTGGCTTTTTTGCCATCCCTAGTTAATAGCTAATGGTACCTAATTGATCCCAATCGTCTCTCATTGATCATAACTAAGTCTAATTTCTCCTAATCTCCTATATTTTCCCCAAATTGATCATAATAATCTATTCAGTAACTGACCAATAATAACATGAATTACTCCTTATTAATTGATATTGACTCTAAATTACCTATATTTAATCTAACCAAGCAATATCAATATTAATTAATCCTAATCGCCCCTAATAATTGATATTAAACCTAGTTGTCTCTAACTAAAACTAACACTAATTTACTTTAATAAGCACATGTTCTCAAATATAACTTATTATGACCGTTTTATTTAATCATTTTTTGACTGATTTTACAATCCTATTTTAGTTTTCCCTAAAATCAATTTTCTAACCATTCTTGTGATCTTTATTACGACCAAATTAGGTTTTCTTTTTAAAATTATTAATTGTTTTGCAACTGAAACCATGAAAGTCACTATATTTTGATCGTTTTACCCGAAAGTAACCATATTTATGACTACTTTAATTTATAATATTTTTGTTTTTATATTGGTTTCCAAAATTAGAGACTATATTTGTCACAACAACAATTTAGGTTTCTCTAATTTCATTAATCCTTTTTGCAACCAAGTTAGTTTTTATTTTATTTAAAAAAAAACAAGTGAACGTTTTTGCATCCGAAATGATTTCAGTCACTCTATTTGCGACCATTTTTGCAACCAATTAAAATTTCATTTTATTATTTTGTGTGTTGGTAGCGACTGTATTTGCGACCTAAGCAATCTCGATCGCTACATCT
This sequence comes from Scalesia atractyloides, assembly GCA_947069175.1. Taxonomy (NCBI): domain Eukaryota; kingdom Viridiplantae; phylum Streptophyta; class Magnoliopsida; order Asterales; family Asteraceae; genus Scalesia; species Scalesia atractyloides. The sequence goes on along the minus strand of CAMTDV010000006.1, from coordinate 10,489,399 downwards.
ACAAGCAATTATGTTTTGGTCGCTAAATTTGCGACAAATTTACGAAATTTTCGGTCACAAATGTAGTCACTACTCTTGCGACAATTTCAATTTCGGTCATACATAGATTCGAATCGAATCTATCTAGAATCATAATCCAATATCAATCCCGATCCAGGTAAGAACAACAAAAAATTTGAATGGTTTAATTCAGCTAATTCAAAATTTCTCTATTCAATTTGTTTTACACCCTACTTTCGATGAATATTACATTTATGTCAATTAAGAATAGATTCAAGTTTCTCTTTGAATAATAAAGTCTTTGGAATCAAATGATAGTGAGCCTAATTTCCCCCTAAGTAACCATGTATTGGATCTGAGAGTGTGTGTGTTTTGATAACAACTGTTTAACAAATCAAACATAAACTTGATTTGTAAGGAATGAATGTCTATGATTTCCCCCACTCACTAGGTGCACTCTCCCCCCTCTCTCTCACTTCAACTTTTCTCTCTTTAGATTCTTTGATCTAAGATATTTTACTGTGGGAGTTACGAATGACATCAGTGTATTGTGTTATTTATAGTAAGAGGAGAGAACTATTGGTTACATCACCATGAAAGCGACCCAAAATAATCCAATAAAGGTGTAACTGTCAACAGTTTGCAAATTTGCTGAATAATTGGCTAAAACAACAGAAAAACTAAAAACCGAAAATACAAAGGGTAACTATTGGGAAGTACATTGAAACTTCTGGGAGACCAAACTACTGTAAGAATCCAGTACATTGGTTTCTAGTACTTCTGATTCAGTCTTTGACTTGTTGACTAGTATTATGTCTTCAACTGTTGACTTGATGATCAACACTTTTTCTTCGGCTGCTGACTTGTTGACAAGCTCTCCAATATTTAACCACTTTGACATCCCAGCTCTTTTGAATTCCCAGTATATCTTCTTTCCAGTTGTTGGTGGTTGTTTGTGAAACTTTCAAGGGAGGACTTCTTGCACTTTGATTATTTTTTATCTCTCAGGCTAAGAAAGATGGTTCCTTTGGGTTTTGGCTTTCATCATGAGCATAACTTACATAATCCAACACCATGATTGTTGATCATCAATGAGGTTGATTCTAACTGAAATTAGTTTTCCCTTATTGACCAAAACTAACCTTAACTGGTAACCACTAACACATATTGACCTTAACTGGCCCCAGTGGAAACCAAGTGGCCTGGATTTCCCCTAACTAGACAATCTTGACTCTCATTAACCATCCTTGACTAATATCGACACTAATTATCGCTTATTGATCCTAATGGGTAGCCATGACCAGTATTAACCCTCATTGACCCCAGTTATCCTTGACTATTAATTGTACGATACCAAGTAATAATGTTAGTGATCAATAATGACAACGGTTGACCAAATGAAACATATTGAATGATAAATGGCACTAAATTATATTAAGTTTCCGTAAGTTTAACAGGCCATATTGAGTCATATCAGATCATTATATGTATTACCATTGACCATATTTGTTCCTGATTTATCCTTATTCGTGATTATTAATCATTATCAACCTTAATATATCCTAGTAAGCATAATGAACACTAAGTGTCCTTAATCACCTATCATTGATCCTTATTGACTATCAATGGCCCATTAAACATAATCAACGCTAATTGCCCATGATTGTTTACCCTAACCCATATTGGCATTAATTGGTCATAACTGACAAACAATGACGCCAACTAGCCTTCATTGACTATTATCGACCATCGGTGTCTAAAATTGGTCCCCATTAACACTAGCTAAAGCAGATGATCCCTGACTGATAACATTAATTTCATGCAATCAACTATTTTCCCCCTAATTTGTCATAACAAACACTAATTGCCCCTAATTTATCTTCATTAACTATTATCAACCATCATTGAGGAATATTGTCTTCAATGAACGCTAGTTGATACCTAATGGTACCTAACTGATCGTAATTGTCTCTAATTGATCATAACTAAGTCTCATTTCTCCAAATCTCCCCTGTTTTCCCTAAATTGATCATAATAATCTAGTCAAACGTAATGGACTAATAATAACATGAATTACTCCATATTAATCAATATTGACTCTAAATGACCTATATTTAATCTAACCAAGCAAGATCGGTATTAATTAACCATAATCGCCCCAAATTAATTGACATTAAACCTAGTTGTTACTAACTAAAACTAGTTAACACTACTTTTCCTTCATAAGCACATGTTCTCAAATATAACACATTATGACCGTTTTATTTAATCATTTTGTGACCGATTTTACAATCCTATTTTGGTATTTTCGAAAATCAATTTTTTTGACCTATCTTGTGATCTTTATTACGACCAAATTAGATTTTCTTTTTAAAATTATTGATTTCTTTTGCAACGAAAAGAATGCACATCACTATATTTTGATCGTTTTACCCGAAAGTAACTATATTTGCAACCATTTTTGTGACCGATTTAATTAATAATATTTTTATTTTTATATTGTTTTACAAAATTAGCGACTATATTTGTCATGGCAACAATTTAGGTTGCTATATTTACAATCCTTTTTGCAACCAAATTAGTTTTTGTGATCGTGCACTTGTTCTTCCTCCTCGGTGGTGTTACCAGCAAAGAAAGTGCTATAATTATTAACGACAACAAAATCTCAGATTATTTGGCAAAGATTCTCCGTCTTTGGGATGATTTAGAAAGTGCTAAGGTAAAAGACTAGGTCAATATACATTGTAAATGTGGCATTAGGCTTGTGTATAACCTGAATGCTTGTTTGTTATGTGGTGGTAACAATTTAAAAAAAGTAAAATTACTTTTCTCAATCTATCAGGATGTGAATCAAGATGGTCATGATGGATTATATGTGACATACTACATGAAGGAAAACGAAGGTTGCTCGATCCAAAATGCACGCGGCCATGTTATGGCAATGATAACCAACACTTGGAAGCAACTAAATAAGGAGTGTCTCCTCAAATCAGTTTTCAGTTACATATACAAAGGCTTGTCAGAATCTTGCAAGGATGATTCCACTCATATACAATTATGATGAGAATCATTCCCTTCCTCTCATGGAGTACTATATAAAATCCATGTTTTAACTAGTGGAGAGAAGACATTCTTCAAGTTAAATATGTACTAGTATCTTGTATAGTTGTATTTCAACCTAGATATGTTGTGGTTCTAGGACGCTTTAGATCCTATCATTATATAAGAATAAGGTCATTTTTAGTTTAACCAAACCTAAAAGTGACACATTAGAAGATGATGATGTTAAACGTGTTTACTATTTGTGTATAGGTTATTTACTTCTATTATAAACGTGATGGCTTTTGTTGAAAAGCAAAAGTAGAAAATTGAAAGATTGGTAACGTCTTCTTGTTGACTTCTCCATCGACCAGTATGTGCAAGAATACTTCCGAAGGTGTTTCAACCGCATATTTTGATCATATACATTTATCACATCATAAATCTGCAACATACGGGGTGGCTATGTACCTGATTGTAAACAATGTGAGTAGACTATTTGTTGTTTAATTATCAGTTAGGTGCCAATGAGATAGTGGTTGAGTGATTGGGAAAAGAATTGGTGTTCCTTGTGACCCGGGTTCGATTCTCACTCTCCTCATTATTTTCAGCGGCATCTAGGTGAAGAGCGAATACGGGTGGCGCCGGTTCGACTTGGATGGGAGGCAAATACGGGTGCCTTCGGGCGGGTGGAGATCGGGTTTTCCGCGCATCTGAGGAGAGCCAAGGGGCTAGCAGCGGTCGAGTATTCGAACTTGGCCACAGCGCCCGGTGTCACGGTGGTTGGCACGTCGTTCCTTGTCATTCAACAAAAATTATCAGTTAGGCATCAGGTATGGGTAGTGTTTTAAAAAAAATATTCGTTAAGATTTTCAACTTCTTTTTTTCCTTTATAATTTTATGTTTTTAAAATATACAATAAATTAAAAATATGATCACTATATACATATCATAATCACCATAAGATACTAAAATATTTCTGATTGTAATTGTAAATGCTATGGTAATAGAAATCTCAACACATAATTTCATATGATATAAATACAAAAATATCATCAATGTATATGCACAAACACATATATTAATGGGTGTCCGCATGATATAGAGGGGAACACTAACACTAGTAATTACGTAACATGTTATTTTTTAAAATTAAAAAAACTATCGCATGGTGTACCTTTTTTAAAGATTGTTAACGGTATAAAAACATTATAATCGTTTAAAAATCATGAGAGGTAGTTGACTTAAAAGTCAACAATATAGTTTAAAAGATTTACCACATATTTTTAAGAGTTGAATTAACTAAACCCTTTAAATTAAGTAAAACTAACTTTTTTATCCTGTTGAGGCTTCTTGTGTGTATGTTATTATGCGAATAAGCTAGATAGATAGTGTGTTGAACATTACATGCTTGGGTATATGATTAACTGTGATTAGGAGCGCAGGAATCATACGTGCGATGGAGTCCTACGCAGCGCATGAGTCATGCATGCGCATGATTCATGCGCTAGGTGTCCTACGTCTATATATAGGCTAGTGATGTGCATGAACTCACAGGTTTTGGAAACTTTAGAATTGAGAGGAGATTGAACTACAAAACGAGGCGTTAAAATGCTAAAATACAAAACTAATACAAATGCAACTTGTTTTTACCAACACATCAGGGATGATGGTGGTGGTAGGTGGTTGTAATTATAATAATGAAACCACAAGGCAAATTGTAAGAATAAAAAGGGTAGTTTGGTCTTTTATCCAAAGTCACATGGTCAACCTTTCGGCCATTTGACAAAAGGGTGTGTAGTGATACATTTTGCTAGCACGAGTGGGCATTGTGTGAAAACTTATTATCTAAGAGGCGAATTGCAAATGCCTTCAAACCACCCACATAGAGGCAAATTGTAATTAACTCTTAATAATACAACTTTGTTTGCATACCATTTTGGGAATTTAGAGGATGCTACCGGGATGAAGCTTGGAATGGACACCCTAGAATCGACAACCAAAATTAAAGTTATTCAGAAAGAAAGAAAGAAAGAAAGAATACATATGAATAAGTAGTGTACTTCATTAACCATATCAAGTAAAAAATAATTAAGAATGCATTGAGTTCAATTCTACACGCCAAAAAGTCACAGACAAAATCTGAGAAATCGCATTGGAGCTAGATGTATCAACCTTATTATTGGTACTCAAAAGATATCTACAATGTACTTAATTTACAATATCATATAAAAAATAATTGAAGAATACATTGAGTTCACTTCTTCACGCCATAAACTAATAGACAAAATATGAGAAATCATATTGGAGCTATATTTGTCAATCTTATTGTCGGCACTCAAAAGATACCTACACACCTTAAACAATGAAGAACATTTACCATAGCGCCCTTACAAAGATTATAAACCAATCCAGTAATCACCAAATTTTTAGCAGCCACCGATTCTGAAAGAGGTAACGGAAACACATACATTGATTGATTGAAACAAAGACAACACAAATATAATCTTAAAACTTAGACGATCGCCTCTTGTGTGATGAAATTCAAAATCACCTCCGAGGAAAGGAGGTTGCGAAGAAAATAGATTAGGGTTTAAAGTTGGAAACGGGTAAATGTGTTTATGAAGGATCAGATTCAATGAAAATGGGTACTGCGTGTATAACAAATGATTCTTTTTCCTCCAAAATGAAGATATGCGTCATAGGGTTAAGGATTGATTGTCATGTGTAAAAATTGTTTAAATAATTGAAGAGGAAGAAGAAGAATGTCACATGTCAAAAATATAAGGTAGGCTTCTATATATAGAAACACATTAACTCAAAAGAATTCCATATATTAGTAATTATAGAAATAGATAAATTAAATTGAGTATTATAAATTAAAATATAAGAAGTGTAGGAGAGATTCAAATAAAATGGTATATTGTTGACTTATGAACCCATTTTTACAACGATTTTCAAAAGGTTATAACTTTTTCATACGACAATATTTTTTTAACAAAAAAAGTATAACGTATTAACGAGCATTTAATTCTCTTGAATTTGAGTAGGGCGCTATTGCTATAACTTTCTTAATTTTTAATTTTTACAGGACACGTGATTGCACATTCAATATAAATCATTACATGTTTACACATTTAATACGATTTGTTATAATCGATGTTATTACAGTTATGATTATTGTGTGATTACACATTCAGTAACGAGAACTTAATTGTTTATGCATTATTACATGATTAAATCTGTAATATACGACATTACGTGGTTAACATAGGTTGATTGGTTAATGTTTTGTAATACATTTATACTTAATATGCATTTATACTTAATATGTGACTAGACCTAAAATATTATGCATTCCGTGAAATATTGTGTATTATATGTTTTGTTTTTTATTTCAATTATGGTTAGTACTTAATTGCGTACGCACTTAGTGAATTTTTACATAAATGTTATAATGAAATCACGTACTGGGTATCCAAAATCACATAATCACTTAATAATACGTAATCAACTATTACACGTAGTTACATACTGATACATATAATCACGTAATATTACACTTGTTTCAAGAATAAAATTCATATTACTTAATTATCTACTAAAACATAATCATGTAACGTTACAAAATCACGTAACGTTATAGCTTGTAAAATACTTTTTTTAAATTAAGAAAACCATAGGAATAGCCTACTCAAAATAGAGAGGATAACATGCTCGTTAATACGGTGTGATTTAAAAAAATATGTTATCATATGTAAAAGTTATAGTCATTTAAAAATCGTGAACGATGTGGGATTAAAAGTCAACAATAGTGAATGTTCCTATTTTGCCATTCCCTAATTGTTCACTTGTTTTCTCTTACGTGATTTATTGATTTAGGGATCACCCAATTTCAACTGTTGGATTTGCTTGATCATTGGTCCATGTTCTCTCCTATACTTCGCAGAATAAGCATTCATGTACATTCATGAACCTTCCCCTACTATAATAATATGTTTAGTTACAAAAATAAATATAAAAAGTGATGATGGTATTTAAATGTAAGGTTGTTTGTAAACGATGATATATTAAAGAGAATATGAATATGAATGTGTTTAAATAATGTAACCATTTATGTATTTTGAAGCAACTCCGCATATTCTTTATAGGAATTTAAGTATTCTTATTATTGGAGATGTTTTATAATAGATGTCATGTATCATTGTGTTAAAAAAAATTGCCTATCAAAACATCACAAGACATTAAAAAAAAAGATTTTATGTTTCTATTATCATAAATCCATTAGTTTTAAACACCTTAAATTCACCCTACACATGGATGACAACGTACAGTTATGAGTAGCAAGCAGAAACTAATAAGAATACTGATCATTGTCGAAGTGCCAACCAAAGATAAGAGAGATACATGTGTTCTTGATCATCTTAACTAGTTAAGGCAAGTAGGTTGTCAAATTCACAAGGAGTATGTAGATGCTTTTGAATTTAAGTTAATTATTTATAATAAACCTATTTAAGACTCAAGTTTTGAGTTGATTGTTTTGTAATTAACATTAACTTAAATTAAATGCTTGATTTGCAATTAAATAAAAGATGATCTCACTTGGTTTTAGGTTTAGAAGCACAATGTATAAATAGGTTACTGATTAATTTCATCTATTCGACCATTTTTTCATTAGTCGGTCAAAATCGGGATTAGTTGGTCCAAATCGCCCCAAGTTTGCCCATGTTTTTTGAAGTATTTGAACTAATGTGTTAATGTTTGAACTTTTAAGTACTTGATTTGCTATGTTTACGTTAATATATTTATGTTTGAACTATACTATGTGAACTTTGAAGTATTATATTCATATTGATGTGTGTGTATATATACATATAGATTGAAAAATTAAATATAAAAGTTCCAACCCAATTAATCGATAGTTGGTACCGTACTGGCCGACTAGCGCCTAACGATTTCTACAACACTGTGTAACCCAATCGGATTCCTTAGTCTTATGATTGTCCTTCAAACCCTAATCACAGTGTTGTAGAAATCGTTAGGCGCTAGTCGGCCAGTACGGTACCAACTATCGATTAATTGGGTTGGAACTTTTATATTTAATTTTTCAATCTATATGTATATATACACACACATCAATATGAATATAATACTTCAAAGTTCACATAGTATAGTTCAAACATAAATATATTAACGTAAACATAGCAAATCAAGTACTTAAAAGTTCAAACATTAACACATTAGTTCAAATACTTCAGAAAACATGGGCAAACTTGGGGCGATTTGGACCAACTAATCCCGATTATGACCGACTAATGAAAAATGGTCAAATAGATGAAATTAATCAGTAACCCACCCATTCTCAATTAATCACTGAGTAATCCTGATTTTTGCAACACTGACGTGACATAATGATTTAAAGACCACCGGAGAACACAAGCTAGCATGTTATCTAAACTTTTGTCAACCACACTTAATAACTCAACCTAACATCATAGTTGTTAATGATTCAAAGACCAATGAACTTGTAGATTATTAAATTTAACTGAGAAAAGTTAAATTACTATTTAAACACAATACACAAACACCAGATATGCCCTAATCATCATAACTTTGAATGATTAATGGAAGATTACGTCGAACATAAATAAAAACCAGATTGAATATTGATGATAATTGATTATTTCGGGAGGCGATTGTGGATTGGATGAGTGAATTCTTGCATGCCACTTGTAATTTTTCACCAATATTCTTCCTATAGCTTATAGCTTTTAAAAGGTGAAGAATTACCTTATTGGGATCGATACATGTTCTTAGATGGGCTAAGATTCATAAATTAAAACTCCGCCCTTTGTAGTATTGGATAGTGGTGAGCACAAAACCGATTAGGTGAAAAGAAACCAAATTCAAAAAAAAAAACAAAAACAAAAAACCGAACCATACAAAAAATCAATGATTCATCTTTTTGTTTCTTAAAACAACAAAAAAAAAAAAGATTTGTTTAATTTTTAGTGTTTGTTATTGTGTGAATTATAAATTTTATTTGAGTAAATTGCACTTTTTTACCATGTGATTAATACTCGATATCAACTTTACACCCTATTTTGAAATTTCATCATTTTTACACCCCATCATTTCCGTAATGAATCAATGTTGGACCCTGCACCTAAACGTTGTCAGTACTCTATTAGTTTTGAAGTAAAATGACTTATTTACCCTTCGTTTTACAATACTGTGATTTCTACTCGTTAGTCGCCGTGTTATTTTAAAATCCTCCCCCCCCCCAAATTGTTTGACTCAAAAAAGTCAAACAAGTGAAATTAAGATTTTAGTCAACCTCGCAAAGTCAAAATTGTTTAACTATTTGACCATAGCAAAGGAAGCAAAAAGACGACCATAAGTTTTATGAGCATAGATGTGAAGTAAGGGTTTAACCTACAAATTTGTGTGAGAGAGAGAGAGAGGGGGACAGAGAAAGGAAGAGTCTGGGAGAGAAAGAAAGGAAGAGTCTAAGAAAGAAAGAGAGAGACGTGGAGTAGTGCAAAGAGAGAAGACCGGATGGTTTAGTCGTCTCCAGCAACCTCTCCTTCCAACGGGTCGGATTCACGGTAAAGACTACGGCGGTGATGAGCTCTAAGGTTCTGACGACCTAACTGGAGTTCTTATGAATTTCTGGCGTGAATTCTGATAAGCCTGTTTCTGTTGCATGTTTCATTATTCGTTACATACCTTTGGCTTTGGGGCGGAGACACAACGGCATGTAGATTTTCTGATCTCAATTATGCTTTTCAGAAGTGAGAAGCAAATGTGTGTGATTTCTGTTGTAGTGGAGAAGACGATATGCAGGTGCTCATGTGGTTGTAATAGTTCACTGGATAAGAGGAGTGAAGTATTAACGTTTGTGTGTGAATAGAAAAGGTATAAAAGCAAACGGGTTAAGAAAAAGGGGAGGTGTGTAACTGATATAAGTAAGTAAAGTAGGTGAAATGATAGTTTCGCCCTTAGACTGAATAACGTTGACATTTTACATCGTTTAGGTGCAAGGTCCAACATTGATTCATTTGCTAAACGACTGGTTGTAAAGCTGACGAAACTTCAAAATATGGTGTAAAGTTGACACCGGGTGTCAACCACATGGTGTAAAACTGGAGAATGCTCTATTTTTTAAGTGTTCAGTAATCTATAATAATATCAAATCAACAATATCTAAAGCAAAAAAAATATGTCTAAAGTTTCCTACCGAAAATGCCAAAATATTTCAAGCCCTATGGTAAACCGAAACTAAACTAAACCCATCATGAAAACAAAAATTGAAAAACAGAAACCGAACGCATTTCAAAATCCAAACCAATGTTTGAAAAATCGGTTCAAACCAGCCGATAGTATCGGTTGAACTACACAGTAGAACCGGTTAAACCGCCTAATACACCCAGTTAAATCGTTCTAAGCTCAATCCGATACGGTATAAAAACTGGATTTTAAAACATTAAATTCCAAACACCAAATTTTTAGTTTCTAGTTTGAATCTAAAATCGACACAAACCGACTCATACGCACCATCGCCCCGGATACAACTAGAACTATACTTTTGGCAAAAGAGTGATTAAGTTGTTGGAATTGAAAACCCTTCCTTCGTCACGCCAAAAACCTTCAAACCAATTATGTCTTCCGCCGCTTTCAACCGTCTCCACCGTATCTTTAACCCCACCACCGCCGCCGCCGCCACCACCACCACCACCGTGGCCGTCATCGCCACCAACACCACCACCAAAACAGTAAAAGAAAAGTCAAAAACACCCAAAAAAACCACCACGTCGCGACCCAAGACTCAAAAACTGGCCTTTGAGCCCTTACCCATGTCACAGCTAACAGATTCATTAACAAACCTCAAAATGTTCATCGACAAATTCAAAAAAGCTTCAAACACAGGCCCTTTTCGTTACAGTTACAAGTACTACGAAGACGTTGTCAACCATCTTGCACACGCTAGACAGCACTACTACATCGAACAAATCCTCGAACACCAAAAAAGATACAAAACAGACATGACCCACGAGCCATTTGTTGCTAGATTAATCTCATTGTATGGGAAATCTAGAATGTATGATCATGCACGTAAGTTGTTCGACGAAATGCCTGAGTTAAACTGTCCGCGCACTGTTTTATCCACGAATGCCCTTCTTACAGCCTGCGTCAATTCCAAAAGGTTTAATGAGATTCCGGAGTTGTTTCGGGAGATTCGTGAGGATTTGGGGATCGAACCTGATGATGTGTCGTACAATGTTATGATCAAGGCTTTTTGCGATATGGACGACACTGATTCGGCGTTGAAAGTGGTCGATGAGATGGAGAAAAATGGGTGCGAATGTAATTTGTATACGTATAATACGGTTCTTGACGCGCTATATAGAATTGGGAACGTATTGGCAGCGGATAAGCAATGGGAGGTGATGAAAAGCAAGAATCTTGAACCGGATATTAGAAGTTACAACGCGAAGGTGCGAGGATTGGTTGTGGATAAACGGATAACGGAAGCTGTTGGATTACTTGATGAGATGAAGAGTAATGGGGTGAGCCCGGATGTGTATACTTACAATGGTGTGATCAATGGGTTCGTTAAGGCGGATGATTTGGTGGAGGTTAAGAAGTGGTATGGAGAAATGGTGAAGAACAAGATTGTTCCTGATTCGGTGACGTATAGGATAATCATCGCGTTTGCGTGTAAAAAGGGTGATTATAAATATGGGTTTGAGATGAGCAAGGAGGGTTTGTTGCAGGAGGTTAATGTTGGTAGATTAAATTTGCAGAGAGTGTTGGATGGGTTAGTGAAGGAGTCAGCTATTGATGAAGCAAAGGAGCTTGTGGAACTTGTTAATGGAAGTAAATTCATATACTATAAACTTAAGTTAGTTGCTCCATTGTAAGTTGTAATTTTCATCTTCTTAGAGCATTTTGTTTAATCTTTAATGCCATGTGATTCATTTTGCCATTTTGGGTCATTGGTGCATCTTCTTTGTTCTCTTGTATTAGCTTAATTTGATGGTGAGTTGGTGACAAAAGTAGTGAACATTTAGTGGTCTTCAATGAAGATCATATTCAAATCAAGTTTACAAATTTAGCTTCTCATTCCAAGATCAAACAAATTTAAAGAATGCATATGCAGGCTATGCAGTTAATATCGGTCGCCTAGTAAATATCAGTTAGAATATCGGTATCGATATTAAAGTTGGTATCTTTTGGTTCAAAGCAAGGTTTACAGGTATATACGGTGTCGTAAGAATCGCTAGGCGCTAGTCGGTCGGTGGGGTACCGACTAGCGATTAATCGGATTGGGATTTTTATATGTAATTTTTAGTTATATATATACAAACGCATTTTTATATGTAGCTTTTTATAGTGGACATGTTTTAATCCCTCGTTGACCTATATTTTTAAGTAATTAGCAAGAAGTTATATGGTTTGGAGTCGTTTTTGGCTAGGATCTACCCAAAATTTGGTTAGAATAGGACCGTCATTGACCGCCTACAGATTAATCGGCCATTAATTGGTGAACCTCCGGTTAGTGATTAATCAACGACTAATCGGAGAGTAGTCGGGATTTTTACAACCATGGGTATATATAATTTATTTTCAATCATGGCATGACTCTCAGTGGTGTTCATGGTTTGTTTCTTCAGGTTTGATGAATTTTTGGGTCGAACCGCTAGTTCGTCAGCTTAACTTGCCTGTTTTAGCGATTTGGCGGTTTAAACCGTTTTCTTTTTAAATTTCTTTTGAACTTGTAGTTTGTATTATGGCCTATGGGTGGTACATCTTTGCAACAAACACTTCTCTGGGTTTTCTTGGATTTTAGCTACAACGGTACAAGTTTCGGGTTAAATGTTATTTGTACAAGTTTTCGGGTTAAATGTTATTTGTAACGGCCTAAATGACTAGAACTAAAAACTAAGATACCAAACGGCGGGTAGTCATAAGAAATGAGGACGGCTCACATTGGGCAAAGAAAGACAGGAAAATCTTCCCTACCGAACTGTGTACTCATCGACTAGCGAACAAGTGACAGAATAACCTTTTGTTCTTCTAATATTAGGATTTCTTTTGCTAAACTTGCTGCACCAACCATTCCAATTCTTCAAACACCAAATCAATAGGGTGTGTCGTCACCTAACGCTATAGTAGATTCCAAATCAGAAGCTTCTATCGATTTTCACAGAGGTACATTCAAAACCTCAAGTCTCTGTTGTTAAGCCATATATTAAGTTCAGATAGGGAAATGCTTTGGCAGTTGCTGCAGAACCATCATCAATGTTTTCTATTTACCCAGATCCAACTTATGGGAAGATTAACCGGAATCACAAGAAATCAAGGTTGAAAATTAATCATTGCTTATCGTTTAGTAGCGTATTCCAGACCGACCAAATAAAAACAATTCTAGCTATCACTAAATAAACAACTGATTTCAACTCCAGTTTTCACCCCTTTCATTTGCAGATAACTAGAACGGAAATTCTCACAAAGTCTCTTTCTTTTCAAACTAACGGTTGCCATCCTGTAGAACACACAGCATAAGAACTAAGATAAGCAACTACGTATTTTAAGCAATCTTCAAAATTATGATTATATCAAATAAGCTTCAACTTTTTTGGTGTACGTGTGAACCAATTACCAGTAAACTCAGCAGAAAACTAGTGGATGTTGGATTATAACTGGTGACAACTTCAAATTGAGGTAGTATGAGTCAACTCACGACAGCTTTAAGCTAAATATGAATACAAAAACTATAAACAATAGTTACCATGAGATGTCATGTTGAGGGTGATTCACTCAGAAGAAGTGGCCTCTTGCTTTGGTCTTTTCTGCTCGGCAGGCGGCCCGTCTCTCTGTCTAACATACCTTTTACTCTCGTATTTTGATTGCTTTTTCGGTTTTGGTTGATACGTAGGATACTGGCAAGGAATTATTTCCCCATTCACATACTTGTCACCTAAAACATCATAAACAAAGAATCAATATATCAAAGTAAAATCAAAGTAACATGTTAAACAGGTCATGTTCATTATATTTTCCAACTTTTATAAATAAACAACCTCCGTAGTCTTTGTTCTTCACGTCTATGTAAGAATCAGGCAGAACCCAAAGCACTCCAGGTAATCCTACAAAATACAAAGCCCGTTGATAATTAGATTTAAATATCTTCGATCGAACTTCTTGTTAATGTTGATTACCAAATGATGCGGCTATTGGTTACTTACCCTTGAATTTTTCAGATGTTTCTTCATCTACCGTGCACTGAAATCCTGTGTATGTGGTAGTGCTAAAAGCATACATGTTCTTCTTCGCTTCTTCCATGCTGGCATTAACAATTTTCTCACAGTTATAAAATCTTTTATTACATAAGTTCTTTTGAAGTACTAATGTACTATGCAGTCATAGTGGTCCAAAATCAAATAGCGGTCAAGGGCCAATATTTGAGATATAGGTTATCACGGTGGGATATCGGTAATTTTAAATCAGGCAGAATTTATCAATAGTAAAGATCAAAAGTCAAAACTCATAAGTGCCAATATTTGAAACATGATTGAATTGGAAGCCATGAAATCTTCTTCCGAGTCCACATCAACCAAGGCATCTAAAATAACGGTCAATATCAGTCAAAGAGCGGTCAATAGCGCCGACAATAGCGATTCTGCTATGCTGGACCACTTTTTGACACAGCTATTTTGGAAGGCCAGGTAACCACCATTGACTGCTAAATTGAAGTATATGTAACAGTAGTGAGCATGGGTTGGTTCGGATCAGTTATGGGTCCCAAACAATGTTTCAGTTTTCAAAATTTCATAACCAGTCGGTTTCGGTCACAAACTGTTTGGTTCTTGGGTTATATGGCCAGGTAAATATTAGCCCATTTCAGTTTAATAAATCCCAGTCAGATTTTAAACCACAAAGAAAAATAACAAACCCATTAACTTATAAGACAGAAAATAACTCATTCATTATACATAAACAATCATGACAAAACTTTTATCGCTATAATATAATGTTTATAAAGATTACAAAAAATATATAAAATTTGAGTATTCAGGAAGCTTAGGTATTGTTATTTCGGTTATTTATACATATAGAACCATAACCAAATTAAAACTGAAAACCGTAACTAATACAGTTACTAAATGTTCGGTTTTTAAATTTCATAACGGGTCAGTTTCGGTCACAAACCGTTTGGTTCTTAGGTTATATGTCTGGGTCAATTCTAAACCCATTTCGGTTGATAAATCCAGTCAGGTTTTAAGCCACATAGAAAACAACAAACCCAATAAACTTACTAAAGAAATGGTTGAGTTTAAAGAGGATTAGCCCCAGTTATTTCCTTTATTTCTACATACAGAACCATAACCAAATCATAAAACTTAGTCATAACCGAAAACCGTAACTAATTCAATTACTAAACATAAGTTACTAACCCCTTCACATTATCTTAACCCAGTCAGACATAAACACAAACACCTTATGTGCATCCAATTTCTATACACCACCATAACCAACAACCACAAATTATTCAACTGTACTAACTTATCAACACATCAAAAACACACAAACTCTTAGAAGAATTTACAAAAAAAAAACCAAACAAACAAACCTTCCAAGAACAGTAGCAAGAGTATTCAAATAAGCATCAATCATCTGTTCCCGGGTCGGAGCCGGGTCTTTAGGAAACTCCATGACAATCAACCAATGATTATAATCACAACCGGGTAACATAATGGTCTCTCTGGGCTCACTACTGCTGCTCCTTCTGGACGAGTAATCCCCATCGATAGCAGCCTTTGTTTGGTGGGTCCGAGCCCGGGTCGAATTGGAAACGGGTCGTGTTAGAATGGGTTTGAAGGATTGGGAGTTGGTGCAAGGGAGGTTGTAGGTTATTAGTGAAGAGGGTTTTGGGGTTGGGGATTTGGGGGTTAGGGTTTTAGAGAGGATGGAGAAATTGAGAGTAGCCATTGGAAATTTGGAAGTGTGAGGAAATGGAAACCGAGGGATAAGGGTGAAGAGGAGACAAAGTGATATTTTTAACTTGTTAAGGGCTTGGGCTTTGTATTGGGTTGATGGTGGTTAAAGCCCAAAGTTGTTGGGTTGTGTATGGAGGACTTGGGCCTTCGAGTTCACATTGGGCTGATAGTATTTATAGTTGGTAACTTCGTACTCTGATTATTCTCTTTGTATCCTTGACTGTGAAGCACAACTATTGTTCTTAACTAATTGATGGTAAAACTTGTGCTACAAACCAATTCTTTTAACTAACTAATTGAACTGGGCTTTAGTGATTTATAGCTAATCTATGAACAAGTAATAAGGTGAGGATGGATTCTCGACGAATCATTTGCTGGTGAACTTTTCACCCGACAACGATTGCATGCAAAGTTTGGCGAGAAATCTCCTGTTAAATCTTCTCTTCAACGTTTCTTGTGGATCACTGACCGAAAATCCATTGCAACTACATTCTCACCGATAAACAACTAAAAAATTGGGATATAATCTTGTCTAAAATCATATCCTTTAAGTTCTGCTAGAAATCCGTTGGTAATCTCTAATAGACCAGTGACACATATTAAAAGATTTTATTTTCTATTCTTTAGCTTTGTTAGACTAGTCACTAATTCGTTGGCAATTAGTGATGGATATTTACATATTTTATTTTTATTTTTGTGGATTCTGTTGGATCCATCCCGGATCTTGCATAGGTTATGATGATCGGTAATATTTTGTTTGTATATATAGAGTATCGATTACATAGTGTTAGAAATTGATAATGATAATTAGGAGTGAGCAAATTAACCGTCATAACCGCTAAACGAATCATAACCGACATAACCGAACCGGTTTAACCAATAACCAACATAACCGATGATTATGGTTATGAAGCTTTGGTTAACCGACAAATCAGTTATGGTTACGGTTATGAAGCTTTGGTTAGCCAATATAATCAAAAGTGAATCGAACTTGTAATGTTAATAATAATTTATGTTTTACAATAACCATGTAGAGGCTTTTTACTAATATAAAAGTATGTTAGTAACAAAATGATATTGATGTAGATACCTTTATTTTGATGAAGAACTGAGGTGTTGTGATCGTATAAATATTCTGTATAACCCTGAGTACGTAATTAGTTTACTAAATGGGTTCTCACATTGGTAGTTTAACCAAAAAGTGTAGTCTCGGTTGTCTTATAAAAAAGGCCTAAGCTAAGTCCAACATGGTGGGTTTCATTCTTATTTTGTAGGCCCATTAGCGTATAATTTTTTTAACTTTATTCCAAAAGTTAGTTTTAATAAAAGTTTTTGGTTAATAACCGAAATTAACCGAAACCGAACCATAACCGACTTCATAGCCGATTAACCATAACCGAAGTTAGCGATTATGGTTATGTTTATTGTAAAAGCCGAACCAAACCGACCCATATACACAATACACCCCTAATGATAGAACTTTGTCTTGTAAACAAGACAGTAAAATTGCAATCTAGTTGTTGATGAAATTTATACGAAATTTCATATTGCATTAAAAGTGTAGTAGAAGAAGTATAAACCATTAATTTTATAATTTAAACTAAGGCCTTGATTAAAGGTTATTAATATGATATAATATTTTCAATATATAGTTCACTTTTTGTAGATTGTTATCCACGCACAACTGCAAAGCAGCTATACCTAGACATTAAAATATTAAATCCCCTTAATTTGGGTACCAACTATAGGTTTGGTACTTTGGTTAATGATGGTTGTCTTGGTTGGTCGTATTAAATGGAGAGGTTGTCCTAAACCTTGTCTGTTACAGATAATTTTAGACATAACTTTCAAACTAGCATTCGTGTAAGGTTACCAAAGACATTATATGACTATAAATCTTATCTGGAAAACACAATAAGAAACAAACTGTATAGTATATTTATTATATAATCGATTATTTAGTTTATAATAAACTGAACCAATTGAGTTTATAATGATGGCCTCTGAACCAATTGAGTTTATGATGGCCTGATGGGAGTGCATTATGGTTCGATTATTAACATTTTTATTATCGAGTTTTAGTTTGATTATGGTTAATAAGTACAAAACCAAATTACTTATATCTATGATACTTTTTCAAGAATCAATTGGCAATTTACTTTCTAATGGATAGAGATGTTGGTAGTTGTAATTATTAATGGATAGGTTGTCCTAAAACACGTTTTAGATATATGATTATGGGTAGGTTGTCCTAAGACATGTTTTAGATATATGATTACATATTCTTGGAGGGGTACCAAATATCGGGTGTTTTGGGTAGGCTGGGCAAAGTGCACGGCGCTCACTCGAAAAACGCTCGTTCAATTTTTCGCTCGATTGTAAACGACCGGATTGGCTTGGTTCGGATGGTAAATGAGCAAAACACGAGCAAAGGTCAGATCTACTCGGTTTGGCTTGAATATTATAATTTTATTATATTTATATGCATGTAAATAATTTTATATGCACAAATATATAATTATTACTCTACTGAATATTGTAATTGTAAGTGGATTTAGCCAAAATTATCTATAGCCCACCTAACCTAACACCAAATCCAAATCACCAAATCTAGGTTTTACAAATGTGAGGCTAGCTCACTTGGTAGTTTATGATTTACTTAGTGAAGTTTAGGATTATGTAGGCATTACCATAAAAAAACCTAAGTTCTTTTGGTTTGACTTCACATATTCACATACTCAAATCAGATTGATTTGCTTCACTCTTCAATCTTTCACGTTTTCATAAAAAATTAGTGCTTCACCATCATCACACTTCACTCTATATTGAAAGGCCTTCAACACCCTTGATGATAACATGTTTTTGTCCATTTTTCGTTACACTTTAACGTATTGTAATCAGTGTCTTTAATTGGTTAAGTTAACATGTTGTATCTATCGATCTGAAGATGGGATCTTGTTGATGAAGAAGCCGATGGCCACTTGGACTTTAAGATGTTTTTTCTTTCGAATGAAACAATTTTTATACTTGTATTTGTGAACCTATATGTATCTTGAGTGAATGACAGTTAAGCAGAAAAGAGCAACGTTTTGACTGAAATAATTTTGAATGAAACAACGGTGACATTTAAATTTGAAGTCTTTGTATTAAATTTTAATTCAAATCTGAAATTGAGGGAAAACGAGCAAAACTAAGCTGCTCGGTGGTAAACCGAGTTTTTCCTAAAAGGGTGTAGTTGGAAGAATTATTTACCTAAATGGGTACTTTGAAAAATATTTACTAAAATAGGTTTTTTTAAACTAATTTTTTCTCACTCCTAATCTTATTGAGTAAATTAATAATTCCATTTAAAACAATGTTCCTTTACAAGAGTTAAAAAAATAGTTTCTAATAAAACTAAAAACATACTCTTGGATCATGAAATTTTATGAAATGGTTTTTAATTTCTTTTTGATATAAATGTTTTCTTTTGCTTTTATTAAAGGGTTTTTTTAATAAAAAAAGTTCATATTCTTTCATAAATATTCTATAGTTTTCTAAATACTTTTTTAACAGATTTTAAAAAAAAACTATATCTAACTTTTAAATACATTTTTAAATGATTTAGAATATATACATTCCAAGACAATTTTATGAAATAGCATGATCAAGTAATATGAGTTACAAATGATTGATTTAATATTCTTAAAAATATCAACTTTTAGCTTTCTTAACTGCTAATGATATCATATTTTTATTTTTTAAATTCCTAAAAACATCATCTTTTATCTTTTTCTTAACTGCCAAGGATATCATCTTTTTATTAACTTTAAAATTAAGATGTTTTTTTTTATTATGTAAAGTATCAACTTTTTTTTAAAAGTAGTTAAAACATTAAAGATAAGGGTTTGAATATGTGATAAGACACAAACCTAACGCAAAATTCGCGAGTTTGGTTTTGTATAAACAGGTTAGTTTCAGGTGAACTTACGAACATATTAGCTAACTGGTTAGTTCGTGTTAGTCCGACTAGTTCGTAGGTTGACCCATTTAACCCATTTTTATTTGACTTATTGATATGTGTTTTATGTCAAAAATTTACTTGGTTGAGTACTTTTTCGCGTCGAAAACATGACTCTTTGAACACCCCTAAATTAAATGATGTGTAATATTTTAAAATAACTGATGAGAAACACTTATGAAAAATATTCTTATGTAGGTTCAAAAAATGAGTTTTTTCTCAAAGTAGTGTTGGTGGAGAAAATATTTCTCATAATGGTGTTCCTTGAATAAATATTTACCAAAATAGTGTTTTCAATGATAGTTTTTGTCTCTCTCCTCATATCATTCACTAAAAACTAATTTAGTAATTTTATTATTTATTTTCATCAAAACTTTCATTTAGTCTTGTTTATTACTATTTTATTATAGTTCTTTTTTTATTCAATCTTCGAATTTTTTTTACCCCAATAATCCATAATAGATATTTTTTACCTCTATTAACAGTATATAATTCTTTTTCATTAACTGTTTTTTTCCAATTAGCTCATGTCAAATAAGAATCATCCCAAATATATTACATAGTAAAACAAGAAAAAAAAACTAAACAAACATCAGACGTATAGCGACTTCTTGTTTATTCCAATGTAAGACTTCTTGTTTATAAATAACAAAAAGTATAATAAGATGCTTAAAAAACAAAACGCCCTATATAAAGATTTAATGGAAGAAAAACAAAATAAAAGAACCATATAATTTTTTTTATTTTCTTTACTTTTAATTAAGAGTTAATTATTGTTTTAGTCCCCGTGGTTTGTCAAAAATCACTATTTCAGTTCATTAGTTTAAAATTGCGATTTCAGTCCCTGTGGTTTCACTTTCGTAACCATTTCAGTCCACCTTGCAACTATTTCAGTCCATGTACTTACATAATAAATGGATTGAAGTGGTTACGAAAGTGAAACCACATGGACTGAAATGGTTACGAAAGTGAAACCACAGGGATTGAAATCGCAATTTTTAAACTAATGGACTGAAATAGTGATTTTTAACAAACCACAGGGACGAAAACAGTAATTAACTCTTTAATTAATTAATAATGTATAATGTATTTTTGAACAAGTAAACTACTTTTAAATCTTATCAGTTCGTACCAAATGAACACCAAATTTTAGAGTTAAATGCTTGGTTGGTCCCTGTGGTTTGCAAAAATTGCAGACTTGGTCCTAGTGGTTTACTAATTACACGTGTGGTACCAAAACTTCTCAAAACTGAACTCGATTGGCCCCCAGCCCTAACACCAGTTAAATATCTTTGTTAAAACACCCCATGTGCACATAAGGGTAATTTGGTCTTTTCAGTCCAGCCCATTATTAAAAGAGTTAAATACCACCACACCCCCTTCTTCTTCCCCAACCCACCACCACCATCTCATCTCACCAAACATATCCATGTGGCACACTCCAATACTACCATGAATGCAGGCCAGGCTCTAAAAATCTACAGCATTACCAGAATATATCATCCACTAATTTTCAAATAAAATTAGTAGTGCAAAAACTTTCACAAGAATAAGATTAACATAAAATAAATTGAGGAAACAAATTTGTACAGGTTGAGAAAACCTGCAATTAGTGAACTTCAAAATTAAAACACGGAATTACCTGGTAACTGTATAGTTTCACATAGAGTAGTGGCATCCTTTGATTCATCTTGTTATTGTGTCTAATCCCGCGATGAACAGTCTCGGGAACATACTCTAATACAAGGTTAAGATAAAGCTCTTCCTTTTCTGTCGTAGAAAAGAAACAATGTTTTAAAGCAACAACATTTGGGTGATCCAATACGCGTATTGTCTGTAGCTCGCGGTTTTTGTATCTCTTGTCTTGAAGAACCTTTTTAATGGCCACTGCCTCTCCGGTTTCTAAACACTTGGCCTGAAACACAACTCCAGATGAGATGGTGGTGGTGGTTTGGGGAAGAAGAAGGGGGTATGATGGTATTTAACTCTTTTTATAATTGGCTGGACTGAAAAGACCAAATTACCCTCATGTGCTAAGCACATTGGGTGTTTTAACAGAGATATTTAACTGATGTTAGGGCTGGGGACCAAACGAGTTCATTTTTGACAAGTTTTGGTACCACACGTGTAATTAGTAAACCACTAGGACCAAGTCTGCAAGTTTTGCAAACCACAAGGACCAACCAAACATTTAACTCCCAAATTTTATTTTTATATTATACTTTTGTTAATTATAAACAGGAAGTCATACGTAGTAATAAATAAGAAGTCTTTATACTGATGTTTGTTTAATTTTTTTTTCATGTTTCTTATTTATCTGTTTAATATATATGGGAGGATATTCTTATTTGACTTCATGAGTTCACTGGAAAAACAAATAATAAAAAGAGAAGAATTATATACAGTTAGTAAAAGGTAAAAAGAAAAACCTATTATGGGTTTGGTGAAACAAACAAAAATATATTATATTATTTGAATTAAAAAAACTTTTACAAAAAATTAAAAAATAAAAACATGTCTTATGTTGGATTAAAAAAAGCGTTGATGAAAATAAATAATAAAATTACTAAATCAATTTTAGTCAATGAAATAAAGAGGAGAGAGACAAAACTAATGTTTGGAAACACTATTTTGGTAAATATTATTCAAGGAACACTATTATAGGAAATACTTTATCCACCAACACTTCTTTAGAAAAAAACTTAAGAAAGAATAAAGGCAATGTTCCGGGGAAATAGTTAAAGGAAATCTTAATATTAATAAAATAATTCAAATAATCCTCCTGTGTTTTATTGAACTATATCTTTTTCCTTTAACTCATGTTAAATAATATATTTTTA
This sequence comes from Scalesia atractyloides, assembly GCA_947069175.1. Lineage (NCBI taxonomy): Eukaryota > Viridiplantae > Streptophyta > Magnoliopsida > Asterales > Asteraceae > Scalesia > Scalesia atractyloides. The sequence goes on along the minus strand of CAMTDV010000006.1, from coordinate 10,466,516 downwards.
AAAGAAAATTACTTTACCTAATAAGATTAGGAGTGAGAAAAAATTTGTTTAAAAAGAAACCTATTTTAGTAAATATTTTTTAAAGTACTCATTTAGATAAATAATTTTTCTAATTACACTCTTTTAAGAAAAACTCTGATAAACTAAGCGAGTTCAACAACATTTTAAGCTCATTCCTTAAATTTATACAGAGTTGAGCCGCTTGGTTTTAATTTAAGCAGGTACAAGTAAACGCTCACTCGATTCGGCACATGTCATGAACGTCCCTAGTTTTGAGTAGGTTTTGTAGTAGTGGTAGTAGGTCAATTAATTATTCATTTATTTGTTGACCTTGCATTTCTTTTGGGAAGCTAGTTCGGTAAACTGATATTCTTGTGAAGTGGATATTTTGATACTTATATTTTTAAATTTTAAACAGAAAAGATATAGCATATATAATGTTTTAAATGGTGATGTTATCGTTATATTTATAAATATAACTCCTACGACAACTAGATTGTTACCCTTTTGTTTTGTTACAAAGGAGGTTGGTTGTTTGAATTTTGATATGATATCCGCTAATGATTATTATTTTGATATATATGTGTACTTGTTTGCGGTTCAGTCTTAATGGGTTCTAGATAAAAAAAGTGAGTCAAACGGCAGGTAGCAATTTTTTATAATTGTAAACTTTTAACCCGAACCAAACCAAACGCTTAGCAATGATCTGGCTACAGTTTGGTTTCACAGTTTAGACTTGTTGAGACTTTGTAATAATAATGGCATAACATACAAAATCAATATAAAGAGGCAATAATATTCCAACAATTTAGAGCTTAAAACACAAACTCCTTGTATTATAGTGCTACGCACAAACAATAATTGTATTTTTTTTAAATAACAATGCTTAATCCTACTCTATTACACCAATAAATCTAAATTATTTATCTACGCCAGGGATTGAATCTGAGATATTATCTCTAAGAAGCATATGCCTCTACCATATGGGCTAGCCCCACATTGACCCTTAATAATAATTCAAAACTCAAATAAAATATAAAAGGTTGCATAGCAAAAAAAAGGCTTATGGTCTGGTCTAGGATTTTCCAACCGGTTCTAACGATAAACTAGAAACAAATTGTTCGTTACCTAGGGGTGCTAAACGGGTCGTGTTCGTGGGTTGACGGGTTCAACCCGACCCGAACCCGAAAATTTTACACGAACCCCGACCCGACCCGAACACGAAAATCGTATCATACATATGAACCTAAGCACGACCCTAACTTTCGTGGGTTGACCCGAACACGACCCGTTAACCCGAATTTTTAAATTTTTTTTTTCTGAAACTAATATATTAAAACTAAAATTTACTTAAAAAACACAAATGTATATAATAATATCATAGTTAAATTATAAAATCTATGCTAATTTCTCCTTTTAAGTTATAATCATGGCCCCATTTAATTTATGACATAAAATATATTGTAAAAAAATATAATATAGTATAAATGTGCTTAACGGGTCAACCCGCCAACCCGACCAGGTTGACCCGAACCCGACCCGTTAACCTAAACGGCTTCGTGAGTTCAACCTGAAACATACCCGACCGCGTTTAGACGAAACCTAAACCCGCGAATTTCGTGTTAGGTTCGTGTCGGGTTTTCGGGTCGTGTCAGAAATTCACACCCCTAGTTACCATACGGAAACTTCTAAACCGGTTGGCTGAAATTTTTTAAAAGATTGATCAATAAACCAAACCGACCGGTTTAAACAATAGTTTAAACATCCCTCCACATATTATTATAAGTCCAATTGTCCAAATCCTAACATGTAATCTACGAGTCAAAACGAAAATTGGAAGTTATTCTGGATTTAAATGTCGTTCCACGCCTCCACCCTGGTAGGTCGTCCGAGGTTTTTTTTTTTTTTTTTTTTTCATTTAATAGAAACTCTTTTTTAAGTCTACTATTAACCACATAATTATTAAAATTTATAAGTTTTCATGTTTGATTTTTTGGGTAACAATAACTTTAAAATGACTTAATAAAAAGATTAAATTAATTTAACATTTAATTGTTATAAATTTATTAATATTATTTTTATTATTAACTATTTGATGTGAAGAATCAACGGTTTAATATCATTTCGTAAATTATTCTTTGTTTAGAAAATTCAGATTACAAATTTTGGAAATTAACTTTGAGTCAATCCTTTTGACTTATTATTAATATTGAAAATTCAGATTATTATTACATTGATTCCTTCGTTACAGCCCTGTGTATTACACGAATTAAATGTAATTTTATACATCAAATAAATAAAACTATATTTTTAAAAATCTTGTTTATTATACAGGGTGAATAAATATAATTTCAAATACCAAATAATAAAAATGTTATATATTTAAAAACACTTTATATTACACGGGTTGAATAAATATAATTTTATATATTAAATAACAAAAAAATTATGTTTTAAAAACCAATGGTATTGTATTGGTTGAATAAATATAATTTTATATACCAAATAATAAAAAATAGTTATATCTTTAAAAATCATGTATATTACACGGGTTGAATAAATATAATTTTGTATAGTAAATAATAAAAAAGCTATATCTTTAAAGAATCCCCTATGTTTCACGGCTTTGAATAAATCTAATTTTATATACCAAATAATAAAAATTATATCTTAAAAAAACTAACGGATATACTCGATACATGATGGATAAGGTGATTACGGAGATGGTTTTCGGAAAGAATATATGTTATTCAAGAAGCAAATTAACAACCATTTGAGTGATAAAATATTGGTATTAGTTTCGAAAATTTCATTTATAAATTATTTAATAAAGTCAATATAATAATGAAAATAAAAATGAATAATATATTAATACAAAGTTTGATTTTCGTAATAATTAATTTGTTATTTAAAAATATCTTAAATTAAGAATTTAAATTTGAGAACAATATTTTATTAGAAAATAAAAGGATTTTGTTCGACATTCAAGATAGGATAAATTTAATATTAATTTATTTTTTTAATTAATATAAGATAGCAAGAAGAGAGCCGGGGAAATAAGAAAAAAGTAAATGCCTTCATTAGATAACGTCTATGACACATTGATTTGTTTTATTATATAGTATATAAATTGATATAGATATAGATTATTTACATTAGAAACACATGTATTAGGAATGAGTAAATGAAATATTAAATGATTAGAAATGAAAATTTGGTAACTATAAAAAGTATTTTGGGATCTGATATATTAAAAAGAAGAGATACAATGCAAATGTTTAAAATTAGATAAACAAGAAAAAACAGGCTTATAAAATTGTGACACGTAACGTAACAAATTAGTTTTTTATTAGATATAGACTAATCTATTTCACTATTACTATTTTTATTATACATGCATAATATATTATCGTTAAAACCAATTATTATACATGCATTATATATTATCGTTAAAACCAATTATTTTCACATTTTTGCATGTAGTTTAAATGGAAACTATGTCATTAAACGGGTATGATTCAGTTGTGATATGTAGTTTCATTATTCATATAACTCAGGAGTTTAGGCTAACGAACGTTGTTTGTGATTCCGGGCTGATGAGGTCGTATTTTATCATTGGATTACCTCGGGTAGTTTGGCTTTTATTCGTTGGTCGCTAAAAAAAATAATAATTTAGGAGTTTAACAATTTAAAAAAAGATATACGTATTGAAAGCTACTTTAACACCGTGTGAATTAGATGATGTTGCTAGCCTGTGTTTATAAACCATTGACATGATTGACCAGTAAAACATAAGTAAATTAGATGATTCGACTGGCCTAATATTTATACGATTAAGTTGACATCTTACTGATTAAGAACTCAAATTTAACACTTCAGCTTCAAAGCTTGGGATCACCCGCTAACTTTTATTAATCAAATACTTTTTTTTCATTTAAACTTTAATTGGCAATTTGGACTAAAGATTTTATAAAATGGAAGTAATTCACAAAAATGCAAGCCCATAAGAAAATTAAACTAAAACAAACTGGTTTTTCTTGGGGTAAATTGGTAAATGACATCACAAAGAAACATAAACATTCCCATGACAAAGAACTATAATCCAAATGCAAAACACGGATAAAAAAGGGGCCCAATGTGTCCCAGTTCAGTTTTTCGCTCATAATTTGCATAGTCTCAGCTACTGACACGTTATTTCACGCGCCACCATCCTTGTTTGCACGCACATGGTTTTGGCTTATCCTATCGGTAGTTGGAAAAGTCAAGCAAGTCCTTTCCACGCGAGCGTGTATCAATTAAGTTGATTTCTTCCTGGAAAAAGTCGTTAAGTATGATCTCACTTTTTTACTTGCTTCAATATTATTATTTGATAAAAGCCCATTTTTGAACAAAAAATAAGATATACAATTAGAGGTGGATATACGACCATAAAGTGATATACAAATTGAGGTGGATATACAACCATAATTTTGTGTACATTGTTTAGATTAGTTATGAAGTCGATATCTAAATATGTCATTGAATAAAGTGAGACATACAAGTTGAGGTGGCTTACGATCATAATTTTGTGTAATATTTGATGATAACTGTAAAGGTATATATATATAGGTAAATTTATAATTTTAAATAATTTATTATATTTTTTTAAATTAGCTAACTAATTAAACTTGTAACATATTTTTAAATATACTATTTCATGTGTAATATTTGATTATAACTGTAAAGGTATATAGGTAAATTTATAATTTTAAATAATTCATTATATTCTTTTAAATTAGCTAACTAATTAAACTTGTAACATGTTTTTAAATATATTATTTCAAGACAACTTAATTTATGATAAAGAACAATTTTCGATATGTGTAGCATAAATTGTAGAATAAATTTTGGATATGTTTAGGATAAATTTTGATACATATAAGTAAGATATACATATGATAAATTTTGAAATGCGTAAGATACAATAATTTTACTTAACTAATGAAAGAAAAAATAATTAATAAAGGAGTACCACTATCTCCTTTTCTGTTTATAGCTAGCTATGTATATAATACTTTTGATTAACATTCACATTAACTAATCATACTCTCATATGTATTATGAGTTCAATATGTTCATAAAAAAAAACTTTTAGGAATAACTTAAAATGCTAACTTAAACTCCACATATTTTTTGTTTTTAATTTTTTTGTCATGTATATAGAAAACTCATTGATATTAAACAAATTCAGACATCTATTTTTTTTACAATCTTTCTTTATTAACTAAATACGTTTTTGCCATGTGTGTAGAAAACTTATTGATATTAAACAAATTTAGACATCTATTTTTTTATAATCTTTCTTTATTAACTAAATATACTTGCACAAACTTTCTCACCCGCTAACCTCGCTAACATCTATTATTATTTGAGTTGCTCTTCAAGATCTCTCTTTATTTCAAACAGTTGTGACCTTTAAGTTCTAGTAAAATTGTTCTTAAGCCGAAGGCTTTAGTAATATATGTAGTGATTGTTCACATGTGTAGCAAAGTGTTAACTCAACTTATTTTTTCTCTAAGAAACTTTGAATGTAATAAAACTTTATGTCAATGTGTATACTCTGATTGTGGTATACTTGAGTTGGTTATCACAAAATAATGTGATTGCCTTCTTTTAATCTTTTGTTCATAATTCTTGCATTAATTTTCCTGACCACACTACATTTACTGCAATGTACTCAACTTTAGTAGTAAAGACGGAGTTACCGTTAGTCATTTCTTTGAACTCCATGATACTGTCCCCGAACCTATTGCGAACACGCTAGCTAATATACTTCCTGGATCGTTATGAGCACTTTCCAAGTCACTATAGTGTATCATGTTAGATTATCATCATTTCTTCTTGTTACCATAGTTTAAGATCGATCAATAATTGCTGCAATGTTTCTAGACGCACTTTTGACAACTCCAAAATGAACTAAGTTTGTATTTTGCATGAACAGTGAGATCAAAGTTGTTGCAAACGCTATATTAGGTATCGTGTGAGTAACATATATCAATTCTCCCATTATGCTTCTAAGCTTGTGTACATCTACAAAAGCTCCACCAGTATCTAGTCACAACGTGTCACTACCATTTATACATGTCAAAACCCTGTGTATTGTGCACGATAATAAACTAAGGAATTATTGGAGGTTACCTAAGTCAGGCATTTCAAATTCCTTGACCATGTTTTCTTTAAATCAAGCATTAAGCCTTGGCTGAGCTAGTAAAAAATATCATCAACATACAACCACATGATCATGGTAGTTATTAGGACTCATTTGTTAATGTATAAGGTAGGTTCATGTTTGCTCCTCTCATATCCACATGTAGTGGAACATAATTATATGTTCTACTATACCTTGCTCGTGGTATCTGCTTTAACAAACATAATGCTTTGTGTAGTATGTATACCTTTTAGTCGAACGACCACTACTATTTGAATTATTCTTTAACATCATACCTCTATGGTAGCTGGAATTTAGCTATGAGTTTTGGTAAGTGATGCAAAATGGGCTTATGATGATTCAGGTATTTCTCGTTGTTGCCAAAGTTTATGTGGGAGCTATTAATCCTTGAGTCTCATATTTATAGGAAAATTGGTATTGTAAAAGTTGTGACTTCCTACTATTTACTTTTTCTCGCGTATCGATCCTGTAGGACTCTTGACTTTTCCTCTAATCACATGCCTTCTTTCATCATCTAATGGTTGCTTTCAAATATTTCACCATTTCATCTATCAGCATTGGCATTTACTCATTCAGCTTTCCTATTCCTGAATCCAAAAATCCTCATGGCATCGTTCTCTTCCTTGATATACAACCTTTCACTCTTACATTGTTTAACGAAGTTTATTTTATTTCGCCTTATAATCTTATTCGAATGAGATTGGTCTCTATAGACTATATGTTCCTTTGTGCACTTTTTTTATTAGCGAAGGTAGATCAAAGCATTTTGAAGCCTTCTATTTTCCTTTTGAAAGGTTGTTAAACTATTTGAAGTTTGTGTAACATATGATGCACCAAACGAGCATTGACCATGCTCCCTTTTGATACTCCACACATAAATAAAATTCTTAAGTGGTATGGATCTTGTTCCTTCACAATTTTGCATATAAACATATGTTATCCATCAAAGAATACACAATTAGAAAAGTGAACAATTACCGACGAAAATTTTCTAAGTAATTCTTTCTGTCATAAATTTCAAATTTGTGACAAACTGCCTACAAAAAACCCTTGTGACAAATTTCCTACATGACAACAACAGAGAGTTAAAAAAAACCTTAATTAATTCACGGTTGCGTCACAATCTCTTGGAAGTAATCTTATAAAAAAATTATAATTATTAGTAACTAAATATATTTTTATTAATGTGTGTTTATATATATGTATTTGTGTATGTGTATGCATGTTTGTATGTGTGTGTATATATATATATGCATGCATGGATGTATGTGTCTTAGTGTATACACAACTGCGTACATATGTGTCAGGCCCCCGACCCCACCCTGGGAGCGGGAGCCGTGAACCAGTCAGGTGGTACCGGTGGTTATTTTGAAAACATTGCAGCGGAAATTTCATCAGGACCGTAGTTAGGATAAAATATCAGAGTTTAGAAACACCGGATTTTTGTTTATTAAACAAATGGGAATAAAACCCATGTTTTATAAAGGTAGCTTGTAATAAGGGATAAACCTGAATTCATAAAACAACATTTCTTAATTTAATTGATAAAATAAGCCACTCGTTTAAGCCTTTTGGTGCTGTATCCCAACTCTTAGTCCGATCTACTGAAATCGCCTGAAACATGTTTAAAAATATTTTTGTCAACAGGAAATACTAGTGAGTTCATTCAATTTGTACAAAATGACACATTCTTATTTCACAACATTAAGAGTTTTTTACATTTGTTTATCTTACCAAACTACTATTAGCTAACTCATTGTCCAATAGTAAAAGAAACTATTATAAATTGTATTTGTCACTTGGTGACAGTTCCTGTGACTATGGTCATATAACTCATTGGCTAACCCATTGTCCAATAGTGAAGATTATCAAGTATTGTATACAAAACCCCACATACTGACAATAGTCCAGTAAGAATACAAAGACTTAATCGCTGTAATATAACTTGGAAAACTTTTAGGGTTTTGCCAAAGCATTTGATAAAAAGAAAGAATGACTCACATTGTAAACTTAGGTATTTCTACAGGCTTTCTGGTGACAATTTCCTGATAGTTTATTTTGGGTTTCTTTTAAAACATACAATGCACACGTGTTAGTAAAATAACTCAAATCACTTTAGCTACGAGACAGAACCCCAACGAATCTTAGTCAGGCAGAGCCTTGACATACGTCGGTGGGTCCTAAATCAATTGGGTAGGATGCCCATACAACACGAGACAGAACCCCAACAAGCTTAGTCGGGCAGAGCCTTGACATGCGTTGGTGGGTCCTAAATCAATCGGGTATGGCAACGAATTAATGATCAGGGGTTAAGATACTTACAGCGGGCAGCGCTTCACAGGTTTAGGGGTTTAGGGGGGTGTTGTGCAGAGAAACGGAGATACGAGAGAGAGTGTTCGTCGAAATTCGATCGAATTGGTGCCCAGACTTCAGTCCCACGCTGCTGGTTATATAGCCCAACTGGGCATCTCTCGCGCATCGCGCGGGATGACATGGTTTCTGGCGCGTGGCATGGGAGCAGTCGACCTGGCATAGGTCTGCCACGTGTCCACGTAGGTCTGACACGTGGTGCATGGGCGTGACACGTGTCCCTGGCCGCCTTTTCCATCCAATCGCGTGTTTTCTCGATTTTCATGTCGGTTCTTGTCGCGTATGCTCGGGTCTTGATCCCACTAGGTTCGGTTTTTAATTGTAAATCTAACAAGTGTACTCTGGTGCATTAACCGTCAAGTTTTCTTAACCACTAAGTTTTCTGATCGATTATCTCGGTTTCATATCGCGCATTTCTGTTTCGATTACGGGTTGTCGCTCGGAATATTTTTGAGGATTGTTACATCTCCCCACCTTGTTTTAAATCCTGTCCTCGAGATTTAGGTCGTGATGTCATTTCTGGGTGATGTCACGCGTTAATCAATACTAATAGTTTCAGGACATATACGAATTTTGTGAATACAAGGGTTACAATGAATAGAACTCAATGGTTTAATTGAATCATTTCCAGAAATTGATATCAAATGAACTAAGTTTACATGGGCCAAACCAAAAGAGAGATTTATGACGAACAGATGTCTAAATCGAATGTTTATAATTTGTAGATGACTCTTCGAAATAATGGAATTCACTGCCAAAGGAAAACTTACCTTGGTTGTCAATTAAGGAAGACTTAGAATCAACAAGCTCAATTAAAATAGAAGCACGAAGATGATATGTCAACTATCGAACCATGTTATAAGAAAAAATCAATGTGTTGACATTATTGAACGACATGGATACACTTGAAACACAACAGAATTTAGTGTATCATTATCTTAATACATAGTTGTATTAAGACTATTTTAAAAGATGAGTCAAAAAGCATACATAGTCTGGTATGATCATGATTAACTCGGGCTACAAATTTATACCGACGCCACAAGGTGTCGTAATGATCGAAATAATTCAATAATTACGGTGACCGAACAAGTTCACCGTTTTTGTTATCAACTGAAAGGTTTAATGAAGTAAATTCGAATATTTATTTCAAATAAATCTTATAGGATTTTCAACTGATGACGAAAGAACTGTTTATCATGGGTACATCGAAAAATAACTTGAATTTGTGTATCCTTATCTTAACACATAATTGTATTAAGACTGTTTTATGACAATGAATCAATAAGATGAGTTTTAAGAATAAATAAACCGGCACATCATGTGTGCGAATGAGATTAGCTCAAGCGTCAAGTTAATAAAAAATACCACCACAAGGTGTCGTAAATGATTCAGAGATGGTGAAGACCAAACAAGTCTATTATGATTCTGAACAGATAAAGTATTTGAAATGACGCTTTATTTATAAACTTTAATTTGTACTAAGGTTAAATAATACTTTAACTTAGATACTACATATCAGCGATCACTTCTGGAATCATTTCTGCTTCTTGCGTAGTAAGTACGAATGCTCGCTTGTTCTTCTTAGCTCCGTCTGTTGTTTTTGCCTTATCATCAGTTGCTTTTGTCAGTTTTGGGCAATATGGGCGGATATGGCCTGTTTCTCCACAGTTAAAACAGACTGGGTTTTTCCTCTTGCATTGTTCTTCCTTATGGCCAGGTCTTTTGCAAAGGTTACAGTAGGGTTTCCTCTTAAAGTAGCATTTTCCTGAATGCTTTTTATTACAGTATTTGCAGGTAGGTTTCTCAAATGACGGTTCAGTTCCTTTCTTCTTATAGGAATCATAAGGGCAAATTTCTTGGGTAATTTTCCGGGCTAACTCCTTCTTATTGTTTTCTTCTCTTGTGAGGATTAGTCCGTCTGTTAATGTAGTGGCTAGTTCGACTGTTTCCTTGATAGTCTGAGGTCTAGCTACCTTGACGATATCGCGGATTTCACTAATCAGTCTCAAATATAACGAGAAATTAGTACAGGTTCTGGCGAAGCCAGAGTTGGTACCATTCTTGCATCTTCGAAAAACGTTGTCGTATATTCGCGACACTTCACATCGACCATTCTATGATTTAGGAACTTGTTTGCCATTTGTTCCTTCTCATAAGGAGGAAAAATTTTCTTTCTGCGATTTTTTTGAATTCTCCCTAGTTCATGGCATAGGCCATGTCACTTCCTTTTGCTTGAAGAATAGTATTCCACCATTCTAAAGCTTCATATTTAAAGAGATTGGAAGCATATATGACTTTGTCTTCTTCGCCACATTTGCTGATCTTAAGAACAGCTTCCGTATTTTCCAACCATCGCAGTGAAGCTGTGGCTCTTTCACTGCCGGCAAACTCAGTTGGCTTACAGGCTAGAAATTCTTTATAGGAACATCCAATAGTCATTGTTTCCATCTTTTTAGGTGATGGGTTTTTGATAATATCATCATTATCTCCATTGGCGCTGTGGCTAAAGCTGTCACTATGAGTACGCTTGCTACTCACAACTTTGGTAGGTTATATGGGGTTTTTAACAGCCTCAATAACTAACGGAATGGCATTAGCTATGCCCTCGGCGATTATGATTTCTATAGCCTCTTTTAAGGGATTTTCATTATTCGCATGGACTTTTTGATTATGAGATACTTCATTTGACATCTGAATTGCAAATATTAATATCATAGAACAACTAAAACAAAACAATCATATATATTTAAATTTATATTCACAAAAATAACACATAGGTGATTTTGTATTAACCTCTTAACTTTATTGTTTAAGGTTAAAATAACACCTAAATGGCTTTTTGGATTTCCTTATAGATATACATATCTATACGATCATATGTTTCATATATTGTGATATACATACCATTCAGAAGGCTAATGTAGTAACAAGTTCACATTTCAAAAAACAGGTCAGACATTAGGTCATGGTTTTATTTAGGGAATTCTGTAACTTTTTAACATATACCCCATCTTGCCCGGTCTCACCAGAGAGGCTACCCCATCTTACCCGGACAAGTTGGAGAGTCTATCACACCATACCCAATCTTGCCGGAGAGGTTATAGTATTTCTCGTAAAAAGAATTTTCTAAAACCATGATTAAAAGTGCATCTTTCTTAAGTTCAAGTTTAGATACTATCCTGGTGCTACCAGTTAATATCAATTTCCTAACTCTTTTGTTTAAGCTTAGGTATTATCACAACACTTAATTGCTTAAACCAGTGGCTCTTATACCACCTTCTGTCACAGCCCCCGACCCCACCCTGGGAGCGGGAGCCGTGAACCAGTCAGGTGGTACCGGTGGTTATTTTGAAAACATTGCAGCGGAAATTTCATCAGGACCGTAGTTAGGATAAATATCAGAGTTTAGAAACACCGGAATTTTTGTTTATTAAACAAATGGGAATAAAACCAATGTTTTATAAAGGTAGCTTGTAATAAGGGATAAACCCGAATTCATAAAATAACATTTCTTAATTTAATTGATAAAATAAGCCACTCCTTTAAGCCTTTTGGTGCTGTATACCAACTATTAATCCGATCTACTGAAATCACCTGAAACATGTTTAAAAATATTTTTGTCAGCAGGAAATACTGGTGAGTTCATTCAATTTGTACAAAATGACACATTCTTATATTCACATCATTAAGAGTTTGTTACATTTGTTTATCTTACCAAACTACTATTGGCTAACTTATTGTCCAATAGTAAAAGAAACTATTATAAATTGTATTTGTCACTCAGTGGCAGTTCCTGTGACTGTGGTCATATCACTCATTGGCTAACTCATTGTCCAATAGTGAAGATTATCAAGTATTGTATACAAAACCCCACATACTGACAATAGTCCAGTAAGAATACAAAGACTTAATCGCTGTAATATAACTTGGAAAACTTTTAGGGTTTTGCCAAAGCATTTGATAAAAAGAAAGAATGACTCACATTGTAAACTTAGGTATTTCTACAGGCTTTCTGGTGACAATTTCCTGATAGTTTATTTTGGGTTTCTTCTAAAACATACAATGCACACGTGTTAGTAAAATAACTCAAATCAATTTAGCTACGAGACAGAACCCCAACGAATCTTAGTCAGGCAGAGCCTTGACATACGTCGGCGGGTCCTAAATCAATTGGGTAGGATGCCCATACAACACGTGACAGAACCCCAACAAGCTTAGTCGGGCAGAGCCTTGACATGCGTTGGTGGGTCCTAAATCAATCGGGTAGGGCAACAAATTAATGATCGGGGGTTAAGATACTTACAACGGACAGCGCTTCGCAGGTTTGGGGTTTAGGGGGGTGTTGTGCAGAGAAACGGAGATACGAGAGAGAGTGTTCATTGAAATTCGATCGAACTGGTGCCCAGACTTCAGTCCCACGCTGCTGGTTATATAGCCCAACTGGGCATCTCCCGCGCATCGCGCGGGATGACATAGTTTCTGGCGCGTGACGCGGGAGCGATCGACCTGGCATAGGTCTGCCACATGTCCACATAGGTCTGACACGTGGCGTATGGGCGTGACACGTGTCCCTGTCGCCTTTTCCGTCCAATCGCGCGTTTTTCTCTGATTTTCGTGCCGGTTCTTGTCGCGTATGCTCGGGTCTTGATCCCACTAGGTTTGGTTTTTAATTGTAAATCTATCAAGTGTACTCTGGTGCGTTAACCGTCAAGTTTTTTTAACCACTAAGTTTTCTGATCGATGATCCCGGTTTCATATCGCGCATTTCTGGTTTCGATTACGGGTTGTCGCTGAGAATATTTTTAAGGGTTGTTACAATATGTACTTATGCAAAATGATAAAATGGTATTTGTGTAATGGGATTCGAAGTGCATATGCATGCTACAAGTATACTAGTTACAACTTTATAAAATAATAGTATATCATGTATAATAAAGTTATATAAAAGATGAAAGAAAAAACGACGTTATACTTTAGAAAACAAAAAATAAAAACTATCGCCGGAATTTCAAAGGAAAGTTGCGGTAGTTTCTACACATTTAATAATTTTTTGAGACCATACTTCTTTCAAGGTATTCTATAATCCCAACTGTTACACATAATCAATGGCTTCTTTCTCACTTCTAAGATACAAGCTTTTTGTTTAGATTCCTGAGTATGCACTGTAAGTTGGGGGAGGACTAGAAGGAAACAGATAAACATAAAATACATAAATAAATGTCTAATGTAAAGTTCAAACTCATAAACATAACTTAAAACAGATTCATAGGATAGAAATATAGAATCATTGATCATCGCCAAGAAATTAGAAGTTTATTTGAAACGAAGGTGAAACGAAGGTAGGTTGCGGTTGAAAGCCTAAAATGGAGGTGGGTAGTGGCGAGTTGGAGGTGGGCGTCGTGGCTATTTGTTTGCTTCCCCTTTAGAGTGAGTTTGCCGTCTGTTTGCATCCCGTGTGATGATAGATGAAAGAAAGTGTGAAACCCTAATTTGATAAATTTGCCATCAAAATACATTATTTTTTGTTTACCAAAAAATACAGGTGTCCAGACTCAAATCGATGACCATTTGAATATAACATAAAACACTAACCACTGGAATACTTTTGTATTCTTATTTTGGGCTCACCTTAGATTATATTTAGGAGTTCACTCTAATTTTTTTTATATATATACTTTTACTAAAATTTTGAAACTTTATTGGTTCATGAGAACCCGCCCATTTGTATCTAAATCTGATCATTATAACAAAACATACAATGCTTTTATAAATGTTTGATGGAAGAAATTTTACTGCTATATAGGTCTTCATTAGTTCACTCATTATGATTTTACAAGCATTTCTTAATAGTAATACATTTTACTTAGATGTAAACACTTGCATACATTTACGATGCATTTTTACGTTCGAAAATCTATTTTTTACTGTAAGAATTAAGCATGTTATACAGATAAAATACATCATTGGGGTTGTGTCCTAACGGGAGAAACAAAGCTTCTAAGAGCCCCTAAGTTGAAAAGATAATGAGTTTAAGTATCACAACGATTAAAGATGAAATTTTCTGTTCAAAAGAATATATCTATAGGGATGAGATAAAATAAGAACTGCCTTTAGATATGAGAACCGTAGTAACCATTATCCACCCTAGATCTCTCATGTATGAGTGGTTGAGATTGAATTGTTTAAGTTTGATTTGTGTTGTAGTGATTTTATTGATTAAGAAAGAATAAATAGTACAAGAAGGGTATTTAGGAAAATTTGACTTGTATATTATTCATGTCAGCTTGTCAAACTGACAAATAGATATCATAGACTACATCACTCTTTATGTCAAGATTAATTACGTTTATCTATTTAAAAAAAGAATTAATTATAACACATGATTTTTTTATACAAAAAATTACGTTACATGTATAAAAAGAAAACGTCTTCAATATCTGATATTGATCTTCATTTTTTTGTTCGTTATACTTGTCACCGTGTGTAATAAAAAAATATTTTTTACATTTGACACCGTACGCGAATTTTTTTTATATTCAACACCGTACGCAATTTTTTTACATTTGACACGTACGAGAAACAATCTTTCACTCGTATGTAAAAACTAAACATTAACGTTGTTTTTATATATGTTTGAAAAATATATTTACGCGAGACGTTTAGAGGAGCTCAGACCGACGATCAGGGGCGTAAAAATAATTTTTTTCAGTCGACAGCGTGCGAAAAAAAAAATATTTTACATTCGACAACTTACATAAGAACATTTTTCAAACGTACGTAAAACCTATTTTACGCCTTCCGTTTTTACATACGTATGAAAATTAGATTTACGCGTGACGTTTAGAGGAGGTCGTTGATCAGGGGCCTAAAAAAACTTTTTTTATGAACGTTCTCAAAACATTTTTTATTTTATTTTTTACATAGTGGTGTTCTCATACTCAATTCGTGTAAATGTTTACGCACGTTTCCAAACTTTTTTACGCACGTTGTCAAAACTTTTTTGCGCACGTTGTCAAAACTTTTTTTACACATGTTGTCGAATGTTTTTTTTAAAGTGGTAGTGCAAAGTTATTAAACGTTAACGGATGAAATAGAAATTCTCAATAAACATATAATGCAGATATATCTTGCATTTTATAAAGAACATTATTTCAGAATTAGGGAAAATAGAGCAAAAAGAAATAGATATCATTTTCGATAATTTTGTATTTTCTAATAAACATATAAGATAAATATAGCTTGCATTTTATAAAGAACATTATGTCATAATTAGGAAAATAGAGCAAAAAGAAATAGATATCATTTTTCGATATTTTTATATTTTCTAAATTACGTATAGTTTTCATGTTTGAATTTAAAACCTAAGATATTTTTTTCGCAATTTTAAATATAAAAATTATAAAAGAGATGAAAGGAGAAAGGTATTGTTATGCCAAACATATAAATTATAATGTGATGTGTTTTAGAGGTAAGAGAGTGATGATGTGATATTGAGAGAAAAAGACTAAAATACTCATTTGAATTAAATTGATTATAAGTGATGTGTTAAAATTATATTGGATGAGAGAAGTTCTCATGGTTCTCGTAACTGGTAGTGGTTCCTTTTTGAACTGAATCTTATATATATATATAGGGTCGGGATTTAGAGCAAACTGTTAGAAGTGTGAAAACGCTGAGAACGGCCATCAGCCGTTGGATCAAAACAATTAATGGATTAGATTGGCACGGTGGCGTTTTTCGTAAATAACATAAACTTTCGAACGTGGACGCGCTTCATTAAGGGAAAAAAGGTAAATGTGCACTTACAAAAACCAATCAATACGGGACCAAAACATATATACTCCCAGAGAAACCTCCCACAATTCCATCGAAAAAGCGAAAACCCTAGAAAATGCGAACCCTAGAAGCTTATGGCGTCAAACCGTCAAACAGATCCAGAAGCAACAAACACAGTAAGTTAACTTCGATTAACATTATACTAGTTTAATGATGTTTTAGGCGTTTTACATTTATCATTAATCGCAGTTTCCATGAATGAGGAATCTGGGGAGTCGCCTGCTCCAAAACCCAAAAAAGCCACCGAGCAGAAGAAAACAGGAAACCATGGTACAGATGGTTATTTTTTATAGTATTTATCTGTAAAATTTCATATATCATGTAATATACTTTGATAGTTTGTTTCTGAACACCAAAATAAATGAATCGTTATGATATGTTTTGACTGTATGAGAACGCCAACTTACTTGAATTTCTTTCTTTCTTACTAAAAGGCCATAACTTGAATTGTTACGAAATAGGAAGAACTGATTTTTACAGTTACTAATTCAAATATGCAAAAAAACAAAGCGTAAAACGCCATAAAAATGTATAGATAACTTGTTTTTACAATTAACAAACTAATAAGATTTGCAAAACAAAAAGGTCTAAAACGCCATTAACAATTTATATATAATGAAAACAATGATAACGTCATATATTTGTCGGTGTTAAAGAAATAAAGAGTTCATAAAAAAATTGCTTTGAAAATAAAATATACAATAAAACGCCATGGAAATAATGATAATGCCATCTTTTAAGCTGGTTGAATAATGACAATCGTACACCGTGTACCATTTAGCGCGACCATGCCACGTGTTAGGCCAGGATCCGTTCTCACACTTCAAATTGTTTTCTCCTGATCCCGTTTATATATATATATATATATATATATATATATATAGGGATCAGTTCAAATGAAAACCATCCCCAGTTGCAAGAACCACGAGAACCACTCTCCACCAATTAGATAATGCCACTTATACACTATTATTTTAAATCTTAAAGGTTATTTTGATAATTTACTAAAAAAGTCATATCTACTCTCTCTCTCTCTCTTTAAAGTCTTATCAAACTTTTTCATCCATCATCCCTTTCAAAATGTCATATCTACTCTCTCTCTCTCTCTCTCTTTAAACTCATATTTTCACCTATATCAATATTGGTTTTTTCCCCAAAAAACAAATAATAATAAATAAATAAAAGTATTCTATAATCAGAAATTTTCTTTTCAAAATTTATAATAAAACTAAATACATACTTAAGTAAATTATAATAAATTAATATATTAATATATATTTAAGTCAATTGGAAAAATAACCTCCATACGATAGTATTTAACCAATGTAATTATAATAAATTAATATTAATATATACTTAAGTCAATTATGAAAATAACCTCCATACGATAGTATTTACCCAATGTCACATTTTATAGTATGATTTAATTTGGTCAATAATTTATATTACTAAAACTTAATATAAATCCCAAAAAAGAACCCACTATATATATAGTACGAAACATTTTTTTCCAACATTTGATGACGATGGCGTGGCAAGTATAAAACCGTGCATAAAAAAAGTTTAAAACCGGCGCTTATAAAAAGGTTAAAACAGTGAATAAAAAAAGTTTAAAACCGCGTGTAAAAAAAGTTTTATACCGGTGCGTAAAAAAGTTCTAAACCGCCGCGTAAAATAAATTCCAAACAGGTGCGTAAAAAAAGTTTAAAATCGTGCGTTAAAAAAGTTTAAAACCGTGCGTAAAAAAGTTTAAAACCGTCGCGTAAAAAAGTTTAAAACTGCGCGTAAAAAAAGTTTGAAACCGCGCGTAAAAAAAGTTTTAACTACACGTAAAAAACATTAAAACCGGCGCGCAAAAAAAGTTATTAATCCGGCGCGTTAAAAAAGTTTAAAACCGACGCGTAAAAAAAGTTTAAAACCAAGCGCGAAAAAAAGTAAAAAACCACGCGTAAAGAAAGTTAAAACCTCCGTATAAAAAAAGGTTTAAACCGGCGTGTAAAAAAAGTTTAAACCTGGGTCTTAAAAAAGTTAAAACTGAGGCGTTAAAAAAGTTTTAAAAACCGGATCGTAAAAAATTATCTGAGACTTAAAACAAAATTAATAATTCATGTTTAAAAAAATTAATTGAGAGTTAAAATAAAAACTATCTGAGATTAAAAGAAAATCAATAATTTATGTTTAATTTTTTTTAATTAAAAAACAATCTTCTTTAGTAAAACAAAAATAATAATTATACCAATCATTAAAGATATAGTAAAAATATCAATATGCCATTTTCTCACTAAAAAACAAAATGTCATTAATTAAAACACAATCATTACATTGCTTTATTGTCTTTCTAATCCTATCCATCCAAACACATTTGATCAATGGTTAGTATTGGTTTCTACGGTTCTCACAACTTAAAATGGTTTTCATTTTAACCCATCCATATATATATATATATATATATATATATATATATATATATATATATATATATATATATATATATATGTGTGTGTGTGTGTGTGGGGGGGGGGGGGGTTTAAATGAGAACACTAAATATCGCGAGAACCGTGAGAACAAATGAAAAAGCCGCAAAAACTTGGTCAAAAACATTTCAAATTTGCAATTTCTTTTTACACTTATAATTATTATTCGAATACAATGTTAGAAACTTAATTACACGTTTAAATTTACATGAATTCATAAATGAAGAAAATTTACACGTGTGTAAGTTTGCTATTTACACATGTGTAAATTTGTTATATTTACAAAAGTGTAAAAAATCTAATAAGAGTGATTTTGAGATGAGAAATGAATTAGATGTTGGAAATTCTTTTTATTAATGTCATATCTTAATTACAATGAGGTTTATATTAAAAAATGGTTTTGATTGGTTGTTTCATTCGTTCTCACGGTTCTCGCAATATTTAGCTTTCAGATAACCATCCCCTATGTGTGTGTGTGTGTGTGTGTGTGTGTGTATAGGGGAGGGTTTAAATGAGAACACCCAAATTTTGTGAGAACCATGAGAACAATTCTCAGCCACACATTTATATTCCATTATGATTAATTGAAAAGGTTAAATTGGTAATTTATTTAATCTTATTCAACTATCACACACTCACCCTTCAGATCTCTCCCTCCACCTCTCCACCATCGCGTCAGATTCATCTAAACCAAATTATCACTCGAATCTGAACACAATAAAACTCTATGCATTGATTTATGGTTTCTAAACCCTAAAACAACTTGTAACACTCTGTGAAACAGAGGTTAATTGCTTCAGGAAAATACTAGGTTGCCGTTTTGTGGTTCTTAGAGATGGGGAACATCAACTGCTTCTAATTGCTTCGTATGGACGACTACCAAATCCCTAATTTTGAGAAATGGGCATCTGTGTGATATGTATGCTATTTCATTTATGTCTCATCTTTTTCTATAATCATACTACAATATTATAAGTGCACAAACATAAATTTACGGTGCACCCATACCAAACATACTTCAATTTTGGTTCTAGGATCTTATGATTTATCCAGAGAGTAAACAAAGGATAGTTGCAGCACCCTATTTCATTGCTAACCCACTTTTTATACAACTGTACTAGACTTATAGGATTGCACAATTATAAAATGAGCTAAGTTAGTGTAATAGTATTAAGGGTTTCTAAAGAATAAACTAAGAAATTTCTAATTGTTTTGAGTATTAAATCTTGCAGTTGAAAAATTGTTATGATTTGATAGGGATGAGCAAATGGTACCGGTACCGAATTTACCAAACCGGGTACTTTTTCGGTACCGACTTTTGACATTTTTGGTACCGGTTTTTACCCTCAAATACCGGTGCTGAACCGTTCTGTACCCAGTATTGGTACTGGACCGGTACCCATTTTTGTGGATTTTCGGTACTGGTACCGGTTGGTACCGAGCTCATTCCCAGATGTTGATATATATCTAATACCATTGCATTTTTCTATTTTAAAGGATCTGGAGTATTGTACTTTAGGAAGTGTTCATTTCAGGTGACCAAGGTTTCAAATTAGTTTTATACAATTATACAAATTGGAGTTTGTTTATCAGTTTGTGGTTATGCTTTGTACTAGTAATTTTTAAGTTAGATTTTGAAAGTACTTTTCATTTGCGTCTAGGCTAGAAGTGAACGCTGAATCTGATTTGGGTTATAGAACTAGTTGATGAATCAAAACTAGTTTGGTCCATAAATCAGTTTGGGGGAAATTCAATTGAAAGCAAATTGAACGATTGTTTTGTAATGGCTTTGAGAACTACTTCTATCCAGCTTGAAATGGTTAAAACTGGACCGAATCGTTATGTCGGTTGTTTGATTTATCTATTACTAAATTCATTAATACATATAAAAGAACCATATAATTACAGTCTTATTTATATTGTTAGTATCAAATACTTTATTTTCGTTTTTATGTGAGTTGACTAATATCATTGCATTAGCCTGATAATGTGTTCATTATTGAGGATCCTTCAGCTCCAGGATAACTACATTGTAACCTTTTGTGTGTGTTTGCCTCTTGCAGATCCTTTTTTAATCAGAAAGATTATAGTTGCATCGCCTTTTATATTCAGACTTAACGCAATTACCAACCTCAAACGTTGGAAGATATCGACCATCTTAAACAGGAAAAAATCTTGCATACATTCTTAACTTGCAGCAAGATGGGGTCATTTCATATTGAGAATGGATTTAGTGTTGATTGTCAAACTATGGAAATGACTTGGAAAACGCTACCTGAGAAGGCCTATAAGCAAGAATGATATGGTTATCATGTACCAACCTTATGTTGAGAAGGGGCATGGTTTGCTATTTGGTTATCCTTAACCAAGAAAATAAATTGTATTTATTACATATTGGTATCACATTTGTAGCATAACATGCAAACCCAATTGTAGTATCATAATCCTTGATGTATGGTAACTACTATATCATATAAATAAAATTTATTGTTCTTAACAACATCTAGTTATTTTTTTCATTTTGTGTGTTCTAAAACTACAATGCTTTCTTTATCTGCTAGATGTTCGAACCATGTTAACATTGTCTTCAAGTTTTTAGCTATTGTAATTGACACATGTGTAAATCCTTTACATCTAAACTTATTTTTCTTAACTATTATGATTTACACATGTGTAAACCTTAACTTCTATTCTTTTTTTTAAATGTTATGATTTACACATGTGTAAACCTTCCTATCTATGCTACTTTTTTTTACTACGATGATTTACACATGTGTAAACCTTGATATCTATGCTTACTTTTTTTTAATTATTACGAATTACACATGTGTAAACCTTCATAATATGCTTATTTTGTTTAACTATTATAATTTACACATGTGTAAACCTTGATATCTATGCTTATTTTTCATTGTTATGATTTACACATGTGTAAATCTTCATATATATGCTTGTTTTATAACTATTACGATTTACACATGTTTAAACCATCATCTCTTTGATTTACACATGTGTAAAAACATATAGAAATTTGTTTCGGCTTCATTATACCTTCTTTTCCTTACATTCTTTACGGGAAATAATGAGTGCATAAGGCAAAAGAGTGACTCAAATGGTCATTTTGCTTCAGTGAATATCAAATCGTAAACATTGGTGATAGAGGGCGTCTAATTATTGATTTATGCATGTAGTTCTTCAAAAATGTGTTCTACCACCAGATTAGCCAAAACAAAATCCAACATCATTACAACTTCCTTATAGCATCTCTAGTACATCAACACATCCAAGCACGCCACATCAAGTATTACATATGTCTAAGTGTATGTTTTACATAAATGTCATGTATCATTATGTAAAATGTCTTACACATGTGTAAAACTGTTTTGTGGTCACTTAATTGTTTATGTTTTGCACATTTAGAGCTCATTCACACACGTGTAAATTGTTCCCTGTCAATTAATTGTTTTTGTTGTACACATTTGAAGCTCATTTACACATGTGTAAACTGCGAATTAAACAATATATTATCTTATGTAAAAGTGATGGTACCTCGGTAAATTTTATGGATAACAAAAAATAGTTACAACTTAGGGACATTAGACTTCTCGCGATATACCTCGAGGAATACACCAACTCCGAACCATTAGCAATGGTCTAATAGTTGGAACCTAATAAGGTCTCGGCTATTAGCTAAAGTAGAAATCAAAAAACAACCAATTGTAGACTTAAAGCGACACTCGGCCCAAGTCCAACATAAAAATAACCTGTACAATCAAGTTTCAAACAACCTAAATCATAAAAAACGATCAAACACAACCAACATATTAAAACAACATCTAAAGCATAGCAACCGAGAATTCATCTTGAGCTTCCCCAAAACCTTTAACTTGGCCAAGCAACAACGTCATCCTCATCCTCATTCCTTAACCTGCCCAAACTCCAAACATTCATACACCAAAAATAGCATCAGCAAACACCAAACCCAACTTGATTTTCACATCCCCAAACAAATATTTAAGTCATTTGTTATACATGTCATTATAAACAAATAAACATTCAGACTTACACATGTGTAAATTCTCAGTTACACATACAAAAATTTGTTTTACACATGTGTAAGTTTCTCTTTTAAACATGTGTAAATTCTCAATTAAACGCGTGTAAATTCTCAATTAAACGTGTGTAAATTTGTTTTACAAAGTTTATGTTTTACATGTGTGTAAGTTTATGTTTTACACGTGTAAGTGTTTGTTTTACACGTGTGTAAGTGTTTATCGTTTTCACATGTGTAAATTCTCAGTTACACATGTGTAAATAGGTTTTACACGTGTAAATGTTTTCGCTTTACACATGGGTAAATTCTTAGTTAAACATATGTAAATTTCTCCAATAAGATTCTCAGTTAAACATGTTTTTATCTTCTTAAAGTATTATGATTTACACATGTGTAATATATGACTTTCACGGAATCTCAAAAGCTGAAATTCATCCAGGCAAATGTAAAAAACAAGATGAAAAAAGTTGATGACATTTAAGCTAAGCTAATATGGAATAGTTAATCTTGCATCTATAATTTTTAAATCTATCCTTTAAGAAGGTTAAGGTCTACTGGTTCATAAAGATTCTTAGAATTTAGCAATGTCATCTGGTGGATTGATAGAAATCCAACGCATAGAAATACTATTAGACATAATCCAAGTCCAAACATCAATAATTGTTGAACTCCATTAGTTCAAGTTGTAACTCAGATAGATTGGAATCCAAAATCACACATATAGTTAAATAAAACTTTATATATATTAATGTCAAGTTGTCAATGTGTAAGCAATATATATACTAGAACTGAAATTGATGCTTCTTTAGGTAAAATGATGTGCATTTGTATCGCCATACAGAGAATAAAAACCATTCCAGCCCAAATTTTAACAAAATAGAACAATAAAAAGTCAAAAACCAAACCTGGGCAACATCTAAGCATTGGAAGTACTTTCAACAGCCTTTATATGTTTGCCAACGGTTAGATTGCGGTTCATTCATCCTTTTCTTCCTCAAAAACCTTTGATAACTTCAGATTTGTAGGTTAATTTCATGAGAAAGATGGTGAATTTGGAAGATGTCGACTAGATTTCATGGGGGAGAAGGTGAATTTCGGGGGGTGAAGAGTAATTGAATGTGATTTTACAATATTACCCTTTTTTAATCTTATTTAATAGTCCCATTCTCATTTAAACCCCCACTCATCTTAGCCCTTGATTTAGGATGATCTATGGATGGAAATTGTTCCTAGAGTTCTCACAAAAATCAATGTTATCAAGATAACTCTCCCATATATATATATATGCATATATATATATATACATATATATATATATGTATATATATATAGGGGAATAATTTACTAAAAGTGGATTTTGCCTAAGTAGCCTAAGAAGGATTGTGATAATCACATGTGATGCTCCTTATAAGTAGGAAAGAAGGACATTTTGGTACTAAAACATTTTGGTTCTTATAAGTAGGAGTGTGAAAAAGACATGTGACATCTCTTTTGTTTTTTCTAAAAAAATACAACAAAAAATCTAGGACAAAAAAAGCACAAAAAAATATAGTACAAAAAAATATAGCATAAAAAATCTAGTACAAAAAAATATAGCACAAAAAATCTAGTACAAAAAATAATACAAAAAAATAACATAAAAAAATTCAACACAAAAAAATCTAGTACAAAAAATCTAGCACAAAAAATTCAAAAAGAAAAAAATTTAAGAAAAAATTTCAACACAAAAAATGTAGCACAAAAATGTAGTAAAAAAACCAGCACAAAAAATATTATACAACATAGAAATACAACATATTTTTGTGGGTTTTTTTAGTCGATATATTTTATATAGGAATATGGTACTCATATTAAGGATAAAAAGACGTTCGATTTTATGAAAAAATAATGTTGTATAAAAAGTTGTGAACGTTTAAAAAATAAGGGTCGAATATGCATATGCATGCATGTGGAGAAAAAAAGTCAAAAAATATGATATTTCTAAGATACCATTACGCCCTTATGTTTTCCTACATTTTCATCTTAACCATTGATTTGAAAAATGAATGGTTAAATTTCATTCTCATCCTACTTAGACAAAATCATCTTTTTGTCTGATTTATCTCTCTCTCTCTCTATATATATATATAAATCACAAACTAGGGTTACTCATATTAATAAACATTTAAGTGCCCTACTTGTTTGACTAATGACAAAATTTTCTCTTCACCAAAATGTCAACGATGTATGTTTCATCGAGATATAAGTCTTCAATCTTTGTGTTTTAGTAGCAGACGACTATATATAACATCAACTAGTGTATACAAATCATCTTTACCCTAATAGCATATTCATCACCAAATAATAATCTTGAAGCCACATGGCCGAAGAATTTCAGGAAGCTGTATACAGTGGAAGCTGGTGGATGTCACCAAGAACAGCCTGCAACTACTCATCGTGTTCATCGGATGTAGCAAACATGGAGAATTTTGGACCCTTTTGGCCAAAGGATTTCATGTACAAGAAATCAAAATCAAGTGATGAGTCTTCTGATGACTCTATGGGCTTTCAAGATATTCAAAAGCCCGAAGGCCACACCACCATCATGTCTCTGGATTCGGCTTCCCGGATGATGGCCACCATGTTTTCGGATTTGGTGGAAACCGCAACCACTGATCCAAACCACAATTATTCAATATCGTAAGATTTGTGGCTACAGTTGTTCCCTTTTGTTTAATTTGCTAATATTTCATATACAAAAAAGTTTTGATTTCTTGGTCGTCTATAAGAATTAAAATTGTTTCTACGAGATTTTTAAACATGTTTTGGTTTCCAGAGAGTCCGCTAGTTAAAAGAAGCAGACTTAATTGGCCGGAGTTCATTAGTAAAGTAACAAATTATTGTTTTTAGTTTTGTCATGTCATTGTATCCGAGGAGTCCGCTTGCTACGTGAATATGAATATATGGTGTTAGATGTGTTTAAAGTCGGCTATCAAACTCCTTAGAAACATTTACCATATATATAGCGTATCTGAGGAGTCCGCTTGCTACGTGATATGAATATACGGTGTTAGATGTGTTTAAAGTCAGCTATCAAACTCCTTAGAAACATTTATCATTTTGTTAAAACACCTAGAAATCAAAAGATTTTCAAAAAAGCCATTCTTCTTTTTCTTTCTATCTTTTTTCTTTACAATTATTGAGTGGGTAGTAATTTCCATGGAATCAAATGGTCCATACCCATACAAGTGTGCTTTTGGTACTTATATCTTTGTAATCACATGAAAAAGACGATTCAGATTTTGATCAATCATGTTACATATATTCTGTCAATTTTTAAATCTTCTTCTTGTCTTGTTGTAGTAGGGTACAAGAAGAGATGTACACCTTTTCCACCAGCGGTGATGAAGGTTTAAAGGCGGAGATAGACGCCGAGCATCAAGTTTTCAACGTGAACGATACACAACAATCTTTAAGTTTCGCCACTGGTTCCAATAATGGTTGCACCACCTTTCCCATTAGTTCTACTTCATATGGTTACCCTTCAAGTCTGGTACAATCTTTGCTTAGTAGTAACTCACCACCACAATCACGGCCCGGGCCGCCGCTGCTATCACCACCAGAACAACCTCTTTATGATTTTCAATCAAATTCAAACAATCCCAATTTCGTTCAAAGCTTGCCAAAAAGACAAGTTCTTGGTGATTTTCACTTGACCAATAACACTACTTTCTCTAGTGGTTTAGCAACAACTTTAGACCATGATTTTACAAGTTTTTACCCATCTTCATACAAAGAGAAAGAGAGCTTCCCCAACCCCACTATAGAGGTATAACTTTTTTTTTCTTGTGGTTGCATATAATTACATAATATTCATGTTTATTAATCTAGGACTTCTGTTTCAACAAGAAGGTTTCTTGCTAAATAAAAACCGGTCTTTATTTTTTAAATTCAGCATAATCATCAAGAAATTCTGGATTTGGGTTCATCTACAAAGAAAGGCCATGATGAACTTCCATCGAAGCGACCACGGCTTGAAACACCATCACCGTTACCAACCTTTAAGGTTCGTGACGTTTCTCTATATATTAATTGACCAACATGCTTTCTTATTTTTTCACAAAAAAAGTTCATCAACATAATTTGGAATACTAAAGTCTCTAAATATATCAAGAAAACATGATAACTTGATTAAAGTTCCTACCCTTCCTAGAGCTCAAGAACATGTAAAAAGATATTTAAAATAATGACCTGTTGAACATATAATTCGCTAATATAAGATTATTTATATATTTTATCTATTTGAAAAAAAAATGTTACTCTATCAAATTTTGACAAATTTAAGAGTTAACAAGTCATTATTTTAACTAAATTAAGATTTTATATTCACTAACAATAGACTTAAGTTTCTATTATCACAAATCCTAATAGATTTGAATGTTTTTTCAGGTTAGAAAAGAGAAATTAGGAGATAGAATCACTGCGTTACAGCAATTGGTTTTACCTTTTGGAAAGGTATATGCTTTTACATATCCTTGTAATCTTTTCACTCAATTTATTCACATATTCTATTACCATCTTTCAAAAAACTAGTGCTTGCTAATGTTGAAGAATTTATTCCTATCAATCGTATTTGACAGACTGATACTGCATCTGTGCTTCATGAAGCCATTGGATACATCAAGCTTTTGCATGATCAAGTCAACGTAAGTGTTTATTTGTGTTTCATAATATTAATTAAATGAACAACTAACAGATAATCATACAAGTATGTTTACTTCATGATATTTAATTTTCATCAATTCGTGTGTTTCAGGTATTAAGTGCATCTTACATGAAAGGAACAAAGCCACTTCAACCGGTAAGAGTCTGCTCCCTCTAGAAATTACGCATATTTATATGTATGTATATATGGAGTACAAATGATAATGGGTTGGGTATCGCTAATCCCAGTTCTATACATGATTGTAAAACAATGTCATATTCTCGGCCCAATGCCCGCCAGGTATCGGGGATACACATATCAAGTAATCAAGTATACCCACTAGTGTTTAAAAAAAACCACTGGAATTTTCAAGTATATTTTTTTTTTCTTTTCCTTTATAAATTTATTTAGTATAATGGTTTTAAAATCTACAATAATTTAAAATATGGTAAATTACATTCAAATTATGATCATCATAAAATAAAATATTTGAGGTATTCAAAATTGTAAACATCAATGATGATATAAGTATTAAAATAGATGTATCACAAATTTTTTTCAAAGGAATATAGCGACTAGAATGAAGGATTACTAAAGAAGGGTTAAGTGAAAATAATATAACTAAAATTTTTGGGTATATGGTTAGGGTAATTGAGTATATATTTTCAGAGGTAATTGAGCCGGGCCTCACCAAATCCCATACCCGTCATTTACTCGCGACATATTTATTTTCCAATCCCAATCACATACCCGAATACCAGTCCCTGATGTTTCATCCTTTCAGGTATTTCCGTTGGGCACGTGTTTTTTTTGCCACCCCTATGTATGGATTGTATATGTATATGTACATGGACGCACATACACAAACTAATGAACTATACATAATTTTGTTTTCTATATAACTTTCGTGAAACTATATTTATATTGTTTTAGATTCATGATGAAGTGAAAGATGGACACAAACAAGACCTAAGGAGTCTAGGTCTTTGCCTTGTGCCAGTATCTAGTACGTTCCCAATTGCAACTGAGATGGCAACTGGTTTTTGGACACCAGGTTACGAAGGCTCGTTCAAGTAGAGATGACGATCCACACGCAAAGATACATGTGTCATCTGTTGAACTTCACATAATCACATATAAACGTAAAATTTAAGAGTTGCATTATTTAAGCTAATAAATATTTGGAGTTTATTCAAGTTGGCTATTCAAAATAATAGAAAGGTTAAAAAAGTGAATAGAGGAGCTTAAAAAGAAAAGAATGGCATCCTTTGTTACAACATAATCTATGAAAATCTTGTTTTTAAATGCCTTTATTTTTATTTGGTATTAATTTAGTATCGGGAGAGAATAAAAAGAAAGGTAAAGAAAAGGGGAAAGGGAAATAAAGTTACAATGCGACTCTTCAAGGACCTCCAATGGTCAGATTGATAGGGCAAGTAAATGATTAGGTTTCCGATTGAAAATAAATGTTCTTTCAATTATCTTTTTTTTTTTTGTTTTTGATAATCATATTTTCTTGCAAGGCGGTATTTTATTAAAGACTAAGATAACATAAGGGGTTTTAAATCCCCTCCCTTTAGCTGTTGAAGACCTCCCAATTTTTTATTTTATTTTATAAGAATTTAGGCAATATTATAATAACCTTATGTGATAATATAACACCTCATTAAGAGTAACAACACATATTTCTAAAACAAAATTATTTAAACTATTAAGATAAAGATGGTAAATTACAAATAAAATATCAAATCTAATTCAACTTTAATATATGATTCCAATTATTGTTTTGAGTCACTCTCTCCTTTAACATTACAATTTAAACTTACATTTTTTAAAATATTTTTTTAATCTTTATCCTTACTAATATAATAAATTTAATTTTAGGATGTAATATTTAATTCATATTATTTGATAAATACAATGTATTTTTATTAAATATTATATAAAATAAAAAGAGTAAAGTGCAATTTGCCTGCCTAAAGTTTGGTCCAAATTGACGTCGGACTGCATGTACTTATTTTTTGCTTGATGACACCCTGACATGGATATTCATCACAGTTTGACATATGCTGTTAGTAAAAGGTTGGGTTGACTGTCTGACCCAAGGGTAAAATGATAATTCACATCCAAAACCTTTTTCTATTGCAGCATGCGCCCCTCTAGTTTCACTATAATTACCAATCACCACGAACCACTTCTATCATCACCATCACCATCACCCCCACCATAGGTGTTAGGAAACTTTTTGTTATTTGTTGTTGAAAATTGTTAAAGTCACTTAGAAATAATTTCGTCATGGCGAACCGACTGATGAACCGTCCCAGAAGCACTAAATATGAAGACAGAGAAAGAATATAATCAAGCTTCTAATTCTTTGATTAAAAGATCGTTACAAAGATTACAAGACTTCAATATGTTAGCGGGCATTATGAAGTCTACAAGATGAAAATTAAAGAAGTTGTGTTCATAAGATAATATATCTTATGAATATATTAAATATATCTCAAAAAGGTGATAAAGCTTCTACTATAAAAGAAAAAGAAACTTTCATTAGAAAAGGAACAATGAACTATTCATCAGAAAAGGAAAATAATTTTCATCATTTTCCTTTTCTGATGAACAGTTCGTTGTTCCTTTTTAAGAAATTCTGGTAAGTTACTAGAAATTCTGATGATATCACCAGAAACCTGAAGATTTTCAAGAAAGGTTGAAAAGAGACAAAGAAGCAAAAAGAATTTTAAGTGGATATTTTTTTGGGACCCATTTGAGGAAGGAAAAGGTACAACTTGACCGTTAGTGTAAGCTAATCAAAATTTCTCACACGAGATAAGGATCGAAGAATAATTCAGAGATATCACGTGAAGAAACGGCTAATTGCATTAACTGATCATCATCCGAAGAAACCACCCACGACATCCCTTTATAATTAATCTCATTGATTAATTTTAATACATTCATTAAAAACTAACTTCCACGACTCTACCCACGTACTACATAAATACTCAAACTCAAATCACCAAAACCACAAATACCTTCTTCTATCTCAAACCCTAAAAACCACTCAATCATCACAAAACTCAACCGACATGGCTGCTCAAAATGTAAACCTGAACCTGCAACCAATAGAACACTCTGTTCCATTCATTGAAACTCAATATCATTTACCAAACAAGTCAAACAACCTACAGATGAACTCAAACATTGAAGAATATGATGAAAAGTGCCAGGTTCTGATAGAGTTTCTAACCAAAAGCCCAATTTCACAAGCCTTAACCAAAACCAGAGAAGTACCGGAAGAAATTATTCAACAAGTGGTGAACACTCTGGAAGACTCAGATGAAAGAGAGATTGCTGCACATGTTTGGGGGAACCTAACCTCAAGGTAAACCCAAGCAAAATCAGGGAATGTTTGGGGTTACCTATATACAGAGGATATGTGACAATTCCAGCAAAGGAGCAATTGTTGGAACAACTAATCCACCTCTTAAACTATAGGAAAAAGATTTCAAAGATTGCTGATTTCAAAAGAAAAGAATTACTGCTTTCTGGCAAGTAATGATGGAAGTGTTGACCAAATGTTTAACATCAAAGATTGGAGGAATAGATCAGATAAACCAAAGTGCTCTCACAATCATGTATGGGCTCATCACAGGATTTCAAATTGATTATGCTACAAAGATATTTCAGTTGATGAGAAAGTCAGTGTTCACACACCACAAAAGGATGCCAACCCATTTACCCTTTCCCAGATTCTGGTCAATTCTTATTGCTCAGAGATTTGAAGAAGCAAATATGGAACTGACCGCATCAGAAAACGTGTGGAGAACATCTATCATGAAGCCTTGGAACACCAAAGGAGCATGGATAGGCCTCAGAGATCTACCACAGTTAACCGAATCTTTTACAAACCTGTTATCAGAAAACTCACCTTACACAGAAAAGTATTAGTTTATCAGACAACAAAAGGTAAATCAACCAGAAACACATGACAGCAGCTCACGAGTTGATGAAGATGAAGAATCTACTGCCCAAGAAGATGAGGAGGGTGAAAATTCTGATGACCAATCCATCAGAAACTTACCTGAAAACATTCACCAGAAAGAACAACTCCAATCTCAGAAAACAGCAGGTGAACAAACTCATCACTCCGTACATATTGCGAAAGTAAAGGTGACACAAATTCTAGTGATTATATGTGTGGTAGTTATAGGTTAAAAGCCAGAAAATGCAAAATCCAGAAATCAGTAGTTCTATTGGTCCACTTTCTGAATCAGAAAATAAGTAGGAATTTGTGACAGCAACAGGTAGAGATCACTTTAGTGATCAAGGAAACCTACACCAGAGAGAGGTGCATTTCTCAACAACTCACCAAGGATCATTCACTCAAATAATTCGACGAAGTGAGGAAAATCCAGACTTGAATATGTTTCAAAGTTCTGATAAAGGAATTCAAATTGATCTGAGCGATCAAATTAATCCTTTCACAACTGCAGAAGGTGTGTCCTCTTTTGGTCAATTAGAAGGAACATTTGTTGTTCCACCATCCTTTCCCACACAACAAAAACAGATCTCATATATGGATGTTCAAGTACTAGAAAATGTTGTCAAAGCCTGTACCAAGTCATCAACAGAGGAAAAACTAGATCAGATACTAAAGGATCTATCAGAACAAAAATCTGATATCAAGAACTTATTAGAAAATGTGCACATTATCATAACTCAATCAGAAAACAATGCAAAGATCCTGGAGATGCTACAGAAACAAGATAGTAGCAAGCTTGAAATAGAGTTCAACAAGCTGGTCAAAGAAATGAGAGAAATCAAGAAAAATGTTGAAAACAGAGAATCATCATCCTCAGGCTCCATAAGAGAAGAGTTCGAATTCTTAAAGGCAACTAATAACAGTATGGTAGATGCACTGAACAAGCTGGAAAATGAATGGAAGAATTTTAAAGAACAAGCTCAAAAAGAATTTTCTTTGGTGCATGAAGAAGAAAAGAAAAATATGAAAAGGATGGAAGATATTGTGAAGAAACTCCAGCAAGATATGGCCAAGGTTGATAACTTCCGCAAACAAAGTTTTCAAGGAGATCTTCCATCAGAAGCAACACATGCACCCCAATCAGAAGATGATGCAGTACCAGAAATTCAACCAGAATACAACCCAGATCAAAGCCATGAAGTCAAGCCACTTCTTGCCATAATGGGACCACCACCAGCGATACCAAAAGAAGACATGATCAAAAGGTTTGCAGCAATTCCACCTCAAGTACAAAGATTAAGAAAATCATCAAGCATTCCACAAAAACCTGCTTCATCTGGAGAAACCATTTTCAGTCAACAACTGAATGAATCAACAAAAAGAAAATGAGAAAGCTCAGCCACATCATCGAAGAAACCAAAGCAAAGAGATGATCAGAACTCATAAAAGATTGGATAACTACAAGAGGATGGTACAAAGAGATGATCAGAACCTGCAACAAGATGATAGATCACAAGAAGAGACTGAAGAAAGGGGATCTCTACAAGAGTGCATTGAAGATCACTAAGTCCTAGCTTATTTGAATTCTACTGAATAACACTGTTTAACTTTCTGTTACATTATCAGTACTTTGGATGTTTTAAGTATGTTTTCTTGTTGAATTTAATATTTTTCTTACAATACTTAGAGGGAAATTATTAGGAAACTATATTTGTAAATATTGAAGAAAAATATGATCAAACAGAAGGATAAATGTCATTAGGATCAGAAGACACTCAAGACAAGAAAAGACAAGGAATCCTTCATGAAGAAAGAATAACCAGCACAAAAGACAACGATCAGAAAACCATCAGAAACAACATTTTTATGGAACTTATAACATTTCTGATGAAGATCAAGGAAATCTGATAAGAATGTTGATTACCAGAATTTCTGGTAAACAAACCATCAGAAATTCTAATGACCCAACATGATCAGATTTCTGATCATGACAACTTGCTTATCTACTTGTCTCTGCCAGTTTTGAACGTAACAAGTTGACCCATGCAAAATTCATTGAATCTACCACAAGGGGAACTTTTGATAGAGATGCAAGTAGAAGAATAAACTATTGTTTATTCACCGGAACTTCTATAAATAGAAGGATCAATCACAAGAGGAGTAAGAGTGTGCACAAGCATTTAATACATCCCACAACACTCTCATACCTTTCATCACAGAATTCTCAAAGTATTTGTTTTACAATAGCCAATAAATCACATTGTAAGCTGATTAGTTTCTCAAAGTGATATAAACATGAAAATTCTGTATGTGATGTCTTTTGTTTGTTGAAAGTTAGATTTCTAGTTCCGCACAATATTTTCTCATTTGTTGAAATCATTTACCAAGATCAGTTGAAGAAATAACTATTTCTTAATATGGGACCAACAATAGGAGTAAAGTAATTGAGCATATCAACTTTAATATCTAATTCTTATCCACTTAACTAAATAAATTTATTAAAACAAATCGAATTTTTCACCTTAATCCAACCGAATCGGTAATCATCATCATCATACTTAGTTTATCAAATCAATAGCAAAACTAAGGTAGGGTCTCGAGAGGGTAAGATGTAGACATCCTTACCTCTACCCCGTAGGATAGAGAGGCTGCTTCCAGTGAGACCCCTGACTCGATTGTAGTTTTGCATCAACCCTTGGACATAAGGCAGATAACACCTAGCAATCGGGAAGAAGACCGATTGATGCATGTACCCCTTTGTCTTTCGGCTATCAACGCCACTACATGATGCATGATTAATCGTCCGTCGCTTTAACGTTATTTTCATGAAATTAGTAAAATAACATTAAAATTAGTACAATTTCACTTTTGCCCCCTAAGCGACTACACATACATACATTACATGTGCGCAACGCAAATGTGGCGTTCAACCGAATCTATAATCAAAACAAATAACTAAATTAATTCAAACTTCAAGAATGCTTTAGCGATGTGATTCAACTTCAAAATAGATTATATCAACATTACCTTACATTTTATTTTGTTAATTTAAATCAGATTCAGAACCTTTTTAGATTAAACGATAGAACCTTTATGTTAGTGACGGCGGTGAGAGGGTGTGTGGTAGCGGTGGAGGCTGACGTGAGGGTTGTGGTGGCTGGAGAGAGGATGGGTGTTGGTGGTGAATGTTACGGTAGTGTGGATGGTGGCCGAGAGTGGGTTGGTGCTAGGGTTTATGTTTGAGAGTATTAGAGAGAGATAGAGAGTTGAGAGAGAGAGAGAGAGAGTTGTAGAGATATGTGTGTAGAAGAGGGTATTCTTTGAAATTAAAAGGCGATTCAAGGAGCATAATTGTATTTTTCTCGTTTGTTAACAGTCAAACTAACGTTTGACTAACAACAGGTGTCAAAGTGTGATGAAATACGCACGTCAGGGTGTCATCGGGCAAAAATTGAATTACAGGGAGTCAGACGACAATCTAGACGAAACCTTAGGGAGGCAAATTGCACTTTACTCATAACAAATACAATAATTAGATCTTTTCTACTAAATCGTCCTTATATAATACTAATCGGAAAACTGGAATAATTAAACTATACTATTATTACACTTTTTTAACTATGTGATTAGGATTATATAGAAGTATAATTTACATTTTTTAATATTTTACGTGTGTAAATACACGGGTTTGTAACACTTTTAAAATTAAAATATTATTCAATCTAAGTTTTTTATATATTTAATCTATGCAATACACGACTTTATAAACTAGTAACAATATAAAATAAAGGTCTTTAACAAGTATAAAATAAAGGGCTTTCAACAACGGACGTCTGGTGAAATGGATGCCTCGATAAGTTGTCGGTGATAATCATTAGAAAACATGGTAAGGAACTTACCGACTAGCAACTGATCGATGGAAGTTACCGAGGGATCACTGATGGAAAAAATGTTGAAAAAAATACTCATTGCCATAAAATACTGATCTAATGAGATACACAATATGTTTATAGTTGATATAACTAGTAGGTGTACCTCGGGTGTCGCGTCGAACATGTAGATGCGACAAGAAATATGTAAGACTCTTATTGAACTATTTGTACATTAGTATTAACTCTGACGTTTTGAGCCACATGTACATTAGTATTCACCTGGTTAAAAAATGATGTTGAAATGCCAATAAATTAAGCAGGTCGCACGGTCAAGTAAACATATCTAAATGTAAAACTTAAGTTCAATTTTATTTTTGATTTTCATACATATATATATAATATATACCTTTAACCTATTATTATTATTATTATTATTAATATTAATATTATTATTCTTTAGATACCATTCACAGATGTTTAATAGTAATAACAAATTTTAATAGACAAGAAAAGAATTATTGTTAGAGAAAGTGGACAAATAGGAAGAAAGAAAATTAGAGAGATGAACAAATGAGATAATATTGAATAGTAAATTTGAGTGTATAGAAAAATTTGCTAACTAATATATAGGGAAAATATGAAAAAAAATAATAATGGATTTTAATAATCATAACTATTTACCATTGGCCGAAAAAAGTCTCAATTACAAAAATAACCACTGATGGTCTGACACTTTAACCTATTGTCCACCAATGGACATAATATAACTGAGGTCAGTTAGTTTTCTGGTGACATAGAACAACCCTTTTTTTATTTAATGAGGTGGCTGATTATTTGGCAATCTCATCACTCCTCACCTCACCTCCACTTCACCACCACCACCACCACTACCATCAGTCATCACCACTACCGCCACCACCTCCATCACTCACCACTAGCCACCACCCACACCGCACCTCCACCACCACTACGACATCCACCTACCACCTAATAATCTGATTTAGATTGGAGTTTGTGATATCAACTGGTCATCGTTTTTGGGAGGGTTCGTACTACTTGTTCAGAATCCTCATCTACAGTTGGTTTCGGGGGTGGGGGATGACCACCGTTCGGTGGCGTACCCAACAAAATCACCGGTAACGAGGTGTGACCGGTTCTGTCACGTTAGATGACCACTGTCTATATCTATTTGTGTTGGATTATTTGCGATTGTTTGTTGGAAATATATTTTCCGATGGTGGCCTCAGATCTGATGGTTGTGCTGGTGAAGGTGTGGTGGAGGTTGAGGTGGGCGGTGACTGTTGGTGATGGAGGTGAGGTGAAGGTGGGTGGTGGCGACTGGTGGTGATGGCTAATGGCGGTGGTGATGATGGGTGGTGGTGGTGGAGGTGAGGTGAGGTGGAGGTGGAGGTGGTGATGATAGTGCCACATATGTAGACACCTTACCAAATAACAAAGATTTGTGCCACGTCAGCGCCCACGTTACCAAAAACTAACTGGGTTTCTTGGAGAACTCATTTGTTTCCAGGATACAACAGCTCAAGTAGTTGCACTGCTGGAGAAGACTAAGAAACCCGAAGGTGTACCTCGTAGATGATGATCAGAAGATTGAGAGAGTTGGAAAGAGTGTATTGTTGTGTTTTTTTTTGTCTCTACAAACCAAGGTCTCTCTTTGGTTTTATAGTGAACTTTAAGTTGAAACAGTTTTACTGAATGAATGAATGGTGAAAAATAAATTGCATTGAATGTTTTCAATGCTCTCTATTCTGTCTTGAATTTCAATTCGTAACGCTTTGACCGTCAGTTATAACTTACAGATTGAAAGATGATTTGCTACTAAGAGAACGCACACGCGTGCATAACTGGTCTGCTCGCACGAGGTGGCAGATCATGCTGGCTCTTGCCATCCTCTACACGTCGCGTCACTCTGCTAGGCAGAACTAAGTGGTTGTGTCTGATGGTTTGTGCCATCCTCCACACCTTGTATGCACACGCCACGTCAGTTGGAACCAGGTTGCCACCTAGACCCGCGCGCAGCCACGCCAGCCTCACGACTAAATCGCCTCGCGAACCAGATCACTAGATGGTCATGCGCCAACTCGCCACGCCACCTACAGATACCTAGACACACCACATGGTCCTCACCATATATGTACTAAACACTCACGCGGTCAAAAATATAATGGCGGCTCTCAAGCAGCTCGTGGTGGAAATGAAGTGCGCCATCAAAGCGCCACATTGCACCAATCGCCTAAGCCATGCATACGCGTGTGCGAGTGCGAGTTAGGGTGCTCTGCAGTACATTTCACGAACAAAGTGGTGTGATGTGCTAGGGAATAGTGAGGGAAGGAGGCTTCCATATATAAGCTCCTCCCTTTTACAAGTTCCACTTTCCCACTCCTTTTCCTTTCCACTTTTCCCAGCTTTCTTTAGTTCGGATCTCAACTTTGAGTATCGATATCTTACGCATCTTAGCTCTAATTTGAACACAGTTTAGTTCTTTGTATAGCCCTTACTAGATAGATAACAAACCCAAAAAATATTACTTATACTAACCAAAATATAATATAAATATATTTGTCCAAAGTTTGGGAAAAATACACATTTACACTAGATGAAAATACTCACATTTTCATCTATTTTTCCAACAGTGGGTTTGACCACAAGTTGGTGAAAACCCTTGGCAACTAATCGAGCTTTGTAGCGACTTATGGAATCATCAGAATGATGTTTAATGCGGTAAATTCATTTACAACCAACAATGTCACTTGCATGGAGAGCACAAACTAAAATCCAAGTGTTACTCCTTTTTAACAACTTAAATTATACCAAATCCGTCAATATTCGTCTTTGACGGGGCTCGAGCCCGAAGTAACATCTTAACTCTAATGGTTTTGCTAATTGAACCCAACCCCCCACCCAACCCAAGTGTTACTATAGTGTAAAGCTTGGATTTAAGAGTGCATGGCATCATGCCTTCTTGGTGCTTGTTTGCTTGGGTGACAGTGGATAGTTCAGTAATAGAAAACTATATTGTGTGCATATAATTATAGGATGTGTGTCAGGAGAAGGTAGTGATAGTGATGGGGCGTGAGGGGGTGAGAGGCGGAGTGGTGTTTAATGGGGTATGTGATGATATAACTTGTTGGATGGTAGTAGGTGGATGAAAGGTGTGTAATGTCGAAAAATGCTTTCAGAATTTGGGCCATGACACAAGAATTTGGGCCATGACACAAATATCCAGGATGATTAGAAGCATACCCTAGAAAAATACAAGGTAATGTGGGTAATAGTTTGTCTTGATGGATGTGTACAAAAAAGGGATAACAGAGGCATCCAAAGGTGCGTAGATAGGTTTGGTTTGAATAAAAGTTCATAAGTAGAGCAATGATTAAAACTTTTTCGAGGAAGACGATTTATTAGAAAGGTGGTCGTGGTGAAGGCATCATATATACCGGTAAATTTGCAAAGGTTCGCTTAAATAAGTAAAGATCAAGTAGTTTCAGATAATGGCGATTTTTTTTTCTTTCGGCAACTTTTTTTTCTTGGACTTTGATCTCAAGGTCGACTTGTAGTTCAATATGGATGAAAGTCACGATCTTCAAATATTGTTAATGAAAATAATTATTTTTTATAAGGGTCTAAAATTCATAACATTCGGGCTCACAATCCTAATTTTCAATGTCGCCCACATATGGTCAATGGTGATTATCATCAACCTCAAGGATCAACTATCAACATTCAAAGACACCTAAAAATCTCCCATTATGGAAACCCCAAACCACCCATATATAAACAATGTCACAACATCACATCTTTTTTATTTTTAACCACTCATTTACAACATTCATTCCCTCTCAATATGTGACATTAATAAAAAAGTAAGGGGCCTAAAACCAAGCTCCACAATAATGAAAAATGGATGATGTGGAAAACCGGCAAAAAACATCCCCAAAAAACAACCTATTGGGGATGGTCTCATATTGCAAAATGGTTCATTGAGTTCATTTAACATATTGGTTGAGAATTCCTTGAATTCTACAGTCATTTTGTTGGTCAAGGAAAAAAGGCATGAACTCTCCTTTTGCCAATTAACCATTTTAGATATGTTCATTGTTGAATTATGTCAAAGGTAGTAGACTGATTCAACTTTAATTCTTCTGGCCAAAATCTAATTGCTTTATTTAAAGACAGAAAATATAGAATAACAGGCTGAAAAAAGGAGAAAACGATCTTTTGTGGCACTCTTATCACCACATAAGGTAAAGTGTGATTAATGAACCACAAGTAATTATCATTTTATGTTTAGAGCTGTGACAATGTAACTGATAGTGACTGATTCAAGATGGTCAATCTCCCGATATATACCCGTAGAGTGGGTTAGGCTCCAAGAACAAAGATAAAGAACAAGACTCAACAATTTTCTCACGTATTTTCTTTGGATGCTTCAGCTTAAATAGGAAAACAATGGTGGTTTCTCCTAGGAGATCATGCACCATGAATGTGAACGTGGACCTAGTGCCACATGCCCATGCATACATATAAGTGAATTATAAACGTGAGTTCTAAACTTATAACAACTATCTAGCAACTTAAAACTAACTTTCATGCAACAATATTTAAACGTGGAGGTGGGTTGGCCCGTACGGCAACGGGTCAGGTCAGGGGTTGGGTCATATCAACTCCTCGCCCCTTCAAATGTCCTTGTCCTCAAGGACATAATGGTTTCTCCACGGTGGCCGCCACTCACGTCTTCCGGTGGCATTTGGCTTAGTCGTGACGTAGACTTTTAGTGGTCGCCATGGCGGCCGCCACTCACGTCGTTGTCCTGCTTCATCCTCGAGACATTTGCATGGTACATTTTTGGAGATCACAAAGGTGCTTGATATTTGTTGTCCACTTGATCGAAGGAAACAAGTTTCTTGCTGGTTGTTGTTGGAGACCAAAGTACATGCAAGTAAGGAAGGCTCATGCAGGTTTGAAACAGTAGACTTAGTATGAGGAACATAGACATTTGCAACGGTGTAGAGTGGGTTTGGCGATGGTGGCGGTTTATTTTCCGACTTCGAGGTGTGGTACAACTTTGTAGATGGTTTCAAGGATGGGTTTGGAGCAGGCGAAAGGGGAGTGGGATTTTTGTTGTGTGGTGGTGTCGGTGGTGATGGTCGAGCGGGGAGTGGAGGTGGAGGTGGTGGTTGAGCGGGCAATGGAGGTGGAGGTTCTAGGCCCAGTCGGGCGCAAAAGAGCAAAAGTTGTTGCACCTCGAGAAAACTCCACATGGTGTCAAACATTGACATGGTATGTGAGGCCTGTTGGGCGGCAATAGCTTCTTGTTGGGTCACTAGTCATTCGACCATGTCGACTAAGGTCGTGACTCTTTCTTCGAAGCTTGTACGAGGAGGCATGATGATCTCAATGAAAGCACCAATTGATAGTGACCGATTCGAGATGGTCAATCTCCCGATATATACCCGTAGAGTGGGTTAGGCTCCAAGAACAAAGATAAAGAACAAGACTAATTTTGCAACAATTTTCTCATGTATTTTCTTTGGATGCTTCAGCTTAAATAGGAAAACAATGGTGGTTTCTCCTAGTAGATCATGCACAATGAATGTGAACGTGGACCTAGTGCCACATGCCCATGCATACATATAAGTGAATTATAAACGTGAGTTCTAAACTAATAACAACTATCTAGTAACTTAAAACTAACTTTCATGCAACAATATTTAAACGTGGTGGTGGGTTGGCCCGTAGGATTACGGAAACGGGTCGGGTCACGGGTTGGGTCGTATCAACTCCTCGACCCTTCAAATCGTCCTTGTCCTCAAGGACATAATGGTTTCTCCACGGTGGCTGCCACTCACGTCTTCCGGTGGCATTTGGCTTAGTCACGACGTAGCGCTCTAGTGGTCGCCATGGCGGCCGCCACGCACGTCGTTGTCCTGCTTCATCCTCGAGACATTTGCATGGTACATTTTTGGAGACCACAAAGGTGTTTGATATTTGTTGTCCACTTGATCGAAGGAAACAAGTTTCTTGTTGGTTGTTGTTGGAGACCAAAGTACATGCAAGTGAGGAAGGCTCATGCAGGTTTGAAACAGTAGACTTAGAATGAGGAACATAGACATTTGCAACGGTGTAGAGTGGGTTTGGCGATGGTGGCGGTTTATTTTCCGACTTCGAGGTGTGGTACAACGTTTCAGTTAGTAGTGTTGGTGGCGGTGGCGGTGGTGTAGATGGTTTCAAGGATGGGTTTGGAGCAGGCGAAAGGGGAGTGGGATTTTTGTTGTGTGGTGGTGTCGGTGGTGATGGTCGAGCGGGGAGTGGAGGTGGAGATGGTGGTCGAGCGGGCAATGGAGGTGGAGGTTCTAGGCCAAGTCTGGTGCAAAAGAGCAAAAGTTGTTGTTGCACCTCGAGAAAACTCCACATGGTGTCAAACATTGACATGGTATGTGAGGCTTGTTGGGCGGCAATAGCTTCTTGTTGGGTCACTAGTCGGTCGACCATGTCAAGGTCATGACTCTTTCTTCGAAGCTTGTACGAGGAGGCATGATGATCTCAATGAAAGCACCAATTGATGGTGACCGATTCGAGATGGTCAATCTCCCGATATACACCCGTAGAGTGGGTTAGGCTCCAAGAACAAAGATAAAGAACAAGACTAGTTTTGCAACAATTTTCTCATGTATTTTCTTTGGATGGTTCAGCTTAAATAGGAAAACAATGGTGGTTTCTCCTAGGAGATCATGCACCATGTATGTGAACGTGGACCTAGTGCCACATTCCCATGCATAAATATAAGTGAATTATAAACGTGAGTTCTAAACTAATAACAACTATCTAGTAACTTAAAACTAACTTTCATGCAACAATATTTAAACGTGGTGGTGGGTTGGCCCGTAGGATTACGGCAACGGGTCGGGTCACGGGTTGGGTCGTATCAGTAACACTGCTCATTTGCCTATGTAAAGTCATTTTATGGCTAATAAAGTGCACACAATGATCTGTTCAATTCATAATATCTCCATTAAATAAAATCCTCTAATGGCTTAGATCTTTTCAGGAGGAGCGGATTTTTGTTTTCGGATATGCAGTTGAAGCAAGGTTCTTTTTTAAGGTAGATTTTAAATCCGGTGTATTTACCATTGTTCAAAACCGAATGTGATATCTTTGCTAAGGTGAACGTGAAATCACATAAAGATGTGCAGTATAACATCATAAGAGTTTCTCAGCAGTGCACATACATGATATAACAACAGAATATGATCGAGATCTGCATCCCAATTTTTAGTACAACAAGATGGAAAACAACAGTAAATATCAAGGATGCAAATTTCGATCATTATACCAGCTGTATGCTTCTATAGTCTGCACAAGTATCCTTCTTATCTGAAAAGTACGAATTTAGTTCTTCTGACCTATCGTCCAGCTATAGTCGTCATTGTTATTTCATTTACACTGTTAAGCTCCCTTTCTATTGTAGAAATCCCTATTCCAATTAAAGACCTACCAGCATAGAAACCAGGTTCGTCTGGTTGGCGTACTGAAACAAAATTATCACCTTGTTCCATGTTGACAACCTCAGACATTGTAGGCCGATCTTCAGGCTGCTTTTGAACACATAACAAACCAATATGTATACACTTTATCACCTCATCCTTCTGAAAGACCGACTCAACTAAAACCGGGTCCATTAGTTCTAGGGGTCGTCCTGCAGTCCACAACTTCCATGCCTGAAATAAACATTAATCAAAATGTAATTGAAAAAGAAGCTACATGAATGAGTAATATGGTTTTTGCCTATTAACAACCAAGGAATATCATACTTACATGACCTAGCAGGTTTAGATTATGATCAGGATGATGAAATCCCCAATTCTTTTTCCCACTTATTATCTCCAAGACCAAAACACCAAAGCTATAGACATCAGATTTGGTCGAAAAATGGCCGTTCATTATGTATTCTGGAGGCATATAACCACTAGATAAAAGAAAGTAGTATAGATTCAATAGTTGTGTTTTCTCATGAAAAAGGTAGGCAGAGGTCTAGAATGCATTCTTACTGTGTTCCAATTACTCGATTTGTCGTTTCCTCTTTCTCACTTGCGAGAATTCTTGCCAATCCAAAGTCAGAAATCTTGGGGTTCATTTCTTTATCCAGCAAAATATTACTAGCTTTTAAGTCGCGATGTATTATTCTGAGTCTCGAATCGTCATGGAGATACACAAGCCCTTTTGACACTCCTTTGATAATCTTGAAACGAACATCCCACTTTAAGAGCCTTCTCTTGACTTGATCTACACATTTTGACGAATTGAAAAGAAAAGCACAATTTAAAAAAGTACGATCAAAATTTAAAAATTCGGAGAATTAATTTACCAAAAATGATTTGATCTAGGCTGTGGTTTGGGAGGTATTCATATACTAGTATCCTTTCATTTCCTTCAATGCAATATCCCAAGAGCTTCACAAGATTCCTATGTTGAAGCTTTGCTATCAAAGTGACTTCGTTCTTGAATTCCCGAATGCCTTGCCAAGAACTGTCAGCTAATCTCTTTACAGCTATTTCCTCTCCACGTGCTAATTGACCCTGAAATGAATAATGCTTTTAATTTTTGTTTTCCATTTTCTCTTGAATTGCGGCACATTATAGAATGGTTACCTTATAAACCCTACCAAACCCTCCTTCGCCAATCTCATTAGAACTAGACCAGTTATTAGTTGCAGTGGCGATTTCGTCCAATTCATAGAAATGACAGTCTGCAGTATCTTCCTCTTGAGATCTAAATTCTGTCAATGCACTATGTTCCTGTACTGATGCTAAATACAGTAAAGCATATTTAGAGAACACAAATGATAAGGAAAAGCATGAGTATATAGAATTTTTATGAAAGATGAAAAGAGTCGTACCTTTTTTCTTTGATTTTTTAACGATACAGCGAAATCGAATTATAGCAGCCAGTAGAAGTACAAAAGCAGTTGCAGACAAGAAAACAATAGCCACAATGAATATTACTTTCTTCCTCTTCTTGTGCATGATAGAATCTGATTATTGAAACATCTCAATGAAAATTAATCAAGTTAAATATAGCATTG
Organism: Scalesia atractyloides; assembly: GCA_947069175.1. Taxonomy (NCBI): domain Eukaryota; kingdom Viridiplantae; phylum Streptophyta; class Magnoliopsida; order Asterales; family Asteraceae; genus Scalesia; species Scalesia atractyloides. Next base: position 10,421,933 of record CAMTDV010000006.1, on the reverse strand, counting down.
TCACAAAATTAAACTGTCTAGCAGACATCATTAAGCACCCTAATGTTTTCTTCTTTAAGTTTGCAAAGGCAGCGAAACAAACTATATAACGTACTTGCGAGCCATGTAATGTGCTCAGCTAGCGTTAAGTCGAGAAACACCCACACATGAATTTGACCACCATAAATGAGTGTGTTACATAAATTCATGTGATATCACTCCGCTTCTAGTGACAGAAACAGATGGCAATCAGCCATCAATTGACAAGCACAAAAGAATAGTTTAACTCCATTATGAATGTTCATCATTTTTTACCACCAAATTGCAGCTCAAGAATACCATTTGATTTTGTGATGCATGTTGCTATGCTGGTGGTCTATTTATGCATTACCAGCAGTAGTAACTTTGAAAATCACCAGTCAAAGATAACTAGAATGTACTTTTAGGTAATTAAGTTTACAGGAAATGTACTAATTCGTGATTACCTAAACCGTCAGACTGTACATCACATTCACCATAATGCTGTTTTAAGTAATTTAACTTTAAACACATTCTAGATTCTAAATGTCTTGGACATGTCCAAAGGAATTTTCAACCCATGATCTATTTCATGAACTTGCAAAAACTAAGTTAAATAAGTTTAAAGCAAATAATCCCTAGCTCGATGTGTGACATGCATAGGTAAAGATCATTTCCACCTCCATAAACACATTCTAGATCCTACATGTCTTAGACATCATGAGTTAAAAGAATTTTTAACTCATGATCTATTTCAAGAACTTGCAAAAAGTAATCTAAATAAGTTGAAAGAAAATAATACCTAGCTCGATATGTGACATGCGTATGTAAAGATCATTTCCACCTCCATGAATCACTCGCAGATCATTGAGATCATCAAACCAAACAACACAAATACTCCCATTTCCATACATGTTCAAGCTAGTGTATGCCATGCAGTTGCATTCTTTTAAACACTTGTTCTCACAGTCTTCGGTGCTCATAAAACCCCATACAGTTGAATTATCAGGCAATTTCATTTGTTCATACTTCAAAAATCCATCTCCATTGGAGCAATTCAGATCATGTTTCCGCTTGCATCCACTTGAGCACTCAAATCCACACCAATCGACTGATGAAATTGCCATGAAACCTTGTTCCAAGCATCTACAACTTGGATCATCACTATAACATATACCATAAGAGCCACAAGATCCAATCCGGTCACAGTTATCTTTATTTAGTGTCAGAATTGTTAGCCATCCATCATTCTTGCTCTTCCACCAAAAGAACTCAAGGCTGCCTAGTGGACTCAAGACAAGCCTCAATAACATGGACTCGTTAAAGGGTGCGAACTTGAAAGAAACTTTATCATCATCAAACCTCAATGTGGTCGACAAAACTGGATTATCCTTTAGAGAATTCATACCACTAAACATCTCACCATCCCACGGCCCCCATCGAGACAGTCTAACACCATTTTCTTTTGTGAGCACCAACTGGGGAGCATGAACCAACTTGTCAAACCCGAACTTGAAATCACCATCAGATGGGTCGTCTTTCTTTCTCCACGAAGTGATCGCTAAGTATCCAACCCGAGACCCATAATCCAAACTAAGTTCCATCCCAGGCAACAATGTATCACCCGGAAGATTAAAGCTTTCCCATATACTATCTCCACAAGATGAATTATCACAATCTCTAACAACAAGATTTCCAGAATCCAAAAGCTGCATAACCGGTTTACGAGCCATAGAACGAGAATAACCTCTAGAAACCTTCCTCCAGATGACTTTTTTACTAGCATCTTGTATTACAAGACCACCAAACTCATTTAACACCAAATGAACGCCAACAGATGGCCTTCGAACCGGCCTTTTTCGATTAGCTACCCAAACAACAGTGAGGGGTGCTATATTTTTGTACCAAACACCCAAAAACTTTATATCTTTGCATGGATTTGAAGGACAGAAAAAACCCAATTCAAATCTTTGATTTCTAGACACTAATGTATCACCATCGTATAAGGGTTGGGATGTACCAAGGCTCAGGGTGGTTTTTAAACCTGTAATGGTGTTGTTCGGAGAAGCATTTGATGCATATATGTAGAGGGCTGTGAATACCCAAAAATAAGCAAACATTTTTGGGTATTCTTTTTTAATTTTTATACTTAATCGAGTAAGAAATCGAAGAAGATTTTCTGATGTTGACAGTTGACCCTTTGATTTGTTTACCCTAAATTACAGACTGCAGTCTTGTCGGAGACAGATAGGCTTCTTGGTGCGAAAGATGTGTAAATTTATTGATTTCCTGCACGAGTGAATTGGGTTTTTTTCGAGGATGTAAGCCATGATCTCAGGGTTGACATTTTTCCAGGTACGATAATATATAAATATAAAGTCAATATTTTTAGGAAAATATATTAAAAATTGTTGAAAAGATGATAATTAAAATAGCAAGAAAAAAAAACCAGCCATCTTAGAGAAGGTGTGCTTGTGATAATAATCGGTGGCTATAATAAAACTTAGAAGGATAAATTATTAGCGGACCTAGAAGGATAAATTATTAGCGATTTTAAGCTTAAAAAAAGAGAAATTGTTAATAGGAAGTAGGGAAAAATTATTACCTATGAGCTTGATTCACTGAATAAAATTAGGGCAAAATTCTGGAAAGAGTTGTGATTGATTCCACTTGCCCCAAATAAATTCTTGGAGATGTTCGATTGAGACTTAAATTTGGTATACATTTTCCATGTATTCCGTGATTTATACGGAAATGATGTGAAGATGCCCGAAAGGTAAGTTTGAAGGGGAAGAAATTTATGCGAGGATGAAAAGGGGAAAGAAAAATAAGACGCGGACTCGAAACTTTGGTTTTGATGGTTCTGTCGAATACATCGACAATGGCTAAAACAAGTGAGGGTTAAGAGACGGGCACCGATTGTTTGGCCGATGCAATTTGACGGAATTTATGTATAAGGTGAGTAATTTAGGGGGAACGGTGGGTTAAATGCTCCAAAGCATCTTCCACCGAGAAGAAAATGTGAATCGTGTTTAGAAAAACATGATTGATACACTATATGTAAAAAACTTCGGACCGCTTTTAAGAGAAACCCGTAAGTGGTTTTTAAGTCAAAACACTTTTTTTTTGTATGTGATGAAAAATGTGATCTTCAGAATTTTACCTACATTTTATACTAATCTATGCAATTTTAGTTAAAATTTAGTCAACAAACATACCATGGCAGTATCCCGTACAGTGAAATCCTCCAAATTAAGTAGAGAATATTTGTGTATAATTAAAGTAAAATAATGACCAATGTGAAGTTAACCCATTTAGTAGAGGTATTGTCTTTTAAAAGAGAGGCCTTAGGCCCAAACCTAGACATAAACAATTAATTTAAGATTATTGGTGTAACATTGTAGGACTAAACGTTGCCATTAAAAAAAAAGTAAAATAATGACATAATCCAAATTAAGTTGAGAATATTGGTGTGTAATTAAAGTAAAATAATGGCATAAATAATCATCTTGTAACAAAATTGTGAAATCCTCATTCTAAGCATCTTTTTATTTTGAAATAACTATATATATGCATATAGATACTTGTATAAGTTCTTTGCAGCAACCACACAAACTACATATCTTAAAACACCAAAATATATAAACATTACTTAAAGTATAGGTATCCAAAATCATTATCCCGTTAATTGTTAATTATTTATTAACTATTCTCTCCAGTAAAGTAATTAAAAATGCATCATATACTATACCATTTATGTTATTAATGTGAATCCATTGATATGAATAATCTTGTTACATTTACTAATTGTTGGTCGATAAATAGCCTATTAATAAATGTGTTGACCTCAAAAGATTATTAATCTACAAAAAAAATTTAACGTACTATAATTACATCATCTATAATGACATCATCGTCTATTTTTTGCACTCTTTTGACATGAGAACTTATAATTCTCTTTTACAGGCTACATATGAAACACATACAATTTTAATTATATTATATATGCACCACAAACAACTATGTGGTTGTGATTTTCTTTTCTTACATTCAGTGTAAACGAGCTGAGCCTGAGCTTGACAAGGCTCAAGCTCGTTAAACTTATGAGAGTTGAAGATCGAGTTTGGCCTGTTTACTATTTATTGATTAATTTATCTAATTATATCCGATTTTTCTAAATCTTACATATAACATACTAGGTTATCACTTTGGACTGCTTCTTGGTTTCGGGAATGTTTTTTCATATTCTAATTTTATGAGTAATATCGTATTTAAAATAATACCCAAATAATACAATAAGTTATCTATAAACGAAATTTAAAGTTTGGTATAACTAAACATGGGTTTTTGAACATGTAGCATAATGTTAAAATTGTACTAATGACTTATGATAAAAAAAAAAAGACAAATGATAATGTAAATATTTCAACCAACAAATAAACACACAATATTAAATATAAAAAAACAATGTTATGCGGAGATGATTTTGATAAACACAATAAATATTAAAGGTCTTGACCTATTGCTAGTACAATTTTTCTTTGGCTCGTTGACCATTTGAAAGTACACATATTGCCTCATGAAACTCCCCAAATTTTATCAAATTATTCAACAGACAACATTATACCTAGAACAAACAACAATTAATAAATGTAGATATGTAAAAAAAATATAGTATATTATAAATAGATTATAAATCATGTAGTTATAAAAAGCCCCCTTCTTCTGTAGCTATTTTCAATTCACATTCAAATCCACCAATCATCTTTATAATTATTTTGGAATTATTTTGTAAACCAGCGAAAATTTCAGTGTGTACAAGAAGCTACTACAAAAATAAGAACAAATTGTTGGTGACATTAGAATGTAGATTGTTTAAAAAAATAATAAAAATAGTACAAAAAATATTAATGAAATAGATTCATTTATTAAGGTACAGACTATATAACTTTTAAAAACATGATACTTTGAATCATTAGGAAGCTCAATGAAGTTGCATATGTTAAAGGTATCTTTAAATCAATGGCATCTGAGGTTGATTTTCTCAATAATATTCCACAACCATCTTTATTAAAAAGTTATAAAAATGTCTTATTTTGCATTTGAAAACAAAGAGTATTACCAAATGCCAACCTAAGTAAATACATAAAATTACTCCAACCATATGTGAAACAAAAGTAATTGCCACACTTATTTTTTTTTAATTTGGTAATTTGGTATGATATTTTTCTTTTAATTTGGTAATTTGGTATGATATAGATCTTTATTAATGTTTACGCACTTATTTTTTTAAATTTATTTAATTACTTATGAGATTAGATACATGGAATCATTTATACAATAATTTATCATTTAATATTTCACTAAAATGGGTTACTAAATTTGTAAAAAAAAATAAGTACTACACAATAATTAAACGGCCCCTTAAAAGAGTATTTAAAAAAACATGCTATATAAACAAGAAATTTATATTATTAAAATAAAGTTACTTATAGATACTAAAGATGATAAATGTCAAGAAATCATGTCAAAAAACAGAACCAAAGAACTTAAATGGTTGTCTTGATTATTAATTTTGAATACTTTCATTTCAAGTTAATGATTTGAAATTCAAATTTTTAAAAATTATTGTGGTTACCTTTCAAATTATATTTATTTTTGAAATGTGATTATTGCTTTATCATTAAATAATTTTATTAGAGTTGGTTATGGCGAGACATCTGTAACATACGTAAAAAACCGGATTTACCAAACCCGCTCTGTTATTAACCGAACAATCAGTTAAAAATTTCGTGGCGTATTTAATGCCCAAATTATTTTTAAACGATACATAATTAATAAGTATATTGGATTATAAAAGTTTTATTTGAAAAGGTATTAAAATTAATGAAATAAAAATAAATTAATGCTGCCGGGTTTCGAACCCGGGTCAGCTGGTAAACAACAAAGCATTAACACACACGCGCTCAACCACTCCGCCACTTTGGGTTTTTGTTAAGATATCGAAACAATTAATTCAAATAATGAAAACAGAAATCAAATCCAGTCAACTGACGCGCCCAAATCCGTTGACGCCGGAAAATCCGACGATTTCGTCAAACGGCGTCGGTTATCAATGACTTAACGTAAACATTAACTACTACATCGGTTATAACCGATGTCCAGTCCGCGACACAAGTTATAACCGCCGGAAAATCTTTAACCGACGAATCAAGACGGAAATCGGACTAAATTCGTCAATGTTCTGCCCTATAAATACCCCCTCTAACCTCTGCTAGCTTTTTCGCTCGCAATCACACTTTTTCCCGACATAATTTTCCCTCGCCGGAGAACTTCTGCAACTCGCCGGAAAACCGAGCCTTTCACCTCTGAGCCTTACTGAACACCCAGAACTCATACCGAAGCCACCCACACTCATCTCAAGCTCCCTGAAGACCCTCTGCCGCAGGACACACGTCGCCGGAATAATCTGCTGTCGTCGGAGTTTCGCCGGCCAAACAGAGGAGTAGAGTTCGGTATACCTTACACTTAATCTCTTATTCTTTTTATTAATCTCACATACAATTAATCGCAACACACTAAAAGAACTTGATTAAAATCGTTGAACCAGTCAGACACCGATTCTGGTTAAGATTAACGAAGAAGATGAAGTTTCAGTAGTATATATGTTTAATTAAAATCAAGATATATCTCGGGTTAGACACACAGTCCAGCGGTGGACTGTGTGCACATAAACACGCATATGTCCCGAGTTCGATTCTTGTCTCACGCACACTCGCCTTAATAAAAATGTTCTTTTTTTAACCGAACCGGATTCACTGCAATAGATGTTAAGTTTAATAAAAACCGGAATAATAACCAAGATAGACACTGTAACATTTGTCAAAAACGGGTTTTCCAAAACCCGCTCCGTTTTGTAATCTAATATCAAGTTATAAATGTCACGTTGTGTATTTATGGTTATTTTGATTTTTAATGATACATAATTAATAAACAAACTAAACTATAAAAATTATTTTTGATAAAAAGTGAAAACAAAATAAATAAAAATAAAATGTTGCTGCCGGGACTCGAACCCGGGTCAGCCGGAGTCTAAATCCAAAGACTTAACACACACCCACATCACCACTCCGCCACTTGTTGTTTTCTGTCATCTCTAGGAAACAAATAACTCTTATACACAAACCTAGTTAAACCGGTTGCGCCAACTGAGAAACTGAAATCGGCAATTCAACCGTCTAATCGTTTGATTAATCGCACATTCAGGTTTATAACCGATGAACCGACAAATTCTAATCAATTCAGACTTGAATTGACTTGAATTTGGATGATGATGGGTTTTATAACCGAAACTATCCAACAATCTGAATTACTTCAATCAAGACCCCTCTCGCGACTCAGAAACATCATACAAATTTTCTATTTCACTTTCGTCACACATTCGGTCCATCAGAAAGCTTAAATCAACTCGCCGGAAAATTCTGCAAGTTCACCGGAAAACCGTATTTGTCCTCAAATCGGTAAGTTCTTCAATACCATCGTAGTCTAACAGTTATTAAGCTATTTCTAACTCAAACCTTCCACTTGAGATCGAATTCAGGCACCGTTATCAGATAATTCCAGTTCGCCGGAAAATTTCTGGAAATCGTTATCTTCGTCTGTGAAACGGTAAGGACCTTCAAACACACTTTTAACGTTTGTTTATCACTTCAATTCCACGATTGGCTAATAAAAACGGTTAATTGTTTTGTTCAGTTGAGGTGCACAAAAACAGAGCCGACGCATTGCCGGAAATTCTGTGATAAATCATTCCTACGGTATGTTACTTCCAACACCGTCTCTGCCATTTCATTTTAGCCTTAAGAATGATTGTTAATCGTAAAAACAAGAAAACGGATTAGTAACAACGTCAACTGTAATTTGAGTGAAGAAGACGAAGATAGTTAAGTTATAAGTATAATTGAAATTGGTATTTTAAACGGGTTAGACACACAGTCCAGCGGTGGACTGTGTGCAAATAATACGCGCATGTCACGAGTTCGATCCCTGATACACGCACCCTCTATGTAATAAAAAGCCTTTTTGATTAAGGCTAAACCGGGTTAACTCCGTTAGTTGTTAAGTATAATAAAAACCGAAATATTAACCAGGTTAGACACACAGTCCAGCGGTGGATTGTGTGCAACACTAACTCGCACGTCACGCGTTCGAGTCTGGTTAACAGCACCGGTTCGATGATTTAAAATCTTTTTAAAAACAAATGAATTTTGAATAAATCGAATTAGTATATAAATATAATTAAAAACAAGATTATTTCGGGTTAGACACGTAGCTCAGTTGGTAGAGCTGCGTGCACGCGTACGGGAGGTCTCGGGTTCGAGTCTCACCCAGCGCATACATGCACACTGACCGAACCGGTCAACAGGTCAACAAGTCAACGGTCAACGGTCAACGCAAAAATAAACAATTTTTTATATTTTTATTTATTTAATTTAATTTAAAAAATCAATTTAAAATACTTAAAAATAATATTTTTAAAGATAGAAAATAACCTTAAACTCACAAAAATATATCTAAAAATTCCATTAAAATCCTTAATAAAATCCACTCATTTACTATATTTTTTCCGTTATTATTTAGGTTAGTAATTCTCGTTGTTCAACTCTCCCGACTCGTGCACATCTCATCATCTCCAATCAAACGCACCCAATGTGAGTGAATCTTTATAAATTCCCCGTTTTAATCACGTTTTGGGGTGTATCATGTGTCTTGCTATATATTATATTTAAATCATTGTGCATACATCATATCATGAACATGTGTATTCAGTTTATTTCAACTGTTGTGTGGTTATCGTTAGATGCAATTTATTATTTTCAGTACATGCAATTTCATAGGCCGCTGCTCCCCATTACATTATGAGCGTTGAGCATGTTCCCCATTACATTATGAGCGTGAACCTGGCGTGCCCACATACGATCGGCTCCGTTTGATTGAGCCTTGATCGCACAGACATTTTTCATTTTCAGTACATGCAATACGATCGGCTCCGTTTGATTGAGCCTTGATCGCACAGTTTCATTCATGTTATTTATCGTATGATTTTGGTATGTTAATGTATGCTATCATGTGTATTTGTATGTTATAGTTGTGATTGCTATTGCTACTGCTTGGTTATTTACATTTGCTCATTTATGATTATGCACAATTTTTCATTGATAAACTAATAAGTAAATCAATAATAAATGTTTATCTAACAAGGTTCACTCGCCAACTTATGTTGACCCAAAAACCCCCATTTTTACACATGATACAGGTGAACCAGCTGCAGCAAGAAACACTTAGGATTGGACTAGAAGAATAAAATGATTTAGAGTTTGGGATTGTTTGCTTGGTTTATTTTCTTTGTATTGTATGGACATGTTTGGATATTTGGGAATGTAATTTTGACTTTAATAAATATGAAACATATTAGTAAATATCATGAGCTTTGGTGATAACCCAATTATGCCCCGACTATTATTCCGCTGCGGGTCGGGGTGTGACAGATTGGTATCAGAGCCATGACTATAGGGATATAGGATAGGTTATTAGACCCTTAGAGCCTATACTACAGTTGATTAGAAATTTTTAAGATTTTTGTGTGTTACATGCCAAACTTTATGATGTTTATATGTTTTATGTTAAATGTTACATTCAATGTTATGCAAGCATGTTCATAAGTATATATTATCATATAATGCCTATCATGAATCATATTCTCATAACACATCATATCCATGAAAGCACACACCACATCATGATTGTTTTTACAATGATTTTTGTGTTTTCAAATCTCATCAAAGTGAGTTCTCATGACGGGCATGTAGTAACTGGAAGGGTACCAGTACCGGTAGTCGGAACGTCATGTCTAGGCTGGCATTCGTATAAATCCAAAATAAAGGACCAGTTTGCCTACCTGGGGACTAACGATGAGAGTACGAAGTACCTATTAGGCCAAAGCATGCTATACCAAACGTCGTGTGAGCTAACCCCACTTTGAGTTGTCATTGTGTCTACACCTGGACACATTCCGACCATACATCTCGTAAACATATTTTGTGGTTTGCATTCGGGTGATGCAAGTGTTAAATCGCCAATACTAATGTGAATCCTACCAAGCCAATAGCCATGGGGGCCCACATGACTATATAGGTGAAGGTATGGGGGACATTTGAGGCCCAACATGAGCAAACCCAAGACATCCTATGGATGTGGTTGCATTATTGATATTTATGTTATTTTCATTTTTCTTAAAGACACATGACACCTGAAAAGACTCCATAAACTCACAATCTTCTCATGTATGTTCCTGTAGATGTCGTCCAGACAACAACGAAGGGGTAAAAGATCAGGAAGGTCTCAGGAACGCTTGGCCACACAAATCGCGAAACAAATGGCCACGATAATGCCTGACATTGTGGTCCAAGTACAACAAGCCCTCGCTACAAATCCTACTAACCCTCCCCAACAAGACGACCAGAACATCGGCAACCCTCCTACCAGCAAGTGCTCATATAAACATTTCAAGTCTTGTGATCCTCCTAAACTTGAAGGGACCGAAGGTGTCACTGCTCTCCTCCACTGGTTTGAGGAGATGGAAAACACTTTTCTCAACTGCGATTGTCCTGAGGATCGCAAGGTTCGATACGCCACCGGGAGACTATTTGGGGTAGCTCTCACTTGGTGGAATACTGAAAAAGGGAAGAGGGGTATTGATGATGCAATGGCCTTAACTTGGGAGGAGTTAAGGGAAATCATGACCAGGCGTTTCTGTCCTAGGATTGAAATTAAAAAGTTGGAGGATGAATTTCATGCTTTAAAGCAGAAGGAGGGAGATCATACCACCTATAACAAGAGGTTTTTAGAGTTGAACCAAATGGTTCCAAATTTGTTCACCCCAACTTATCGTCTGATCGAGCATTATATTCGAGGACTTCCCTCGAAAATTCAAGATTCGGTCCTCAGCATTTCACCGGTATCACTTGAAGCTGCTATGGAGCTAGCAACTGAACTGACCGAGAATCGAATTCGCAACGAGAAGTTTAAAGAAGAGAAAAAGAAAGCCCCTGTTGAGGGACAAACTTCAAACCATTCCATCTCCTCCTCTAAGTTTGCTAACAAGAGGAAGCGCAACACCAGAAACTTCGCCGTTACACAAACCAACCTCCCAATTCCTGCTGCACCCATTACCCAGGTCGCTCCTTCACCTGCACCATACAAAAGACCATACTCTGGCCCGTTACCAAAATGCAACCGTTGCCAATATCACCATTCTCCTGATTATCCTTGCCAGCATTGCACCGGCTGTGATCGCGCAGGTCATACTGTTCAAACCTGCCGCATGCCCCAGCGAACGAACCGCCACCAGCCTTCAACCCAAACCCACCAACAATTAATGGGTCAAGCCCAACAACCCCTACAATATCCACCCGCTCAACATTTAGCCCAAACATATTACCAACCCAACTATCCTATGGGTCAACCTATGCGGGCTTGCTACAATTGCGGAGACCCAAGCCATTTCAGAAACACTTGTCCAAGGTTGGTAAACATTATTCATGCTCAGGCCCAAGCCAACCCGGTGAATCAAGCGAACCAAGCTCCTCCACCTGCAAGAGGAAGAGCTTTCAATATCAACGCCAATCAGGCTAGGGCTGACGGCAATGTGGTTAACGGTACGTTCCTTATTAATGGTCGATATGCATCCATGTTGTTTGATATTGGCGCGGATAAAAGTTTTGTGTCCTTAGAGTTTGAACCTATCCTAAACCAAAATCGTGATAATCTCATGGAATCCATAACAGTAGAAGTTGCTGACGGGAAACCGGTCTCATTGAACTCTATTATACGTAATTGCACTCTTACTCTAAACGACCATAATTTTCTAGTTGACCTTATTCCTATGAAGTTGGAAAGTTTTGATATCATAATCGGTATGGACTGCTTAGTCAACATCAGGCAGAAGTTGTATGTCGCGAGAAGTTTATACGTATTCCTCTTTCAAACGGTCAGACTCTTTGAATCTTTGGAGAAACCTCGTCGAAAGGGCTCAGCTTAATGTCTTGTCTTCAAGCTCAAAAATATCTTCGCAAGAATTATGTCGCGTTTTTAGCTCATATCATCAAAAAAGGGACCATGGAGAAGAAACTTGAAGACATTCCAGTAGTAAAAGATTTCCCGCGAGTTTTTCCTGACGACATTTCAGGACTTCCTCCAGTTAGAGAAGTCGAATTCCGCATTGATCTTATACCTGGTGCTACACCAGTTGCAAAGTCTCCTTATAGGTTAGCCCCCTCTGAAATGCAAGAGCTAGCCAGTCAATTACAAGAGTTGACTGACAAGGGATTCATACGTCCTAGCTCATCGCCTTGGGGTGCACCTGTCCTTTTTGTAAAGAAGAAAGATGGATCGTTTCGTATGTGCATCGACTGCAGAGAGCTCAACAAATTAACAATCAAGAATCGCTATCCATTACCTCGCATTGATGATCTTCTTGACCAACTTCAAGGTGCCAGCTACTTTTCCAAAATCGATCTTCGATCTGGTTATCATCAACTTAGAGTACATGAAGAAGACGTCCCAAAGACCGCATTCCGAACTCGTTATGGTCATTATGAATTCATGGTCATGCCATTTGGTTTAACCAACGCTCCAGCAGTCTTCATGGACCTAATGAACAGAGTCTGCAAACCTTATCTTGATCGATTTGTTATAGTCTTCATCGACGACATTCTTATTTATTCAAAGTCTAAGTCTGATCATGAGCGTCATCTTCGACTCATCCTTACACTTCTAGAGAATGAAAAGCTTTACGCCAAATTCTCCAAATGCGAATTCTGGTTAAAAGAGGTGCAATTCCTCGGACATGTAGTCAATGACAAGGGAATACATGTCGACCCCTCAAAGATCAAAGCGGTACAAGAATGGCAAGCTCCACGTACACCAACTGAAGTAAGATCTTTTCTTGGTTTGGCTGGTTATTATCGTCGATTCATCTCAAACTTCTCTCGCATTGCTGTACCACTCACGGCTTTAACTCATAAGGGAAAACCTTTCATATGGGGACCCAAGCAAGAAGAAGCCTTCCAAACCCTTAAACAAAAACTTTGTGATGCACCAATCCTCACTCTTCCTGAAGGTTGTGATGATTTTGTGGTCTATTGCGACGCGTCAGGGCAAGGATTAGGCTTCGTTCTAATGCAAAGATGAAAAGTTATAGCTTATGCTTCGAGACAACTCAAGACGCGTGAGAAGAACTACACCACCCATGACCTAGAACTTGGAGCCGTTGTGTTCGCTCTTAAGATATGGAGACATTATCTCTATGGTACTAAGTGTGAAATATACACTGACCACAAGAGTCTTCAACATATCTTCAATCAAAAGGAGTTAAACATGAGGCAACGAAGATGGGTCGAACTTCTAAATGACTACGACTGTGAATTTCGGTACCACCCTGGCAAAGCAAATGTGGTGGCTGATGCACTCAGTCGAAAGGGTTATGCGAACTCCATTCGTCTTCTATGTTCGCAAATCATATCTGACATTAAAGATCAAATTCGAGAAGCCCAACATGTTTCAGTAACGGAAGATGATGTACGAAAGGAGATGTCCTGTGGAGCTGAACTTAAAATTGAAACTAAATCTGACGGTATTCTGTACTACCTAGATCGTATCTGGATTCCTGACCACAACAATCTTCGTGAAATTCTTATGAATGAAGCTCACAAAACGCGATATCTCTATACTCCCAGGAGCCGATAAGATGTATCAAGACCTACGATATACCTATTGGTGGCCTGGAATGAAGAAGGATATTGCTGTTTTTGTTTCTAAGTGTCTTACATGTTCCAAGGTGAAAGCTGAACACCAAAGACCCTCAGGACTTCTGGTCCAACCTGAAATACCTGTATGGAAGTGGGAAAATATAACCATGGACTTCATTACCGGGTTACCTAGCACTTCTGGTGGGTATGACACTATATAGGTAATAATTGACCGACTTACAAAATCAGCTCACTTTATTCCTATCCGCGAAGATTTCAAGAATGAAAAGCTAGCTCGTATTTATATCAGCGAAATCGTAAGCCGACATGGGGTACCGTTAAGCATTATTTCTGATCGTGATGGTCGTTTCACTTCACGAACATGGCAAGCAGTACAAGCCGCTATGGGTACGTGATTAGATCTCAGTACCGCCTATCATCCTCAAACTGATGGACAATCTGAACGCACCATTCAAACTCTTGAAGATATGCTTCGAGCATGTGTCATAGACTTCAAGGGAAATTGGGACGCTCATCTCCCATTAGTTGAATTTTCGTACAACTACAGCTATCAATAAAGCATCGGCATGGCACCTTTTGAAGCCTTATATGGTAGTAAGTGCCGATCTCCTGTATGTTGGCACAAAATTGGGGAAGCTCAAATCACTGGTCCAGAATTGATCCAAGAAACCACAGACAAGATCCATCAAATCCGAAACAATCTTCTAGCAGCCCAGAGTCGTCAAAAGAGTTATACAGATAAACGACGGAAGCCTTTAGAGTTTAACATTGGTGATCATGTACTTCTAAAAGTATCACCGTGGAAGGGAGTAGTTCGTTTTGGTCAAAAGGGCAAGCTAGCGCCAGCGAAAATTTCAGTGTGTACAAGAAGCTACTACAAAAATAAGAACAAATTGTTGGTGACATTAGAATGTAGATTGTTAAAAAAAATAATAAAAATAGTACAAAAAAATATTAATGAAATAGATTCATTTATTAAGGTACAGACTATATAACTTTTAAAAACATGATACTTTGAATCATTAGGAAGCTCAATGAAGTTGCATATGTTAAAGGTATCTTTAAATCAATGGCATCTGAGGTTGATTTTCTCAATAATATTCCACAACCATCTTTATTAAAAAGTTATAAAAATGTCTTATTTTGCATTTGGAAACAAAGAGTATTACCAAATGCCAACCTAAGTAAATACATAAAATTACTCCAACCATATGTGAAAACAAAAGTAATTGCCACACTTATTTTTTTTTTAATTTGGTAATTTGGTATGATATTTTTCTTTTAATTTGGTAATTTGGTATGATATAGATCTTTATTAATGTTTACGCACTTATTTTTTAAATTTATTTAATTACTTATGAGATTAGATACATTGAATCATTTATACAATAATTTATCATTTAATATTTCACTAAAATGGGTTACTAAATTTGGAAAAAAAAATAAGTACTACACAATAATTAGTGACACGGAAAACGGCCCCTTAAAAGAGTATTTAAAAAAACATGCTATATAAACAAGAAATTTATATTTTTAAAATAAAGTTACTTATAGATACTAAAGATGATAAATGTCAAGAAATCATGTCAAAAAACAGAACCAAAGAACTTAAATGGTTGTCTTGATTATTAATTTTGAATACTTTCATTTCAAGTTAATGATTTGAAATTCAAATTTTTAAAAATTATTGTGGTTACCTTTCAAATTATATTTATTTTTGAAATGTGATTATTGCTTTATCATTAAATAATTTTATTAGAGTTGGTTATGGCGAGACATCTGTAACATCCGTCAAAAACCGGATTTACCAAACCCGCTCCGTTATTAACCGAACAATCAGTTAAAAATTTCGTAGCGTATTTAATGCCCAAATTATTTTTAAACAATACATAATTAATAAGTATATTGGATTATAAAAGTTTTATTTCAAAAAGTATTAAAATTAAAGAAATAAAAATAAATTAATCCTGCCGGGTTTCGAACCCGGGTCAGCTGTTAAACAACAAAGCATTAACACATACGCGCTCAACCACTCCGCCACTTTGGGTTTTTGTTAAGATACCGAAACAATTAATTCAAATAATGAAAACAGAAATCAAATCCAGTCATCTGACGCGCCCAAATCCGTTGACGCCGGAAAATCCGACGATTTCGTCAAACGGCGTCGGATAGCAATGACTTAACGTACACATTAACTACTACATCGGTTATAACCGATGTCCAGTCCGCGACACAAGTTATAACCGCCGGAAAATCTTTAACCGACGAATCAAGATGGAAATCGGACTAAATTCGTCAATGTTCTGCCCTATAAATACCCCCTCTAATCTCTGCTAGCTTTTTCGCTCACAACAATCACACTTTTTCCCGACATAATTTTCCCTCGCCGGAGAACTTCTGCAACTCGCCGGAAAACCGAGCCTTTCACCTCTGAGCCTTACTGAACACCCAGAACTCATACCGAAGCCACCCACACTCATCTCAAGCTCCCTGAAGACCCTCTGCCGCAGGACACACGGGTTAACTCCGTTAGTTGTTAAGTATAATAAAAACCGAAATATTAACCAGGTTAGACACACAGTCCAGCGGTGGACTGTGTGCAACACTAACTCGCACGTCACGCGTTCGAGTCTGGTTAACAGCACCGGTTCGATGATTTAAAATCTTTTTAAAAACAAATGAATTTTGAATAAATCGAATTAGTATATAAATATAATTAAAAACAAGATTATTTCGGGTTAGACACGTAGCTCAGTTGGTAGAGCTGCGTGCACGCGTACGGGAGGTCTCGGGTTTGAGTCTCACCCAGCGCATACATGCACACTGACCGAACCGGTCAACAGGTCAACAAGTCAACGGTCAACGGTCAACGGTCAACGCAAAAATAAACAATTTTTTTATATTTTTATTTATTTAATTTAATTTAAAAAATCAATTTAAAATACTTAAAAATAATATTTTTAAAGATAGAAAATAACCTTAAACTCACAAAAATATATCTAAAAATTCCATTAAAATCCTTAATAAAATCCACTCATTTACTATATTTTTTCCGTTATTATTTAGGTTAGTAATTCTCGTTGTTCAACTCTCCCGACTCGTGCGCATCTCATCATCTCCAATCAAACGAACCCAATGTGAGTGAATCTTTACAAATTCCCCGTTTTAATCACGTTTTGGGGTGTATCATGTGTCTTGCTATATATTATATTTAAATCATTGTGCATACATCATATCATGAACATGTGTATTCAGTTTGTTTCAACTGTTGTGTGGTTATCGTTAGATGCAATTTATTATTTTCAGTACATGCAATTTCATAGGCCGCCGCTCCCCATTACATTATGAGCGTTGAGCATGTTCCCCATTACATTATGAGCGTGAACCTGGCGTGCCCACATACGATCGGCTCCGTTTGATTGAGCCTTGATCGCACAGACATTTTTCATTTCAGTACATGCAATACGATCGGCTCCGTTTGATTTAGCCTTGATCGCACAGTTTCATTCATGTTATTTATCGTATGATGTTGGTATGTTAATGTATGCTATCATGTGTATTTGTATGTTATAGTTGTGATTGCTATTGCTACTGCTTGGTTATTTACATTTGCTCATTTATGATTATGCACAATTTTTCATTGATAAACTAATAAGTAAATCAATAATAAATGTTTATCTAACAAGGTTCACTCGCCAACTTATGTTGACCCAAAACCCTCCATTTTTACACATGATACAGGTGAACTAGCTGCAGCAAGAAACACTTAGGATTGGACTAGAAGAATAAAATGATTTAGAGTTTGGGATTGTTTGCTTGGTTTATTTTCTTTGTATTGTATGGACATGTTTGGATATTTGGGAATGTAATTTTGACTTTAATAAATATGAAACATATTAGTAAATATCATGAGCTTTGGTGATAACCCAATTATGCCCCGACTCTTATTCCGCTGCGGGTCGGGGTGTGACAGACACACAGTCCAGTGGTGGACTGTGTGAACGTTTAATCACACGTCACGAGTTCGAGTCCGGACTACCACACCGGTTCGGGCAATTATCAAACTTTTTATATAAAACAGAAATGAAATTATTTAGTTTGTATATAAGTATAATAAAAATCAGAGTATTTACCAAGTTAGACACACAGTCCAGCGGTGGACTGTGTGTTAACCTAAACCACAGGTCCCGGGTTCGAGACCTGTGGAGAACACCGGTTCGATGCATTAAAATCGTTTTTAAAAATAAATGATTTTCGGTTTAATTCAATTAGTATATAAATATAATTAAAAACAGAAATATTTCAGGTTAGACACGTAGCTCAGTTGGTAGAGCTGCGTGCACGCGAACGGGAGGTCTCGGGTTCGAGCCTCACCCGGCGCACACCATTACACAGTCTGACCGGTCAACAAGTCAACGGTCAACGGTCGCAAAAAGTCAACATTTTTTATTATTTTTATTTATTTATTTTATTTAAAAATCAATTAAAAATACTTAAACATAACGTTTTTAAGGTTAGAAAATAGCATTAAACTCACAAAAATATATCCAATCATCCTACTAAAATTGATTAATAAAATCCACTTATTTACCAAACCATTATTTGATTATCTAGGTTAGTTTCACTCGTGGTTAAATCCAACTTCGTGCGTATTCAACATCATCAACCGAACGCACCCAATGTGAGTGAATCTTACAACTCCCCTTTTTAATTACACGTTTTGGGGTGTGTCATGTGTCACCAAAATTAACTCGTTTATTTAAACTTGTGCCATACCATATTGTGATCTAAACTTAGATTGTATATATTGTTTGTAGTTATGTATTTTATATTGTCAAGTTATATGCAATTCATTCATTAGGCCCATCAGTTCCTCGTGGGAGACGAGTTGAGCAACGCGTGCCTCAAAACAAATCCATTATTGTTCGTGTGTGTATTATTTAGTTTATATTGTTTGTAGTTATGTATTTCATAGTGTCAAGTATATGCAAATCATTCATTAGGCCCATCAGTTCCTCGTGGGAGACGAGTTGAGCAACGCGTGCCTCAAAACGATCCATTATTGTTCATGTGTGCATTATTTAATATTAAATGATTAGTGAATAAGTTTACATCTATTTTGTTCATGTGTGGTTGTGCATTTTATTTTATAATCAATTAAATAAACTTGTTCAAATGTTTTTCATAGGATTCACTCGCCAACTTTTTGTTGATCCAAAAACCATTTTTACACATGATACAGGTGAACATGATGAAGCAAGGAAAACATAGGAAATGCCTTAGAAGAAAACAATGAAGCCTAGATTGAGGTTTAGGACATGATGTAATTATGATTGTATATTTCCCATTAAAATGTATTAATGAATATGAAACATTATAATAAATGTCATGAGCTTTGATGATAACCCAATCATGCCTCGATCACCTTTTCCGCTGCGGGTCGGGGTGTGACAGATTGGTATCAGAACCATGACTATAGGGATATAGGATAAGTTATTAGACCCTTAGAGCCTATACTATAGTTGCCTAAATTTTAATTGTTTAGGTGGTTACATACAAACTTATGATATTTATTTGTTTCATATTTGTTTATACTTACAGTCAAACATACATACTTACATACACATTCATCATACATATTTCAATGTTCATATATTCAAATCATCTTCATACTTTTGTTATTCAAAGATTTTGTCGCAATTTTCAAATCTCATCAAAGTAAGTTCTGCGACGGGCATGTAGTAACTGGAAGGGTACAAGTACCGGTAGTCGGAACGTCCTGTCTAGGTTGGCATTCGTATAAATCCAATATAACGGACCAGTTTGCCTACCTGGGGACTAACGATGAGAGTACAAAGGACCTATTAGGCCAAAGCATGCCACACCAAACGTCGTTCGAACTAACCCACTTTGAGGTGTCACCGTGTCTACACCTGGACACATTCCGAATATCATACGTTATATACATATTTCTCGATTTTCTCCGGGTTTTAGTGTACGTAACCAGGCTAACACATGCGAACCATATGGAAAACCCGGTATTCATGGGGGCCCACATGATTACGAAGGTGAAGTATGGCGGCATGCAAGACCCAATGACGAGCAAAGCCCAAGACATCCTATGGATGTAGTAGATTTATTTTTCTATATTTATTTTATGAATGTTCATTCCTAAATACGACCCATGATCCCAAAAACATCCAACTCATACTCATGATACGTATTCCTTGTAGATGTCTTCTAGCCTCGCCCGTAGGAAGATGAGAGCAGGAAAAGCCCGCGAGCGCATGGCTGCCCTAATCGCTCAACAAATGGCTGCCGTAATACCCAACATTGTAATCCAAGTCCAACAAGCACTTACCGCTAATCCTGTCAATCAAGAAGATCAACACGTTATCAACCCTCCCCCAAATACCACTAAATGCACCTACAAGCATTTCAAATCCTGCGACCCTCCAAAATACAAAGGGACTGAAGGGGTCACCGCTCTCCTCCATTGGTTTGAAGAAATGGAGAACACTTTTCTAAATTGCGATTGTCCCGACGATCGCAAAGTGCGATATGCTACTGGTCGTTTATATGGAATAGCACTTACTTGGTGGAATACAGAGAAGGCCAAACGAGGCATTGACGATGCTATGACTTTGACTTGGGAAGAGTTGAAGGAAATCATGACAAGACGGTTTTGCCCAAGGAGCGAAATCAAGAAATTAGAAGATGAGTTCTATTCGTTGAAGCAAAAGGAAGGCGACCACACCACATACAACCAAAGATTCCTCGAGTTAAATCAAATGGTTCCCAACTTGTTCACTCCCCTCTACCGTTTGATCGAGCACTACATTCGAGGTCTTCCGTCAAAGATTCAAGACTCTGTAATAAGTACCACGCCTGCAACTTTGGAAGCAGCAATGGAGCTAGCTACAGAGCTCACCGAGAACCGAATCCGGAACAAAGACTTCAAGGAGGAGAAGAAGAAGGATAAAGCATCAACTGAAACTTCAAACTCCACCCAAACCGAATCCCCTTCTCAACCCATTTCTAAGAGAAAAAGAGACGGGCAACTTTTCGCTACTATCCAACGTAATCCACCAATTTCACACGCCATACCCATCCAAGCTATCCCAATCACTCAAGTAGCACCCAACTCAACTTACCCAAATAAGAAACCATACCTTGGACCTCACCCTCGATGTAACACCTGTTTTTATCACCATCCATCTACCTTACCTTGTCGACTATGTGCGAATTGTGGACGCTATGGTCATTTGAGCAAGGTTTGCCGTACCCCTCAAAACCAAACCACACCCCTACTCAAAATATGATCCAAACATATCAACAACCTCAATACCCCATGTTACCTTATGTTCGAGCTTGTTTCAATTGTAGCGACCCTACCCACTATAGAAACACGTGCCCTCGATTGGTTAACATCATGAACGCTCAAGCTCAATCAAACCCAGTTAACCAAGTAAATCAAGAAAACCCAATCACTAGGCCACCAGCAAGAGGAAGAGTTTTCAACATCAACGCCAATCCTGTCGAAGATAATGACGGCCCAAACGAAACCACCCAACTAGTCCTCTTCACCGAAAATCAAGATTCAACTCCAATCGTTTAGTTTTATGTTTTTCTTTATGTTTTAGAATCACATAGAACCAATCATAACATAAGGATAAAGCCAATGAGAATTTGACAAGAATATGGTGGATACGCCGCTGGTACTTCCTATATATAAGTATTCTTGTCAAAGGATCGGAGGCATTATCAGGCGGTTATGAGAGGTTCCATGTATAAACTGTTTGTGTGATTATTGTTTAGATTAAATTTATTATTTTCAGTACACGCAATACGATCGGCTCCATTTGATTGAGCCTTGATCGCACAGACATTTTTCATTTTCAGTACATGCAATACGATCGGCTCCGTTTGATTGAGCCTTGATCGCATAGACATTTTTCATTTTCAGTACATGCAATTCGATCTTTTGGTTGTTGTGTTTGTTGTAGAGTCACATAGAACTAATCATAACTTGTGGATAAAGTCAATGAAAATTTGACAAGAATATGGTGGATACGCCGTTGGTACTTCCTATATATAAGTATTCTTGTCAAAGGATCGGAGGCATTATCAGGCGGTTATGAGAGGTTCATGTATAAACTGTTTGTGTGATTATTGTTTAGATTAAATTTATTATTTTCAGTACATGCAATACGATCGGCTCCGTTTGATTGAGCCTTGATCGCACAGACATTTTTCATTTTCAGTACATGCAATACGATCGGCTCCGTTTGATTGATCCTTGATCGCACAGACATTTTTCATTTTCAGTACATGCAATACGATCTTTTGGTTGTTGTGTTTGTTGTAGAGTCACATAGAACTAATCATAACTTGTGGATAAAGTCAATGAAAATTTGACAAGAATATGGTGGATACGTCGCTGGTACTTCCTATATATAAGTATTTTTGTCAAAGG
This sequence comes from Scalesia atractyloides, assembly GCA_947069175.1. Taxonomy (NCBI): domain Eukaryota; kingdom Viridiplantae; phylum Streptophyta; class Magnoliopsida; order Asterales; family Asteraceae; genus Scalesia; species Scalesia atractyloides. The sequence goes on along the minus strand of CAMTDV010000006.1, from coordinate 10,399,631 downwards.
ATCGGAGGCATTATCAGGCGGTTATGAGAGGTTCCATGTAGGATTTAGAATGTTTTGGTCAAAGTTTGTTCATCATACATTTCAGTGTATTTCAATTTCATCATTTAAAGAAGTTGAGCTATGTCTCACTTCCACAATGACTAACCTCTCCATCACAACAAACGAGAGAGATATTGTCATCATTCAAACATGGATATTATCAGAATTAAGACTCAAGTATTGGTTGTTGTGTTTGTTGTAGAGTCACATAGAACTAATCATAACTTGCGGATAAAGTCAAAGAAAATTTGACGAGAATATGGTGGATACGCCGCTGGTACTTCCTATATATAAGTATTCTCGCCAAAGGATCAGAGGTATTATCAAGCGGTTATGAGAAGTTCCATGTAGGATTTAGTATTGTCTTAGTTGAAATTTGTGTTACATTCATATCATCTCGCCATTTAAAGAAATTGGATTGTGTTCTATTTCTACATAAACTAACCTCTCCATCATACCAAACGAGAGAGGAACTGTCACCATTCAAACATGTATGCTATCAGAATTTGGACTCAGATATTGGTTGTTGTGTTTATTTATGTTCTAGAGTTACGTCATAGAACCAATCATAACTTACTGATAAAACCAATGAAAATTTGACAAGAATATGGTGGATACGCCGCTGGTACTTCCTATATATAAGTATTCTTGTCAAAGGATCAGAGGCATTGTCAGGCGGATATGAGAAGTTCTATGTAGGATTTAGTAATTTCTTGGTACATTGGTTGTGGCATTTATTTATGTTTAGAGTCACATCATAGAACCAATCATAACTTACTAATAAAACCAATGAAAATTTGACAAGAATATGGTGGATACGCCGCTGGTACTTCCTATATATAAGTATTCTTGTCAAAGGATCAGAGGCATTGTTAGACGGTTATGAGAAGTTCCATGTAGGTTGTAGTATTAGAAATTTTGTTCTAGGATATAACCCTATCCTTCCAAACATATCAAAACTCTTACGCATGATATCATATTTAGTGAATCAACTCTGCTTATCACTATTTTTACTGTAGGCAACAAAAAACGATTCTTGTAACAGGGTACTTAACCCATACAAGGGACGTTACCGCCTCAAACAAAAACTTAAACTCTTACTCTTTTTCTAAGCATGTAAATGTCAAACTAAACACCATCCTTTTTAGACAAATATATCACTACTTAAATTTCGGGACGAAATTTCTAAAAAGCAGGGGATACTGTAACATCCGTCAAAAACCGGATTTACCAAACCCGCTCCGTTATTAACCGAACAATCAGTTAAAAATTTCATGGCGTATTTAATGCCCAAATTATTTTTAAACGATACATAATTAATAAGTATATTGGATTATAAAAGTTTTATTTGAAAAAGTATTAAAATTAATGAAATAAAAATAAATTAATGCTGCCGGGTTTCGAACCCGGGTCAGCTGGTAAACAACAAAGCATTAACACACACGCGCTCAACCACTCCGCCACTTTGGGTTTTTGTTAAGATACCGAAACAATTAATTCAAATAATGAAAACAAAAATCAAATCCAGTCAACTGACGCGCCCAAATCCGTTAACGCCGGAAAATCCGACGATTTCGTCAAACGGCGTCGGTTATCAATGACTTAACGTAAACATTAACTACTACATCAGTTATAACCGGTGTCCAGTCCGCGACACAAGTTATAACCGCCGGAAAATCTTTAACCGACGAATCAAGACGGAAATCGGACTAAATTCGTCAATTTTCTGCCCTATAAATACCCCCTCTAACCTATGCTAGCTTTTTCGCTCGCAATCACACTTTTTCCCGACATAATTTTCCCTCGCCGGAGAACTTCTGCAACTCGCCGGAAAACCGAGCCTTTCACCTCTGAGCCTTACTGAACACCCAGAACTCATACCGAAGCCACCCACACTCATCTCAAGCTCCCTGAAGACCCTTTGCCGCAGGACACACGTCGCCGGAATAATCTGCTGTCGTCGGAGTTTCGCCGGCGAAACAGAGGAGTCCAGTTCGGTATACCTTACACTTAATCTCTTATTCTTTTTATTAATCTCACATACAATTAATCGCAACACACTAAAAGAACTTGATTAAAATCGTTGAACCAGTCAGACACCGATTCTGGTTAAGATTAACGAAGAAGATGAAGTTTCAGTTGTATATATGTTTAATTAAAATCAAGATATATCTCGGGTTAGACACACAGTCCAGCGGTGGACTGTGTGCACATAAACACGCATACGTCCCGAGTTCGATTCTTGTCCCACGCACACTCGCCTTAATAAAAATGTTCTTTTTTTAACCGAACCGGATTCACTGCAATAGATGTTAAGTTTAATAAAAACCGGAATAATAACCAAGATAGACACACAGTCCAGTGGTGGACTGTGTGAACGTTTAATAACACGTCACGAGTTCGAGTCCGGACTACCGCACCGATTCGGGCAATTATCAAACTTTTTATATAAAACAGAAATGAAATTATTTAGTTTGTATATAAGTATAATAAAAATCAGAGTATTTACCAAGTTAGACACACAGTCCAGCGGTGGACTGTGTGTTAACCTAAACCACAGGTCCCGGGTTCGAGACCTGTGGAGAACACCGGTTCGATGCATTAAAATCGTTTTTAAAAATAAATGATTTTCGGTTTAATTCAATTAGTATATAAATATAATTAAAAACAGAAATATTTCAGGTTAGACACGTAGCTCAGTTGGTAGAGCTGCGTGCACGCGAACGGGAGGTCTCGGGTTCGAGCCTCACCCGGCGCACACCATTACACAGTCTGACCGGTCAACAAGTCAACGGTCAACGGTCAACGGTCGCAAAAAGTCAACATTTTTTATTATTTTTATTTATTTATTTTATTTAAAAATCAATTAAAAATACTTAAACATAACGTTTTTAAGGTTAGAAAATAGCATTAAACATAACGTTGTATATATTGTTTGTAGTTATGTATTTCATATTGTCAAGTTATATGCAATTCATTCATTAGGCCCATCAGTTCCTCGTGGGAGACGAGTTGAGCAACGCGTGCCTCAAAACAAATCCATTATTGTTCGTGTGTGTATTATTTAGTTTATATTGTTTGTAGTTATGTATTTCATAGCGTCAAGTATATGCAAATCATTCATTAGGCCCATCAGTTCCTCGTGGGAGACGAGTTGAGCAACGCGTGCCTCATAACGATCCATTATTGTTGATGTGTGCATTATTTAATATTAAATGATTGGTGAATAAGTTTACATTTATTTTGTTCATGTGTGGTTGTGCACTTTATTTTATAATCAATTAAATAAACTTGTTCAAATGTTTTTCATAGGATTCACTCGCCAACTTTTTGTTGATCCAAAAACTATTTTTACACATGATACAGGTGAATAGGATGAAGCAAGGAAAACATAGGAAATGCCTTAGAAGAAAACAATGAAGCCTAGATTGAGGTTTAGGACATGATGTAATTATGATTGTATATTTCTTATTAAAATGTATTAATGAATATGAAACGTTATAATAAATGTCATGAGCTTTGATGATAACCCAATCATGCCTCGATCACCTTTTCCGCTGCGGGTCGGGGTGTGACAACATCTACCAAAACAATTGCATATATCATTTTAAAATTTATAAGTATTAGAATTTTAAAATATTTATAAAAGTTTACGTAAACATATAATGAATATTAATCGACAATTTTGGATTTAATTTGAATCTACTATATAGGCATATTGCTTAATATGTGTGTAATCAATTGTATATTAATAAAGGAAAGTATAATTGTGAAATTGATTCAAAAAAAGTAGGTCACAATCTAAATTTCAAAAATACAAATGAATTATACCATACGTTACAAAAAATCATATAGTAACGAGAATTAAAAAGGGAAATAATTGTAATTGTAAACGAAATTGAAAAATGAAATTATTGTAAAAATTGGCGACTTTTAAATTTGAAAAAATTAAGAATTACTTTCTTAAAATAGTGTCCCATTATTTTCCAGCCAAAAACCAATTCTAGAGGCCCTAAAAACATGACACGTGTCCCACAATTATTTTCATTTATTATATATATATATATAAGGTTCGGCCACAAAGTCTAAATTTTCTAAAAAGTCATAAAACACTATAATTTCAGGTATAAAACATACCTAAACCCACAAATAACAGAGTGAAGACTACTAAAAACACCATATCCAGACCATAATAGTCCATAAAAACTTCAAACACACAATCGTAGAACTATGAATATAAAACACAACAAGCTAATTAACATAAAGCACAATTATGTTTGTCATTCGATAACTAGAGCCTTATCATCCAAAAAAATAAAACACAACCCATATATATATATATATATATATATATATATATATAGGGTGAAGATCATTTAGGCACCACCATTTATTACGAGAACCACGAGAACGACTTTGAACACAACCAAAACTACTTAAAAAAGCTTCAAAACACACACAATTTTTAAAAAAAATATATTAAAAATTGCAACATTTTATTTATATTTTTTAAATTTATTTTAATGCAAATAACAATTACTGATGCACATGTGCATATTTTATATTTCTTAAATAACAATTATTGATGCGCACATGTGCATATTTCACATATCTTGACAACACCTATACAATTTCCCTTCCATTTACACTATCATTCGTAATACATTACCAAAATTATAGAATTTAACTTTCGTCTACACTACCATCCGTAATATATTTTACATTGGCAATATGTATAATATTTCAAACTATGCACATGTGCATCACCAACCTTCATACCATACTAAACAATATATTACATCATAAACAGACAAATATAACCAAACTATCAACCACCAAATAAACTTAACCAAAATAAGCATATATGTATACAAATGACATCATCATTTGATGCACATGTGCATCTCTTTCCAACTGCATCATTAAATAACAAACAACCCTTTTTAACTCATTGATTAACCATTACGTCATCATCCTCCATAGCATCATTACGTCGTCCTCCTCATCTAACATTTTTTGTACCTTTTATTCATCGATTTCAGAACAAAAGTTACATTCTTCTCTTTTTTTTTCCATTTATTGATCTACAATAATAGACAACTCATATGATAACCAAGCATACAAACTTAATGCATATATCCATTAACATTAATTCTCTCTATAAACTATGCACATGTGCATCAACATGAATGACCTTAGTGATTTTATAAAAATATTTATAAGGGTTTTAATTTTATAAATTGTAGTGTAACGGAAGGGAAATCATGTAATATTAGTAATATATTACGGATGGTAGTGATTGTATAGGTGTTGTCAAGAAATATGACATATATAAATGTGCATTAGTAATTGTTATTCGGATTAAAAAAAACAATTATTTTATATAAACGAAACGTTGTGATTTTCAATTGAAATTTTTTATTAAAAAAATTGTGTGATTTTAAGCAGTTTTGGTTATGTTCACAGTGGTTCTCATGGTTCCTACGATAAAGGTGGTTCTCGTATGAACCTTACCCAATATATATATATATACACACACACACACACAATAAAAAATACCTAATCTAAAAAACACACACAAAAATTTTTTAATATATTTTTTTAAAACGTTATATTTCATTACTAAAAAACAAAAAAAACTGAGTAACAATTATCCATGCATATGCATCATTTTTTTGACAAATTCCATAGTACATTACCAATATTAGACAAGTGCACTTTCATTTACACTGCCATTCATAATACACTACTTTTTATATTACCAATATTTGAAATGCACATGTGCATGTATATGTATGAAAATGATATAACGTGTTTTGGTACACTACTTTTGAATACACTTTCCCTTTCATATATCATCCCATCCATAATACACTACCATTACCTCTTATCATCCATAATACAATATCATTACCTCCTACCATCCATAATACAATACCATTACCAATATGTATACTTTTTTCACCTTTATGCACATGTACATCAACACCTTCATACCATCCAAACAACATATTACATCATAAAGTAACATCATAAAGTGAAAAATATAATCAAACCATCAACCACTAGATATAACTAACCAAAAAATATGTATATGGCCTACTTCATCATTCAAAATCACATACTTTTTGTACTAAAATACGTTATAATATGGTTATACGTGATAACACACATGTGCATTTCTAATATTGGTGATGTAAACCGTAGTGGCTTTAACCCCGTCAAAATTGTCATCGTGATCTCTAGCGACATCACCATCACCATCGCCATCTTTGTCTGTATGTTGAACAACAAAATGACCCATATGTGAGATTTAGCTCACAAATCGCAGATTCAACCTGGTAGTGTAAATGAAGTTGCACTTGTCTACTACACATAATGTATTGCGAAATTTGTTAAAGAAATGATGCATATGCACATGTGCATCTATAATTGCTACTCGAAAAAAAATTAGGCAAAATTTAGCGTTTTTTTAAATAAAAATATTAAAAAAATTGTGTATTTTTAATTTTTTAGGTCTTTTTTGTGTTCACATTGGTTCTCACGGTTCTCTCAATAAAGGTGGTTCTCGCATGAACCCTACCCTATACACACAAACACACATACACACACACACACACACATATATATGGTTTAAATGAGAAGAAATCAAATTTATAAGAAGAAAAATCAACCAATAAGAATGTTTCGTTTAATTTTGTTATTAGTTTAGACACAAGTATTCAATTAGTTCGGACTTGCTTAGTGTTGAATTGGGACCAAGACAAAAAGATCAAAAAGGCATGTGCTTCCTTTGTTGAAATAAGGACAAATGGTTTGATTAGAGATTTTCTAAGAATCGACTTAGCGAATTCACCTATTTCATATACCGGAAAAAGGAACGATCTGCCGGATTCAGGATTGATCTCTGAGAATGGATCAGATCGCGCTAATGGCAATCCGTTTTCTTCCATTTATTCCTATTCCAAGGTAACGATTCATGAATCCCTTAATTCAAATCAAGGAACTATTTATACATTGTTGAATCGAAATAAGGAATCTCAATCTTTGATAATTATTCCAAGGATACATGAGTAATTTTCAATAAATCATTAATTTACTACATTCTAATAAATTGGCTAGCTTTAATAAATCATTTTCAAAACAAACCATTAAAAACTAATTCAAATCATTAATTATTATATTCACATATACTATTTTGCCTACACACCTACACATACATATTATTGTACCCTATGTAGTTAATATCTCGATATATCAGTGATATAGCAGTTATCAGTCTCCTGCCAAGATATTGGTGCAAAATGTCCTCTGCAGGTGCAAAATATCAGTACCGATAATATCAACGATATTGACTAATATTTGACTGATATATCACCGATTTTCTTGATATCATACCTTTCTTCTTAGTTCTACCATTCGTCTTTTTTCTTATTGTTGTTATTAGTGTTTTAAGTCTTAATTGTTAGTTGTTAGTGTTAAATGTTAATATTTTAAGTCTTAGTCAGTTCCTACTTGCTACTATTGTTAGTGTTTTGGAAGTTGCAAAAAGTTAATTTGTTAATGGTAGGAGAGTATGTTGAATTGTTAGTGTTAAGTTGCTATATAAATAAAAAATTAAGCATGATATTAAAATTATCAGTATCTCACCGATATCCTACCACGATAACCATATCTCAAATATCAGACAAGACCGACATCTGATATTATACCACATTAACTACTCATATTGTACCTACAAAAATATACTTCTACGTACCTACACACATGCGTTATTGTATCTACACCTGCACATACACAGTTATATACAAAATTATACTTATACCTAGGGGCGGACCTACCTTGAAAAGTCTAGGTGTACTAGAACCCATTCGGTTTTGAACTATTAGTAGAGAACCTATATAGGGTGAACCAATGATAAAGAAATTGAGGTGGTCTACTGGTTTGGCGCTCCCTTTCTGTACGCAGGGTTGTAAGTTCAATTCTCCCCCTTTATGTTTTTTGGAACCTTTTTTATGTAAAATCCAAATTACTGAATTAAGGTTTCTTAAAATCAAAACAACTACCTCTTACACCATCGTTTATTCCTTTGCCCGCCATTAAAAAAATAACGTAGAGAAAGTCGAGAAGAGACAAGACTGAGTCACTAATAAACACAACCATCGCCCTCCAACTCCAGCCGGCAACCACCGCTGTCCACCACTCCATCCATCGACCATTTTATATCTCTCATGTGTTTTTCTACATTTATTCACTCAATTTTATAAAGTTGTTGCTTGATTTATTGATTGTTGTGTTTTAATTTGTTGAAACTTTCTATATGATTATGATTCATGGTATTATAAATTTGAAATTTAGAAGTTTTTTAGTTAGGTATCATGATAGTTTAAAACATTGATTCACTACTAAAAACGGACTGTTTTATAGCGGTGTTTAACATTTAATAAATTAGGTAATGGTACTAGTATAAAAAATTGTGTTGTTTAAATCGGTTCCATGATCGTAATAAAAAAAGACTCTTAACCATGGTTAAGAAATCTAGGTACAATTGGTGACCAACCGTTATTATTTGTAATACTAACATATCAAAAAATAGTGGTACACCAACCGGTATAATTGTTAATTAATTAAAAATTATATTATTTTTCACAGCGTCGTAAAAAAAACGGGTTTAAATGGTTTGTAATAATATAAAATATTAAACCACGGGTTTAAAAGATGTGTAGCTTTTCAAAATAAAATGTTATTAAATTTACCAGGACCGATGTCACACCCCGACCCGCAGCGGAAAAGGTGACCGGGGCATGATTGGGTTATCATCAAAGCTCATGACATTTATTATACGTTTCATATTCATTAATACAATTTAATAGGAAATTTACAACCATAATTACATCATGACCTAACATCAATCTAAGCTTCTTTGTTTTCTTCTAAGGCATTTCCTATGTTTTCCTTGCTTCATCCTGTTCACCTGTATCATGTGTAAAAGGGTTTTTGGATCAACAAAAAGTTGGCGAGTGAATCCTATGGAAAACATTTGAACAAGTTTATTTAATTGATTATGAAATAAAGTGCACAACCACACATGAGTAAAAATAGATGTAAACTTATTCATAAATCAATTTAATATCAAACAATACACACATGAACAATAATGGATTGATTTTGAGGCACGCGTTGCTCAACTCGTCTACCATGAGGAACTGATGGGCCTAATGAATAAATTGCATAAACATGATGATATGAAAGACATAACTACAAACAATATAAACTCAATAATACACACATGAACAATAATGGATTGGTTTTGAGGCACGCGTTACTCAACTCGTCTACCACGAGGAACTGATGGGCTTAATGAATGGATTTCATATAAGTTGACAAAATGAAATACATAATTACAACAATATAAACAATCTAAGTTTAGATCACGATATGGTATGGCACAAGTTTAAATAAACGAGTTAATTATTTTGTAACACATGACACACCCCAAAACGTGTAATTAAAAATGGGGAGTTGTAAGATTCACTCACAGTGGGTGCGTTCGGTTGATGATGTTGAATGCACGCGAAGTGGTTTTAACCACGAGTGAAATTAACCTAGATAAATAGCATTATGGTTCGGTAAGTAAACGGATTTTATTAATCCTTTTAGTAGGATTGTTGGGTGTATTTTTGTGAGTTTAAGGCTATTTTCTAACCTTAAAAATGTTATTTTTAAGTATTTTTAATTGATTTTTAATTAAAATAAATAAATAAAAATAATAAAAAAGTTGATTTTTTTGACCGTTGACCGTTGACCTTGACCGTTGACCGGTTCGTATGCGTATAAGTGTGCACTGAGTGAGGCTCGAACCCGAGACCTCCCATACGCGTGCACGCAGCTCTACCAACTGAGCTACGTGTCTAGCCCGAAATATTTCTGTTTTTAATTATATTTATATATTAATTAGATTAATCAGAAAATCCTTTATTTTTTTAAAAACGATTTTAATCCAAGACTCGGTGCGCTCCACAGGTCTCGAACCCGGGACCTGTGGCTTATGCTAACACACAGTCCACCGCTGGACTGTGTGTCCAACTTGTTAACTTAACTGATTTTTATTATACTTAAACACAAACTAAGTATTTTTATTTCTGACTTATTTAAAAAGTTTAATAATTATCCGGGCCGGTGGAGAAGACCGGACTCGAACTCGTGTCCTGTGATTAAACATACACACAGTCCACCACTGGACTGTGTGTCTAACTTGGTTATTATTCCGGTTATTAATAAACTTAACATATAACAGTGGTGACTCCGGTTCAGTTAACAAAAAAAGCATTTTTATTAAGGCAGCATGCGTGGGACAAGATTCGAACTCGAGACGTTAGTGTGTTTATTATGCACACAGTCCACCGCTGGACTGTGTGTCTAACCCGAGTTATTTCTTGATTTAAATTAAACTTATACATTACAGAAAACTTCGTCTTCTTCGTTGATTTTAACCAGAATCGGAAATCCGACTGGTTCGATGTTTTAATCGTGTTCGTTAGCGTTTTTCAGTTAAATACAGATGAGATATGTAAAAAGAAGGGAAGATTTAAGCGTGAGGTATACCGACTGGATTCCTCTGTTTCTCCGGCAGAACTCCGGCGACAGCAACAGATTCCGGCGTCGTGTGTCTTGCAGCAGCGAGTCTTCAGAAAGCTTGAAAAGGATGTGGGTGACTTCGGTATAAGCTCAGGGGGTTCAGTAAGGCTTGGAAGTGGACGGTTCGGTTTTCCGACGATGAGCAGAAGATTTCCGGCGAGTGAGTTTTCGCCGAGAAAGGGTGCGGTTTTGAGCGAAAAAGTTTGCAGAGGTTCGAGGGGGTATTTATAAGGCAGGTTATCGATGAACTTGGTCCAATTTCCGACTTGATTCGTCTGTTAGAAAATCTCCGGCGGTTATAACTTGTGTCGCGGACTCAGACGTCGGTTATAACGATGTGTATTTAAACGTTTACGTTATAACTGAAGAAGTCGTAAATTATTGGCGAGTTAGTCGGGATTTCCGACGACTGAAATTTGGGCGCCGGTTTTGAATTCGAAAATCATGATATGAATTAATTGTCTTCAATATTTAACAAAAGATACAAGTGGCGCAGTGGTTGAGTGTGTGTGCGCTAAGTTCTGCTGAACCGGCTGACTGACCGGGTAGTGCCAAATTATTTTTATTTTCTTATTTTTGACAGTTTTTCAAAAGCAAATTATATATTCCCATATAATATTTAATTATGTATCGTTTAAAAGTATTTTGGGCATTAAATTCGCAACGAAATTTTTAACTAATTGTTCGGTTAATAAACGGAGCGAGTTTGGTAAAATCCGTTTTTGACGGATGTTACAGTATCCCCTGCTTTTTAGAAATTTCGTCCCAAAATTTAAATAGTGATATATTTGACTAAAAGAATGATGGTGTTGATAGTTACATGCTTAGAAAAGTAAGGGTTTAAGTTTTTTTGTTCGAGGCGGTAACGTTCCTTGTAAGGGTTAAGTACCCTATTACAGGAATCGCTTTTTGTTGCCTACTGTAAAAGTATTGATAAGCATAATTGATTCGCTAACTATGATATCATGTATAAGAGTTTGGATATGTTTGGAAGGATATGGTTATATCCTAAGGCAAAACTTCTAATACTACAACCTACATGGTTCTATGACTATAGAACATAAATAACCACAACTGCTAATATTTGAATCCACATTCTGATAGCATATATGTTTAAATGGTGACAGTTCCTCTCTCGTTTGTTATGATGGAGAGGTTAGTTTATGTAGAAATGGATCACAATCCAATTTCTTTAAATAGCGAGATGATATAAATGTAACACAAATTTTAATCAAGACAATACTAAATCCTACATGGAACTTCTCATAACCGCCTGATAATGCCTCTGATCCTTTGGCAAGAATACTTATATATAGGAAGTACCAGCGGCGTATCCACCATATCCTTGCCAAATTTTCATTGGTTTTATCCACAAGTTAGGATTAGTTACCAAGAAACTACTAAATCCTACATAGAACTTCTCATAACCGCCTGATAATGCCTCTGATCCTTTGGCAAGAATACTTATATATAGGAAGTACCAGCAGCGTATCCACCATATTCTTGCCAAATTTTCATTGGTTTTATCAGTGTATTATGATTAGTCCTATGTGACTCTACAACCAATACAACAAACACAAAATACTGAAAATAAAAATGTCTGTGCGATCAAGGCTCAATCAAGCGGAGCCAATCGTATTGCATGTACTGAAAATGAAAATGTCTGTGCGATCAAGGCTCAATCAAGCGGAGCCGATCGTTTTGCATGTACTGAAATAATAAACTTAATCTAAACAATAACCACACAAACAGCCTATACACGGAACCTCTCATAACCGCCTGATAATGCCTCCGATCATTTGACAAGAATACTTATATATAGGAAGTACCAGCGGCGTATCCACCATATTCTTGTCAAATTTTCATTGACTTTATCCACAAGTTATGATCAGTTCTATGTGACTCTACTACAAACACAACAACCACAAAATACTGATAATGAAAATGTCTGTGCGATCAAGGCTCAATCAAACGGAGCCGATCGTATTGCATGTACTGAAAATAATAAACTTAATCTAAACAATAACCACACAAACAGCCTATACACGGAACCTCTCATAACCGCCTGATAATGCCTCCGATCATTTGACAAGAATACTTATATATAGGAAGTACCAGCGGCGTATCCACCATATTCTTGTCAAATTTTCATTGACTTTATCCACAAGTTATGATCAGTTCTATGTGACTCTACTACAAACACAACAACCACAAAATACTGATAATGAAAATGTCTGTGCGATCAAGGCTCAATCAAACGGAGCCGATCGTATTGCATGTACTGAAAATGAAAATGTCTGTGCGATCAAGGCTCAATCAAACGGAGCCGATCGTATTGCATGTACTGGAAATAATAAACTTAATCTAGACAACAATCACACAAACAGCCTATACATGGAACCTCTCATAACCGCCTGATAATGCCTCCAATCATTTGACAAGAATACTTATATATAGGAAGTACCAGCGGCGTATCCACCATATTCTTGTCAAATTCTCATTGACTTTATCTGCATGTTATGATTAGTTCTATGCGACTCTACAACAAACACAACAACCAGAAGATACTGATAATGAAAATGTCTGTGCGATCAAGGCTCAATCAAACGGAGCCGATCGTATTGCATGTACTGAAAATGAAAAATGTCTGTGCGATCAAGGCTCAATCAAACGGAGCCGATCGTATGTGGGCACGCCAGGTTCAACCTCATAATGAAATGGGGAACATGCTCAACGCTCATAATGTAATGGGGAGCGGCGGCCTATGAAATTGCATATACTGAAAATAATAAACAATAATTACTCTAACAGTCTACACATGGAACCTCTCTAACCGCCAGATAATGTTTCTGATCCTTTGACAAGAATACTTATATATAGGAAGTACCAGCGGCGTATCCACCATATTCTTGTCAAAGTTTCATTGGCTTTATCCTTAAGTTATGTTTGGTTCTATGTGATAAAGAAAAACATAAAACTAAACGATAGGAGTTGAATCTGGATTTTCAGTGAAGAGGACTAGTTGAGTATCTTCGCTTGGGCCGTCATTATCTTCGACCGGATTGGCGTTGATGTTGAAGACTCTTCCTCTTGCTGGTGGCCTAGCGGTTGGGTTTTTCTTGGTTTACTTGGTTAACTGGGTTTGATTGGGCTTGAGCGTTGATGACGTTAACCAATTGAGGGCATGTGTTTCTAAAGTGGGTAGGGTCGCCACAATTGAAACAAGCTCGAACATATGGGAACATGGGGTATTGGGGTTGTTGATAGGTTTGGTTCATGGTTTGAGTAGGGGGAGAGATTTGGTTTTGAAAGGTGCGGCAAACCTTGCTCAAATGACCATAGCGTCCACAAGTTGCACATAGTCGACAAGGTAGAGTAAGGGGATGGTGATAAAAACAGTTGTTGCATCGAGGGTGAGGTCCAAGATATGGTTTCTTATTTGGGTAAGTTGAGTTGGGTGCCACTTGAGTGATTGGGATAGCTTGGATGGGTATGGCGTGTGAAATTGATTGATTTCGTTGGATAGCAGCGAAAAGTTGCCCGTCTCTTTTTATCTTAGAATTGGGTTGAGAAGGGGATTCGGTTTGGGTGTAGTCGGAGGTTTCAGTCGATTCTTTATCCTTCTTCTTCTCCTCCTTGAAATCTTTGTTCCGGATTCGGTTCTCGGTGAGCGTTGTTGCTAGCTCCATTGCTGCTTCCAAAGTTGCAGGCGAGGTACTTATTACAGAGTCTTGAATCTTTGACGGAAGACCACGAATGTAGTGCTCGATCAAACGGTAGAGGGGAGTGAACATGTTGGGAACCATTTGGTGTAACTCGAGGAATCTCTTGTTGTATGTGGTGTGGTCTCCTTCCTTTTGCTTCAACGAATAAAATTCATCTTCTAATTTCTTGATTTCGCTCCTTGGGCAAAATCGTCTGGTCATGATTTCCTTCAATTCATTCCAAGTTAAAGTCATAACGTCTTCAACACCTCGTTTGGCCTTTTCTGTATTCCACCAAGTAAGTACCATCCCATATAATCGACCGGTAGCATATCGCACTTTGCGATTATTGGGACAATCGCAATTTAGAAAGGTGTTCTCCATTTCTTCAAACCAATGGAGGAGAGCGGTGACGCCTTCAGTCCCTTTGTATTTCGGAGGGTCGCATGATTTGAAATGCTTGTAGGTGCATTTAGTGGTATTTGGGGGAGAGTTGATAATGTTTTGGTTTTCTTGATTGACAGGATTAGCGGTAAGTGCTTGTTGTACTTGGATTACAATGTTGGGTATTACGGCAGCCATTTGTTGAGCGATTAGGGCAGCCATGCGCTCGCGGGCTTTTCCTGCTCTCGTCTTCCTACGGGTGAGGTTAGAAGACATCTACAAGGAATACATGTCAAGAGTATGAGTTGGATGCTTTTGGGATCATGGGTCGCATTCAGGAATGAACATTCATAAAATAATTATAGAAAAATAAATCTACTACATCCATAGGATGTCTTGGGCTTTGCTCGCCATTAGGCCCTACATGCTACCATACTTCACCTTTGTAATCATGTGGGCCCCCATGAATACCGGTTTTTCATATGGTTCGCATGGGTTTGCCTGGTTGCGTACACTAAAACCCGGAGAAAATCGAGAAATATGTATACAACGTGTGATATTCGGAATGTGTCCAGGTGTAGACACGGTGACACCTCAAAGTGGGTTAGTTCGAACGACGTTTAGTGTGGCATGCTTTGGCCTAATAGGTCCTTCGTACTCTCATCGTTAGTCCCCAGGTAGGCAAACTGGTCCGTTATTTTGGATTTATACGAATGCCAACCTAGACAGGACGTTCCGACTACCGGTACTTGTACCCTTCCAGTTACTACATGCCCGTCGCAGAACTTACTTTGATGAGATTTGAAAATTGCAACAAAATCTTTGAATAATGAGAGTATGAAAATGAATTGAATATATGAACATTGATATATGTATAATGAATATGTATATAAGTATGTATGTTTGACTGTAAATATAAACAAATATGAAACAAATAAATATCACAAGTTTGTATGTAACCACCTAATCAATTAAAATTTAGGCAGACTATAGTATAGGCTCTAAGGGTCTAATAACCTATCCTATATCCCTATAGTCATGGCTCTGATACCAATCTGTCACACCCCGACCCGCAGCGGAAAAGGTGACCGGGGCATGATTGGGTTATCATCAAAGCTCATGACATTTATTATACGTTTCATATTCATTAATACAATTTAATAGGAAATTTACAACCATAATTACATCATGACCTAACATCAATCTAAGCTTCTTTGTTTTCTTCTAAGGCATTTCCTATGTTTTTCTTGCTTCATCTTGTTCACCTGTATCATGTGTAAAAGGGTTTTTGGATCAACAAAAAGTTGGCGAGTGAATCCTATGGAAAACATTTGAACAAGTTTATTTAATTGATTATGAAATAAAGTGCACAACCACACATGAGTAAAAATAGATGTAAACTTATTCATAAATCAATTTAATATTAAACAATACACACATGAACAATAATGGATTGATTTTGAGGCACGCGTTGCTCAACTCGTCTACCACGAGGAACTGATGGGCCTAATGAATGAATTGCATAAACATGATGATATGAAAGACATAACTACAAACAATATAAACTCAATAATACACACATGAACAATAATGGATTGGTTTTGAGGCACGCGTTGCTCAACTCGTCTACCATGAGGAACTGATGGGCTTAATGAATGGATTTCATATAAGTTGACAAAATGAAATACATAATTACAACAATATAATCAATCTAAGTTTATATCACGATATGGTATGGCACAAGTTTAAACAAACGAGTTAATTATTTTGTGACACATGACACACCCCAAAACGTGTAATTAAAAAGGGGGAGTTGTAAGATTCACTCACAGTGGGTACGTTCGGTTGATGATGTTGAATGCACGCGAAGTGGTTTTAACCACGAGTGAAATTAACCTAGATAAATAGCATTATGGTTCGGTAAGTAAACGGATTTTATTAATCCATTTTAGTAGGATTGTTGGGTGTATTTTTGTGAGTTTAAGGCTATTTTCTAAACTTAAAAATGTTATTTTTAAGTATTTTTAATTGATTTTTAATTAAAATAAATAAATAAAAATAATAAAAAAAGTTGACTTTTTTGACCGTTGACCGTTGACCGTTGACCGTTGACCGGTTCGTATGCGTATAAGTGTGCGCTGAGTGAGGCTCGAACCCAAGACCTCCCGTACGCGTGCACGCAGCTCTACCAACTGAGCTACATGTCTAACCCGAAATATTTCTGTTTTTAATTATATTTATATATTAATTAGATTAATCAGAAAATCCTTTATTTTTTTAAAAACGATTTTAATCCAAGACTCGGTGCGCTCCACAGGTCTCGAACCCGGGACCTGTGGCTTATGCTAACACACAGTCCACCGCTGGACTGTGTGTCCAACTTGTTAACTTAACTGATTTTTATTATACTTAAACACAAACTAAGTATTTTCATTTCTGACTTATTTAAAAAGTTTAATAATTATGCGGGCCGGTGCAGAAGACCGGACTCGAACTCGTGTCCTGTGATTAAACATACACACAGTCCACCACTGGACTGTGTGTCTAACTTGGTTATTATTCCGGTTATTAATAAACTTAACATATAACAGTGGTGACTCCGGTTCAGTTAACAAAAAAAGCATTTTTATTAAGGCAGCATGCGTGGGACAAAGTTCGAACTCGAGATGTTAGTGTGTTTATTGTGCACAGTCCACCGCTGGACTGTGTGTCTAACCCGAGTTATTTCTTGATTTAAATTAAACTTATACATTACAGAAAACTTCGTCTTCTTCGTTGATTTTAACCAGAATCGGAAATCCGACTGGTTCGATGTTTTAATCGTGTTCGTTAGCGTTTTTCAGTTAAATACAGATGAGATATGTAAAAAGAAGGGAAGATTTAAGCGTGAGGTATACCGACTGGATTCCTCTGTTTGTCCGGCAGAACTCCGGCGACAACAACAGATTCCGGCGTCGTGTGTCTTGCAGCAGCGAGTCTTCAGAAAGCTTGAAAAGGATGTGGGTGACTTCGGTATAAGCTCAGGGGGTTCAGTAAGGCTTAGAAGTGGAGGGTTCGGTTTTCCGGCGATGAGCAGAAGATTTCCGGCGAGTGAGTTTTCGCCGAGAAAGGGTGCGGTTTTGAGCGAAAAAGTTTGCAGAGGTTCGAGGGGGTATTTATAAGGCAGGTTATCGATGAACTTGGTCCAATTTTCGACTTGATTCGTCGGTTAGAAAATCTCCGGCGGTTATAACTTGTGTCGCGGACTCAGACGTCGGTTATAACCGATGTGTGTTTAAACATTTACGTTATAACTGAATAAGTCATAAATTATTGGCGAGTTAGTCGGGATTTCCGACGACTGAAATTTGGGCGCCGGTTTTGAATTCGAAAATCATGATATGAATTAATTGTCTTCAATATTTAACAAAAGATACAAGTGGCGCAGTGGTTGAGTGTGTGTGCGCTAAGTTCTGCTGAACCGGCTGACTGACCCGGGTTCGAAACCCGGCAGTGCCAAATTATTTTTATTTTCTTATTTTTGACAGTTTTTCAAAAACAAATTATATATTCCCATATAATAATTAATTATGTATCGTTTAAAAATATTTTGGGCATTAAATTCGCAACGAAATTTTTAACTGATTGTTCGGTTAATAAACGGAGCGGGTTTGGTAAAATCCGTTTTTGACGGATGTTACAACCGATTAATTATATACATAAAACAAATATTTAAATTTCCATTTATATATACAAAATATTCAAACTGGTGGTGAGGTTTTAGCCACCTCATCTGTAACATTCGTCAAAAACCGGATTTACCAAACCCGCTTCGTTTATTAACCGAACAACCAGTTAAAAATTTCGTTGCGTATTTAATGCCCAAATTAATTTTAAACGATACATAATTAATAAGTATATTAGAATATAAAATTTATTTTTGAAAATGTATTGAAATTAGTGAATTAAAAATATTATGCTGAAGCCACCCGGGTCAGCCGGGTTGAACCCCAAAGTCTTAACACACACACATTCCACCACTCAGCCACTTGATGTTTTTGTAAGTTTTAGGGAACAATTAAAACTTATGAACAACCATGAATCAACCTGTTGCTCCTAACTGAAACCGTAATCGGCTATTCAACCGTCCAAACGTTTGAGTGATCGCGGATTCTGGATTATAACCGATGCACCGACGATCCTAATCAATTCAGTTTTGAATTAACTTAAATTTTGGTGATGTTCGGTTTTTATAACCGAAGATATTCAATTTCTGATTTACGCCAACAATTGCTTCCTCTCTCTACACAAAATCATTCGCATAACCTGCCATTTCACTTTCGCTATACATTCAGTTCGTCAGAAAAGCTTTTTGAACTCGCCGGAAAATCTCTGCAAGTCACCGGAAAACCGAGACCTTCATTAATACGGTAAAATACCTCGACTTTGTTGTTTCAATCAATTTTTAGAACATTACTAACATTAATCCATCACCCAGAATCAATCCCAGGCGACGTTATCGGATTTCCTGTTTTCGCCGGAAAAGTTCTGAAATTCCAGAAACTTGCTGTTAAACGGTATGATCATTTTAAACATACTGATAATCATTACTCATTAGTTCAATTTCACATCTAATCCCTCCAAACTGTTAATTGATTCTAACAGCCGAAGGTCACCAAAACAGAGCCGACGATCTTCGCCGGATTTTCTGAAGAAGACGATCTGTTCGGTACTTTCTTTCCCCAAACTCTTCGGTCAATACTTTTCAATTGTTCATCTTGTTCATTAACCGAATTAATCAAGTAACAGTTGCTTTGACCGATGTCTGTGTTTTGAACGAAGAAGACGAAGTTCAGTTATGTTATAAGAGTAATTAAAATCAGTTTTATTAACGGGTTAGACACACAGTCCAGCGGTGGACTGTGTGCAAACAAATACATACACGTCCCGAGTTCGATTCTTGACACACGCACCTTCACAGTAATAAAATGTTTTTTTTAAACTGAACCGGGTTAACTCCGTTATATGTTAAGTATAATAAAAATCTGTATATTAACCAAGTTAGACACACAGTCCAGCGGTGGACTGTGTGTAACATTAAGTCACAGGTCCCGGGTTCGAGACCTGTTGACGACACCGGTCCGATGATTTAAAACATTTTTGAAAATAAAAGAATTTTGAATAAACTGAGTTAGTATATAAATATAATTAAAAACAGAATTATTTCGGGTTAGACACGTAGCTCAGTTGGTAGAGCTGCGTGCACGCGAACGGGAGGACTCGGGTTCGAGCCTCACCCGGCGCATACACTTACACAATAAAACCGGTCAACAAGTCAACGGTCCACGGTCAACAGGTCAACGGTCAAAAAGTCAACATTTTTTTATTTTTATTTATTTATTTTATTTAAAAATCAATTAAAAATACTTAAAAATAACATTTTTAAAGTTAGAAAATAGCCTAAAACTCACAAAAATATATCCAAAAATCCTATTAAAGTTGTTAATAAAATCCATTTATTTACCTTACTTTTCGTTATTAATTAGGTTAGTTTTTTCTCGTTGATCAATCCTCTAAACTCGTGCGCATTCAACATCATCAACCGAACGCACCCACTGTGAGTGAATCTCTACAAATTCCCCGTTTAAATCACGTTTTTTTGGTGTATCATGTGTCTTACTATTTATTATATTTAAATCATTGTGCATACATCATATCATGAATAAATGTGTATTCAGCTTGTATAAACTGTTTGTGTGGTTATTGTTTAGATTTAATTTATTATTTTCAGTACATACAGTTTCATAGGCCGCCGCTCCCCATTACATTATGAGCGTTGAGCATGTTCCCCATTACATTATGAGCGTGAACCTGGCGTGCCAACATACGATCGGCTCCGTTTGATTGAGCCTTGATCGCACAGACATTTATCATTTTCAGTACATGCAATACGATCGGCTCCGTTTGATTGAGCCTTGATCGCACAGTTTCATTCATGTTATATATTTATGCAAGTTGATATGTTATTGTATGCTGTTGGTTTGTTAATGTATATTATTGTTTGTTGTTTTGTGATATCTTATGCTAATGGTTTGTTATTGTATGCCAATTGTTGTTATTGTATGTTTATTTACGTTTGTTCATATATAAATAGTGCACAATTTTTCCATATAAAATACAACAAGAAATAAATAATAAATGTTTTCTAACAAGGTTCACTCGCCAACTTTTTGTTGATCCAAAAACCATTTTTACACATGATACAGGTGAACAGGATGAAGCAAGGAAAACATAGGAAATGCCTTGAAAGAAAATAATGAAGTCTAGAATGATGTGTAGGACATGATGTAATTATGATTGTATGTTTCCCTTTAAATTGTAATAATAAATATGAAACGTTATAATAAATGTCATGAGCTTTGATGATAACCCAATCATGCCCCGATCACCTTTTCCGCTGAGGGTCGGGGTGTGACATCATCATTGTCGGCACACGAGCTCAAAAATGTCGTTAAGGATATCTTAGAACTAATGTTCAAGGTTTACCTCACCACCTTTGATGCTAAAGTCTTTGGCTCTTCTGCCCCAAGGCCCTGTTTACACCATTTTATGTAGAGGCAGGAAACTGCTAATGCCAAAAAAAGGGAAAAGAAGAAGAAGACTGATATAATAGAGGCAGGACAAATCAGGGCTCAAAAGAGAGCTGATGAAGCCAAAGCTAAGGCCATGGTTGAGAAGCAGAAAGAAATTGATGAAGGGGGTATTGATCATGCAAAGAGAAACTAAAAGTTCAAACAAGATCAAAGGGGACTAAGTTATGCCTAAGTGAAAAGCAAAATAGAAAACATAGAGCTGAAGAAAGAGATACAAAATAAGATCTCAAGATCACAAAGCTACAAAGATTGACATGAGGTCACCAACTGTGATATAGAAAGCTAAAGTTATTGAAAAGTTAGAAACCAGGAGAAGACAAGCTTAACAAGTTCAACCAGAAGTTGCCCAAGAAAAAAACAGTTGGTCCCAAAAGACAAATAGGTGGTTTAGGTCAAACAACTTGAATGCAAACTCAAACAGTTAGACCAGGCAAAACTACTGGCTCTCAAGCATCTTCTACTCTACCTTCCAACCAGATTAACATCAAAGACATAGTCTAGAGCTAAACTAGTTGTTGTCAAAACTACTAGCAAAAAGCCAATAGTTTCATCAAAACCAGTTACCAGTAAACTAGTAGTTCCTCATGGAAAAACTGGCTAACCTACAAAGAAGGGGAAGCTGGTATTGCAAGAATACTTAGAAGAACAACAAGCTACAACAACAGAGCTTGTGACAGCAACAGTTTTCATTGAGCCATTTGCTGAAGAGCCTCCTCCTTCCCCAAGATTCATTGCCTCACTGCAACAGTTCCCTCTTCCAAAAATAGATGAAAAGATCAACTGTGATGAAAATAGAAAGAAAATGGAAGAGGAAGTTGTCAAGGAATTCACAGAAAATCAAGGGAAGATGACTTACAAGAAAGCTGAGTATATCATGGGTAGGAGGATGAGGGAGATTAGGAACTATGAGCAACACATGTTGCAAAATCACAAGAACTCTCTAAGATTCCCCCTTGAAACAGTAGTCAATGGCTAATGCTTCAAAGCAAGAAAGCATTGAATGGCTAAAAAAGAATGCCCCTATCCTGTGAAGAATTTCTATTTGTTCCAAAACTGGGATTGACAATAATTGTTAGGGGAAGTGGAAAGGGTCAAGTAAATCTTGGCAGACCCAACAATGAAAATCATGCCTCCAATTTGAAAGCTTGGCAGTAAAAGAAAGCGAACACCAGAAGAGGCTGCAAAGATCTTCAAGATGAAATAGGAATTATTACAAGTTGAATGGGCTGCAAAGAGCTCAATAGTGAGGTGGAAGGACACAACTGTGTCAAATGAATTCATGGATTATATGGATGCAAGAAAGAGAAATCTAGAAGAATTCCCACCAAGGCCAAACTGGGAGAACTTAAAGATCTACCTTGTTGAGAAAAAGGAGTCTGTTGTTGTTCCTTTTAAACCCCGTGAAATCTTCTCATACAATCCAAATGAATTTTGAACTACATGAACAATTTGAAGGAGAAACATGGTTATGCCAAGTGGATTGTTGACATAGATGAAGAAGAGAAACTACTGCTTGTAACTCGCATGCCAGACATAACACATGTGTTCAAAAATGCTGAAGATCAAAAGGCTGGCACTTACATAGTATCTTTTGAGGACTCTCCAAAGGATAAAGAATGAAATCCCACACCTCTTAGAGGAAAGGAATGTCTGCCAGTCTTTAGAGGTCCAAAGGGTAGCCGTCTCTAATCTTCCCTAACCTAGAGACTTAGAGACAAAAAGCTACTTACATAATAAAAGGTTTGAAGAAAGAGAACATTTCTCTATAAAGTCAAAGATGGTTGACTATGATGAAGATAAAGGAACTGTCCTTACTCACAACATTCAATAAAACTTCTTAAAGGACTCTCATCAACAAAACAAGAGTATAAAGAACAGGCTCAAATAAGTGTGTTTTGGCATTAGCAAATCTAGGGGAGATTATTGGGTTATATAAGATCTGCTGATGATGAAAGTCAAAACCCAAAGGATCCATCATCCTTGCCTGAATAAGTTAAAATAGAATCTATTAGTCTAGCAATTTCTCTCCCCCTTGAAAGCTTCTCAAAACAGTTGCCCCAATTACTGTTGTATCAAACTACTGCCTCAAAAAATCAAGTTTAGAAAAACAAGTGTTGATGCTCAAAGTGCTCGTGAACAAGTAAACAGTCAAAGTTACCCCAAGTCAAAGAGTGAAAACTAGAAGACTAAGTCAACAAGTCAAAGACAGAAGTTTACGATTTCCAGAAGTGCTGGTTTCCAACCAGTAGTTCTGTGAAATCTAATTGTTCTCACTAAACGTACAAAAGAGCAGTTGTTCAATGTTACAGTGTAACAATCCAATAGTTTCACAACCGCTAGCAGTTATATCATTTAATGAAGCTGTTGAAGGTTGCTTTCAAGATGATGTCAGTAGCAGTTCACACCTCCTATGTATAGTTTTGATTGTTCTTTGTCATTCTAAAACACTTAAAGCCTAGAGCATAAAAACAAAGTGAGAGTGTGATTACCTGGTGAGGGGGAGTACTATTGTACCTTGTAATTGTATTACATCATTTGAATTCAATATGAATCATTTGCAACCATTCCTAAATCCAACTGTGATAGTTTGATGTGTTAGTTTATTACTGTTTGATTAAATTTTCAATTTGATTAACTGTTTTATCAAAAGAACACACACTACACACACTTAGATCTAACACTTTCAATGTTGAAATCAATGAATCTGACAACGATGATGATGTGCGACATCAAGATATAAAGGTTCACAACGAGTGTAAAGAGAATCCAAACATAAAGTTGAAGGTGACAAAAGATGTTAGCATGGTGGAAAGTCAAGAAATTGTAGAAACGAATGATGAAGAGAACGAACATGGTGAAGTTACTAGTATTAGTTGTGTTCCTATGATGGTGGGTATGGAAAAATGAATAAAATTAATAATAGATAAGAATGTGAAACTAAGATGGCGATAGAGAAATATTTGGAAGTGGAGAGACAAAACAATTCATCAAGTAAAAACTCTCTAGTCTAACTTGAGGAAGAGTTCTTTTCAAGTGAGGAAGAATGAAAGGGGATTGATAAATCAAACCAACGATTCCTTCTTGGATCGGTGGGAATACGGAAGAAGGGTGAAAAACTAATCAATAACACACAAAAATAATCATAATAACCTTTTAAAATTATTTACTTTTATTTTATATTATTAGTGTTTATTATTTATTTTAAATAAGGTCTAGAATTTAGGTTATTTTTATCAAAATTAATGTTCCGGTTATGCTTTCAATATAGAGTCTATTAATGTTTTGGTTACTTTGACCGAACTTAATTAGGGGTTACTATAATACAAAATTAAGGCTCAATTATAACGTTTGAGACAACTTTTATTACTAATAATTTTTCTCTCATTTGAGTTTATCTCTAAACCTTTGCTAGGACGTATGTAGCGCTTTTTATCGCTTTTGTTCCACGTCACATTTACATATTACAAATAAACAACTGAACATGAAGTTATGATTTACTCTTTTTTTTTAATGGAAAATTATGATTTACTCTTAACACATGTTTTTCAATTTCTCTAGCATTTATAGTTTTGTTGTCAAATAAAAATCTATGCTAAGTTCAAATTTTTGGTAGCAATTCCAGAAACTACAAATAATAGAACCTTTTTCTATCTGTATATATGGACACTAAAAGCAAAAAAATCATACATACAATATATTGCTCTTTTGTTTTCTATTATCACCTCCCGATCACTTCTGTAACTGTAACATCAGTCGAGGAAACAGTGATTTCTCTACCTTCCATGATCAAATCCATTTCAGCAGAGTTTAGTGACATATCCCCAACTTGTGTTGGTAGAGGGAGACTTGTACCTTCACCCTCCAACATATACACCACTGATGACATAGTTGGTCTGTGAACAGCCGAATATTGTACACATAACATCCCTACATGGATGCATTGTAATGCTTCTTTCATGTTACATGAATCTAGAATTGATGGATCAATTAGTTCTTCGGGTTTCCCATCCTTCCATAGATTCCACGCCTGCAAAATGTTGCTAACTATCAGTATGGTCAAAAGAAATAAAATGCCGAATAGTTTATTTTAAGAGAAAATTTAGTACAAGAAAGAAGCGCCAATGAATGACTACTTACATGTTTTATTAAATTTGTGGAATCATGAGAGCGAAAACTATTGTTTTTTTCACCACTGATGATTTCTAGAAGCAAAACCCCGAAGCTGTAAACATCAGATTTCACCGAAAAGGAACCTTCCATTGCATACTCTGGAGACATGTAACCACTACAGGAAATGGAAAAGTAAGTTAGTAAGTGTTTTCTAGGCTTTATCTGTATAGTCGATTTCAACATTTTCTTTTCATTTAATGAGTTGCTCTTTCATAGACAAACCCACAAACGAAGACAGAGTTAAAAATAATATGACTTGTTTGATGATTTTTAACTTACTATGTGCCTACGATTCGCACTGTATTTGCCTCGTTTTGATTCCCTCCAAATATTCTAGCCATGCCAAAATCTGAAATTTTAGGGATCATCTCCCCATCAAGCAAAATGTTGCTAGCTTTTAGATCACGATGAATGATACGAAGCCTAGAATCTCGATGGAGATATAGAATGCCTCTAGCAATCCCTTCAATGATCAGTAACCGTGTTTTCCAATCTAGAAGCACTTTCTTTTGTGCATCTGTCATTACATGTACAAAGATCTCATCAGTTGTGTTGAGATGGTGTAGAAATTGCTGTAAAATTAAAAAGGGGAGAAAGGTATACCGAAAAGAAACGTATCAAGGCTTTTGTTTGGCAGGTATTCATAAACTAGCATATTTTCTTCCCCTTCAATGCAATACCCCAGCAATCTAATGAGATTTCTGTGTTGTAACTTCGCAATAAGAATCATCTCATTCTTGAATTCCATCATGCCTTGTCCTGACGATTTTGATAGCCTCTTCACAGCGATTTCTTGTCCCCCAGGCAGGATTCCCTGGAAAAAAGATACATATAAAAGTTTGTTAAGTCTTCATTAATCTATTATACCAAAATTTCAAGAAACACTACAAACATGTTGTCTCATTTGGGATCATTATATAAGTTGATATGCATTTTCTAAATAAACCTCAAGCAATCATAACCATGAAATGAAACTTTTTTCTGCTAACATACCCCCATTTCTAATTTACTGACTATAAATGTTCAAGGGTAGGATCTTAGTTTACGAACTCTAATGATCTCTAAAGGACAATTTTGGTCGATGAATTCACTAAAAAAGAAAGACTAACCTTGTGTACAGGGCCAAACCCACCTTGACCGAGCTTATTTTTATTAGCAAAACCATCTGTAGCAGATTCTAGTGATATTAGACTGAACAATGTTCCTTCAGTTGGTTTTCCTTCGACTGAAAGATCAGCTGATCCTGTGGTACCCGCGGAAATGTCTAGGCTATTTGGCACTTGAAAAAGTTGGGGAACATTCTTCTTTTGCCTCCACAGATTCGAGATTCCTGTTCATCGTAAAGAAAGTTTAATTACAAGACAACCAATTCAAAACAACACAATATGTATACCTCAATACAGATTGGTTCTTTAACAACAAATATCAGATTTGATCCAAAGGAATAAGTTGGATTAGATTAACTAGCATTTGATGATGTGTTATGTAGTGTTTACTGTGCAAAACTAAGAAAATTAAGGTTGCAGGCTGTTTATAGCCTAAGATTAAATGAAGCATACCTTTGATGTTTCGCCTGTACCTCCACATTAGCCATACAATTAGACCAAAAACAATTATTCCAGTTACTGATATCGCTATAACTGCGGTGTGGGATGCTTTTTCGCCACCTAAAACCAAAAACTTGCTCAAATTAGTTTAAACAATGATGAAATCAAGTTATATAATAAACAGATATCATATTCAGTCCTATCCGAGGGATAAAACTGAAGTTGGAATTTAATGGAATTGAAATATATACAAAAACAGGCGAAAAGGAGGAAGATATAGAAGTTACCTAATTCTGAAGCCGCAAGACGAATAAAAATTGTTTCTCCACCTTCATCAAATTCCTCGATATCAATCAAATCACCACCCCAGGTTAGACACCCAATTCCGGATACGAAGGAATATGCATTGCATGAACAATTATTGGAGCATATATCTCTACATTGGTCTTGATTTTGTGCATCCAAAGTATTGGTGGCAATATCAGGCAGTTTCAGTCCATCTCTTCTTAGGAATCCATCATTAGTGCTAGAATTTGATCCACAATCTAGAGGGGTTCTTCTAATGCATTGATTATCAGAATTGAATTCAAATCCTTGCATACATGAACATACAGAAGGTGTATTCCTTAAGTTGCATATTCCATAACTACCACACCAATTATACTGTTGGCATTCAGTGGAAGGCAGTGACAAGGATGAAATCCATTCCATCCTTCTTTCATCCCAGCTCCACTGCTCTATTTCACCATTCCAGTTTATCATGAACCTCATCAAAAGTGTCCTATTAGGATTGTTAAAGATGAAGTACATAACATCTTCATTTACCTGAACTAGTCTAAAACCAGACAAAAATATG
The DNA here is from genome assembly GCA_947069175.1 of Scalesia atractyloides. Classification (NCBI taxonomy): domain Eukaryota; kingdom Viridiplantae; phylum Streptophyta; class Magnoliopsida; order Asterales; family Asteraceae; genus Scalesia; species Scalesia atractyloides. The sequence continues at coordinate 10,371,661 of CAMTDV010000006.1, read as the reverse complement.
GATCTCATCTGTGGCACTCCAGTGAATATCTGCTGATTCCATTGACCAGATCTCCATATCCGACGACGCGATTCGTCCCAAGAGATAATCTGTGGCGAACCGCGAGGATCAACTTCCATGGAGTAATTCCCTCTTGAAGGATCACTACTAGTCCTCCAAGAAACAAATGAAACACTATCTCCTCTAGTGATATTCATATAAACTCTCATGTTTGGTAAGTAAGTATCAGTTGGATGCTCACAACTTTGCCATAATGCATTTTGATCATCTCCGGCATTCTCAACGGTCGAAAGAATAAAGTTTCCGGTATCAACAAGCATAGCAGTAAGATTACCAGCCAATGGAAAACTATCTGATGACCAGTATATTCTACCATTCCCATCAGAAAGACTCAAACTACCGTTGTTTTGGATGCCGAAAACACCCGAATTGCCGGTGACTGGAGCATCTCTATTAGCTACCCATGTGACTGTTTGACCAGGTATTCTGTAATACCATATTCCAACATATCTTAAACTAGAATTTGCAGGACTGAAAAATCCTAAAGCAAAAAACTCACCTGGAGAAACAATGATTTCTCCATCTCTTATCACATTTCCATGACTAATACTGCTGTTATTTGACTGAGAAAACACATGGAGAATGGACAGGAGAAAGAAGAAAGAAATAAGTTGAAGATTTTTTGGCCTGTTGTAACTAAAATTCATGTTAAAAAACGGTTGATAGAAATTCATATAGATTGTTGGCATGAAGAGGATGTTATATTAATTATATGGATGAAACAAGGAAAGAGAGGGGAAAATGGAATAGTTGAATGTTCTTGGAAGGTGGGTTTGTCTCTAACTCTCCATCTTATTTTGAATACAATGTATGGAGTTTGGGTGGGTTGATGAGATTGACTTGACTCATTTTTGGACACTCGTGGTGGAATAATGGGTGGATGGATTCCGTTGACCGAATATATTAAGAAATTTCTTCAAAGCATACCTAATCAACTATTAAAATAATACTTTATGAGATTTTAGAGTAATATATATGTATATATTACATACACGTGATGGTGAATATATGTTTTGAAAATGACTTTGCGGAAGATAATTAAAAATGACTTGGGGAAAAAATTCAGATAAATAGTTAAAAATTTACATGTTAAGACCTGTGGAGTGCCATAGAGGCTTGAATTACGTCAGTACACTTTCTTGTAGCCTGGCAAGGTTGTGGTATGGAGGGGAGGGCTTGGAGAATTTCACCGGCGTGAAGAAGATCAGAAGGTGGGTGACGTGGAATCTTAAGATTCCTTTCACCACATGGGTTTTTTTTACCACGGTCCTGTGCTGATGTGGTTGTCATGTAATGCTTCATACCCCTTCTTTATGCTCCTCCAGAATGTAGTCTAAAATCGTTATGTATATTGGGAATCATGAGAAAACTCATTCTAAAAAAAAAAAATTAAAAAAAGCCCAACCTTCATACTACGTATATTTTATATTTAGTGTATGATATACCTATATCTAGAGAATTTTTTTAATGTTTACGCAAATGAGAGTTTTCAAATAAAATTTATCATATTTAATTATTTAATAAAAAAAATAAGAATATGACTATGATAGTACTCTTATGTTTCTCAAAACTTTTAAATCTTAAACTTACCTAAAAATTTCGAAAACAGAAAACCTATTTTAACCTTAAAGGTTTATATTTACCCATAACAACGTTTCAATTCAATGATTAGTTCCCTTGAATGTTAAAATATGGTTAAATAAACAAAAAAGTACATATTTGGAATAAATAAATGAATCAAATTCATTATATCATAAAATAGCCTCCAACAACGGCAATGCAGAAATTTTCAGTGTGCAATAAGACTTATTTGGTGTAATACATAAATATCAAATTCATAGTATCACAAAGGTGTTGTTAAACGTATTAAGTTTCCTCTATTATTACTAAACATACCCTCTTCCTTTAACTAGTATTTATACATTTCAAACCTTTTTTTTTCATTTGGTTATTTTTTAGTATTATTAGTATTTGCCTTTTTTTTCAAAACATTTATCATCAAAAAAGAAAACGTTTTCGTTATTTTTTTCAAAGGTGGTCCCTTTAATTTTGAAGTGGGTTTTTTTTATGCTTTTCTTTTTTTTAGAACGAGTTGAAGTGTTTTGTAATGGAATATGCATAAACAATAATACACAAAAATGTAAACGAATTTTTGGAAGTCCGTCGATTTAATATTTTTTTAAGTTCAAAGAAGGCAAAATTATTTGTGAATCAACCTTGTCCATTTGTTTTGCTCCATTAATGTGTTCATTCTAATTGGCAGTCTAAGACAATAATGGGTTCGATTAGTAAATAACATACTCACACAGTAACTAATAGAGTTTATAGAAATGTTTTTTTGTTTGATTTAAAAAAAATCACTTTTTTTCTTACTACAAAACACTTTTAAAAAACGTCTTTAATTTTTGCTTATGAACTTTTTTAAAATAATCATTTGTACAGGGAATATATGAAAAGCAACAAAGGGGCACGTTTAATTAGCCCATCCCTATCATAATGGCCTCCAACAATAGTATTGCGAGAAAACCTTAATGTCTATTTAAACGCAGCTCAATAACAATGGAACTAATATAGTAGCATTTTACAGGTGCGAAGAAGGAAGTTGACATGATAGGTTATGATTGGGTAGAGTGGAGAGGTGACTACTCCCCACGAGAGGAGCACTCTTACACCCTAATGGTCCACATGACTTCTTACATGTCTTAAGAAAAATACCTTAGATAAACTAACTCTACCCTATATAAAGTTATAGATTACAATTACATTAAATTTGATCACATTACATTAAATTTATGATCTTAAAACAAACTAAATTACATTTTCAGTTTTACACAATCCCCGAACTCTATACATGCAACTAACTTACATTTTCAGTGCAATAGGTAATGCTCCTCACGTTTTGGGTTATGTGGAAGCATAGGAACGTCATTTTTAAGGACAAGAAGGCGAACCTTCAAGCATCATGGATGAGGTGAAAGTTTTGGGCTTTTTGTGGCTGAAAAGTAGAGCAAAAGGCTTAAATCTCAAGGAGAAATATGGGAAAGTTTCAATTTAATGTAATTTTGTGGTGTTGTTTTTTCTTCGTTGTTTGTTTCTAGCTCCTTGCTAGTTTTGGTGTGAACACGATAAATTACCCAAAGATGACAAAGTGTAAATTCGAAGACTACCAACTTTCAATAAAGCGGCTAATTATGATAATTATGATTTGCTACATTGACAATCCCAATAATCCGCACCCAAACAACGATTTGCTATATTTAAAATACACAGGGGTTACATATTTAGGCTTTAATTGGTATATTGAATCGGTAATGGAGACATACCGGTAAAGTACTAAAAGTCAAAGCGGAAATCAAATAAAAATTCCTATTCTCAAAATCATCAGCGACGTATACAAACAGAATGCTGTCGGTAAATACTAAATAGTTCCGTCCAAAGACGACAAAATTGCTTGTCGGATTAAAAGTTCTCTTCAGTGATCCGTCAGTAACTATTAGTTAACTCAAGGGCAGAACTTCCATTGGTAATCTGTTGATGATTTCAGATTACTAGGAAAATACCAACATAATTTGATGTCGGTAGGGCTGTAAACGAACCGAACGTTCAACGAACGATTTGTGAACCATTTTGTGGGAAGTTCGAATATGTGTGTTCGATTAACTTAACGAACGAACACGAACAAAAATTTTAGTTCAGTTAGCTTAACGAACGAACACGAACAAAGGTCTAATTCATTCGATTGCGTTCGTGAACGTTCTATATGTTCAGTTGCGTTCCTTTATGTTTGTTCGTCTTTGTTCGATTATATTAAAAAATAAATAATAAATCTTTTTATTTAAACATATTGAAAACTTGAAACCCTATTTTTTCGAAATTAGCTAAAATTTGGATGTTCAAGACAATTTTTTGGGAATTATCTCTAAGTTAGTTAAAATTTGAATATTATGTCTTAGTTAGTTAAACTTGATTTATCGTTTGGTGGTTGTAGTAGACTTCTTATGTTTTGATTTACCATTTGATAGTTGTATGTAACTACTTAAGTCCAATGTTTAAGGTTAATTATGTTTTGTATTTTGATTTTCAAGTTAAATATTCGGTTGTTTTTTTGTGTTCGAGACAAGTGTTTATGAACTGTTCGTGAACAACTGAATTTTCTTAACGAACGAACACAAACTTAAACTTATGTTCGGTATGCGTTTGTGAACAGTTCTCGAACATGTTAATTTTCTTAACGAGGTTCGATCACAGCCCTAGATGTCGGCAATAAGTCCCCATTTTGCCTCAAACATAATTAAGGGGTGCTACCCTCGTGGGGAGTAATCCATTTCTTTTTCTTTTGTTTTTTAAATTATGCATTAATAACTAAAACATATTTTAAACAAAATAAAATTACATTAAATTAGAAAAAGACAATACATTAATTTAAAACTAGGAAAATAAAAACATAAATCATAAACATAAAAAAATAGAAATTGCATAGCCAATTATATTTTTTTGCAATCTCACGTTTTCAGGCTAGCGTAAATGGCAACATCTCTAGTGGAACGTTTGTGAGACGTGTACCTCGGATTTGTACCTGATCCTCGAATAGTCGAACCTTTTTTTCTTGGCACCACATTTGTTTTGTTTATCCATGATGTGTATGATTTGTAATGATTTTGATTTGTGAGAAAATTAAATTTGAAAGATGTTTTTCAAATAAAGAAAAGTATTTGTTTATTTTTTAAATCCCAAACGGCTCTATAGCCATTGAAAGGCCCCAACGGTCGACAAAAACAACAAATTACCTACGGTGACTACTCCCCGAGTTTGAGAGTTTACCGCATGTCAAATGGGGATGCCGGCGGTGTTCCCAAGTGGTAAACGGATCACCACACATCGTCCCCGCGTGTGTGATATCTCACATTGGTTGGGAAGGGGAACAAAGGCTTCCTTATAAGAGGCTGGATACCTTTACCATCATGACGCGTTTTGAAAACCGTGAGGAGCGGGCGTTCAGGGCATGCTGACTGCCAAAACGGACAATATCATGGTGCGGGCACCTTGGGGTGTTACAAATGGTATCAGAGCTAGGCCGGACCGGTGGTGCTAGGTCCCACGAGGACGCTTGACTCCTTAAGGATGGTGGATTGTGATATCCCACATAGGTTGTGAAGGGGAACAAAGGCTTCCTTATAAGGGGTCGGATACCTTCACGATCATGACGCGTTTTGAAAACAGTGAGGGGCGGGCGCTGAGGGTGTGCTGACTGCCAAAGAGGACAATATCATTGTACGGTTACGCTGAGCTGTTACAGCGTGTGCCCCACTTACCCTTAGATTGTAATTTTGAATGGATTGATTAGTAGCACTTTTTTGAAAATTGTGTTTTTTACTTTTGATGACTGATTTAATGACATATGGGTATAAATGTAATTTTGGTATGTCTTAAATTTAGAGAGTATTTGGGATTGAGTTTGGAAATGACTTGTTAACTTATTAGTTTTTTGAAAAAAGGCTAATAAGTCATTTCTAAAAGGCCAGGATTTGAGGCTTTTCCAAATGACTTATTGACTTATTTGCCGTAATGAGTTAATAAGTCATTTCCAAACTCAATAATTCTTTATACGTCGTCGTTTTTTCTTAGAGTACACCATAATAATGAGGGTTTTTATCTTTAAAATGAGTACCATATTGTCATATAAAAAAATTATGTTTCAACTAAGTGTTTTTAGTCCATGGTGTTTTTTGTTCTATTTATCTAATGGTGTTTTATTTGTAGTATGTACATGTTCTATTTTGTATGTACTATATGGTTCATTATGTAGTGTATAATTAGTAACATGCAGATGGTTTTTATATTTAGTTAACAAAGGGTATATGATGTTATACTTTGCATATACTAAATGCTAAATAGTGTTTTATTTTGCAGGAACATGGTTTTTATAATAACTGAATAATTGTTTAATTTACTATTATAACCCCCCCCCCCTCCTTTAATTTTAATGATTGTCACATGTTAATATCTTAAGCCTTCTTACACTTCTTAAAATTTAGGTCCTTTGTGGTGGAACTAAAACGTTTTTATATATCTATATCTATACTACTATATAATACATTTGAGGAGGGCAACATTGTAATTTTCGTCAAAGTTTAAGACGCCTAAGACAAATTTTGCAGCGCATGCTACAAGTCCTCTATGCAATTAGTTTCTAATTTGACCTCATTTAATAAGTTTATCCTAATTAATACATTATTTAATGTACATGAAATTATTTAATTCACTATATTAAATGTTATCTTTTTTTAACGGCCAACGAATCATCCAGATTGGATACTGGCGAAATTCATCACATTGGGATACACTCGCCTTCCAAACCGGGGAAAACCCTCACCTAAGGCCGAAGCCTGTGAACACTCGCCCAAATGCACGCCAGTGCGGTGAGATAAAACCCGCTCAGTTCAAGGATCGAACTAGATCGCCGCCTATTCGCCTAGTCTCCTATCATCACCAGTGTCGCAGAAACTAAATGTTGGGGGTTGGGTCACTTGTAATACCAGGTCTCTCCTTTACCACTCTATCACTAGCTCATTGATACATTAAATATTATCTTATTTATAATACTTTAAATTTACATTTAGCATTTATATTTTTATTGGTGACTACTCTTTATATTAAGTATTATCTTATTTTTAAGTAGTAATGATAAATTGATAATAACAAAAACAACAACAAAACAACATCAACAACTATAATAATAATAAAAATAAATACCAAAATATAATAAGTGTTTAAGGTAGATCAGGTAAGACTAAGCTCTCTAAAAGAGCCTCGGTGATAGGACGTCCCGACTGTCTGTACTTAAACCTTTTCAATTACTACATGTCCGTTACATAAACTTACTTTAATGAGATTTGGAAAAACGAAAATCAAAACTCAATTTTGGAACTCACTGGATCTTTTTTTTTTCATGTCACTCATTTGTATGTTAAAACCAATTTGTATTTGATCTTTACACTTTATACATAAGGATATAGAAAATGAGAACCACCTTGGGTTGAAAGAACCATAAGAACTAGGAAAAAAATATTTCAAATTTTTTCCCAAAAATAAAAAAAATCAATTGTTCCAAGAAAAAAAAAGTCAACTGCGAAAATTTACATGATTACAGTAAAAAAATTATGGGTGACGTCATGCGTTTGTGTAAAACAAATTTACACCACCATAAGGGAATTTACATGTCGAATAAATGTCGGCTCGACATTTGTTTTTTGTTTTTTTATAGATGTGTTAATTATATGTTCTTCTACCTTTATGCGTAATTTGGTTAAGAACTCGCTCGGTAAATATGATTTCCACCAACATTTTTTTTCTAAAATAAAAAAAAGATCCAAAATACGGCAAGTTTATCAAAATGTTTTAAGTTTTGTATGTAACATGTGTGTTACAAAGATGTAATAGCCTTTTCTACTACACAATGCACATGTTACATCTTTGTTACTTTTTTTTAACTGCTCAGCATTTTTTAGGTTTTTTTTGCTTAAAATGTTTGAAAATATATTTATTACATGCTCTAATTTTTTTTTAATAAAATGGTTTGTTACATAAGTTTTACAAAGGATTTTCACAGTTTTCATAACTCAGCAAGTTTTATTTCTATCCTATATATATATATATATATATGTATATAGTCAATTTTAAACTATACATATGTGTATATTACGAAAAACTTAGTGAAATGTGTGGTCCAGAATGCTTCTCAAGTTTCTAAAATAGGGTGGACCTCTCTTAGGATCCCTACCATATATATATATATATATATATATATATATATATATACATATGTATATATATAGTGTGAGGTTCATTGGGGAACCGACTCAAACGAACTCCGATTGGACTCATTCCAGCGGCGTTGGGGAACCGACTCAAACGAACTCCGATTGGACTCATTCCAGCGGCGTTGGAACCGGCTCATCGAACCCTAACTAGGATCTCTTAACCCTAAACCCTAAATCCTAACCCCTTAACCCTAAATATATTAGGGTTTTGATTTAGGGTCTTATATCAGGGTTTAGCTTTAGGGTTAATTATCAGTATTTAGGATTTAGCTTTAGTGTTTAGGGTTTAGCTTTAGGGTTTAGCTTTAGGGTTTAGCTTTTAAGGTTTTTAACTTAGATTTTACGATTTAGCTTAGGTTTTAGCCTTATTTTTTAGCATTAGGGTTTAGTGTTTAGGGTTTAGGGGTTAGGATTTAAGGTTTAGGGTTAAGAGATCCTAGTTAGGGTTCGACGAGCCGGTTCCAACACCGCTAGAATGAGTCCAATCAGAGTTCGTTTGAGACGGTTCCCCACTTTTTTAGTGTTCCCCAATGAACCTTCCCCTATATATATATATATATATATATATATATATATATAGGTAGAGGATCATGTGTGTATATATATATATATATAGGTAGAGGATCATGTACAAAGTGCCTAAAGTGTGAGAAGTGTAAGAAATATTATGGAGATGGCATGTGCCCTCAATCTAAATTAATTCAAAAGGGTAAACAAGTAATTTTCTCATTAATTCAATTAATTGATAACCTCCCATAACTGCCACCCTTCCATAACCACCACCCATTGATTCTTCGTATGGTGTTTTAAACATGCATTCATGGTGTTTTAAACCCGCAGTCTATTATGTTTCCTTCGTATGGTATTTTAAACCTGCATTCATGGTGCTTTAAACATGCAGTCCAGTATGTGTTATTCATATGTTCTTCATATGGTGTTTTAAACATGCATTCACGGTGTTTTAAACCAGCAGTCGAGTATGTGTTCTTCGTATGGTATTTTAAACATGCATTCATGGTATTTTAAACCTGCAGTCCAGTATGTGTTCTTCGTAATTTTTTTTGTCTATATAAATATAACAATATGGTAACTCATATTGAAGATAAAAAAAGCTCGTTAATATGATGTAATTTATTTTTAAAAAAATGCTACGTATAAAAAGTTATTGGCGTTCAAAAAAGATGGGTGAAACTTGCATGTGAATTAAAGTTGATGGTAGTTTTTTTATTTAAAAATACAATATAAAAAGACACCATTACCCCTAATCTAGCCAAATTAGTCAAAAAAATATAATTTCCATTTTAAGCCCTTCTTAATCTCAACCATTAACTACAAAATCTAAAGGCTTAAAACATTTCTTACACTTCTCACAAAACCATAATTTTTTACACTAACCCTACCCTATATATATATATATATTATAATAAACATGATAAATTTTGCTGACGTGTCGTTATATGAGGGCTTCTAGATTTGTGTTTTGGCTCCAAAATCACGTCTCTTATTTTCATCAGCTGGAGCCCCATGTTCTATACCCGACCCACATATACGAATCCTTTAATACCCTTTTCATTTTCTCATATCTTCTTCACCAAATCTCATTGAGCTTCTCTCTCTTCAAATCTCTCTTCTCCAAATCCCAGAAACCCTTTCATCTTCAATCATTCTCATCTCTATCTGCCTATCTTCATCACTTTCATCTTTATACATAAAGGTATGCATACTCTCTTGTGTATTTTGTTACTTTCTTCATCTCCTACTTATGTTAACTGCATGTTATGATCTTCGATTAGGATCAGTTTTGGTACTTTCTTCGTCTATTATTTGTATAATATTTGCAGCAGGACTGCAAGATTTTGTGGAATTTTGGTGATTAGGGCATCGAGACTTTCTTCATCTATTATTTGTATAATTTCGGATGAGTTATGGTACGTTCTTCATCTATTATTTGTAAGATTTCGGATGAGTTTTGGTACTTTGGTACTTTCTTCATCGATTCAGATGAGTTTTCTGGAATTTGAAGTGGAACTGGGCCTGGCTTCATATCAGTTAAGATTGATTACCAAAAAATTATGTTAATAATATAATTTTTTTGAAAAAAAAAACATTTTTTAAATGTTTATTACTAATTTAATTTAGAGTGGTTTTACTTTTATTGTAATTATTACTAATTTAGTTTACGGCAGTTTTACTTTTAAAACATAAACTTTTTAGAAAATGTTAAACCGCTATATATTACAGCTGTTGTCAAATATATTTCAGGGCGGATTTACTTTTAAACATAGATTTCATCAATTGTTTAAGTGTAATTCAATTCAAATTAATTTTTAAAATTACATTTTTATATTAACTTTTCAAAACTATGAAACCGTCATAGATTGGCTTAGGACAGGGAAACCTTTAAGCAATTAATAAGGATATATTACAACTGTTTTCCAATTGTTAAGTTGTCAACCTTTATTACATTTAATTGCATAACTGCCATTCAATAGTTTCTTTATATAATTTAAATATGTAAAATTACATCTTTATATTATCCGTAAATCTTACATATATTTCAAATTACGTCCATATATTTTTGTATAATCAATTCAAATATTTACCTGTTTCATAGAGTTGAAAAATATATTTTGACGATTTTGTATAACTAATTAAAAGATTTAATTGATTCAATAATCTTATGTATATATTTCAGTTTCAAATTCAATTACATCTAGATTTACCACCTTTTCTTTACGTATTTAGGAAAGTTTATTAAAAAAATAGCATCATAGGTATATTGTCATTTACTAGGGGTCAAGATAATTATTTTGTATAATATAAGATAATTCAAATTTCAAAAACTCACATCTTTATATTTTTGGTACAATCTAATCATATATTTCGTGTTTAGGAATAGGAAAGTTTATTTAAAAAAAGTAATATGATCAGATATATTATCAAATATTTAATAGATTCAAAAAAATATAATCATTCAATTATTCGTATTTAGGAAAGTGTATTCAAAATTTTAGAACCTATCATATGATATGCTAAATAATTATGGTCAACCTAATTGAATTGTTATATTACATTTAAATTTTTTATAGTTTCTTAAAATAACTCTTCTATGTTTTTATTATAAATACATTTCAATTCAATGATCACTCTCTTTCGCAACTTTAGTTCCATATAGCGCTTTTCAGGTTAGAGGAGTTTGTGTGTTATGAGGATTAATACAAACTTACATAATAATAATAATAATTTAGAGAAAGTGGGCGGTGGAACATGGATGGGCCGAAAATAATTCGTGCAAAAACATTTACAAGTCCAAGAACTATCTTTTTAGTCCAAAAACAATTTTCATCACAATTGAAGTTGACGATTTGCTGTTGTGTTATATTATTATTATTATTATTATTATTATTATTATATTATTATTATTATTATTATTATTAATTATATATTATTATTATATTATTATTATTATTATTATTATTATTATTATTATTATTATTATTATTATTATTATTATTTATTATTATTATTATTATATATTATTATTATTATTATTATTATTATTATTATTTATTATTATTATTATTATTATTATTATTATTATTATTATTATTATTATTATTATTATTATTATTATTATTATTATTATTATTATTATTATTATTATTATTATTATTATTATTATTATTATTATTATTATTATTATTATTATTATTATTATTATTATTATTATTATTATTATTATTATTATTATTATTATTATTATTATTATTATTATTATTATTATTATTATTATTATTATTATTATTATTATTATTATTATTATTATTATTATTATTATTATTATTATTATTATTATTATTATTATTATTTATTATTATTTTTATTATTATTGTTATTATTATTATTATCAACTGATATAAATATAAATATTCAATTAGTTAACTAATATACATGTGTAGTATTCATGCTATGGTTCGGGCCTCATAGATTTCGGGTTACACGAGTGGGGAATCGACAAGCGGAACATGTGTTTCGATTCACACGATTCGAGTCGGTTCAAAAGAATAAGGATTCGGTTTCTAATTTATCGCTTGTATAATATAAGCTTATAATACAATCTAGTTAAATATAATTAACCCGTCAATTAAAATAACTATAAGACTCGATCTATAAATACGAAGCTAGTGCGGTTGAGTGTTTTCGCGGGGTGTCACATCATCCCCAAGTTGAAAGAAATTCATTTCCGAAATTTGATAAGTAGACACAAGAGAGTAAAAGACGAGTTAAGATGACTGTGGATTTTCCTCAGGTACCACCACATCATCCCAAGTTGAAAGGGAATTTCGTCCCGAAATTTTGCTAAACAGTAATGGAAGAGCGAAAGGAATGCGTTAAGATGACTGCATCAAAACTACTAAAAGTAACAGGAAGGAGGTTAATGTCAAACACATGACCTAAAGATCCAGTTTGCACCCAGCATGAATATATGGGACGTTTCACTCAGCTGACCGTCAGCTAAATCCTCAATGTGTTTGGTTTTCAAGAGAGGTTTGGAGCCGATATATAAAAAAAATATGTAGCGCACATTATTTCCATATTCAGTATAAGTAGACAAAAAAAAGATAAGAGTGTAGTTTAAGGTTAGGTAGGAGTCCATCATTGCCATGGCTCCCATGGATATCTGTATCCCCAATTATGTTGGATAATGGGTCAGAATCCCTTTACACACGCTTGGTCTCACTGGGATTTACATGCACTCCCAATTTTATTACGTGTGCACCCTTAATGATAATTCGGTTTGCATATTCACCCCAATTCTTCCTAACTTGTATCAAGAGATCCTCATATGCGAATGTCAAAAGAAAGTGTTGTCAAAACGATGGAGATCACAAAAGATTGAAAAGTAAAATCATACTAAAGATTTAACATAGTAGAAATAGATAACACATAAATTGATACTATAATGCTATTGCATGGCTATATGCAATGCAATGCGTATGTATATGCTAAATGTATAGTGTATGCGATATTAAAAGACGAACCTTGCAATCTGTAGCGCAGTGTCATGGTCGTTTTCCTAACTGATTCGGTTATAGTCTAGTTTTACAAAAAAAAACTTTTTAAAACCTAGTTCACTATAACCAGTGACTCTGATACCAAACTGTCACACCCCCAAATTTCCACTTGTAGAGTTTTACGGTTAGGCGTGTGAAACACCAGGATCTAGCCACTAATCATGTTGAACTAATAGTAAATAATATAAAACATGTAATCATGTCCAACATGAATAGTAAATTTCAATTTACACGTTTCAAACATAGTAAATGTTCAGCGGAAGCAAAGTAAACTTTTCAAAGAAATCAAAGTATTCTAAAACGTAGAGTATTAATGTTCGTAATCCAGTATAACGCCCCATGACACCCTTAGCTCCTCAGACTGCAAGTTCCCATGCAAGATATATCTAACAACCTGAAGCATGCAGAAAAAGTGTATCAGCGATTAAGGCGGCGAGTTCACAGTTTTGTTTAACGAAAACCGGTTTGTGTTTAGTTTAAAGACATGTTGATAATAAATAACTCGATACCGCGGTGACGTTAGTTTGTTTGCCCTTGCCCAATGCCTATCAACATTGAGATCATGTGGTTAAGGTCATTAGTTCTCGTCCGTCCTCCCAGGTACGGTGTGAGGTTGTCAAGCCTAATAGCGCTATCAACTAATACCCCGTTGCCCTCCAAGCAACTAGTTCGGTAGTAAGATGGGACTTAAAGTGATAGATTTGAGTGTATTATCCAACATCGAAATTAAACAAAACAGTTATAACAAAGTATTCCTCCAAGGAATAGTAGTCATCCCCTCCAGGGATAAAAGTTTGCAAAGTATCCCCTCCAGGGATATTAGTTTGTTTGTTTGTCCCCATTGGACGCATGCTTGTAAAAGAGCAGTGTACTCACATTTGTTTTGCTTGGTAAGAAATAAAGTTCAAATAGTAGCGAAGACGATCAACCACGTCCTAAGAGGGTTATCAAGAATATTAGGGGTTGTTTACATAATTCACACAATTCCTACACGTATCTAGCAAATAACATACGTACAAGTTTTCACAAATATATTACCGAGTAGGTTTCAAACACATTTTCACAATATAACGTTGTGCGACTACACCATTTATTCAATTATTTAGCATGTGTGAATATAAAACGTAACAAGATCGACAATTATACACTTATAATCATGCGTAGCAAAACTCACTGAAAAATAGGCAGTTTTGGGGTGTCTGTTTACCAAACTTACGAAACTGCAAAAATTATGATATTTTTATATGACGTGCTGCTCAGAGGGGTTGGCCTTGTGTTAAATTTTTAAAGTCTAACTCTTTACCAAAAATTTATAAAAAAAAATCTTTTACTAAGCAGCAATCAGATTCGTTACTTTCTGACAGCAGCTCACAAAAAAATCCATTTAAAAATCCTCAGTTATCCGATTGGCGTAATTCCCATTGGAGATTTTTGGAATCATCTGGTAGTACTTACGATAAAAATTTCAGATCATAACTCAATTCCTACATTGAGTTATGACTCTCGTAATGGGCTGCAAATTCTGAAGAAAAACGCAGTCTGGACCTTTCACACAAAATAAATCATTTAAAATACCAAACGACGTCGAATAAATGCGATTCCAGTTGGGTTTGAAGGTTTTTCCTAGGGGTTCATCTTAGACTCAAGAAACAGTACTTTTTGTTAAATTTGACCCGTTACAGCCACCTAAACTACTACTACTACTACTACTACTACTACTACTACTACTACTATTATTCTTTTACATAGAATCAACTAATATAAATATAAATATTCAATTAGTTAACTAATATACATGTGTAGTATTCATGCTATGGTTCGGGCCTCATAGATTTCGGGTTACACGAGTGGCTGGAATCGACAAGCGGAACATGTGTTTCGATTCACACGATTTGAATCGGTTCAAAAGAATAAGGATTCGGTTTCTAATTATCGCTTGTATAATATAAGCTTATAATACAATCTAGTTAAATATAATTAACCCATCAATTAAAATAACTATAAGACTCCGATCTATAAATACGAAAAAATGAACGGTTTCAACTTTGAAATTACGAGTTGTCACATTATCCCCAAGTTGAAAGTAATTTCGTCCCGAAATTTGCGACCGGTCACTGACGAAGCTAGTGCGGTTGAGTGTTTCGCGGGGTGTCACGTCATCCCCAAGTTGAAAGAAATTCATTTCCGAAATTTGATAAGTAGACACAAGAGAGTAAAAGACGAGTTAAGATGACTGTGGATTTTCCTCAGGTACCACATCATCCCAAGTTGAAAGGGAATTTCGTCCCGAAATTTTGCTAAAGAGTAATGGAAGAGCGAAAAGAATGCGTTAAGATGACTGCATCAAAACTACTAAGAGTAACAGGAAGGGGGTTAATGTCAAACACATGACCTAAAGATCTAGTTTGCACCCAGCATGAATATATGGGACGTTTCACTCAGCTGACCGTCAGCTAATTCCTCAATGTGTTTGGTTTTCAAGAGAGGTTTGGAGCCGACACATAAAAAAAATATGTAGCGCACATTATTTCCATATTCAGTACAAATAGACAAAAAAACGATAAGAGTGTAGTTTAAGGTTAGGTAGGAGTCCATCATTTCCATGGCTCCCATGGATATCTGTATCCCCAATTATGTCGGATAATGGGTCAAAATCCCTTTACACACGCTTGGTCTCACTGGGATTCACATGCACTCCCAATTTTATTACGAGTGCACCCGTAATGATAATTCGGTTTGCATATTCACCCTAATTCTTGCTAACTTGTATCAAGAGATCCTTATATGCGAATGTCAAAAGAAAGTGTTGTCAAAACGATGGAGATCACAAAATATTTAAAAGTAAAATTATACTAAAGATTTAACATAGTAGAAATAGATAACACATACATTGATACTATAATGTTATGTGCATGGCTATATGCAATGCAATGCGTATGTATATGCTAAATGTATAGTGTATGCGATATTAAAAGACGAACCTTGCAATCTGGAGCGCAGTGTCATGGTCGTTTTCCTAACTGATTCGGTTATAGTCTAGTTTTACAAAAAAAAAACTTTTTAAAACCTAGTTCTCTATAACCAGTGGCTCTGATACCAAACTGTCACACCCCCAAATTTTCACTTGCAGAGTTTTACCGTTAGGCGTGTGACACACCAGAATCTCGTCACTAATCATGTTGAACTAATAGTAAATAATATAAAACATGTAATCATGTCCAACATGAATAGTAAATTTCAATTTACACGTTTCAAACATAATAAATGTTCAGCGGAAACAAAGTAAACTTTTCAAGAATTGAAATCAAAGTATTCTAAAACGTAGAGTATTAATGTTCGTAATCCAGTATAACGCCCCATGACACACTTAGCTCCTCAGACTGCAAGTTCTCATGCAAGATATATCTAACAACCTCCAAGCATGCAGAAAAAGTGTATCAGCGATTAAGCCGGCGAGTTCACAGTTTTGTTTAACGAAAACCGGTTTGTGTTTAGTTTAAAGACATGTTGATAATAAATAACTCGATACCCGCGGTGACGTTAGTTTGTTTTCCCTTGCCAATGCCTATCAACATTGAGATCATGTGGTTAAGGTCATTGGTTCACGTCCGTCCTCCCAGGTACGGTGTGAGGTTGTCAAGCCTAATAGCGCTATCAACTAATACTCCGTTGCCCCCCAAGCAACTAGTTCGGTAGTAAGATGGGAATTAAGTTATAGATTTGAGTGTATTATCCAACATCGAAATTAAACAAAACAGTTATAACAAAGTATTCCTCCAAGGAATAGTAGTCATCCCCTCCAGGGATAAAAGTTTGCAAAGTATCCCCTCCAGGGATATTAGTTTGTTTGTTTGTCCCCATTGGACGCATGCTTGTAAAAGAGCAGTGTACTCACATTTGTTTTGCTTGGTAAGAAATAAAGTTCAAATAGTAGCAAAGACGATCAACCATGTCCTAAGAGGGTTATCAAGAATATTAGGGGTTGTTTACATAATTCACACAATTCCTACACGTATCTAGCAAATAACATACGTACAAGTTCTCACAAATATATTACCGAGTAGGTTTCAAACACATTTTCACAATATAACGACGTGCGACTACACCATTTATTCAATTATTTAGCATGTGTGAATATAAAATGTAACAAGATCGACAATTATACACTTATAATCATACATAGCAAAATTCACTAAAAAATAGGCAGTTTTAGGGTGTCTGTTTACCAAACTTACGAAACTGCAAAAATTATGATATTTTTATATGACGTGCCGCTCAGAGGGGTTGGCCTTGTGCTAAAATTTTAAAGTCTAACTCTTTACCAAAAATTTATAAGAAAAAATCTTTTACTAAGCAGCAATCAGATTCGTCACTTTCTGACTGCAGTTCACAGAAAAATTCATTTAAAAATCAACGGTTATCCGATTGACGTAATTCCAGTTGGAGATTTTTGAAATCATCTGGTAGTACTTACGATAAAAATTTCAGATCATAACTCAATTCCTACATTGAGTTATGACTCTCGTAATGAGCTGCAAATTCTGAAGAAAAACGCAGCCTGGACCTTTGACACAAAATAAATCATTTAAAATACCAAACGACGTCGAATAAATGCGATTCCAGTTCGGTTTGAAAGGTTTTTCTTAGGGGTTCATCTTAGACTCAAGAAACAGTACTTTTTGTTAAATTTTGACCCGGTTACAGCCACTTAAAGTCGGCTGTAATGTTCTGGACATAAGTTGATTCGTTACCCAAATCCCACGAACTGATATCTAACGAACCCAACAACTTATATACTTTATTTACAACAGGTTATCCTCATAAAATATGTCATATAACAATTGATTTATCACTAACGACTAGATTTAACCCATCAACATCACCTAGAGACATAACCTATCTCAGAACGACCCGAACATTATAAATACGTGAACTCTAGCATCTAGCAATTTATATATCATCGAATCATCCACACACCAAACAACGGAAGCCAATATATTCAACAAAAGAGTGAGAGAGATGGGAAGACCGGTAGTTCGTGATCTAGGGTTCATGTTAGAGGAGTTTGTGTGTTATGAGGATTAATACAAACTTACATAATAATAATAATAATAATTTAGAGAAAGTGGGCGGTGGAACATGGATGGGCCGAAAATAATTCGTGCAAAAACAATTACAAGTCCAAGAACTATCTTTTTAGTCCAAAAACAATTTTCATCACAATTGAAGTTGACGATTTGCTGTTGTGTTATATTATTATTATTATTATTATTATTATTATTATTATTATTATTATTATTATTATTATTATTATTATTATTATTATTATTATTATTATTATTATTATTATTATTATTATTATTATTATTATTATTATTATTTTACATAGAATCAACTAATATAAATATAAATATAAATATTCAATTAGTTAACTAATATACATGTGTAGTATTCATGCTATGGTTCGGGCTTCATAGATTTCGGGTTACACGAGTGGGTGGAATCGACAAGCGGAACATGTCTTTCGATTCACACGATTCGAGTCTGTTTAAAAGAATAAGGATTCGGTTTCTAATTTATCGCTTGTATAACATAAGCTTATAATACAATCTAGTTAAATATAATTAACCCGTCAATTAAAATAACTATAAGCCTCGATCTATAAATACGAAAAAAGGAAGGGTTCCAACTTTGAACTTACGAGTTGTCACAGACTTGGTGTTTTAAGAGACCCAGTTTCGATTCCTGCTCTCCCCACTATTTTCAGCGGAACCTGGTGATGATGGGAGACTAGGCGAATGGGTGGAGATCGCTAGTTCGATCCTTGAACTGAGCTGGTTTTACCTCACCGCACTGTCGTGCCTTCAGGCGAGTGTTCACAGGCTTCGGTCTAAGTGAGGGTTTTTCCCGGTTCGGAGGCGAGTGTATCCCGATGTAGTGAATTTCGCAGTAGCCCATTTAAAGAATGGCCGTTAAAAAATGACCATAATACGTGGGTATCACATGTTTGTCATCAATAGTTTTTTATTTTTTATTTTTATTTTTGAAGGGAAAACGGAAATCTAATAAATACAAATTGAAAAGTAAAAATAGCTTGTTATTTAAATAAGCTTTATTTATTTATTTGGTCTAGTCAATGTAAAATTTTATTAATAAAAACTGATTTAAATATGGTTGAAAAGGAGTTGATATAAATTCTAAATGGTTTAGTCAATGTGAGGCTACTCTCTCACTTAGACTGTGGAGTATGGTGTGGCGGGATTTTGAGGCATGGGTTGACATATGGGTTGAGTGGGCTCTACCGGTAAGACCCAAAAATTTAGTGGTATGGTGGGGTTTGGGTTTGGTGTGTGGCTTGGCCAAATTCCTTTTATATTTTCTTTTTTTTTAAATTAATGGATAAACCATAGGGTAGGGTGCATCCAATGTCTACCCGTCAGCTCAGATGGGTAGCCCCGCCCAACGTCCGGGCTGAAACCCCCGCACAAAAGGCCACGCCCAAACCTAAGCCCACTCGGGTGGTCACATGGGCGTTTCCTCCCAACTCACGCCCTAACCCCCGGCCCATACCCCATAGTGTTAATAGAGCCACATGCCTTTTTAAGTGGATGTCTAAGATTCAAACTCGGGCAACTAAGTAGTTTGGAATTATATGTGTAAAGTAGAGTATAAATATTTGTAAAATAATAAATAAGTTTATCACTTGTTCCGTTAAAGTCACTTAATCTTTTTTGTATTAAAAAGTTACTGAATATTTTAATCTTAGGTCAACAAGTTACCTTTTTTATTTTTATTTTTAATAGTTTTGTGATTTTCTAATTACCATTTCACCTTTTTCGTTAAAAATATATCCCCTACAAATTTCATTAATTATATATAAACCCAACTAAAAAATAAATTACACATATTCTCTTCTTTAAAACTAGAAATATCAAATTTACCTATTTTAGATTATTTTATTAAAAATAGTTTATAAATGACTAATTTACCATTATTTTTTACCAACGCTTACAGATTTACACATTACAAATTTACACATTTCAAAATCTTGATAAAATATTTCATGAATCAATAATTAATGTTTTGATCAAAAGAAAGAAAACATGACAAATACATTTCAAAATCTTGATAAAATATTTCATGAATCAATAATTCACTTTTTTATCAAAAGAAAGAAAACACAACAAATAGATTATGCTTTTGGACTTTATCTTGATACCTATTTTACAGGTGGTGTCCTTTTCAACGAATGTTGATAGGTTTTGCTCTTTATAGGAAATTTTGTTGCACATTTTGTCCTGTAGCTCTAACTCAGTTAGATTTTTTTGTTAAATCTAGTTACCCAAGGGTATTTTAGTCTTTTTACCCCTTTATTTAATATTATTTTAAAAAAACAAAACAAAACATTTTCAAAAACTATGGTATATATATAGTCTCTTTCTCTCTCTCTCTGTACCAGTCTCTCTTTCTCTCTCTATACACAAACTCACTCTCTCTACCACACACACTCTCTCTCATAATCAGATCCCACCACCCCCTCTCACCACCATCAACTGATAACCACCATTAACCCACCTGCCATCGCCACCACTGTAACATTCGTCAAAAACCGGATTTACCAAACCCGCTTCGTTTATTAACCGAACAACCAGTTAAAAATTTCGTTACGTGTTTAATGCTCAAATTAATTTTAAACGATAAATAATTAATAAGTATATTAGAATATAAAATTTATATTTGAAAATGTATTAAAATAGTGAAATAAAAATAAAACAAGGCTGCCGGGTTTCGAACCCGGGTCAGCCGGGTAACTTCAAAGCCTTAACTTCCATCCATCCAACCACTCCGCCACTGGTGTTTTTTAGTAATATACCAAAACAATTAATTCAAATATCACAATCTCGAATTCAAACTGACGCGCCCAATCGCAGTCGTCGGAAATCCCGACGATTTCGCCGATAATGGACGGTTTCTTCTGATTTAACCGAAGCATTAACCTCAACATCGGTTATAACCGATGTCCAGTCCGCGACATCAGTCATAACCGCCGGAGAAATTATTGACCGACGAATCAAGACGGTAAACGGACCCAATTCATCGATGTTCTTCCCTATAAATACACCCACAAGCCTCTGTTAACCTTTTCGCTCACAATCACACAAATTCTCGACGTAATTTCACTCGCCGGAAAATCTCTGCAAGTCGCCGGAAAACCGAGATTTCATCTACACGGTAAATACCTCGACTCTTTCCGTTTCAATCCGATGTTAGACTGTTACTAACTTCAATCCAACCATCAGAATCTATCCCAGACGACTTAGCCGGAATATTCAGCTCTCGCCGGAAAACCTCTGAAACTTCTGATCTCACACTGTGAATCGGTATAACCCTTCAAACTTCTGTTAGTCCTTGTTTAAGTACCTCAATTTCATAACTAATCGAACAGAACTGTTAATTGATTCTAACAGCTGAAGTTCACAAACAGAGCCGACGGGTTTTCGTCGGAGTTCTGTGAAAGACGCTGATCGGTATATCCTTTCCCCCAAACTCTCTCCATTCATTACCTTTCAATTACTTATAAAGCTTGTTAATCGAATTAGACATAAATCAGTTGAATTATCATAATCAGTAATCTAAAGCGAAGAAGACGAAGTTCAGATATGTTATAAGATTATTTAAAAACAGTTTTATGAACGGGTTAGACACACAGTCCAGCGGTGGACTGTGTGCAAACAAATACATACACGTCCCGAGTTCGATTCTTGACACACGCACCTTCGCAGTAATAAAATGTCCTTTTTTTTAAAACTGAACCGGGTTAACTCCGTAAGATGTTAAGTATAATAAAAACAAGAATAATTACCAAGTTAGACACACAGTCCAGCGGTGGACTGTGTGCCAAACTAAACCACCGGTCCCGGGTTCGAGACCTGTGGCGAGTACCGAGTGATGCACTTAAATCGTTTTTAAAATAAGTGATTTTCGGATTGATTTAATTAGTATATAAATGTAATTAAAAACAGAAATATTTCGGGTTAGACACGTAGCTCAGTTGGTAGAGCTGCGTGCACGCGTACGAGAGGTCACGGGTTCGAGTCTCACCCAGCGCACACATATAACCGACCGAACCGATCAACAAGTCAACGGTCAACAAGTCAACAAGTCAACGGTCAATGGTCAAAAAGTCAACATTTTTTTTATTATTTTCATTTATTTATTTTTAAAAATCAATTAAAAATACTTAAAAATAACGTTTTTAAAGTTAGAAAATAGCCTTAAACTCACAAAAACATATCCAATAATCCTACTAAAATTGATTAATAAAATCCGCTTATTTACCGAACCGTTATGTTATTATCTAGGTTAGTTTTCTCTCGTGGTTAAATCCAATTTCGTGCGCATTCATCATCAATCCAAGAACGCAACCACTGTGAGTGAATCTTACAACTCCCCTTTTTAATTACACGTTTTGGGGTGTATCATGTGTCATTTAAACTAATTCGTTTATTCAAACTCGTGCCATACCATATTATGATTTAAACTTAGAATGTAAATATTGTTTGCAGTTATGTATTACATATTGTCTAGTTGTATGCAAATCATTCATTAGGCACATCAGTTCGTAGAACAACGCGTGCCTCAAAACTCATTCATTAGGCCTATCAGTTCCTCGTGGGAGACGAGTTGAGCAACGCGTGCCTCAAAACAATCTATTATCGTATGTGTATGCATTATTCAATATTAAGTGTTTTGTGAATAAGTTTACGTCTATATTTACTCATATGTGGTTATGCACTTTATTTTATGATCAATTCAATAAACTTGTTCAAATGTTTTTCATAGGATTCACTCGCCAACTTTTTGTTGATCCAAAAACCATTTTTATACATGATACAGGTGAACAGGATGAAGCAAGGAAAACATAGGAAATGCCTTAGAAGAAAATAATGAAGTTTAGAAAGATGTGTAGAACATGTTGTAATTATGATTGTATGAATTCCCTTTAATTTGTAATAATAAATATGAAACATTTTAATAAATGTCATGAGCTTTGATGAAAACCCAATCATGCCCCGATCACCTTTTCCGCTGCGGGTCGGGGTGTGACAGATTGGTATCAGAGCCATGACTATAGGGATATAGGATAGGTTATTAGACCTTTAGAGCCTATACTATAGTTGATTAGATTTTAATTGTTTATGTGGTTATATGCAAACTCATGATGTTTATTTCTTTTATTACATACACAAATGCATGCAAATACTTCCGATACTACATTTCGTGATACATAATGAATTATACTTACAGTCAGACATACAATATTACATACACATTCATCATACATATTTCAATGCTCACATATTCAAATCATCTTCATACTTTCGTTATTCAAAGATTTTTGTCGCATTTTTCATTTTTCAAATCTCATTAAAGTGAGTTCTGCGACGGGCATGTAGTAACTGTAAGGGTACAAGTACCGGTAGTCGGAACGTCCTGTCTAGGTTGGCATTCGTATAAATCCAATATAACAGACCAGTTTGCCTACCTGGGGACTAACGATGAGAGTACGAAGTACCTATTAGGCCAAAGCATGCCACACAAAACGTCGTTCGAACTAACCCCACTTTGAGGTGTCACCGTGTCCACACCGGGATACATTCCGAATATCATACGTTACATACTTATTTCTCGATTTTCTCCGGGTTTTAGTGTACGTAACCAGGCTAACACATGCGAACCATATGAAAAACCAGGTATTCATGGGGGCCCACATGATTACGAAGGTGAAGTATGGCGGCATGCAATGCCCAATTACGAGCAAAGCCCAAGACATCCTATGGATGTAGTAGATTATTTTATATTTATTTTATAAATGTTCATTCCTAAATACGACCCATGATCCCAAAAACATCCAACTCATACTCTTGATATGTATTCCTTGTAGATGTCTTCTAGCCTCGCTCGTAGGAAGATGAGAGCAGGAAAAGCCTGCGAGCGCATGGCTGCCCAAATCGCTCAACAAATGGCTGCCGTAATACCCAACATTATAATTCAAGTCCAACAAGCCCTTACCGCTAATCCTGTCAACCAAGAAGATCAAAATGTTATCAACCTTTCCCCTAATACCACTAAATGCACCTACAAGCATTTCAAATCCTGCGACTTTCCAAAATACGATGGGACTGAAGGTGTCACCGCTCTCCTCCATTGGTTTGAAGAAATGGAGAACACTTTTCTAAATTGCGATTGCCCCGATGATCGCAAAGTGCGATATGCTACTGGTCGTTTATTTGGAATAACACTTACTTGGTGGAATACAGAGAAGGCCAAACGAGGTGTTGAAGATGCTATGACTTTAACTTGGGATGAATTGAAGGAAATCATGACCAGACGGTTTTGCCCAAGGAGCGAAATCAAGAAATTAGAAGATGAGTTCTATTCGTTGAAGCAAAAGGAAGGCGACCACACCACATACAACAAAAGATTCCTTGAGTTAAATCAAATGGTTCCCAACTTATTCACTCCCCTCTACCGTTTGATCGAGCACTACATTCGAGGTCTTCCTTCAAAGATTCAAGACTTGTAATAAGTACCACACATGTAACCTTGGAAGCCGCAATGGAGTTAGCTACAGAGCTCACCGAGAACCGCATACGGAACAAAGACTTCAAGGAGGAGAAGAAGAAGGATAAAGCATCGACTGAAACCTCCAGCTCCACCCAAACCGAATCCCCTTCTCAACCCATTTCTAAAAGAAAACGAGACGGGCAACTTTTCGCTGTCACCCAACGAAACCAACCAGCCTCACAAGCCGTACCCCTCCAAGCTATCCCAATCACTCAAGTAGCACCCAACTTAACTTACCCAAATAAGAAACCTTACCTTGGACCTCACCCTCAATGTAACACCTGTTTTTATCACCATCCATCTACCTTACCTTGTCGACTATGTGCGAATTGTGGACGCTATGGTCATTTGAGCAAGGTTTGCCGCACCTCTCAAAACCAAATCTCACCCCCTACTCAAAACATGATCCAAACATATCAACAAACCCAATACCCCATGTTCCCATATGTTCGATCTTGTTTCAATCGTGGCGACTCTACCCACTTTAGAAACACGTGCCCTCGATTGGTTAACACCATAAACGCCCAAGCTTAAGCAAACCCAGTTAACCAAGCAAATCAAGGAAACCTAATCGCTAGGCCACCAGCAAGAGGAAGAGTTTTCAACATCAACTCCAATCTTATTGAAGATAATGACGGCCCAAACGAAACCACCCAACTAGTCCCCTTCACCAAAGATCAAGATTTAACTCCAACCGCTTAGTTTTTACGTTTTTCTTTATGTTATCTCAATTTTCCCGTATCCCAGTTATAAATTGGAATTTTATCCAAAAATCTTAATGCAAATTACTATTTCAGTTTTGTTTTTTTTATATACTCATTGATTTAACATTCATATCATCATACCTCACGACATATCACAATGTTATCATTTAAAGAAGTTGAGCTGTGCCTCACTTCTACATGGACTAACATCTCCATCATAACAAACGAGAGAGGTACTGTCACCATTCGAACATGTATGCTATCAGAATTAAGACTCAAGCTATGGTTGATTGTGTTTATTTATGTATTAGAGTCACATAGAACTAATCATAACTTGCGGATAAAGCCAATGAAAATTTGACAAGAATATGGTGGATACGCCGCTGGTATCCTATATATAAGTATTCTTGCCAAAGGATCAAAGGCATTATCAGGCGGTTATGAGAAGTTCCATGTAGGATTTAGTATTGCCTTGGTTGAAATTTGTGTTACATTCACTGATTTAACATTCATATCACCTCATCATTTAAAGAAATTGGATTGTGTTCCATTTCTACATAGACTAACCTCTCCATCATAACAAACGAGAGAGGTACTGTCATCATTCAAACATGTATACTATCAGAATTAAGACTCAAGCTTTGGTTGTTGTGTTTGTTTATGTTTTAGAGTCACATAGGACTAATCATAACTTACTGATAAAACCAATGAAAATTTGACGAGAATATGGTGGATACGCCGCTGGTACTTCCTATATATAAGTATTCTTGCCAAAGGATCAGAGGCATTGTCAGGCGGTTATGAGAAGTTCCATGTAGGATTTAGTATTGTCTTGGTTGAAATTTGTGTTATACTCACTGATTTAGCATTCATATCATCTCATCATTTAAAGAAATTGGATTGTGTCACCATTCAAACATGTATACTATCAGAACTAGGACTCAAACATTGGTTGTTGTGTTTATTTATGTTCTAGAGTCACATCATAGAACCAATCATAACTTACTGATAAAACCAATGAAAATTTGACAAGAATATGGTGGATACGCCGCTGGTACTTCCTATATATAAGTATTCTTGCCAAAGGATCAGAGGCATTGTCAGGCGGTTATGAGAAGTTCCATGTAGGTTGTAGTATTAGAAGTTTTGTTTTAGGATATAACCTTATCTTTCCAAACATATCAAAACTCTTACGCATGATATAATATTTAGTCAATCAACTCTGTTTATCAATATTCATTATCTTAGGCATCAAAAAGCGATTCCTGTAGCAGGGTACTCAACCCTTACAAGGAACGTTACCGCCTCAAACAAATTTGAACTCTTACTCCTTTCTAAGTATGTAACTGTCAAATTAAACACCATCCTTTTGAGACAAGCATGCCATTACTTAAATTTCGGGACGAAATTTCTAAAAGTGGGGGATACTGTAACAATTGTAAAAAACCGGATTTACCAAACCCGCTTCGTTTATTAACCGAACAACCAGTTAAAAATTTCGTTGCGTATTTAATGCTCAAATTAATTTTAAACGATACATAATTAATAAGTATATTAGAATATAAAATTTATATTTGAAAATGTATTAAAAATAGTGAAATAAAAATAAAACAAGGCTGCCGGGTTTCGAACCCGGGTCAGCCGGGTAACTTCAAAGCCTTAACTTCCATCCATCCAACCACTCCGCCACTGGTGTTTTTTAGTAATATACCAAAACAATTAATTCAAATATCACAATCTCGAATTCAAACTGACGCGCCCAATCGCAGTCGTCGGAAATCCCGACGATTTCGCCGATAATTGACGGTTTCTTCTGATTTAACCGAAGCATTAACCTCAACATCGGTTATAACCGATGTCCAGTCCGCGACATCAGTCATAAACGCCGGAGAAATTATTGACCGACGAATCAAGACGGTAAACGGACCCAATTCATCGATGTTCTTCCCTATAAATACACCCACAAGCCTCTGTTAACCTTTTCGCTCACAATCACACAAATTCTCGACGTAATTTCACTCGCCGGAAAATCTCTGCAAGTCGCCGGAAAACCGAGATTTCATCTACACGGTAAATACCTCGACTCTTTCCGTTTCAATCCGATGTTAGACTGTTACTAACTTCAATCCAACCATCAGAATCTATCCCAGACGACTTAGCCGGAATATTCAGCTCTCGCCGGAAAACCTCTGAAACTTCTGATCTCACACTGTGAATCGGTATAACCCTTCAAACTTCTGTTAGTCCTTGTTTAAGTACCTCAATTTCATAACTAATCGAACAGAACTGTTAATTGATTCTAACAGCTGAAGTTCACAAACAGAGCCGACGGGTTTTCGTCGGAGTTCTGTGAAAGACGCTGATCGGTATATCCTTTCCCCCAAACTCTCTCCATTCATTACCTTTCAATTACTTATAAAGCTTGTTAATCGAATTAGACATAAATCAGTTGAATTATCATAATCAGTAATCTAAAGCGAAGAAGACGAAGTTCAGATATGTTATAAGATTATTTAAAAACAGTTTTATGAACGGGTTAGACACACAGTCCAGCGGTGGACTGTGTGCAAACAAATACATACACGTCCCGAGTTCGATTCTTGACACACGCACCTTCGCAGTAATAAAATGTCCTTTTTTTTAAAACTGAACCGGGTTAACTCCGTAAGATGTTAAGTATAATAAAAACAAGAATAATTACCAAGTTAGACACACAGTCCAGCGGTGGACTGTGTGCCAAACTAAACCACCGGTCCCGGGTTCGAGACCTGTGGCGAGTACCGAGTGATGCACTTAAATCGTTTTTAAAATAAGTGATTTTCGGATTGATTTAATTAGTATATAAATGTAATTAAAAACAGAAATATTTCGGGTTAGACACGTAGCTCAGTTGGTAGAGCTGCGTGCACGCGTACGAGAGGTCACGGGTTCGAGTCTCACCCAGCGCACACATATAACCGACCGAACCGATCAACAAGTCAACGGTCAACAAGTCAACAAGTCAACGGTCAATGGTCAAAAAGTCAACATTTTTTTTTATTATTTTCATTTATTTATTTTTAAAAATCAATTAAAAATACTTAAAAATAATGTTTTTAAAGTTAGAAAATAGCCTTAAACTCACAAAAACATATCCAATAATCCTACTAAAATTGATTAATAAAATCCGCTTATTTACCGAACCGTTATGTTATTATCTAGGTTAGTTTTCTCTCGTGGTTAAATCCAATTTCGTGCGCATTCATCATCAATCCAAGAACGCAACCACTGTGAGTGAATCTTACAACTCCCCTTTTTAATTACACGTTTTGGGGTGTATCATGTGTCATTTAAACTAATTCGTTTATTCAAACTCGTGCCATACCATATTATGATTTAAACTTAGAATGTAAATATTGTTTTTAGTTATGTATTACATATTGTCTAGTTGTATGCAAATCATTCATTAGGCCCATCAGTTCGTAGAACAACGCGTGCCTCAAAACTCATTCATTAGGCCTATCAGTTCCTCGTGGGAGACGAGTTGAGCAACGCGTGCCTCAAAACAATCTATTATCGTATGTGTGTGCATTATTCAATATTAAGTGTTTTGTGAATAAGTTTACGTCTATATTTACTCATATGTGGTTATGCACTTTATTTTATGATCAATTCAATAAACTTGTTCAAATGTTTTTCATAGGATTCACTCGCCAACTTTTTGTTGATCCAAAAACCATTTTTACACATGATACAGGTGAACAGGATGAAGCAAGGAAAACATAGGAAATGCCTTAGAAGAAAATAATGAAGTTTAGAAAGATGTGTAGAACATGTTGTAATTATGATTGTATGAATTCCCTTTAATTTATAATAATAAATATGAAACATTTTAATAAATGTCATGAGCTTTGATGAAAACCCAATCATGCCCCAATCACCTTTTCCGCTGCGGGTCGGGGTGTGACAACCACCACCACCATCAACCCATCACTATCCACCAC
Source organism: Scalesia atractyloides (assembly GCA_947069175.1). Classification (NCBI taxonomy): domain Eukaryota; kingdom Viridiplantae; phylum Streptophyta; class Magnoliopsida; order Asterales; family Asteraceae; genus Scalesia; species Scalesia atractyloides. The sequence goes on along the minus strand of CAMTDV010000006.1, from coordinate 10,342,391 downwards.
CAGAACACCACCTGTTAGACACCACCCGTACCCCTTCGTCGTTCCTAACATCCACCATCGTTACAACCACCCATCAAACACCAGCACTTCTGGCCACCGTCTTCATCTACTCTCTTCCTAACCAACAAATCCGGCCAACATCTGCATCGCCTTTCTTTATCTGGCCAACAATTTCTAACACCAACACCATCTCCTTTCTCTCCCTAAATGCTGCCACGTTGTGCGAAACCCTAGATCTGTGACTGAGATCGGCATTTTCAACCGTAACTCTTAACAATCCCCTTTATTTTCGTCGTGATTTTGTGACCGAGATCGACAATTTTGCGACGTGATTTTGTTGGATAAAGGAATTTTGATTCAGTATGTTATATCTTGAATACAATTAAGTTTGGTTATGTTATGTACATTTCAAATTGATTTGTGATTTTTGATGTATTTTGATTAGATTTGTTTGTTTTGCCTCAACCTAAATCAATTCCTTGTAATTTGATTTCAAATTGATCTGTAATTTGGTTTGATCTGTGATTAATTTTGTGGTGGCTAGTGCCGACAGTCACGGTGGGAGGAAGATGTTTGGTGGTGGTGGAGAGAAGTTAGTTACATATTTAGTCCTTTTAAGTGAAATTACAAAAATACCCTCACATGCAAGTCAAATGATCAGATTTAACAAAAAAAATCTAACTGAGTTAAGGCTAAAGGACAAAACGTGAAACAAAATTCCATATAAAAGGCAAAACCTGTCAACAATTCGTTGAAAATGACACCGCCTGTAAGAAGGTATCAAGATAAAAGACAAAACCTGTTAAGGCACACACAATCACCAAACCATCACCACCTCACCACTAACACGACACCATCACCACTACCACGACCGACCCCACCACCACACCCCATCACCTCCACAACCACCTGACCACCCCACCTCATCACCACCACCACACGACCACTGCACAACCTACCCCACCACAATCACCACCATCACGACCTAACATACACATTTCCTATTTCCAGCAAACTCAGATTAAAGAGAGATACAAATCTAGAGAGAGAAAGACCCGCAGAATAAAGAGAGAAAATGTGTCAGGGAGATAGAGATTTCGGGATAGAGACCATTGGTGGTCAATGGTGTCTGGTTTATTACTCCCGCAATTCCCATCAACGACGACTACGTTGCCTTTAATCTGTTGTACGACTATAGCACACTATGATTTTGTTTCACTGATTCAAGACAAAAGTTCAAACCAGATTGAAGCCATGAGTTCAAGTAAGAAGGAATATAATAGATTCAAGCAACAGTGTGATTTCGTTTTATTTTGGTTGGGAATTGGGGGTTATGAGTATTAACTAGTGGAGAACTTGAGAATTTGAGAGGATAGCGTGAGGGTTTTGAGCATAACAGAGGGTGCAGGGGAAAAACTGAATGTGATAGGCAGAGGTATCAAAAATAAAAAAATAAAAAGTAAAAAATGGTAAAATGTCTAAACACACCCGAGTTAATGTTAAATTTAAACACAGGGAATTAGATGAAATGACAATAAAACGCAAATCTGAATGACTCAAATACAAAAAAAATTCATTTTGGATTGGACAAGTAAACATGACCAGAACTTAGGGGTGATTTACTTGCATTACACCCTTCAAATAATTTAATTATTAATTAATAAGTAGTTAAATAAATGAGTTAAGTACCCAGATGGTCCCTAGGCTTTGCTCATGTTTCAAGTATGGTCTTCAACTATCTAAAGTTACAAATATTGTACCAAAAGTTGGAAATGCATATCTATGATGACTTGAAGTGGTGTTAATTTTCTCAATTAAGTTGGTGTGAAATGACCATATTAACCCTAAACTAAAAGACAAAAACATTTTAAACCTTGTAGGCCCATTACCACCACCTCCTTAAACCACCATCACCACCACTTACCCAAACCACTATCCAAATGCAACAAACGAGCAACTGGTCCAAACACCATTTTCATGTATGTCTCTGTCGCCAGCAGTCACCACCACCGCGTAAATCACTGGAAATGACGGGGTTGTCACATGTTCATAACTTTCATGGAAAGCCGCCAGGGCCATCGTGTAGTTTGGGTTGGCACAATCAAACTCCATTATCATAACTCCCATGAAAACCCGATGGGGCCGTCGCCTGTTTCAGAATAGCCTACCGAAAATCTGAGGGGGTCCAAACCCTTTCTCTGTCTTCGCGAACCAGCATGTAGAAGTTCTAGATTTCCGGCGATGGTGGAAGTTGAAGATCTCAGGTAAGGGGCTGTTAGTTTCATCTCTGTCGATTTCAGGCGAGTGTGGTGATTGTGGTGGACGATGGTAGTTGTGGTGGAGGGGATGGTGTCTATGGAGAGGGGTGATGGTGATGACGTGTTTGTTCTTGAAGAAAAAGAGAGGGTGGTGTAAGGTGCGGAATAAGATGAGGAAATAAAAATTTTGAGTTGTGGTACGAAGAAGAAAAACAAAACAAATGGCAAAACTGTAAATTTAAACGAGGAAGCCCGCATTGCGGGCACTAAGCTGAATATTTCTCTCTCGTAACATGTACGTCTGTGTTTCAATTACTTGTACCTACTACTCATAACACAATCTCTTAAAAAATTACATCGAGCCAATCAATTAAAACAAAACACTATCGTACTTTTGCTAAAAAAAACTAAACGAGGGAAAGACTATAATTTAAACTGGAGGCAAAATTATATTTTTCAGGACAAATAAGCGTGTGTCATTAATTATTTACTTATGTTTTTCTAATATATAGAGTAGTTTGATCATTTTACATAACTTAACTGAAAATTTTAACAAAAGTTGGTAAGGACCATGGATGTGATATAATGTCTATGAGGACCCAAGGGTGCTCATTAAAGGCATATGTAAAGCACTAAAGGCATATGTAAAATTATTGCAAACCACAAGGACTATTAGTGTAGTCAACTTGAAACAAATTAATCGGGTTTAGTACTTTTTCAGAATGTCAAACTCATACACCTTTTAATCCTACGTTTAAATCTACACTTTAGTGCAACATAGGGGCTGTTTGTTTACCTCTTAATGGCTCTTAATGTTCAGAAATCTTACTGGTTCAGCACTTAATGATTCAGACTATTTGTTTTCGTGAGTAGATGTCTGAATGGTTCAGACATTTGCCTATGAATGGTTAAGCATTATACTGAGTTTGAATGGTTAAGACCTCTAATCTAAATTGATCAGACATTTGCCTCTGAACGGTTAAGCATTACACTGGCTCTTAATGGTTCAGACCTCTTACTGATTTAGCATTTAATGGTTCAGACCTCTTACTGGTTCAATATTTGACCATTCAAAAGTTACCAAACAATCCGATAGTAGTGTAACCCTTCACCTCTTAAAGTTCACATATGAAGAATTAATAAAAGGTAAACTAAAGAGAGTTGTTAGCCTCCAAACTAGGAAACCGCCAATGCTTTATTTTCATAAGCAATGGCTACATCAAAAGGGGAGACCACATTTGCTGATCATATCCTTTGATGTCCATTTCGCTTGCTATCCCTTTCGCCACGATCTACCGACATAACAATTCAAACTCACCTTGTTGGTTTTTGTTTCCTGGCCTCAAAACACAAGCACACGATGAATAAAAGACTACACAATGTGAAACCAATGAAGTTAAGACTACACATAGCGATCTTTATCACTTATTACATACTACAATGACACTTATTACATACTACAACGACACTGCAATCATATAAATCTAATCTTGTAACGAATGAAATCGATGAAGTTTTGAATACAAGAAGTGATCCTAGTTATATGTATATGAGCACACATATATACATGTACACGTCTAATGCAAGCTAAAATGTAACTTGGTTCCTGTTGGAAGAGGGCTTGTCTTTGATAAAAGAGGTCACAACTTCGAGCAACACTGTTGTAGAAACAATATTATTTGCATTTTAGAGATATTTGCATCTATTCGACCAATTTTTAAAGATCAAATACCAATTTGGTATTTTTCCTACTTGAAAACGTGCCAGATTTCTTAACATATTTGCAATTCAGAGATAAGCCCCCCTTGGTTTTTTGTTCGTAGATTTTACTTCAATTCACCTTCTTAACCATATGGTTATTAAACTAAAAATGCACAAATATCAAAGTAAATTTAAAATGATACTTTTCTTTACACTCAGCAAGTTAAACAAAGTTTTCGTATGATATCGTATTTTATTATATCCCCTTATTGCAACTCGACCCAAGAATTCTAACGTTTGGTTGTGATAAATCTGACCACTAAAAAAGAGGAATCCATGAAAAAAATCCTGGATCCGCCACTATATACAACTCTATTCATCTTTGCCTTGATCTACGTGCCAACCGCACTATTGGCTTCCTCTCGGCTTCAGCCGGCAGCCAAAGGGCTGCGTTCGTGGTCCGTGGCTGAAGCCTCATGGCCTTCTTTGTTGTGGTCTAGCCCAATTTAATTATTTATGGCTTTTGAGTTTTGCATGATTAACAGTTTAACGTGTTAATCTAAGCCCACATGGCCACACTAGTTGTTGCTAGTGGTGCACAAAAAACTCGAACCCGGACCCGGATTCGAAAAAAAACCCTGAAACCGGGTATTATAAAACCTGAATTTTTTATACCCGACCATACCCATAGGATAAGGGTACGGGTACGCATTTCTGTTATAAAACCCAAACCCAGAACCAGGTTTTTTATACCCGGTTTCAACCCGGGTTTTACGAATACCCGGTTTCAACCCGAACCCGAAACCGGGTTTTTTCAATACCCGGTCCGGGTTTTCCAATACCCTGTTCTGGTTTTTTTCGTTTTTTTGTGTTTTTCGAGTTTTGTACCTTGGTAACGGCTATATAGCTGTTAGAAGTGTATTTTGACCACTTTTTTTGGTTTACATTGTATTGCTATACCCTATAAAAGGGATCTTTAATGTTTGGTTTAACCACAAGTGTTATCCTCAAGACGAACAATAACGAAGACGATCAAGTTATTCAAAGCTATATATGTTATCTTATTCGACCCGGTTCTATGATTATTTAGATGTCATGTATTTCTAGGTTTTATGAAATAAAAAAGTTTTGCATTTTGCATTTCTATGTTTATACAAAAAAGAATGAATACCCGAGGCATACCCGAACCAAACCCGATCCATACCCGAGGCATACCCGAACCCAACCTAATCCATACCCGACCCTACCCGAACCCGGAAATAGGGTATTATAATTCCCGGGTATTAGAAAACCCGACCCGGACCCTACCCGAACCCGGGTATATAGGGTATACATTTTTTGTATAAAACCCGGACCCGACCCGAGTATTGTCAATACCCGATTTTATAGAACCCGGTCATACCCGAACCCGGTTCCATACCCGGAACCGGGTATTCAAAAAACCCGATTTGTGCACCACTAGTTGTTGCAACTGATTCTGGCCCAATATAATTTTGATTGGGCGCTAAAATAATTCGCCAGATTTGACAAAAAGTTTCAAGAAGGTAAGAACTTGAAGTATTATTTCAAATCTCATTTGTTGTTGTTTAACTATGAAGGGGTGGGTTGTCCGCATGCATTGAGGCAATTAACATCGATAAAAAATAAGCGTTCGCAACAGTGTTTTTCAGTGGCGAACCTTGAGATTTCTGAACGGGGGTTGAAAACGTATATATCTAAGAAAATTATAAAACTGAGGGGTCGAATATAGATGTACCTAAAAAATTATATACGAAAACTATATACCGAGCACTACTGAGCGAAAAGTTCGTCCCCACCCCCAACTATGTTGTGCCCTGGTGTCTTTGGAATTTTATAAAAATACTAATATTAATCCCCGTGTTACAATGGGGGCATAAAATCATAGCAAATAGCATCAGTGTAACACCACCACTAGTGACCACCAATCAAACTGAAATTGTGGATGAAATTGTGGCATGTTAATGCAAAGAAATTAAACTGACACGTAAAACTTAGAAAAAATAACTTAGTCAATCTAGGAAAAGCGTTTTGCGATGAACTTGTCAATCGGGAAAAAATAAACGTAAAAGCGTCGAATCACACATGCAATTTGCGTCTTGTTAACTTGCAACGTTTAGGACGAAACGTAAACATATCAAACCACACACGCACGTTGCGTTGTGTTAAGTCGCAAAATTTAGAACGAAGCACAAAACAAAAATTTGTAAAAGATGTTGTTCGGTAAGCATCAGTTCGGTTCATGTCGTAACCAGTATGGTACCGACAATTGGTATATTGTACGATAGGGGTGTGCAAAAAACCGAATTAACCGACAAAACCGAACCGAAAAAACCGAACCAAATCAAAAACCGTGGGTCGGTTAATGGTTTTTTGAAAACCGCAAGTAGCGGGTCAGTTATGGTTATCAATGTTTTCATACCCACAATAACCAAACCGAACCGCCCATGTAATAAATCTTTGTAGGATTTAGGACTTTTCACCATTTTTTTTAATATTAGATGTTTTTTATTAAAAAAATTTAGTATTTATAGGTTATTTAATATCATTTTGTGGTTTTGGTTGAATGTTTATTTGAATTTATGGAATATAACACATCACTTTATTTGAATATTCGGTAATAATCGGTATCAATATTATAAATTATATGTATTTTTTGATACTATGTAATATACTAATACATACAAATATGCAATAACAATTTATTCCATGTTAAAAAAATTAAGCTTAAGTTATTTTTAGCTAGGCTAAACACACGATTAACCACCCATAACTGACCCACTATAACAATCAAAACCGATTAACCATAACCGCCATAACCGATCAATTATGGTTATGGTTATCCCTTAACCATAACTGCCAAACCCGATTGACCATAACAATCAAAACCGATTAACCATAACCGCTAAATCGATTAATCACCACTTTGTTCATTACGGTACCGGTAGTCAATCGACATAATTTAAGATATAAAAAAATATTTGCATTGGTTTCATTACACAAAAGTTGTTTTTTTTCAAACGGTAGCAACATTGTTCGGTCAACATCAGTTCCAGTCATTTCATTGTTGGTGCGGTATGGGCAAGATATAGTTTACGACACACAAAAAGTTAAATTGTTCTGAACACAAGTCAATTCACTACTTTGCTACGTTATAGATAGTCGATATGGTTTACGGTACAACAAAAAGTTTATTTATAATGGTTTCACTACACAAGCCAAAAAAAATAAAGTCGTGTTTTACATCGATTAAACACAATAATATCGATACGGGTACCGTTCGGAACCACACCAATACCTGTGTCGACAGTGTTTGGTTGGTATCGAGTCTTTTAGTCACGATAATGGTACGGTACCGACACTTGATACAGCCTACAATACCAAAGAAGGACCATAATTCAAATACAACCCCGTTTTGAATATTATATCGGAAATAAATAAACACACATGCGTATATAGATTTTTTTAATTATCAAAGAAAAATCAACTACTAAAAGATTAAATAGGTTAAAAATGCATATGACATATGTGTTAATACACACACACACATATATATATATAGGAGAAGGATCTGTTAGGAACCACACTTTATTGCGAGAACCGCGAAAACCAATGTGAACACAATCAAAAATACCTAAAAACATCTAAAAACATACAGTTTTTTTTTTTTGAAAAAAACGCCGTTTTTCGTCACCAAAAAAATACCAGCTTTTTTTTTCAAAAAAAATGTTTAAAAAAATTTGTATGCTTTTTAGATGGGTGGGAGTTGGCTACAAAGTTTATTTTTTCTACAAAGTGTAAAAAGTTATAAAACACCATAATGTCAACCATAAAACACACTCAAAACCCACAAATAACAAAGTGAAGATTACTAAAATATCATATTTGTGGGTTTTGTGTTGTGTTTTGGACGATAAGGCTTTAATTATCGAATGACTAACATTAGTATGTTTTATGTTGATTATCATGTTGTGTTTTATGTTCATAGTTCTACGATTGTATGTTTGAAGTTTATATGGACTCTTAAGGTTTGGATGTTGTGTTTTAGTGATCTTCACTTTGTTATTTGTAGTTTTTAGTGTCTATTATTGCAAAAATTGGGGTGTTTTATGATTTTGTATACTTTGTAGGAAAAATAGACTTTCTAGCCAAATCTCACCCTATATATATATATAGGACAAGGAACCACCCTTTATTGTGAGAACCGCGAGAACCAGTGTGAACACAAACAGTAATGCCTAAAAAAATCCAAAAAAATACCAATTTTTTTTTGTTTTTTTTATTTTTTTTTGAAAAAGTCGCTATATTTATTGAACAATAAAAAAAATTAAAATTTTTTTTTTTGAGTACCAACTATCCATGCACATGTGCATTTTCATCATTTCTTTTTGACAAATTCCGTAATACATGACAAACATTAGACAATTGTACTTTCATTTACACTACCATGTGTAACACACTACTTTTTACGTTACCAATATTAGCAATGCACATGTGCATCTATATATATAACATGAAATAAGGTGTTTTGGTACACTAAGTTGAATACATTTTCTCTTTCATCTATCATACCATCCATAATACACTACCATGCACATGTGCATTTTCATCATTTCTTTGACAAATTTCATAATACATTATAAACATTAGAAAATTGTACTTTCATTTACACTACCATGTGTAATACACTACTTTTTACGTTACCAATATAAGAAATGCACTTGTGCATCTATATGTATCAACATGAAATAAGGTGTTTTGGTACACTACTTTGAATACACTTTCTCTTTCGTCTATCATATCATCCATAATACACTTCCATTACCTTCTACCATTCATAATACAATACCATTACCTCCTACCATTTATAATACAATACCAATGCCAATATTATCAACACCGTTTATACCATCCAATCAACATATTACATCATAAAGTGATAACTATAATGAACCCATCATATAACTAACCAAAAAACATATATATGAGCCTACTTCATCACTCAAAATCACAAACTTTTGTACCAAAGTACCGTATATAATTGTTATACATAATGATGCACATGTGCATTTAATGTAAAATTGAGTGTATTATGGATGGTATTGTAAACTAAAGTGCAATTGTCTACTAATGATAACGTATTATTGAATTTGTCAAAGTTATGATACACATGCACATGTGCATGGATAACTGTTACTCGAAAAAAAAAGTTTTTTTTTTGTAGAATTATAACGATTTTTATTAAAAATTATTAGAAAATTTTTTTTTGAGTGTTTTTTTTTATTTTTTTTAGATTTTATTTTGCAATAAAGGTGGTTCTCGCATGAACCTTACCTTATATATATATATATATATATATATATATATATATATATATAGTGTATTGGGTTCTCCAGAAAATACCCTAAAGTGTGAAAACGGTGTGAACGACTCTGAGCCACAAGGTCTTTGTGATTTGTGGTTGAGATATATATAATATATATATATATATATATATATATATATATATATATATATATATATATGACACATGTATATATTTGTATTTTTTTTGGTGAAATGAATAGTTTAGACAGGTTGCTAAATGTTAGATAATTTGGTCGATGTCAGTGTGATTTAACACTAGCACTGGCATAGCAACCGAAAAAAATATGCCTAGTAGTATACTGACACGTGTCTTACATCTATATATTTTTCGGACATTGTTGTTGTGACGATTTAAATCGGGAAAAAAATAAACATTTTTTGAAACTAAAAAAGTCTTACAAAAATATGATGACACCGGCGCATAAGAACGGGCAGGAAGGAAGTCGAACTTGCGCCTGCCGGGTGAGGAGCCCTATTTCTTAAGTGCATGATCTAATCTATATATATCTCATATTAATAAAAGAAAACAAGCTATGGCCTTAGACTAAGAAATTGTAGTTAAATCTTAACATTAGCTCATCTTATTCTTTGATTTCTTAGATTGAATCTGTTGCTAAGTTCGTGTCTTGGAATGCAGATCTACATTGCGTTTCTTTGTGCCTAGGTGTGTTTATGTTTCACTTTGTCGCTACTTAGATCCTCTTTTTGTCTTACGATTTTGATCGGTGGTTGCGTGTTCTCTTTTGTTGATGGGAATGTTTTGATGTTAGTAGTGTACTTTAGTGTGAATTTGCTTGTTGATGGAAGTGTTTTGATGTTAGTAGTGTACTTTATTGTGAATTTGGTTGTTTCGTATTAGCAGCAGTTATTGATTTGAGTACTGTCTACGTTGGTGACTTGTACCTCATTTTTTGCATTTTTGGAATTGGATTTATTTAGCTTTGTATATAGTAGTTTGTGTTATTTTTTTGTTGCCTAATTTTGGGGATTATTATTAGTTTAAGGATTAAGTTTTTGATTGATTTTTGATGTGATCATAGTTTAATTTGTAATAGTTGTTATATAAATAAAAATCATAAAATAGTTATAATAGTAAAAGAAATGTATTTTATAATCGTGTCGAGTCTTTTTTCTAACAAACTAATTGGTATACCAGATGCATGCGGGAATGCTCGATACCCGAGGGGTGTTGGACCGAATATGGGACATGACTTTACAACTGAGTATCAGACTAAGATTATCAATACTCAATCTGAATTCGACCCAAGCCATCCTTAGATTCAGGTAGTTAAAATGATGTATTGAAATAGTAATTTACCCAAATCTTTAAAATTCAGACTTTGCCTCCTACTTGATATAAGGGTCTTCGTATAAAAAGGCTGAAGAGAAAATAAAGCAGAAATATTCAATAACAAACACACCCAGCTAGCAGACCTTTTCGGAATTTATATAATAGGTTAAAAGAGAGATAGTTTCCAAAAAATCAAATGCAAGATATTGCCAACCGGCTAGTTATTCCAAGACCTTGTTTTTTCATGTACAATGCACTCTTCCAAAACGAAAAACTTGAGCATCTCATACCTCAAAATTTCTACACAATTGAAGTTGTAGGTTGGAATTTTCGGTATAAACGAACAACCTACAAGCTCGTAACAGCTAAGGTGAGATCGGATGCCATTCCTAAAAATATTCTAGATGCCAAACTCATGGTTGTATAAGCAGTAGAGACTGATTGAATCATGGAACGAATCTTGAAAAACCGAATCAGAAAACAGGTCTTGATAATTGTTTCCACGCTCCAAGTTCTCGATTGGGCAAAGTTGGTTCCAAAACCATTGAAGATCTTCAACAGTTCCTGGGGATCCTATATCATAGTGATTATCTTTAATGTCACCTTCTTGCTCTATGAAAGAAGTGGTAAGAGTAGATGAAGAAGAGGTATCATCTTCAAATGTCACTGAAGACTGTGTCATACTATTATTTGTTACATGATTAACCTGGTGTTGCATATTCTTAACATCACTGGTTTCAGACATAGAAGATATGTTCGAATCGTTTGGGTTTGCCATCACACGTTTCTTGAGATGAGTATGCCAGTAGTTCTTGATTTCGTGATCAGTCCGACCAGGAAGTCTTGTTGCAATTGCAGACCATCTGTGAACAAATTAAAGAAAAGAGGGCATAAGTTAATATTTACTTTACTTAAGTTATAATGTCTCATTCCTGAAAGGATCAAAATAAATAATTAATATACGTGGGTTAGAGGGGTTTGTCGGCCAAGTGATTAAGACATCCTCATTACAATTTATCCAAGAGGTATGAGTTGAAATTTATTCCTAAAGTTACAATATCTCATTAAATTACTATTCATGTACACACTAAACAAAATTTTATTTTTTTCTAAGAAGCAAACTCAAACACCCACCTATACAACACCAATGTCTCAAATGGGACTTGGTACTAAACATAAATACACCAGAATACCACTAGGACAAATGCCTGTTGGTACTAAAAATGTTCTCCGATAACTATCGATTGAGTCTTAAATGTCCATGTCTTCGAGTGTTTACACTTTGACGTTTAGTTGAATTATTCAAACAATATAAACTCAGTAGTCTGTAATCGTCTCTGTTTTATTAATATATTTAAAAAAACCTCAGTATATCCATTTTATAAAGTAACTCGGATAGATATACCGGAGAAAAAGTTGGCTTGTGATGGATTTTCAAACAAAAAATTGATTAACATATATGCATACCTATTGCCAAGAAGTGAGTGAGAATGCAGTATGATTTCTTCTTCTTCCTTGGAGAAGTTCCCTCTCTTTATGTTAGGTTTAAGATAATTCATCCACCGAAGTCTACAGCTCTTCCCACTTCTCGACAAGCCTAAACTCAAAAGAAAAACAAACATGATATAATTTCAATCTCACATAATGGTAAATCCAAAAACCAAATCCTTGGATATACTTAATTACCAGCAAATTTGGGCATATGAGACCAGTTCCAGATGCCATATCTATTAATGTAAGAAACCAACTTCTGATCTTCTTCAAGACTCCATGAACCTTTCTTTAAACCTGTGCCCATTTCACCACTTGGAGTCCTCATCACTTTCAAATATAATTTGTATCGAAATAAGTAGTATCGCGAACTGATGGAGTGACTGATCCACTGCTCTATATATTGATCCAGCATAGCCATATCTAATAGATACGATGAAGCTGTTTCCTGTCAACCTCCAAGAAACTTCCGTTATTGAAATCAAGTTGGTCAAAGTAATTAGACACTATATAAGTAAACAATCTCTTGAGACAAAAATATAAAAGTATTAAACACTAATAAAACATAAGAATCAACAGATAACATAAAATACTGCCTACGCGGTGTACAATGTCTAGATTTGAAACGAGTACACATGGGGAATATATAAAATGCATACACTGGAATGCACATGTGTTTTAAACTAATTGATTAAGCAGTATGGGTACATTTTAAAATCATTTCTAAACAAAAAAATTTGTCTGCATTGCATAATAGCTCACGGATTAATAACAAATCCACAAGTGTAATTATATTTTATACTATCTTAAAATATATATTTTTACAGATCACACATTTTAAAAGCATACACCAAGGAACGATGAACGTGACAATGGTGGTTTGTCTTTGCAAGGATGATGGGTAAGGTTTGCTCTACCCACAAACCAGAAGAAAGTTAACTTTCTTGTATAAACATATGGATAACCGTTAATAAAAAAAGCCAATGAGGTAGTGGTGGAGTGGTTAGGGAAAGAATTGGTGTTCCTTGTGACCCAAGTTCGATTCTCACTCTCCTCATTATTTTCTCCGGAATCCAGGTGAAGAGCGAATATAGGTGGCACCGGTTCGACTTGGATGGGAGGCGAGTTTTACCTATTATTCCACTGCCGTACCTTCGGACGGGTGAGGTCGGGTTTTCACACATCTGGGGAGAGCCAAGGGGCTGGCTGCGGTCAAATAGTCGACCTTGACCACAGCGCCCCGTGTCACGGCGATTGATACGTCATTCCTTGCCGTTAAAAAAGAAAAAAAAACTGTTAATAAAAATATACTGATATGATTTGTCTATAACTTGAAATCATGTACAAAAGCTTACAATATATTGTGGTACATATCTTATTAGGCATGTGGAGTTATTATATAAAAAAGTGAGATATGGAGATTATATAATATGTATGTAGTAGATGGAGCCTCATAAGCCTCCACCAATCACTACTAAATTATCTTTTTTAAATTCTTTTATTTAATCTCTAAATTTATAAAATAAAAAAAACATTTCATTAAATTAAAAAAAACATTACAATAATTAAAAAAACATTGTAATAAAATATATTTAGAGTTATGATGTTAGATTTAACAAAAGCAATGTTGTATCTTAGGTCTCCTAATCTTGTGTATCTTAGAGTCTGGATTTTATGGTTAATTGGGTTTTAAGGGCCAAACTTATGTTGTGGAGAAGATTTGTAAGATCTCAATTTTCTAGAAGATATATATAAACATTTTTAGTCTCGTATTTATTTATTAATATTCGTTTATTGCCCTTTCTGTTAGTTGCGTTATTATCACTAACTATAATCCAAACCTTGTAGGCTAGTTATGCTACTGTTATAGACAAGAAGGTATTCAAGTGTAATATTGTTCTTGATATAAAGTGACCCCTTGTAAACCTAGCAACATCAACAAACAACTGTACAATACATCATTGTTGGTTCAATTTGTTATCAGAGCTACAGCTCAAACCACCTTTCCCAAAACCATAGACATGGCGACTTCCTAGCACGTCCACTGTCACAACAACCATTGTAAAACCCTAGTGTTGTCACCACCAAAGGCAATTGCCACTTTCATCTCATCACCGACAACTTTTATCTCAACTCTCAACCTGCCTTCAGAACCCTAGTCGTTTTCACCATAACACACTGCTTCAGCCACTTCATGACCGACACACCACTCCACAACAACTGTTTAGGAACAGTTTTGTTTGTGGGTTAGCCACCGCCACATGTCGCTCAAGACAGCGGCTCACAGTAGTGGTAGGGAACCAATTAAGCAAAAACAACCTGCCTTCGCCCTTCTTTAAGTTGTAGTCCACACAAACCACAACAAGCCATTGGATCTCATAGGAACATTCCACCCTACAATCGCTCCTCATGCTTAGCCTGCGGGGAATATTAGACTAGTTATATTATTTTAATAGACTAGATGGCATTCAAGTGTAATATTGTTCTCTATACAAAGAGACCCGTTGGAACCCTAGTTAACAACAACAAGTATATACAATACATAATTCCCGGTTTAGTTACTTCTGATAAAGCATAACCTTAAAGGAGTGTGTGTAAATAAATATTTGAGACAACAGGGCCGGCCCTAGGGGTGGGCGAGCCGCACCCCCGGCCGAGGCCCGTTTTTCGTGAGGGCCTTAATTTTTGTATATATATTATAAAAATATTGTATAACTAACTAAAACAATAAGATGATCCACTACAAGAATCGCCATTTTTAGTGGCGACCTTTGTCGCCGCTATTAGTCCCTTTTGTCGCCGCTATTGACCTTTAGCGGCGACACGTGGCCGCTAAAGCGTCGTCGCTATTGCTGGGACACTATTGCTCTTCGAGTTGCCGCTAAAGGTTGCCGTCGCCGCTATTGCCCTATTTTGTCTTTAGTGGTTTTGGCAGACAATCAATAGTGGCGACATGTGTCGCCGCTAAAAGTCAATTTTTTTAATACAGCAGCTATATACAGCTACCGAACCTGTTTCGGGTCGAAAAAACGCAACCTGTTTCAAAACGCAACCTAAAACTATATTCAAATATATTAAACACCAAAACCATATACAAAACGTAATACAGTTTCAAACAACAGTTACGTCCTACAATATCATCCTACATGCGTAAAAATGTTAAAAATACCCATACTTCGAAATCATCCTAATCTTCATCATCCTCTTCTTCGTTATCGAAATAAGGGTTATAACAATCGTCGTCGTCTGCCGATTCTTTTCCTTTTGAACTTAAGTAGCTGTCAAGTCGATTCAGGAAAGCCGGGCTTTGGAACAAGTTGTCAACAAATCCCTACAATAATAAATATCAAAACGTATGTTAGCATATTAGCAGACGCTACCAACATATATTTAACAAGGTAACACGCGTTCGTTTATCATTTTATAAATTGTGTAGTTTACCTCAGAAAAGGGTTCTTAAGTCTCAGGTTGGGAAACCGACAAGTTCGGGGGCATATTTGAAGGTTTATGCCCCATCCCCCGGTACCATCCTCTCCGCTCTCCCAAGGCTTCTTGAAATGGGGCAAGTGGAGGACCGTCACCGTGCCACTCGTTTGTGGCCTGTTGTAAGTTCTGCTGTATATTACGAAGATGATTATATATATATATATATATATATATATATATATATATTTGTTATAGAAAAATATACTTAAAAGAAATACTTATGAAGTTCGGTTCGGCAAGCAGGTCAACCCAATGCCCCTCCTTATCCTAGTGGGTTTTTGCGTACGTAGGTACCCAATCTATATCTTGTTGAACATTAAACTTAGATTAGATATTAAATAAACAAAAGCTTACACAAACACATATATAAAACATTACATTTTTGTAGGCTGTGCTACCGTATAACGCCGTCCCCCCCCGGGAATGGGAATTGTTGTTTCGCGCGGACACCATTGTTGGCCTCGCATCGTTTGATATATTTTTTGTTTAAAAATCCGTCGACGACTTTCAACCAGTTATCATAGGGCATATCAACGGGATGGTATGCCCTTGCTTGTTCAACATCCTGGTACCCTCCGTGTTGCTCAAATAATTTTTTTGCATCGTGTTTGCGGCCAAAGTACCTCTTCATAAGCAAACTCTTGATTTCACCCTTTAAGTTTTTTGCTTGTAGATCCAGTTCAACTTCGTCAAAGTTAAACATTTCCTACAAATTCAATAAAAAGGGTAAAATATTATTATACATTAAGTCTAACGACCCGTGAAACGGCTGCAAACGGCCTTTAAACGACGGCAAATTATATGCATATAACTTATTTACCCCCAAGTGGTTCATGAGCGCTTCCTTGTACGGTTGTGCCACATTATCCCATCCAACTTTATCGAACGGGATGGACGCCACATAAATGAACCGGCCTCTCTTGAAAACATATCTCTTCCTTCGCCAACGGGGGTAAACGTGACATCCCTTTCAAATGTTAGGGATACGGCCCCCCCGCCTTAACCATACGACGGAGTTTTTAGTTTTTGGCTTTCCCCCTAACCCTCTTCGGGGGATCAGCTGCAATTAAAACATAAATAATTAGTAGCAACATTTATAATATATGAAACATAACAACTAAAAAAATAATTAAAACATAAATAATTAAAAGACTTACCATCAAGATCGTGCGTGCCTCTAAAAAAATGATTTGGAGGCGGTGGATCACCGGCGCCGTCTCCCCCATGTCCCCAGAGGGCCAGATCAGCCATCAAATAAGCAAATATCAACATTACCTAAATCATGATTTTTCTAAAAAGTTGTAAATGTTACGGCATGTGTATCTAATAGAAATTAATGATAAGTACAACAAGTGTAACTCATATTCAGATAAATATTTCAACAAGTGTTTATCAAAATTAAACTTTTTTTTTTCAAACCTACACATAAACATTCAAATTATCAAGTTAAATATTTTTTTTCTCAAACCTAAACATAAAATAGAAATTATCAAGTTAAACATATTTTTTTTCAAACATAACCATAAACATAGAAATCATGAAACTTAAACATAATTTATACTATTAACACATATACATACTTATAAACAAACATTTTAAACAAAAACACAAGATTTATACATACTTACATACACATTTGCATACTTTATATAAACATACATACTAGCATAAGCATTTTTCACCAATTGCAAACATTTAGATGCACAATTGTTCATCATTTACATACACCTACATACTAACATACAACTTGATAGATTCATTCATAGACTTACATACACACATACATGCTTACATACACCTACATCAACAAATACATAGATTTCCATATACACATTTTCACCAAACACACTTGCATTATACATCTTACATACAAACATTCATCCTTACATACACCTACATCAACAAATACATAGATTTCCATATACACATTTTTTACCAAACAAACCTACATTATACATTTTACATACAAACATTCATCCTTACATACACATTTACGTACCTAAACAAAAAATTTTACAATTTCTAAACTTAAAAAAAATACATATAAACCTAACCTTTTTTTAAAGTTTCAAGGATACGAAGACCGCGAAGAAGAGGTGGTGCCGGAGAAATGATGGTGGTGACCGGAGAAGCGTGATGGTGATCTGAGTTATATTCCACAAACACAAAAATACACAAAAACGAGCAAAAATTAAAGCCTATAACATGTATATAAACAAATGTAGAGAAGAAATTTAACATAAATAGAGTTAAACTAACCGATTTGGGCAAAAGATGGGTGTCTCCGACGGAGCTCAGGCGTTTTTTCGAGGGAAAAATGAAGAAGGAGGGAAGAAAGGCGCTGATATTGGGTCTGTACGTTAAGACCATTACCGGCGACACCCTGTCGCTGCTATTGGTACTACCGTCGCCGCTACTGGTTGAACCTGGATAACATTTGTGTGGCTAGGGTTTATTGTGGTTTAGGGACCTTTAGCGGAGACGGCGTCGCCGCTAATGGTCTAATATTTGTCGCCGCTATTGCCTGTTGAATCCCCAACCGTCAGATCTAGAAAATGATCAACGGCTGGGGTTTGGTCTGAGGGGCCGGAACACGGATCGACCAATAGCGGCGACACTTGGCCTGTCGCCGCTAATGGTGTCGCCGCTAAAACCGGTGGTTTCTTGTAGTGATCACAGTTCAGTGGTTTGGGCTTTGCTTTTTAAACTGGTGGTATCTGGTTCGATTCTTGTAGTTGGTTGTTTTTTTTTTAGTTTTTCCATTAGTGTGAAATTTGAGTGCTGGAGCTGGTATTCAAAACCTAATGATGTACTCACAGCTTTTAAAATTCATAGAAAATATTAACATATGCTTTAAAACAAAAATTCTTAGAAAATATTAAGATATCCGTAGCCGGCATACGCATGCCGCGTTGAACTTAAGCCCTTGACACATGAGCAATGTGGAACATACGCTGCGAATATGTCATATATTATACGGCATGTCATTTTAATACGATGAATTTGCAATGTTTATTATTATGACGTTAATCATTATTTGAAAAAAAAATACTATACAATTCGTTAATGTCTAAGGGCCTTTTTCTTCCGGCTCGTACAAGGCACTTTAATCCTCAGGACCGGCCCTGTGAGACAAACACCTTTTAAAAAACTAGAGAGGTTAAATATGGCCAGTTGGAAAGTTTGTTAAGAAATTTGGAAACATTTGAGGAAGCCACCTATTTTATTTGTATTCACAAAAAAATTAGTGACCAGTGAGTGTATGTAGAGAGAGAAAATGAGAAGAACAAGTTTCTAAAGGACAAAACCAAAATTCCATGACCTTTCTTTTAGAATGCATCTCATTTAAAAGGAAAAACTTGAGCATCCCAGACCCCATAAAATGTACATGATTGAAGTTGCAGGTTGATATTTTCCGGTATAAACCAACAACCTGCAAGCTAAAAGCACCTAAGCTGAGCTCGGATGACATTCCTAAAAGTTCTCTAGATGCCAAACTCATGGTTGTATAAACTGTGGAGAATGATTGAATCATTGAACGAATATTGAAAATTCAAATGATTTGACGGCTCTTGATAGTTGTTTCCATGCTCCAAGTTCTCGATCGGGTTCCAAAACCATTGAAGATCTTCAACGGTTCCTGGGATCCTATATGATCGTTATAATTATCTTTAATGTCAACTTCTGGATCTATGGAAGAAGTGGTCAAAGTAGGCGAAGAAGAGCTATCATCCTCAAAAGTTATTGTGGATTGGGTCACAATAATATCTTTTACATGATTAGCCTGTGTATTCTTAATATCATTGGATTCAAACGTAGATGATATGTCCGAATTCTTTGGGCTGGTTGTTTGATGTGCCAGGTTGTCTGTCACACGTTTCTTGAGATGAGTATGCCAGTAGTTCTTGATTTCATTATCAGTTCGACCAGGAAGTCTTGTTGCAATTGCAGACCATCTGTGAATAGATTAAAGAAACGAGGGCATTAATAGATATTTACTATACTTAACTTACTATACCCCATTCCTAAAAGTATCTTAATAAATTCTATGAAATTAAATTAATATACACGGATTAGGCGGATTAGATTGGCTTGTCGGCCAAGTGATTAAGACATCCTCATAAAACATTTTATCTAAGAGCCAAGAGGTATGAGTTGAAATCCAACCATTCATGTCTTTTAATTTGAGTCGAAACACATATAAACTCAATGTATTTTGAATTAACACAAATAAAAATCAAGAACTTAGTTGACTACTTCAAACATAAACCCCATCATTTATGCATCTATGAATAAGACATGAATTTTAGGTACTTAATAGATATACCGGAGAAAAAGTTGGTTTGTAATGGATTTTCAAATAAATAATTGATTAATATCTGTGCATACCTATTGCCAAGAAGTGAGTGAGAATGCACTATGATTTCTTCTTCTTCCTTGGAGAAGTTTCCTCTCTTTATGTTAGGCTTAAGATAATTCATCCACCGAAGTCTACAACTCTTCCCACTTCTCGACAACCCTAAACTCAAAAGAAAAACAATAAGATATAATCGTATAATCGTAGAACCGAAAACCATAGACTTAGATTTACTTACCAGCAAATCTAGGCATATGAGACCAGTTCCAGATGCCATATCTATTAATATATGAAACCAACTTCTGGTCTTCTTCAAGGCTCCATGAACCTTTCTTTAAATTTGTGCTCATCTCACCACTTGGAGTCCTCATCACTTCTAAGTGTAAACTATATTGAACTAAGTAGTATCTTGAACTGATGGAGTAGCCGTGACTGATCTACTGCTATAAATAATGATCCATATTGTTGTAATAGATATGATCAAGCAGCTTCCTGTCATCCTCCAAGAAACTTCCATTATTATTAAGTTCTATGTTTCAAAACGTTGGTCAAAGTGAACACTATGTAAGTAAACAATCACCGGAGCCAAAAATATAAAAATAATAAGTTGTAAATACTAACTCAATATTAAAGTGTAAGAATCAAGAGATACAATGTCTAGATTGAAACTTACGTATATGGGAAACATGAAATAATACATAATGGAATGCACATGTGTTTTAAACTAATTGATAAAATAGTAACGTACTTTTTTTTAAATTCATTTCTAACAAGAAAAACTTTGTCCGCATGCAGAGTAGCTCAAAGATAGATAACAAATCTACAGATTGAATTATTCTTTATGCTTCCTCAAAAATAATATTTTTATCTAGATCATACACTCGATCTAAGAGCGTCCAGATGGGATGGGCGTGACCGTGAGAGAAAATGTTCACGTGGCGGTGTGTTTTGTATACATAGCTACGGACGTCCAGGCATGAAGAATTTGAGACGGAGATATCATGTATTGCAGAGAGATGTTGATGTTGTTCGTGTCCATGAAGATCTCCGACGTGGCTACATTTATTGATGCGGACTTGTGGATGGTGGGGGAGAAACTACTCGCATGGTTGTGGGCTTTGTACTAATGACAAGATTTTTGAAGCATTTTCAAGCTCTAATCCGTGTATATGGACGATCTGGCATATGTGATAGGGAGAGATCACATATTAGAGAGAGGGTTTTTGTTCATAGTTCGTGCGGATCTTCATCATGGCAGCCATCGTCAAAGACCATTGGAAATGATCCAACGATGAACATGACAATGGTAGGTTTTGTCTACGCAGTCCAAGGATGGGTATAGTAAGAATAAACCCAGCCATAAAATAAAAGCAATATGATTTTTTGTTAAAAGATATGTATATTGAATGAACAAATGTATTATGTGATTTATCCATAATAATTCTATGTTATTTAAAATCTCACGTGGTATTGTTTTAGACACTTCTATGAAATTCTATGTTATTTAAAAGCGACCATAGGTGTCGTTCAAACACCATTAATCCTCAAACTTTATCTACCCAGTGGTGGATCTAGAAATTTTTTTTCACGTGGTTTGTTTTGCTAAATTCTCAATAATTCATACTATTTTTTTCAAATCAGATAAGGTTTACACTAAAATTTTATATTTTTTCCAAACCGAAGGGTTTCCTGGGAACCTAGGATCCCCCTGAATTCGGCACTGTATACCTATAGTAATTTCTTAGTCAACCTTTACAAAAATAATTTCTGAAATTGTTTTCGAATGACACAGTTTAAGAGTGAATCAACTTTAGGTCCTTCGTATCTTAACCACACTTTTAAGAAATGAAAAGTCAAACCTTCATTTTAAAACTTAGTTTTTTTGGTTCACATCTTCGACTTTAATATAAAACACTATTAACCCTCATCTGTAAATAAGTTACACATTTTTTTTAACTATTGATAATTGACAACTTTGACGCCAACTTTTTCTTCTTCATAACTTAACACATCAGTTTATTTAAGTTACTTTTACGACTTTACACCGTAATGTACGACACACTATTATGATTTTTTTATCAATGTCTAACAATGTTAATGTTTAAATTACTTTTACAACTCTAAACCGCTGTCTAAATTACTTTTACAATTTTACACCGCAACCACTGAGACTTACTTTTTTTTATGTCTAATGACGTTAGTGTCATGAAACTAACGTGTGTAACAAAGTCAAAAACGTGTAATGTCAGATGCGGGTACTACATGTTAATGTCATTGGCGTACAGTGTAACCGCAACGCTTATATAGGTTACAATAAGGTTGATCGGATGCGTCCAAAACACGTATTTCACATATGGTTGACGCATCACATAACGTGTCGCAATCTATGAACAACTAAGGCGTCGCCACAACTAGGGCTGTTCACGAGCCGAACCAAACCGATCAAAACTTTTCTCGTGCTCGGTTCGTTTACAAACCGACCCGAACCGAGTGATTTTTCAACCGAGCCAAAGTCAAGAGAGCGTCTTTCGATCCGAGCATTTTTCGAACGAACGTCGAGCGAGTATCGAGCGTCAGAGAACAAAAAAGGAAAGTGATGATGGGGTGCTACTTATCATAATAAAGTGTCGTTTCCGTCCCTGAGGTTTCGTTCAATTAAAGCACAAGTAAAAAAATTAACAAATAACAAGGAATACAAAAACATTTAACTAGTTCTATACACAAATATAACAAATAAAAAAACACCTAAATACGCCATCACATGATGCATGATTAGTCGTCCGTCGCTTTTAACGTTATTGTTACGAAATGAGTAAAATAACGTTAAAATTGGTGCAATTTTACTTTTCCCCTGAGAGCCCACACATATATACATACACATATACATATATGCAACACCTCACGCAGGGGTGAAACTAAAAAATAAATAAGTAAAAACTTTTTTATTATACTTTTGATTTTATTTAATAGTGTTTAGCAGATCTTTGTTTGAATAAGATGTTTGAGTGTAGCTTGCATCTTGTATAATCAACTGGAGTGAAACTAAAATAAATAAATAAATATATATATATATATATATATATATATATATATATAATTTTTTATTATACTTTTTTATTTTTGTGAATAGTGAGCAGATAGGTTAAAACTAAGACCTAACAAAAAACAATTTAACCTTGGCAACTGGGCCAGCCCAGCTAGTGTGTTGATTGCCCACGAACATTATCTACTTAACAAAAATAAAATCTCTTTTCAAATCAAGGTTCATGTCCACCAAATTGGCTGGCCCATCTAGTGTTAATGGCCCACGAACAATACCCACTTGCCAGTTAACACAAACGGAATCTCTTTTTAAGGGTCCATGCTTACCAGTTACCACTTACCAAGTTAACGGATTTTATTTTATTTTATTTTTTTTATATACATACAAAATCAATGGAGGGGAAGAGTGCGCCTGAAAGAAAACCAATGGAGCGGAATAGTACCTGGCAATTTACCATTGGCCCAAACAAATTACAATTTTACTTCAGTTTTAAATTATGATTTTGTCTCCAGCTAAAAATTACGATTCTGCCCTCAGTTCAAAATTACAGTTTCATCATCGTTGTAGATTTTCACCAACTACAATTTTACCCCAGTCAAAATTATGAGTTTGCCCTCAGTTCAAAATTACAATCTTGTCATCGTTGTAGCTTTTGATAAATTACGATTTTACCCCAGTCAAACTTACGATTTCCCCAAAGTTCAAAATTACAGTCTTGCCAACGTTAATCAATGGAGGGGAATAGTGCGCCCTGAAAGAAAACCAATGGAGCGGAATAGTACCAGGCAATTTACCATTGGCCCAAACAAATTACAATTTTACTTCAATTTTCACAAACTACAATTTTACCCCAGTCAAAATTACGAGTTTGCCCTCAATTCAAAATTACAATCTTGTCATCGTTGTATCTTTTGATAAATTACGATTTTACTCCAGTCAAACTTACGATTTCCCCAAAGTTCAAAATTACAGTCTTGCCAACGTTTTCGTTATTTTTTTTTTCAAACCTATGGTAGTGTTTTATTTTAATTGGTTGACTCGGCGTAACTTTTATTCCCTAGCGGTCACTCGTTGGTCATGACAAATTACAGTTTTGCCCGCCGGTTTAAAATTACAGTTTTCTCATCATTTTAGTTTTTTTTTCTAGCAAAACTATGATAGCGTTTTGTTTTAATTGGTGGACAAATATTTGGCGTAGTGCCCCGCAACGCGGACTGGGCATTAACTAGTTGGTGTAGAATCAATAAATTAAGTTTCTTTCATTAACAGATTGGTGTACAATCAATAAATTAAGTTTCATTTCATTAACATTAACAATATGTTTATTAGAAAAATATGTCGGTTACTAAAGATATGACTAAATTAGAAGAATAAATCAGTCAATTTTCAGTTTGTATAAAGAGTTCCAGAATGGTTAACCGTTCAAGTTAACATATAATTTATGTAATTTGTGAGGATCTTAATGACATTATGAATCAATATTTAATTTTTTGTATAGCCATGCCATTGGATTCAAAAAAATGTGCCCATGAAATCATTCTTTCAACATATCTAATTTGAGTCAAAGACCATAATTCTGTCTGTTTATTTATTCTATATTTTCATAGACCAAGTGAAAATGTAAAATTATGATTGTTAAGAAAGAAATCACTATTTATCATGAAAAAACTTACACAACAGTGGTCTATGTTATAAACCGGCCTTTGTTCAGCTATATAGAAGTCAGTTCTCTGCCAGTTGGGTTATAGCCTAGTGGTAAGGAGCATAGCTTCTTTTGAAGAAGACCCAAGTTCAAATATTAGACAAGGTATAATTAAGGAGTAGCATATATAGGTGAGTGTGTATTAACTTTTCAAAAAAAAAAAAGAAGAAGAAGTCGGTTCTCTACTACCAATTGGGTTTTATTCAATGTTTTAAAAATCGATTCAAACCGGCCGGTTGAACCATCTGATAGAATTAACATTTCTACAAAATAATAATGTTTATAAAATAAGAATTATAAGATGTAAGCAGTGTAACAAAAATTAAACGATATAGTTAAAATTCTTAATGTTATAAATGTTTTAGATTATAACATTTTATCTATTAATCATGTAATGCTATGCATAAAACACAAGCAGGGACGTCTTAAAAAATTCTTGAGAATTTCATGACGTAGGGCGAGTAAAAAAAGTCGGGCACCTAAACGACAACCGAGCCAGCTCAAGTTCGACTCGATGTGGCTCGAATTCTTCACTACAAGGAGCCTCTGAATTTAAACTTGAGTCAAGACTTAAAACTATCATTTAAAGAAAGTGTGAAAGGCTAGATTTACTTAAATGAAACTTTTAATTTTCTTTTTCCATTGCAATTACGTTCGTGTTCTATTTCTTTAAATATTACACTGACCAAAACTAATTGATCATGTATGAAAGTATTAAATTATGTATAATCTATAATACGCAAATGTAATGTACAAAAATGTAATCTAACATTGTACAAACTTTATAACAATGTGTACAATGATGCCTGGGTTGAAATGGTAAAGTTTTAAGACGCAGCAGTGGTAAGCAAGGAATTTCACCCATGGAATTCTAATATCCCTCAATCGTCTCCCTGCCACTCAATTGTCTGGCCTCATTCCCCCTCCGTTTCCATCCCACCTCATGACTGAGTGCACGGCAGGAAGAACTAACGGAACAAAGGAGATTATGAATGGTTTACTTTACTTGATGAAAAGGCTTAGATGTAAAGAGATAAGAGGGGAGATGCTGCTTTAGTTGTACATAGAACAACGTCTCTTATCGCCTTAGAATGCCTCACGCTTTTTAAAATCAAGTTCACTGTCATTTTGTGCAAGGCTCTTCATTCTGCCCTAAACAAACAATCAGAAGCTCAATTTGTTTTCAAATAATATTTGTTTCTTATAAGTAACATGAATCCTAAGTTGTGTTATTAACTGGCTAATAAAAACATATGTAGAATTATGTGTTCAATATATGCCTTTCGCACCCAATATGATTTTAGAATGTAGAACGAGCTCCACTTATGAACTGATCTGGATAATATTCTTACTTTAGTTCAAAAATCACATCAAGATACAAGGAGAACTAGATTTCAGGGCAGAAGGTAATCGAGTAAAACCACATGCTTTTTTTATATATAGAGTTTGGCTTCTAGAAGCCACTTGCATTTCAACTGTTCCTGGTTCAGGGTTTGGCCAGAAGGAAGGGTAAGTCACTTTTATTCTGCTGCAAAGAGCTTTAAGGCAACTGGAAGCATCGGGAGGGTTTGGAGCATATACTTCATAACTACGTAGTATTGGTAGCAGCATTTTTTTCTCGAGGCCTGAATATAAAAGATTATAAATTTGATGATGCAGATTATTCGAAACTGGAAGCACCGGATTCGTCGAGCTGGGCTTTTTGGTCTATGAATGGAACTGATGAGCCTAATTATGAAGGTAAACATGTAATCTGTTTAAAAATAAACTCATAAACATGTTATATTAAAGTATGTTAATGTTTAACCACTTGTTTTTAATCAAACAGTAGAACTTTGCTATGATCTCGGGAACTAGCATGGCTGCACCACATATAGTTAGGATTGCAGCTCTGGTAAAGAAAAAAAATCCCTCATTGGAGTCCTGCAGCCATTAACTCAGCCTTGATGACGAACTCATCCACACTTGACTGAGCTTATATATTTGGTGCATTTAATCTCTGTTTTGTCTTTTGGGTAAGTTACAAAAGTTGGTTACATTAAATTTTGAGATTGGAAGTCTGCAATAGTAATAGGTGAATAAATATGCATGTCCTATATTCAGTTATGAACTACAAAAATCTGATCTTTGTATAGGGTTGGGAGGATGAAATGAGTGTGATGCTGGCCCAAGTGTGGAGGAGCGGGCCATATTATATTTGGAGGCCCAAGAACGCGTGACAAATGGGGCTTCACTAAAATGGCTTTAACTTGGGCTACGGGGGTCCGTTTTGGGCGTGCGACCAGTCAAAACGATCGTGAGAAAAAATCCCATTTTGCTGCAAACGCCTTTGGCGGTTTGGGTGGACGTTCGGGCCCACAAAAGGCTTATTTCGATGAGTATTTTTCATTTTTATGTTTTTTGGGCTTTTTGCCAACTTTTGTTTTGTTTTAGTTTTTGGCCCGAGTGTATTTTGGGGCCCGTTTCGAATTTATAACTCTATTAATATGTTGGTTATGAGGGGATAATGATCAATTTCAGCTTTGGAAAAAACACAGTTTTTCACTTCAAATTCCGTGCCCTTTGGTTGAATTTTGGGGTTGGGACAAAGTTCATCACGAGTATTCGTAGAATCAACGTGATTGATCTTACTTATCGTTTCTACTCTACATCAGTTGGTATCAGAGCCGAATTCCTGGCTCAAAATGCCTCCGAGAAGAAACAGACTCGATGAAGTTTTATGAACGGAGTTGGAGCAGCGGCTCATGGCCCGAATGGATCAACGATTGGACCAGGTGGTCGATCAGTTGACTAACCGGATGGAAGGCTTGATGAATCGTAGGAGGCAGCAACCCAATGATGGGTATGGTTCCTATTTCAGTAATCCGTTTGGCGATGGTTCGGATTCCGGTGGCGATCAGGAGGATCGGCCGAGGGGAGGCCGAGGAGAGGGCAATCGACGTTGGGATTCTGGATAAGGGTTGATATTTCGGAATTCGATGGGGCTAGTTTGAACCCGGAGGGGTTCATCGATTGGTTGTCCACTGTCGAGGAAGTGTTTGAGTACAAGGAGGTTTCTAAGAATAAGCGAGTGGCTTTGATTGCTACCAGATTGCGTGGTAGGGCTTCTGCCTGGTGGCAGCAATTGAAGCTTACACGAGAAAGGCTCGGGAAGTCGAGAATCATGACATGGACCAAGATGAGAAAATGCTTGCGGTCCAACTACCTGCCACATAACTTTCAACGATTGATGTACCAGCGTCTGCAGAACTTAAAGCAGGGGCTAAGTCGGTTGATGATTATACAACCGAGTTTTACCAGTTGATCGCCAGGAACGATATTCAAGAGGCGGAGGAGCAACTTGTTTCTCGGTATATTGGGGGTTTGAGGGTGCAAATCATGGAGTCAGTGAATCTTTTTGATCCATTGACCATTGCAGAGGCACACCAACGGCCGTTGGCCTTTGAGAAGCAAAACCGACGGTCGAGTGGTTCTTTCAGTGACCACGTTGTGCATGTGAGGCAGGTTTTGACTTTGCTTCGTAGAGACAGTTTCTATGCAGCCATCAAGAAGTGTGTGTTCATGACCCCTAAGGTTTTGTTCTTGGGGTATGTTGTTTCTGGTGATGGGATACAAGTTGATGAATCCAAGGTAGAGGCTGTTAGAAATTGGCCAACTCCTACTACCATTACTGAAGTTCGTAGTTTCCATGGACTTGCTTCATTCTATACGTGGTTCATTTCTCATTTCAGCTCTATTATGGCCCCGGTGACAAATTGTATAAAGGGGAAGACGTTTGTATGGACAGAAGATGCAGAGTTGGCTTTTCAACTTGTGAAAGACAAGCTCACTTCAACACCGATTTTGGTATTGCCTGATTTTTCTCAAGTTCTTTAACTTCATACTGATGCTTCAAATGTTGGAAACGGCGGGGTTCTCAGTCAGGGTGGTAGGCCTGTTGCTTATTTTAGTGAGAAGTTATCTGGGCCAAAGTTGAGGTAAAACACTTATAATCTGGAGTTTTATGCAGTGGTCCAAGCTATAAAGCACTGGCGTCATTATTTGTTTCATAAAGAGTTTGTTTTATTCACTGATCATGACTCC
Source organism: Scalesia atractyloides (assembly GCA_947069175.1). Lineage (NCBI taxonomy): Eukaryota > Viridiplantae > Streptophyta > Magnoliopsida > Asterales > Asteraceae > Scalesia > Scalesia atractyloides. The sequence goes on along the minus strand of CAMTDV010000006.1, from coordinate 10,313,594 downwards.
CTAAGGCATATTCGTACTCAAGACAAGGTATCTCATAAGCATGGGCGATGGTTGGCCTTTCTTCAGAAGTTTACTTTTGTGGTCAAGCACAAGACTGGTGTTTCAAATAGGGTTGCTGATGCCCTAAGCATGAGGAGTAATCTGCTTGTATCCATGAAGGTTGTTGTGCCGGGTCTAGAGGTCATTCGTGAGCAGTTGGCCACTGACCCATTTTTCTCAATCATTTTGCAGGATGTGGGTACTGGGAAAAAGTCAGACTTTCTGTTACATGAAGGTTTTCTGTTCAAGGGGAATTAACTATGTATCCCTAATTCTAGTCTTCGCTTGCAGATTATTAGGGAGTTACATGGTGAAGGGCATGTTGGTCGTGATCGTACTTTACAACTGGTTGCAGGTTCTTATTTTTGGCCTACTATGAGAAAGAGGTGGAACGTTATGTGAAAAGGTGTCGTGTTTGTCAGGTTTCAAAGGGCACAGCTACTAATGCAGGTCTTTATATGCCCTTGCCTGTCCCCTCACAACCATGGGTTGATATTAGTATGAATTTCGTGTTGGGGTTACCCCGCACTCAGAGGGGTAATGATTCTATCTTTGTGGTGGTGGATCGGTTTTCTAAGATGGTCCATTTTATTCCTTGCAAGAAGACGACTAATGCTATTAATGTTGCCCAACTCTTCTTTTGAGATGCGTACCGTTTACATGGGCTACCCTCTTCTATCGTGTCTAATCTGGATACTCGATTTCTGAGCCATTTCTGGCGTAGTTTGTGGAAAATGGTGGGCACTCAACTCAACTTTAGCAGTGCTTATCACCCCCAAACTGATGGCCAAACTGAAGTTGTTAATCGGTCAGTTGGTAATTTGATGAGGTGTTTGGTTGGTGATCATGTGAAGGCATGGATCAAAAGTTATGCCAAGCTGAGTTTGCCCATAATCATGTTGTCAATCGGAGCACCGGATTTAGCCCGTTTCAGGTGGTTTATTCATGTCAGCCCTGGGAACCACTTGATTTGATATCACTTTCTATTTCTGGGCCTGTCCCAAAGAGGGTTCAAGATTTTGTGGAAGGATTACATGAGGTTCATAAGGTTGTTTATGATAATTTGACCCAAGCTAATTCGAAGTATAAACAAGCTGCTGATCAGAGACGTAAGCATGTTGACTTCGAGGAAGGTGATTTTGTTTTTTGAGCTGTTTTGACTAAAGATCGTTTTTTTCCGTTGGAGAATACAACAAGTTATCAGCTAAGAAGATTGGACCAGCTGAAATTGTGGAGAAGATCAACCCGAATGCGTATCGTCTAAAGCTGCCTAATCACATTGTTGTTCTGATGTGTTCAGTGAGAGGCACTTGTTGCCATATTATGGAGATTCTTCTGATGATGAACCTGTTGGTAATTCGAGGTCGAATTTTGTCTATCCAGGGGGGGAAAGATGCGGGCCCAAGAGTGGAGGAGCGGGCCATGTTATATATGGAGGCCCAAGATCGCGTGATAAATGGGGATTCACTAAAATGGCTTTAACTTGGGCTACGGGGGTCCGTCTTGGGCGTGCGACCAGTCAAAACGATCGTGAGGAAAAATCCCATTTTGCTCCAAACGCCTTTGGCGGTTTGGGTGGACGTTCGGGCCCAAAAAAGGCTTATTTCGATGAGTATTTTTCATTTTTATGTTTTTTGGGCTTTTTGCCAACTTTTGTTTTGCTTTAGTTTTTGGCCGGAGTGTATTTTGGGGCCCGTTTCGAATTTATAACTCTATTAATATGTTGGTTATGAGGGGATAATGATAAGATTTCAGTTTTGGAAAAAAACAGTTTTTCACTTCAAAGTAAGTCAAACTTATAAAGTATAAGGAAAACATATTATATTTGCCTCGACTTGTTGTAAAACAAAATTTACGTCAAAACATAATCAAGTGAAAACATGCAAAAAAAGCAATATATATATATATATATATATATATATATATATATATATATATATATTATAAGAGCCTACCCATTCTCAAAGAAACGAATCAACCTTAAATTTATACCGGCACTTACATAAATATAAGCACGTAAAAATGATTATAAAATTTTTAGAAAGTTGAAGAGTTATGAGCGCTAATACTAAATAATGAAGGGTAAATGCTATAATAAACAAAAAATTGATAAAAGAACAAAAAAATAAAAATGAAAAAATTGTGGACCAATTACCAGCTGCCATGCAGCAGCATGACACTAGTCATCCAACTTCTATTTCTAATTAGTTATATAGAATTAGTTGATGCACTGCCCGCGTTGCGGGGCGATGGCCGAATATGAGTGAGTGTTAGACAACTCCTTGACACGGAAAACAATTAAATCGAGTCAACCAATAAAAACATAACACTTTTATACTTTTTTCTAAAAAAAACTAAAACAATAGCAATACTGTTATTTTTAACTAATAGAAAGTTATATTTTTCACTGGTGTAAAATCGTAATTTTGCAAAAGCTAAAGTGATGGCAGTACTGGAAATTAAAACCACGGGCAAAATTGTAAATCTGCTCAAGGGCGAATTCGTACTTTTAAACTTAGGGCAACACAGTAATATAAATTTAAACTAAAGGCAAAATCGTAATTTTTGGACAGAAGCAAAACCATAATTTTATTTTGAATCGAGGGCATAATCGTAATTTTGAATTGGAGCCAAAAGCGTAATTTTATTTTGAACATGGGCAAAAACGTAAATTTTAACTGAGGGCGAAATCATAATTTTTTAAACGGGAAAAATCTATTTTTGAAGAGAGGGCAAAATCGTAATTTCAAGGTGGGGGCGAAAACATATTTTTTTCATTTGAATAGGGGCGAAAACGTAATTTTGAGCTGAGGGCGAAATCGTAATTTTGAGTCGTGGGCAAAATCGTAATTTTTGACTGGGGCCATAAGCGTAATTTTATTTTGAGCAAAGAGCAAAAACGTAATTTTAAAATGAGGGCAAAACCGTAATTTTAAAGCGTAAACAAATAATAAACGGTTGGTCCAACGAGAGAGTGCCAGGCCAGGTGCCTGGCACTATTCATCCGAAATTGTTTATATTGTAGTCATTCTTCATTTTGTTTTGTTTTTAGTATGTATATATGTATAGAATGTATGGGACGTTTGTTGATGACGTGGGCTTTTGTACAATTGGCCTTTTTTCCTCATTTTGAGCAAAAATTAAAACTCTATACAAGAGTTTATGGTTTTGGATTTCAAGAAACATATAATAACAAAGTATCTCAAGAAACATATAATAACAAAGTAGCTAAATATGCCTAATAAATAATAATGTTAATTTTACTTAAGTCATTTATATTCCTAATCACTAGTAAATATATGGTTGTAAGTTCTTACAACAATTTCATATTTGACTTAGTGATTCATGGCGAACACCTTCGATTACTTTTGTATGGATTTTATAGAGCGAGACATATGGTTCCTTTCATCCCTACATCAACGCGTTACCACTTCCCATCAAAGTTTGTATTTCTAAAATTTATATGGTTGTCTTTGTTCTTGTTAATTTCAATTATTTGGTTATATAATATCTGCTAATAATGAAAACCAAAACTCAAATGAACCATCTTTCCTAGCATTAAGAATAAGATTTCTGCAATCATCAAGTACAACCCCCCCCCCCCCCCCCCCCCTCTAAAAGCTTCAACAAAATAACCATCAAATAGCTGGAAGAAAAGAAATATTGGATTCAAAAGATCTGGATGATCAGATGAAAGTGTTGAAGTGTGAAAATACTTGTCTAACAAGTCAAACCAAATACTGAAGTGTTGAAAACCAAAAGTATTGGATTACTCCAGTAGTTTGGTTTCCCAACAGTTTCTCTTATACTACTTAGTAGTTTATTAGTTTCAGTTGTTTTAGATTTATGGCCCTGCTGGCAGTCACCATCAAAGAAGATTACTCATGAAAATGAGGCCCCTGAGAACCCGAGTGACACACATATTAACTCAACAAAAGATAGGTATTACTTTTTCACACCAAGTCTTAGATGCCTCCACCAAACCTGTAACCTCTCAAATATTCTTGAAAAATGTATGCAAATAGTAATCCAACACAGAAAAACCAAAATATTACTTTAACTTCCAAAACTTCCGTCTACTCTTTCAAAGACATCAGATATCTTTTCATGAAGGATGAACATATGAACATCATTAAAAAAAGCAAATCTCACTCACATATCAAAGATATAATACTCCAAATCAATGCTCAGATGTGATAGAGTTCATATCCTAACCCTCATGAAGAAGAGGTGAAATCCACCACATGTATCTCCTGTTGTTGAGATTGCATGTGTGGCTTCTACTCTTTTGAATGATCTCATTACTAACTGATAGTAGAAACATAAGTAAGACTACCTTGCATGCAACAACATTATACTTTCTATGAATGTCACAAAAGTTAGAAGTCCCAGTACCAAGAAAAAAAGGGTATCGTTGCCTGTTCCTCTGGTAGTTTCTACCTCATACAATTGATGATACAACCACCATGAGTAGGGATGCAGGTGATTTCATTAACTTAAATGATGCTCAAACCAACTTGAGGAATTAAGGGAAAACTGAGAGTTGTGGTCTCCAATCTCAAGCTGATGGTCATCAATATGCCTCAAGCTTAAGTCTAGTTGAGCCTAGATTACACCCAACACCTGGCCACCTTACAAAAGGAGATTGAATACACTAAACTTCTAGTCACTAGACAACAACCACCAACTACACAAAGCCAAACTGATGAGGATATAACCATGTCTTCATTTACCAATAAGGGAGTTACACACCATTTTCAAAATCTATTGATACCAAAAAGGGGGAGAATGAGCATATTTATCAAATAATTTTTTTCTAAACCCATCTTTCAATAAAAAAACAAAAGAAAGAATCTAAAGAACTTTCAAGAAAAACAAATGTTCTTTTTATTCAAAATTCTACCTACCCGATAAATTTAACCTGATATCTTCTTAAAGATTCTTACCAATCACTGGGGAAGCAAAGAAGTATCAAGATGGTAGGTCAATAAGGGTTAAAATGTAATCAAGATGGTAGGTCAATAAGGGTTAAATTGTTTGTTCATGTAGAAAGCTTCACATCAACTTGATCAAGGAGTTAGAATTAATTGTCAAACTTAAAACTACTGATAAAGAAAAACTAGAAGTATATCAAAACAGGGTGTTCAGTAGTTTAAAAAATCCAGCACTTCACAAGAATATGGAGTTGCTCAAAAAGAAATCCTATCTTGTCTTAAATTTAAAGGTCTTATAAATCATGTGTTTGTTTTTAAGGATGAAATGTTTCCCATATCTCTCAATTGTTTATATAGAGACACGATCACGATCCTCTGTTCTTCTTCTGAGGTACAAAGAGTTGCCTTCAATCTTCCATAACCTTGAGATTGTAAGATTTCAAGAAGTTAAGGATTAATAGATGAGTTGTGCTCAATCTTCCTTAACCTTGAGATTGTAAGACACGCCCTTTGGGTTTTTATTTTTTGAAATCTATCAAACCATCATCTAGAGCTACGTTTCTAAGCAAGTCTTTCTCTATTTAACATATACAACTATCACTCAAATTCTCATCGCCAATCCGATTACACAACCCCTTTCCTATTGAGATACCGTGCCATAACTTCCCTACTCATGGTTCCCAACTTACTATCAAATATAAAACAACTCCACCTTTTAAAATACAATAAACACTTAAAATCTTAAACAATCAACACCAGACTTCATAAATTTCAAATTTAATTTCAAGCCGGTTGTTATTTCCTTGTAACTTACCATTTAAACAAACTAAATCAACAAAATCACCCCTAGTAAAGTTTCAAATTACATCTGACCAACTAGAAATTTCAAACATTTTACAACTCTATTTCTCTTAAAAATCCAAATAAAACAAGAATAATAACTTAAATAATTGAACCATACCCGTTTGCATGATGTTCCAACTGTTTGCGTGGGAAGGGTGGCCGGATTTCACTTTTCTCCGACGAAAAACAAGACAAATCCATCACCTGTTGACTGTGGTTTGCGTGTGGGTCTAGGGATTGCAGAAAGCGGGAGCCAAGAGAGAAGTTGAAAGGCGGTGGGCTGGGTTATTTTTATTTTTGTTCAAATTAGAATGGGTCAGGCTTGAGTAATTGGGTTATGTATTCTTTATTGGGCTAAAGGAGTAAAGGTTAAGTGATTGTTAATCGAGTTAATTTAGAGTGGTTAATAATTATATAAATTAGGAATTTAAGCTGTATTTTAATAAAAATCAGAGTTTACTTATTTTATTTATAAATTCATAAGATAAGATTTTTTTCCCAAAAGGGGACAGTCGAAAATTACCCAGGGTGCAGATGAAAATTTCCAAGGGATGCGGTCGAGATCTTTTCCGGAAATTAACGTTGAATTTTTTCAAGGGGTGCGCCCGCCCACCTTGGCTAAGGGGTGAATCCGCCCCTCATTCGCTTTCATGATAACGTCACTATCAGTTCTCTCTTTTTATAAATACAACAGTACACTGATGTAATAGTTAACTCTTACAACTAAATATCTAAGATGATAGAATCTAAAGAGAGAAATGCTAAAGTATGAGAGAGAGTTTAAATGTTGAGGGGGTGAATTTTATACTATGAAGTTTTGCTGCATGAAAATATGCTTTAATTTATTTATTTGTTTTGTTTGTACTTTATTAACATATACTTCAAATGATATGAATACAGACCAAGATAACATATTCAAGTCAATAGAGCTTTATATAAATTATATTGATTCCTGAAGCTAACATTGTTATGTAATATGTGTGTTTACTGAATTGCATAATATAACAATGTTAACTAAATCATCAAGATGTTGATAATTGAGCAGCATATTATTACATATTATTTGGATTTTAGTAATATGTTTTTATTCCATATCAGATATGCTCTATATATGTGTATCCTCATTATGCTTCAAAGTAGAGCAACAAATATGTTTATATGGGATATACTTGTGATTCGTTATACGTGATAAGTTAATCCATAAACCATACACATTTGCTTATAAGTGATTTTCTTTTCAAATAGTCTTATTACCACTCGTTTTATTGTATGATTTTAGTTTATGTATACTTTGTATTCGTATCCAATATGTTGTTCTTTATTTATACTATCATATAATACTAAGAGTATTCCATAGAACAAACCAAAGTTGTGATTTAAACTCTTATATGACTCGGACAGGTATTTAGTTCTCAATTGTTGCTTATGTGAAGAGAAGTTTTATTTTATAAGTGAAATTCGGATAAAACAAATCTTGTTTGTCATACCTCATAGATGATTCAGAAGTAGCAATATCATTAAAATGGTATGAAAGGTTGAAGTAACTTTATGTCCGTATGTCCGAGAAAATAATGAAAACCATGAAACTTGTTTGGTTTTACTTTGATCCATGAACTGAATATATGTTGATCATTGTGATCATGGACATCATTAAGGAAAATTGTAATGATGGTCATATTAATAATTGGATCAACCATCTGATCATGTTAATTATGGAATGGACCACCTAAAGTGATAAACTAAGGAGTGATTATATAACATAATGGTTTAAACTTTGAATTTATAATGCATTCTTCCGTATCTGAAGTTTTCTATTACATACATGTAACATATAAGATCATAAACCAGAAGTTTATGGATCATAATTATTTAATTACTTGGCATGACCGGTTCGACCACACCGAGTCAATGATGATGTGAAACGTATTGAAGAACTAAAAGATTCTTCAAGTTGGTAATTAGCATGCAATATTAGCTCTCAAGGGAAGTTAAGTATATGCCAACGAAAGTAGGGTGTGAATCCCTAAATATTCTGGAAATGATAAAGGATATAAATATTCAATATGATACCATTTAGTGTTTTAAATCGATGCATTGTCTAAATGGTTATCAAATCCACAACCTGAAGTTTGTGTGATCATGGCTTAGTTAATGTGATCGCAAGCATATTATTTCCAGAGTGGTATATTTATTTTGGTAATAACGGTGAATTTAATTCCCAAGTTATTAATGATTATTGGAATAAATGTTGAACTTCGTATAGCTTATGCTTATACAAGAATTGATTTGGTGAGGTAATCGTTAAACGTTCACAACTGATTGCAAAGCCAATGATCATAAGAGCAACAATTCATATTTGTATTTGGGTACATGTGATTTTACATGTACAACATTAATTCACATCAAGCCAACATGTGATACTTCTCCCCATTATAGTTGGTTTTGGTCAGGAACCAAATACGCCCTTTCTAATATTTTTGTTGTGCGGTGTATATTGAAATTGATCCACCAGACGCACAACGATAGGACCTAAAAGGTGGTTGGGAATATATGATAAATATAGCCTTTCACGAGATATTTATTTATCAATTAATTAATTGATACCCATCTCAATGGATCAACATTCCCAACATCAGGGGAGATAAAAGGCAGTTGGAAAAGAAATGAGTTAGTATGAATTATCATTGATCCTCAAAACTAAAGGTGTGAACAAGAAGTTCAAAGAATAATTCATTCAAAAAGATTAGCTAATCAATTACCCAGACACATTCACTGACCTGAAAGAATGACTAGTTAAGTCATATATGCCAACTGCTAATGCTCTGATTAAGATAATTGTCTCAAAAGGACAACATATATTGGTAATGAGTCTATGGCACGCCTAAAGCGTGGTAGATTAGTCGATTCCAATAATAGAATCCTCGAGAAATGGAGCAAATAATGAAGATAGTCAAGTCGAGGTATGTAAAAGGGTCTCCTTAAGAGACATTAGACATGAACGTTCAAGAAGGACATCAGGTACCTGAAAATAAAGATATCTCAATATATTATATCATGTCTAGAAAGATACATGGAATCGAAACAAAATCGACGTCGTTATACTTTTGTATATGATTTAGCGCTTGAAATGATGAAATGACGAGGATCAAGATTTAAAATCTGTCTATGAACGTAAACGTAGAAATGATTGGCCAAAACGAAAAGACGCAAATGAGGCAGAGTTGAATTCTCTATTGAATGGAAAGTTTTCAAACCAATAGTCCTACAACAAAGGTTGTAAAACATATTAGAAACAAACAGGTCTTTTATGCGAATCAATAAATGAAAAGAAAATGGTATAAAACAAAATTGGTGGCACAAGGATTTCGTAAAGACCTAAAATTTATTGAGGAGTCGTATTCTCAAGTGGATACAACAACTTTCCAATATTTAATAAGTCTGGTAATAATATTAAAGAGAGAATTAATATGCGTCTTATGAAAGTTATTTTTCACTTGACAGTGAAAGTTTACATGAAAGTCCCTAGAGGATTTAAATTACCAAAGTCATGTAAAATAAGTTCTCGAGAACATTAAGATTCAAATTTGAATACATTATGATTATTTTATATGTTAAATATAACAAGAACTCTTGAAGAGTTTCCTAAGGTAGTTGAGTGACTAAAAGGTTGATGAAAACATCTTAATGATGTAATTATTGTGCACCAATGAACATACATAGAAAACTTATACTCGGTGATTATGGTATCTTAATGTACAATGTACAAGCATAGTACAATATGGATTTTATTAATGAAGCAAGTGTTCAAGACGTCTTTGTATATGATATAGAAGTCAATAAGGAAGTTTATGTGACGGAACTCCTATAAAGTGTATGCTCATAGATAATTAGTCAATGTGGAAAGAAGTATGTGAATGATTGTAAATGTCTAAGGCATTGATTTCAAAACCTTGACAATGTATCTTTATAAAGTTAGAAAAAGATTTCTATGGACTAAAATAATAGAGTCGAATGTGATGTAATCGACTTATTATTAAAATTCAAAGGAGAAATACTTATGGTGTAGTTGGTTCACTTGTTCTCATTAAAAGGACAATATGAGGTTTACAAGTGTTATTACATATGTTGATGTCATTGAATCTCCTGAAGAGAAAAATGAGCTCAAATATTTAAATCGATGGTTTGCAAATTAGAGATGACATTGCAAATTTATGGCTCAATGTAGAACTTGCACTTGTATTATTATCCATAAATCATAATACATCAAGACGGTGTTGGACATTCTGTACAGACAAAGCTTATGATGTAAGTGCATTTAATGATGTTAAGTAGTTGCTATAGAGAATGACTCTTGTCATCTCCTATCAAAGAAGCAACGATCCTTATTCCAAAAGTACCATAGTTATATAAGAATTGTACTAATATACCCTGGTAGTTATACACAAACATATGTCATTAAATTCATTGACAAGATATAACTTGTGTATAGTGAAGAGATAATGTTTTGCTACAACATATTCTAATACCCTTAAGGTACGAAATATATGGGTTTATATTTTGCTAACCATCAAAACAAGTTTGGTTAGTTTTGTAAATGCAGGGAATGTGACAAAACTAAATGGTGGATCTTACGATAGTTATTTAAAAGAAGAAGCACTGGAAGACTCATATGAAGGTCATACAACGCTGCGAACGTAAAGGATTGCACATTTAGGGAATCAAGCGACAAATCATTGGCTACAAAAGCTTTGAGTAACTTTCGAGGAAGATGGAGACACTTCATTTAAAAGATACATATTAAAATGAGGAGCTTATGCAAGTTACACTCTTTTTCCCTTAACTAAGTTTTGTCACATTGGGTTTTCTTAGTAAGGTTTTTAATAAGGCAACATGCCTGATCTAGAAGTAATCAGAGATGATAATACGCGTTGCACTCTTTTTCCCTTAGCTGAGGTTTTGTCCCACTGGGTTTTCTTGAAAAGGTTTTTTAACGAGGCAGCATCTCCAGGCGTATAAAGTTGATAACCAAGGGGGAGTGTTATAAACATATATTATTATTATGGTTATCAACACCAAAAATAGATTAGCTTTCTCTCCAAGTTTTGTACTCCTATTTATATCCTTATTATATCTCATTGTAAATATACCTATCAATGAAATATCAATCTTTTTCTCCCTATATTTCTTTCTCTTACTGTTTGCTATTAGGCTAGTTTCACAACAAGATAGTTATTTTCTTACAAATCTAAATATTGTTTTGATTGATGTTTTTATTATTAAGTTATATTAATAATCTTTAAATTGTTAAACAATTTTTTATAAAAACACACATAAACAGACACACTCTAAGATCCAACACGTTGAAAACAATGAATATATGGGTGTAGATCTCTAAAAGGTGTTTTAATATATCTTTGCTTAGGTCAACAAAACAAAATTTTATAAACCAACATATAAATCACAACTATATATACGCGGTTCTTTGTCATGCTTGTGTAAGAAAGATTGGCCTATAGTTTGGTAACCAAGATAGGGACATTTTCTTAATTTTCTACCTATTGTCGACACCACTTTCTTATCTTTGTTTATTGCGTTTCAATAACTAGTTTATTGCTTTTCAATAACTACTATACTTTAATATCACTAGTTTATTGTTTTTCAATAACTACTATACTTAATATAGCCGTTGTTAAAGAAATCTATAATAGTTTAATTAATACACGTTTTTATAACTAACTAGTTATTGCCCCGCCTGCGTTGTGAGGCATCAAACTGAATGTTTCTCTCTCATAACATGTACGTTTATGTTTCGGTTACTTGTACCTACTACACATCGAGTGAATCAATCAAAACAAAACAATGTCATACTTTTGCAAAAGAAAAAAAACTAAACTGATGGAAAGCTATATTTTAAACTGGGGCAAAATTGTAATTTATCAGGACAAATGAGCGTGTGCTAGGCAGTTACCTGACACGAATAAAAATTACACCGAGTCAACCAATTAAAACTACCATAGTTTTGTCAAAAAAATAATCTAAAACGATGACATGGCTGTAATTTTACACTGGCGGCAAATGTAATTTGTTAGGGAAAAAACAAAAACGATGGTACAATTGTAAATTTGAACTGAGGGCAAAATCGTAATTTGGTTGGGATGAAAAAAATAAAACCAATAGCAAAACTGTAAATTTAAACGGGGCAAAATCATAATTTGGTTAGACTAATGTAAAGTGTCAGAGAGCTACCTAACACTATTCATTTCATGGAAATAGTCTGGTATATAAATATTCCTATATGTGTTTTCTAAAACATAAAATTGAAGCCTAGAATGTTTGTTTTGCATGTCTGAGCTCATCAAGATCGAAATCCAAGAAAGAGGTGAAATAAAAAAAAACACATTGCTATGTATTTACATATAGTCGTCTTACACGAGATGACGTAAAAGCTTTAAGAAGGATTTGGATATTAAGGGGTTAGGGACGTCCATCACTCATCATCCACTCATTACTCACAACATTCAATTAAGTTCCTTGACCTCATCAAGTTTTATTCCATCACTAGTGATGGATTTTAGAGGACACGGGGCACTCACCGTGATGGAATTCATCACGCGTGGAATTGCGTTATACACCACCGCCACCAACATTGAACACGCGTGGATTTTATAACTCGTTGCCATGATCACGCGTGTTGAAAGTTGCAATGTGAGGGAAATTGTTGGGTTGTGAGGGAAATTGTTGGGTGTGGTGTGAGTGATGGGCATTTCCACTAAAATCCATCACTAGTGATGGAATAAAACTCGATAAGGTGGTGGAACGTGATTGGATGTTGCAAGTGATGAGTGGGTGGTGAGTGATGGGCGCCCCTACCCCCCTTAGTGGAATGCCCATCACTCACCACACCCAATAATTTCCCTCACAACCTAACAATTTCTCTCACATTGCAACTTTCAACACATGTGATCATGGCAACGAGTTATAAAATCCACGTGTGTTCAATGTTGATGTCGGTGATGTATAACGCAATTCCACGCGTGATGAATTCTATAATGATGGGCGCCCCGTGTCCTCTAAGAATGGCTCATAAAGTTTATTCTTATGGTCCTTTCGAGCCGTTTAATTCATATATAATTTTAGTTTATTTTAGTGAAGTTATCTCAATTGTAGTTTTGTGACTCACTAATTCATATTAGTACTGGATAAGGTTATTTAATAATATCCAGCCAAGTTTCATCCAAGTCCTTTTTTCTATTACGTAGAATGATGACAATGGCGGGTTATACGACCGGTATTGATAATTTCAGTTTTATACTCGCTTGTAACTTTGTGTCTCATTACCAGCCGGATATATATTAGGCAATTACATATCGGGTATTGAGTATGTGAATTATTTTGTTAAAAAATAACTGTTGAAATTTTAAAATACATTTTTCTTACCTATTTAATTTTTATATTATGTTTTTAATTGCTACAAGAAATTAAAATATGATAGATTACACACATATTATCACGTAAAAAGTTTGAAATATCTAGATTATGTAAATTTTAATAAGAGTAAAGTGCAATTTGCGTTTGTGTGGTTTGATGGAGGGATCAATCTGAGTTCCCCAACTTTTTTTTGTCACTTGTGTACTCCTGTTTCAAAATCCAACAATTTGCGTCGATCTGCTTATTGAAAGTTGGATTTCATTTAAAAAGGCTGTGAAAAGATGAAACTACACTTTTATTGTTATGAATAATGGATTTTAATAACCTAAACTTTTAGTCGTTGGCCGACAACGGTCCCAACTTCAAAAATAACTGGTGGTGGTCCCAACTTTTCACGTATTGTAAACAAATGGACTTTTAAAAAAACCTTAATTTCTTTTTGTCTCTTTATCCTTTTCGGTTTAGTAAAGTTCTATTGGTTTACATTATACGAAAAAGTTGCCGAAAAGGATAAGGAGATAAAAAGAAATTAAGGTTTTTTAGTAAAAGTTCATTGGTTTACAATATACAAAAAGTTGGGACCACCACCGGTTATTTTTGAAGTTAGGACCATTTCCGGCCAATGACTAAAAGTTTGGATTATTAAAATCCATTATTCCTTATTATTAATATGCATCCCTGTGCTTTCAATATTACGCTGATTGTAACCACCATTACTCTCCTTCTTGCGCCACCCAACGCCGAAGACCGCTCCACCAGGTACAACAATTATTACGAAACAATCGAGTTAGAGTCGTAGCTATGAGTGCTACAGATGGTCTAATGAGAGGTATGGACGTAATTGATACGAGAGCTCCGCTAAGTGTTCCGGTCAGTGGAGCGCCCCTCAGACGAATTTTCAACGTGCTTGGGGAGACTATTGATAATTTAGGTCCTGAAGATAATAGCACAACATTTCCTATACATAGATCCGCGCCTGCCTTTATAGAGTTGGATACAAAATTATCTATTTTTGAAACCGGAATTAAAGTAGTAGATCTTTAAGCCCCTTATCGTCATGGAGGAAAAATCAGACTAGCACCGAACACTGCTCTACCACTTGCCCACTTGCAGCAAGCATTCTCACCTTCCATTGCAGATAACATATGCAAACCAATCTTATATATGTATGTATACTAGGGTTATGCGCCGCCCGCGTTGCGGGGTGCTAAACCGAATATTTCTTAATTTAATAACATATACGCCTTTATTTCGGTTAGTTATGCATGTTACTTATAACATGGTCTAAAAAAGATACATCGAGTCAACCAATTAAACAAAAACACTACCATAGTTATGATAAAAAAAAGTAACTAAAACGACTGCAAGCGTGTAATTTAGAGTTGGGGGCAAAACAATAATTTGTCAGGGCCAATTAGCAAGTGCTAGGCAGCTGTTTGGCACGAATAAAAACTAAATTGAGTAAACCAAATAAAATAAAACACTACCATAGTTTTGGAAAAAAAACCAATGGCAAGATTGCAATTTTTGCTGGGGTAAATTTGTAATTTTAAAATAGAGGTAAAATTATATTTTGAAGCGAGGGCAAAACCATTATTTTATTTTGAAGTGGGGGCAAAATCGTAGTTTTTTAGTTGAGGGCAAAATCGTAATTTGAGCTGGAGACAAAACCAAAATTTTATTTTTAACTGAGGGAAATCGTAAATTTTTAACTGGAACCAAATCGTAATTTAGCAGGACTCTGGCTGGGGCAAAACTATTTTTTTTGGAATTGAGGAAATCTTAATTTTAAGCAGGTGGCTAAACTAAAATTTTATTTTAAACCGGGGCAAAATCGTAATTTTAAACTTGGAATAAAATTGTAATTTAACAGAACCTATAGATAACTATTATATAAAAAAGAAGAAAAAAAGAAAAAAGGTGGCCGCCATTTTGGCCAACCACATAAAACAACTTTCCCGCTGCAACTTTGTTTTGTATGTATTGTAAATGTAGAGTTAAGTTCCTGTGAAAATAAAATTAACGTACTAAGCATACAAACCGAAGGAAAAGGCAAAAAAAACGCGGTGACATTTTCGTAAATATTTGGTCGTAGGGTAATTATCAAAATTACTCTACAAGATCATTTGTAGAGTGATTTTGGTCTTATAGAGTAATTTTGTAAAATGTTCTTGTAGAGTAATTTTGATCTTGTAGAGTAATTTTGTAAAATATTCTTGTAGAGTAATTTTGATAACTAAAAAAACCTAACCCCCCCCCCCCACCTCCCAAAAACCTAAAAAAAACTAACACCCCCCTCCCCCCCCCCCCCCCCCCCCCCCCCCCAAAAAAAAAAAAAAAAAAAAAAACTAAAAAAAACCTACCCCTCCCAAAACTAAAAGCTAAAAACTAAACCATAAAAGTAAACTCCATAACTAAATGCTAAAAAATTACTCTACAGGATTATTTTACAAAATTACCCTACAAGAACATTTTACAAAATTACTCTACAAAAGATCAAAATTACTCTACAAAAAGATAAAAAATACTCTACAAGAACATTTTACAAAATTACTCTACAAGACCAAAATCACTCTACAAATGATCCTGTAGAGTAATTTGAAGACCAAATATTTACGAAAATGGCACCGCGTTTTTTGGTTTTTTCTTCAGTTTTTATGTTTTGTATGCTAAGTTTATTTGTATTTGATCTTTAGTTGTATAAGATTTATGAATCCCAAATGAGATTTGAGTCTTTTAGTCATTCTGTTTTTAATTTGATATGATATTTATAGTAATGGGCTTATGACTTTTTCAATCTTATCAATGCATAATGATAGTGTTCATCTTTTGTTTTTTTTTCTAAATTCAGTGATGTTTCTAAGAATTCACGTATTTTGTTCGAGCTTGAAAAACGTGTCTTTATGTCTTAACGATTTGTAAATGAGTCTTACTTGAAGTTGGTATGGGTTTACTATTTAAAAAAAATTAACATGTATATATCGGATTTTTTTTAAAACATATGCCCCGCGAAATCACGGGTCCTGTGTGAAAGTCCTCCTTACACACCATCTAAGCCTCCCCTGTTCAAATCCTTTTACCTGAAACTCAATTAATTTGAATTAGCAGTTAATGAAGGGGCATCTGTTGTGCAACAAAAGAAGAAAATATTGGGATCAAGACCACCAGGGTGTGTGAACATGTGCACTAATTGTTCATCATGTAAATCTACTGGTTATTCCTCCACACCATAAGATGATTGGGTCCAGAGAGCAATCTTCCCATGGTGAAGATGATTGCTATTATCTTCCTTCCTGAAAATGCAAATTTGGTGACAAACTCTTTCAACCTAGAAAATTTCTCCGTGTAAGAGCATTCATATCCTATCTACTATCTCCATTTTTATAATAACAATAAAAATCTGTGGGGCTAGTTCACTTGGTAGAGGCTCTTGCCTCTTAGTGGGAGGTCTTGGGTTCAATACCAAGCAATGGTGATTTATTTGTAAATATAAGACTTTAGGAAAGTAACATTAGCCATTAAAAAAAATCTGTATATTTCTGACTTTCTATTTCTTTTCAGTTAAATAATATTTTTATACATTTATCATTATTTTTTCTCCTTTACACATAACCACTTTTCAAAAATGTTAAAATATTGATAGGGGTGAACAATGTTTTTTTTTCCATATTTATATATGAACAGTAACATTTTCTCTCTCCTCTACTCACAACCCCTTATAACTATTATCTATAATATGGAGGACCTTCTCACAGAATTTGATGAACTAGACGTGAATGCTCTAAGATAGTGTATAATGTTGCTGCTTATCTCGTCATCTGTGAATAATATAGATCTCTAATTCTATATTCAAAGTAGTTATGTTCATTGCTTGTTGTTCAGTAATTGTAGGTATTATTATGTAAATACCACTTTAACTTTCCATCATAGGTGGATTAAGAAAGCATTACTAAGGGGTCAATTCGTGTACCGATGAAAACAAATGTTGGTTTCATGGGTGTCGGGTTACGATTGGGGTCGTTGTTGCAGTGGTGGAGCAGAGTAGGTGTGTAGGTGGTGAAGCGGTGCATGTGTTTGAAGGTGGAGCGGTGTGGTGTTCCGGTGGGAGAGTGGTGGTGGTGGAGCAATGGTCTTCGGTGGAGAGTGTTGGTTGGTGATACGTAGGAGAGTGAAGTGGAAGAGTATTTGATAAAGCTAAGGGACTTAGGTGTTTGGTATGCAAGAATGAGAGGTGGAATAGAATAGACCATTGTGAGGAAATGAAGAAAAGAGTGTGGTTGGTCGATGTAATGAAATCGCCCATTCCAAAATGCAATCCATCCGCCCCCTCTGTTTTTTTTACATTGCATTCCCTCTTAACCCTTCATTAACAACACCACACCCCACCACCATTGCCACCACCCACCACCACCGTCATCCTCCGCCGTCACCCACCTTCGCCGCCACCCGCCACCACCGTTGCCGCCACCTACCGCCGCCACCCACCTCCGTCCCCGCCACCCACCGTCGTCGTTGCCACCCACCTCCGATCACCGCCGCCACCAGCGTCGCTGCCACCTCCGATCACCGCCGCCATCGCCACCCACCTCCGTCGTCACCCACTACCAGCCACCGTCCTCTCCACCCACCACCACCGCCACCGCTACAACTGCCACCTATCACCACCCACCATCACCGCCCATCATTGACCACCACCATCCGATTTTATTCCTTCGTCTTTTCTCGCATACCAAACAACTAAAAGTAACGGTTTATTCCATTCTAACATGGTAACTAAACAAGACATGATAATGATCAATTCCACTACCTCGTTCGTTTCCCCGTCCATTCCACTACCCAATACCAAACAGACCCTCATTATGTCATAAACTTAATATATTGGAGGTTTAGAGTTTTAACTTGGGTGAAAATATCAAAATTGCATCAGGTGGCAAAAAAAAGTTGAAGAATTTGGGTTAATCACGCTATCAAACCATAAGAATACAAACTGCACTTTAGGTCTGTTTGGTATGGGGTAATGGAATGGGTGGAGGAATAGAATGGACGAGGTAATGGAATGGACAATGTAATGAAATGAATCATTTCATTCGTGATGTTTGGTTACTTATATGTGAATAGAATGAATGACTATCTTGTACAATTTGATAAACAAAAAAAGACGAAGTAACGAAACACAACTGTATTAAAAATGACAAAAATATAATTGCATCAATAATAATAATAATATATTAATTGTAAAAAAAATTAATAATTAAATTTTGATATATATTTTTTTTCAAATTTGCCTTTCAAAAAAAATATAAATATAAATAATAAATACAAAAATAATAATTATAAGAGTAAATTGCCATTTTCATCCCCGAGGTTTGGGCACGTTTGCCATTTTCGTCTAAAATGACACTTTTGTACCATTTTGCCCCCCACGTTTGTAACTTTTTGCCATTTTCATCAAAACCTCTAACCTGGTTAAATATATCGTTTAGTCAGGGACCATTTTAGCAATTTATGTTTTTGTTGCATTTTCTCTCTACTCCTCTCTCTCATCCTCAACTACCACCTGCCAACCATCCACTTCCGCCGCCACCACCCCTCAACTTATCGTCGCCGTTAACGCCACCACCATCATTATCGGACCGATAGCGGAAGTGACCGACAGTGGTCATCAGCGAAACGAGAGAGAGATGGGTCGGATTTGCGATGGTGCATCTGGAACATCCCCAAAAAGAAAACGACAACCGCTTCAACTTGCATTTGGATTCTGGAACAACCCAAAAGAACGACTTCTTGAAAGAAAATTTCGGCTCCCCTTAACGATCATAGAAGAGAGTGAGAGAGATGGGTCGGATTTGCAGCTTGTGCAGGAGATGTTGCCGGAGTTGCAGGTTGTGCCAGAGATGTTGCCGGAGTTGCAGGTTGTGCCGGAGTTGCAGGCGGTGCCGGGGTTGCAGGTTGTGCCGGAGACGGTGCCGGAATTGCAGGTTGTGCCGGAGTTGTAGGTGGTACCGGAGTTACAGGTTTTGCCGGAGACGGTGCCGGACTTGCAGGTGGTGCCGGATGTATGTGTTGAGGGTGAGAGATGAGATAGTGCAGTATGTATGTATGTATGTGTTGTGATATATCTATAACACATAATTACAAGTTACCCCTTTATCATTAACAAAATTCAATAATGCCCCCATCTGACGGTATAAAGTGACTTGGTTAGGTGTTTGGATGAAAATGGCAAAAAGTTACAAACGTGGGGGGCAAAATGGTACAAAAGTGTCTTTTTGGACGAAAATGGCAAACGTGCCCAAACCTCAGGGACAAAAATGGCAATTTACTCTAATTATAATAATAATAATATATTTCTTTCCATTCCTTGAAGGAATGGAAAAAATACACCCTATACCAAGGAATGAAAATTGTTATATTTGAAAGGAGTTACATTCCTTTGGAATACTCAATTTCATTACCACATGACAACCAAACATGTTTTATCTTCATTTCCATCATTACATTGCACTTTCTATTACTTCATATCAAATGCTACCTTACTCTTTTGATGATGATATACATCACAATGATGTGTTCACCCAATTCAATACCTGTGATTTTTTTAAAATTAATCTCATATCCGGATATTCGTCCTATCATCCGTCTCAAATATTAGTGTTTGGTATACAAAATAAGATGCGGAATAAAATGAACTATTATGTTAGAATGAAAAAAAGGTATTTGGTTGGTCCATTGTATTATGTCTCTAATTCCTAGGGCTATTCACGAGCCAAGCTAGAGCAAAAATCGGACTAGGCTCGATTATAAACCGAGCTGGCTCGGATCGGCTTGGTTTTAAACCGAGCCGGCTCGGCTCACTTTCAAACAGAGCCACATCGAACGAGCTTTTTTCGAGTTAAATCCGAGCGACCTTCGAGCAAGATTCGAGCCATGAGTTTTTTAGACAGCCCTATATTCCTATGTATCAAACACTATCTTCGGATTTACACCCATCGGATTAAATTCGATCGGATCCGGTTTGTTTCTGAACCAAACTAGAAAGTTAAGTCAAATGTGACGGATTTATTTTATTCTTTTGTAATAATTTTAAATCTATTTTGTCATCTAAATTTAATAGGTTGCATTAAAAAAACTCTGTCAACACTTGCTAAGATGACGTTCTCATAGAGTTGACTGTTCACACCTTTTCTTCGCTAGTTTCGATTTAAAAATCAATTCACACATGTGAAAACAAAGTTAATGATGGAGATCAGGAACATTATGGTCCTCCACTATTGCATAGTGGTTGTTTCTATTTCGGTGAAGGCTTGACCTATAGTTTTATCCAGGTTCGAGTCTAATGGGGGGCGTAGTTTTATCTATTCCATAGGGTTTCTGCGCATCAGGGGTGTGCTACGCTTTCTAGCGGTGGTCGAGGAGACATAGCTCCGAAAGGGTGGATTTACACGTGGAAAGCAGTTAGCCGTTCAAAAAAAAAGATCGAGAACATTATATATAATAAAATGTTATTATAATTATATGCCATGTGAACAAAATTAGTTGTTGTTTTCGTGTTAATTTAGGATTAAATCCACAGAATTCAAACAAAATTAGTTGTTGTTTTAGTGTTAATTTAGGATTAAATCCACAGAATTCAAAAACCACAGCGAAACATAAGATATATCGAAAATTTTATACTCCCTCCGTCCCACTAAACGTGTCTTATTTTGAATTTTCAAAGTCTTTATTTATAAACTTTGACTTTAATTATATATTTTTTGTTATATAAAACTTGATGAAAATTATCCCGATAAAAACACTTGTAAAACACACTAAAATCATATAACTTTCATCAAGTATTAACTAACGCAAACAAATTATTTAAGGTCAAAGTTTATAAATAAAGACTTTAAAAATTCAAAATATAACACTTTTAATGGGATGGAGTGAGTATTACGTTAGTTACTTGAACTAATATTATATTACCGAATATTTTATATTACGTTATTTACTTTAATTAATATAATATTGGTTACCTTTTTTTCAAAATTATTTAATTATTTATTATTTAGATTTGCATAGCAATTATTACTTAAATACATATCATTCAAGAACCTAAAATTTATGGTTTGATGGCACTGCCTCTTGCATAAGACAACTCGTTGCACCTAAACTCATCCTTCCACATGAGTTCCATGGCGCCTCCAACATCATGACATAGGTGTCATTGAAGGGCACCAACAACCTCTTAGCCAACTTGATAACAGGCGTTAAATCACAACGAATTACTTAATTAAAACCTTGTTGTCTATGTGAAAGTAACATAACGTGTTAAAGCCCCTTCTATAATAAACAACAACCAAACGGTCTAAATGATTATATTACTTGTTGGAAGACATTATTTTAATAATAAAAGAGGAAAATTTTGAAATATTAACTATTACTATTATTATTATAATACGGAAAGTAAATTACCATTTTACTTCAAGTGATTTGAAAAAAAAATAATATTTAATCTAAACCATATGATTAAAATAACAATTTACTTAAATATAAACTAAGAATCAAACTAGGGTAAATTACACTTTTCGTCATTTATGTTTGTACTGAATTGCAACGGATAACCTTTAACTTCAATAATTAAAGTTACAATCCTTTATTTGGAAAAACCTTTACACTTTAAGTCCTTTAACACTAACCTGGTTAAAATTATCAGTATAGTTTGACATGTACCTTACACATAAGGGCATTTATGTCTTTTTACCCCAATCTAATTAAATTATAAAATATAAAATATAAAAACATTAATATATATTGGACCTTGCTATTCACACACCCTACCTACCCACTTTGTCTATTCACACAACCCCCAGTATCGAGCTGTGGCCAAAGTGCGGCATTTTCGTCCGGTCAACCAGACAAAGACTGACGGGTGTCTGACGGATCTGTTGATCTGACCAAAACGCCGAGCTTTGGCACCCTGTCAGTCTTTTGTCTGGTTGACAGGACCAAAACGCGGCCAAAGCTCGGCATTTTGGCCACAGCTCGATACTGGAGGGTGTGTGAATAGACCAAGTGGTGTGTGAATGACATATCCTATTCCAGCTTGCTCCCTTTCTCTCTCTAACCTTCTATCTCTCTCTTGAATCAGACACCCACCTATTCCTAGATCAAAACCCAGGTAAGACTATGGGGTATGGTGGGGCGGGACTTTGGGGCATGGCCCGAAACGTGGCATATGGTGGACCCAAGACCAGCCACATTCAATGGGGTATGGTTGGGCGTGGCTGGGGTAGCGTGGCCAAGCCACACATTCTTTTTCTTTATATATTTATGTATATAACACTAAAACATATATATATATATATATATATATATATATATATATATATATATGTAAAGCCCCAACGGCTAGTTTCTGTAACACCTCGCAAAATCAGGACCATTAATGTGAAGACACGTGTCCTAGACACTAAACGTTGAAAGTCTACTTTGAAGGGGTTGAAAGTGTCAACGAGCGAAACTAGTGTCTTCGTATGGTTTACCGACGAACCGGGAGATTTAAAATAGTTATTTTATACTCCCAAATATGCCAAATATCATTTATGATGGCATAATAACAGATGCGAGTCCCAAAATGCGATTATATATGTTGAGGGGCCAAACTTGCCAAATTTAAAAATCTGGTTCGCTGACAAACTACTTACGGACCGTAAGGGTCCCATGCTTACGGTCCGTAAGGTATGGTACTGGGCGAATTTTTGCTTGTTCCCCACACATAAGCTTCCAAAACCATCCTCTCGAAACAAGGGGCTGCATGCTTGCTTAATACTCGTATAGGGACACCTGAAGACATCTAAGAACACCTTGCAACACCTGGATTGATCTTGTGATGGTCCCTTGCACTATAAATAGATGTTTTGGATGAGCACTTGAACTTGCACCTCTCAAAATCATTTCTTTCTTTCTTGCTTGCTTTCTCTGGGGTTCCTGATCAAAAAGGAAGCTCTCCTAATTCTAATATTCGAGCTAGGACCTGTAAAGTGTTCTTAGCCACTCTAGTTCGGTTTTTATGCATTTAAAGACCGAAAGTCAAAGTTGCCGCAAAATGGCTTTGACCTTCGGTTTAGACCTAATCGGTCCAGCCATTGTTCGAGGCGAATATGGCTACGTGATCGTAATTAGGTAGGTGTTAATCCCTCAAAAGGGCACCTCCTAATTACCACGTTTACTTAGTTAATTGTCGGGTCAAAATAAATAAATAAAAAGTCAAATTAGTCAGATTTTAAATAAAAGAAATCAAATCTGATAATGTGAAAGTTATAAAATATGTTTTATCACTTTAATAACTTGGTAAATATTATTAGGTCATGTCTAAACATGTTCAACCCGACAATTCTAAGTCTAAGCTCGGTTCGCAATCGAAAGTCGCAAAAGCTTGACTTTTACTTTGACTTTCAAGTCTGAACCCAAATTAACTTATTTCCTTAATGCCTTAGGGTTCTTTTGTGACCATATTATGTTATAGAATAACCCTCTGAGGTTATACTACTTGGTCACTTAGTAATCTAAGATCATATGCTTGTTTCCGTTATTATGCTTAAAGTGGACTAGTATGCCCTTTTGTCAAAAATGAGACTTTTAAAGTAGTTGGACATGCAAACGAATTAGGTACTGATTGGTAAACATATTTAGAGTATTTTGATGCTCCAAACCTGGTCATAAACTGAATTTTATAGAAAAGCGAAATTCATGCCTTTATACGGACTAGAATGCCCTTTAGCATGAACAATCATGTTTAAAACATAATTTTGACACAAAGCTCTTTACTACTCTTATGATATCATATTTAGGAATTATTGGGATGTCGGGTCAGATTTATTTCTGACCTTAGCGTTGAGTTCTTGCACGAAGCTTATAAATGACGATAATAACTTTTTTGCAAATAAAATGAGTTCTACATATAATTAACATGTAAAACTTTTTGCTACTGATATGTAATGATAAATAAATTATTTCAAAGCCTCGAAGCTTGTCATAATCTCAGAATCACTTAAACTTCAGAATTATCATCATTTACCGACTTTTACACTAAAATAAGCACATAGTTTGACTTTAAAATATATTTAGCGACCAAGACTCGTTACCTACTGAATTTATAAATGATTTTAAGTATTTTTACAGTAGGGATAAGACATGAACTCAGAATCCTAAACAAGTCCCTAAAACCATATGTGAAATGACCAAAATGCCCTTAAGGGGCATAGTTTGGCCATAAACCATAAATCACATATATATATAATATCCTACTGATTTAATATCATAAATTAATTATTCTCACAGAATGTTTATGACCAAAACTTCAGTTTGCATGTAAACCCATTTTATAAACCTTAAAATAACCAAAATACCCTTATAGGGCCTAATTCGGTGTCAAGACCTTTAGGGGCATACTTGTGGACATCCCACTGATATTATACATAGCTTGAGCATAATAACTTAGGAAACTTGTATATGTCTTATCGGTTGTCCGTACATGCTCATACGCGTTCGGTTCGGCTAATGTGACTAGTTTTCACGAACGAACCCAAACGGGTCTAACCTTGGCATCTTTACTTCAAAATCCAGAATGTGTTTAGTTTACCCATATTATACAAGTCTTCATACTTGTTGGGTCTAAATTACATTCCTTCCGGTCACCGCTTTTTTTAGCGTTTTTGAACCGTGATTCATCTTATAGGCTAACCGGTCTAAGTCCTCGACTTAAATATGACCCGTTAGTATCCTAATAGGTTAATAAAACCTTCTTTATAGATTAGGTAGCCCAGTAGAAGATACCTTCATACGGTATTAAGTATCATACGGCTGAGTAGTGCTTACACATAAACTCAGTTAAGTACATTTAACTTATTTTCCCTTATACGGGCTTGGGATACGGTAAATTATTGCCGCTTGGTTGGGTATGGGATCATTTACTCGGATTGTGATTAATAAATCCGCATAACCCGTTTTAATCTGTTTTGTTTGATAACATAAGCTTTGGGGGTTAACGACCATGTCTTGGATATCCTCGGCTCATTTAAATTATTAATGGCCACGACCTATGCACGGGGTGTAGGCATACACCTGACAGATGTAAAATGCTAAATAAATTATTCCCACAAGGTTGGGTAATAACTCCTTTGTGGGTTTATAAGTGGTGAGTCAGTTAATCATGATCGGTTTCTGAACCGGCCACAGAAGTATGACAAACATGTAAAACTGTATACAAGATTATAAATATAATTGTCCCCAGTTATAAAAGATTTTGTGCCTTGTGCACCTGAAATAGCATTTTCAAAGGTTTACAAAATGAGTCAGTTATTTGTATTTACCAGTGAAAACTGACGTATTTTCCAAAGACTAAGTGACAGGTACCTCACGAAATAGGCTAGAGCTACTTGGCATAATAAGAGGACTTTGCAAATCCCTAGATGCCTTAAGTCTGTGGAACTCAGTTTTATGTATTTATTTATAGATCCGCCTGTGGATCTTTTTTTTTTTACAACCGTCTGTATATTATTTTATTCGTACTTTGAACTTTTGGGTTGTAATAGTAATTTTATTCCAAGCCTTCTGTTGTGCTATAACTGTGTATAATTGACTATGATGATATCAACTACGTCACGATACTCCCCACGAACCCTCAAGAACTCAGCTGGAAATCAGTAACTTGGTAGATTCATCTCAAGATACTAAAGTGAGCATAACCTCATTTATACTTCATTTTCATTGTTCTTTCTTTCTTAGCACTTGGGACACCTCTAGGATTGTTTCCTTAGGTTTTTCCATGAAAAACCAAGATGGAACTCCTTCATATTTGAGGTTGAAGTGCAATAAACTTCCTGATTTTAACAAAACTCTTTCAAAACTTATGTTTTCATCAAACAACTTTGTGTTCTTGAGCTTACAATCAAAGCTATGATTAGTGAGACTAACCAAGGTTGTTAAACATGTAAATAAGAGTGTTTTAACACTCTAAACTTTCTGTTTTGAAGAGCTTTAAGCTCACAAGGGATGCCAAGCCAAAAGCTTGATGATAGTGTGTCCACCTTGGTTAGCTTGGGCTATCCTAACTTTGGACCACACATCACTTGATGATTTTCATCATTATCCTAAGTAGCTTGCTAGTCCTAAAGTGTCACAACCCCGTCTAGCCGTCGACGTGTGTGGATGTGTGCTCCCCGGGTTGTAGTTCACTTGGCTACTTGGTATAGTGGCGACACACTTTACATTCTTGTCATTTACATTTTTGTCCTTGTTCTAAGACCCTCCTTGTTACCTATGGTAACTTGTGTAGTGGTGAACATCATACGAGGTTCCAAAGTGGATGGTTAATCCTCCCACCTCCTACTTGAATTACATGACACTAAGAGGTACCTAAGTGGATGGTTCATCCTCCCACCTCCTACATGATTATATAACTAGATATATAAATACCCATGGACTATAATATAACCATTGGAACCGAACCCTTGATAATGACTAAATATGCATCTATCAACTTAATAAGTTTGTCACTATGTGTGTAGTTCCTTGTCAACGATTCTTATAGGTCTTGAACCTATGAAACCACACCTAATCCTTATGGGTTATTATAAGTGTCAAGGACAAGTGCTATACCTTAGTGTGTATTTTTGTATACGTTACTTTGAATGCATTATTCCAAATCCCGAATCTCTCGTTACCATTCCAACGCACACACCTACGTTTTCCTCTTGTAGGATAACTCGATGTTCATCCCGCAACACAAACAACTCTTCATGGACTTTGCTAATCGGAATGCTTGCAAAACCGTGAGTATACTCGAACCCCTTTTATGTTTACCACTTTTGGGGTGTAACATGTTTACATATAAAAAACAACGCAAAACTTATGCTTTATTACTTGCACGAACAATCCATTATACATGAACGCTTTGATACGTATGTTATGCTTATACTAGGACCGAACGTATGTGATACCATAGTCATTAGCTTATTTTGAGCCTCCATTTGACATGTATAGCGCTATAGGAGTAACGCACCTCCCGTGAACGAGTGGTCATGTTGAATTATTTATACTAGTTGCGTAAACAGAGGGTTGACTAGAAATATCGCATGGCTTGTATATGCTCGTATGTAAACTTAGTTGCCATGTGGATTTGTTTAAACATATGCTTATTCGTATGCTATACTCAAACTTGTATACTTGCCTTTGCTTTTGTATTTAACTCGTATTTTAAACATGTTACAGGTTGAGAAGGTTGATGCCATGAATACGAAGTAGCGATGACGCTAGATACACATTTAGACGTTTAAGTTTATTATGGATGTATCAAATTTTGTCTTAGTTAATGTTGTATTTGAATTTTCCCTTGTATTGTAATGACTTCATGCCATGAAATGAAATTCGGATTTAATTAATTATTGTCGCAATTAGTATTATGAGCAATGAGCAATCTATTTCGTCCCGCCTCGATGTTTTCGCCATCGGTTGGGGTGTGACATGTTAACACTCCTGGCGGTGTGGCTTGAGAAACCACACCAACCGTCAAAGTATTTGGGTTTTTCCAAGCTTTAATATAGCCTAAGTGATCAGTATAAATCATGGTCGGTATCATATAGTAGAATGTTATTAAGACATTCATAAGGTGATAATCTCTCATACTTCCGGCAAGGCAAACTGCATTATTTTCGTAACTAAGACAGATGTAGTTTATAACTCTCTGTCAAAAGGTAAAGAACTATGTTCAAGTCCTTAAAACTTACGATCCAATAAGATCGTAAATTTTATCGTCCAAGTGACAAAGCCTTCTTGCCTGGAAGAAGTAACTATGCAGCAATGACAGCTTCGACACATGTTCCCTGTCAAATTTATGTAAAGGATTATATCCTATTTAAATGCCCTTGATGGTTCAATTGTAACCTAGGCTAACTATAGTAAATCTTAAAATTCTCATTTCCCATAAATACTATGACCTTTAGCCTATATGGTTTATCTATAGCATGGCTAGTAAAATACCAAGCGTGATGATCCGCTTTTTGACCACTAAATAAATTATTGTTAATTGATTTATAGCGATCAAAACCTCACCATGGCTGGTTCAGACGAGGTACGTAGTCACCCGGTGGAAGGAAATGATAACACAAGAATAAATATCACCGAAGCTGAACTGCAAGCTATGGTATACGCAGCAGTTTCGAAAGCTGTGGATAGGGTACTAAAGGAGTCGAGTAGTACTCGCTCTAAAACACACTCTAAAACCCATTCTAAACCACAACCGTCAAAGAAAGACGAATCTGAATATTCATCCAATCGGAAAAGTGAATCACACAAACAGTCTATGGATGATCAGACACCACGATTTGGCAAAGGTTGTACGTACAAATACTTCGTCTCTTGCAAACCAAGAGACTTCACTGGAGAAAAAGGGGCCATTGATTGTATGAAATGGCTTGATGAGATGGAAACAGTGGTGGATATAAGTGGTTGTGCTAAGAAAGATGTGGTTAAGTTTGTTTCGCAGTCATTCAAGGGCGATGCCCTGACGTGGTGGAAAGCGTTGATTCAATCCACCGGAAAGATTCCTCTGTATAACCTCTTTGGGTTAAGTTTGTAGAGTTGGTTAAAGAAACATACTGCCCACAACACGAAGTGGAGAAGGTTGAAGCTGACTTCTTAACATTAACTATGAAGGATCTGGATTGCAGATCATATGTAACCGATTTCAATGCTATGTCAAGGCTTGTTCCTTACTTGGTCTCTCCTGAACCAAAGCGCATCGCACGCTTCATAGGTAGTCTAGCCCTGAAATCAAAGGAAATGTCAAGGCCTCAAAACCTACCACCTATAGGTCAACTGTAGACTTATCCTTGTTCCTCACCCTAGATGTGATTAGGAGTAGGTCTAGAAAGACCTCAGATGAGGGAAAAAGAAGGAGAGAAGATGATCAGACTCATCATTCCAACAAAAAGAAGAAAGGAAATTTTGGGTTCAGTAAGAACCCAAATCAATCAGGGATAAGCCCATGTGTACGAACTATAACAGGAAGCACTTCGGAAGTGCACTGTAGATCCACAGGCCAAAGCGTGTGGGATCTGTAAGAAAAAGGGGCACAAGACGTTGGATTGTAGGAATCTGAAAGATGCAACCTGTTATGGTTGCAATGAAAAGGGGCATATCAAGACGAACTGCCCAAAGAATGCTAAGAAGCCTGAGGAGGCTAAGCAATCGAATGTAAGAATATTTCAGATGAGTGCCAAGGAAGCAGTGAAGGATGATAAAGTTATAACATGTACTTTCCTCATAAACGATATTTATGCTGGAGTTTTATTTGATTCAGGTGTAGATAAATCTTTCGTAGACCATAAGTTTAGTAAACTGCTAAACCTGCCCATCAAAACTCTAGATATTACATATGAGGTAGAACTCGCTGACGGTACCTTAGAAACTGCTTCGACCCTTCTTGATGGATGTTGTATATCTATTAAGAATCATTTAATCCCATTATCCCTCTTGCCAATGAAGTTGGCAGGATTTGATGTAGTTTTAGGCATGGATTGGTTATCGCATAACCAAGCCCAAATTGCCTGTGATAAGAAACTAGTAAACATCAAAACCCCTTCTGGTGAATTAATCACTATTCATGGAGATACGCATTATGGATTGCCTGATAAGGTATCTATACTTAAGGCATCCAAGTGCTTAAAGAGTGGATGTGTCATCTACATGGCACAGGTGACAATGGATGAGCCAAAATTAAAGATAGAAGACATGCCCGTTATCTCCAAATATCCGGATGTCTTCCTATAAGAATTACCTGGATTACCTCCGGAGAGGCAGGTAGAGTTCAGAATCGACATCATACCGGGAGCAGCACGAGTCGCACGAGCCCCATACCGCTTAGCACCAACCGAAATGAAGGAACTAAGAACCCAATTAGATGAACTTCTGGAAAAAGGCTTCATTCAACCCAGCTCGTCACCGTGGGGAGTCCCCATACTGTTTCTTAAAAAGAAGGATGGTTCAATGCGCTTGTGCATTGATTACCGCGAGCTAAATAAGGTAACGATCAAGAACCGCTACCCATTACCCAGGATCGACGATCTGTTTGATCAACTTCAAGGGGCAAGTTTCTTTTCAAAGATTGACTTAAGGTCAGGGTACCATCAACTAAGAGTTAGAGCTGAAGATGTGCCTAAGACCGCGTTTCGAACGAGGTACGGCCACTATGAGTTCTTAGTGATGCCTTTCGGACTCACTAATGCACCCGCAGCATTCATGGATCTCATGAATAGAGTCTGCAAGCCATATTTGGATAAGTTCATC
This sequence comes from Scalesia atractyloides, assembly GCA_947069175.1. Taxonomy (NCBI): domain Eukaryota; kingdom Viridiplantae; phylum Streptophyta; class Magnoliopsida; order Asterales; family Asteraceae; genus Scalesia; species Scalesia atractyloides. The sequence goes on along the minus strand of CAMTDV010000006.1, from coordinate 10,283,025 downwards.
ATCGTATTTATAGATGACATACTTATTTACTCTCGTAATCAGGAAGATCACGAGAAACACCTTCGGTGCATCCTAAGACTTCTACAGCAGGAAAAGCTTTATGCTAAATTCTCCAAATGTGAATTTTGGCTTCGCGAGGTTCAATTCCTTGGACATGTTGTGAGCGAGCGTGGTATCCAAGTGGATCCCGCTAAAATAGAAGCAATCATGAATTAGCACCTAAGACACCAACTGAATTCGCAGCTTTTTGGGATTAGCAGGATATTACAGAATATTTATCGAAAACTTCTCAAGAATAGCCGCACCTTTAACTTCTCTAACCCACAAGAATATAAAATTTAATTGGGGTAAGCAGCAGGAATCCTTTGAGATCCTCAAGCAGAAATTGAGCCATGCTCCAGTTCTAACCTTACCAGAAGGTGTAGATGAGTTTGTTGTGTACTGTGATGCTTCGCACACGGGCATGGGTTGTGTGCTTATGCAAAGAGGTAAAGTAATTGCCTACGCATCACGACAACTAAAGGTGCACGAAAGGAATTACACCACCCACGATCTAGAATTGGGTGCCATTGTATTCGCACTTAAATTATGGAGACATTATCTATATGGAACTAAATGTGTGATATACTCAGATCACAAAAGTCTCCAACACTTGTTTAACCAAAAAGAACTTAATATGAGGCAACGACGTTGGATGGAAAATTTGAACGACTACGATTGTGAGATTCGCTACCATCCTGGCAAAGCGAATGTAGTCGCCGATGCTCTCAGCCGAAAGGAAAAGTCAAACCTATTCGGATTAATTCCAAGAGTATTGAACTTAAGCACCGTTTAAATGAGAAGCTGTTGGCTGCACAGAAGGAAGCAATATTGGAAGTTAACCTTCCCGAAGAAAAATTAGAAGCAACTTTTGATCAGTTGTCACCTGGGAAGGATGGAATCCTCAGACGAAATGGACGAATTTGGGTTCCTATTCATGGAGGACTTAGAGATATAATCCTTCAGGAAGCTCATAATTCCAAGTACCCGGTTCACCCTGGGAGTGACAAAATGTATCAGGATTTAAAGGCAAACTATTGATGGATGGGTTTGAAGAAATCCATAGCCACCCATATAGCAAGATGTTTAACGTGCTCTCAAGTTAAAGCTGAACACCAAAAGCCGTCAGGACTACTGCAACAATTGGAACTTCCCACATGGAAATGGGAAATGGTAACCATGGATTTTATCACCAAGTTACCCAACCAAAACGTGGAAATGATACAATTTGGATCATATTTGACAGATTAACTAAGTCAGCTCATTTCTTACCCATCAAATACACCCATAGCTCCGACATGCTAGCCCAAATATATGTAGATAAAATTGTGTCTATCCATGGAGTACAATATCTATAGTATCCGATAGAGATACTAGATATACTTCTCATTTTTGGAAAAGTTTCCAACAATCTCTAGGCACTTGATTAAATTTTAGTACCGCTTACCATCCTCAGACGGACGGGCAGAGCGAGCGTACAATTCAAACGTTAGAAGACGTGCTGCGAGCATGTGTCATTGATCTAGGAGTCAGTTGGGATGACCATCTCCCCTTGATTGAGTTCTCCTACAATAACAGTTACCATACCAGCATTCAGGCTGCGCCTTTTGAAGCTTTATATGGGCGAAGATGTAGAACGCCCGTCTGTTGGGCAGAAGTAGGAGAAGCCCAATTATCAGGACCTGAGATAGTCCTAGAAACGGCCGAAAGATTTTTCAGATCCGTGATCGTTTAAAGACTGCTAGAGTAGGCAAAAGAGCTACGCGGATAAAAGGCGTAAACCTCTAGAATTCAAAATTGGAGACAAGGTCTTGCTAAAAGTATCACCCTGGAAAGGTGTGATGCGTTTTGGTAAGAAAGGCAAGCTAAGCCCAAGATTTATTGGACCGTTCGAGATAATCGAACGTATCGGTAGAGTGGCTTATAAGCTGAACTTACCTCAAAAGCTTAGCGGAATTCACAATGTGTTCCACATATGCAATTTAAAGAAATGTCTAGTTGATGAATCGCTAGCAATGCCATATGAAGACGTGAAAATTGATGAGATCCTGAAGTTTATCGAGAAACCAGTATTGATTGAAGATCGACAGGTAAAGAAGCTCCGAAGAAAGCATGTACCAATTGTAAAAGTGAAATGGGACGCCCGTAGAGGCCCTGAGTATACGTGGGAAGTTGAGTCCACTATGCGACAAAAATACCCACACTTGTTTCAGTAAATCTCGAGGTCGAGATTTGTTTTAAGGGGGTGAGGATGTAAAACCTCGCAAAATCAGGACCATTAATGTGAAGACACGTGTCCTAGACCCTAAATGTTGAAAGTGTACTTTGAAGGGGTTGAAAGTGTCAACGAGCGAAACTAGTGTCTTCGTATGGTTTATCGACGAACCGGGAGATTTAAAATAGTTATTTTATACTCCCAAATATGCCAAATATCATTTATGATGGCATAATAACAGATGCGAGTCCCAAAATGCGATTATATATGTTGAGGGGCCAAACTTGCCAAATTTAAAAATCTGGTTCGCTGAAAAACTGCTACGGACCGTAAGGGTCCCATGCTTACGGTCCGTAAGGTATGGTACTGGGCGAATTTTTGCTTGTTCCCCACACACAAGCTTCCAAAACCATCCTCTCGAAACAAGGGGCTGCATGCTTGCTTAATACTCGTATAGGGACGCCTGAAGACATCTAAGAACACCTTGCAACACCTGGATTGATCTTGTGATGGTCCCTTGCACTATAAATAGATGCTTTGGGTGAGCACTTGAACTTGCACCTCCCAAAATCATTTCTTTCTTTCTTGCTTGCTTTCTCTGGGGTTCCTGATCAAAAAGGAAGCTCTCCTAAGTCTAATATTCGAGCTAGGACCTGTAAAGTGTTCTTAGCCACTCTAGTTCGGTTTTTTTGCATTTAAAGACCGAAAGTCAAAGTTGCCGCAAAATAGCTTTGACCTTCGGTTTAGACCTAATCGGTCCAGCCATTGTTCGGGGTGAATATGGCTACGTGATCGTAATTAGGTAGGTGTTAATCCCTCAAAAGGGCACCTCCTAATTACCACGTTTACTTAGTTAATTGTCAGGTCAAAATAAAAAAATAAAAAGTCAAACTAGTCAGATTTTAAATAAAAATATCTGATAATGTGAAAGTTATAAAATATGTTTTATCACTTTAATAACTTGGTAAATATTATTAGGACATGTCTAAACATGTTCAACCCGACAATTCTAAGTCTAAGCTCGGTTCGCAACCGAAAGTCGCAAAAGCTTGACTTTTACTTTGACTTTCAAGTCTGAACCCAAATTAGCTTATTTCCTTAATGCCTTAGGGTTCTTTTGTGACCATATTATGTTATAGGATAACTCTATGAGGTTATACTACTTGGTCACTTAGTAACCTAAGATCATATGCTTGTTTCCGTTATTATGCTTAAAGTGGACTAGTATGCCCTTTTGTCAAAAATGAGACTTTTAAAGTAGTTGGACATGCAAACGAATTAGGTACTGATTGGTAAACATATTTAGAGTATTTTGATGCTCCAAACCTGGTCATAAACTGAAGTTTTATAGAAAAACGAAATTCATGCCTTTATACGGACTAGAATGCCCATTTAGCATGAACAATCATGTTTAAAACATAATTTTGACACAAAGCTCTTTACTACTCTTATGATATCATATTTAGGAATTATTGGGATGTCGTGTCAGATTTATTTCTGACCTTAGCGTTGAGTTCTTGCATAAATCTTATAAATGACGATAATAACTTTTTGCAAATAAAATGAGTTCTACATATAATTAACATGTAAAACTTTTTGCTACTGATATGTAATGATAAATAAATTATTTCGAAGCCTCAAAGCTGGTCATAATCTCAGAATCACTTAAACTTCGGAATTATCATCATTTACCGACTTTTACGCTAAATAAGCACATAGTTTGACTTTAAAATATATTTAGCGACCAAGACTCGTTACCTACTGAATTTATAAATGATTTTAAGTATTTTTACAGTAGGGATAAGACATGAACTCAGAATCCCAAACGAGTCCCTAAAACCATATGTGAAATGACCAAAATGCCCTTACGGGGCATAGTTTGGCCATAAACCATAAATCACATATATATATGATATCCTAATGATTTATATCATAAATTAATTATTCTCACAGAATGTTTATGACCAAAACTTCAGTTTGCATGTAAACCCAACCTTAAAATGACCAAAATACCCTTATAGGGCCTAATTCGGTTTCAAGACCTTTAGGGGCATACTTGTGGACATCCCACTGATGTTATACATATATGGAGCATAATAACTTAGGAAACTTGTATATGTCTTATCGGTTATCCGTACATGCTCATACGCGTTCGGTTCGGCTTGTGTGACTAGTTTTCACGAACGAACCGAAACGGGTCTAACCTTGGCATCTTTACTTCAAAATCCAGAATGTGTTTAGTTTACCCATATTATACAAGTCTTCATACTTGTTGGGTCTAAATTACATTCCTTCCGGTCACCGCTTTTTTTAGCGTTTTTGAACCGTGATTCATCTTATAGGCTAACCGATCTAAGTCCTCGACTTAAATATGACCCGTTAGTATCCTAATAGGTTAATAAAACCTTCTTTACAGATTAGGTAGCCCAGTAGAAGATACCTTCATACGGTCTTAAGTATCATACGGCTGAGTAGTGCTTACACATAAACTCAGGTAAATACATTTAACTTATTTTCCCTTATACGGGCTTGGGATACGGTAAATTATTGCCGCTTGGTCGGGTATGGGATCATTTACTCGGATTGTGATTAATCCGCATAACCCGTTTTAATCTGTTTTGTTTGATAACATAAGCTTTGGGGGTTAACGACCATGTCCTGAATATCCTCGGCTCATTTAAATTATTAATGGCCACGCCTTATGCATGGGGTGTAGGCATACACCTGAAATATGTAAAATGCTAAATAAATTATTCCCACAAGGTTGGGTAATAACACCTTTGTGGGTTTTATAAGTGGTGAGTCAGTTAATCATGACTGATTTCTGAACCGGCCCCAGATGTATAACAAACATGTAAAACTGTATACAAGATTATAAATATAATTGTCCCCAGCTATAAAAGATTTTGTGCATTGTACACCTGAAGTAGTATTTTCAAAGGTTTACAAAATGAAATAGCATTTTCAAAGGTTTACAAAATGAAATAGCATTTTCAAAGGTTTACAACATGTAAAACTGTATACAAGATTATAAATATAATTGTCCCCAGCTATAAAAGATTTTGTGCCTTGTACACCTGAAAATAGCATTTTCAAAGGTTTACAAAATGAGTCAGTTATTTGTATTTACCAGTGAAAACTGACGTATTTTCCAAAGACTAAGTGACAGGTACCTCACGAAATAGGCTGGAGCTACTTGACATAATAAGAGGATTTTGCAAATCCCTAGATGCCTTAAGTCTGTGGAACTCAGTTTTATGTATTCATTTATAGATTCGCCCGTGGATCATTTTTTTCAACCGTCTGTATATTATTTTATTCGTACTTTGAACTTTTGGGTTGTAATAGTAATTTTATTCCAATCCTTCCGCTGTGCTATAACTGTATATAATTGACTATGATGATATCAACTACGTCACGATACTCCCCACCGGATTATACGTGGAAATCGGGGTGTGACAGTTTCACCCACCAATCACCTACCGCCATGTCACCTACGTAGACCCGCCCAACGCCAGGGCTGAAACCCCCGCCCAAGGGGCCACGCCGAAACCCAAGCCCACCCGGAGTGGTGACTTGGGCGTTAGTACCCAACCCACGCCGAAACCCAAGCCCCATACCCCATAGCCTAAAGTGAGCTCTTAACAAATTCGTAGATCAAAACCTAAGTTCCTCGAAGTCAGCTATGAACCCCAAGTTACTAGATCAAAACCTAGATTCACCATTGAATACCGGTTGCGAGCGGTTCAATGTTGTAACCGAGATTCACCATTGAATACCGGTTGCGAGCAGTTCAAGGTCGTAACCCAGATCCAGACAGTGGTTGCAGATCCATGTGGCGGTGGTAGTGTTTTGATTTTAGAGAGAGATAGCTTAAAGGCGGTTTTGACATATTCTACGGGTTGAGTAATTTTTTTTACTTTAACAAGTTGAAAGATATGTGAAAAAGAAAAAGGATTTATGGAGTTTGTCCATTGTTACTGAAATGGATGTGTGATTATGAGGAGGAGAGACGGATATAAGAACCAGAGGATTTATGGAGTTTGTCCATTTTTACTTTAAGGGCCGTTTCGTCTTTAGTAGGATTGGTTTTGCAATTCAAAAGGGGGTTGCGGCGCAGCTTGTTGCCCGTTTACCTACCACTTGTTTTTAATTTGTTACTTTGGTATATAATAAAGCTGTGATAATTATGTATAGTTTTTTTATCTGTTGATTATTTATATGATGTTGTTAATTGCTAAACCTGTAGTTTGATAAATGAGGTTTTCATTTAATTTATTTAGATGTAGATTATCTATAGTTCAGCTTGAGCTACTGTTAATTGTGGAGAAGTTGCACAACGCTAGGATCGTCGTCGCTTATGATGTTGGGAGGGGCTGCTACTGGTGGTGTTTGCTGAGGGTGAAAGAGAGGGGGAAAGGAAGTGGGGAATTTATTATAAAGAAGGAGAAGTGGTGTATGTTGGATACAACAGTGGCGGCGGCGGCGGCGGCGGCTGGTATATGGTGGCAGTGGTTGTGGAGGTTGGTTGAAGAGAAAGAGGGAGAGAGATGGTTGAGAGAAAAGATAGGGTTTTATATAGATGGAAGTGAAATTACCGATATACCCTCATGTGCGAGACAAATGTTCTGACTGAACTTAAAATTTTAATCTTGTTAGTGCTAAAGGACGAAAGATGTAACGAAATAAAGGATTATGACTGTAATTATTGAAGTTAAAAACTATCCGTTGCAATCCGGTATAAACATAAAGGACGAAAAGTGTAATTTACCCATCAAACTATTAATTGACAAGATTCCATAAACAATCATCGACCCTTTTTTAGCGGCAAGGCTATACCCACTGCAAACGGACTTTGCGACCCCTTCTATCTTATCCCGTTGAATACCTTAAAAATCGACAAAAAAAACTAATATTTTATACAAAAATAATATTTTATAATTGGACACCCACCAAATAATAAACTCCAAATACTTTTTAAAGATTGATGAAGATTCCCACCAAATATCATCATCATTCTATATCTATATATCTATCTACCCATTAGTCCAAAAATTAAAAGGGTATCTTCTTTTTATTGAGTTTTCAACCCTCATGGTCAAGCTCACACACTTCACCTAAACACACAGTGAACCCACTTGACTCCATCCTTGGTAAGTTACGATTCTTTGTTTTCTGGTTACATAAATGGTGAATTATTTAATTCGATTGAATCCTAAAGCAGGAATCTTGTCGGTTATAAATGACATTTTTTTTTGTAAAAATTTACCCATGATCTTCAAAACCCTTTGCTAATTCCATGTGGGTATTGTAAAAATATAATCTTTTTTATGTTTTATGCATGAAAGATTTAAAAAACTTATCTTTTTCCTCTGTTTATGCAGTATGGCAGCCATGGATGTTGTTGGTTCTAATGAAACTCCGGTGAAAGTTGAGGTTTTTGATTAAATTTAATCTGCTTTATTATTATCTCCGCAAATTTTGGATCTTTATAATTTTTTTTCCAATTCTAAATATATATATATTTTTTTAATTTTTTGATGATATTTTGAATTTTTAGGGGAAGAGGCTTGCAGTTTTAGTCTGTTGGATTCTTGGATTTGGATCTTTGGTATCATGGAATAGTATGTTGACTATTGGAGACTACTACTATGCCTTGTTTCCTGTAAGTAAAATGGCTTTAAGATTGTTCAAAAAGTTTATTTATTTATTTATTTTTGCATTTTTGGTATGTGTATACTGATAAGAAAAATTGGACAGGGGACTATGTTACTTTTCGAATAGGATTCGAAAAAAACTGAATTGTAATATGAATTCGAATTCGGTTTTTGAATTTTTGTAACGGCTGGTATCCGTTTGGGATTGAATTGAATTCAAATTTTTGTTGGAACCTTTTAAACCCAACTATTGGAATTCAGACTTCTTTTTCGAACTTAGTTTTAAAATTTTCAAATTCGAATACACCGAAAACTAACCCAATGAGGGTCATAACTCTGGCTTGGCTATTATTGAAACTTAATTTTTAATTGATATTTCGTGTTTTAGAGTTTTATAATTAATCGGTTTGGTTAACTGTTGATTAAGTTTGTGTTCCTAGGCGTAGGCCAATTCAAGTTTTCGATCAAATTTTAAAACAGTATATTAATTTTACATTTTTGACATATAATGTATTGTTTATAAAATAATAAGAAAGATATAAGGATGGGTTTGTAATGATTATTTTGGTTTTGTTTTAGCTATTCGGTTTTTCTGCGCACCCTAAAATATGTTCATTTTCTTATCTATAGGATTACCACCCGTCAAGGGTACTTACCCTCGTCTACCAACCGTTCGCTTTAGGAACAATGGCCATACTTGCATATAACGAATCAAAAGTCGATACTAGGAAGCGTAACATTGCAGGATACATATTATTCTTTCTATGCACTCTAGCCCTCATTGTGGTAAGTCAACGTTTTGACCCTTTTGACATGATGACCTCTATACTTTTTTATTAAACAAAAACATTGTTCCAAACATGTTCACAGGTAGATTTAGCCTCATCCGGTAAGGGTGGGGTCGAAAACTACATTGCATATGTGCTTTTGTGGCGGGTTTTGGTGTCGCTGATGCTCATGTTCAAGGCGGAATGGTTGGAGATTTGGCCTTCATGGAACCAGAATTCATCCAAGTAAGATTGTATCCTTAAAACATTCGAACTTTCGGTATTCATGCGTCACACGAATTCTTCAAAATTACTAAAAATGCCATTGGTTTGATCTTTGCAGTCTTTCTTTGCCGGTTTAGCAGCGTCAGGTGTTCTAACCTCTGGATTAAGGCTAATGACGAAAGGCGTGTTTGACAAATCTTCCAATGGCCTACGAAAAGGGACTAGTAAGTGTTCATTGTTCAATGATTCAAATTAGTATTTTCAAATTTTCAATGATAAATCTCCTTCTGTCTTTTTTTTTTTTGCAGTGTTATTCCTTGCAATATCAACATTCTTCGAGTTTTTATGCATTTTGCTCTACGCCTTTGTGTTTGCTAAATTACCGATTGTGAAGCATTATCGCGCTAAAGCAGCACGAGAAGGGTCAAAAACTGTTGCATCGGATCTTGCTGCAGCAGGCATCCATACTGAAACTAATGAAATAGTAATTCTTTTAACTTTTTCTTGGTGATGATATAAAGTTCGATTTAAGAAAATTGTTGCAAAGTGTTTAAGAGAAAATCTTTGGCTTTTTTGTGTTTTTGCAGGCGGATATCGATGCTAAGCTTCCCGCACGATTGGGCAATAAAGAATTGTTGTTCAAGAACATTGACTACGCGTTGGATTTGTTCTTGATATATGTCCTTACTCTCTCCATTTTCCCTGGATTCTTGTATGAAAATACAGGAAAACATCAGTTGGGCTCATGGTAAAATCTCTTAAAACCAATCTAGAATGTGTTTCTTGATCAAAATCTACACATTTATTTATATATGGTTTCATTCGGGTCGTGTTTAATGTCAAACGGGTTATATATAAATACGTACATTTTAGTTAAACGGGTTAAAAGCCATCCTATGTAGGGCTGCAAACGAACCGAACGAACACGCGTGTTCGTTTGTTAAGAAATATATGTGTTCGCGAACCGTTCACGAACACTTATCGAACGAGATTTTATGTTCGTGTTCGTTTGTTAAGGAAATGAAATTGTTCGTGTTCGTTTGTTAATTTTAGGCAACAAACAAAAACGAACGTTGACGAACACAAATGAGCACAAACTAATGTTCATGAACACAAATACACAAATGGAAACAAACGAACACAAACAATCGTTTATGAACAGAATATATAATACAATGACGCTTATTAGATATTTAATTTGTCAGAATTTTGAAGTATTTAAATAGATATAAAAATTTAAAACGCTAATGAACTATCGAACACAAATGAACACGTTATCGAACTTCACTAACATAAATGAACGAATACGACCTTTGTTTATGTTTGTTCATTTAACTAAACGAACAAAATTTCTTGTTCGTGTCGTTTGTTTAATCAACGAACGAACACAAATGAACTTCCCGCCGAACAATTCACGAACTGTTCGCCAAACGTTTGGTTCGTTTGCACAGCCCTAATCCTATATAAATTTTTAATACATACAACCACCGAAATCATTTAAACAATGAATTATTATTTTTATAATTATGATGCTATTTTTGTAATTATAAGTAGGACATTAATTACTTGTAACTAGAAAAAAGTTTAAAACATGTTGCAGCTTTACCAAACCTAGTGTCCTAACCTAACTTAACCTAACCTTGCCCATGACTCCGACCCGAATACGTTTTGACCCGTTATGAAAACCACTCAAATCGCTCTCATCTTGATACGTCTATTACATGCATTACTAATTGCTTATAGACTCGGCTTTTAGTTGTGAATCTAATGATGAGATTTTTCATAGGTACCCCCTTGTTCTAATCGCAATGTACAACGTTTGGGATCTCATAGCAAGATACATTCCTCTAATTAAATCTATTAAGATCGAATCACGTAAAGGGTTAATGATTGCTATATTATCGCGTTTCTTGTTCATTCCCGCTTTCTATTTCACTGCAAAATACGGTGATCAGGGATGGATGATTATGCTAATATCCTTGCTCGGATTAACAAATGGTTATCTCACAGTATGTGTCATGACGGTAGCTCCAAAAGGTTACAAGGTGAGTTCAGACTACAAGAAAACGATCATCTTTTCTTTTAATATATTTAGTAAAGTTTCTTGACTCGATTATGTTTTGGTCTGTATTATTTTAGGGTCCCGAGGCGAACGCTCTAGGAAACATTTTGGTGGTGTTCCTTCTAGGAGGAATTTTCGCGGGTGTCGCTCTTGATTGGCTGTGGCTAATTGGTAATGGAAGCTTTTGAGTAACAAAATATTAGTGGAAATAGTTTCATCATTTTATGAATTATAAATATAGTTGGCTTCTTTTGTTTTTGTTTTGTTGATCCAAAAATGATCAATGTGTGTGTATACATTGTTAAATTGAATATAAAAATTATAAAGAAGGCATTTGTGATCTTTGGCGGTGAGTAAATCATAATGGTAGAGGTCCATATCCTAGACTAAACCATCAAAAATAAAACAAATAAAATATAGCCAAAATAAAATAAAATATTTTAGAAAGAGGACAATATACAAGAGGCCAAAAATAAAATAAAATATTTTAGAAAGAGGGCAATATACAAGAGGCCAAAAAAGTAAATAAAAAAATAACGGGAACAATGGTTAAACTTGGGAGTTTTGTCCCTCGGATCGCACATTGATCTTGGAACTATTACAAAGTTTATTTACATGGGTTTTGCTATAGTTTTCCAATTTTTCAATGTTACATTATAAAGTTATGTCATTCTAACATAGTCTGTGTTCTCACTTATTTTTCTATCTTTACTATATAATGGTTTTATAACTTTTTGCTATCTATTATTTATTTAAATAATAGTTAAATATAATAAATTAAATAAAAGGAAAAAGAAAAGTTTAATTGGTTGAAAAGAAAAGAGTCTATGTTCTTTTCTTCCCTTCACAATGTTATCATACCAACGCCTCCTATTGCAGGATAGTTGTCACCTCACCGAAGGGGTGAGGAGATAAAGCATAGCCTTAACTAATAAACATCTTGGTTATTTTATGTGTTGTATAATTATATAAAGAACATTACAAGGTCAGAATATACTAGAAAGTTTTTATGGATAGGAAATATATAAAATAATTTTGACCATCTATTTAGTAATCAAAGTCTAAGATTAAATGGGTAGAATTGAACTAAAAGATGAGGCGCGTGACTTTTATGTAAGGGTATTATAGTCCATCTAAGTTAATAGTTTCTTTTCCTTTCAATTCCTCCCCCCCCCCCCCCCCCAATTTTAAAACGTTAATAATTTTTGCATACGACATTATTTTTTCATAAAAATTGTACCACAAAAACGAGCGTTTTTTAATCTTTAAAACGAGTACATTATTGTTATACTTTTGAAAAAAAAAGTTTTCGATAACCCAAATGCGTAAAACGCAATGAAAAAAAACACAATTTTTTTTTCATTTTTATTAAACACAGTGGACTAAAAAACACAAAATAAATTGTTTTTCTAAAAGGCAATGAACAAAAAACACAACAGACAATGCTTTTTTTATCTAAAAAGCAATGAACTAAACACAAAACAAAGTTTATTTATAAAACGCAATTAACTAAAAATATAAAAGAAATTGTACTTTCTAAAACGCAATTGACTAAAATCACAAAAGAAAAGTGTCTTTTGTAAAACGCAATGGACAAAAAACTGTGTTTTTCATTCTTTTGTAAAACGCAATGGATAAAAAACAGTGTTTTTTTATTATTTTGTAAAACGCAGTGAACAAAAAAAATCCAAAAAGTATGTTTTTTTCATTCTTTTGTAAAACGCAATAGATAAAAAACTGTGTTTTTTCATTATTTTGTAAAACGCAATGGACCAAAAAACACCCAAAAAGTGTGTTTTTTTCATTCTTTTGTAAAACGTAATGGACAAAAAACTGTGTTTTTTCATTATTTTTGTAAAACGCAATGGACAAAAAACACACAAAAAGTGTGTTTTTTCATTCTTTTGTAAATCGCAATGGATAAAAAACAGTGTTTTTTTCATTATTTTGTAAAAAGCAATGGACAAAAACACCAAAAAAATATGTTTTTTCATTCTTTTCTAAAACACAATTTTAAAAGAAAGTCTAAACTCAAAGGTGTTTTACAATTTTTTGAGACATTTTGTCAAACACTTGGTGTGCAAATTTTTATTAATGATTTCTCAATGAAATTGGAACTAATGTTGCCCAAACGCATGAATACCTCAATAGAAAGAGTAAAATCAGAGATATCTTCAATTTGAATACAAAATGTTTGAGAAATTTGAGAAGATGAGTACCTGTTTTAAAAGAAATCTCATGTTCCATCGTATCGTGTTAAATTGAAAAAAACGAGAAATTATAGAAACATAAACTGGGTTTTCTTCAAAGAAATCGAAGAACACATTGATTGAGTGTTCGAACCACTTATTGATGAAGAAAATCACAGTGTGATGTAGTAATTCTAGAGAGAGAAAATGAATGAAATGTTGAAGATGGTGGGTTTTGAACATCTGGGATTTGAAGATACAGAGCATGGGAAAAAGAAATAATAAACAAAAAGGAAATTGACTAAAATACCCTTCCTACTTGTATTTCTACTTTTCCATATGAACGGCTAAGATTAGTTCCTATCCTTCCTAGCGAATATAAACTTCCTATTTGATCATCTCCCGTATGTTACATTCGTAAAACAAAAACAACATAATATTTAAAAAAAATGGTGGTCCATTTGCTTTCCTTCTTTTTCTTGAAAAAGGCTAATGAATTGTAGAAGTTAAATACACTGAATGTTTATAGCAAACTCATAAATTTCACAGGTTAGTGAATCGTAGAAGTTAAATATACTAAATGTTGTGTCATAGTCAAACTCATAAATTTCACAAATGTATTGCTTTGTTTAATATGGTTTTCTTTTGTAATTCATAAAATAAAATGCGTCGCTCTTCGTCAATATGTGGTAGCCCATTTGTATTTTACACATGTGGGATAACCCACTTGGTAGAGATAAATGCCTCATAAATTTCACGTATGTTATAAAACTAATTACACATCTTATAATTTCATCTTGTATGTATTGAAGGTTAACATATATTGTATTTTACATTTTCACTATATTATATATAGGATTAGGTTAAACTTATATCAGGTAAAACTACCGACTTGAAAATTTTTTTGTTTTTTTACAGATGTGTTTATAATATTTTCATCTACGTTTATGAAAAAAATGTTGCCCAACTCGCGTGGAAAGTAGGAGTTCTCACGGTTCTCACAACTTGTGGTGATTCTCATTTGAACAGAAGGCTATATATATAGGGTAAGGATCCTAAGGGAAATCCACCATATTTGAGAAACTTGAGAAGCATTTCGTAATATACACATATGTATAATTGAAAATTGACTATGTACATATTTGAGAAACTTAAGAAGCATTCTGCACCACTATTTATCGTGAGAATCACTTGTGAATACAACTAAAATAAACCCAAAACAAACAATGAACCCCCTCTCTCTGAATTTTTTTTAATAATAATAATAATAATAATAATAATAAATAACCTTAAAAAAAAAAAAAAACTAACCCCAACCCCATAAAAACCTAAACCCCCTTTTTTATTAATAAAAAGTTGTGATTTTAATGGAAAATGTAAAAAAATGTGTTTTTAATCTTTTTTAAGTAGTTTTGGTGTGTTCACACTGGTTCTCGCCATAAACGGTGCTTCCTAAATGATCTCCACCATATATATATATGGTGGGGTTCTAGAGTGAACACTAGTGTATTCGTGAACCGAGTGAACAAATTCTGCCTATTGATTTATATCATCAAATCGTCAAATACACTAGTGTATTTTCAACATCAAATCCTGACCGTTGGTTTACACTTGTGTATTGATAATCAAAGGCTAGGATTAGTTCACTAGTGTTCACAATCAAGAGAGTTATTCACAAATGAACATAACCCTATATATATATATATACTCGCACGAAGGCGGTATATATAGGGCAAACCCTTCAAAATGTGGCATCGTTTATGGTTTCCTTGATTCTTGTTCCGACCATGTATGCTTAGTTTCCTGAAGTACATGTTAAGTAAAAGTCAACAAAATTGTTGGTGAATTCATGTGTTTTGTTTTTGAAGCAAGTGAATCTTGAAAACATTTGTTAAGCCTTGTATTGAAAAATCGGTATGCATAGCGTCTTTGAAATTCATGGATCAATTAATATTTTGCAAGGACACTAATATGTGTGCCGACATAAGTATGCAACCAAACCTAGACGATGGATGTCATTCCGACCACTAAGTCCATAATGTACCACGACTATTGGGATAACAAACGCACTCTAACAAGGTCTCATGGACCAGGAGTGGAGCTCGTCAAGACTCAATGGATTTACACATTTTGTTCCTTAGTCTGTATGTGTGATTAATGGCTACTCTTGTGTTTTTTCTATTGATGCGTACACGTTCTATGGTGATTTCATTCCCTAGCTTTCATACCATTTTGTAACATGTATCTCCCCTAATTTTGGAAACAAATATATTTAAAAGAGGGGACATGAGCTCACAGTTCAGCGTCCATGCAAAATGATCTGCTAGAAACCTCTCGGGTTTTGTTGACTTGTATTCCGACCTACAAGTGTCCTAATTCGTTGAACATTTAGGTTCATTGCTTGTTCATGTACAAGTCTTTCATTGTAAACCTAGTTAAGACTTAATTTGTTTCGTTATTTGAAAACCCTTGGTTGTTTAGACTCATTGGTAGTTGATTATCCTTATGTTCTTTGTATAATGTATCTATATACTTTTGTATTCTTTGTTTGTGAATGAATAAGGCCTAGCCCCTTGTATGTCTTCGTGTCTCACACGATGGTTTTGTTGATGTAGATAATATATATATTTCCACCACTACCACCCTCGTCCGACCACCACACTCACCCCCACTCACAGATACCAGGTCGTCCCACCCTCCAACGCTACATCGTCCACCAAAGGGACATCCATCATGATCTCATCAGGTTCTACGCCTAACTGCAACTGCTCATCGTTCGAGTTGTGGTCAGGTTCCTCCTCAGGCTCCGACTCACTATCAGAGGTTATAGTCTCCACAATAGGTCCAAACTCATCGTCAGAGACTAGTTCCACAGGCTCAACCCCGTCATCATAAATTCCACTGCTCTTTGACAAAGACATGGTAACCTGGAAAAATAATCCGAAGGTACTGTTTGATACGTAGGAGAGACATAATACAATGGAGTAACCAAACACCTTTTCTTTCATGGTGCATTATGTAACTTTTTTGATTATTTTGGTGCATTAGTGTCGCACCCCAACCGATGGCGGAAACATCGGGGTTAGTGGCACTAGGCGACCAGATTGTTTCACGAGAATTCCATAACGATTAGCTAGCAACATTACATAACGTTTAACATCCCATACTATCAAACATAACATTTCCAATCAATTATTACAGAAAATTCTTTTTCTCATAAGAATTAATCAGCTTCGATATCCCCTAGATTTAATACATGAGTTTCCAATTCAAAATAAACTAAAACAACTAAACTAAGCACAATCCAATGCATCCAATGCTAATCCTCAACCTGCCACATATGTTAAAATAAAACGTCAATACAATTAAGTAAATGTGAGCATACAAGTATTGCGTACATAATAGATATAAAAGCGTTTAGCATACACCGTGTCACACCCCGACCCGCAGCGGAATAAGAGTCGGGGCATAATTGGGTTATCACCAAAGCTCATGATGTTTACTAAAATGTTTCATATATATTAAATTCAAAGTACAACTTAAATATTCAAATCAAATCCATACAATTACAAGGAAAATGAAACTAAGTAAAACAATCCAAAGCTTAAACTGATTTATTCTTCTAAGCCTTCTTATGTGTTTCTTGCCTCAACTGGATCACCTGTATCATGTGTAAAACGGGGGATATTTTGGGTCAACAGAAGTTGGCGAGTGAACCTTGAGAAAACATTGTTATTGATTTCTTGTTGTATTTAATATTGAAAATTTGTGCATTAATCACATGTGAGCAAACATATATATATAACAAAACACAAATCACATTGGATGAGTAAATGACATGAATGATGATGTTTATGAGATCAAGGCTCAATCAAACGGAGCCGATCGAATGACATGAATGATTGTGTATGTGAGATCAAGGCTCAATCAAACGGAGCCGATCGAATGAGGCACCTGATACTCAACCCGTATCCCACGGGGAACTGATGGGCCTAATGAAATGCATGTACTGAAAATGATAACTTCAATCTAAACATAATTCACACAACAATTGATACACATTGGATACACATTTGATCACGGATATGATGGATGCACAAGTGTTTAAATAAATAAGGAATTAAACGACACATGATACACCCCAAAATGTGATTAAAACGGGAAATTGGTAGAGATTCACTCACATTGGGTGCGTTCTTTGATGACGTTGGATGCGCATGAGTTTTGGGATTTGATCGACGAGGAAAATTAACCTAAAAATAATAACGAAATGGTTCGGTAAATAAATGGATTTTATTTGAGATTAATACTTTTAATTCATAATCTTAATAGGATTTTTAGATTTATTTTTGTGAGTTTAAGGACATTTTCTAACTTTAAAAATATTATTTTTAAGTATTTTTAATTGTTTTTTAAATTAAATAAATAAATAAAAAGAAATAAAAATTTTGACTTTTTGACCGTTGACCATTGACCGTTGACCGGTCAGACTGTGGTTAATTATGCGCTGAGTGACGTTCGAACCCGGGACCTCTCGTACGCGTGCACGCAGCTCTACCAACTGAGCTACGTGTCTAACCCTAAATATTCTCTGTTTTAATTATATTTATATACTAATTAAGTTTAAATTTATTTGGTTTTTATTAAAAACGATTTATATGGCCGAACCGGTTGCAGGGACCCGGAGTCGAACTCGGGTCCTTCGGTTCGTATGCGCACAGCCCAACCAGTTGGGCTGTGTGTCTAATCTGTTTAACTCACGGATTATATTACTCTTATAAACATACTGTGACTTGTTCTGATTCAGTTCTAAAAATATTGGTTTTATTTCTGAAAGTCGGTACGTTGTGCGATTCGAACTCGTGACGTGTGTGTTGTTTGCGCACACAGTCCACCGCTGGACTGTGTGTCTAACCCGTTTGAATATATGATTTTAATTATACTTATATTTATTCTCGACTTCATCTTCTTCGTTTACAAAAACTCAGATCAGTGAGATCCGACTGTTTTGTTTAATTCGATTATCAAAACTTATAATTGGTTGGAATGTAATAGTTAACGAGATTAAATAACAGAATGTACCAAAACAGTGCGTTTACTTCAGATTTCTGGCAGGAGTCGTCGGCTCTGATTTGTGACTCTCGGCTGAGTGAAATGTTTGACAGTTTAGTTTCTTGTGTTATGAAATTAAATTACTGAGTAAGAGATATCAAGAGTTTTTAGATGATTATACCGATCGACAGTGAGACTTTGATGTTTCAGTGAAATTCTGGCGAGTGTGGGATTTCCCGGCAGCGTAGTCTGGGACAGATTCTGGTTGAAGGATTGAAGTTAATATATGTCTAATAATGGATTACAAACAAGAGAGTCGAGAATTTTACCGATTTGAAGTAAGTCTCGGTTTTCCAGTGAAAGTCTAACGACTGTGAAATATCTCCGGCGACGTGTTTTGAGATGAATTAAGCTTCGGAAACGATCGTGGTTCTGAGCGAAAAGATTCTCAGAGTGTTCAAGAGGGTATTTATAGTGAAAACATGCTGAATTGAGTTAAGGTCCACGAGTTAAGATTTCCGTCGGTTATGACGGAAATTGATTGCCGGCAACGGTTATAACCGACGTCGACATCAATTTGAGCGTATTAGTCAAGACTGATTTGGCCAAAATCGCGGATTGCCGGATTTTCTGGTGATTGCGATTTCTGAGCACGCGGTGATTCTCTGGTTTGAATCCGGGTTTACTTTAAGTTTTATTTATTTCTGTATTATTCCAAAGTAAAGTGTGTGGCGGAGTGGTGTGTTGTGTGTTTGTTGGAGCGGCTGACCCGGGTTCGAAACCCGGCAGCCCTATTTATTTTTTATTCACTTATTTTTTTATTATTTACTAATTATGGTTTAAAATTCTAACAATGTTTATTAGTTATGTATTGTTTAAAATTAATATGAACATTAAATACGCAACGAAAATTATAACTGAATATTTGATTAATAAACAAAGCGGGTTTGGAAAACCCGTTTTTCGACGAATGTTACACACCGCATGACATACGAGATAGTTGTGAATGATGTAACTACTTAGATTCATTCAAACCAACAAACCGCGATCGATCGAGGCATGCGAACAAGCGTTCACATCCTAAAAGAGAAAATAATGCGAAATAAAAAGTGTGAGCCTTAACAACCCCGGGCCTCCGGGTGGCGGGTCAACCTCTAGTATACTATCATGTTAAGGGTGGCGTACAAGCAATCAAGCAATACATACAATTCAGCAGATTTCACGTATAATCATGTAACAGCGGGTTGAGAATAAGCGTTTGAGAGTTGTGTGATGTGATTTTGATATACGAACATATGTGACACCCAAAAGTGCGTTTCAGCGTAAAAGGGTTCAAGTATACTCACAGTGGGTGCGTTTTAGGTAAGATGAGGGATCTGAGAGGAGTTGTGGAGAGTACCGGATCAACCTGTAAGCGAACAGAAGTGCATCAGTCTTCCGAAATGCTAAAACGGTTAAGTTTGGGTTGAGCAGAGGACAAGTTCGGGCGAACTTGTGAGGAATTGTTGAGTTTTCAAACAAGTTCGGGCGAACTTGTCTAATTTCCAAAGAATTTATACAAGTTCGGGCGAACTTGTGAGAAATGTTTGCTGAAAAGACAAGTTCGGGCGAACTTGTATAGTATCCAAAGAAACTAGACAAGTTCGGGCGAACTTGTGAAGATTTGGTGAGAAGTGACCCAAGTTCGGTAGAACTTGACCAAAAATGGTACAAGTTCGGTCGAACTTGACCCATGAGCTGCAGAAATCAGTTAAATATCGAGCAAACTTGGTGTTTTTGGTTCCAAAATCTTGCGTTTTCACGTCGTTTGCTGAGGAAATCGAGTGCCCATCCCTCGAACCTTAAGCCACTGAGTAAAACTTAGCCTGGAGAGGTCTTTTGGAGCGAGTTTAGCCATTTTACAGAAACTCGTGCTAATCCGGGCGAACTTGACGATTCGTACGGGTTAGTCCAGCTTGTGTAAAGTGACGATTTCGTCCTTGTGCTTTTGGATCTGAGATCTTGCTTGACAACGCCTCGTTCCACTCAAAAGTGAACGAAACATACGCCATTAGTCCGAATATTGTGTAAAAATCGATGATTTAAAGGTTTTACTCAGATCTAGGCATATATCTGAGTGAAAAAGAGAGGTTTTGTAGAAAAAGATGAGGATTTTCGTAAATAGAAGTGATTTGATGAAAACGAAGGCAAAGCCTTGTGCATAAAACGTTGTTGAACACCGTTGTAGTTGAAATCAGGTTGATTCTTACTTAGAAAACAAAGGGTTTCGGGTATGGAGAGCTCTGGGCGAACTTGCAGCAAGTTCGAATGAGAGAATGGAGCTGAGTATTTATAGGAGAAGGCAAAAATGGGAGCTGATGGAGTCAAGTTCGGTCGAAATTGCATGATTTCATTCAAGTTCGGGCGAACTTGCTAGATATTCAAGGGGTTTATGTCAAGTTGGGCCGAACTTGCTGATTCTGTGAGGAATCAAAGCAAGTTCGAGCAAACTTGAGGGGAAATGGAGGTTTCTAGTGTTGGCCAGTCAAGTTCGGCCGAACTTGGGTCACCCAAGTTCGAGCGAACTTGCCCAAAGTCCAAGATTTCTTCGATTATTTCGCGTTAAGTGCTCGTTCGGCGATTCGTTTCATATTAGATAGTTATATTAAGCGCTATAAGCGATGTAATAGTGCGATTTAGCGATTCGAATAAGCGAGAGCGATGCGATAGGTATTGCAATCATAAACATAAACACACATAACACACAAGTAACATAAAAACATATAATTAACTGCAAATTGTTATGCGATGGCACAAGTGTTTATTAAACAATAACACACTTGGCTCGTATAGTAGTTATGCTACTTGTGATTGCGATTAGATTAGCGATGCGTTTGATAAGCGATTAGATGCGATATAATTGAAATAAACATACTTAATTTAACATAACTTGTGCTGAATCATTTCCAAAAAAGTTTACGTCGAAACATATACACCAACTCAAATTTATACTGAAATATACATAAAAATATGCACGTAAAAATGGTTTAAAAAAACGAAAATGTTTAATATTTGATTAGACTCATTTCAAGGAAACATTTACGTCGAAACGTAAAACAAATCGAATTTATACTGACACGTACATAAAAATATGCACGTAAAAAATATTTTTTTAAGTAAAGGATGTATTGATTGTAACATTTGTCAAAAACGGGCTTTCCAAACCCGTTTCGTTTGTAATCGAATATCAAGTTATAAATCTTTCGTTGCGTATTTATGCTTATTTTAATTTTAAACGATGCATAATTAATTAACAAATTAGAATTTAAAAACTATAATTAATAAAAAGTGAAAAGAAAATAAATAAAAAAGAAAACCGGCTGCCTGGATTCGAACCCGGGTCAGCCGGGTGAGTCTAAAGACTTAACACGCACACATATAACCACTCCGCCACTTGATGTCTTCTGTGAGTTCTAGGAAACAATTAAAAGATAACTTCACTCAGGAATCAACCGGTTTATGCCAACTGTAACCGTAACCGGCTTCCAAACGTCCAAAACGTTTGAGTGATCGCGGTTTTCTGATAATAACCGATACACCGACATTTTTAATCAGTTCAGTCATGAATGGACTTGAATTCATGTGATGTTTGGTTTTTATAACCGAAAACATTCACTTCTGGAATTACTTCAACAAAAGCTTCATCTCGCGACTCAATTACATTCCCAGAACTTCTATTCTCACGTTTACTCTAGTTTCTGATCGTCGGAATTGCTTTTTGAACTCGTCGGACTTTCGCCGGAAAACCGTGTCTTCCATCAAATCAGTAAGTTTCTCAATTCTTTCATCGTCTATCAGTTGTTAAGCTTTTGCTAACTCAAACCCTTCAATCAGAATCAGTTCCAGGCGACGATATCGGATAATCATCATTCGCCGGAAAATCTCTGAGAATTTCTAGAACTCGCTGTGAATCGGTATAAACCTTTAAACATTCTGATAACTCTTGTTCAGTACTTCAATTCCGCATCTAGCTAATCAAAATTGTTAATTTTTCCACTCAGACAAAATCCATAAAAACAGAGCCGACGACTTCGCCGGAATTCTGAGAAAGATCGTTTCTCCGGTATGTTTACTTCCAAAATCTTCTCTGCCATTTCATTTTAGTCATTTGAATGTTTGTCAATCGAATTAAACAAGAAACAGTAGGGTAATCGTAGTCTTTGATATTGTAACGAAGAAGATGAAGTTAGTTTGTTTATAAGTTTAATATAAATTGGATATTATCTCGGGTTAGACACACAGTCCAGGGTGGACTGTGTGCGCACATATATCACACGCCGCGAGTTCGATCCTTGACACAATCGTATGCTCTGTAATAAAAATGTTTTCCTTTTTAACTGAACCGGATTAAATCACTGAAGATGTTAAGTATAATAAAAATTGGTATATTAACCAGGTTAGACACACAGTCCAGCGGTGGACTGTGTGCAACACTAACCCACAGGTCCCGGGTTCGAGACCTGTTGCACACTCCGGTTCGATGATTAAAACCCTTTTTGAAAATAAAAGAATTTTGAATAAACTAAAACAGTATATAAATATAATTAAAAACAGAATTATTTAGGGTTAGACACGTAGCTCAGTTGGTAGAGCTGCGTGCACGCGTACGGGAGGTCTCGGGTTCGAGCCTTACCCGGCGCACACTTACACTTTAGCGAACCGGTCAAACAGTCAACAGTCCCGGTCAACGGTCAATGGTCAACGCAAAAGTCAACATTTTTTTTATATTTTTATTTATTTATTTAATTTAAAAATCAATTAAAAAATACTTAAAAATAACGTTTTTAAAGATAGAAAATAGCCTTAAACTCACAAAAATATATCTAAAAATCCTGTTAAAATTATTAATAAAATCCACTCATTTACCATATTTTCCGTTATTATTTAGGTTAGTTAATTCTCGTCGATCAATCCTCCAAACTTGTGCGCATTTCATCATCTTCAACCGAACGCACCCAATGTGAGTGAATCTCTACAAATTCCCCGTTTTAATCATGTTTTTTTGGGTGTATCATGTGTCTTACCATTTATTATATTTAAATCATTGTGCATCCATCATGTCCATGAACAAATGTGTATTCAACATGTATCAACTGTTGTGTGGTTATTGTTTAGATTAAATTATCATTTTCAGTACATATATTATCATAGGCCGCCGCTCCCCATTACATTATGAGCGTTGAGCTGTTCCCCATTACATTATGAGCGTGAACCAGGCGTTGCCAACATATGATCGGCTCCGTTTGATTGAGCCTTGATCGCACAGACATTTATCATAAGCCGTCCGTTCCCCATTACATTATGAGCGTGAACGTGACGTTGCCAACATATACAGTTTCATTCATGTTATATATTCATGCAAGTTGGTTTGTTATTGTATGTTATGGTTTGTTGTTGTTATTCTTATTGTATGATTTAAATACGTTTGTTTACTTATGATTGTTGCACAATTTTTCATGATAAAGATAACAAGAAATCAATAATAAATGTTTTTCTAACAAGGTTCACTCGCCAACTTATGTTGACCCAAAAACCCCCATTTTTACACATGATACAGGTGATCCAGCTGCAGCAAGAAACACATAGGATGACTTAGAAGAATAAACTGGTTTAGACTTTGTATTGTTTAGTTGATTATCTTTCTTTGTATTTGTATGAACATGTTTGGAATATTGAGGATGTAATTTTGACTTTAATAAATATGAAACATATTAGTAAATATCATGAGCTTTGGTGATAACCCAATTATGCCCCGACTCTTATTCCGCTGCGGGTCGGGGTGTGATAGATTGGTATCAGAGACCGGACTATAGGGATATAGGATAGGTTATTAGACCCTTAGAGCCTATACTATAGTTGATTAGAAATTTTTAAGATTTTTGTGTGTTACATGCAAAATTCATGATGTTTATATGTTTTATGTTTAATGTTACATTCAATGTTATGCAAGCATGTTCATAAGTACATATTATTATATAATGCCTATCATGAATCATATTCTCATAACATATCATATCCATGCGAGCACACACCACATCATTTTCATGATTGTTTTTGCAATGATTTTTGTATTTTCAAATCACATCAAAGTGAGTTCTCATGACGGGCATGTAGTAACTGGAAGGGTACAAGTACCGGTAGTCGGAACGTCCTGTCTAGGCTGGCATTCGTATAAATCCAAAATAAAGGACCAGTTTGCCTACCTGGGGACTAACGATGAGAGTACGAAGTACCTATTAGGCCAAAGCATGCTATACCAAACGTCGTGTGAGCTAACCCCACTTTGAGTTGTCATTGTGTCTACACCTGGACACATTCCGACCATACATCTCGTAAACATATTTCGTGGTTTTCATTCGGGTGATGCGAGTGTTAAACCGCCAATACTAATGTGAATCCTACCAAGCCAATAGTCATGGGGGCCCACATGACTATACAGGTGAAGGTATGGGGGACATTTGAGGCCCAACATGAGCAAACCCAAGACATCCTATGGATGTAGTTGCATTATTGATATTTATGTTATTTTCATTTTCTTTAAGACACATGACACCTAAAAAGACTTCATAAACTCACAATCTTCTTATGTATGTTCCTGTAGATGTCGGCTAGACAACAACGAGGGGGTAGAAGATCAGGAAGGTCACACGAACGCTTGGCCACTCAAATCGCAAAACAAATGGCCGCGGTGCTTCCTGACATTGTGGTTCAAGTACAACAAGCTCTCGCCACAAATCCCACCAATCCTCCCCAGCAAGAAGACCAGAACATCGGCAACCCTCCTACCAAAAAGTGCTCATATAAACATTTCAAGTCTTGCGATCCTCCGAAATTTGAAGGGACCGAAGGTGTCACTGCTCTCCTCCACTGGTTTGAGGAAATGGAAAACACCTTCCTCAACTGCGATTGTCCCGAGGATCGCAAGGTACGATACGCAACCGGGAGACTATTTGGGGTAGCTCTTACCTGGTGGAATACTGAAAAGGGTAAGAGGGGAATCGAAGATGCAATGGCCTTAACGTGGGAGGAGTTAAGGGAAATCATGACGAGACGATTCTGTCCTAGAAGTGAGATTAAAAAATTAGAGGATGAATTTCATTCATTGAAGCAAAAGGAGGGAGATCATACTTCCTACAACAAGAGGTTCTTAGAGTTGAACCAAATGGTCCCTAACTTGTTCACCCCAGTTTACCGCTTAGTCGAGCATTATATTCGAGGTCTTCCCTCGAAAATTCAAGATTCAGTTCTCAGCACTTCGCCAGCAACACTTGAAGCTGCTATGGAACTAGCTACTGAACTGACCGAGAATCGAATTTGCAACGGTAAATTTAAAAGAGGAGAAAAAGAAAGCCCCCGTTGAGGGCCAAACTTCAAACCATTCCACCTCCTCCTCTAAGTTTGCTAACAAGAGGAAACGTAACAACAGAAACTTCGCTGTCACACAAACAAATTTCCCTATCCCTGCTGCACCCATTACCCAAGTTGCCCCCTCACCTGCACCATATAAAAGGCCATACTCTGGCCCATTACCAAAATGCAACCGTTGCCAATACCATCACTTTCCTGATCATCCCTGCCAACATTGCACCGGCTGTGGCCGCGCAGGTCACACTGTTCAAACTTGTCGCATACCTCAGCGAACGAACCGCCACTAGCCCACAACCCAAACCCACCATCAAATAATGGGTCAAGCCCAACAACCCCTACTACTAACACCTACCCAACATTTAGCCCAATCATACTACCAACCCAACTATCCCATGGTGCAACCTATGCGGGCTTGCTACAATTGTGGAGACCCAAGCCACTTTAGAAACACTTGTCCACGTTTGGTGAACATTATACATGCTCAATCCCAAGCAAATCCGGTGAATCAAGCTAACCAAGCTCCTCCACCTGCAAGAGGAAGAGCTTTCAACATCAACGCTAATCAGGCTAGAGCTGACAGCAATGTGGTTAACGGTACGTTTCTTATTAATGGTAGTTATGCATCCATGTTGTTTGATACTGGCGCGGATAAAAGTTTTGTGTCCTTAGAGTTTGAACCCATCCTAAACCAAATTCGTGATAAGCTCATGGAATCCATAACAGTAGAAGTTGCTGACGGAAAACGGTCTCATTAAACTCTATTATACGCAATTGTACTCTCACCTTAAACGACCACGATTTTCCAGTTGACCTCATTCCTATGAAGTTGGGAAGCTTTGACATTATAATTGGTATGGACTGGCTCAGCCAACATCAGGCTGAAGTTGTATGTCGCGAAAAGTTTATACGCATTCCTCTTACAAACGGTCAGACTCTACGAATCTTTGGAGAAACCTCATCGAAAGGGCTCAGATTAATGTCCTGTCTTCAAGCTCGAAAATATCTCCGCAAGAATTATGTCGTATTTTTAACTCATGTCGTCAAAAAGGGAACCATGGAGAAGAAACTTGAAGACATCCCAGTAGTAAAAGATTTCCCGCAAGTTTTTCCTGACGACATCTCAGGACTTCCTCCCGTGAGAGAAGTCGAATTTCGCATCGATCTTATACCTGGTGCTACACCAGTTGCAAAGTCTCCTTATAGGTTAGCCCCATCCGAAATGCAAGAGCTAGCCAGTCAATTGCAAGAGTTGACTGACAAAGTATTCATACGTCCTAGCTCCTTGCCTTGGGGTGCACCTGTTCTTTTTGTGAAGAAGAAAGATGGAACGTTTCGCATGTGCATCGACTACAGAGAACTCAGCAAGTTAACAATCAAGAATCGCTATCCATTACCTCGCATTGATGATCTTCTTGACCAACTTCAAGGCGCCAGCTGTTTTTCAAAAATCGACCTTCGTTCTGGTTATCATCAACTCAGAGTACATGAAGAAGACATCCCAAAGACCGCCTTCCGAACTCGTTATGGTCATTATGAATTCATGGTCATGCCATTTGGTTTAACCAACGCTCCAGCTGTCTTCATGGATTTAATGAACAGAGTCTGCAAACCCTATCTCGATCTCTTTATTATAGTCTTCATCGACGACATCCTCATTTACTCAAAGTCTAAGTCTGATCATGAACGGCACCTTCGACTCATCCTTACACTCTTATAGAATAATAAGCTCTACGCCAAATTCTCCAAATGCGAATTCTGGTTAAAAGAGGTACAATTTATTGGACATGTCGTCAATGACAAGGGAATACATGTCGACCCCTCAAAAGATCAAAGCAGTACAAGAATGGAAAGCGCCACGTACACCAACCGAAGTAAGATCATTCCTTGGTTTGGCTGGTTATTATCGCCGTTTCATTTCAAATTTCTCTCGCATTGCTGTACCACTCACGGCTTTAACTCATAAAGGAAAACCCTTCATATGGGGACCCAAACAAGAAGAAGCCTTCCACACTCTTAAACAAAAACTCTGTGATGCACCTATCCTCACTCTTCCTGAAGGTTGTGATGACTTCGTGGTTTATTGCGACGCGTCAGGGCAAGGATTAGGCTGTGTTCTAATGCAAAGAGGAAAGGTGATAGCTTATGCTTCTAGACAACTCAAGACTCATGAGAAGAACTACACCACCCACGACCTAGAACTTGGAGCCGTTGTGTTCGCTCTTAAGATATGGAGACATTATCTCTACGGTACTAAGTGTGAAATATACACTGACCACAAGAGTCTTCAACATATCTTCAACCAAAAGGAGTTAAACATGAGGCAACGAAGATGGGTCGAACTTCTAAATGACTACGACTGTGAAATTCGGTATCACCCTGGCAAGGCAAATGTGGTGGCTGATGCACTCAGTCGAAAGGGTTATGCGAACTCCATTCGTCTTCTATGTTCGCAAATCATAACCGACATCAAAGATCAAATTCGAGAAGCCCAACATGTTTCAGTAACGGAAGACGATGTACGAAAGGAGCTGTCCTGTGGAGCTGAACTTAAAATTGAAACTAAATCTGACGGTATTCTGTACTATCTAGATCGCATATGGATTCCTGACCACAACAACCTTCGTGAATTCCTTATGAATGAGGCACACAAAACACGATACTCTATACACCCAGGAGCCGACAAGATGTATCAAAACCTTCGATACACCTACTGGTGGCCTGGAATGAAAAAGGATATTGCTGTTTTTGTTTCCAAGTGCCTTACATGTTCCAAGGTGAAAGCTGAACACCAAAGACCCTCAGGACTTCTGGTCCAACCTGAAATACCTGTATGGAAGTGGGAAAACATAACCATGGACTTCATTACCGGGTTACCTCGCACTTCTGGTGGGTATGACACTATATGGGTAATCATTGATCGTCTTACAAAATCAGCTCACTTTATTCCAATCCGCGAAGATTTCAAGAACGAGAAGCTAGCTCGTATCTACATCAGCGAAATCGTAAGCCGACATGGTGTACCGTTAAGCATTATTTCAGATCGTGATGGTCGTTTCACTTCACGAACATGGCAAGCCGTACAAGCCGCTTTGGGTACAGATTAGATCTCAGTACCGCTTATCATCCTCAAACTGATGGACAATCTGAATGCACCATTCAAACTCTTGAAGATATGCTTCGAGCATGTGTCATAGACTTCAAGGGAAATTGGGACGCTCATCTACCATTAGTTGAATTTTCGTAGAACAACAGCTATCATTCTAGTATCGGCATGGCACCTTTTGAAGCTTTATATGGTCGTAAGTGCCGATCTCCAGTATGTTGGCACGAAATTGGGGAAGCTCAAATCACCGGTCCGGAATTGATTCAAGAAACCACAGACAAGATCCATCAAATTCGAAACAATCTTCTAGCGGCTCAAAGTCGTCAAAAGAGTTATGCAGATAAACGACGGAAGCCTTTGGAGTTTAACATTGGTGATCATGTACTTTTAAAAGTATCACCGTGGAAGGGAGTAGTTCGTTTTGGTCAGAAAGGCAAGCTAGCACCACGCTACGTAGGACCTTTCAAGATACTCGAAAGAGTAGGACCTGTAGCATACAAGCTTGATCTACCAGAAGAACTCAACAGAATTCACCCCACATTCCATGTATCAAACTTGAAGAAGTGCCTCGCCGATGAGAACCTCCATATTCCTCTGGAAGATATTCAGATTGATGAATCTATGCATTTCATTGAAAGACCAGTAGAGATCATGGACTTCGGAAAAAAAACGTCTAAGACGAAGTCGTATTCCAATTGTTAGGGTACGCTGGGAGTCGAAACGGGGACCTGAGTATACTTGGGAACGTGAAGACTCAATGCGCGAAAAATACCCGCATCTTCTTCCTATTACCACTACTACTTAAATTTCGGGACGAAATTTCTAAAAGTAGGGGATACTGTAACATTTGTCAAAAACGGGCTTTCCAAACCCGCTTCGTTTGTAATCGAATATCAAGTTATAAATTTTTCGTTGCGTATTTATGTTTATTTTAATTTTAAACGATGCATAATTAATTAACAAATTAGAATTTAAAAACATAATTAATAAAAAGTGAAAAGAAAATAAATAAAAAAGAAAACCGGCTGCCGGGATTCGAACCCGGGTCAGCCGGGTGAGTCTAAAGACTTAACACGCACACATATAACCACTCCGCCACTTGATGTCTTCTGTGAGTTCTAGGAAACAATTAAAAGATAACTTCACTCAGGAATTAACCGGTTTACGCCAACTGTAACCGTAACCGGCTTCCAAACGTCCAAAACGTTTGAGTGATCGCGGTTTTCTGATAATAACCGATACACCGACATTTTTAATCAATTCAGTCAGGAATGGACTTGAATTCATGTGATGTTCGGTTTTTATAACCGAAAACATTCACTTCTGGAATTACTTCAACAAAAGCTTCATCTCGCGACTCAATTACATTCCCAGAACTTCTATTCTCACGTTTACTCTAGTTTCTGATCGTCGGAATTGCTTTTTGAACTCGCCGGACTTTCGCCAGAAAACCGTGTCTTCCATCAAATCAGTAAGTTTCTCAATTCTTTCATCGTCTATCAGTTGTTAAGCTTTTGCTAACTCAAACCCTTCAATCAGAATCAGTTCCAGGCGACGATATCGGATAATCATCATTCGCCGGAAAATCTCTGAGAATTTCTAGAACTCGCTGTGAATCGGTATAAACCTTTAAACATTCTGATAACTCTTGTTCAGTACTTCAATTCCGCATCTAGCTAATCAAAATTGTTAATTTTTCCGCTCAGACAAAATCCATAAAAATAGAGCCGACGACTTCGCCGGAATTCTGAGAAAGATCGTTTCTCCGGTATGTTTACTTCCAAAATCTTCTCTGCCATTTCATTTTAGTCATTTGAATGTTTGTCAATCGAATTAAACAAGAAACAGTAGGGTAATCGTAGTCTGTGATATTGTAACGAAGAAGATGAAGTTAGTTTGTTTATAAGTTTAATATAAATTGGATATTATCTCGGGTTAGACACACAGTCCAGCGGTGGACTGTGTGCGCACATATATCACACGCCGCGAGTTCGATCCTTGACACAATCGTGTGCTCTGTAATAAAAATGTTTTCCTTTTTAACTGAACCGGATTAAATCACTGAAGATGTTAAGTATAATAAAAATTGGTATATTAACCAGGTTAGACACACAGTCCAGCGGTGGACTGTGTGCAACACTAACCCACAGGTCCCGGGTTCGAGACCTGTTGCACACTCCGGTTCGATGATTAAAACCCTTTTTGGAAATAAAAGAATTTTGAATAAACTAAAACAGTATATAAATATAATTAAAAACAGAATTATTTCGGGTTAGACACGTAGCTCAGTTGGTAGAGCTGCGTGCACGCGTACGGGAGGTCTCGGGTTCGAGCCTTACCCGGCGTACACTTACACTTTAGCGAACCGGTCAAACAGTCAACAGTCCCGGTCAACGGTCAATGGTCAACGCAAAAGTCAACATTTTTTTTATATTTTATTTATTTATTTAATTTAAAAATCAATTAAAAATACTTAAAAATAACGTTTTTAAAGATAGAAAATAGCCTTAAACTCACAAAAATATATCTAAAAATCCTGTTAAAATTATTAATAAAATCCACTCATTTACCATATTTTCCGTTATTATTTAGGTTAGTTAATTCTCGTCGATCAATCCTCCAAACTCATGCGCATTTCATCATCTTCAACCGAACGCACCCAATGTGAGTGAATCTCTACAAATTCCCCGTTTTAATCACGTTTTTGGGGTGTATCATGTGTCTTACCATTTATTATATTTAAATCATTGTGCATCCATCATGTCCATGAACAAATGTGTATTCAACATGTATCAACTGTTGTGTGGTTATTGTTTAGATTAAATTATCATTTTCAGTACATACATTATCATAGGCCACCGCTCCCCATTACATTATGAGCGTTGAGCTGTTCCCCATTACATTATGAGCGTGAACCAGGCGTTGCCAACATACGATCGACTCCGTTTGATTGAGCCTTGATCGCACAGACATTTATCATAAGCCGTCCGTTCCCCATTACATTATGAGCGTGAACGTGACGTTGCCAACATATACAGTTTCATTCATGTTATATATTCATGCAAGTTGGTTTGTTATTGTATGTTATGGTTTGTTGTTGTTATTCTTATTGTATGATTTAAATACGTTTGTTTACTTATGATTGTTGCACAATTTTTCATGATAAAGATAACAAGAAATCAATAATAAATGTTTTTCTAACAAGGTTCACTCGCCAACTTATGTTGACCCAAAAACCCCCATTTTTACACATGATACAGGTGATCCAGCTGCAGCAAGAAACACATAGGATGACTTAGAAGAATAAACTGGTTTAGACTTTGTATTGTTTAGTTGATTATCTTTCTTTGTATTTGTATGAACATGTTTGGAATATTGAGGATGTAATTTTGACTTTAATAAATATGAAACATATTAGTAAATATCATGAGCTTTGGTGATAACCCAATTATGCCCCGACTCTTATTCCGCTGCGGGTCGGGGTGTGACATTGATGTAAACTTGATACAAATTATTAGTAAAAAACTTAACAGGTTAAATATGTTTGTAAAATCATGTCGAGTAGCATCAACGCCAAACCACTGCTAGCAACCACCAACATAAGAAGAGCTCGTAAAATAAAATAAATAAAAAAGGGAAAAATAACGCCGAAAGAAAAACATACGTAGAATCGTTGAACCATGCACGCTCGTTGCGGCGTGTTAATGCGAAAAAATTAGACTGAAACGTAAAACATAGAAAATAATAACTGAGTCGATCTAGGTCATGCGCGTTGTGACGAACTTGTCAAATGGAGAAAATAGACGTTTTGTGACAGGCCTGTCAAACGGGAAAAAACTAACGAAAAAACGTTGAACCCCACATGCACGTTGCGGCTTGTTGATTCACAAAATTTAGAACAAAACGTAAAACATAAAACTTGCGAAAGACGAAAAGTATGGGGGGTCACATTGAAACAAAAATATTGAGGTAAAATTGCTAAAGATAGAAACATTCGGGTTAGAAGTAAAAAAAAAACTCAAGGGGTTAAAATGTAAAAGATATAAATCTTTGGGTGAAAAGTGAAAAAATCAAAAAAAAAAATTTTTTTTTTTGGAAAACTCCCTAGGCATATGGTACAACTATGTATGCAACAAAATATTGCTTATTTATAGGGTTTTTAATATTACGGAGACGGACAAAATATTCAAATAACGAATTGGTAGACTTGGGAGTTTTGTCCCTTGGATCGCTCATGGATCTTGGAACTATTACAAAGTTTATTTACACGGGTTTTGCATTATTGAATGTTGAAGATGGAAAGTTTAATTTATATATGATTGGATTAGGATTATAGGGTATGAATCATAAGAAAACTAGTTTAAATGAGAAAATAAAAAAATTAACCAAAAAAGCCTAAAAAATATATCAATTTTTTTTATGATTTTTTAACAAAAATCGCCATATATATTGTATAAAAACGCTTTTTCACAAGAAAAAAAAATTGTACTGCACATGTGTAGTAATACGAAAAAAGCCTAAACCACCTAACCCACCCCAATCAAAACCTAAATCCAACCATCCCACCAAAAGCCTAAACCTCCACCCAAAAAACCTAAACACCACACACCCCACCCAAAAAAAACTAAAACTAAACTCTAAACTAAATAAACCCCCCACCACACACTAAAACTAAAAACGTAAACCACCCCCCCCAAAAACGTAACCACCACCCGAACCCCTCAAAAAACCTAAACACACCCTCCACCCCCACCCGCACCCCCCAAAAACCTAAATCCCCCTTCCCCTCACACCAAAAAACCTAATCCCAATCCTAAACCCCCAAAAAACTTAACCATAGAAGCTAAACTAAACTCAAAAACTAAAATTTAAGCATATAATGCACATGTGAAGCATATACATATAATGCACATGTGCAGTACAAGTTTTTTTATTTTTTATTTTTATAAAAAGTTTTTTATACATAAAAAGTAGCGATTTTTTATTAAAAATTGTAAAAAAAATTGATATGTTTTATAGGCTTTTTTAGTTAGTTTTTTAGTTTTATCATTTATATGTAGTTTTCTCATAATCCCCTCCCTAGGGTTATATTATCATATGTAAGGTTACTAGGCTATCACCCGGGAATATCCCAGGCTAGGAAAATTTAGTTTTCAATAACCAAAAGAATATAAACAATATTTTGAACCTTTTAAGTTTCTTGTTTCCTTTCCCACCACAATTTATTTGTTCGGTTTCATTAGTATCCGAACTTTTCCTCCATGTGTATTCAAAGTTTTCATGTAAAGCTAATTACTTTAATTGATAATGAGATCTTAATATAAGAATGTCTCCTAAACCCATACAAAATGTTTTATTATTTGTTTTTTGAATCATATTCTAATATGTTCTTACTTGAATTTACAACGAATTGCATTCATAAACATACTATAATCAACGTGCTTTTTTATGAAATCATATGTAATTAGTGAAACCTAAGAGAATGTTTCTAATGTAACTATGAAGAAGAATTGGTGATATTTTATAGAACCAGTGATGTCACATGGCTGTTGTGAGCTTTAGCCCAATCATGTTGATGATCTAAAGCTTTAGGGAAGTTAAAAAAACCTCATCAGAGGCATTTGAAGTACATGAGACAGTTGCTTCTTTGACTTTTTCCATGTGGTCAACCATTCCAATTATATTATATGGACAACTTTTCTTTGAAAAGCAACGGAAATTTTCATTAATCAATCAGCACATATCAATTAGCAAGTTACTAAAATGAAAAGCATACAGAGCATGATTTAACTTTTATATGGCACTTAAATAGTCAAATTAAAAAGTCAAGACTTTGTACTACTGTCAGTTGTGTTATCTGTTGTAAAGCTATGTGGACACAAACGCCTTACCAATAGACCACTTTGTGCTAGAGCTACAGTTATCGGGCATTTCCAAAAGGGTCGAATATCACAAAGGACTCAGTTTTGGTTTGGGGAGATGCGTACACTCAAGTTACACTTCTCAAACGGCTTCTTTGTTACTCCTTTAACCCAGCCACTGTCAACATGGAGCTCACAAAAGAAACGACCATCAGCCTGCCACAAATAAATAAAAATATACCTGGTAATAATAATTTTAAAACATAAATTCAAATGATGTGAAGATAATGTGATGAAACTTACTTGCTCGTGCCATCCAAGATAGGTTTTAAACTCTCACTCCGACAACTCTTATTGAATTGTAACAATTCCAAATAAAAAAAGAGGAAAAGGTCAGTCGAAAGCGTAAAAACTGACTCGCCAATCTACTAAACAATTCCCAAACACTTTCATTAGCACATTACTTTCCAATCGGTCCGGTTATTGCAGACCTATACAAAAAGAATGGATACAAACAACTAAATGGTTTGAGATTTAAACTAAAGATGTTGTAAAGATTTATATACACTTGAACACATTACAAGAGTGATCACAAACCGTTGAAACTAAACGGTTTGAGATTTAAACAGTTCGGTTCAATTGGGCCCGGAACAAAAGTTTCAGGCCCAGGCCCAGGAGTCAAACTCAAACCTGCTGAAACTTGAACCGCAGCTGATGAGGATTCACCAGCTAACGGACGACGCATTAAACTTATCCAAATCAAGGTACATAAAAAACAAATCTTCTTCAGTATCATCACAAAAATTAGTGCCTTCAAACCCACCCATCACACCTGTCACACCCCAACCGATGGCGGAAACATCGAGGCGTGGCACTAGGCGAATCAGATTGCTCAAGAGAATCCATAACAACTATTTAAGCGATAATATTTAAACATTCAATATCCCATACTATCAAACATAAAATCCTCAAATAATTATTACAAATATCAAATAATCTCTTAAACATAATCCAATCTGATCTTCCCTAGATTTCTATTAGGTGCGTTTCTAAAGATAGATCCTAATCCATTGTTGCTCATGATAGTCATCAACCTGCTACATATGTGAAAATAAACGTCAATACAATTAAGTAAAGGTGAGCATAAAGGTTTGCGTACATAGCAAATATAGAAAGCGTTTAGCATACACCGCATGACAAACGTAAGAGATGTGAACTATGTAACTACTTAGATTCAAGTAAACCAACAAACCGTGAGTGCGAGGCACGTGACCAAGTGTCCACGTCCTTCAGAGAAAATAAATGCGAAATAAAAATGCGAGCCTTAACAACTCCGGGCCTCCGGGTGGCGGGTCAACCTCTAGCAAGCTATAATGTTAAGGGTGGCGTACTAGCAATCAAGTAACACATACAATTCAGCAGGTTTCACGTATGCTCGTGTATTAGTGGGTTGCGAATAAGCGTTTGAGTCGTTTGATGTGTTTTGATATACGAACATATGTGACACCCAAAAGTGCGTTTAAGCGTAAAAGGGTTCAAGTATACTCACAGTTGGTGCGTTAAAAGAGAGAGACGGGATTTGATGTTGATTGAGGGAGCGCCGGATCAGCCTGTAAGCGAACAGAAGTGCATCAGTCTTCCGAATTGCTGAAACGGTCGAAATGTGAAGGGGCAGAGGACAAGTTCGGGCGAAGTTGTACCAAATCTCTTGGATTTGGTACAAGTTCAGGCGAACTTGTTCTGAGTTCTTACTGGAAAGTACAAGTTCGGGCGAACTTGTCTGGTTTCATGAGAAACTGGAGAAGTTCGGGCGAACTTGCCTTGTTTTGTTGGAGTTGATACAAGTTCGGGCGAACTTGTCTGGTTTCTTTGGAAACCATACAAGTTCGAGCGAACTTGGTTGAATTTCTTGGGGATTTGACTAGTTCAGCCGAAGTTGGTCACCAAATCTGGTGACAACTTCGAGCGAACTTGCTCAATTTGGAGCGAACTTGACTGAAATGGTCACCAAATCGTGCGTTTTCGCGTCGTTTGCTGAGGAAATCAAGTTTCCATCCCTACAACCTTAAGCTACTGAGCAAAACATAGGCTGGAGAGGTCTTTTGGAGCGAGTTTTAGCCACTTAACAGGAACTCGGGCTAATCCGGGCGAACTTGATATTCGTATGGGTTAGTCCAGTTCGTGCAAGGTGACGACATCGTCCTTGTGCTTCCGGATCTGCAATCTTGCTTGACAACGCCTCGTTCCACTTCATAGTGAACGAAACATACGTCATTAGTGCGTATTTTGTGTAAAAATTGATGTTTTAAAAGGTTTTACTTAGATCTAATACTTGGTGAATCGAAATCATAGAGATTTCTAGCTTGGGAGCCGAAGCTAAGCCCAAATACACTCGTTTAGTGTAGATCTAAGTGAAAAAGTAGAAGTTTTGTAGAAAAAGATGAAGATTTTCATAAACAGGAGAGTTTTGATGAAAACGAAGGTAATCCTTGTGCAAAATCGTAGTAAAACGTTGTTGTTTGCATGAAAACGGGTTGATTCTTACTTGGAAATCAAGGGTTTTCGGTTTCGGGAGGTTTCGGGCGAACTTGCAGCAAGGAGTGCACGAATGGAGGTGTCGGGTATTTATAGGTGGCGTGAAAATGAGCTGAAATAGATCAAGTTCAGCCGAACTTGGCATAACTTCGAACGAACTTGGCACAAGTTCGGGCGAACTTAGCCAGTTCAGCTGGAAGCTATACAAGTTCGAGCGAACTTGTTAGTTTTGGGGAGAAAGTCTTATTTGTTCACCATTGATTAAGTTCGGGCGAACTTGGCCACATGGCGAAGTTTTGTTCGTTATTTTCGCGTTAGGAGTTCGTTCGGTGATTCGGTTCGTATTAGATAGTTATGTTAAGCGTTATAATTGATAAAATAATGCGATTAAGCGATTCGTAGAGCGTTGTGGTAGCGAGTATCACTATAAATCATAAAGCACGCACAACACATAAATAACATAACGTAACATAAATAATTGCGATGCGATGTGATAAGCGATGTGGAAGACACGAGCGTTTATTAAATAATAACACACTTGGCTCTTGAAGTAACATAGTTACTTATGTTTGCGTTGAATTAGCGTTTAACAAGCGTTTAGATGTAATATAGTTGTGACAAAAATAGTTAGTTAACATAAACCATCCCATTAATCAAATCTCGGATTTACAATGACGGATACAATGAAATAAACGGAAAAAGATAACAACGAAAATTACGAGTTGTTACAACACCAAGATCGCTATCAAAGCTTATATCATCAAGTAGGGTCAGAATTTCCAAATGAGTGTGTCAATGAACGAAATTCCTAGGCGGGTTATTGAGCATGTTGCTAACCTAATGATTAAATTCCAATTATTTTATAGTTATATTTACTCGCTATTAATATTTAAAATATTAAAAAAAACTTAAATCTCACTATTTATGGCTACATGCCTTATAGCGACCTTCGACTTATACGCTATTCGTTATAACGACCACTATTGACAACCAGCTTGGTTTGACCACCATACCTAGACTATTTTTAATAAATAACCGTCTATTTATTCAAACACTAAGAACACATCCGCTTACTGTACAGTCATACAAGAGAAAAAACCAAACTGTAAAAAGTTATAAGATTTGAAAAAAAGAACTTACCTTTGAATGGCGTAACTTGGAAAAAAAATAACCTTTACCAAAATTGACTTTGTCTGAGTTTAACAATGACATTGAAGAATCAAATACTTTACGCTTCAGCAATCAAATCTTAAATGAAACACCAAATTTTTAGAGATCCAAGATTTGTCAAGTAAATGTTAACGATATATGATTTAAACAACAACCTATCTTCTCCGGCAGCAGTGATCCATCGTCAATTGGATATGCATCCCAATGGTTGATAAAACTATATTATTAATTGGATACAGATCCCCTACCAGTGGCGGATCTAGAAAATCCGTCAAGCGGTAACGTTTTATAAAAATGTGGTAACGAAATCGAAACAACGTTAAATTTTTTAAAATTTACACTACTTTTACACTACCGCCGGAGCGCCAAGCCGTAGCGGAGGTTGCTCCTAGTTATACACTAGGTCCGCCACCATCCCCTACCCTTGAAGCCGATATTCAGAATTGGTATGGATCCCAGTATCCTTGAAGCCCAGATTCAGGGGTATAGAGAAGTAAATGTCAACTAACCAAATTGAATAATGTTCCGAATTTATTACAAATGTGAAGGTGGAAAGCAGACCTTAGAACACGCCAACCAACCCTTTGCAAATGTGCAAGTGTGAATGAAACGCGCATGTCCAAGACCCAGAAGGTTATCAAGAAGCAATCCATAGTCCACTGGTAGCTCCATTACAATCTATCCTTCCTAATAAGCACGATAAACATCAAATTTTACTTCCATCAAATAGCATATCTTAAACTTAAAGCGGCAAAAAACTATTTATTAGTAAACGAAATCGTGAAGTATCGATTCGTATATTTTTCTTCCATGAAACACAAACTTAGGGGCTGTTTGATAAATATATAAACTTGGGCATGTAAATTGGTTACCTCAACAAAATTGGAAATCTTTCTTTATAAGGTGGATGATGCCAAGAATATTCAAGTTAAATCCAACATCTTCTAACTTAATTTTACCATTTAGGTGACAAGTGACTGGAGTTAACAGTGGTTAGAGGCAGCTCCAACAACTTTCCATATATTCTCTTTGGCAATCTTCTTCTTTGCTTCAAACAAATTGTATTTATAATGTAAGAAATATTTACCTCGGCAACATAGCGGTTAAAGTGTGTCTCGATTTTTTCCATAATCATGTTGTCCCTATCACCCCACAGTAAGTTGAATACAGCTCCTATATGTAACATTGTAAACAATTTGTTAGGAGGACAGAATCCAAGACTCTGGCTGTTTGGTTTATCCTAAAATATGAAATATATCCTTGATTTTGGCCAAATGGTAAGCAACACCTGATATCTATAGCTTTGATTTTAGCCCATCCACAAATTTCATGCAATTATCCTTGTCGAGGGGCATGCGTTATAGAGATTTGAAATAAACATAGATAGATAGATAGATAAATCAATAAGAAGCATTAACCTTTCTGCCACACCTTCCGCTTGATGTACGTATGCGGTGTAAGTATGCATCATTGTCAGGCTCTGTAGGATTATCAGCTAGAACTAGGAGATCATATTTAACCACCAGATTAACCTGATAAGAAGTGAAAAACATAATAATAATAATAATAATAATAATAATAATAAATAATAATAATAATAATAATAATAATAATAATAATAATTCTAAATCAAGCACTATGGTGAAGAGGTGTTATGTTACTAAAATTTATAAGCGATGTCATTTAGATCTTGTAGTTGTAGTTAAAAAAGAGTAATTGCTTGTAGAATCTTACTTGTATTTCCATGATCTGATCACCGATCACCTAATATAAATGTGATTAGCCAATTTGCAGCAAGCCCAAATGAAAAATTGGGCACTTAGCATGTTTTGCAGCAAGCTCATGGCTTAAACTCAAAATATATATATTTCAAAAAATTGAAATACATCTCACGGTCCGGTTGCAAGCAGCATCCCAACAGCAATTCTGAAGTCTTCCTTTTAATGCTTTTTACCGAGAACCCAACTGTTTCTTCTGCTATTGTAAATGCTTCTTCTGTTCGTTTTAGACTGCCCTTGAAGACTTGCTATTGGTTACTGAGGTTAGGTTTTTTGGCT
This sequence comes from Scalesia atractyloides, assembly GCA_947069175.1. Lineage (NCBI taxonomy): Eukaryota > Viridiplantae > Streptophyta > Magnoliopsida > Asterales > Asteraceae > Scalesia > Scalesia atractyloides. The sequence goes on along the minus strand of CAMTDV010000006.1, from coordinate 10,242,686 downwards.
TTCTTTGATACCCTCGTTTCGCCAGCCGCATATTATAGATGAGGTTCTCCTTAGTAACCTGCTAAATGCCATTAGAAAATAATGAATAAAAGAACTTATATTCACAATGGAGTTGACTTTGTTAGTGCGGACAACATATATTTGATGGTAATTTTAGGTGCACAAAGTAACAAAATAACTGATGTCAACGAAGTATGGTTGATTACTTTGATGTTCATTTTCTCCAAAGGCTACCGCATAATTCAAAATAACACACTTAAGGTACAGTTTATACCTCAGATTTCTGAGGAATCCTATAACAATTCCAAATTGAAGATAGGTGGAAGTTTAAAGTTTTTAGTGTATAAAAATTGTACCACCTTCACGGTAGCCACTTTAGCGGATTAGCCGCTCTATTGTCCGCTGCTACGGCCAACGATTGACCCTTTCATCAGCTTTGGCAGCATGATACGTTTTCTATGCAGCTCTTCATGCGCTCTCTGATTACGTACACAAAGACCCCATCATCAAAAATTGGTCACAGGACAAACACGTCAGGTTCGGCAGGGTTAGCGAAGTTTTTGTAAATAATTAGTGTCAACATTACTATAACGTTACACTTTTTGGTGTGCTTCCTGCTCAGCTCATTAGACCCAGTATTTTTTAGATATTTTCTATTTGAAAGGTTAAGAGATAAAATATAACGTCAATTGACCCGTTTCTTAAGTAACGGGTCAAATCACCGCCTCTAAAATAAAGAGGTTACAGTAGTTTATACCTGACTTTTTTTGCGATATCATATGACAATTCCAAATTGATGGTAGGTGGAACTTTTAAATCTTTATTGCTAAAAAATTGTACCGCTTGTATGGTAGCCATTCTAGCGGATTAGCCGCTCTAATGTTCGTTGCTACCGCCTGCTTGACCCTTTCATCAACTTTGGCTGCATCATATGTGAAGGTCCGTGATCAGGCGGTTCTAGACGGAAGTTAATGCGTAGACGTAACCGATTCGGTAGAATGTTATTACAGAAAGGAGTAGAAACAGAATGCAGCGGAAGTCTTCATTCATACCGAAAGAGTATACATATAAGTCCAGCTGCCGGAGTTCCTGGAGAGAATCCGGCAGCACCTCCCCGTAGGGATGGCAAAAACTCAAATGACAAATGAACACACACCTATATATAGGGTCTCAAGTTCGCTGGTGGAGGAGGTAGTTCGGGCGAACTTGACTATCTCAAGTTCGGCCGAACTTGACTATCTCAAGTTCGGCCGAACTTGACTTCATAATCACATGACGAGCGAACTTGACTCCTTTACACTGTAATCTCCGTATTTCGGTTGTGTGTTCGATTCTAACCTATACAATATTCAACACACGCTCAATCTAGCCTATTCGACAAGTGACGAACACAATAGTGCATCAACAGATTCCCCCTTGTTCGTTACTATCGAAGCTTAATTTTGAACTTCAAAACTTTGAGCCATGTTTGAATATTCTGCAACTTCAATCAAGGTGTCTGCCGATGTCGTCGAAACGCGTCAACAGATTCCCCCTTAATTGATGATCCGGGTTTGCATTATCAACTTTCAATACCGTTGAAATCTCCGGTTCAGATCTTTGGTTGCGTGGTTTCCGACTCCTCTGATTTATTTGACAGACAAATTTTCTCGAATAACCATCAACTCGAAGCTAATCAATGCAGCAGCTTCTCCATTTCGACGATAACAGCATCCGAGTTCAGTTTTGAATAAGCGTTGAGCATCGAGAGTTTATTCCGCACACTCCTAAAGTATAAAAAACTCAACCGGCAATTGATAGAAACTTCGAATCACCGCATCGGAAAACTTCAAATCTACGAATACCCTCGAAAATCCAAAATCTCGATTTCCGTAATCACAGTTAAGCACCCTTCAGAAAGATTTGATCAGCAAATCGGTAATCTACTCAATCAGCAAATCTTCATCGGAATCAAATAATCTGGTAAAACATTGAATCTGAGAAACATATGTCCATGAACAAAATCACATTCTTCCTCTTCAGTCACAATGACAGATACATAGCTATCTCCGGTAGACCAGCGCCACTTAATCACCAAACATCATCATCCAACGGCGGTTAGTCCAAAGAGAAGAATGACTCATCTGCTTGAAGACTAAAAATAATGGCCATCAAAGGTTATCATCAGATTTCCTTGGTAATTTTAAAACCATCCGTCTGCGGAGCTAGTCATTAATTCCTAAGATCATCACCGAACGTTTTGAACGTCCTCAGTTCCTCACTGGTACTAACGACTGCTAATCCAGCTAACTGTTCCTTCACCGGAGATCAGGACTCTAACCCTAAAGCATCACTCTGTATCATGAACTGAAAACTCTGAACTCCCTGTGATCACAGAATCCCAAATGTATAGCCTCTTTTGTCAGCAACTGGTATACACAGCTTTATCCGAAAGATCCGATCCCATAAATCATCTTCTTTAATCATGGTACCGCGTACAACCCGGGGCAACTGAAACTACAGAGCATCCCTATCTCCTGGTGATTAGTCCAGTCAATAGTTCATGTGCAAAGCAGAGTTAAAGATAGGCACTTGTGTGTGCTTCCAAACCATACGCGCGACTCAGGTGTCAATCCACAACCATGACCTCAGAATCTGATAAACAACTCCTCCAAGACTCAGTTATGTAACCACCCACTTTCAAAATAGACATCAATTTGAAATACCCAATGAATCTCAATCCTCTGCATTTCCCGATCATCTGCATCGGTAACCACCCGGATACTGTTGCAGTACTCACGAATTTCAAAAATGCCGAAATCTTCAAATATTGTAAATTTTTTATTCCCCCTCATTTTTTCGAATTCTGACAATACTGAAATTTTACTGAAATTCCCCCCTGAAATCCGGAACTTTCAATATTTAACAAATACGGATTTAACGTTTAGGCCCATTACTAGTCACGACACCCAAATGATCAACATTCTGCATCAGTATCAACGACTCTCCCGTTATCTTCAAAATTTTGTGACCGTATCACCAAATCTGTACTCTGAAACTCTAGACGGTGTCCCCGAACATCCCGGTTCGGTCTTCGAAAACCCGAAAAAATTTCTATCGCCAATTTTTTTCTGGACACTCATCCCATCAATACGATCAACAAAATTTTTCCATGCCTTTTTTTAGGCTCCCTAGCAAGTTCGGGCGAACTTAGTCAGTTTGAGACACGTTCGGGCGAACTTGCATGAAATAGACAAGTTTGGGCGAACTTGTGCTAAATTTCAAAGAAAATCAGTCAAGTTCGGGCGAACTTGACAAAAAAACTTGAAAATCCTTGTCAAGTTCAGGCGAACTTGACCTCCAAAGGTCAAGTTCAGGCGAACTTGACCTCCAAAGGTCAAGTTCAGTCGAACTTGTTCCCCCAAATCAGCTTTTTTTTTCACATTTTTCGATCCAGAATCCTTATTTCTTCGAATTTCGAGATGAATCCACCGTAGATCTGGTCGAAAATGGCTTTCTAACAATCCTATCCGTTCAATTTTACTTTTCATCCGTGGATTGTATGTTTATTTCAAGTTTTACGTCCAAAACCCCTCCTAATGTCCATAAATGTCCAAATTCATGAGCGTAGGTGATAACCGTAGCTCTGATACCAATTGAAGGTCCGTGATCAGGCGGTTCTAGATGGAAGTTAATGCGTAGACGTAACCGATTCGGTAGAATGTTATTACAAAAAGGAGTAGAAACAGAATGCAGTTGAAGTCTTCATTCATACCGAAAGAGTACATCTTTATAAGTCCAGCTGCCGGAGTTCCTGGAGAGAATCCGGCAGCACCTCCCCGTAGGGATGGAAAAAACTCAAATGACAAATGAACACACACCTATATATAGGGTCTCAAGTTCACTGGTGGAGGAGGTAGTTCGGGCGAACTTGACTTAATAATCACATCACGAGCGAACTTGACTCCTTTACATTGTAATCTCCGTATTTCGGTCGTGTGTTCGATTCTAACCTATACAATATTCAACACACGCTCAATCTAGCCTATTCGACAAGTGACGAATACAATAGTGCATCACAATATGCTTTCCCTGCAGCTCTTCGTGCTTCCTGATTATGTACACAAACAAGGATCCCATCATCAAACTACAAATCTCATATAACTTGTAATATATATGACATTACTTGAACTGCATTAAGAACTTTTGAATGACATATACCAACAGGGGATTCAAGGTGCATTGTAACTTATGAGCTAGGAACAACAAGAACACCATTTTGCCAATTCCCAGATTAAGCCTCTCCGTTTCAATATGTGTATATACGAAGTCCTTGTCGTTTTGCTTCATACCATTATCGTTTCTTTATTCATTTATTAGTTTGATAGTATTTAGAATAAAAAAAAAACTATGTTTAAGAAAAGGGTTCAAGGGATAATTTTGTAATATCATTTAAAGATGTTGGATTTAACTTATTATGCAGATACTTTCCAAGGCAAATGATTCATGAACATAGATATTGTGGATGAATCATTTGATTATTATATAAAACTGTAAGAATTATGCCTATCACATCCACAAAGTACGAATTAAGCTTATAAATATGTTAGCACAAATAGCTAACAGAGATATTGGCAAACCATTAAAGTGATTATTATATCTAAGAGAGTATTAAATTAGGAAAAAAAAAGCAACACACATAATTGCAACAATGTTGGCAAAAACTTGCCTTTTCCTTAATGTTGTTTGCTGCCATATTCCTTTTAACTCCAGCAACATCATATGGGTTGTCAACGTGTTATCAACCTCTGATCCTATAATCCTTGTGACCTAATCAGAGAAAAGAAAAGTGAAGAAGTTTATAAGCTTATAATCATGTTCACCATTCCTATCGGCCATGTTCAGTGATTTGTGTCAATTCGGTTGTGTGGATGTCCAGGGTTACAAAAAAGCTAGTTGTGATATTAAAAATTGATCGTGATGTTTCAACAGTTCTGCTATGTGTCTACATATAATTTAAAAAAGAGTAAATTGCACAAAACGCCCTTTAAGTTTCACCAATCTTGCTGGTTTCAGCCTTAATCTTTAAAAGTTGCCAAAACCAGCCTTTAAGATTAATTTTGTTGCAGGTTTCATCCTTTATCACTAACCCAGTTACTAATCCATGTTAAATGGCCTCACATGCATAGCATGTGAGGGTAAAACCGTCTTTTCCCCGATTGGTGAAACTTAAAGGACGTTTTGTGCAATTTACTCACACAAAATAATTATCAACTTGAGAAATCTGACGGTGGTGCAACCCATGCTACGGCGGCGCCAGTCATACTCCGGCGCGTGGACCACCACAACTTATTAATCGGAAGGCAGGGAATCCGAATTCGATGGTGAAGACGGATTGCGCAGGCAAGAAACAGTGGTAATGATTCGGCTAGAACTTTCCATACGGTGGGAACGATGGTGGTTCTTAAGAACCACGTAATAGATTCCAAGGGTTCCGGCGAAGACGATGGTCCGGTAAGTCTTTCTCCACTTCCATGTTCCATTGGTTGTTAGATTGATCCGTGTAGACGATTTTGACTGGTTGTTACAGCTTTCCGACAACGGTTTCGACTCCTCTGAATTGTATCAGACAGATGAACCCTAACACAACAAAAGCTTTCACAAGATGACACGACAATACTCTAAAAATTACAAATTTACAACCAGAATACTAATGTATGTAAAAGATTTCGAAACTTGATGCTCATTTTTATTCTGTATTTTACTTTTTAGTAAAAAACATATTAGTTTAGGTTATGAATTAAAACAGATTTAAAAAGAACAAGTATAAAACTAAACGGGCTAAACAGTTCAACCCGTAAAACCCCCAGATCAAACCAAACACTACCCGTTTGGCTAAACGTATTCGTGATTCAACCCAAAACCCGTTTAGACTAAACCCAAATATTTCGTGTTATACACGTGGTGTCAAAAACTCACACCCTGAATACAAGTGAACCACTATAAACACAAACATAATAACTCTTTTGCCAAAAGCTACATACCAGCTTCAATGTCTTCTTACCTTCAATTCACAGGGTTACTAACATTATTCTCCACCACAACCTGAACCTTTTCCGGACCCTGTTCTTGACCATTTTCCCCAATCTTCACCAAATCATCCTTCTTTACAGACCCATTTTTAACAACCGAACCGATCCCCGAATCCTTACCACCAACATCCAGCTCCATCGCCTGCACCCCATCCCCTGACCCAACATTTTCAACCACAACCAGCCCTGGCGTCACCGCCCCATTATCCTTCAAGTCCACGGCATTCAACGCTTTCAAAACCTCGTTCGAATCATCAACATTTCTCTTCTCCCTCCCCATTAACCTCACAACATGATCCAACGCCTCCCTAGCCCGCTTCTTCGTATACGCAGCCTCCTTCGCTCGCCTCTCCGCCTCCAAGGCAGCGGCAGCCTCCGCTTTACTCATGGACATCGACGCAATCTTCCCGGCAGCAAGCAACAGCCTGGCCGCATTACAATCAATCACCCTACTCCCATTTTCCACTCTACTAACATTCAAAAGAAGCAAATTTGGGTTTAAACAAGACGGGCAAGGACGAGAAGAAGCAATTGAGCCAGCAGGGGAGAGGGTATGCAGTGAGGGTGAGAAGATGAGTAGCATTTGTAGCATACGACGGTGTCGTTGGGTGGAGAACCGTGGTAGACGCCAAGACAGGCATGGCAGAAGCACTGGGGGTGGAGACGGAGGACGCAGGTGGTGCAGAGTCGCCGGAAGTTGCCGCGGAGACGGACGTTGTGGAGGAGTTTTGGTTCGTCTATGCCACACTGGCCGCAGACAGTGGTGGGGTTTGGGTCTTGTTTCTAGGGTTTATGAGGAAGTGGAGAACGGGGGAGATGGAGATCTGGAACTATGATATATCTCCACTGGATCCGTGGAAAAGACGGTTTTACCCTCACATGCTATGCATGTGAGGCCATTTAACATGGATTAGTAACTGGGTTAGTGATAAAGGATGAAACCTGCAACAAAATTAATCTTAAAGACTGGTTTTGACAACTTTTAAAGATTAAGGCTGAAACCAGCAAGATTGGTGAAACTTAAAGGACGTTTTGTGCAATTTACTCTTTAAAAAACGAAGTAAAGATCTGTTATATTTTGCGGAGATAAGAAAATTATATATATTCCTACAGTTATGCTAGCTAACAAATCTAACCACTCGTTGTTGAGCGTATGTCGCGAGTTTATTTTATTGGATATGGAGAATGTTTTGTAGATCATTAAGTAATTCCTCAGCTTCTGATGCAATGCCCTTGAAAAGTTGTGCTGAACTTGTGGATATCATCACATCAATACATCAAAGTATGAAGGTATAAAAATGCAAAGTTTTAGAAAACAACTAAATCAAGATAAGAACGTAAGTCTCCAAGAGCAAAAGAATTTTGGAAAACTTGAAAAGGACATCCGAGTGTTGACCGTGAGTTTCCATCAAGTTCATTTTCCAGATTATCCAGAGATTTATACCAGAACCATATAAGATTTAAGATGGTACATTTGCTTTCCTTCCTCCTTTTTCTTGAAAAAGGTTAGTGCATCGTAGAAGTTAAATACACTGAATGTTGTGTCATAGTCAAACTCATAAATTTCACAAATGTATTGGTTTGTTTAATATTAATAGAATACATAGATGTGCGAAAAACTTATGAAAGATATTGAAGTTAATATCAGATAGATCAAAAACGAATGTTTTAGCATAATGATGAACACAAACTCTAACCATATGGGGGGGGCTTACGGTTGTTTAATTTTGACTCACTTGACACTCAAAATCTCACGAGACTTTAAACAGATTAAATCATTCTTGTTCAAATGTTTAAATTATTCCAGTTCAGGTAAGATTTGAACGCAAAAATATTATATTGTTGACAAGGTTATTAAAAAAACTAAAGGGTCACATGAATGACCATCATACACATTTATCATATGATTATGTTTTCATCTAAGGATTATTTGTTACATAAACTAATACTAAGGTTTTATTGTTTACTAATAATAATGATGAATATCAGTATCACGATGTATTCGTAAACATATAGTAATTATTATTTAAAACACAACTTGATAAGTATTTTTTAGGTTTTTTTTATTTTTTATTTTTTAATGTAGTAATTATATTTTAAACCAAAGCACGATGCAATTTTGTTATGTTGAATTCATCACTTTTAGCTTTTTAAATGTACTTTAAATGATTTTTATAACTTGTTATAAATGTTTAATGTAGTATGCTAACAAGAGATTATAACATGCATACTATTGAAATTGATGCTAATGGGTAAAAAAACCCAAAATAGAGTTTTGAGTGTGTAAGACATCAAATTATTGGTTAAATATACACAACATTCACAATTGACGTATAACGAAAGCACAAAATAAAATATTTGATTAAAAACTTAATGAATAATACATTGCACTTGGTGCACTTTTTAGAAATGTTCTAAATTTAGTAGACCTCGAAAATTATTTAGATTACAAATTAAAAAAAGGATATTGTATTTAAATAACCGTAACTTTCATTAATTGGCTGATAATACTTTCAACTTTTGATTTGTACATCAACACTCTCAACTTATTGGCCGATAACATTCCCTAACTAACTGAACCCTAACCCAGCTAGCTGATGTCAGCTGCCATATCAGCTGCCACATCACATGCCACGTCATCAGAAAATGTCACATCAGCTGCCACGTCATATGCCACGTTAGCAAAAAGGGCCACGTTAGATGCCACATTAGCAAAAACTAACTAGGTTAAGATTCAGTTAGTTAGGAAGTGTTATCGGCGGATAAGTTAAAAGTTAAGAGTGCTAGTGTACAAATAAAAAAATATGAGTGTTATTGAACAATTGGTAAAAAATGAGATTATTTAAATCCAATATTATACTATATATTTTTTAAAGATGTTATGTGGCTCAAAATCCATGAGATGGCATATGTGAATCACCACATTACATTTGAATTAAAAAAAAACTACACAAACAAAATCTATAAAAGAAACAAATATTTTTAGCGACAAAAAACTGCATTTTGGGCACTCCACCGAAAGCCTGGGAAACGCACGGATTTCAAGCTTAAAATCGAAGGTAAATTCATATTTTTCGTTAAATCTTCATTTCATCATAAAATAGCGTTGATTGGTTGATCATTTGTGCTTTAACTGGAATCAGAGGGCTCTTAAATCTTAACAATTATTACGTCCATTGTTACGGTGGTGATGGAACACATTAGTACCTCAAGGGGAGGATTTAGAACCGTTTGATCAACTGAAAGTTAGTAGATCATAGTAGTAAATTATTGCATGTCGATTGTATATGATGATTTGGTTGAAGATTGAGTTTGATAGTGTTAATGGAGTTGGGTCCCACTAAGGTTGAGTCGGGTCAAGAAGATGAATTGACCCCAAAAAAGGAATTCGGGTGTTCTTTTTTTTAATTGAAGTTTTGGTTTTCACAGTTTGACCCACTAGAGTTTTGACAGAAAGTTTGTTTCTTTCTTTTCACCAAATATAAATTTATAAGTTTATTTACAGAATAAAATGCTAAAATGTCTGAGTTTAGGTCATTTTTGTCATTTCAGTCCAAAATTGATACTCTTTGTATCTGGGTCTCTAGTTTCATATTTCTTGTCATTTTCGTCCAATTGGCAAACTGTGTTGGAATTTTCTGTTAACTTCTCCCTTTTTTGTTGTTTTCCTCGTTTAAATGATGGGTATAATTGTCATTTTATGCTATAATATATTTTAATTACACGAGGAAAACGACAAAAAAAAGAGATGTTAACAGAAAATTCTAACCCAGTTTGTCAATTGGATGAAAATGGCAACAAATATGAAATCTGAGAGACCCAAATACAAAAAATTTCATTTTTGGACTAAGGTGACAAACTTGGCCTAAAGTCAGGGACCATTTTGGCGTTTTACTCTTATTTATATTTATATGATGGGTGATTCTATTTACACCTAACTTTTTACTATTTACACCAAGTGACGTAACATTAATAAACACAAATTTATGTGTTTCTTTTATAACTTCTGATAAATAATGTTTTGTTAAAAAACGTTTATATGATGAACCAGTAAGAGGTCTGAACCATTAAGAACCTCATTAAGAGGTAAACAAAAAGCCCTTAGACACAATATTTGTACAAAATGATTACAGAACCATGACGGTTTTAACATGTCATATTGATGTATCATTTTATGGATGTAAGCAACTTATTAAAATAGTAATCTTTTTATCTTTCGTTCTACGGAACTATTACCATATGTAATTATCAATATGACTCATGTGGTTAGGAGAAAGATGATCAAGACCCAATTAAAATGTGAAGATTGCTAGATTCTTTCCAAAAATAGGCAAATAGAAATAAATAAACCTTTTTTTGATACTCATGTTTATGTATGTATACGATTTAGTGAATAATTATATTTGCATTTCTACCAGATATTTGTAGCTTCATACTAGAGACATTTGCAGCAGTTTCACAGGCCTCCTAGACATATGTAAGTTCTCTTTATATATTTAATTTTTTTAATATTTTGTTTCGTTTCGAGAAAAATGCGAAAGAATTATTTAAATATTTGAGGGTTTTCTCATCTTTGAAGTTTACAAAACTAAAATATTGGAACTAGTTAATTTGATTAGAATCGATATTAGTTGAATGTTTAAAAATAACTAAGTGAAAATTAGGGTGTCCAAAGGTTTGCCTCTGTCAGTTTTGACGAAAATTATGGACGCCAAACTGATAACTGCGGTTATGGAAAACGCCAAACCAAACTGGTTGGGTAGACCAGCGAGTTTAGGCAGTTTGATGGTTTGAAATAAATATTTTTATTTTTCATAATCGTGAGCTTCTACCAAACTTTAAAATGATAAAGATGGTTCATGAGTATAAGACATATCCATTACTGCATATTCGATAAGCGAAATAAATAAATGAATAAAAATGGTTAAACTGTCGGGTTCCAAATTCCAAACCGTTAAACCGCCAAAACCGAACTGTGAACCGAACCACATAATTCTCAAACCAGCCAAGTTACTACAGTTTGACGGTTCAGTCGGTTTTTTTAACCTTTATAAACACCCATCTCAAAAATGTTACTCAGATTTTAAGTTACTGCAGAAAGTTTCTTTGAAACTGAATTTACAAGAGAAAAATGGTATCTTTTTTAGCTTAATTTTCTTAATGCACTCATTACCCTTTTTTTTAATTCATCAATATAATTGTTTGATCTTTATATCACTTCCCACTGTAGGACTTAATCCTATGTACCAGCCAAGATCTCTTTGAAATTCTGCAAATAAATCTGACTCTGGAAAAGTCATGGCTGTTGAAGATTCAAGTCAAACTTCTATCACACTTGAGGTATCTCATTTCAATCAACTATCACCAAAGATTTGCAAAAGAGTTAACTGCCATTTTCCGTCCCTGTACTTTGTCTAGTTATGCCAGTTCATAACAAATTTCAAATTTGTACCATTTCCATCTCTGACATTCTTGAGACATGCTAGTTCCGTCCAAAAAAACATGAGTTAACTACCATTTTCGTCCCTGGTTTGTCCAATTATTCGATTCAACCTTAGTTTTTTGGATGGAACTGACATGTTTCAAGAATGTCAGGGACGAAAATGGAACAAATTTGAAATTTGGTCTGAACTGGCATACCTGGACAAACTATACGGACGAAAATGGCAGTTCACTCTTTGTAAACAAAGTTTAAAAAAAATTAAATAATAGGACCCGCGTGCATTTTGCAACATCTAAGGTGACCCGGGGCGCCCCGTGATCGAACTTCGACAACGCGTTTTAACGAATTTTGTTTTAAAATCCGTTATCCCGGCAACGCGTTTTAAAACAAAAAATCGACCGTTGGTTTATGACCGTTGTTTATTTTTATTTGACCGTTTACTTTTTATATATATACACACACACAAATCACTTTATACATTATCAAAAATACAATCTCTCAACCCAAAACAATATTCTTTCAATCTAAATTTTTTCAATGGCATCTTCTTCCGATTCGTGGACAAACTACACGGACGAATTTGAAATTTGAAATTTGGTCTGAACTGGCATACCTGGACAAACTACACGGACGAAAATGGTAGTTCACTCTTTGTAAACAAAGTATAAAAAAAATTAAATAATAGGACCCGCATGCATTTTGCAACATCTAAGGGAATTATATATGTGTAGGGAAAGTGTCGTGCAGTCATAATATGTTGGATTCTTGGGTTGGAACGCTCATCTGTTGGAATAGTCTTTCATCGATAGAAGATTACTACTATGATGTATTCCCTGTGAGTTTTCGCAAGACCTTGAAAGTCAAAATTCAACATCTTGCATTTTGACTTTTGTTTTCCTTTCGATATAACTTTACTTGACAAAAGTTGACTCATTTCTTCAATTTTTCAAGGATTACCATCCTTCTAGGGTACTTACTCTTGTCTACCAACCTTTTGCCTTTGGAACAATGGCGTTTCTTGCATATTATGAATCGAATATCGATACTAGGAAACGTAACATTCTTGGATATGTCGTTTTTTTCCTCGGGACTCTGGCTCTCCTTTCGGTATGTTTTATAATATCACGAACTGATCTTCACATTTTTGGCACGGTTTTAACTGTGCATGATTCTACATACAGTTGGATTTGGCTACATCTGGAAAAGGAAGCATTGGATCTTACGTAGGTATATGTCTTCTCGTGGCTGCTTTCGGGGTTGCAGACGCCCTTGTTCAAGGCGGGATGCTAGGTGATTTGGCTCTTATGTGCCCGGAACTTGTCCAAGTAAGCTACCAACTTACAATATTCGTTTGTTTATTGGTTTTATTTTATTTCTAAGAGTAAAATGTCATTTTCGTCCCTTAGGTTTGGTTACTTTTGTGACTTTCGTCCAAAGGTTTGTTTTTTCGCATTTGGATCCAAAAGGTTTGAAATCTTGCCATTTTCTTTTAACTCGATAACTCCATCCATTTTTTAGTTAAGTCAGGGGTATTTTCGTCTTTTTAGACATTTTTGTGATGGTTAAAGGTTTGGTGGAGAGATAGTCAGCAGAGGTGGATCTTTATTTCTTATAGTGTTTTTTTAAGAAAAAATGGCTAAAAAGACGGAAATGCCCCTGAGAAAAATGAATAGAGTTAACGAACTGAATGAAAATGGCAAGTTACAAACCTTTTGGATCCAGATGCGGAAAACAAACATTTGGATGAAAGTCGCAAAAGTGGCCACATCTCAGGGACTAAAATGGCATTTTACTCTATTTTTAATGTCCTTAAAAACATCATCACATATATACAATTTCTTGATCTAGTCCTTCGTAGCTGGCTTGGGTGCATCCGGAGCTTTAACTTCTGCTTTGAGATTACTTACCGAAGCTGTTTTTAATAGTACTGATGACGGTCTTCGCAAAGGAGCATGTAAATTTCCTTTGTGAATAAATCCATCATTTTTTTCTCTAATTAAAACAAATTTAATAGTATTAATGATGGGCTTTTCGCAGTGTTTTTCCTCTTGATCTCCACACTCTTCGAGTTTTTGTGCATCTTTCTCTATGCATTCGTGTTCACTAAGTTACCAATCGTGAAGCACTACCGTAGGAAAGCAGCCCTTGAAGGTTCACAAACCGTTTCATCCGATCTTTCTGCTGCAGGCATCGGTCAAACCGATCTGACAGAAAAACTAGTGTGTATCCTAATATTTTCAAGAAGAGTTAATTACTGTTTTCGTCCCTGTGGTTTGTCAAAAATCACTATTTCAGTCCATTAGTTTAAAAATTGCGATTTCAGTCCCTGTGGTTTCACTTTCGTAACCATTTCAGTCTCTGTGGTTTCACTTTCGTAACCACTTCAATCCATTTATTTTGTAAGTACAGGGACTGAAATGGTTGCGAGGTGGACTGAAATGGTTACGAAAGTGAAACCACAGGGACTGAAATCGCAATTTTTAAACTAATGGACTGAAATAGTGATTTTTGACAAACCACAGGGACGAAAACAGTAATTAACTCTTTCAAGAACTATTAGTTTCAAGTTTTTAATGAAGAAATTAATCTTGCAATCTTTTCAGGTCGATGGTGATCGTGGTAATCTAGACAGGCTGAGCAACAAAGAACTCTTATACCAGAACTTCGATTATGCGATAGATTTGTTCTTGATATTTTCTGTGAGCGTGTCGATTTTCCCGGGTTTCTTATACGAAAATACTGGAATGCACCAGTTGGGTTCATGGTAATGTTACATATATTTACAGTCTTTCACACTGTTTTATAATATTAAATTAGTTATGTATTTAAATGTGAATATCGATAAAGCCAATATGTAAACCTAGGCCTGTAAACGAACCAAACATTCATGAACTGCTCGTAAACTTGTTCAGCAGGAAGTTCGTTTATTAAATAAACGAACGAACATGAACACAAATTTTTGTTCATTTAATTAAACGAACGAACATGAACACAAATTTTTGTTCATTTAATTAAACGAACGAACATACGATTTGTTCGTTCATTTATGCCTGTGAACGTCCGTTTACGTTCATTTATTTCGTTTGTTTAAACGAATGAACATAACGAACATGAACATGCCCATTATCAATACAATAAAAATTGAACGCTTTGAACAATACTTTTAATATAAAAAATTGAATAGTGTCAGGCAGCTGGCCTGGCACTCCCGTTGACCAGCGTAATTATTTGTTACCTGTAAAATTAGGGTTTGCCCCGGAATACTGCCAGCAGCTGCATGACACTCCCCATTGGACCAACGTTTAATTATTTGTTTACAATGTAAAATTATGGGTTTGCCCCCACTTTAAAATTACGCTTTGCCTCATGCTCAAAAAAAATTACGCTTTTGGCCCCAGCCAAAAAATACGATTTTGCCGATGACTTGAAATTACAATTTCGCCCCAGCTTCAAAATTACGTTTTCACCCTGCTCAAATGAAAAAAATATGTTTCTCGCCCCACCTAAAATTACGATTTTTCCCGTTAAAAAAATATGATTTCGACCCTCAGTTAAAAATTACGTTTTGCCCCTGTTCAAAATAAAATACGCTTTAGTTCTAACTCAAATCACGATTATGCACTCGTCAAAATAAAAATAGGTTTTGCCTCCCGCCTAAAATTACGGTTATGCCTTTAGTTTAAATTTATATTATGTGTTGCCCTAGTTCAAAAGTACGAATTACCTTGCTATTTAACTTTTGCCCCTGGTTTCAATTTCCAGTATTGCACATTTAGCTTTTGGCAAATTACGATTTACACCATGAAAAATATAACTTTCTATTAGTTAAAAATAACATATTGCCATGTTTAGTTTTTATAGCAAAACTATAAAATTGTTATGCTTTATTGGTTTACTCGATTAATTGTTTTCCGTGTCAATGAGCTCCCTAACACTCGTCATATTCGGCCACCGCCCCGCAACCGGCGGGCATCAACTAGTGTCTTAATAAACGAACACGAACAAAAAAATGCGTTCGATTATAAGTTTGTGTTCGTATTAATTCACAAAAAAAAAGTGTTCGATTATCTGTTGTGTTCGTTCGGTTTCATTACAAGCAAGTAAAATATTGTTATGCTTTTATTGGTTTACTCGATTTAATTGTTTTCCGTGTCAATGAGCTGCCTAACACTCGTTCATTATTCGGACCACCGCCCCGCAACGCGGCGGGGCATCTAACTAGTGTTCTTAATAAACGAACACGAACAAAAAAATGCGTTCGATTATATGTTTGTGTTCGGTTAATTCACAAAAAAAAATGTGTTCGATTATCTGTTCGTGTTCGTTCGGTTCATTTACAAGCCAAGTAAACATATTAGCAGATACAATCAACATACAATCCCCTTCATGGTTTGATTAATTATGATTTTATATCCGAGATAATCTTCACATATACTTGTATTATATCTTTCGGAACACATTGTTTTGTAGGTATCCACTTGTTCTAGTAACTACATTTAACCTCGGGGACTTAATATCTCGATGTATTCCGCTAATAAAATGCCTCACGCTGGAGTCACGAAACACACTTATGATCTCAGTCGTGTCACGATTTTTGCTTGTCCCAGCATTCTGTTTCACTGCAAAATATGGCGATCAAGGATGGATGATTATGCTTGTATCTATATTGGGATTAAGTAATGGTTACCTTACGGTATGTGTACTCATGGCTGCACCCAAGGGTTATAAGGTAAATTTACATTGCATTTTTCTTTTTTATTAAAAATCATGACCCGTTGACATTATTTTTTTATTAAAAATCATGACCCATTGGCATATTTACCATCTTTTTGCATTGAGCAGGGTCCGGAGCAAAACGCGTTGGGAAAATGTGCTTGTATTTTTCTTAATGGGGGGCATATTTTTGGGTGCCGCACTAGACTGGTTATGGGTTATTGGTAACGAAGGCTTCTTAGGCAGAAGCACGACAAAGTTATTGACATTAATGCCCTTTACGTCAACCTAGTAAGTCTTGCGTACATACATGTATGTGTATATCAGTATATATACATAGGTGTGTAATGTGTGTTTAATCTCTTTATTTTATAGGAAATACTATAATATAGTTTGTATAAAACAGTTTATAATGTATGCAGTACATGTAATATAAATAAAACTGTAGTTGTAAGAATCAGACGGAAATAAGAAAAATCGATAGTATTGTTGTCAACAAATTTTTGGCGTAAGGAACGCAAGAAAGTAAGCTTTGATGATCAATGCGGGATGGTAAAGCAAGCATAGGAGTTATAAGAGATCACGAAGCCGCATTTTACGAATAATATCATCCAACTTTAGCCTAAGAAGCCTAGTTTGTTGCAACACTTTGTGAAAAGTCAAACACAGCCATGTAAGAAAAAAATAGTCAAAATGCAGGATTGTTTCATGGTATACCTTATTACCTGTGAACAAAATTAGTGTGACAACAGGTTCCTGCAGCATTTATAATCCAAGAGAATTCAAAATGGAATTTGACTTGATCACAATTCAAATGCAGAGTTGTTTCATGCTATACTTTATTACGGGCTGTTTGACAACTTCTGAATGGTTAAGTGCTCAGCCAGTAAGAGGTTTGAACCATTAAGTGCTGAACCTGTAAAAGGTCTGAAGTCTGAACCATTAAAAGCCAGTATAATGCTTAACCATTCAGAGGCAAATGTCTGACCAATTTAGATTAGAGGTCTTAACTATTCAGAGTTAGTATAATGCTTAACCATTTAGAGGCAAATGTCTGAACCATTCAGACATATGCTTGCGAAACAAACAATCTGAATCATTAAATGCTAAACTAGTAAGAGGTCTCAACCATTAAGAGCTAAACAAACAACCCTACCTGTTTCACAGAAAATAACATACATATTACAAGAATTTATCGGTTCGGTATACCAGTATCGGTACCGGTTTTTCGGTATTTTACCGCATTGGTGTTTTCCGTTGTATGACCTAAAAAATATTATGTTCAATCCGTCCATCCATTATTAACTGAATTAGAGTAATATATAGTGGGAAACTAGACAAATGCATGTAGTAAAAAATCAAAGAAATATTAGATTTTAATAATCCCAACTATTCGTTGTTAGCCGTCAACAATCCCAACTTAAAAAATAGTCTCAACTATTAACATATTGGTCTTCATTGGACCATGACTAACAGAATCCTAACGTCGTTGGTCACCGGAAACCGTTTTTGGCTGGACAACTCATTTTTTGGCCAGAAAACTCAACATTTTTGTACCAAACCTCTTTGTAACCTTATTACGGACTTTTAGGAACCTTTTTCTAGTCAGAGATCCAATTATTGAAGTCGTCGGAAAACTCTTTTTTTGCCGGTAAACTTCTTTTTGGCTGGAAAACTCAACCTTTTGGCCGAAAAACTGAACATTTTCGTCTCAAACCTCTTTGTAAACTTAGATCGGACCTTTAGAAACTTTTTTCTAGCCAAAAAAGGGTTTTCCGACCGACTAGAGATTAACTTGGGAAAAATCTTTATCTAAATAGTGGATATTAGAACCAAGTCATGGCTACAGGTGTCTTTCGACCTTGGGAAACTAGCAAACATCCCCTGGAGTTTATTTCAAATTGCAACCTTTTAAGAAGACTTGAGATGATCTTGTAATTATAAAACCATTATAAAACCACTAATAAGTAACATTTTTATGCATAAGGTATTATATCTCATGCTTTGAGGGTTTTTCAAAAAAAAATTGATTTTATAATTTTAACCCGAAAGCTTTGTATGTTTTGTAATTTCAATCCACATATTTTTTTTTCATTTTTAACTCTAAACTTTTCATTATTTTCAGTTTAACCTCACAACATTTTTAACTTCAACTTTGGTCCTCTATACTTTTCATCTTTCGCAAATTTTCGTTTAACGTTTCGTTCTAAATTTTGTGAGTTAACACGATGCAACGTACGTGTGTTGTTCAACTTTTTTTGTGTTTCGTTAAAAATTATAGGAGTTAACACGACACAACGTGCGTTTGTGGTTCAATGTTTTTACATTTATTTTTTCCGTTTAATAAGTCTGTCTCAACGCGCGGGTCCTGGATTGACTTAGTGTTGGTAGTTGTTGGCGGTTGTGTGACATTAGTGCTATTTGACATAGTTTATGCCCCGCCGCAACGCGGGGAGTGTAATTCTAGTTGTTATTATTTATCAACATTTTCACTTCATGTAGAATTTTTTTCACGAATAGATATGTACAAGTACATGAGTTTGAAGGGTTGAGTTATTCTACAAAGAAGTATAAATGTAGGAATGGTAAGAAGCCATCAGAGAGTGACAAGTGTCCTAGGAGGAACCAAATAGAAAGGGTAATTTTGTTTACAAGAGGAAAGAAAATATGCACATGCAAGTCACATGGTATTCCCCCCCCCCCCCCCCCCAATTTTTGAACGTTCATAACTTTTTTATACATCATATGTTTTAAAAAAAATACCATAAAATCGAGCGTTTTTTAATCTTTAATACGAGTACCAAATTGTTATATTTTTCAATAAAAATTTCAAAAACCCAGTTGCGTATTACACAATGGACATGATGTAAAACACAATGTTAAGTAGATCAAAAACACAATCAATAACACCAGATAAAGACACAATGGACAACATACTAAAACACAGTGACCATAACGTATAACACAATGGTGATAACGTATAACACAATTAATGACAGCAGATAAAAGACACAATTAATGACAGCAGATAAAAGACACAATGAAGAGCAGATAAAGACACAACAAAAAACAAACTAAAAACACAATACACAACAAACTAAAACACAATGAACAAGAGAATAAAAAATTGAACAAATTATTAAAACACAATAGACAACATATTAAAACACAATGGATAACAAATTAAACACAATGACGTGAACCAATAACACAATTTATAGAAAACCCAGATATAACATCATCTTCATTGTGTCACATATTGTGTTATCAGTTCTTATAAAATCGCAATGGGTAGAACCCAAATTAACATTGTGTTACAGGTTTTGATAATGACAAAAGTATAGAAACTCTACTAAAACGTAATGACCAAAACCCGGTTGGTTAAAAGACACAATGACGTGAACCTTTAACACAATGCAAAAAAATAAAACCAATAAAAATGAAATTTTTTATTTTAATTTTATATGATAATATGGTACTCATATTAAAGATAAAAAAATACTCGTTATTATGGTGAACTTTTTTTAAATGTCGTATGAAAAAGTTATGGACGTTTTAAATCGATGGGAGAATTGGCATGTGCCTTGCATGTGGAGAAAGAAAGTCAATAAACATGAGATTCCTTTTATGCTCTTTCATTCTTTTCTTTTCCATGAAACCCTCCAAATCTAAGATCAATGGACCAGAATCCTTCTTACCCTGAGTCCTTTGTATTTGATCCTTTCTAATAGTTTGAAATCAAAACGTACAATATCAAGCATGTTTTAAAATACACAAATTTGCATAAAACTTTGTTATAAATAAAGTAAATAATAATATAGAAAGTTACCATGTCATGCGCATGGAAAGTAAATTCTATAGAAATTTGCATCTATAAGGTTATCTAGTTCACCATAATAGAAGCTAACAAAAGAACCCGTATGAGGGTTTTAGTTTAATACAGTATTATGTGCTACAAGATTCATATAGCCCGTAAATTTATTCATGTATTCTTGAACAATTGAATGACAATGATGGGATAAAAACATTGTAATGTTTCGGAAATGATCTTGAAGAAAACTCAAAGAAAACAAAAGTTAGAATTTTTGGAAGTTATTCTTCACATTTTTAATGTTTCTTGAGATTCAACACTCCTTACTCGCAAAACATGAATAAAAAATCCAATTCAAATCCTGTTGACTTTGAAACACGTCTCGGAAAACCATGGTTAACCATTACTCTAATGCCTCATAAAATGTTCAAGATTATTATCATTGAATTCTTGTTTGGGAGAAAAATACAAACCATCTTCATCATTTTCATCACACAACAAGGATGGTGAAGATTTAGATAACCCATTAAGTGGAAGACTTCGTGAAACTCAACGATATGACTTTTCACCATCCTTGTTATGTGATGGAAATGGTGAAGCCGGTTTATATATTTCCACTAAGCAGGACTTCATGGACAATCAACTTAAACATTTCATAAAACATTGGGGAAAAGGCCAATCCAATGTTATCTGTGACGTATTTCAATCTCGACTAGACTTGGATTGGGATTTTAGATTCATCTTATGCAAGTACCTCAAAAAGAGTGTTGAATTCTGAAACTACACCCACACCAGTTTAATAAAAAAACACACTCATGACTGGTGTGAGGTTGAATTCAGAAGATAACAAATATTTTTAGGGGTATATCTTCACTTCCCGGATCATCACAGTGCCATTATCCGGTCCATTGCCTCTTTAAGAGTACATAAATCCGTTAACGGGATTTATGAATCTTGGAGCTTATTCACTATTTCGAATTAAAAACCCTAACTTGGGATCATATGTTGGCATCGGTGAATTGGATAACCTTATCTGTCGAATTTATTTAGGTATCCATACATATGACGCGTTAACTTTCTAATTTCTATTCACCCTTTTGATAGAATTTTATGAAAATTATCATTTTTGAAACACCCGTTGATATTTCATCTTTTGAATTCAGGTTATTGTTCTTGTACATGCTAGAGCTCGTCTAATTCGTGAGAGCAGTCTACATGAGGTGACAGTGTTAATGAATAAATACCATTCACAAGACCATCTCGAGGGGATGTTTGCTAGCACATCAAAGGTGGATGTAACCTATAAATATGAAGTAAATTTAGTATCCGATAACGGAATTTTTCGAGGAAAGCTCAACCGACTACCCACAAATGGGTAACTCTTAATTCTACTAGACCTCCTGATGAATAAACCCTAGAATTACACATCACATGTGAACAATTTCTAATTAAGAAATTATACTCATGGAAAAATTCAGTTTGTACAAGTATAAACTAGTTACTCAGAGGCGCAAGATGCAAAAAAACATATATATAGAAAAAAACACACCCACGACAAGCAAGGCGCAATGATAAAGAAAATATATAATAGAGAAAAAGAAACTAATATAGCATGACATCCATAGATAGTGAAGCCTAACTTTATTCAAATAACAAACTTAAATTCTATCACCAAACTTATCTTAAAATGGAAACTTCAACTTCATCGATAGCTATGACCCTAACTAGTAATCACACCAGGTGCTTCAATAGACAAAGAACATAATGGGTAAATCTTCAATTATATGTTAGCAAACGGGTCAAATAGGTTATAACTTACAAGTCCCCCGACCCGTAATCAAGTTTATAAAAAGTGTATGGCTAATTCAATAATACTCTGTTCTAAACATATTTCAATCGGAAAAATTTTGGTGCTTCAAATCCAACCAATATGTTGTTCTTGCCAGAAAAATATTATCATAGGTTACCAAAACCACCCTACCTGTTAGATAAATGCTAACGTTATACCTGGATTAACATGTTACCCACAACACATGACCCACCCATTTAACCATACCCCTTTTGCCAATTTTGACCCATTAGATCCATCTAATCAAAATCGAAAAGGGCAAAATTAAAAAAAATTCACAAGGAAAGTTACATATGTTTCTCTACCATAACAATTGGCAGTCTACAGTACAAATGGGAGCCCCACACAAAACAAGTGAAACCCCGAAATTGAAAAATCAACAAATTAGGTTGGGATCAAATCAATCAAGAATATAAAATTTTAAATGCATATATAACAAAGTTCGGTCAATAAGAAACAACCTTCATTGGCGGATTATACTTCTTTTCCTTTTTTAGGGGTCGAGCGGAAAATCCACCATTTCTTTGCAAGCGCGAAGCTTTATGAAGAAAAAATAGAAAATCAAAGCTAATGTGTAGGATTGCAAGAAGAATGAACAATGATTTTATAGAAAGGAGAGTATGAATACTCATGGAAATATGATACAATCTTATAATGAAAATGGTATAATATGATACAATCATATTAATTGTGATATTTTTTACAAATGAAATTTATGAGAGATGTATTTTTATATAATTTATGGGACGATTTGTGATATATCATTAAAAGAGTAATTAATGTATATTTTTCACTTCTTTTATTTATTCTTTTCTTAAATATTGAAGTTAAAAGTGGGGTAGCTTACAAAGTGTATTTTTCCTAAAAATGATGTGATCCTTTAGATTAAGAAAATTTATGGACTGTTAGGGTTCGCGTATGGTGTTTTAGTATTTTCACTTGATGGAAGGTTTAGAATGGTGTTTAACATGTTTAAATGATTAACTTTATGAGTTTTTATGTATTTAAATGTGTGGAATTGAATAACTACAGGAAGCTAATGTTTTGTAGGTTAAACACGATGATTGGATGTGTTTGGGGGAAAAAGTGGAGTGGAATTGAAGATCCTAGGATAGGACATGATAGAGGGCTGATTTATGAAGACGTGGCGGTAAACGGGGAGGAAAACAAACTGAAAACGAAGAAGTTACGAAGAAAACAGTTTTTGGAAGAATCTGCAAGTACTGTAGGATACGGCTCCAGAGTGCTCCAACGTAGCTTACGATGCCGGGCTTCCGGGTCTTTGGTTAAAATTACGAATTTTAGGGTTTAAACAGCTCTTATTCATTCCAAAAAGGAGGCACGACTGAGGGGACGAATTTTGGGGTTCTTCTTGGAGTTTTTCCATCATTCAACACAATCTAATCATCATTCTATAATGCATTCCAACATAAAGATTGAAAATCAATTCACAAGCATGAGCGGCTAATTTGTTTGTGGTTTCCTTCCGAGCTAGGGTTTTGTAAGTAGATGAACTAATTTGAATTCTTTTTATGTTTGGGATTAACAATCTAAGCATTCGATTCTTTTTGCTATTTGATTTGAATAACTGATTGTAACTGGTTGAGAGGTATGCAAAATCTTTTCGTTTATCTTTCAATGTAACAACTCGGAAATTCGTTGTTATCTTTTTTTCCTTGTTTTTATCACTGTACTCGTTTTGTAATCCCGAAATTCGGTTAATAATAAAGTTTATGTTAAATTACTAATGGTATTTTACGTTATTATCGCATCTAATCGCTTATTAAATCTCATCGCTAATCTCATCTCATCACAAATCGCAGTTAATTACATGGTTTTTATGTTATTTGTGTGTTATGTGTGTTTGTGGTTATGTTTACGCTTGCTATCGCATCGCTCTCGCATCGCTCTCGCACTCTCAAATCACGAAATCGCACTATTATATCAACTATAACGCTTAACGCTTTATCTTAACGCTTAATATAACTAATAAATGCGAACCGAATAACCAAACGAACACTTAACGCGAAATCGGCAAACGAAACTTGGTCACCAGGCCAAGTTCGGCCGAACTTGCCTACCATAAGTTTGCCCGAACTTGCCTGATAACCAAGGATCCCTTGTTTGCCATCAAATTCGCGCGAACTTGCATATGTATATGCAAGTTTGGCCGAACTTAGCCATTCTCCCTTGTAAACTCCCCAAGTTCGCGCGAACTTATACATTCTTGTACAAGTTTGGCCGAACTTGTTGCCAGATCTTGAGAATCTTGACTTCTCCTATAAATACTCAGCTCATTCCTCTCATTTGCACTTACAGACCAAGTTCGCTCAGAGCTCCCTCATTCCAAATCTCTCGTGTTCTAAGTAAGAAACGACCCGATTTCGACTACAAAAATGTTTATCAACAACCAACAAAGGTTTACAACGATTTTGCACAAGGATCACCTTCGTTTTCATAAAAAAAACCAATTCTTTTACGAAAATCTTCATCTTTTTCTTCAAAACTTCTTTTTTTAACTTAGATCTACAGAATACGAGTTCGTTTGGTGTTAGCAAAGGCTTCCTAAACACGAGATCTGCAAGATCTCGGCTTGTAAATTCTAGATCTGAGAAAACCATTGATTTCTACACAAGATACGGACTTTTGATGATGTTTTGTTCATTTTCTGGTATGAAACGAAGCATCTATCATTCAAGATCCCAGATCTGGAAGCACAAGGACGTTTATGTCGGTTTACACAAGCCGGACTAACCCGAACGAACCCCGAGTTCTCCCAGATTAGCCCACGCTTTTGTAAAACGGCTAAAACAGCTCTAAAAGACCTCTCCGACCTAAGTTTGCTTAGTAGCACAGGGTTGGAGGGATGAACACTCAATTTTACTCAGCAAACGACGCGAAAACGCAAGATCTTGGGCCCGAAAACATCAAGTTCGCTCGAGAATCACCAGCTCGCCAGGTCAAGTTCGACCGAACTTGTACCCATTTGGGTCAAGTTCGACCGAACTTGAGTGTTTCTTCACCAAAATTCTTGCAAGTTCGCCCGGACTTGCCTGGTTTCTTAGAAAACCATACAAGTTCGACCGAACTTGCATTAACAGTAAAGTTTTCCTACAAGTTCGCCCGAACTTGAAAAGTTTCATAGAAACTCATCAAGTTCGACCGAATTTAGCTCTCAACTCACTCAAATCACACAAGTTCGCTCGAACTTGTGTGTTTACACACAAGTTCGCCCGAACTTGTCTACTGCCCAACCAAGACTTAACCGTTTCAGCTTTTCGGAGACTGATGCACTTCCGTTCGCGTATGCAGGCTGATCCGGCGCTCTTCTCGATTCTCCTCAGATCCGAACTCTTACCTAAACTCATCCACAGTGAGTATACTTGACCCATTTTCGCTTTAACGCACTTTTTGGGTGTTACATACGTTCCTATATTAAAATCACATCACAAATCAAAACTGTTTATCACACGCGAATAATCTGATTGTGTATGCTCAATACGTGATACTAGAAACATGTGACTAGGACTTATTTTCGTTAACTTGCCTCCTTAGCTAGTATGGTACTATAGTGTGGCTTACACCTGACGGGGTCTAGTTAGGATGGACGCGCAAGCCTTCTCACGGTAGTTAGCATGAGAAATGAGCCTATGTTATGTTAATTGTTTTGGTGTATCATGATATGTAATTAGATTGTTTCGCGAACACTTTCTCGACTATACTAGTATTATTCAAACTCGTATGCTCACATTTACTTAATTATATTGACTTGTATTTTAACGTATGTAAGAGGTTGAGGATTTTAGCTATGGATGCTTGGATGTTGCATGCTTAGCGTAGTTTAGTTTGTTTAGTTAGTTTGTTGATGTATTTCAGATTTTGAACTTATGTATGAAATCTAGGGGAAATCGAACCCGGTTGAATTTTATGAGAAATCTCCGTTTTGTAATAATTGTTTAAATGTTACATTTAATAGTATGGGATATTAAGCAGGTTGTGATATGTTAAATGATTGTTATGGAACATCTCATGAAATCAATCTGGTCGCCTAGTGCCACTAACCCCGATGTTTCCGCCATCGGTTGGGGTGTGACAGATTGGTATCAGAGCGCCATAACTTTAGGATAGTAGGTAGAATTGCCATGATTCGACCTAGTAGCATGTTTAAGTACCCGATTAACCTATCTTTAACTTAAATGTTAAACTACTTGCCATAAATGCTTAAATGTGCCTTTCCTAAGGCTAATACAATAATACACGCTTGGAAACGCTCGCATCACACAAAACGAGTGATCAAGTCGAGAATAGGTGTGAAAACCGAGAACTCTCAACGAGATCATTCACTCCACGCATTCTCTCGCACGAGATACCTTCGTTGAGTTAGGAGTGACATCTAAACCTCGACGAAAATCTCCATTTCTATCTAGGAACAAAGTTGTTAAGTTAGGGGTGAAATCCGCATCTTAATAACTAATTCCGCAATCCGATTTTCAATCTCACCAAAGTCTCGGTTATGCCGATAGTTTGGAACACGTATTAACTGGAAGGGTAAACGTCGTTAGCCGCTTGCGGTGAGAACATTTATCTATTAGGCCAAAGCGTGGGTCCAAATGCAAAGGGTAGTCGAATCACTTTGGCATGTCAAATGTCTCAAAACCTCGGACACTCCCAATTGATTTAAGCCTATATCGTCGATTTATGCATCATCGAGTTTATCACTATTTATGTGTTTAAAATTTTGAGAATTTTCGCTTTATTCGATTTCTCGCTTTGACGATTCATCATATCATCGATTTCTCGATTTATCGTATTTACGCTCCATCGAATGCATGCACAACTCGCACAGCTCTCAAAATCTAAAATGCTAAACTAATACACCAACCAAACTAATCGCTTAACTCGCTTACGCCAATGAGGACATGTATCTCGTATCGCGCTACGCATTGTTATTATTAGAAGGTGAATACGTGCAAATATGTGCTTATGTGCTTACGTGCTTATGTGCTTACGTGATTACATGCCTACGTGTTTATGTGATTTTGTGCCTTGTATGAATTATAATAATAATAGATATATAAACATAACTCTATTATAATTGAATCTCATCTAATCTAAATCCTTCGTGTAGATGTCTTCTATGGGATCGCACACCTGAAGGAATCTCCAGCGCAGCAACGTTGACAAGCGTATCGCTACAATGGTAGCCAAGGAGATAGCTAAAGTCATCCCGCAAATTGTCTCAGAAATTCATGCTGTAAGCAGCAACTCATCTGTGGACTCCAAGGGAGATGCCCTGAAACCCCACTTCAGCTTTAAGCAGTTCAAAGCATGTGGAAAACTTACTTTCTTAGCCACCGAAGGGCCGAGTGCCATGTTCCACTGGTTTGACTCTATTGAAGTCACATTCCGCCAAAGTGGATGTCCCGAGGCTCTGCGCACTGTCAACGCTACCGGCGTGTTTCAATCATGGGCTCTCGACTGGTGGACAGCCGAGCGCAACAGGCGTGGGAACGACGAAGCTTACGGACTCACTTGGGAGGAACTTATGGAAATTATGATCAAGGAATTCTGTCCTCCTATGAGATCCAGAAGTTAGAGAACGAATTCTGGAATATCAAGCAAGATGGTCCTGAAATGCTGGACTCACCGCTCACTTCAAACAGTTGAGCATCATCTGTCCCGGTCAAGTGGATACGACCGAGAAAGCCATCAAGAAGTACCTCAATGCTCTCCCCGATTGCGTCACTGACTTTGTTCAAGCAGCACGCCCTGCTACTATCAAGGAGACCTACCAGCTAGCCGCCGAGATTAATAACAAATGAGTTCAGTCTGGTTACTTTAAAAGCAACAAGGTCGCAAATCAGGCAGTCACCGAATCAGCAGCTCCTACTACCGAACAGCCCCGAGAGCCAAAGAACAGTCGCCGTGGTCACAAAAGGGAAAACCCGAGCAAGAACTTTGCTCTTACTTCTCCAGCGAACCCTCTGCCAGCAGCACCAAACGCACCGCCAGCAAAGCGTGCGTACGTTGGTCCGCACCCTATGTGCCCTAAGTGCACATATCATCATGCCGTTGGTGGCAATTGCCGTTTTTGCACGAACTGCAACATCTACGGCCACTTTACAGTTAGCTGCCATAGTGGTACTCGTCAGCCAGGTCCTTAGGCTCCAGCAGCTCCAGCTTTACCTGCTTCTCCTCAAGCCAACCAGCAGCAAGCTCTAAAGGCACGAGTGTGCTTCGTGTGTGGTGATCCGAACCACTTTGCTAATGTTTGCCCAAACCGCACCGTGAAACAAGAGCCGCAGCAGCAGCCACCACTGCAGCCTCAGCAACAACAAGAAGCTGCGCGTGGAAGAGCCTTCAATCTTAATCACCATCAGGCTCAGAATGACAACAATGTTGTCAATGGTACGTTTCTCATAAATGGTATTTATGCTTCATGTTTATTTGATACTGGTGCCGATAATTGTTTTGTATCGTTAGAATTCGAAAAGGTTTTAAAATGTAAGCGCGCTAAACTCCCAAAGACTTTCGATGTGGAAGTCGCCACCGGAAGAACCGTTACCGTTAATTTCGTCTTACGTGGTTGTAATCTCAATCTCAACAACCATGTCTTCTCGATCAATCTCATACCTATGGAGTTAGGTAGTTTCGATATCATAGTAGGCATGGATTTTCTTCGTGAGAATCATGCTGAAGTTGTATGCTTCGATAAGATGATTCGTTTTCCTCTCCCTAACGGTGATCAACTTCATGTGTATGGTGAAACTCCCTCAAAGAAGTTGATGCTTTTGTCATGTATCGAGCACACAAATGCTTGCAAAAGCGATGCATTGCTTTCCTCGCCCATATCATGACCCGGAGAAAGAAAAGAAGACTTATAAAGATATTCCCGTTGTTTGTGAATTTCCTAAGGTCTTTCCCGACGATTTACCCGGTTTACCCCCTACTCGAGATGTTGAATTCCGTATCGATTTAGTTCCCGGAGCTACTCCAGTTGCTAAAGCTCTTTGTCGCCTCGCACCATCAGAAATGCGCGAGCTATCAAGCCAACTTCAAGAGCTTCTTGATAAAGGTTTCATACGCCCGAGCACTTCGCCATGGGGCGCTCCTGTCCTTTTCATGAAAAAGAAGGACGGATCATTCCGCATGTGCATCGATTATCGTGAAGTTAACAAAATCACGATAAAGAATCATTACCCTCTTCCTCGTATCGACGACTTATTTGATCAGCTTCAAGGTGCTACTTGTTTCCAAGATCGATCTTCGTTCCGGTTATCATCAGTTATGCGTGTTGGAAGAAGACATTCCTAAAACCGCCTTTCGTACTCGCTATGGCCATTTTGAATTCGTGGTCATGCCTTTTGGTCTAACCAACGCACCCGTGGTCTTCATGGATTTGATGAACCGTGTGTGCAAAGCTTTCTTAGATCGTTTCGTTATTGTTTTCATCAATGATATTCTTATCTATTCGAAGTCGAGAGACGAACACGCGCGTCATCTCCGTTTAATCCTCACACTTCTTCAAGGAAATCGCCTTTATGCTAAGTTTTCAAAATGTGAATTCTGGCTTAAAGAAATCCAATTTCTCGGCCACATCGTTAAGTCAAGGAATTCACGTCGACCCTGCAAAGATTGAAGCCGTCAAGAGTTGGATTACACCGAAGAATGCCTCCGAAATCCGTTCATTCCTTGGATTGGCGGGTTACTAACATCGATTCATCGCCGATTTTTCTAGAATCGCCGTTCCGCTTACTGCTTTAACTCATTAAGACAAACCTTTTGTTTGGGATTCCAAGCAAGAGGAAGCTTTTCAAACTCTCAAGCGTATCCCGTTCTCGCTTTACCCGACGGAAACGACGATTTCGTTGTTTACTGTGATGCCTCTAATCTTGGTCTTGGTTGTGTTCTCATGCAACTAGACAAGGTTATCGCGTATGCCTCTCGATAACTCAAGATCCACGAGAAGAACTACACTACCCACGATCTCGAACTCGGTGCAGTTGTTTTTGCATTGAAGATATAGCGACACTACCTTTACGGTACTAAGTGTACGGTCTTCACCGACCATAAGAGCTTACAACATATCTTTAATCAAAAGGAACTAAACATGCGACAACGTCGATGGGTTGAACTTCTCAATGACTACGATTGCGAGATACGCTACCATCCCGGCAAAGCAAACGTCGTCGCCGATGCTCTAAGTCCACGAAGCTATGTATATGGTATTCGTGACTCTCAAGCTTGTGCTAAACTTGAAACCCTCATCCGTGCCGCTCAATTCGCCTGCTTTAACGAGAATACCCTTCAAGATGAAATGAAATGAAATGTGGTGCCGAAACTCAGCTTGTATCTAAATCTGATGGTATTTATTACTATCTCGATCGTATTTGGATTCCTACTCGTGATAATCTTCGTGAATTGATAATGACCAAAGCTCATAAATCCCGATATTCCATTCATCCCAGTGCCGACAAGATGTACCAGGACCTTCGTCCTAAGTACTGGTGGCCGGGCATGAAAAAGTATATCGCCTTGTACGTCTCAAAATGCTTAACTTGTTCGAAGGTCAAAGCCGAACATCAAAGGCCCTCTGGTTTACTCGAACAACCCGAAATCCCGATGTGGAAGTGGGAGAGTATAGCTATGGACTTCGTTACTAAACTTCCGCGCACTTCATCCGGTCACGATAGCATTTGGGTTATCGTTGATCGTCTCACTAAATCCGCGCACTTTATTGCTATACGAGAAGACTTTAAGGTCGAACGGTTAGCCCGAATCTATACCGACGAAGTTATATGTCGACACGGTGTGTCTCGTGACATCATTTTTTACCGCGACGGTCGCTTTACCTCGCGTCTCTGGGAGACTTTTCAGTCCGCTCTCGGTACTACGCTTAATCTAAGTACTGCTTTTCAACCTCAAACCGACGGTCAGACTGAATGAACGATTCGCACCCTCGAAGACATGCTTCGTGCGTGCATCATAGACTTTGGCGGTAACTGGGATACGCATTTACCTTTAATCGAATTCTCGTACAATAATAGTTATCATACCAGCATTCAAATGGCTCCTTTTGAGGCACTATATGGAAGAAAATGTCGATCGCCTATTGCATGGCACGAGATTGGAGAAGCACAAATCACCGATCCCGAGCTAATTCAAGAAACAACCGACATGATCCTCCAAATCAGAGACAATCTCTTGAAAGCTCGGAGTCGTCAAAAGAGTTACGCCAATAAACGCCGCAAGCCCCTACAGTTCGAAGTGGGAGATCACGTTCTCCTAAAGGTTGCACCTTGGAAGGGAGTGGTCCGCTTCGGTAAAAAAGGAAAGCTAGCGCCTCGATACGTTGGTCCCTTTAAGATTCTGGAATGAATCGGTAAAGTAGCCTATCGTTTCGAATTACCAGAAGAACTTAATAATGTACATCCGACTTTTCACGTGTCTAACCTCAAGAAATGCCTCGCCGAAGAAAATCTGCGTGTCCCTCTCAAAGATATGCAAATCAACGAGACTCTCCATTTTGTGGAAAAGCCTGTGGAAATCATGGACCGAGAGACTAAGAAACTACGACGCTCTCGCATCCCTATCATGAAGGTCCGATAGGAGGGCAAACACGGTGCCGAGTTTACTTGGGAATTGGAAAGTGATATGAAGGCCAAGCACCCGCATCTATTTGTTACAGCTACTGCCTATTTTCGGGACGAAATTCCCTAAAGTAGGGGAGACTGTAACAACTCGGAAATTCGTTGTTATCTTTTTTCCCTTGTTTTTATCGCTGTACACCTTTTGTAATCCCAAGATTCGGTTAATAATAAAGTTTATGTTAAATTACTTATGGTATTTTACGTCGCATCTAATCGCTTATTAAATCTCATCGCATCGCAAATCGCAGTTAATTACATGGTTTTTATGTTACTATGTGTTATGTGTGTTTGTGGTTGTGTTTACGCTTGCTATCGCATCGCTCTCGCACTCTCAAATCGCTTAATCGCACTATTATATCAACTATAACGCTTAACACTTTAACTTAACGCTTAATATAACATATAAATGCGAACCGAATAGCCAAACGAACACTTAACGCGAAATCGGCAGACGAAACTTGGTCACCAGGCCAAGTTCGGCCGAACTTGCCTACCACAAGTTCGCCCGAACTTGCCTGATAACCAAGGATCCCTTGTTTGCCATCAAGTTCGCGTGAACTTGCATATGTATATGCAAGTTTGGCCGAACTTAGCCATTCTCCCTTGTAAACTCCCCAAGTTCGCACGAACTTATACATTCTTGTACAAGTTCGGCCGAACTTGTTGCCAAAGCTTGAGAATCTTGACTTCTCTTATAAATACTCAGCTCATTCCTCTCATTTGCACTTGCTGACCAAGTTTGCTTAGAGCTCCCTCATACCAAATCTCTCGTGTTCTAAGTAAGAAACGACCCGATTTCGACTACAACAACGTTTATCAACAACCAACAAAGGTTTACAACGATTTTGCACAAGGATCTACCTTCGTTTTCATCAAAAAACCCATTCTTTTACGAAAATCTTCACCTTTTTCTTCAAAACTTTTGTTGTTAACTTAGATCTACACAATACGAGTTCGTTTGGTGTTAGTAGAGGCTTCCCAAACACGAGACCTGCAAGATCTCGGCTTGTAAGTTCTAGATCTGAGAAAACCATTGATTTCTACACAAGATATGGACTTTTGATGATGTTTTGTTCATTTCCTGGTGTGAAACGAAGCATCTATCATTCAAGATCCCAGATCTGGAAGCACAAGGACGTTTATGTCGGTTTACACAAGCCAGACTAACCCGAACGAACCCCGAGTTCGCCCAGATTAGCCCACGCTTTTGTAAAACGGCTAAAACAGCTCTAAAAGACCTCTCCGACCTAAGTTTGCTTAGTAGCACAGGGTTGGAGGGATGAACACTCAATTTTACTCAGCAAACGATGCGAAAACGCAAGATTTTAGGCCCGAAAACATCAAGTTCGCTCGAGAATCACCAGCTCACCAGGTCAAGTTCGACCGAACTTGTACCCATTTGGGTCAAGTTAGACCGAACTTGAGTGTTCCTTCACCAAAATTCTTGCAAGTTCGCCCGGACTTGCCTGGTTTCTTAGGAAACCACACAAGTTCGAATGAACTTGCCTTGACAGTAAAGTTTTCCTACAAGTTCGCCCGAACTTGACAAGTTTCTTAGGAAACTCATCAAGTTCGACCGAACTTAGCTCTCAACTCACTCAAATCACACAAGTTCGCTCGAACTTGTGTGTTTACACATAAGTTCTCCCGAACTTGTCTACTGCCCAACTAAGACTTAACCGTTTCAGCTTTTCGGAGACTGATACACTTCCGTTTGCATATGCAGGCTGATCCGGCGCTCTTCTCGACTCTCCTCAGATCCGAACTCTTACCTAAACTCACCCACAGTGAGTATACTTGACCCATTTTCGTTTTAACGCACTTTTTGGGTGTTACATACGTTCCTATATTAAAATCACATCACAAATCAAAACTGTTTATCACACGTGAATAATCTGATTATATATGCTCAATATGTGATACTAGAAACATGTGACTAGGACTTATTTTCGTTAACTTGCCTCCTTAGCTAGTATGGTACTATAGTCTGGCTTACACCCGACGGGGTCTAGTTAGGATGGACGTGCAAGCCTTCTCACGGTAGTTAGTATGAGAAATGAGCCTATGTTATGTTAAGTGTTTTGGTGTATCATGATATGTAATTAGATTGTTTCACGAACACTTTCTCGACTATACTAGTATTATTCAAACTCGTATGCTCACTTTTACTTAATTATATTGACTTGTATTTTAACGTATGTAAGAGGTTGAGGATTTTAGATATGGATGCTTGGATGTTGCATGCTTAGCGTAGTTTAGTTTGTTTAGTTAGTTTGTTGATGCATTTCAGATTTTGAACTTATGTATGAAATCTAGGGGAAATCGAACCCGGTTGAAATTTATGAGAAATCTCCGTTTTGTAATAATTGTTTAAATGTTACGTTTAATAGTATGGGATATTAAGCAGGTTGTGATATGTTAAATGATTGTTATGGAACATCTCGTGAAATCAATCTGGTCGCCTAGTGCCACTAACCCCGATGTTTCCGCAATCGGTTGGGGTTTGACCTTCAATTCCTGAGATTTCTAGCAATTAGGATATATTAGAAAACAAATAGGATTTGATATTGCAAAACTGATATGTTCATGATAGCCTTGAATTGCTAGTGTAATCCGAGTAAATTGTCTTTTCATATCCTAGTTAGTTAATTGAATTATATAGGTCATGTCTATGTGATTTTCCAAACTGAATTGAATTAGTGAATCGGATGAAAACCTAAATACCGGAAGAATAACCTTTTTTTCAACTGTTTACAACTCGTAGTTAATTTAGTTTTCAAACAACTTTCAAACAATTGATTTTCATTCTTCAGTAACTTAGTTAATTAGTAAAATCAAGCAACAACACTTTCCACAATACTCCTTGTGGTTCGACACCCGACTTACCCTATCTAATAAGGTAGCTGGGTTTGAGTTTTACTCGTATTTTTGACAGACCCTTTGTCACACCCTAACTGATGGCGGAAACATCGAGGTGGGCCGAAAATAGATTGCTCGAGTCATCATAACGCTAAGTTGTGACAATAATTGAAGATAACATAACAAAAGTGGGTTTCTAGTCTGTCCTACTAGATTCCATGCATCCTCATATCATCATCATCCTACAACATATATTAAGTATAGTTCAATACACAAGGCATTGGCGAGTATACAAGTTTGATTATTACGTATCATAAAAGTCTAACATTCAACATGGCATAAACGTTTACTCGAAACTAACATACAATACTAGCAATGCTACTATACATGTCAACCCAAAGTTACCGCTAGCGTAATCTAATCATAACAATGAAAAGACCGTTTTGCTTAGTTAACATGACCTCACGAATACGGGGGTGCATTAATCCTACAGAGCTATATATGTTAAGGGAGGCTTGTACACAGTTAATGACGTAGAAAAAAGCATTCGATTCTAGCATGAATAGGTAGCAAACATTCGTATTAAGCATGTATGATTGAAGGTTTGTGTCGTGATTTAGCATAAAGCGTAGTGATTTGGTGAGCTTGATAAGGCATATAAGTTGCACCCCAATAGTGTAAAAGTTAAAGAGGGAGTCGAGTATAATCACGGTTTTGCAAGCTTTCTAGCAATCTGATAGTGACGAGTTGAAGTGATGAACACCGGTGTTTACCCTACATGAGAAAACGGAGGTGTGTGAATATTCTGAGTTTGATGAAGGTTTCAGATTCGAAGGCAGAAGGTTACGGGACGTAAGTACGGGGAAGAAAAATGCCAGTTCGCACGAATTGACCACTTCGTGCGAAGTGATCATTCACTTCGTGCGAAGGGACTGTTCTGAAAGTTTAGCTTGTTTCGCTCCCGTTTTGACAATGAGTTCTGTCGAACGAGATTTTAGGGATGAGACAGTTTAGTCATAGCTCCTAACAGTTAACCAAGACTTAGTTAATATCAGGAACATGACTTAGAGGAAAAGTAAGTATCGTATTTAGTTTAGTCCAATGGTCTAGCATTTATGTCATAGATGTCAAGAATGGGGATACGAATACCTCGTTATATGATTCACCAAAGCTCAAAGTTTATCAACGTATTTGATAAACTCGGTTGGTCATGAATGTTACTGAAATAAAATACAAAAGCGTGTGGTGGAACTTAATTCGGATAGCCCAAGCTTCCAACTTTCTCACATTAGCTGAAATATAAGTTCATCGGAACTTGGTTTAGCTCACACACTTGGTACAAAAGAAAAAGAAGGAAAAATAGAAGAAGAATTATAAAATCACAAGGCAATAGTGGGTTAAACTCACTTATAATAATTTGAGAATAATCTGCTTAGAATGGTAAGTTTGAGAGTGGGAGTGAGAAGATTCGGAAAGATTGAAGGTCAGAAGTGAGCTGGTATTTATAGGAAAGGTTGCTGCCATCTCCGCTTCGTGCGAAGTGTGTCCACTTCGTGCGAAGTGTACTCCACTTCGTACGAAATGTGTACATTTTGTGCGAAGCGGGCCCAACTCGCACGAGGGAGTTAGTTCGAGGCTGAGTTTACGTATATTGGCCGATTTTTGAGTATTTTAAGTATAAAGTTGTGACGTAATAGTATTGCATGTATAATAAGTATGATTTGCACGAACGTATGAATTTAAATGATTGATTGCATGTATAATAAGTATAGGTAAAACAAGGATTTCATTATGATCAACGTCTCGGATTACAAAGTTGGGATAAAAATATGAAAAGAATACAAATATGAAAAGAATACAAATACAAGCTTTCCAAAAATAGAAATACGATTACACCTTTTAAATAAGAAAAGTACAAAATACAAGGCGTTATAGTCTCCCCTACTCTAGGAAATTTCGTCCCGAAATTTATTCTCAACGAAAAGATGTGGATGTTTGACCTTCATTTCACTCTCGAGTTTCCAAGTGAATTCAGTACCAGGTTTGCCTTCCCATCGAACCTTGACTATGGGATACCTACTGCGCCCAAGTAGCTTAGTTCCTCGGTCCATGATTTCGACCAGTTTTTCCACAAAGTGCAAAGACTCGTTGATTTGAAGATAGTCGAGTGGTACATGAAGTCCTTCTTCAGCTAGACATTTCTTCAGATTTGAAACATGGAATGTCGAATGAACATTGTTGAGTTCTTGATGTAGGTCGAGTCGATACGCTACCACTGCAACCTGCTACAAACATAAAAGATGAAAAATGTAATTTACTCTTTTTATAAATATTGAGGTTTGATCAAAAAAGTTATCTAACTATAAAATAATACTCTATACTTTTCTTAAATTTAAAAAAGAAAAATTTATGTTTGTATAGAGCATCTTCAAAGAAGTGAACATCAATAACAATTTTAAATGTATCTTTCAACCAATTATAATTAGATGACAAACAATTATAATTAGATGATGATATCAAATAATATAACTTAATTAAAATTTATATGGGATTCAACTACAATGAAAATTTTGTTTAAAAAGTGTAAAAAATGATGTGGGCCATTAGATTAAAACAATTTATAATAGTTTAAATTTAATGTTTTAATAATCTTCACTCTCTTACCATGCAAAAAGATTTGAGTTTGCTTTTTTTAAAGGCTTAAGTTTGAATTCTCTTAAGGCCTAAAATAAATTGGGATATACATATTGAATCTGAGTTAGGCACACTATTTGTACTGATCACAAAATAATGGCGGTTTTAACATGTCATATTTATCTTATGTTTAATTTCTTGTTGAAACTATCCTTTTATATATATCATTTTATGGATGTAAGGAACTTATTAAAAACATAAAAATAGTAATTATTTTATCTTTGGGTTTACGGAGCTATTACTATGCGTAATTATCTATCTGACTTATGTGGTTTGGAGAAAAACAATCAAGACCCAACCGAAAAGTGAGGATCGCTAGATTCATTTCAAAAATAGACAAATATAAATAAATAAATCTTTATTAAGTTTTCATTTTCAAAAAGGTTGATTACAAACACAGGAATAGGTCGGAAAGTTTAGGAAATCGAACCAAATGGAATTGTTACTTTTAAAAATGCTTTCTGAAAAGAAATTATTGCTGGTGG
Source organism: Scalesia atractyloides (assembly GCA_947069175.1). Classification (NCBI taxonomy): domain Eukaryota; kingdom Viridiplantae; phylum Streptophyta; class Magnoliopsida; order Asterales; family Asteraceae; genus Scalesia; species Scalesia atractyloides. The sequence goes on along the minus strand of CAMTDV010000006.1, from coordinate 10,205,111 downwards.
CATGGTTCTTATGTTTATGTATGTATACTCATTAGTATATAAATATATTTGCATTTCTATCAGTTAATTGTAGCTTGATACTTGATAGTTAATTGTAGCTTGATACTTGATACTGAAGACTTTTGCAGTAGATTCACAGACCTCCTAGACGTATTTAAGTTCAGGCTCTTTATATTATTTCATTTGCATTTTTGAGAAATGTGAATCTTCTTTGAAGTTCACTGATAAGACATGTGATTTAGTGATTATCTAGAACTAGTAACGAGGACCCCACACAGTATGGCGTGTCCATAATTGTATACATAGTAAAAACGTTGAATCATGCGCGCGTTGTATGCGTTAACTTGACAAATTTAGACTGAAACCTAAAACATTATCTAAAAAAGAATAACTAACTCAAAACGGTTACAAAACCCACGTAAAAAGAATTTTAGAAAAAAATAAAAAAAAAGTTTTAATGACTTGTTCGTCTATTCTTAGATAACTTGTATATTATCACATGCAACTCCATAACGAAATTATAATTCGCTCAGTTAAAAAGGACACAAGGTAATAAAAGAACTTGGAAACTTTTATAAATAGAAGTCAATAAGAGTTGCAATATTTAAAAATTTGATAAAAAAGTCATGAAGTGCATGACTCAATTTGAATTAATATACAACAAAATAGTGTTTTTGGAAACCTCTATTAACATAAGGGGTTGTTTATGTAAAATATATGTGTCAAGTAGGCACTTGTTGGTGAGTTATTGGAGACGATTGATGTAAAAACAAATAAAAAAGGAAAATTGAATCCTAGTTTTGTAAGACAAATCAAAGTTATTAATTACTACATGGTAAATAACACCATTTAATAAATATTTTTTAACATTAGAGTCGGTGATCCAGCAATAAAGGTAAAGTCTTTTAAAACACCTAAGTTTAGAGGAGTATCATCTATAATTATCTATGGATTGATATGAACCAATTTATATACTTTAATTAACTATAACGTTGAGTAACACTTTTTTTTATTTACTAACATGTTTAATCATTTTCTTAATTTTGCACTTCATTTATTAATTTATTTGTCGATTAGAGATTTGTGATTATAAAAATAAAAACACAACGTTAAATCTTATCTTGAGAGACACGTGGTCAAGATTTCGATATTAGTAAATGAAACAAATGAAACATGTCAGAAAAGTAAATTCAACTTTAAAAGGATACGCTTAAATAAGTTAACTGTGCAAAATTGAATAGTGAATTATATTATATAATTATATAATTTGCAACACCTTTAGGCAATGAGGTGTTGTAAGTTATGTTTTATCTATTTTTCTTGCTTAGGTTAGTTGTACTTTATGTTTATGTTGTTAACATGTTTTGTTTTTATTGGTATCAACATTGATGTGTGAATTTAGGGATGACATTCGAATCCGAACCTGATGGGTAAACCCGGAACCCGACACATTTGGGACGGGTTTGGTTCGGTTAATCGGGTTTGGGACGTCGTGATATCTTGATGGCGATGAGGATGTTTGAATCCTAGCCTCTCTTTTTTCGACCTTAATTAGGTTGTTTTCTTGATGGTGGTGGCTGGGTTGTTTGATGATGTTGGTAGTTGTGTTTTTGACGATGTTATTAGCGGCAGTTGTGGTGGTTGTTGTGATGGTGTTTGTGGTTGTGGACTGAGATGGTAGAACATATGAATGGACATCTGAGACATGAATTAATAAAACGAGTACATAAGCTTTCTAAAATGCGGTATACATCAATATGTTTATTTTAAGATAAATATGATGATTTTTACCCTAACTAACCAATATGATAGCTTTACCTTTAACCCAGACACTATATGAGTAACAAAGATTAAATTAAAATTAACCGATTTTTAGAACATGTTGAATTGCCATGTAAATATATCGATTTACAACTAAGAATGAATATCTATAAGTTAAAGAATTCATGGTTATGTTATTTGGTACGGTTTAACGGACCCCGTCCCAATGCACACCCCCGCCGCATCGCGGTGCGGTACTCATCTAGTTGTAGATACAAAACAATATTGTAAATTAATAGATAGTGCCACTTTGGTGTATGTCGCTAGTGATGTTCGGTTACGACAATGTTTCCTCCTTTGTTGACTCGAAGATCAAAGAGATTATGTTAATACATAATATCTAACGCCTACGTTTTAGTTAGAATTTGTTTAGTTTATGGTAGCATAACATGTTAGATTTTAAAGTTTAACTTTGAATGTATTGGACTCATATGCGTGTATTGTAACACCCGTATCCTAGGATAAGCTTTGGGGAGTGTTACGCATTGGATATACAAAACACCTAGTAACTTAGAGAATTCACAACGGAAACTTCTGAACTTTTATTAAAAAAGTATTATGCATCTCTCATATTACACAACAATATTACATCAGTTTAACTATACTAGAGATCTAAATCTTCAGCAGCCCTCTAGACCTCTATTTCTTCATAAGCTAGTTTCATTGTCAGCAATTCCTGCAATCACATGGCACCTAGGATGTGTGCCAGAAAATATTTGAGACTCACAAACTGGTAAGTTCATGAAAATTAATGACCTTTATTCAAATATAATCTAATCATGGCAAACACATAAGAATAGAGTAAGCACAGTATGTTCACATAACCAGGCTATGTATACAAACTCTACTGGCTAAATTAGATACATACAATTAGCCCTCAATCATCCTATTAAGAAGAACAGAGTAAGAACAGTATGTTCACATAACCAGGCTATGTATACAATCTCTACTGGCTAAATCAGATACATACAATCAGCCCTCAATCATCTTATCAATCATTGCCAAATATCACAGATACTATAAATAGCCGATTCCATAATTATTACCGATCAGATAGAACAACACATCCCATTTTAGAAACGATTCAGAGGAACTTACCTTGCTAGCTTGTAGTTTTCAAGCCTTAATATTCTTGTAAGCCTATAGTCCTGGTTCTAAGCCTTCTGATAATCAAGGATCTAATTTAACATAGTACAATACGCATAAGTGTAAAAACCGAATCAACCTTAATGACAATCACGAGATCAAAACCACAACCTAGATGACAAATTATAGCCTTATTGAGGCTACACTTAAACATCTGTTGATTTTGTTTATCTATCAATCGGACAAAGTATCATTTCAGTCATCAGGGTTTAGTACACTTTCTGCGGAGCAGAGTTTCTGGATTTAGGGATTCTTGTATTAGAACGACAGAACGAGAGAGAGTGAGAGAAAGAAAAGAAAAGAAAACAAGCAATTTGAAATGAACAATGCACGTCCTATTTATAGCTGACTTCGGAGGTAACGCCCTGCTTTTTCATACTTTCCATATTTAGAAAGTTCGTTTTTGTAATTCTATTTTTGGAAACTTTGTAATCTTGTATTCGTTCTTTCGTTGTAATCGTTGTAATCCGAGACCTGAATCATAATGAAACTCGTATTTTATTTCAATTCACGTTGTATACATTCATATATTCATACATATGATACATGATTCCTGATACTTGCAAATGTGTGATAAACTTACCAATACGTGACATACATGCTTCATACGATACTTATGCACGTAAATCATACTTAATCATACTCGTTTTATACTTAAGTAATCATAAGTACATGCTACTTCTGCTTAAAGACCTTAAAATAGTTCAAAAACAATTAATATGTAACATTTGGACAAGGCCTAATTAACAAAAAATAAAAAAATAAAAAATATTGTTTCCAACCGAGCCTTGCGGACCGTATGGTTCCCCCCTTATGGTCCGTAAGGGGGTCTAGCAGACAAAAACTTCAATCAGCTGCGATTTTGCACGAAATCCCACCTCCTAATCTCACCCACTGGTCTCAAAACCTCATTTAATCACCTCCCACTAACCCTAAATCCTTCCCCTATAAATACCAAGCCTCTTCCAAGCATTTTTCCACTTTACAACTCTCTTGAACTCTCTCAAACACTCTTCAATCTGCTGGAAATCCAAAGACTTGACAGATATGTCATACTTTGCAAAAGTGAGCATAACTTGCTCATTTCTTAGTCTTTTACCTTGATTCTTCTTTCAAAACACTTGGATGAACCTTAGGTTGATCCCCACTGGTTTGCCATGGAAAATCCAGACCTGGGAATTCACCAAAAAGGCTCCAAAGTGGACTAAAAATTTCTGATGTACTTTGAACATAGTTAAAACAACTTGAACTTGAGTTTTCTCATACACATTCCTATGTCCTAATGCTCACAATCACTTGTATGGTTGGTTGGGCTTAAAAACAAGTGTGTAACATTCAAAATTAGAGGATTTATCCTCACAAACTTTCTATTTTATATGAGTTTTTAACTCACAAGTGGTGTCAAGTCTTGAACTTGAAGTTGTTTGACTACTTGGTTAGCTTGGGCTATCATACATACAAGTCCACACATCACTTGATGTTTTACTTAGATCAGATGTTCTTGGTTATGTTCTTGACCCTTCTTGTTGTCTATGACAACTTGTCTAGTGGTGAACTTTACATAAGGTTCTAAATGGATGGTTACACCACCTACCTCCTACATGACTTCTATGACATCCTTGAAGGACTTATGATATAATGTATATACATAACTTATAAATAATACTATTAACCGAACCCTTGATGATGACTAAATAGTTATTGGTCAAGCTACTAAGTTAGATCACCAAAGTGTTTAGTTCCTCGTTGCGATTCTAATAGGTGTTAACCTATGAAATCATATAAACCCTAATGGGTTCTCGTAGTGTCAAAACGAGTGCTAGACCTTAGTGATTATTTTCGTGTACATTATTTTGGTATGCTTTATGTCACACCCCGACCCGCAGCGGATAAGGTGATCGGGGCATGATTGGGTTATCATCAAAGCTCATGACATTTATTAAACGTTTCATATTCATTAATACAAATTAAATGGAAATTTACAATGATTGCTACAACATGATTTAACTACAAACTAAACTTCTTTGTTCTCTTCTAAGGCATATCCTATGTTTTCCTTGCTTCAACCTGTTCACCTGTATCATGTGTAAAAAGGTTTTTGGATCAACATAATGTTGGCGAGTGAATCCTATGGAAAACATTTGAACAATTTATTTAAATTGATTATGAAATATGTGCACAACCAAACATGAGTAAAATTAGATGTAACTTGATCAACAATCATAAGATGTTAAATGAAACACTCATGAATAATAATGGAAACAATTAAAGGCACGCGATGCTCAACTCGTCTCTCACGAGGAACTGAGGGGCCTGATGAATGAATTGCATAAACATGATAATATGAATAACACAACTACAAACAATATAAACTCAATGAAAACACACATGAACAATAATGAATTTGAATTGAAGCACGCGATGTTCTACTCGTTTCCCACGAGGAACTGATGGGCTTAATGTATGAGTTTCATGTAATTTGACCAACGGAATATAAATAAATCACCACAATAAGTCAATCTAAGTTCAAGTCATGATGTGGTATGGCACAAGTTTTAAATAAATAAATTAATTAATTCATAACACATGACACACCCTAAAACGTGTAATTTAAAAGGGGGAATTGTAAGATTCACTCACAGTGGGTGCGTTCGGTTGATGACGTTGAATGCACGCGAAGTGGTTTTAACCACGAGTGAGATTTAACCTAGATAAATCGCATTATGGTTTGGTAAGTAAACGGATTTTATTAAACTATTTTAGTAGGATTGTTGGGTGCATTTTTGTGAGTTTAAGGCTATTTTCTAATCTTAAAAATGTTATTTTTAAGTATTTATAATTGATTTTTAATTAAAATAATTAAATAAAAATAATAAAAATATTTTATTTTTTCTGCTACAGTTGACTTTGACTTGTTGACTTTGACTGGTCGTTGACCGGTTTTGAGGCATATTGTTGTGCGCTCGGTGAGGCTCGAACCCGAGACCTCCCGTACGCGTGCACGCAGCTCTACCAACTGAGCTACGTGTCTAACCCGTTATATATCCGATTTTAATTTCATATATACATTAATTAACATTAACAGAAAATCATTTTTATTTTAAAAACAATTTAAGCGGACCGGTTTTGCACTCCACAGGTCTCGAACTCGGGACCTGTGGTTTAATCTAACACACAGTCCACCGCTGGACTGTGTGTTCAACATGTTATAACATTCGATTTTTATTATACTTAAATACTAATTATTTATTTCTTTTTCTGCCTTAATTAAAAAGAGAAGATAATTGTCCGAGTCGGTGCTGAAGACCGGACTCGAACTCGTGACCAGCGATATAATCAAACACACAGTCCACCGCTGGACTGTGTGTCTAACTTGGTTATTATTCCGGTTAACAATATATTTAACATATATCTGTGGCGATCCGGTTCAGTAAACAAAAAAATTGCATTTTATTAAGGCAGCGTGTGTGAGACGGGAATCGAACTCGAGACGTTTTGCGTTTTATATGTGCACACAGTCCACCGCTGGACTGTGTGTCTAACCCGATTAATTTCATGATTTTAATTAAACTTATATGATAACAAGTCATCATCTTCTTCACTGAAAAAAAATAACCAGAAATCGGTGACAGATTGGTTCGAAATTTTAAATCGGTTTCTTAGCGTTTTAGGTTAATTACTGGCAATATAGAAGTGAAAAGAAAAAGAATTAAGCGAAAGAGGTATACCGACTGGACCCTCTGTTTTCCGGCAGAACTCCGGCGACAGCAATCAACTCCGTCGTCAGGTGTCTTGCAGCATCAAGTCTCCGGAAAGCTTGGAAAGAGTATGGGTATCTCCGGTATAAGCTTCAGAGGTTCAGAAAAGCTCGGCAATGAGGAAACCGGTTTTCCGGCGACGAACAGGGTTATTCCGGCGAGTGGAATTATGCTGAGAAAAGGTGTGATTTTTGGGCGAAAGTGTTTGTCATCGGTTGTGGGTCAATTTATAAGGGAAATCGAAATGTATTTGGTCTGATTTTGGACTGTATTCATCGGTTTAAGTTTTCCGGCGGTTTTGAAAAGTGTCGCGGACTTCAAACATCGGTTATAACCGATATGTGGTTAATGGTTTACGTTATAACGTAAATTGGTGTTAAAACTCGCGAGAATTCCGGGATTCCGACGACTGAATCGTTTTGGGCGCCGGTTTTGAATTCGTAAAGACACTTTATCAATTAAATGATTCTATTATATCACAAACAAAGTCCGCGGCGCAGTGGTTTGTGTGTGTGAAGATAAGTTGCATCTGATTCGGTACAGACCCGGGTTCGAAACCCGGCAGATGTATTTCATTTTTATTTTGCGATTTTTGACAGTTTTTCAAAAACTAAATATATATTCGCGTATAATAATTGATTACGGATCGTTTAAAAATGTTTTGGACATTTAATTCGAAACGAAAATTTTGACTGACTGTTCGGTTGCTAAACGGAGCGGGTTTGGTAAATCCGTTTTTGACGGATGTTACACTTTATTCCAAATTCCGAATCTTCCGTCAACATTCAATACTCACACCTACGTTTTCCTCTTGTAGGATCAGTGTTGTAAAAATCGTGACTAGGCGATGATTAGTTGCCGATTAATCGCTAGTCGTCCAGTTACTGAGTAATTTTTCTTAAATCGGTCCATTAACCGACTAGGTCCGACTAGGCCAGCCAAAAGTCGACGATTCCAGCTAAAACATGTATATTCCGGCCAAAACCTCTAAATTCCGGTCAGTTTCCAACCAAATCATATGAATTCCAACAATTAATCATATATACTTAAATAAATGAGTTGAGTAAGATTTAAAACCTAGCTACTTAAAATATTTACCTATAAAAATGTATTTATTTATACATAAAACTTAAAATTACATATAAAAAACCCGATCTGATTAATCCCGAGTAATCCGGAGTAGTCGCTAGTCCCCACTTCACCGGCCGACTAGCGACTAGCGAGTTCTCCAACCTTGTGTAGGATAACTCGGTGTTCCTTCGACAATCAATAACCCTTCATGGACTTGTCAAACGGAAAGCTTGCAAAACCGTGAGTATACTTAAACCCCCTTTTTCGTTTATCATTTTTGGGGTGTAACATGTTAAACTATGAAAACTTACACTTAAACCTTATTCTTAATGCACAAACATTCCTTTATACATGCTTGCATACTTGACTACTTGATACATTAAACTTGGGGTTATACGTTTTGTGCTAAACTTATCATTAACTTCGTACGAGCCTATCCTTGACTTATATAGCGCTATAGGATTAACGTACCATCCGTATGCTTGAGGTTATGTTAAGAGCTTATTGCGTTTCATCATTGGTTTGATTAGTTAAACACATGCCAACTTTATTGTTTATCTTGTTTTGATAGCTTGCCATGTGGAATTGTTTAAACTCATTTTTATGCTATGTACGTATGAAAACTAGTATACTCGTCTTTGCTTTTGCATTGAACTTTATTTAAACATGTTACAGGTTGAGGAGGACGATGCATGAAATTGAAGTAGCGATGATGCTAGATACACACGTAGATGCCTTAGGCTTATTTATGTTGTATCAATTTTGTCTTTTGTTTATTGTTATTTGAAATTCCATATATTTTAATGACAATTTTATTATGAAATGAAATCCGGTTTTGAATTAATTATTGTCACCGTTAGTGTTGTGAGCAATGAGCAATCTATTTCGTCCCGCCTCGATGTTTCCGCCATCGGTTATCTGTTGGGGTGTGACATCGGAGCGTCTCACCACCCGCAATAGATTTGGGAATCCCTCTCGCGGCCCACGAGAGGGTCTAGCTAGGGTGTAGGGGTGGTGACTCATCGGTAGGTTTAACACTTGGACGACACGTGGCCTACACGTGTCTCTGGAGGCTGACAGGTCTCTCGCCACCCGCGACAGGTAGAGGCTTTCCTGTCGCGGCCCACGACAGGTACTAAAATCCTTTCTTTTTGATTTTTTGTGCTGTATTTTGTCGTGCGCGTTGGGGGTTTCGGTTACGAGTTTATTCGGGACATTTTGGATTTTTATTGACCTGAAGGCTTGGGATGTTACATTCTCCCCTCCTTAGAATGAATTTCATCCTCGAAATTGGAAGGTTATTCAAACAGTTGAGGGTATTTGACTTTCATTTCTTCTTCTAACTCCTAAGTTTTCTCGGGTCCTTTCTGATCTTCCCACTGGACCAGCAACTATGGGAATTATCTTCGTTCTTAGTTTTCTTTCTTGAAAGTCAAGCATCTTTATTGGTCTTTTTCGTGAAGTTCATTTTGTTATCTACTCGTACGTCTTCTAATGGCATTGATTGAGTTGGATCTGCCAAACAGTTCCTTAAGTTGTATACATGAAATACATCATGTACACCAACCATTTCTTCTGGCAGCATTAGCTGATAAGTTGCAGGTCTGCTTTCGAATTAGTCCAACAAACCATAGATTTGAGTTTGCTTTCTTGTCGGATCGGACTATTCCTTTCTACGGAAAGACTTTTAGTGGCATTCTCTCTCTGATTTAAATTCTAACGATATGCTGATCTCATGGCCTGATAGTTGCTTTTCTCATATTTATGTCCAAGATACCGGATGGTACTATCATCCAAAAACTGCTTTAAATTGGGCAACATTAGTACTTGTATGATAACTATTTGTTTATTGGAGAATTCTTATGAGTGGCAAGTGATCCTATCACACATGCACTTAACATGTTTTCCTATGTTTGTATTGTTCATTCACCCTACTCAAAATAAGTTGTACTTAGATTCAGTCGAGTTTTCATGGCTTTTTGAAAACTTTCCCAGATAATTGGAGTTGAATTGGGTTCAAGATAATTCAAATGCGTTGAAGATAATGTTTGGTTTATACAAATGGATGGTACACATGGTACAAATGCGTTTATTTATATATCTATCTAGTTTAGGTTTAGTAATAATTTCATAGGTTTGTGTTTAGTTTAGTATATACAAATGGTAGGTGTGTTGTAATTTTTGTGCTTAGTTTTATACTAAAAATAGTCGAACAAGTTCGTCAACACTGTGTTTTTCTGTTCGATACTATTCGATCAAAGTAACCACCGTTTACTTACATTGATTTATTTAACTTGATATAAAATTTATATTAAATATGTTTTATTTTGTTTTTCTCTTCTATTATTTACTTTACTATGTATTATTTTTATAGTAAGTTTTTTTTGTTCAAAAGCTTGCCATTTTATGTATATGTAAGTGAAGAACATACTGTACGAAAAACGTGAGTGAACATTTTTTACTGCATAGTGATATCTATTACCTAAATCTTTGAATAATATAAAAAAATGTTATTGATCAAATCCTTTTAAAAACTAATTAAAGTAATTGTAAAAGAACTCCACAAATGTTATAATTTAACCAACTTACGCTTGCATATATAGAACAAAAGTTCCATCAGGCCCTCCAGTTAAAATGTTCTGATTCCGCCACCATGGACTACTCATGAACAAATAAAATTTAGTACTTGCTACCCCTAAACTTTTCTTCTAGATCCGCTAATATCTGATAACTGTCATTAATGTCATGCAAAAACCGAAATAAACAAGTAGCTAGAGTAAGTCGGATATTGAACCAGAGGAGGATTGTGGAAAGTGTTCTAATGCAAAGTATGAATTAACTATTACTGAAATGGAAAATCTGTTTGTTTGATTGTGGAAATTATCTAAATTAACAAATTAAAACGAAATTGTAATCAAATGGACGAAGAATGATTCCTTCGGAATTCAGGTTTATAAACGAGTTTCAGTTATGTGTTGATCAAAACATTCACATAGACATAAATGTTTAACCTAACCGATCAATTGTGATAATCAAAGACTAAGTACCCCGATTGATAAATAACGGGAGGTTATCATATGATCATCAACTACAATTACCAATCCTAATCCCATGTCAAATATATCCTGATTACTAGAACTCTCAGGCATTGAATGCTTAAGAATTAAGGATAAATAAATGTAATTAGTTAGAATCAATCAATTAGATTCATGGTGAAAAGCATTGAATGCTTAGATCACCAAGTTAGAATGATTAAAAAAACACATAAAAGTACCAAGTTATGCAAAACCCTCCAACCGGAGGAAACCATAGAAGTTTAGCCACTCATCTCGCTCGAGAGATCAACAAAAGCTTGGAATGATGAATTCATGATCTCGATCTTCGGACTTGTGGATGATGATGATGATGATGCTATGGTGAAAAAGCCTTCAACTTTGGTGCTCTGGAGTGCTAAAATCGTCATTGGAGTTGAGAGATATGATAAGATGCTTCCTAAAACCCTAATATACCTCCAAAGGCCCTAATTTGCGTTTTTTCAGAAATACGACCGTCACCGACACCTGCTGTTCCAATTGACAATTTTGTTCAAAAACTGTTTTCTTCATAACTTTTTCGTTATAGCTCCGTTTTGCGCACCGTTTTCGCCTACGCGTTCGTAATTCAACCCTATATCATTCTATCTCTTAAGATCTTTAATTCCACTCCATTTGTTTTCCTCAAAAACATGTCCAATCTTCGTATTTAACCACCATAACTTCTCTAAATTACGTGCTTTACCTGCAAAACAACTATTTCTCGTAGTTAACTCATTAACGGCAAGTAAACACCTCAAACACACATAAAATACAATATTTAAACACTCTAAGACTCGGGTTTTACCCTCTCCATCATCCGCCACTATCAAGTAGGTTGACTTCTTTGTAAGTTGGCTTCGGAATTTAAAACATGCATTAACCGGATGCAGAGCAACAACTAAATCATTGTTAAGTAAGCAAAAACCAGAATTTCACATCAACTAATGAAAAAGAACACATGGTCTGTCTCAGCTTGACTCATAGTCAAAGAGTTTGTGTTTGACTTTTGACTGCTAACAATGAATTCCTTCTAAAAGATATCACCATTTCCTAAGGACTTGTTTGGGTTTAGATAAAAGTGTAGTCCTTAAAGAGGGTAAAAGGTTACTTCAAATTCAATATACCCTAAACCTCACGCAAAGTCGAAATCAAACCCAATAACAAGGTAACTACAACATGTATCTTAAACTTTGTAAAAAGTCAATAGTATGTTGAACACTTTGATCGTGAATAAACTTGACTTTCCATCAACAACTTCAAGCACTGTCAAATGTTAATCAAAGACATTTAAACAAAGCATTAAAGGCCAAATTTCTGACCATAACTTTGATTAACTATAAGAAAAATGTCGACTAGTAAATGATTTCTTATGAAATTTTTCTTTAACATGTTATAAATTGATAGACTTAGACGTATGTTGTTTGTTTCACAAACTTGGTAAGTTGTTGCTCTGGCTCAAAGACTAGCTTTGTGAAAATTGGTAGACTCAGCCATAGCTTGTGACTTCATAATTAAATGTGTAAACTTTTTATGGTTGTTTATGGCATGTATTGGGGTTCATGCTCATGTTATTTGCATCAATGTTTCTTTAAATCATATATCATTACATCCTAGAATGTATCAAAATTGATAAATATTTTATAAATAGACATATACACACTAATCAGTTCTGAATTTATGTTCTAAGATGACATTATATGAATTAAAGAAAAAAATTATTTAAATAACATGAGCATGAACCCCAAAACAGGCCATAAACAACCACAAAAAGTTTATGTTTTTAATTATGAGGTCACGAACTACGGCTAAGTCTACCAATTTTCACAAGCCAATCTTTGAGCCAAAGCAATAACTCACTATGTTTGTGAGTCAAACACGTCACCCATTTCTACAATTGTTGCCTACCTTTGATTAATCGACATTTTCTTAACCTGAAAATACAACTTTCTAGCCTTAGACCACAAATCAAGCTTCAATCATTACATATAATATATGTTTTATAATAATATTAACGACATCGTATTCCCTAGCTTTGGCTTTGCATTACAGTAAGTAAACAAACCTCATAACTCACTTTAACAGACTCCAATGCACTTTCCAGTGACATGAATTCATAAACCGCATTAACAAACGAATGCAAAACATCCAATACCTGTTAACCGTTTCCTTAATGCTTCATAAAATATTCCAGATTGTAATCTTTGAAATCATGTTTGGTAGAAAAATACAAACCCTCTTCATCATTTCATCACATAACAAGGATGGTGAAGATTTAGATAACCCATTATCTGACTCTTTACCATCCTTGTTATGTGATGGGAATGGTGATGCGGGTTTATATTTTTCCACCAAGCAGGACTTCAAGGATAATCAACTTAAACATTTTGTAAAACATTGGGAAAAGGCCAAGCCATTGTTATCTGTGACGTATTTAAATCTCAACTAGACTTGGATTGGGTTTTTGGATTTATCTTATGCAAGTACCTTGAAAAGAGTGCTGAATTCCGAAATTACACGAACACTAGATAATAAAATCGAAAATAAAAAAACTGGAGACTAGTGTAAGGTTGAATTCAGAAGAAAACAAATATTTTAGGGGGTATAACACATGAAAAGTGTGGTGTCTCTAAAATTGTGTCTGGAAGATCACTTCTGGGATCATCACATTGCCATGTAGAAGTACATTAGTTTGAAATCAAAAAGTAAAATATCAACGCATGTTTTAAAATTCACTAATTTGCATAAAATTCGGTTATAAATAAAGTAAATAATAATAGAGAAAGTTACAATGTCATGCACATGGAAAATAAATTCGATAAATAATTTGCATCTATAAGGTTATCTAGTTCACCATAATAGAAGCTAGCAAAAGAACCCAAGTTAGGGTTTTATTAGTTTAATACAGTGTTATATGCTACAAGATTCATATAGCGCGTAAATGTATTCATGCATTCTTGAAGAGTTGAAAGTGCAATGATTGGATAAAAACACTGTAATGTTTCGGGAAATGATCTTGAAGAAAACTCAAAGAAAACAAATTTTGAATTTTTTGAAGTCATTCTTCACATTTCCATGTGCCATATCACTAAAAGTATAAGTTTTCTTCTTAACTCAATTTCATACAAGTCACAGGTGCTTTTGAAGATCTCGTTTTGGTGTCACTTGAGATTCAACACTCTTTACATGGTACTCACATAACATTCCGAATTCAAATCCGGTTGACTTTGAAACATGTCTCATAAAACTACGGATTAACCATTTCCCTAATGCCTCATAAAATGCTCAAGATATTTATCCTTGAATTCTTGTTTGGTAGAAAAATACAAATCATCTTCATCATTTTTATCACATAACCAGGGTGAGGGTGATGAAGATTTAGATAACCCATTAAGTAGAAGACTTAATGAACTCAATCTTTTATGTGATGGAATGGTGAAGTGGGTTTATATTTTTCCATCAAGTAGGACTTCATGGATAATCAACTTAAACATTTTATAAAACTTTGGGAACAGGCCAAGCCATTGTTATTGTTATCTGTGACGTATTTAAATCTCAACTAGACTTGGATTGGGTTTTTGGATTTATCTTATGCAAGTAACTTGAAAAGAGTGTTGAATTCTGAGCCTACACCAGATTAATAAAAACAAAAAAAAAAACACTCATGACTGTGTGAGGTTGAATTCAGAAAAAAAACCCAGATATTTTAAGGGGGTATAACACATGAAAATGTGTGGAGTCTCTAAATTTTAAACTTCTTTGAAGATCATTTTCTGGATCATCACAGTTCCATGTATAAGTACATTAGTTTGAAATAAAAAAATAAAATATCAACACATGTTTTAAAAATACGCTAATTTGCATAAAACTCTGTTATAAATAAATTAAATAATAATATAGAAAGTTACCATGTCATGCACATGGAAAGTAATTTCCATAAAAAAGTTGCACCTATAGGGTTATCTTTTTTTTGTTAACGGCTAACTGCTTTCCACGTGTAAACCCACCCTTTCGGAGCTATGTCCAAAGGCCGACTACTCGACGAACGCTAGAAAGCGTAGCACACCCCTGGTGCGCGGGAACCCCGTGGAATGGGTAAAACCCTCTCCCCCCGTTGGACTCGAACCCTGGTTGAATCCCGAGCCGAGCCTTCACCCGGATGTCACAACAACTACGCTACGCTGCAGATGGAAGGACACCTGTAGGGTTATCTATTTCACCATAATAGAAGCTAACAAAAGAACCAAAGTTAGGGTTTTATTAGTTTAAACAATGTTATATGCTATAAGATTCATATAATGCGTAAATATATTCATATATTCTTGAACAGTTGAAAGCGCAATGATTGGATAAAAACACGGTGTTGCTTGGGTAAATGATCTTGAACAAACAGAATTTTGAACTTTTGTCATTCTTCACATTTCCTTCTGCCGTATCACTAAAAGTATATGCTTTCCTCTTAACTCAATATTATATAAGCCACGGGTGCTTTTTAAAGATCCAGTTAGTTTTGGTGTTATGTTAGATTCAACACTCTTTACAAGGTACTCGCATAATATCCCCAATACAAATCCGGCTGACTTTGAGGAAGATCATTTCCCGGATCATCACAGTGCCATCTAGAAGTACATTAGTTTGAAATAAAAAGAGTAAAATATCAATGCATGTTTTAAAATACAATAATTTGCATAAAACTCCGTTATAAATAAAGTAAATAATAATATAGAAGTTTACCATGTCATGCACATGGAAAGTAAATTCCATTAAAAATTTACAATCTATAGGGTTATCTATTTCACCATAATAGATGTTTTGTTCAAGAACCCAAATTAGGTTTTTATTAGTTTAAAACAGTGCTAAATGCTACTAGATTCATATAGCGCATAAATGCATTCATGTATTCTGTATTCTTGAACATTTGAAAGGGCAATGATTGGATAAAAACACTATAATGACCGGAAATGATGTTGAAGAAAACTCAAAGAAAACAAAATTTTGAATTTTCGGAAGTCGTTTTTCACGTTTCCATGTGCCATATCACTAAAAGTATATGCTTTCTTCTTAACTCATTATTATACAAGTCGCGGGTGTTTTTTAAAGATCTAGTTTTGGTGTTACGTTAGATTCAACACTCTTTACAAGGTACTCGCATAACATTCCGAATACAAATCTGGCTGACTTTGAAACACGTCTTAGAAAACTACTGGAGAACCATTTCCCTAATGCTTCGTAAAATGTTCAAGATTATTATCCTTGAATTCTTGTTTGGTAGAAAAATACAAACCATCTTCATCATTTTCATCACATAACAATGATTGGAAGATTTAAATAACCCATTAAGTAGAAGACTTCATGAAACTCAATAAGTGATCTACTCTTCATCATTCTTGTTATGTGATGGAAATGTTGAAGCAGGTTAAACATTTTATAAAACTTGGGTAAAAGGCGAAGCCATTGTTATCTGTGACGCATTTCAAACTTAACCAGACTTGCTTTGGGATTTTGGATTCATCTTGTGCAAGTACCTTAAAAAGAGTGTTGAATTCAGAAACTACACCGCTACCAGATTTATAAAAACAAATGGTGTGAGTTTGAATTCAGAAGAAAACAAATATTTCAGCGGGTATAACACATGAAAATGGGTGGAGTTTCTGAAATTTAAACTTTGGTTTTCTTCCGATTTTCTGCAAGATCACTTCCCGGATCATCATAGTGCCATTATCCAGTCCTTGCCTCTTCAAGAATACATAAATCCATCCATGGTATTTTGAATCTTGGAGCGTATTCACTATTCGAAACTAAAAACCCTAACTTAGGCTCTTATGTTAGCATGTCTTATGGTGAATTGAATAACCCTATGTGTCGAATTTATTTACGTATCCATATCCATGCGTATGACGTGTTAACTTTCTAATTTCTATTCACCCTTTTCATAGAATTTTATGAAAATTATCATTTTTTGAAACACCCGTTGATATCTAATCTTTTGAATTTAGATTAAATGTTCTTGTACATGCGAGCGCTCATCTAAGTCTAATTTGAGAGAGCAGTCTTCAAAGAAGATTGCAAATCAAAATAAACTCAAGGGGATGTTTGCTAGCTCATCAAAGTTGGATGTCACTCTTAAATGTGAAGTAAATTTAGTATCCGACCGCTGACCGAATCTTTTCTTAGGAAAGCTCAACCGACTACCCACAAATGGGTAACTCTTAATTCTAATCGACCTCCCAATGAATAACCCCTATAATTACACATCACATGTGAACAAATTCTAATTAAGAAATTATACTCTTGGAAAAATTTGGTTTGTACAAGTATAAACTAGTTACTCAAAGGCGCAAGATACAAAAAAAAAACAATAATAAAATTGAATACGCCCACGACAAACAAGGCGCAATAATAAAGAAAATATATAATAAGATAAAAAAACTAATATAGCATGACACCCATAGATAGTGAAGCCCAACTTTATTTAAATAACAAACTTACATTCTATCACCGAACTTACCTTCAAATGGTAACTTCGACTTCATTTATAGCTATGACTCTAACTAGTAAAACCACCAAGTGCTTCAATTGACTAAGAACATAATGGGTAAATCTTTAATTATATGTTAGCAAACGGGTTAAATAGGTTATAACTTACGAGTCCCCTGACCCGTAATCAAGTTCTATAAAAAGTGTTTGATTAATTCAATAATACTTTGTTCTAAACATATTTCATATTTCCATTGGATAAACTATTGGTGCTTTCAAACCGAACAAATTTGTTGTTCCTACCTAGAAACATTATCATCTGTTATCAAAACCACCCGACCTGTTAGATAAATCCTAACATTATACCTGGATTAACTTGTTACCCGCAACAGATGACCCACCCATTTAACCATGCCCCCAAATCTACCCTTTTTGCCAATTTTGACCCATTAAATCCATCTAATAAAAATCCAAGTGGGAAAACTAAAAAAAATTACAAGGAAACTTACATTTGTTCCTCTACCGTAACAATTAACAATATGCAGCACAAATGGGAGCCACACAAAACAAGTGAAACCCTGAAAGTGAAAAATCAGCAAATTAGGTTAGAATCAAATCAATCAAGAATATAAGAATTTAACAGCATATATAACAAAGTTCGGTCAATAAGAAATAACCTTCACTGGTACATTATACTTCTTTGACACCTTTTCAAGGGTCCATCGGAAAATCCACCGTTTCTTTGCAAGCGCCAAAGCTTTATGAAGAGAAAACAGAAAATCAAAGCTAATGTGTAGGATTGCTAGAAAAGAATGAACAGTGATTTTATAGAAAGGATAGTATCAATACTCATGGAAATATGATACAATCTTATGATGAAACTGGTATAATACGATACAATCGTATTAATGGTATTAATTGAAGAAGATATTTTTTATAAATGGAATTCATGAGAGATATATTTTTATATAATTTATGGGACAATTTGTGATATATCATTAATAGAATATTTTTCGCTTTCTTTCATTTATTTCTTCCTCAAATATGCGGTTCTTTTAAGGTGTATATTTTGCCTAAAAAGTAATGTGATCCTTTAGATTAAAATAACTTATGGACTGCTAGGGGGTTCGAATATGGTGTATTAGTATTTTCACTTTGTTATATGTAGGTTGTGTTTTTTTTTTCTTTTGGATGATATGGATCTCAGTATGTAATGGTTGGTCTCATAGTGTTTTATGGCCATTATCATGTGGTGTTTTATATTCTTAGTTGTTTGATGGTGTGTTTAAAATCTTATAGACCGTTAGGATTCGAATATAGTGTTTTAGTAATATTCTCTCTGTTATTATGGATTTGAGTGTGTTTTATGTTGAAATTCATGTGTTTCGTGACTTTTTACATTTTTTAGTAGCTTTGAAATTTGTAGCTAACTTCTAACCCAATCTTA
This sequence comes from Scalesia atractyloides, assembly GCA_947069175.1. Classification (NCBI taxonomy): domain Eukaryota; kingdom Viridiplantae; phylum Streptophyta; class Magnoliopsida; order Asterales; family Asteraceae; genus Scalesia; species Scalesia atractyloides. The sequence goes on along the minus strand of CAMTDV010000006.1, from coordinate 10,186,320 downwards.
TTAATTGTAGATATTTACAACTTTTAATGTAACTTTCAACCGATTGTAGCTTATCAAATAATGTAACTTAATTAAAAATTATGTGGAGTTTTGCTACAAAGTGAATTTTGTCTAAAGGTGTAAAAAGTGATGTGGGCCTTTAGATTAAAATAATTTATAGACTATTAGGGTTCGAATATGGTGTTTTAGGAAATCTTCACTCTGTTAGGTTTTGATTTATTTGGATGATAAGAGTTTGAAAATGGCGTTTTAGTAAACTTCACTATCTTAAATGCGGAAAGATTTGAGTTTGCATTCTTTTAAGGGACTTAAGTTTGAATTCTCTTTAGGCCCCAAATTGGGATATTCATATTGAAGCTGAGTTAGGCACACTATTTCTATAAAATGATTACAGAACCATGACAGTTTCAACGTGTAATATTGATCTTATGTTTAATTTCTTTTAGAGTAGTACTATCATTTTATGGATGTAAGGAACTTATTAAAAACATAAAAATAGTAATCATTTTATTTTTCGGTTTACGGAACTATTACTATGCGTAATTATCAATCTCAGTGTCAATGTGGGGTAGCCCACTTAGTAGAGGCATATGCCTCTTAAGGGGGAGGTCACAGGTTTAATCCAATCCTGGGTAAGGATATATTGGTACATAGTAAAGCAAGTGTTTCAATTCAAAAAAATAATATCAATCTAAGTCATGTGGTTTGGAGAAAGATGATCAAGACCCAACCAAAAAGTGAGGATTGGTAGATTCATTCCAAAAATAGACAAATATAAATTTATATTTTCTAAAGGTTGATTACTGCCACATCTGCTCGTAGCGGAAGCGCGATGTGTGATCGGGGTTGATTCTCATTGCATACGATAAAGTAACAAACTTAATGATGAAAAACAAACCAAGCATGCCAATGTTATACATGGATTCAAAGGTTACAACTCCAAAATTTTGTATATTGTTTACAACCTTCAAATGTTATAATTCATGAAAACATTTCCAACAAAAAGAAAGTTTAAAGTTCAAGAATTTGGCTACTATATTTCCACAAGAGGCGGTATATAACGGACAAAGCCTCCAAAAGTTTGGCATTCATCTTGGTTTCCAAATCTTGTTACCACTTTCATGTAGTTGTTTTTGTATCAAACGAATCTTTAAAGCATTTGAAATCTTTTGTATAAAATTTGGTATGTTAAAGCGTCAATGAAATCGTTGTTCATTAATGCTTCACAAGGACATTAATATGTGTATCGACATAGGAAGCAATCCAACTCTTGACGAATTATGTGTCGATTACCCTCGACTGGGACACAAAAGCACTCCCACGGTCTAGCGGACCAAAAGTGGACCAAAACCCAGTAGATCTACCTCCTTCTTTCCTTGGTCTAAATGTGAATAATGGTGCTTAAGATCAACCATATTCGCACATGATCTAAGTTGTTTCATTTCCTAGCTTATCATATCACTTGTACATGTATCTCCCTCGAAAGTTTAAAAACTGAAAGCGTTTAAAAGAGGGGACATTAACTCACTGCTTGCGTCCGCAAATGCGTGCTAACGATCACGTGCGGTTTCTTCTATTCATACACAACCTACAAGTGTCCTAAATTCGTTAGACACTTAGGTCTATGTATAACTATATACAAGTCTCTCATCTTGAATGTGTATTAGGACTTGCATTTATTTGTATGGAAATCTTGTTTATTGGTTTATGTTGAGAGATTGAGAAAGTAATAAGTTGTTAATATATATTTCACAATGTATATTTGTATGCTCGCGTGTTTTATGAATGGGCTTAGTCCTCTTGTAACTTCGTGCCTTGCACAGTGTTATGTACGTGTCCCCGACATAGGTGGGGCCGAGTCCCCTCGTAGTCGGGTCTCAAACGTTTGTCTCGTTGATGACGTTAGTATATATATGTATAGATATATATTTTATCTTCTTAAAACATATATCCGTATTTTACGTGATCCTTGATCACATTCTAAGTGTGTTTGCATGTATATTCTCAAAATAATATATATATATATATATGTGTGTGTATGTGTATTTTCCAAGTTCAATGGTGTTAAAAAATATATTTTGGTTCTTGTATTTGTATACTTATACTCTTCATAACTTGTATTTGTGTACCTTTGACCAAGTCAAATTAGATGTTTATTTATATTTATTTTTCAATATAAATATGTATGGTTAAATCCATATTTTTGTTAATATAATATCTCTAATATTGTTTTTGGTATAAGTATACTTGTTTAAGTACTAAGGAATCTTGTGTTTTCACTAGATGAAAACTTTGGCACGTATTTGTGTATAAATACTTATGTATTTTGTATTTAGTGGTTAAAAATCATTTCTTATGATTTTTATGGGTTTTCCGGAATTATATTTCTTGTTAAATATACTTTAAAGTTTCTTAAAAATAATGTATTCTTAAGATCAATTGTAACATATATATTTTTCATACTTGTTATATATATATATATATATATATATATATATTTTGTTATGTGTCTGATTTTTATATAATCATTTCCGAACCGTGTTAATATATATATATATATATATATATATATATATATATATATATATATATATATATATATATATATATATAAAAGTTTGTATATGATTTGTCCAATGTCCACAAGTCCAAATATTTGTCATAGGTATATATATTTTATCTAATATATATAAATATGTATGGGTAAGTATATGTATCTTTGTAGGTGTATTTTGTTGGTGGTTATTTACTGGAATACAAATTCCTATATTTATACTAAATATATATACACATAATCACATATTTGACGTGACAACTAAATATATATACTTTCCCTATATATATATATATATATATATATATATATATATATATATATATATATATATATATATATTATCTTTAAGAAAACTATATTTTCTTAACTTATATTTTTGTATAAGAACTTGGGAAAAATTGTGTTTAATGTCTTTACACTTTAACTTGTTAAAAATATATTTTTCTAACACTTTTATTTCTACAAAATTTTGTCATAGTTTCCCCTAGATTTAGGGGTTTTCCCATGTTTTATATCATGTGTAAAATTTATTTCAAAACTCAACAAACATATGAAATCTTTCTAAATCCCAAACTATGTATTTTCTAACAATTTTCAAGTGTATAATCTTGTATAAAAGTCTAAATCTAACAAAAATACCAACACTTTTATATCAACTTTTCTACCAAGTCATGAACAGGTATTTATTTTCTTTCACAAAAATTCCAATTAATCTTTTTGATCTCTTTTAAATATACTTTCAAAACCATTTTTCAAGTTCATAAAGTTCATGACACTTTTATATATATAACTTGGTAGATCTACTAGTATATACTTGTTAGATTTATATTCTAACAACTTCTAACAAGTTTACTAGTTAGATTTGCATATTATCATCAAGAACAACTTTAACAACTTCAAGATCCATCACATAACAACACAAAAATTAAACTTCATCAAGTAAATAAGTTACTACTAGCATAAAGGCTAGGGAACAACTTGCACTTTTATAAACTACATGAAATAAGAAGCTTAAAAATGGTGTAAGATAACTTACTACTAGCACAAAGGCTAGGGAAGAACAAGATGATGAAGAAGAAGAAGAAGAAATGATGAAGATGAAGTGGATAAAAGCTCCAAATTGTGTTTAAAAATCTTCTTCAACTTGGAGGCACCTTAGATGATCTTCATATCCATGGAAGTACACTTGGATTATCTTGAAATATATGAAAGATGAAGATGATATGTGAAGGTTCTTAGCTGAATTTAGGGGTGAGGTTGAGAGAGTTTGTGTGTGTTATGAGTTTGCGAGAGATTAGGATGAAGATGATAAGGTTTAGATAGTTTATGGTCTTTATAACATCAATAATCACATCTTAGCTGCATATTAGGCACATGTGCAATTAGAAAGAGCATCTTTGACATTGTTGACCAAGCATAAGCCCATGGGGGCCCACACAAGGGTGTGGACAGTTGAATGTGGGGGTCTTGCTTTGTTCTGCAAAGTTAAGTGTTTAAAAGATCTTAAGTGTTGCACTTTGACGGTTAATTATGGTATACATAATTGTACGTCATTTTATGATGTAATATGAGTTATCTTTGGATTGATCCCTGCAAAAAGGAACAGATGATATAAAGCCAATTACACATTAGATGTTTGATCCTGTTAGCAGAGTTTACAAGCTTTGTTCAATAAACTCTGCTATGCCTAAGCTCTACCTTCTATCATCTTCCCTCACTAAACGACAAACATCAAAGGTCTGCCAGAAGACTCAAGCAGAGGATAGAGATCCGTGTTTAGCTCTTATTAGTTTTATATTCAATGTAACAGTGCTTGGCACTGATCAGAGTTTAGGTAGAGCAATCCTTAGAGTTAGTTTTATTTGTTACATGTCACTATCAACCCTGACGTCATCAAAGATGCTCAGAGGTTAGAAGTGCAGTATAAATAGTTCATCACTTGTACAATTTTAATCATCTATCAAATGATCATTCGCTTATCATATTCTCTGCATTTCTGTACTATTAGTTCTTATTGAGCTAAGGGGGAGTTTGTGATTCACATGCAAAAACTATAAGTTTGAGAGCATGATGAGCAAAACAAACGTCCATTAGTTGTGATAAAAGTTTTCCATATATTTCCATTACATCATACTTTGATTTCATCATTCACTTTCCATTTGAAAAAAAAATCACAACTGATTCAAACTTAGATCCTAACAATTGATATCAGAGCTTGGTCAATCAAAATTTCATTTAACTATCAATTTGATTTGAAAGATTAGCTCTCCCTGCTAATTTATTTGATAGTTTGTAGAAAACAGAGTTTTATTGCATTCAAAAGCTTTTAAAACAAAAATATGTTGAAAACCATCATAAATGTCTCAAAATGTCACACCCTGACCCGCAGCGGAATGGTATGGGGCATGATGATTGCCCAAAGCTTATAGCACTACTAAAAATTTTCATAATTAAACATGTCATGATTAAATGTCACACTTTCATATAAGTTCAAATATTCAAATAAATACATCAAACTTGTCTTTTTAATTACTAAGGCAAAGCTCCTACGTGATCCTGATTCAGTCCAGTCTTTAATCATCTACACCTGTATCATGTGTAAAATTGTATTTCTGGGTTAGCTACAAGAGCTGGCGAGTAAACCTTAGTTAAATAAAATAGGTTTACCATTTTTAAAATTTAGAAATCAAAGTCATTTATTTTAGCTTTTTAATTCTAAATAATAATTTAGATATTAAACATGCAGTCAATCATGTGGAAGCAATGCACAAATAATATGAACACAGAATGGTAGTTGAATAATGAATAAGACCTAGACCGACATCAAAACCAAAACCGACTCCTTGCGTCCCACACCCATAAAGGGCGTGACTGTGGCGATACCAACGTCCCATAGTTAGGAGGAAAGGTCAACCCAAGACTAAGGGGGCGATACCGACATCTCCAGGTCATGAGGAAAGGTCAGCCGTGGATCCACTGAATGAATGACTATTGACTATAATGACCAACACAAACAACAACAACAACCTCAACAAACAATCAACAACAAGTAATGCATATACAACACACTAGATTTTGCATGCTCGATTTTAGATGAAAACAATTGAACGAGACACAATGATACACCCCAAAACGTTAATGATAAAAAGAGAGAGATTACTCACCTTGATAAAGCTAACTACACACAAGTAGTTGTAGTTGGGAAAATTTCAAAGAATTATGTTTCATGAGAGATATTGGACTTGGCTGGAGCTCCCACGATTTCGGCGAGCTTAATAATGAACCACGATAATGAAAGTAACTCTGAAGTCGGACCGAATATCCAAAACACCTAGGATATTATGTATTCGAAACTACATCAAATTAAATTCATGTTGTTGTAAAGATGATTTACTAACGAGACGAGAACTAAATCATTTCAAACACTCACTATATCCAAATACTAAACTTATCAAATTCCGATATTTGTCAATTATTTTGTTTGCCATCATTGATTCAAAACATACAATCTATTCAGTTTTCAATGTGGTCTAAATCTTTCAAACCTTATAAAAAAAACTATATGAAATATATTAGTTATATTAACATATACAATAATTATTATTATTGTTAGTAGTAATTATTATAAAATATAGTTTTAACATATAGATTCTTTAATCAACTACATAGACATATGTAAATAATACATATAGTTTTGAGGTATTAATGATTTTACCAAGTACATAAACATTAAACTTTAGAAAAGAAAATAATAATTAAATTGATGAATCTTAGAATCATTATACCAACTTTTTTTACGTGAAACATATGTAGTACCTTATTGTTCTTAAATGCAAAATTAATTTAGCATTTGACCACATGATTACATTGATTTTTCAATAGCATTTGACCACATGATTACATTGATTTTTCAAACATGCAAATTTATTTTTTACAATTTTTTATAAAATCCGTTGCTTTTATGTATATAAAAAACTTTTATTAAAAAAAAAATTTGTACTGCACATGTGCACTATATGTGTACTACACATGTGCATTGTATATATATATGTTGCACATGTGCATTATATGTTTTTTTATTTTTTTATTTTAAGTTTTTTTATATAATATATATAGCGATTTTTTATAAAAAAATCAAAAAAAAAATTTGATATGTTTTTTTGGCTTTTTTAGTTAGTTTTTTGGTTTTCTCATTTAAACTAATTTTCTTATGATCCATCCCCTATATACTTCATAGTCTAAACCGCAAATAAAAACGTATCGGATTCGAATAACTTATATAACAATAAACATAGGGGTAAATATATTTAATTATTGTTTTGATAACATTTCTATAATACTTATGATGAATTCAAACTTAGAATCGTTACATAAACTATGTTATATGTATACGTACATTCAACTTCAATTCAAATCCTCCGTTGTGGTTCCGATTACTCATACCCCTTCGTTTGCCTTATAAGGTGGCCTCGGTTTCCCTTTCTCCAACTCATCAACTCGTCACGGGAATTCCATAGAATTGAAGAATTAGAAATTTTGTGAGTACACTCGACTCGCTTTTCGTTTATATCACATAGGCGTAGCCTTGATGCTAGATACACACATAGACGTTAGGTTTATTAATGTTGTATCAAATTTTGTCAAACGTTCTTATGTTTATTTGAAATTTCCATGTATTGTAATGACAATTATGTATGAAATGAAATTCGGATTTAATTAAATATCGTCACTGTTAGCGTTGTGAGCAATGAGCAATCTATTTCGTCCTGCCTTGATGTTTCCGCCATCGGTTGGGGTGTGACACTATTAGGTTTGACAAACCTTACACCGTGCTGGGAGTCGGGCGTAAACTTTTAACATTCACTTTTACATTAATGTTGATGGACATTAATCAGGGCACAAACGAAACGTGAGCATTCAGTACACAGTTTAGTCATTTGATTAGGGTTAGCTACCCAAGTCATACATAAACCAAAAACAGTTGTGAACTTTACCTTTGCCTAACTAAAATTTGTGAATTCGCCAACTTTATGTTGATACACTTTAGCATGCTTTGCAAGACGATAGGTACGGCTCGGATGTGAACTTGCAGCTTGGAGAGTATCATGGCTTTTGGTTAAACTGTTTACATTGCTTATGCTAAATGACTCTAATTTTCAACTATGTCTGGACTTTATACTTTTTCTTTCGCTGATAACTTAAACTTACGTTTTCAAACTTCTAAATCTATTCTCACTGTTCATGTTGAATGTGGTAGTTAAACGTCTTACAATTGATTTGAAATGGTTCAACTTGATTAGTGGCTTGATCCTGGAATGTCACGCACCTCGTGGTAAAACCCTGCATGTGAACTTTTAATCTTCACTTATACATTAATGTTGATAGACATTAATGAGGGCACAAACGAAACATTAGCATTTGGTATACAGTTTAGTCATTTGATGAGGCTTAGCTACCCAAGTCATACATAAATAAAAAACAGTTGTGAAGCTTACTTTTGCTTAACTAAAATTTGTGAATTTGCCAAACTTATGTTGATACACTTTAGCATGCTTTGTAGGACGGCTCGGATAGGAACTTGCAGCTTGGAGAGTGTCATGGCATTTGGTTAAATTGTTTTCATTGTTTATGCTAAATGACTATGATTTTCAAATATGTCTGGACTTTATACTTTTGCTTTCGTTGATAACTTAAACTTACGTTTTCAAACTTCTAAATCTATTATCACTATTCATGTTGAATGAGGTAGTTAAACGTCTTACAGTTGATTTGAAATGGTTCAACATGATTAGTGGCTTGATCCTGGAATGTCACGTGCCTCGTGGTAGAACCCCGCATGTGGAATTTGAAGTTGTGACAAATATACAACAAAATGGTGTTTTTGGAAATCTTTATTAACAGAAGGGGTTGTTTATGTAAAACATATGTGTCAAGCAGGCACTTGTTTGTGAGTTATTGAAGACCGTTGATGTAAAAACAAATAAAAACGGAAAATTGAATCGTAGTAGTTATGACAACCCATAAATTCCCATGGTTAATTAAGCGAAAAATGAGCATTACAACGTTACTAGCTGGTCGGTTTAACACATTTAGGATCTTGGAAAGTCCGGGAACGTCAATTTGAATTCACGTTGCACGATTGGTAATTTCCGAACATTTTAGCGCGCGTTAGAAGAACTTTAACGAGCTGACAACGGATAAATAGTGACAACGCAAAAAATAAAAATACTTGTGCTTATAATTTTCATATATAGATAACTATGAGAGTTATTCAAACTGTGGAACATGACAATGCACAAACGTAAAAGTTACGCAGAAACATAAACGCACCGGTAACCATCATCGAAATGGGAACATCGGACACATTAATTATCTTGAAAACCGACATATTATAATATTATTAAAATTAATAAAACTAAAATATTATAACCTGACCTATAAAAGCCCATCTCTTCCCCAACCCAAACCCTAATTCTACAGCCATCTCCAACTCCACCACCGGCACCTCCTCCTCCCTTCTCATCACCGCCACCAATACCTCCTCACCACAGTCGCTACCCGAACTCTCTACATTTCTCCATCCATTTTTCGATCCGTTTGGTGTACCCGAACTCTCTCCGTTTCTCCAAATCAATAACCATCACTCCGATGTTGAAGTAACAAGCATTCCTACCATTGAAAATGTCGGAATACTGTTAGTTTGACCAGAAACCGCCGGTGAAGTATTTCGTGAAATTCGCGTGATAATACTCCGGTGCTCCGATTGTTTCCTCACCTAAACTTGTTCCCTATAGCTTTGCCACGTCATCAACCACCACCAGATGGAAAATCAGCTTGACGCACCAACGTTGAAATCAGCTTCCGTACAATCTCTGGATCGAAATAATACAGTTTAAACTTCAATTTGGGAAAGTTTGAGAAACTAGGGTTTTGAGATTCGTATCACGGCGTTAGAAAACGGCCGTCACTCTCTGATCTGTGATTCATCTTCATCGGTGGTTGGATGATTAGAAATGCGGCCTGTCACGTCGTCTCGTCAACACTTCTGTCTCTCTCTCTCTTGTCAACGTAGGGGTGGTTTTGGGGTTTTGGGGAGGGTGTAATTATGTGGTTGGTTCTCGTGGTTGGGTTTTGAGAGTGGAGTGGGTGATGTATGGTGTTGGTGGTGTTTGTAGTATTTCGTGAAAAATAGGTTAGTGTGGTGGTGGTGTTTGTTCAGTGAAGTGGGTGATGTATGTGTATTTATATTGTTTCTAAATAAATGGATAAAATAACTCAAGTGCCCTCATAAAGACCAAAATGCCCCTGAGGAAAAGGACAAAAACCAGGTTTTTTTTAGAAATCTTACCTCATTTGAGATTTGGACCAAAATGACAACAAAAACGAAACCACATGGCCCTAGATACAAAAGGTTTGAAATTTGGACTAAAGTGCCAAACCTCGCCAAACCTCAATGACCAAAATGGCAGTTTACTCTAAATACTAAAATATTTTTAATATGTATACAAATAATTTTGTTTTGACTCAGGCTAAGATTTAGGTTTTTTTAATGACTATAAAGATTAATAGTGACAAATTGTAGGTCTTAACAGATTGCCCATTGTGATGTTGTGATCCATTAAGGCCCCATATGACCTACGATTGCGCGTTTTGATCCATTAAGGCCTCATATGGTCCATTAAGACATATATGACCTACTACTGCTCATTATGATCCATTAAGGCCTAGTATGATCAATTACGACAAATATGACCTATTATTACCCGTTGTGATCCGCTAAAGCTTAATATTGTCCATTAAGACATATATGACCTTATTGTCTTTTGTGGTCCATTAAGGACCAATATGGTCCATTAAGATAAATATAACATTCTATTGCCCGTATGATCTAATAAGACCTAACATGGTCAACTGAGAAATATATGATATACTCTTGCCCGTAGTAAACTAATAAAGCTCAATATGGTAAGACATACAATATCTAATATTACTCGTAGTAATCCATTAAAGCGCGATATGGTCCATTGAGACATATATTATCTACTATTGCCCGTTGTGGCCCATTAAGACTTAATATAGTCCGTTAAGACATATATGATTTACTATTGCCATTGTGATCCATTAAGGTCCAATATGTTCCGTTAAGACATATACTATCTACTATTGCTCGTTGTGGCCCATTAAGGCTTAATTTAGTCCGTTAAGACATATATGATCTACCATTGCCCATTGTGATCCATTAAGGCCAGATATGATCCATTAAAAAACATATGACCTACTATTGCCCGTTGTGATCCGTTAAGGCTCAATATTGTCCATTAAGACATATATGACCTACTATTGCATGTTGTGATCTATTAAGGCCCAATATGACACATTAAGACCGATATAACCTACCATTGCTCGTTGTGATCCAATAAGACCTAATATGGTCTATTAAGACACATATACCATAGCCCGTAGTAAACTAATAAGGCCCAATATGGTACGTTAAGACATATAATATCTACTATTACATGTAGTAATCCATTAACGCCCAATATGGTCCATTAAGACATAAGTGGCCTAATATTGCTCGTTGTGATCTATTAAAGCTCAATATGGGCTGTTAAGACATATACTATCTATTATTGCCCATTGTCGCCAATTAACGCTTAATATGGTCCGTTAAGACATATATTATCTACCATTACACGTAGGAAACTAATAAGGCCCAATATGGTACGTTAAGACATATAATATCTCATATTACCTGTAGTAATCCATTAAGGCTCGGTATGGTCCATTAAGACATATGTGTCCTAATATTGCCCGTTGTGATTATTAAGGCCCAATATAGTCTGTTAAGACATATACTATCTACTATTCCCCGTAGTAAACTAATACGACCCAATATCGTACGTTAAGACATATAATATTTACTATTACCTGTAGTAATCCAATAAGGCCCAATATGGTCCATTAAGACATAGATGACCTAATATTCCCCGTTGTGATCCATTAAGCCCTAATATGGTCTGTTAAGACATATAATATCTACTATTGCCCGTTGTGGCCTATTAAGGCCCAATATGGTCCGTTAAGACATATATGATCTGCCATTGCCCGTAGTAAACTAATAAGGCACAATATGGTATGTTAAGACATATAATACCTACTATTACCTCTAGTATTCCATTAAGGCCCAATATGGTCCGTTAAAACATATGTGACCTAATATTGCCCATTGTGATCCATTAAGACCCAATATGGTATTTTAAGACATATACCATCTAGTATTGCCCGTTGTGGCCCATTAAGGCTTAATATGGCCCGTTAAGACATATCTGATCTAACATTGCCCATAGTAAACTAATACGACCCAATAGGGTACTTTAAGACATAAAATATCTACTATTACATGTAGTAATCCATTAAGGCCCAATATGGTCCATTAAGACATACGTGACGTAATATTCCCCGTTATGATCCATTAAGGCCCAGTATGGTTTGTTAAGACATATACCATCTACTATTGCCCGTTGTGGCCCATTAAGGGTTAATATGGTACGTTAAGGCATATGTGATCTATTATTGACCGTTGTGATCTATTAAGGCCCAATGTGGCCCGTTAAGACGTATATAATCTACTATTGTACGTTGTGATCCATTAAGGGTCATTATATTTCATTCAGACATATACTACATACTATTGCCCGTAGTAATCCATTAAATCACAAGATGGTCAACTAATACATATATGACCTACTATTGCCCCTTGTGATCCATTAAGGCCCAATATATTCCGTTAAGACGTATATATCTACTATTGTGTGTAGTAATCCAATTTAGTCCCCTAAGACACATATGACCTACTCTTGCTCATTGTGATCCTTAAGGGTCAATATGATCCACAAAAAGATATACGACGTACTATTGCCCATAGTAATCCAATAATAATATAACATAATTCAATTTGGGTAATTTTAATCTTATGTTTATTTTAAAAAGTCCATATCCGGGTTTGTTATATTCTATAACATATAAAGTATTATCAATGATAATAATAGAGTTAGTTTTAGGTAAATTACTCTAACATGTCAATTTAACATCTTTTTATACTAAAAAATGAAAATCATTTTTGGACACGTGTCACTTTCTGATGCTTTCTCACCTTATTTTCCTATTTATCTTTAATATTAAATAATAGTAATTTTAAATAAAATATTAGATAAGAGTTATATCATTTTAGCAAGAAGTATATATTTTTAGATTAGATTCTACATCTTGGGTTGTTTTGAATCACGATTCCCCTATTAGTTATATAAATTATAAATTTATAAATGTTATTATAATATTAATAATTTTCTTTTTGTCAAAATCATTATTTATATACTTTCTTATGGGAATGAACAAATATGATCGATTTTTGTCAACCTAATAATAACTTTAAACAATAAAAATCTAAATTATAATAAAAGACTACAAACATGTCAACACCTACTATAATTTAATTTATTTTTTTTATTTGTTTTGGTTCTTAAATATATTTAAAGTTTTTAATATTACATTTATCTATAAAATTTTAAGGCTACAATTAATGCCACATGTTAACACCTAACACCTCCAATAATCAAAATATTTAATTTTTTTATTTGTTTTGGTTCTTAAATATATTTAAAGTTTTTAATAAATTCGTATATCTATAAAATTTGAATTCAAAATTTCCTTTTTCGTAATTTCATGATTTTTTTGGTTTTTATCTATATTTAAAATTTTTGATTTCACATTTATCTATACAATCTTAATCTAAAATTCCCTTTTATCTTATATTTTCATGATATAAAATTTTGTTTTGGTTTTATTTTTAAATTTAAAATTTAATACTTTTAACTTTTTTGTAATTTATGGTATTGTACCACATGTATAGGATTTTTTTTCTTTTTTCATTTCTAATATTAAACTTTTTTCTTTTGCAATTTAGACCGTTTTTTTTTAACTTTAACCTAAAGTTTTTCATTTTTGGCAATTTAACCTTAATCTTTTTTATTTTCAATTTTTGTCCACCATACTTTTCATCTTTCCCACCTTTTTCGTTTTGTTCTAAATTTTGTGAGTTAACGCACCGCAACGTGCGTGCGGGGTCAACGTTTTTTTGTATGTTTTTCCCGTTTGATTGCCCCGTCGCAACAAATCTATTTTTCTCCGTTTGACAAGTTCGTCGCAACGCGCGGGTGCTGGATTGACTGAGTTATTTTTTCTATGTTTTACGTTTTTGTTTAATTTCTCTGCAACGAGCATGCGTGATTCAAAGATTTTATGTCTGATTTTCGTTCGGCGTTATTTATTCCATTTTTATTTATTTTATTTTTACGAGCTTTTTCGGTGTTGGTGGTCGCTAAATTTTGTATAACAGTGATACTAAACTACTACTTGACACAATTTTACGACAACCACTGCAACGCAGGGGCTTAATACTAGTGATATAGTATATTAATACACTTTCATTTTAAATTTGAAAATTAAAATTAAATTAAATAGGATAACGTGACAAGGAACCTCATATGTTAATTAATTGAAACCAAAAATTTAGTCATTGTTTTGAAGGGTAATAAGGTTTATAAGAAAATAATATATGAAATTGTTTTTATCTCTTTGGTTCATTTGGAAGGAGAAAACATGAGAATTTTTAGTAATGCTCATCTCTTTGGTTCATTAATCATGGGGTGTCAGCCTAGTGATCAGCCTTACCCATTTCAAACGGAAGGATGCGGGTTCGAGTCCAGCTCGGCCCGAATAATTCTGCTGTGTAGTAACCGCCAGGCAGCTATGGGGCTAAGCTAGTTTGGGGAGGGAGAACCCTCCCGCAGTCAGGGGTACCGTGCGTTTACCCTCCCCCATCTCTTTGGTTCATTTGGAAGGAGAAAACATGAGGATTTTTAGTAATGCTCATAGAGCTGATAAGGTTTTGGAAGATAAAAGAGGCAATTTTGATTTTGCTTTTTGTCTTTTTAACTTTTTGACTCTATGTTGTGTTAATAGAGTTTTCCTTGTATCTTTGGTTATGTGTTGTAATTTCATATTTTGTTTCCGGTCTAGAAAAAAAATGTAACCAGTCATCTAATCCACGTGAAAACAAACGTTGAATAAGTTATTGATATCAAAGATTGAAGATGGGTATTTATTAGAACATGTAACCGGTCAACTTAATCTTTTAATACTGTATTTTAAAAATCGAATTTCAAAACATGTTTAGAAGAAATATTTGGAACTAAAACGAAATATTCAAAAATTTCAAAATATTCTAAAAAGGATTGCATTCATATAACTTTCATTTCCATAATACAAAATACGATGCATATTACTAGATTCCAACATATATTATAAGACATTCTTTTGATGCTTACAATATCTCTTTAGATCATGGGTAATGGGCTAATGGGCATAGGGGCTTCATAATGCACGCAACATCGCTCCCTTTGACGTTATAGGTGCATGAAGAGGGGAGAGCATTTCTAGTATAACGTCAAATGTAAAGAAAAAATCGAAAAGTATTAATTAAAATGACATTAAAGGGTGTTAACTATTATATATTTTTTGAAAGGCCGTTACGACGTTGATCGATGTGATGGAAAATGCTCCTTAAGGGGCATTAACCATTAAGGATGGCTTTTGGAAAAATGTATTTTTTTCTTTTCAAAAAATATAAATAAAATATTATAAAAAATCAAACTAATCCCTTTAACATGTAGTGTCCAATGTACGAGCTAAACCGTTGACATAAAGTAAAGATTAAATTAATAACAATTCTACAATAAATTCTAAATTTCTTCTTTTTCTACACAATATTTTAGTAAAATGCAATATGCATGTAATTATTACATTACACTACTAGTTTATAAACCCGTGTATTACACGGTAATGTACAATAAAAATGATATAACTATATAATTTTTAAACACACACACACACACACACACACACATATATATATATATATATATATATATATATATATATATATATATATATATATATATATATGGTGAGGTTATTGTAAAAAAAATGAATTTTTTGTGAGAAGGATAAGAAAGAATCTAACCATTAGATCTCTAATCTAATGGTTGAGATCTTGATGGCATTCTTGTAAATAGTGTAATAATTAAATTAATTGGTTTTCTAGTTAAGGGTATAAAGGTAAATTTAACATTTTTAAATTAAGAAACTAACATTAATGCACATGCAACTTCTCCCCATCTTTTTTAAACGCTAATAACTTTTTATATGTAACTTTTTTTAAAAAACAATTACACCATAATAACGAGCTTTTTTATCTTTAATATGAGTACCATAGTGCTATACTTATTTAGAGAAAAAAAATTACGTATAGTTCAGCCTACTGAAATGCAGGTTTAAATACTGTACGAGAACACCTACCTGAATGCAGGTGTAAAACACCATGCGAAGAACAACTACTGGAATGTAGGTATAAAACACCAGGAATGTAGGTGTAAAACACCGTCCGAAGAACACCTATTAGAATGCAAGTATAAAACACCATAAATACAGGTTTAAAACACCATACAAAGAAAATCTACTAAAATTATAGTAGTAAAACACCAAACATAATGTGCAATGCAATCATTCCAGATATTAAAAAACACCATGACTATATTACAATTTAAGTCATTGTGTTTTTAAAATCTGAATGGTGTGGTGTTTTATACTTTCAAAAGACTATATTGGATTCAAGTTGTGGTGTCTTTTGGAATTCGTATGGTGTTTTATACCTGCGAATTAACTTAAATTTTGATATGAATTTTATACCTGCGAATTAATATTTATGTATAATCATATAAAATTCAAAATTGGAATTTCTAAAATAACTACACATTAATTGTATCATTAATTAGAATTATTAGTACAATTACCATTATATCCTTGATCTAAAAAAATGGATAGGAAAAGATCTAATGGCCGGGATTCTTTGATAGGGAAAGATCTAATGGCTGAGATTCTTTCTTACCATTCTCACACTTTTGGTCTTTTTTACAGGAATCTCAATATATATATATATATATATATATATATATATATATATATATAAGGGAAGGTTCTTTTGAGAAGAAAAAGAACAAAATGGTACGATTGTAAAACATTAACTATTTTTTTTCTAATCTCATTTATTATTATGATTGACTAATTAATTAGTCATAAAGACTATCATCCTCCACATTAAAAATTTTTGCTTACACACATCACAATTTATCCTACACATTTTGAAATTTATCCTACACCCCTCGTATTTATCCTACACTATAAATGAATTTATATTTTTATTTTTTGAGAAAATATATATCTTAAAATAAGTTACAAAATTAATATAGTTAGTTATTAAAGATGAAACTACTAATTAATGATGTATGTAACTTTACCAGTATACCCTTATATGTACATTAAGTACAAATATTAAATGAAGTCTAATGAAGCATTCCTATTGGTTGAAATTTCTTCTTTTTTCTTCTACAAAGAATTTCTTCTCATTTGAACCCTCCACAATATATATATATATATATATTGAATGAAGCATTTTTGTTACCATATAACAGTTCATACAACTAAGTCGAATATATCACAAAAACCGGTTCATGTTAATTCGTAACACTGAAATACCACAAAAGCTTGTGCATTACACGGGTTGAATGCTGAAAAATATGTAATACATAAATATATATATATATATATATGATTAATTGAAATTGCGTATTACATTACATATAATATCGTATATAAAAACATTAATTTTATTATTGTGTATCTTTTAAATATAACTCAAATGATATGAAGTTGGTTGGAGTGTTACAATTATGGTATTAGAACTGAGACTCTTTACTGTCGATTTTTTTAAAATAAAACATGTGAGGTAATTCGTAGATGCCGGGTTGGGATACATGTACAAGTTAGGTTATCACTATGATTACTGTTCATATTCATTTGTCATAGACGCATGATATTATGAATTATGTATTGATCTCTATTGACTTAGGTTTTGGGTCTCCATTATTCGCATACCGTATAATTTTATTTTAATTTATTTTATTTTATTTTATTTAGAAATTTTGAGAACAAAATTTTCTTTTAGGGTGGTATAATTGTAACACCCAAGAAGAAAAACCATAATAATTATACTTGAATAATATTTAAAATAATATTAAGGCCATTGATATCGATGATGGTTTTATCCGATAATGTTTACATAGAATATGAAATATTAAACATATCAATTGATAAATAAAAATAATTATAGAAAAGAAAAGATAAAACAAAAGTTCTAAATAGGATATACCAAAATTTTAATAAGTAAGTTTTTTTATTATCACTGTGTGTAAGCATTTATAAGTTATTAAATATTGATAAAATTAGATATTAAATAATATTAACAATATTTACTAAACTAATGAAGAGAATATAATATGATATTACTTAAAATCATTTACTAGAATTTAGATAGATGTAATATGTTACACGTAGTCGAATACATATGAGCTTACTGACTCGTATTTTCCTTCTCATAATAAAAAATACAAATGTTAAAAAGGATAGTAAAGTCATTTAACATTATAAAGTAAGCTAAATTGTTTAAATTGCATAACTTCTCCCAAATTATTGTTTATATAACTAAAAAGGATAGTAAAGTCATTTAACATCCTAAATTAAGCTAAATTATTTAAATTGCGTAACTTCTCCCAAGTTTAATGTTTATATAACAAACTAATTATTAATACAATTATGTTTTATGATAATTACTATAACAACTAGCTTCCTTTATTTTTATATTAATCGTTTAAAAAGAAGCTAATACTAAAACTTTTGTAGCTTATTTAAAAGAAACTATTACTAAAACTTTTATACCTTATTATCGAAACCAGTCACGTTTTTCAAAAGGATAAACATAAAAATATGTAATTTAAAGAGGATATATTATAGTTATATGATATTTTATTTTGTCTAGCCAATCAATCATGTTTAACTAAAAATACTTGTTTAAATAAAATCATTAACAAAGTTTATATCATGATTTATTGAGAAAGGCAAAATAAAAATAAAATCAAATCATCTATCTAATGAGTTTTGAACAATCATCAAAATATTGAAAGAGTAAAATGATAAATCATATTTACTATAATCTCTATCTATTTTTATTTTCATCTATTTTGTTTTATGTTCTATTTATTATTTTTTCGATTTATTGCAATTTTACAGGAATTACTATTTTTTGTGAGAGAATTTATTTAAAAACAAAAGATGAAGCCTTGAATCTAAAAAGATGAATCACAAAACCCTAAGGTTACATTATATAATATTATTACTTGTTTTACAATTTTAGTAAACAATATGATTTGTATGTTATTTTGTTCGACGACATCTTATGATTCATACAAAACATATGATTTATAATAATATACATTTTTATAATATTAGTTAGCGTAAAATACATATTATAGAAATCAAACAGAAGAAAATCAATTATGAAATAATGTATTATTTGAAACATCTTTATTCATATATTATTATCATAAGTTGTATTATTAATTATTTGCTAATCAATATTAATATTATTAATAGTATGTTGTCATCTTTATCATGTTGTAAAACATAATATTATTATTATTGTTTACAATTTACAATTCATTTAAAAATAATTGTTAATAATAATAAGGTTTATTAAAGAGAATTACATGGGTTTTATAATATTTATCTAAGATTATTTAAAAAAAGATATATTATTTGTATAGAAAAATTATAATCTCGATCTATTTTTATTTTCATCTATTTTGTTTTATGTTATACGTACTTTTTCGATTTGTTTAAATTTTATAGGAGTTACTATTTTATGAGAGACTTTATTTAAAAACAAAAAATGAAGCCATGAATCCAAAAAGAAGAATGACAAAACCCTAATGTTACATTATATAATATTATTACTTGCTTTATAGTTTAACTAATCAATATGATTTGTATGTTACTGTTGTTCGACGCATCTTATGATTCATACAAAACATATGATTTTTAATAATATATGCATTTTTATAATATTAGTTAGTTTAAAATACATATATAGAAATCAAACTGAAAAAAATCAATTATGAAATAAGGTATTATTTGCAACATCTTTATTTGTATATTATTATCGTAAGCTGTATTATTTTTTATTTGCTAATCAATATTAATATTATTAATAGTATGATCGTCATCTTTATCATGTTGTAAGACATAATATTATTATTGTTTACAATTTATAATTCATTTAAAAATAATTGTTAATAATAATCAGGTTTATGAAAGCGAATTACATGGGTTTTATTATATTTATCAAAGATTATTTAAAAATTGATAAATTATTTGTATAGAAAAAAATATAATCTCTATCTATTTTTATTTTCATCTATTTTGTTTTATGTTCTATTTATTTTTTAGATTTTTTGAAATTTTATAGGAGTTACTATTTTACGAGAGAATTTATTTAAAACAAAAGATGAAGCCATGAATTTAAAAATAAGAATGAAAAAACCCTAATGTTACGTTATATGATATTATTAGTTGTTTTATAATTTTACTAATAAATATGATTTGTATGTTATTGATGTTCGACGACATCTTATGATTCCTACAAAATATATGATTTATAATAATATACATTTTTATAATATTAGTTAGTGTAAAATACATATTAAAGAAATCAAACAGAAAAAAAAATCAATTATGAAATATTGATTTATTTGCAACATAATTATTCATATATTATTATCATGTGATGTATTATTTATTATTTGCTAAACAATATTAATATTATTATTAGTATGCTGGTTATCTTTATCATGTTGTAAAACATAACATTATTATTATTATTGTTTACAATTTACAATTCAATTAAAAATAATTGTTAATAATAATCAGGTTTATGAAAGCAAATTACATGGGTTTTATAATATTTGTCTAAGATTATTTAAAAAAAGATAAATTATTTGTATAGAAAAATTATAATCTCTATCTATTTTTATTTCATCTATTTTGTTTTATGTTCTATTTATTTTTTCGATTTGTTGAAATTTTATAGGAGTTACTATTTTATGACAGAATTTATTTAAAAACAAAAGATGAATCCATGAATTTAAAAAAAAGAATGACAAAACCCTAATGTTACATTATATAATATTATTACTTGTTTTATAATTTTACGAATCAATATGATTTGTATGTTATTGTTGTTCGGTGACATCTTATGATTCATACAAAACATATGATTTATAATAATATACATTTTTATAATATTAGTTAGTTTAAAATACATATTATAGAAATCAAACAGAAAAAAAATCAATTATGAAATAAGGTATTATTTGCAACATCTTTATTCCTATAGTAGTATCGTAAGTTGTATTATTTTTTATTTGGTAATCAATATTAATACTATTAATAGTATGCTGGTCATATTTATCATGTTGTAAAACATAATATTATTATTATTATTGTTACAATTTACAATTCATTTAAAATAATTGTTAATATTATTCAGGTTTATGAAAGTGAATTACATGGGTTTTATAATATTTATCTAAGATTATTTAAAAATTGATAAATTATTTGTATAGGAGAATTATAATCTCTATCTATTTTTATTTCATCTATTTTGTTTTATGTTCTATTTATTTTTTCGATTTGTTTACAGGAGTTACTATTTTATGAGAGAATTTATTTAAAAATAAAAGATGAACCCAAGAATTTAGAAAGAAGAATGACAAAACCCTATGTTACACTATATAATATTATTACTTGTTTTATAATTTTACTAATCAATATGATTTGTATGTTATTGTTGTTCGACGACATCTTATGATACATACAGAACATATACAAAACATATGATTTATATTAATATACATTTTTATAATATTAGTTAGTGTAAAATACATATTAAAGAAATCAAATTTAAAAAAATCAATTATGAAATAATATATTGTTTGCAACATCATTATCATAAGTTGTATTATTTATTAGGTTTAGGATCCTATAAAAAAACCATTTTTCGTGAGAAGTGTGAGAAGACATAGGAATTGACATGTATGAATCATATTTTGGACTTAGGCATGATGTTTTGAATTGTTTTGGTAAGAAAAACATAAAACAGAACAATTTAAGATACAATGCAATGAATTCTAGGCTTAAAGCTTAAAACATCATGCAAAGAACGTTAAGTAGTGTGTTTTAAGTGTTAAATAATGTTTTTTTAAATTGCACGCTTATAATACAATGTATTGTGTTTTAAATTTTTATGTTTGGTGTTTATCTTGACAAAACAACCCAAAACATCATGGCTAAGATCAAAACATGATGCCTATATCTTAATTCCTATGCCTTCTCAGACTTTTTACAAAAATGATCTTTTTTACAGGAACCTTACCCTTATATATTATTTGCTTATCAATATAAATATTATTAGTAGTATGCCGGTCATCTTTGTCATGTTGTAAACATCATATTATTATTATTTACAATTTACAATTCATTTAAAAATAATTGTTAATAATAATCTGGTTTATGAAAGCGAATACATAGGTTTTATAATATTTATCTAAAGATTATTTGAAAAAGGTTAAATTATTTGAATAGAAAAATGTAAATAAAAATTTTGAGGTTGAAGGAGCTAATGCTATGTGTCATTATTTGGACTCCTTTATTATAAGTTAGATTAAATTAGATTATTATTATTATTATTATTAGATATTATTAATACAAGCCAATGAATAGTAATTTTAAAGTGAATTACATGGTTTTATAATATTTATCTAAATATTATTTAAAATAAGATGAATTATTTGTATAGAAAATGTAAATAAAAATTTTGAGATTGAAAGAGCTGTTATATTATAGATATATTAAAAATAGAAGATAATGAATAGTCTTTTAAATGTTATCATAGTATACATAGTCTTTTTAATATTTATATAATTATTATAATATTAATTAATTATTTTATTTACTTTTTAAGTTTGATAAGCTTTGTGTCAACCAATACTGGTATCGAATACGATCCGGCTCGTTATCAGTATATGAAGGTAAAAACCGGCAACAGATTGGTACAAAAAATGCCAAAAGTCGATGCCGAATTGATTTTAAAATCCTTTAGTTCAGGAAATTCGGCACTATTTGCTCATCCCTGATCACGGGTACCGTATGAACAACAACGGTATCGTGCAACTCTTTTTGTTGATTTTCTTCAACTTTTAATGATTTTTTTTAGTTTCAGGGGTGGGATGAGTTCGGTGCCAACCGATACCGAATCGGTAGTGGAACCAAAAATATCAGTTACGGTACTAGTAGGTAAAAACCGGTACGAGAAACGCCAAAAGTTCATCCCGAATTGGTACTTAACATCTTTCGTTCGGGAAACTCGATACCAGTAGTGTTTCTTTTCTATATTTTATTTTTATTTTTGTCAGCGGTTCCATGCGCAACGCACTTGTAGTGATTTCAAAACACATGTAAAGACAACCTAAATAACAAAAGAAGTTTGCCGCAACACGGCGATTGTCAAAAGCACCGTTTCGAGACAAGTTTTACATCAATGGACTCGTATCGTCGTTCTAATCAAAAACCCTAAAAATCTGTTTGTAATTTGGAAAAAAGCTTAACTCCGTTAAGTTTTTTTAACGGAGGTCCATTGTAGGAAAAATAGGTGAAAGGTGGGACTGGTGGGGGGAATATTCTGAGGTGGGATTATTAATGGCCAATAAGGTCTAGGTGAGATTATTACGGGCCAATTTCCCTATATATTATTATTATTATTATTATTAATATTATCATTATCATCATCATTATCATTAAAAACAGAATGATTTGAACTGTGACTTTAATATAAAAAAAGAATAGTGCCAGGCAGCTGGCCTGGCACTCTACCATTAGACCAGCCGTTTATTATTTGTTAACGGTGTAAAAATTACGGGATTGCCCCCGGAATTAGTGTCAGGCAGCTGGGCTGGTACTCCCCCATTGGACCAACCGTTTAGTATTTGTTTACGCTTTAAAATTACGGGTTTTCCCCCACTTTAAAATTATGATTTTGCCCCCTGCTAAAAATAAAACTACGCTTTTCGCCCCAGCCAAAAATTACGATTTTGTCGACGACTCAAAATTACAATTTCACCCTCAGCTCAAAATTACGTTTTCACCCTGTTCAAATGAAAAAAAAATGTTTTCGCCCCACCTTAAAATTACGATTTTCCGTTTAAAAAAATTATGATTTTCCCCTCATTAAAAATAGTTTTTGCCCTGTTCAAAATAAAATTACGCTTTTCACTCCAACTCAAAATTACGATTATGCCCTTGGTTAAAATAAAATATTGTTTGTTGCCTCGGCAAAATTACGGTTGGCTTTAGTTTAAATTTATATTACTGTTTGCCCTAGGTTCAAAGTATGAATGCTGCGAGTTTGCTGTAGCTGATTGTGCAGGGGGGAGGACTTTGGCTCCCAAAGCGAGGGTGGAGATGTAAATTCCAAATCGGTTTAGGGTGACAATTAAACCATTCTTATAAGAGGATGGAAACCTTCTCTACCTAAATACATTTTGCTTTTTTACACCAGTAAAAAAAATACAACTTTCCATTAGTTAAAAATAACAGTATTGCCATTGTCTTAGTTTCTTTATCAAAACTATAAAGGTGTTATGTTTTTATTGGTTAACTCGATTTAATTGTCTTCCGTGAAAATGTTTGCCTAACACTCGCTCATTATTCGGCCATCGCCCCGCAACGCGGGCGGGGCATCTAACTAGTTATATATTAATAATATTATATTATATTATATATATAATATAATTATATATTATATATTATATACATATAATATATATATATATATTATTTTATTATTATTATTATTAGTTATTAATTATTAATTAATTAAGTTATATACATTTTAATTTTCAAACGATTTGAACACAGCTTTTATAATAAAAAAAAGAATAGTGCCAAGCAGCTGGCTTGGCACTCCCCATTGGACCAGCCATTTGACTTGGCAATCTCTCATTGGACCAGCCGTTTATTATTTTTTCGCTGTAAAATTACGGGTTTGCCCCCAGAATAATGCCAGGCAGCTGGTCTGGCGCTCCCCTATTGGACCAACCGTTTATTATTTGTTTATGTAACATTTGTGTAAAACGGGTCTCAAAAACCCGCACCATTTCCATTAATCAAGTGTATTATTTCTAATTTTTTTTATTTTGTTTAAAATGGTAAATTTATACATACATAATTAATCTAATGATTTAATAAAATAATTAATAAATTTATAATTAATAATATCATATGATTAAATATAGATTTAGCAAATTAAATAAATAAATTAAAAACACCAAAAAAAGGGGTAAACTGGGAATCGAACCCGGGTCACCCGAGTAACCGCACAACACAAACACCACCGGGACACACGCACCATTTGGTAAGATTTTGAAATCATCTTATATAAATATACGAAAACGAATGTTTCCTGCAAGTTCAAATCAGCAAAAATAAACCGCCGATTTGGTCCCTGTTTCTGAAATCTGGTAAGCACCAACTGTCAATCCGCGTTAATCATTTCCGAGTTTGATTCAATCCATCCTAATTGTAATCACCCAATTCGGTTTCTAAAACTGAAATCGAGCCCTCCCCCCCTTGTTCAATCTATAAATATTGACCCAATCCCACTATCCAACTCGCTCAATTCTTTCCCCTCTAATCATAAGTTTACTCTGCTCAAACCTGTTTCACTGGAAACCGCAGCCTGTCACCGGAAATTAACTCGCCGGAAAACTCACTGCCGACCGGTAACTGTTCTTTACTTTCGAATTCAGTTCGTATATTATTTCATTTCATTTCGGTAACTTCAAAAGTACAGCAAGCAAGTTAATCGAGTTTTGAAACCAAGAACGTATTATGGAATCAATTTAAAATGGAGAAGATGAAGTGGCTTAAGTGTTTTTATGAAATTAAATCCTAAGTTTTAACCGGGTTAGACACACAGTCTAGTGGTGGACTGTGTGCAAACACGACACTCACGTCTCCGGTTCGAGTCTGGTTCATGACCGTATAACTGTTATATAACAGTTTTTATTTTTGATGAATTATAACATTTAGCAGTATGTATATAAAGATAATATAAAATCAAGTTTCATTGGGTTAGACACCCAGCACAGTTGGTTGGGCTGGGTGCATCACATCGCCAAGGTCACGGGTTCGAGCACTGTGGCACGCACCGGTCGGATTACTGAAACCCTTTTTGAAAATTTAATTAAATTATAAATAATCTAAAGTGTGTATAAATATAATTAAAATCCAGAATATGACGGGTTAGACACGTAGCTCAGTTGGAAGAGCTGCGTGCACGTGAACGTGAGGTCCCGGGTTCGACTCTGCATACGCGCATACATGCTCCCATCGAACCGGTCTGACAGGCTTGTCAGACTGACAAGATTTTTTTATATTTTTTTATTTTTTTATTTATTTTATATTAATATTTTAATTCTAAGGTTTTTATTAAAAGAAAAATCAAATAAAAGGTTTAAGAATATACATTTTCAAGGGTCTAGAATATCAACACAAGCCACAAAAATAACCTAAAAACCTAAATGAAGGATTTTAACCTAAATAATAATTTATTTATTTACCGAATTACCACGTTGTTATTTCTAGGTTAGTACTCCTTCATCGGATAAATTCCCAACTCGTGCGCTCTCTTTACCACTCAAGAATACGCACCCAAGGTGAGTGAATCTCTACAAATTCCCCGTTTTAATCAGGTTTTGGGGTGTATCATGTGTCGTACAATTCCTTTATTTTATTTAAACATTTGTGCTTATATCATCTTGTGACCAAATATGTAATGGTTGTTGTGTGATTATTATGTGGATTACATTTATCATTTCAGTGCACTCATTTCATTAGGCCCATCAGTTCCTCGTGGGATACGGGTTGAGCATCAGGTGCCTCATTAGATCGGCTCCGTTTAATTGAGCCTTGATCTCAAATACATCATCATTCATGTCATATATTCATTCAATGTGGTTTGTGATTGTTTACATACATATTTTCTCACATGTGATTTATGCACGAATTTTCTTTAATAAATAAAACAAGCAATTATTTAAAATGTTTTATCAAGGTTCACTCGCCAACTTTTGTTGACCCAAAATCTCCCCTGTTTTACACATGATACAGGTGATCCAGTTGAGGAAAGAAACACTTAGGATGGCCTAGAAGAATAAACAAGTTATTGCGTTGGGATAAACATTTAGATTTGTTTTTTTTGTATTTGTATGAATTTTGTATATTGGATATTTGAAATTGTAATTTGAATTTAATAAATACGAAACTTCGTAGTAAATATCATGAGCTTTGGTGATAACCCAATCATGCCCCGACTTTTATTCCGCTGCGGGTCGGGGTGTGACAGTTTACGCTGTAAAATTACGGGTTTGCCCCCCACTTTAAAATTACGATGTTGCCCCTGCTCAAAATAAAATTACGCTTTTGGCCCCAGCCTTACGATTTCGCCCAACTGGCCTGGCACTCCCCCATTGGACCAGCCGTTTGACTTGGCACTCTCTCATTGGACCAGCCGTTTATTATTTTTTTCGCTGTAAAATTACGGGTTTGCCTCCAGAATAGTGCCAGGCAGCTGGTCTTGCGCTCTCCCATTGGACTAACCATTTATTATTTGTTTACGCTGTAAAATTACAGGTTTACCCCCATTTTAAAATTACGATGTTGCCCCCTCCTTAAAATAAAATTACGCTTTTGGCTCAGCCAAAAATTACGATTTCGCCCAGCTGGCTTGACACTCCCCCATTGGACCAGCCGTTTGACTTGGCACTCTCTCATTGGACCAGCCGTTTATTATTTTTTCGCTGTAAAATTACGGGTTTGCCACCGGAATAGTGCTAGGCAGCTGGTCTGGCCCCCATTGGACCAACCGTTTATTATTTGTTTACGTTGTAAAATTACAGGTTTGCCCCCACTTTAAAATTACGATGTTGCCCCCTGCTCAAAATAAAATTATGCCTTTTGCCATAGCCAAAAATTAAGATTTTGCCCATGACTCGAAATTACAATTTCGCCCTCGGCTCAAAATTACGTTTTCATCCCTAGTCAAATGAAAAAAATATGCTCTCGCCCCCACCCTAAAATTACGATTCTTCCCCGTTTAAAAAATTATGATTTCGGCCTCATATAAAATGACGTTTTTGCCCCTGTTCAAAATATAATTACGTTTTTTGCTCCAACTCAAAATTACTATTATGCCCTAGGTCCAAAATAAAAATATGATTTTGCCTCCGGCCTAAAATTACGGTTGTGCCTTCTAGGTTTCAATTTCCAGTATTGGTATCACTTTAGCTTTTGGCAAATACGATTTTACACCAGTGAAAAAATATAACTTTCCATTAGTTAACAATAACAGTATTGCCATTGTTTTAGTTTTTTAGCAAAATTATAAAGTGTTATGTATTGGTTTACTCGATTTAATTTTTTTCCCGTGTCAATGAGCTGCCTAACACTCGCTCATTATTCGGCTATCGCCCCGCAACGCGGGCGGCACATCTAACTAGTTATTATTATTAATCAATTACTATTATTATTATTATTAATTAATTATTATTAATTAAAAGTAATTTTAATATTATAATAGTATATATACTTTTTTAATACATTACTTTTTTTAATATTATAATCGTAATTATTATTATTATTATTATTATTATTATTACTATTACTATTATTACTACTATTACTATTATTATTATTATTATTATTAATTATTATTATTATTATTATTATTATTATTATTAATTAATTATACAAGCTAATGAATAGTAATTTTAATATTATAATAGTATATATACTTTTTAATAATAATACAAGCTAACGAATAGTAATTTTAGTATTTTTTTAGTAATACAAGCTAATGAATAGTAATTTTAATATTATAATAGTATATATACTTTTTAATAATAATACAAGCTAACGAATAATAATACAAGCTAATGAATAGTAATTTTAATATTATAATAGTATATATACTTTTTTATAATAATACAAGATAACGAATAGTAATTTTAGTATTATTATTATTAATTAATTATTAATACAAGCTAACGAATAGTAATTTTAATAATCCAAGCTAACGAATAGTAATTTTAATATTATTAATTATTAATTAATTATTTATTAATAATACAAGTTAATGAATAGTAATTTTAATATTATAATAGTAATTATACTTTTTTAATACATTACTTTTTTTAATATTATTATTATTATTATTATTATTATTAATTATTAATTATTAATACAAGCTAACGAATAGTAATTTTAATATTACAATAGCATATATACTTTTTTAATACATTAACTATTAACTATTAACTATTAACTTTAACTATTAATTAATAATACAAGCTAATGAATGGTAATTTTAATATTATAATTGTATTTATACTTTTTTAATACATTACTTTTTTTAATATTATAATCGTAACTATTATTATTATTATTATTAATTATTAATTATTAATTATTAATTATTAATTAATAATACAAGCTAACGAATAGTAATTTTAATATTACAATAGTATATATACTTTTTTAATACATTAACTATTTTAATAGTAACTATTATTATTTTCTTTATTATTATTATTATTATTATTATTAATTAATTAATTATTAATACACGCTAACGAATAGTAATTTTAATAATACAAGCTAACGAATAGTAATTTTAATATTATTAATAATTAATAATACAAGCTAATGAATAGTAATTTTAATATTATAATAGTATTTATACTTTTTAATAAATTAATTTTTTTAATATTATAATCATAACTATTATTATTATTATTATTATTATTATTATTAATTGATAATACAAGCTTACGAATAGTAATTTTAATATTACAATAGTATATATAATTTCATATTTTTCTTAGCTTTAACGATTTTTTTTGTATCACGGGTTTTGGGATAAGCTTGGTTTCAGTCGGTATCGAAGATACCGGTACGGTCCTGTTTAGTATCGATGCATGAAAGTAAAAACCAGCACTAGCTTGGTACAGAAAACGCCATAAGTCGGTACCAAATTGATATTGAAAATCTTTTAGTTCGAGAAATTCAGGTACTGCTACCCGGTACCATTCGCTCATCCCTGATCATGGGTATCGTGAGAACAGCAACGGTATCGAACAACTTTTTTTTTTTATTTTCTTCAACTTTTAATGATTTCTTGTTTTTAGTTTCACGGGGTAGCGATAAGCTTGGTGCCATCCAATACCGAATCGTTACTGGTACATAAAATATCGGTTATGGTACCGGTATATGAAAGTAAAACGGCAAAAGTCAGTACTAAATTGGTCCTTGGTTCGGGAAATTCGGTACCGGTACCCAGTTTGCTCATCTCTGATCACAGGTTTCATACGAACAACATCATTACCATATAAATTTTTGTTGATTTTCTTTTAGTTTTTTTTCTATATTTTCTTTTTGTTCTTTCAGTGGTTCCATGTCCAACACGCCCGTAGTGATTTCAAAACATATGTAAACACAGACTAAAGCCGTAACACGTCGACCGTGATCAACTTAGTTCTTTTGAAATATATATATTATTTAAGGTTTTAGTATGAGTCACTGGTGAATTTATCACCCTCTAAAATCAGTGTTGTAATGTGTTAATGTGAAGTAATTTCTAGCAACATACAAATATGTATGTAAATTTTTAAACATAAAAAGGAGGATGTGAATAGCGTATAAATACAGGACAATTTGTGTAGACACATACTAATTCACCAAGAGTTACAAAATTTATAGACCATTGGTGAAAAACAAAAATAAAGAAACAATAGGAAAAATACCAAGAAACCGAAGACCCGCCGTTATAGTTTGTCATATCTAGTAAAGTCAACCTCTCTTTAGATATTAGATCACTTCAACGACTTTCCTTAGGTTAAAATGACACATTAGGATTAGGGTTAATGTTCGTCGGAAAAGAAAAGAAGATAAAAAAGGGTAGGCGATTGGAGTTTGCTTATTAAGAAAGAAAAAATAATAGGTTAAGTTGCGTAAAATGTA
This sequence comes from Scalesia atractyloides, assembly GCA_947069175.1. Classification (NCBI taxonomy): domain Eukaryota; kingdom Viridiplantae; phylum Streptophyta; class Magnoliopsida; order Asterales; family Asteraceae; genus Scalesia; species Scalesia atractyloides. Next base: position 10,155,623 of record CAMTDV010000006.1, on the reverse strand, counting down.
AAAAAACCGTGGGTAGCCACAAACACACGATCCCAACCTAAACGAATTGAGTAATATACTCGGATGAAAATAAACTGTTTTGGAAATAGATTGCAAGAAACTGACTAGATAATAAAATAATTGGAACACAACCTTATTTATGTGTTGGCGTCATTATGGCTAGATAATGAATGAATACTCGTTTTGATACAAAGTAATAAGCATGTTCTAATTTGGAAAGATGGAGAACTCATAACATGCATAATGTATGTTCCTAGTAGTTAACAAATGAGTTGATATTGTGGTTAATATTTGTTATAGTTATCTAACTCAGTTGAAGAAGCTCTAAAGTTCTAAAGTTTTCACCGGTTTGAAGGGTAACATGATTATAAGAAAATGTATATGCAATTGTTTTGTCATCTCTTTTGTTCATTTGTAAGGAAAAACATGAGGATTTTTAGGTATGCTCATAGATGTGTTGATCAAGTTTAGGGTTTAGGGCCAGAAGATCAAAAAAAAAAAAAAAAAGCAAATCCTTTCATTTGGATTTTTTCATATGTTATACTAGATTACTTGGTGCAATTTTGATTTTACTTTTCAACTCTATTTTGTGTTCTAACCTCTTGATAGAGTTGTCCTTGTATCTTTGGTTTGGTGTTATAATTTCATATACCTTGCTGCTGGTATGTGAAATTATAATCGATGAACATATCTACTTGAAAACAATAAAGGCCCTAATTTAGTATACAATAGGTTAATGATCTAAAAGATTGAAGATATCATAATTCGGTAATACATGGGTATACATTTTTTTGTTAGTAAAAGATTTATTCTTAAAAATGATACTAAATAAACGAAAAATCTATATATCTTCCAAAAGTATGCATGCATTTTAGTAGTTTTAAGTGCAAGTTGGATAGGTTGGGTTCTGAATATAGTTGACGTGTTTGTGATAAACATTACTTCATTATATAATTCCCTGACATAATTTGACTAAACGTTATGTATGTTTACCAAAATTGGGTAGAATGTTTAGATAGGTTTAAAGAAAGCGATAGAAAACACACATAGAGGCGTATTATAAGACCATCTACATTTGCATTTGCATTTGCATTGTCATTAGCATTGTTTATGTTACCGTCACATAATGCTATCTCAGTTTCTTAATCTTTTAATACATACACGATAGTTACATTTGAGACCTAACAAACATTCATCTGTGAGACACCAAAATTGCATACATCTCACAAACATGCAACCAAGAGTCACGACACTTGACACCTCCTGAAAAGATTCATTTGCGAGTGATTTATGTGACCTAACACTTGTAGCACCCCACAAACGTTCATCTAAGAGTCATCTATGAACCTCGTTATAGTGATACAAGCACCAAGATCTGTGTCAATGACTTAAACCATTGTGCTATCCCCCAGATCACATCGCAAACAACAATCTTAGTCAGACGCTTTCTATTCTTCTTCGAAAGTGAGATCACCATTGGTTTGTTTTGTTGAAATCGAGAAAGCTCACTCCTAAAAGAAACTGATGACACGTTTGAGACCTTGTATCTTTTGTTGTATTTCACCCAATTATATTCTGTATACGTTATTCTTTAATTTAAATATGTTTTACTAAGATTGTAAACATCATTTTATAGCATTCAAAAACTTAAAGGAGATTCAATTAATCAAAATTTAAACTTGATATTTTCTTCACTTTAGGTAAACTTTTATTATTTTAATAAAATTTTGTGGTCAAACATTAACTACACCAAAATAAAAAAAATAAAATAAAAACTATTTGCAATTAACATTACAACTTTAAAAACTAAAAAGATTGCATAAAGGATTGCATTCACGTGATTTTCACTTGCGTATCACATTACATAGAATATGCTATATATTACAAGAATCCAACACAAGTAATCAGATACATTTTCACTTACATAAACCCCCATTTCTAAACCCCATTCTTCACAATTCACCAACCAAAATTCTTAATTTCTTCTTTCCCTTCACAAAATTCTTCAAATCCCATCAATAATTCTAATCATCGGAAGATGTTTCTGTTTCCGATGTAATCCGTTTCCGATGTTGCTTTGGCGGGTGCTTCGTCGGAGTTGCAACAGAAAGTAGAGTCTCAGACGAAGAATAGTGTTTGTTTTTAATTCAATTGCTGATGTGGCACCAGAAATGAGAAACTGGCGGCTGCCTAGTGGAAATTTAACGACAAGTGATATTAGAGATGCTAATATAATTAGAAGATACAGTTCCTAGCTTTGCTCTTTCAAAGAACAATTCTTATGTTTTGTTAGCACAGGGGGAAATCTCATTATTTAACCCGCCAAATTTCAAGGTAAATAATCATATCGCTGTATTTTCAGATTTTTTTTACGCATTTGATATATTAATGTTGTCTTCTTTCGTAGTGCAGACCATGGCGTTGTTCATGGTCCCACCACCAGCATCAACATGTCTGGTTTTTTTCTATAATGACATTCCAATTGCAATGACATTGTTGTCTGGGTGATAAAAAAACCATAACTGTTGATGCCGGTGGTGGGGCCTTAAATGACGTCATGATCTACACTGCGAAAGAAGGCAACATTAACATATGAAATGCAAAAAAGAAAAAAAATGTGAAAATACAGCCAGATGATTATTTACCTTAAAATTTGGCAGGTTAAGATTTTCCCTCCTGATGCTGACAAAACATAAGAATTGTTCTTTGAAAGGGCGAAGCTAGGAACTGCATCTTCCATTTTAGCATCTCTAATATCATTTTGTCATTAAAATTCCACTAGGCGGCTGCCACATTTCACATTTCTGGTGCCACATCAGCAATTGTATTAAAAACAAACACAATTGTAACTTGAAGCCTAGTGGAGATCATGATAAATTTATAATCATTCGATGAATGTTAAATTTATTACATTTGCAGTTGTGTTTTGCTCATTTTTCTGCCATCTCCACAGCTTGAAGATGTTATATATGTACATATATATGAATAGAATCAATATAAAATTGAAAACTTAAAAAGTCTAGAGCACCTTCTCGTGTTGAATTTTTATTGCAAATTTGATGATCACAATATCTATGGTTCTCATGAACTTATATTAAAGCAAATCATAGTATTACTTGATCACTACACCATAGAAGCAAAATTTAAACATAAATCACACTAAATAAGTGGATCAGAGAACAATTCACGCCACTAAATTGATTACATCACGCCAGACTTACACACACATTATCAACATCCACATGATGCTTAATCATAACATCCTTATGAATCAAGTATACATACAATACAATTATATCAATGAATCGCAGTTACATAATTATCGATAGCATGAAAAATGGATCAAATCAAGTTAAAAACCACAAAAACGCAATCCAATTAAACGGTAGCTGAAGAAACCCTAGATCAACTAGACCGGAATCAAAGTAGTTCTATGGAATGGGCTCTGCATAAAAGGATTAACCCTCCGTTTGGTTTCACGATGGATGCTAAATAGAACAATACTCCGGCTGATCCTGCAAAACAGAACACCGTTAGCTTGCCACGGGGAGAAGGGGGGTTCTCTCTGTGACCACCCTCCGGCGTGAGAATAAGTATTGTACTCGGAAGTAAGTGTTGTAAGTGAGAGAGTAGTTGAGTGTGAATACCGTTCCTTGAACTCCAAGTTACTTATTTATAGCCGGTGTTTGGTGCCAAAAAGAGAGATTGTTAACGTTAACAGAATCTTTTATTATTCCGTTAGCGTTCGTTGGCAATCTGTTAGTGCACACAGATCGTGAGCTCATCAGCGGTTAGGGAGGCGCCACGTGTCAACATGAGATCACTACATCTTATGAATGCGAGCATGCCATCACCGTGATCTTCCTCAGCCGTCCAAATGCTGCCATGTGGCAATTCGATTATAACCGAAAAGATGCTTGCACGATTGGGTGTTAATGGCTTCTAGAAGGTTTCACAGTTGTTATCCATCTATCATTCGCCACGTGTACATTCTGTTACAACAGAAAAGATTCTCCTTGCTTTTGCACCAAGTTAAGGATTTTGCTAAGGGAAAGTTTCAGGATTTACTGTTTCCTTGAGCAAGAAGCGCAAGTTAGTTAACTGATCTTCCTTCTTTTCCTTGCTGCTTGGCGCAACGTTTGGTGGATGCTTGCTTTGATATAAATATTCTGCGCAAGGTTTGCGCATGGAGCATTATCAAGCAAGAATGTTCAAGGTTAACTTTGAACCTTGCGCGAGCCCGCGCAAGGTAGTTAAATGAAGCATTTATCGGACAAGAATGTTAAAGATTAACTTTGAACCTTGCGCGAGACCGCACAAGGTAGTTAAATGAAGCATTATTAGACAAGAATATTCAAGATTAACTTTGAACCTTGCGCGAGCCCGCGCAAGGTAGTTAAATGAAGTATTTATCGGACAAGAATGTTCAAGATTAACTTTGAACCTTGCGCGAGCCCGCGCAAGGTAGTTAAATGAAGCATCTATCCAAAGAGAGTGTTCAAGGTTAACTTTGAACCTTGCTCGAGCCCGCGCAAGGTAGTTAAATAAAGCTTTTCTCTCTTGGATATTTGGCGTAAAGTTCTAATAAATCTTATTTTGGTAAAGAAGTCTGCGCACAGTTTCTTTAGAAGTTATTAATGGGTATGGTTTCCTTGATTGGCGCAAGGTTTTTGGGACCATACCCCTTCAAGGCCCCCCAGTCCAGTGTTGCTCCTATGTAAGAATAAAAAGTAGGTGGAGCACTGGACTTAAGATAAATGTGCTGCGCTAGGTAAGGACTAGCTTTTTGTTGCTTTATGCATCTTGTTTCGTAAGTAAATTTTGAAAAAGTATTTGAATTTCAAATATGCTTAGACACGTGTCACTTATCTGGGTGGTGTTGGTGACGACGCACGTTCTTGAGACGTGGTGGTACTGTTGACAGGCTGTCAACAGTACTTGTCTTACCGTATTTAATGCTTTTTAGCGGCACTCGCGCGCGTGGAGTGGTTACTGTTCCCCACTCGCCCTTGCGGTTACTTGGGGAAACGTGACGGCCGTAAAAGTCGCTGTAGTCAAATCGTCCATTAATTGCGGTTAGTATATAAAGGGATCAACGATCCATTTGCTTCCACACCCAATCTTGAGAGAAATTTGCGTTCAAAAATTCCGGCGACCCTTAAAGCTTTCTAAGTTTTCCTTAAAGTTCAAGTTATGGCTACCGGTGCAAACTCTGCTGAGATGTCGTCATCAAATTTGCCACCGTTAAAGTGGCCGAAGAAAGATTTTGATAATCTTGCCACCAACTTCCTTTTCGCTCCGTCCTGGAAAGCGTTTCTTCCGGAGGCGAATGCCACGGCGGCTGATGCGCCGGCCGGCTTCATTTCATTATTCTATGATTATTTTGCCGATGGGAACTTCCGGCTGCCGGTGACCCATTTCTTGCTGGAAATTCTTGATTTTTACAAGATTCATATTTCTCAGTTGAGCCCGATGGGAATGGTGAGGATCCGACATTTCGAGTTCGTCTGCCGATCGATGCAGATCTTGCCGTGTGTCGAGAAGTTTAGAGTTTTCTACCAGCTGCACTGCTTGTTGGGTTTTTATTCATTCCAACAGCGTGTGCAAGCCAAACGTTTGTTGCTGGTGCCGCCGAAGTCTTACCATGACTGAAGCAGAATTTTTTCTTTATCAAGACGGCGGTGATCCCGATGAAGATGACATTCCGGGGCAGTGATGAGATTGAGCTGGAGACCCTTCCCATACCTGCCGATGAGGTATGGTATTAAGATATTAAGGATGTGTCCAATATTGTTTTACCGGAGAGGGCCCTCATTGATGCTGGGATGAGTATTTTTTGGAAGAAGGAACGCCGAGAAAAACCGTTGTATACAGAAGATGGGACTGGTATGTAACCCTTTAACTTCTTAGCAATATCTTTCAATAGGTGTGTACTGATGCAAAAATGTTTGCTATGTAGCTGCGCCTCTCTACTTGGTCTCTTTCAAGAGAGGGAAGGGAAAAATGGCCGCCGTGCCTATTGCTGACGGTGAGAACACTTGGTTCTCACAAATCTTGGGGAACTTTGAGTTGCCCAAGCAGGAGGATCTGGAGGCGCAACCATGTTCGGAGACTGGTAAATAAGTCTATACAAAGCCTAAGTTGATATTGCAATATAACTTAATGGCGCAACCTTTACTCAATATGATTGATTATGCAGGTGATTTGCTGAACTTGGGCGTAGGCCCTGATTCGAAGAAGAAGAAGAAGAAACCAACTGCTGCTGCAGCTGCTGAGCCTCCCCCTTCCAACCCAGAGAAAAAAACCAAGCCACCTGCTGGTGCGAAAGCTGAGGGCAAGAAAGGTACATTTCCCGTATCTGACTCTTGGTGCAATTATGTGGTGGTGTCGGACTCACTGGAGGGTCTTGCGCCTGTAGGTTTGAAGAAACCGAAGCCAGAACCCGTTGACACCTCATCTCTTCCTGCTGCGAACCCAGATGATCCTTTGGAAATACCTTCAAGCCTGGAAGAGGCGTTGAAGCGTACTAGGAAGAGGAAGGAGGTGGAGACTAAAATTCCTGCGCCAACCAAGGTTGCGCGCCCGCGCATTGGTAAAAAGGGCAAGCTGGATGCCTTTGCAAAGAAGTTCTCACCTGGTACATCTAGTTTGTTGCGCATTTCTGTCATAAAAGTTGCGCAGAATCTGATACTTGTTATTTGTTGATATGCTTTGCAGAGAAAATGGTGAAGGCTGCGCCGGCCTCCTCATCTGTTATATCATCGCCGCGCAGGCCTGAGAATGTTGAGGGAGATGCGGGGCAAGAAACTCCTGTTCCTGAAGCCGACCCCATCGTCCCGGAACACATTGAGAAGGTGGCTCCAGAAGAAGAGCCCAAAAATTTTTATACTAAGAATCCTGCTGGCGAGCAGGTTAAAGATACGGCTACAGATGCTGGGGAACCGTCAAGGTTGATTTCTAAGGAAGTCGGACCTTCAACACAAGGCGAAGGCTTTGTGTTTGTTGAGGATTCGGAGGGGGAATCGCCCATTCGCCCAGAGGAGACGCCTGGGGATTATTATTATCGCTCTTATTCTGAGAGGCGGGCCTCTGCGATTCATCAGCCTGTGTGGAAGGTTAAGCAGGGCGATGTTTTTAGCGATTGGCACTCCTGTAGGGAGTGGTATAAGGGCATCTTCCCACCGGCAGAGGTGAAGCGCTAGGAGGAAAAAGACCATGAAGCCACTTACGAGTCATATCTGCAAGAGTCTGCCCTTGCCTCGTCCACCATAAATAGAATTGTACGCGAATGGCGCAGTATGAACAAGGAGTGGGACGAGGTTAAGCTTGAGAAGAAGAAGACATTGAAGATGCTTGTTGATTTTGAGGCGGAAAAGGCCCAATTTGAGAAGGAGAAGAAGACTGAAGAATGGGCTGCGCTGTCTTGGAAGCACAAGTGTGAGGCGTCTGCTGCGCAATATGTGAACGAGCGCAAGCGCTTTATGGAGGCTTGCGAGCGTGATAATAAAAAAAATTTCTCTGTGCAACGAGATTGAGAAACTCAAAAAAGAGAAAGCTGATGCAATTGCGGCAGCAGAAGAAGCGCGCTCACACCGAGAAAGAAGCGAGCAAAATGAGGTATCAACCAAAATGACTCTCCTTCTTAAGAATAAGGAAATTGATGATCTAACTGCTATGCTTTTTGACTAGGAGCGGTTGCAAGCTGAGGTTGACAGTTTGAAAAAAGATGTCAACCTGCACTGAACAGAGAAAGCTGAGTTGATCCGCCGTTTGATTGAAGACGATAAAAAACTTAACGACACGGAGGTCGCTCGCGCTACTGCAGAAAGCTTGACCGAATCCCTTATGAACCAGCTTACCTGGTTGCGGGAGTATGGGATTGTGGAGGTAATATTCACTTTTCTTTATTCGTCTGGTTTGATTGTCGCAACATATACTGATTGTATTTATGTACAGATCGCAAATGCCATCCTTAACTCTACGGAGTTGGATGAGAGAGTGATAGAATTAATGGTGGCGGCACGCAATGATGGGCACGCCGAGGGCTATAGAGAATGTACTTTGCACGTGGCCCATGCGCTGAAGATTGAATGTGATACCAGCTGTACTGCCACGCATGGGCTAAATACTGCCGCCATTTATTCTGCTGCCAAGGAAAAATATGATCAATTGCAAATTCCGATTATGGACCTTGTGGACGCCGCGCTGCAGCAAGACGACTTTGTTGATAAGCTAAAGAGATTTTTTCTTCAGCAGAGAAGCAGGCGGGAATCAAGTCCATAGAATAGGAAATTTGTAATTTTTACTGTATGATAATTTGTAACGTTGCGCTTTTGCGGAAGTATCGTGAATATAATATATTTCTGTTTTACAATGTTTGCATGGAACCAATTACTTGTATAGGATAGACAAATGAACAATTTCTTTTCTTATGTGTGAGCGTAAGTATTAAATTAGCTTGTGGCTCATGAGTGTGTTTTTGTTTATCCAAAGGAATTGCATGCATTTTGTAAATGAACATATATGACTGTAAGTAGTGGCAAAGTATTTTATTCATATTAACAAAGCGCAAGGCTATGGTTGCCACTAAGATTACATAACAAAATAAAGTAAGCAGTCTCGTTACGCAACGCTCAGAAGTTGCTTAGAGGACTGAGATTACATATAACATCGGCGCAGTTGCTGGGCGTTCCATGTTCGGGGAACGCTGGATCCGTCTATACGCTTCAGAGTGTATGCGCCTTTTCCCAATACTTCATTTATTACGTATGGGCCTTCCCATCGCGGGGCTAATTTCCCCGGTTTTTTGGCATTCGAGGCTTCATTATCGCGAAGAACAAAGTCACCAGGCAAAAAGGAACAGATGCGCACCATTTTGTTGTAATACTTTTCAAGCTGGACTTGTATTTAGCTTCGCGAATCGCTGCGTTTTCTCGGTGCTCTTCCAATAAGTCTAGGTCGATGCGCTGTTGTTCTTCGTTATCTTGTTTTTCCAAGGCTAGCATTCTTGGAGATGGTAACCCAATTTCGGTAGGAATCACAGCTTGCGTGCTGTATACAAGGCTAAAAGGAGTTTCTCCAGTGCTAGTCTTGGGCATAGTTTGGTGTGCCCATAAGATGCTAGGCAATTCGTCAACCCACCTCCGCCGTGCCGTGCCAAGGTGGGCTTTGATACCGTCGACCAACTGTTTGTTTATGCTTTCAACTTGACCATTTGCTTGCGGGTACGCAACAGAAGCGAAAACATGCTGGATTCCCATTTCGGTCATCCATGTTTGCAACTCTTGAGCCGTTAAATTTGGACCGTTGTCTGTAATAATGCGCATGGGTAGACCAAAACGGCAAATAATATACTCCCAGATGAATTTGCGAATTACCATCACTGTAGTAGAAGCTAAAGGTTTGGCTTCAACCCATTTAGTGAAGTAATCGACCGCAACGATGATAAACTTTACTGCGCCGGGCGCATCTGGAAATGGTCCCACTAAATCAATGGCCCATTGTTGAAATGGCCAAGCTGTTGTGACGGGTACCAAAGGATTCTTTGGGCGCAATGTTTTAGGGGCATGCCTTTGGCAGGATATGCACTTGCGTAATATCTCTACTGTGTCAACGTACATTCCAGGCCAATAATACCCTACGCTTTTTACTTTGGCTACAACCATGCGCGGCCCAGAATGTATGCCACATAGTCCCTCATGAATTTCCCTGATCAGGTATTGCGCGTCATGTTTGTCAACACAGCGGAGCGAAGGACCCATGTAAAAGCGAGCGTCCGTACAGGATACCGTCAATCATTTCATAATTGAGGGCTTTGCATCGTAACTTTCGTGCTTGCGCTCTATCTTCTGGTAAAGAACCATGCAACAGATACATCATTATTGGATACATCCATGATGGATCTCTTACTTCGATCATTGTCACTTGCCTGAGAGGGACGGACGGATTACTTAAAACCTCGATGCGAACCTCTTTTGCTAAATGCTTGAAGCTAGTTGCAGCAAGTTTACTTAGAGCGTCAGCATGTTTGTTTTCACTTCGCTTGACGTGTGTGATTTTAAATTGTTGGAACGGTGCAATAAGAGCCTTGGCTTGCGCCAAGTATAGAGCCATGATATCTCCCTTTGCATCGTATGTTCCAACTACATGCTCAGCCACTAATAATGAGTCAACATGGGCTTCTAAATTTGCTGCGCCAATTTTGATAGCGAGGCGTAAGCCTGCTAGCAAAGCTTCATATTCGGCCTCGTTGTTGGTGCTTTTAAAATCCAACCGAATTGCATATGTGAATTCTGCTCCTTCTGGACTCATTAATTGAAGACCTGCTCTAGCCCCATCACTGTTTGATGCGCCATCTGTAAACAATGTCCAGGCTCTGTTGTCGATGACTGGGACTGGGTTTTTGATTGCTTGGCATTCTTCAAGCTTATCAGTAGGAATTTCAGCGATGAAATCTGCCAAAACTTGGCCTTTGATAGCTGGTCTAGGTTTATAACAGATGTTATAACCTCCCAATTCTATTGCCCATTTCGCAAGTCCAGAAACGTCTGGTTTGGCCAGGACTTGGCCTATGTGAAAGTTTGTTAAAACTGTAATAACATGTCCAGAAAAGTATCGTCGCAGCCTGCGCGAAGCATGGACCAATGCTAAAACTAATTTTTCCATGATTGAATACCTTGTCTCTGGATCGTTCAACATCTTGCTGATATAATAAATTGGAGACTAGACCCCTTCGCGTTCTACCAGCAAGACAGCACCTACTGCTACTTCAGATGCAGCAAGATATAATATCATGGGTTCTTTTTCTCGAGGAGCAGTAAGTGTGGAAGTTGAACTAAACAATCTTTCATCTGCTGGAAAGCTTGATCAGCTTCAGGAGTCCATGCGAACTCTTTGCTCTTTGCACAATTGCGCAAGGTTCGAATGAATGGATAAGATTTTGCATCGTGATTGGCGAGGAAGCGGTTTAGCGCAGCTAACCTTCCAGCCAAACGTTGCATCTCTTTGACGGTAGTCGGAGAAGACATTTTTTGTATTGCATCGACCTTTTCGGGATTAACTTTGAAACCATCTTTGGTGACGATGAAACCCAAAAATTTGCCCTCCTCCATGCCGAAGGAGCATTTGCTGGGATTTAACTTTAGGTTTACCTCGTTCAGAGAATCAAAAGTTCTTTGGATGTTATCTAGCATAGTGTCTTCTGAATTACTCATAATGACCAAATCATCCATGTAGACATCCACAGTTTTCCCAATGTCATCTCCAAACACTGTATCCATCAATCTTTGATAAGTAGCTCCCGCATTGCGGAGACCAAAAGGCATCTTGGTATAACAAAAAATGCCCTTCTCCGTGCGAAAAGCGGTTTTATCTTCGTCTTCTTTTTTCATCAAGACTTGATGATAACCTTTGTAACAATCTAGGAAACATTTCCAGGGAAGAAAGCTAATGAGTCCACTTTTTTGTCAATCTCAGGAAGAGAATAACAATCTTTCGGACATGCCTTGTTTAGATCTTTAAAGTCTACGCATATCCGCCACCCGCCATTATGTTTCTTTACCATGACTGGGTTTGCAACCCAGGTCTGGTATTTGACTTCGCGCAGAATACCAGCATTTAATAACTCGATGACTTGTTCGTTCAATGCCGCTGTCTTTTCTGACCCGAGGCTGCGCTTTTTCTGCGCAACTGGCTCTGCTGATGGAAATACATTCAGGCAATGTTCCGCAACATCGCGCGGGACACCAACCATGTCGGCAGGTGTCCAGGCGAAAATGTCTTTGTTTCGAAACAACAGTAGTTTAAGCTTTACGTGGATTTCAGTATTGACTGCAGGTCCTAATAGGATTGTCTGCTCAGGGTACTTATTGTTGAGTATCCACTTTTCTGGTTCATTGCTTGGTAATGTCTTGCCAGCCTTCATAACTGGTTCTTCAATTGACATGATTTCTTTCCGTGCATAAAGTATAGCTACGCCATTAGGTGTCGGGAAACCACAAGCAGCATGCGGAGCGGAAGTAATCATACTAAAATCACGTTGCGCGCGGCGTCCCAATATTACATCGTGACGGGAATTTGCCGGCATCACCATGAAGTTGACGTTACTCGTTCGAGAGCATTTTCCATCAGATAAAGTGACAGGAAAGAGGATTTGTCCTAGAGGAAAGACAGCCTCATTGCAGAACCCAGTTAATGGAAAATCAACTGGTTCCAAGCGTGCCTTATCCTCAGGATCTAGTTGCTCGAAACACTGCTCATAGATGATATCCATGGAACTACCCGGATCTATAAACATATAGTCTGTTTGGTAGTGCCCAAAGATACCAGTGATGATTACTAGCCGGTCTTCTTGAGGACCTCCTGGAACGATAGGAAAAATGACTTGCTGTTAGCGCCAAGTATTGTTTTGAAAATGTTGATGGCTACGCTTGCGCGATGATCCACCTTGAATCATGGAAACATGCTGTTTCATTTTCTTGTAACTAGGCCCTTCGTTCTCGCGCGTAATCTGCTTAATCTCTTTGCGCACGTTTTGGACTAGATGTGTAAGCCTCCCACTCTTTAACGCTTTCTCAATCTCTGTGTGCAGACTAATGCAATTATCTGTTGTGTGGCCGGTGTCTCTATGATAGTCACAGAACAAATTTGGGTCTTGACCTTTTTTGTTTTTCATTGGTTGCGGCTGTTTAAACTGATAATTCTCAGTGCTGAGAACCTCAGCCGGAGATTTCGTTAAGGGAGTCCACTAACGTTCCCTATTATCCTGTTTAATTGCTTTTTGAGTTGTTATCTTGTTGATTATTGCTCGCGCATCAATTGGTGAATACGGAGAAAACGAATTCTGACTTGACTCTTTCCAGTTCCTCTTATACTTGCGACTACCTCTACTCAGGTCTTGCGGACGGTTCTGAGGTAGAGGTGGCCGGATAGAACTTAAGTTGCGCTCAGTCTGGGCGTAAACCTTGGCTGCCGCCATGAGTTTATCCCAGTTTTTTGGAAGGCCAGTTGTACCGGACAGCACTTTAATCATTTCGTCGCACCTTACTGCATACTTGAACTGCGCGCGTATAATGTCTTCATGGACATCTCCAATTTCCAACACCTCTTTATTATAACGTGTTATAAAATCTTCAAGGCTTTCATCGTCTCTCCGCCAGATGTTCATTACATCTGAGGAGTCGCGCACGTATCGCCGTAGCTGACTAAAGTGTGTAAGAAATTTTTCTTTCAAGTCATTCCAAGAGGAAAGTTTACCTGGAAAATTATCAAACCAAAGGTGCGCAGCGCCAGTAAGGGTTTTCACAAATAAGTGACACCACATAGGCAGTGTCCAGCACCCGAGTAACCCTGCGCCGGTAGAGAGGCGCATGTGATCATAGGGATCAGTCAAACCGTTAAACTTTTCGACGTTGGATGGTAATTTTGCTCACTCCAACGGAGCCAGTGCTATCTCTCTGGTAAACTTTGATTGTTCAGCTGCTTCGGTTGATACACCAAATTGTAATTATGCTCAGCTTCTGGCTTGTATACTGCACGTACTTTTGGCTTGTAACTAGCATGATCTGCAGATATTCGATTAAAAATACTTGCACTATCCCCCTCCTCATAGGTTCTATCAAGCTCGTCGTGTTGGGTGTCCCGTTTCTGTGAAGATCGCGGGCCCAAACGAGAGTGGACAGATGCGCGACGCTGAACGTTGTCTTCTTGTCTTCTATTACCAGAATGAACAGGATTATTCCTGGTTTTAGAATGCATTTCTGCTCCATCTTCAGGCATGGGCGAAGGGGAACGAGCATGACCTCGAGTATTATAACTCAAAACACGAGGTGCCGGCGAAGCACGGACCTGAGGAACGCTAACGGAGCTTGAAAAGCTGGAGTTCCGGTTTGGGCACATAACTGAGCATACATAGCGTTTAGAGTTGCTTGAGATTTGATTAACCGCGATAATGGAGTCTCTCCAGGTGGTAAAATTGACGTAACATCAACCTGAGGAGCCGCCGACATCACAGGAATACTCGCATGATTAGGATCATACTGAGCATTAGCTTCGCCAGAAGAATCCTCAACTATTTGTCCGTCGACCTAAGGTCCGACAATAACGCGTCGGATCCATGATCAAGGACCTTGAAAAGATGATCCGTCAGCTATGACGCTGCAGATCTAAGTGAAACAAAACGAAAGGTGAGAGAATCGAAATCGGTGGGCGCCAATGAAGAAACCCTAGATCAACTAGACCGGAATCAAAGTAGATCTATGGAATGGGCTCTGCATAAAAGGGTTAACCCTCCGTTTGGTTTCACGATGGATGCTGAATAGAACAATACTCCGGCTGATCCTGCAAAACAGAACACCGTTAGCTCGCCACGGGGAGAAGGGGGGTTCTCTCCGTGACCACCCTCCGACGTGAGAATAAGTACAGGTAGTCGGAAGTAATTGTTGTAAGTGAGAGAGTATTTGAGTGTGAATACCGTTCCTTGAACTCCAAGTTACTTATTTATAGCCGGTGTTTGGCACCAAAAAGAGAGATTGTTAACAATAACGGAATCTTTTGTTATTCCGTTAGCGTTCGTTGGCAATCTGTTAGTGCATACAGATCGTGAGCTCACCAGCGGTTAGCGAGGCGCCACGTGTCAACATGAGATCACTACATCTTATGAATGCGAGCATGCCATCACCGTGATCTTCCTCAGCCGTCCAGATGCTGCCATGTGGCAATTCGGTTATAACCGAAAAGATGCTTGCACGATTGGGTGCTAATGGCTTCTAGAAGGTTTCACAGTTGTTATCCATCTATCATTCATCACGTGTACATTCTGTTACAACAGAAAACATTTCCCTTGCTTCTGCACCAAGTTAAGGATTTTGCTAAGGGAAAGTTTCAGGATTTACTGTTTCCTTGCGCAAGAAGCGCAAGTTAGTTAACTGATCTTCTCTCTTTTCCTTGCTGCTTGGCGCAACGTTTGGTGGATGCTTGCTTTGATATAAATATCTGCGTAAGGTTTGCGCATGGAGCATTATCAAGCAAGAATGTTCAAGGTTAACTTTAAAACCTTGCGCGAGCCCGCGCAAGGTAGTTAAATGAAGCATTTATCGGACAAGAATGTTAAAGATTAACTTTGAACCTTGCGCGAGCCCGTGGAAGGTAATTAAATGAAGCATTATTAGACAAGAATATTCAAGATTAACTTTGAACCTTGCGCGAGCCCGCCAAGGTAGTTAATTGAAGTATTTATCGGACAAGAATGTTCAAGATTAACTTTAAACCTTGCGCGAGCCCGCGCAAGGTAGTTAAATGAAGCATTTATCCAAAGAGAGTGTTCAAGGTTAACTTTGAACCTTACGCGAGCCCGCACAAGGTAGTTAAATGAAGCTTTCCTCTCTTGGATATTTGGCGTAAAGTTCTAATAAATCTTATTTTGGTAAAGAAGTTTGCGCACAGTTTCTTTAGAAGCTATTAATGGGTATGGTTTCCTTGATTGGCGCAAGGTTTTTGGGACCATACCCCTTCAGTAGCCGATAAGTGAAGTGAAAGAAATAGATCCAGAAATTTCACCTTGCGAACGTAATCACACTTGCTCTCCTTCTCTGAATCCTGGAAGGTGGTCAACCGAGCACCATAAGAAGATGGCATGCTGACAGAGAGATGAGGTAAGAGTTTGAAGAATGGCTTCAATGATGGTGGTATCAAGGGGAGAGACATGTATAGTGAGAAGAATTTGGGTGCAAGGGGCATGAAGCGTATGTGGCAGCCAGGGGGCATGGTAAAAGAAGCACAGGTGGAAGGGGCTTGAAAGTGGCATTTAAAAAAAATAAACATCAAACAATCAAAACCAACCCAAACAACACCTACCTATCAAGAGCCACCATGTCACCCATCTTCTCCCCTCCACGCCAATGGAATTCTCCAAGCCCTCCCTTCCACGCCACGGCACAGGGTCGTGTGCCGGTGTGGTGGAGGCCTCCACGCCAAACCCACACTCCCACATAGTCTAAAGATTATTATTTTACCCTTGAACATGGATGTCAAGTTAACGGAAGTAGAAGTAGACAACAAAGAGGCATTTTGCAACGAATGGAAAGTTTGTGGTGACAAAACAAAAAGTTTCTCTAACAGAGAGGCAAAGTGAAATCAGCCCCAAACGACAGGGAGTAAAAATGTACTTTTAACTCTTTCTTTTATCTTTGAGATAAGTTTAAAAGTGTATATACAATGCGTTAGTTTTAATTAATTCACTTTCAAATCCGTTGTTTGTAATACTCCCTTCGATTATATTCCCTTTATGGTGTTCCAATTGGCTTGACGGTTTTAATAAAAGTCAAAGAGATGGTCAACAGCCTACATTCTGTGTAGAGTCCTTTTATCCTGTAATTAACAAACTTTCCTTATTAGTCCATTTGATTTACATATTTTCTATATGATCACATAACATAGCTAAAGGTACATATGGAACATTAAGTTTATCATTTTAGAACGTCGATGGTGCAGAAAAAAAATATGTAAATTTGTGAATTGCACAGTTGCACCCAACTGTGTCTTCAATATCATTTATACCATCCTAGTATTATTTATACCATCTAGGTTCTATCGTTAACTTGCACAATGTGAAATAACGCTCCTTTTAAACACTATACTTAAAAAAAGGAAACAAGAAAAGGAAAAATTGGAATCACTTGGGCCCCGCATGCATAGGTTTTTGGCACTCGTTAAAGAGATGGACCCCTCCCCCCCTATAACGTCCATGAGACGGTGTTTAGGGCGCCATTAGGCTGAAGTGGCTGGGGGCACTAGCCTAACCATAGCATAATGTTTGAGAAATAAAAAAATATGTTTGATTACCTTTTAGTTACCAAAAGAAAAATCGTCAAATGGTCAAAAAGTTGTTGGAAGCTTTTGTAATTCAATATGTTTTATGTGGGTATAAACAAGAGCGTATTTACACTTGGGTGGTTTATAAAGTCGTATATTTGGAATGTTGTTCTTGCTTTTTGCATAATTATTGTTTGCAACAAACTTGTTTTTTTTAACTTTTCTGTTGGGGAATGATAACATCAGCCATGATCTTAACGCCAATTTTCAAAGAAACTCATTTTTAGCAGTCAAAAGTCAAACACATACCTTTTGACTGTGAGTCAAACTGAGATATAATTTGACTAATAAAGTCAACTTCTATATAGGGTATAGGGCTGTTCAAACTGCTCGATGATTGAGAATCGCTCGACAACCGCTCGAAGAATGCCCGAAAAATGTTCGTTCGATTCCCGCTCAGTTTGTAAATGAGCCGCTCAGCTCGGTTCGATTTGAAAACGAGCCAAGCATGAGCAAAGGTCCGCTCGCTAGTCGGTCGCTCGATTTCGCTTGAATTCTTTTGGAATATATTATTTAAGGTTTTAGTACGAGTCACCGGTGAATTTATCACCCTCTAAAAAACAGTGGTGTAACGTGTTAATGTGAAGTCATTTTCTAGCAACATACGAATATGTAAGTAAATTTTTAAACATATAAAAGAAAGATGTGAATAGTGTATAAATACACGACAATTTATGTTGACACTTACTAATTCACCAAGGGTTACAAAAATTTATAGACCATTGGTGAAAAACAAAAAATAAAGAAACAATAGGAAAAATACGAAGAAACCGAGAACCGCCGTTATAGTTTGTCGTATCTAGTAAAGTTAACCACCCTTTAGATATTAGATCACTTCAACGGCTTTCCTTAGTTAGGTTAAGATGACATATTAGGATTAGGGTTAATGTTCGTCGAAAAAGAAAAGAAGATAAAAAAGGGTAGGCGATTGTAGCTTGCTTGTTGATAAAGAAAAAAAAATAATAGGTTAAGTTGTGTAAAATGTCATAAAAAAGCATGGGTAGCCAGAAAAACACACGATCCCAACCTAAACGAATTGAGTAACATGCCCGGATGAAAATAAACTGTTGTGGAAATAGATTGGCAATAAACTAACTAGAACATAAAATAATCGGAACACAACCTTATTTATGTGTTGGTGTTATTATGACTAGATAATGAAAGAATATTAGTTTTGAAACATATGAAAGAATACTAGTTTTGAAACAAAGGAATAAGCATGGTATAATTTGGAAAGATGGAGAGTTTATAACACGCATAATGTTTGTTCCTAGTAATTAACACATGAGCTGATATCATGGTGAATATTTCTAATAGTTATGTAACTTGGTTAAAGAAGCTCTAAAGTTCTAAAGTTTTCATTGATTTGAATGGTAACATGATTATAAGAAAATGATATATGCAATTGTTTTGTAATATCTTTGGTTCATTTGGATGGAGACACATCAGGATTTTTAATATGCTCATAGATGTGTTGATCAAGTGTAGCGTTTAGGGCCAAAAGATTAAAAAAAAGGCAAATCCTTTCATATGGATTTTTTGCATATGTTAGACTAGATTACTTGATGCAATTTTGATTTGACTTTTTGACTTTATTTTGTGTTCTAACCTCTTGATAGAGTTATCCTATAATATCATAGTTTGCTGTTGGTATGTGAAACTATAACCGGTGAACATATCCACTTGAAAACAATAAAGACTCTAATTAGTATACAATAGGTTAATGATATAAAAGATTGAAGGTATCATAATTTGGTAATACATTGGTATACATTTTTTTGTTATAGTAAAAAGTTTGCTCTTAAAAATGATACCCTCTCAGATAAAGATTATCCACATTTGCATTGTGATTAGCATTGTTTTTGTTACCGTCACATAATGTTATGTCAGTTTCTTAATCTTTTAATATATACAGGATAGTTACATTTGATACCTAACAAACATTTATCTGTGAGACACCAAAGTTGTGTACGTCTCACAAACATGCACCCAAGAGTCACGACACTTGGCACCTCCTGAAAAGATTCATCTGCAAGTCATTTATGTGACGTAACACTTGTTGCGTCCCACAAAAGTTCATCTATGAGTCATCTATGGACCTCATTATAGTGATACAAACACCAAGATCGGCATCAATAACTTAAACCCTTGTGTTATCCCCCAGATCACATCACAAACAACAATCTTAGGCAAACACTTTCTATTCTTCTTCGAAAGTGAGATCTCCATTGGTTTGTTTTGTTGAAATCGAGAAAGTTAATTCACTCCTAAAAAGAAATCAATGACACGCTTGAGATCTAGTGTCTTTTGTTGTATTTCACCCAATTATATTCATTATTCTTTAATTTTAATATGTTTTACTAAGATTGCAAACATCACTTTATAGCATTCAAAACTCAAAGGTGATTCAAATAATCAAAATTTCAACTTGATATTTTCTTCACTTAGGTAAACCTTAATTATTTTGAATTTTGTGATCAAACATTAACTACTCCAAAATAGAAAGAAAAAAAACTAAAAAGATTGCATAAAGGATTACATTCACATGATTTTCACTTGCATATCACATTACACAGAATATGCTATATATTACAAGAATCCAACACAAGCAATCAGATACATTTTCACTTACAAAACCCCCCCGATTTCTACACCCCCTTCTTCACAATTCACCAACCAAAATTCTTAATTTCCTCTTTCCCTTCACAAAATTCTTCAAATCCCATCCATAATTCTATCGGAGGATGGTTCTGTTTCCGACGTAACCGGGAAGAGGGGGGGTAAAACCGGAGAGTGGAGAACCGGTTGTTGAATATTGAAGATGGGTAGATTAGAGATTGCTCTGGCGGTTGCCTCGTCGGAGTTGCAATAGAAAGTGGAGTCTCCGGCGATTAAAGTTGGGGCTCCGGCGAGTACGGGTTTCAGAAGGCTGATCCGGTCGACGAATAGTGAGCTGGTTCCAGATCTGAAGGTTGTTTTTATACCTAAATTATTGTTATTTTATGCATTTAAAGTTTTAACCGATATGTGTTTTGCTTGTTTATGACCTAATTTATTATCTGCTCTAGTTTTCATAGAATTTTAAGGAAGTTGTCGTATCTTGAAACACCCGATGACATTTCATCTTTTGCATGCAGGTCAACATTCTTGTACACCCGATGACTTTGTATTTAGTAATCTGATCTATCCATATATTAACATCTTCAAGCTATGGAGATGGCAGAAGAATGAGCAAAACCCAAATGCAAATGTACTAAATTAACATTCATGATATGATTATCAATTTATCATGATATCCCTTAGGCTTCAACTTACAATTGTGTTTGTTTTTATACTATTGCTGATGTGGCACCAGAAATGAGCAGCCACCTAGTGGAATTTTAATGACAAATGATTTTAGAGATGCTAATAAGGAAGATACAATTCCTAGCTTTGCTTTGTCTAAGAAAATTCTTAGCATCAGGGGGAAAATATCATTGTTTAACCTCCCAAGTTTCAAGGTAAATAATCATATGGTTGTATTTTCAGCACTAGTGATGGTTAGGCATACACTTATATAAAACCATGTAAATACTAAAATTGCTTTGGAAAGGAGATATCTTTACCGGGCAGGGGAAAAGTTATACCGTAAGAGAAGGATGTTGCAATCATGTAACAGTTAAGGCGCACACAGTAACATATATAAAGCTTCGGTTTTGACATGTTTTGATTATAGATTATTTCAACAATTACAAAAAAAAAAAAAAAAGTGAAGTAGATACCACAACCACCAGAGAATCAACAGAAAATTGAAAGCTTAAAAAGTCTAGAGCACCTTCTCGTGTGGAATTATTATTACAAATTTGATGACCACAAAATCTATGGGTTCTCGTGAACTTAATCTTATGGCAAAATCATAGTATTACTTGATCACTACATCATAGAAGCAAAATTTAAACATAAATCACACTAAAGCAAACCACTAGATTGATTAAATCACACCAGAGTTACACATTATCAAAATCCACATGATGCTTAATAGTAACATTCTTATGAATCAAATATACATACAATCCGATTATATCATTTAATCGCAGTTGCTTACATCGTTATTAATGGCATGAAAAACGGATCAGATCGAGATCAAAAAACACAGAAACGCAATCCAATTATCAAACGGAATTTGGTAGCAGATAAGTGAAGTGAAAAAAATAGATCGAGAAATTCACCTTATGAATCCTAGAAGGTGGTCAACCGGGCACCATAAGCTGATGGCATGATGACAGAGATAGATGAGTTAGGCCGTCTCCTACCCATCAACGCCCCGTGCCATGTGACATGGGGTCCGGCCTGAATGGGCACGGTACACCGCGGAGGGGTGGGAGTAGGGCGGGGTTGGGGTGGCGTGGTTATGGCACCGGCACCAGCGTGGAAGTCATGCTTGCTTTTCCAACGGTCGCTTGACTGTTTTAGATAAAAAAAAAATTAAATCTTACCCTATATAAACTCAAATATATATTCCCTTTATCCACACATCTCTTCCATCTCTCTCACATCATCTTTATCTTTAAATTCTTATATATTTTTGTTAAGATGAATTTGTTGGTCAACTCGTCTGATTCTGATCTTGAAGACTAGATAATTACTGAAACTGTTAAGTTGGGTATGCAAGTTTTAAGTTATCAAGGCGAAAGTTCACAACCACGTACAAGAACACAAAGGCTTGAAAGAAACCATGAAGGTGCTCATAATCCTTTGATAAATGATTACTTTTCTAATAATCCGGTGTATGGCCCGAATTCATTTCGACAGCATTTTCATATGAGTAACGAACTCTTTGTATGAATTGTTAATGACTTAGAGGGGCGATTTACTTTTTTCCACAAAGGGAAGACGCAAGGCGTTTACTTGGATTCACCACTTTACAAAAATGTACATCGGTAATTCGTCAACTAGTGTACTACGTTTCGTCTAATTTCTACAAATGTCAAATGCATGTTCTTGAGATAGTCTCCACCATTGCAAAGGTATTATTGATATTATTTTTTTTTTATATTGCTATATTATTAACTAATAATGTTTTTTTGTTATTGTTAACAAATTAAAGGTATCATCATTGTATATGGCAAACAATATAAAGCCTATCTTAAGTGATGTTCAACAAATATACGACGTACATGAAAGTGTACACGGCTTTTCAGGAATGCTTGGAAGTACTGTTTGCGTAGATTGGAAGTGGGATACTTGTCGAAGTGCTTGACGAGGACAACATCATCGTGGGGATCATGATGGATGTCAAGTTAACAGAAGTAGACGACTAGGATGCATTGTGCAATGAATGGAAAGTTTAGGGTGACTAAACCGGAAGTTTTTGAAATACGGAGGCAAAGTGAAATCAGCCCCAAAACACAGAAAGACAAATTGCACTTAGCTCTTTTTTTATCTTTCAAATAAGTTTAAAAGTATATACACAATGCCTTGGTTTTAATTTATTCACTTACATATATCCGTTGTTTGTAATACTCACTAGGAAGAACATGCCAAATCTGCAGCCATTCTAACTAATGCTCGATTTGCACAAACTTATCAACGACCTATTACCTTGTCGGTGCACAAAGAGTTTCTAAACTCAGGTTGATGTAAATTAATAGAACTAACAAGTTGTTGCACTTAACACATTTGACACATCCTTTAATAGTGACACTAACCCATATATCAAATCACTGTCAGTTGCGGAGCCACATGTAAGGGTAGGGGATACTTTTTTAGTTGCTACAAGAAATAGTGTATTTTGTAGGTAAAAATCTGGATCGCCCCCTTTATAAATTCGGTTAAATCACCATGTATCAAAATCACGGTTAGCGTACCCTAACAAAAACTCATCCTTGTGATCACGTATAACACCTCCTATGCTTACTTAACAGGTCTTTCAATTGCATGGCCCATCAAAGGTAAGTTTCTTCCATCCAATATCAGGTTTTTCATGAAACCTTAATCGGTTCTATATGCGAGTCTCTCTGATGAAAACTCAGTTTAGAGAATGTGAATTATGAACATTTTCTCTTCATATGCATGATAGGTTACTTATTTCTTAAATTCAAAAATACAATTAATACTTGTTAATATTTCTAGACCAAGGTTTCGTATCTAGTAACAAATCTTACTGGTTATATGTTCAACATAGTATTGTTCTATCCTAAATTAAAAAAGTATAGTTAATATTTGTTAATGCATTGGTTGATTGGTTGGTATGAGAGGTTAAATGTTACAAATGGTGCTAAAACTTCTCATGTTTTATGTTTACGTTGAGTCAAGCCTCAACAACAACAACAACAACAACAACAACAATGAGTCCCAATGGGGTGTTTATGACACTTTAAGCAAATTGCACATCGTTATGTTTTGTCTTATGTGTCTTGATTCTAATTCACAAGAGTTAACAGTTTAGTAGAGCATTAGAAAAAAAATCTATACAATAAATAGAATAACCCCCTAACCATTTTCTGTATCCGGCGAAGTACAGTCACTTGTTAACATTTTGTTACTCGGTTATTTCAACGCACTGTAGTTAAGATTTGCCGAAAAGAAAAGGAAAAAAAATTAGGTTGATGGTGGTTTGCTTAACAAAAAAGAAAGAACATTAGGTTAGGCGTTGTAGAATGTTAGAAAATGGGTCGACACGACACATGAAACAGATTTCAATCTCATTTGAATTGAGTAACACGGCGAACCGAAACCAACATGAAAAGTAACCGGGTTATAATGGGTCAACATAATTTGAATTGAGTAACACAAACCGAAACCAACATGAAAATTAACCAGGTTAAAATGGGTCAACATAAAATGAGTACAGAATTGTTGTAATCGATATGGACATGACCACTTTCGGTGTTGGTGTCACTATGACAAGATGATGAATGTATATTAGTTTTAGTTTTAAAACAAGACAATAAGCAATTAAGCATCTTCTGATTTGTAAAGAGCAAGAGTTCATAACACATATAATGTGTTATTATTAAATTTCTTATAGCTATGCAACTAGTGTTTGATCCATTAGATTCACTAATAGATATCATATCGATCTCGTTGTTTTATTATTTTAAGTTCATTTTATAAGTCGTTGTTTATATAGTATCCATTATATTCACCAAGTGATACGTATATCGATCTCTCGTTTTATGTTTTTAAGTTCATTTTATATGTCTCACTTTAATTCTAGTGTGTATATATATATATATATATATATATATATATATATATATATATATATAAGTGATGGTTAACGTATAATAGCCCTCAACGTGCAAGCGTACGTGAGTAAATTACGCATGTTATAAAAATCAAACCCTAATCACGCATGAAAAACACACATAATCACGCATGCACAAACATGTAATCACGCATTTGTTAAACAAAAAATAGAAAATCACACATTACTAGACCCTAATCATGTTATGTTATGTGAATAATTACATATGTTTTTTGTTGCTCGCGTATCTGCGCACGATAAGTTACTCTTGCATTTTACACTATCTCTCTCTATATATAAATGTTATACTAAAATTCAATCCATAATAAATATGTCACTTTAGGTATAATGTTATAAACCACTGGGGTTGGTGTTTTAGGGGCAAGGCAAAACCTTTTAAAACACTTAAATGTAAGATCTTAGGTTTAAAGTCTCACACACAACAAAAAATTCGCCATTCAAAAAAAGTACAATGTTATTATAATGTTTAAAAAGTAAAATTTTAAAAATACTTTGTAATATTTTCTTACTAGTGAATTATTAAAGAATAAACATTTTGATTTGAATTTTTTCTTGGTAAATCTTAATTCCTTTGAATAAGTTTAGTGGTGGAACATTAGTTGCTTAGAAGATATATTTGGAACTAAATTTTAAAAAGTTAGAAATTTCAAAATATTGTAAGAATTATTGCATTCACATGATATTGATTTCTACAACACAAAGTTAGTTTTCGTTTCAGATAATGAAATGGTCTGGATGGAATTTAAATCTAAAATATATTCTTTTTGTTATTGATTCAACTAAAAGAGGAATTGAAATTAAATCTAATTCACTACTTGATAATTCACTACTTGAAGTATTTTATACATTCAATTCTGGTTCTTTCTTTTGTTAAAACAAACAACATAAGAAATAAAATCTATATTCCAATTTCATTCGAATTTCATTTCATTCTATTTAATATACACTACCAACATATATATATATATATATATATATATATATATAGGGAGAGAGATTATAATAATTTCTTTTTGTTGCTCACATATTCTATTTATGGAAAATGATTTTTATATAATTTTATTTATAAATAAATACATTTTATTATGGAAAATAGTAAATTATGTATTTAATATGAATTTTAAAAATTGTTTAGAAGATAATTTGGAACTTAAATAAAAAATTTAAAAACTTTAAAAGTCTATTTAGGGAGAATGTTTTTTATAGTTCTTTATAATTTTATTTATAAATAAACAGTCTTTTTATCTTTTTGTTTTATGAATAGTAGTAAATGTCGTGTTTAAAATGAAATTCAAAAAAAATGTTTAGAAGATATATTTGGAACTAAAATAAAAAATTCCAAAATTCCAAAATATTGTAAGAAGGATTGCATTCACATGATTTGCATTTCATTAACATAAAACATGATGCATATTACTAGATTCCAAGACATATATTCTTTTGGTGCTCAAATATTCAATATAGGGAAAATGTGTTTTTTATAATAAATACAGTATTTTTATTTTATATTTTATAGAAAGTAGTAAATACTGTATTTAAAACGAATTTAAAAAAATATTAAAAACTGTGGGTCAAGCCTCAACAACAACAACGAGTTCCAATGGGGTGGTTATGACACTTTAAACGAATTCCACATCGTTATGTTTTATCTTATATGTATTGTTACTAACTCAAAAGAGTTAAGAATTTAGTAGAGCAATAAAAAAAACATATACAAAATGTATGAATAAAGAGAAGAGCTCCATTACCAATACCATTTGTTGTAATCCGGCGAAGTACAATTACTTGTTAACAATTTGTTACTTTAGTAATTTAATTTATATGTATCAAATACAAAGGACTCTTATTGTAAGAAGGGTAAAAAGGATTCTGGTCCATTATCTTAGATTTAGAGGGTTTAGATTAATCTAAAAAAAAAAAGAATGAAATGACATAAAAGGAATCTCATAATTATTGACTTTCTCTCTCCACATGCAATGCACATGACAATTCCCCCATCGATTTAAAACGTCTATAACATTTTCATACGACATTTTTTTAAAAAATACTTCACCATAATAACGAACGTTTTTTTATCTTTAATATGAGCATCATATTGTCATATAAAAATTTTTATTTTTACTGGTTTTTTTTTTTGCATTGTGTTAAAGGTTAACGTCATTGTATCTTTTAATTGGGACTTAGGGTGGGGTGGGGGGTGTTAGGTTTGGGGGGTGTTAGGTTTTTGGGGGGTGGGTTGGGATTGTGTTAGGTTTTTGGGGGGTGGGTGGGTGGTTAGGTTTTGGGGGGGGGGGGGGGGGGGGAGTTTAGTTTTTAGTTATTAGCATTTAGCATTTTAGCTTGGGTTTAGGGTGTTAGGTTTTTTTTTTTTTTTTTGGGGGGGGGGGGAGTTAGGTTTTTTTTAGGTTTTTGGGGGGTTTAGGTTTTTGGGTTGGGGTAGGGGTGTGGGTGGGAGTGGGAGGTTTAGGTTTTCTGGTTTTTGCATGTGTATGTTTTATAAGAATCTATAACACAATATATGACACAATGAAGATGGTGTTATATCTGAGTTTTCTATAAATTGCGTTATTTGTTCAGATCATTGTGTTTAATTTGTTATCCATTGTGCTTTAGTTTCTTGATAATTGTATCTAAGTTTGTTGTGTATTGTGTATTGTGTTTTTAGTTTGTTTTCCATTGTGTTTAATTTGTTATCCATTGTGTTTTAGTTTCTTGTTAATTGTGTTTTAGTTTCTTGTTAATTGTGTTTTAGTTTGTTGTGTATTGTGTTTTAGTTTGTTGTGTATTGTGTTTTTAGTTTGTTTTCCATTGTGTCTTTATATGCTCTCCATTCTGTCTTTTATCTGTTATCAATTGTGTCTTTTATCTGTTGTCATCAATTGTGATTTTATTTAGTTTGATACTTATTGTGTTATACATTATAGCCATTGTGTTGTACGTCAAGGTCATGATCATTGTGTTTTAATCTATTGTCCATTGTGTCTTTATCTGTTGTCATTGATTGTGTTTTTACTCTACTTTACATTGTGTTTTACGTCATGTCCATTGTGTCATACACAACTGGGTTTTTGAATTTTTTTTTTGAAAAATATAACAATATGGTACACATATTAAAGATAAAAAACGCTTGATTTTATGGTGTAATTTTTTTAAAACAAATGATGTATAAAAAAGTTACGGACGTTTAAAATTTGGAGGGGAAATAGCATGTGAGTTGCATTTGCTTATTCTCTCTCCTCTTTTAGACAAAATTACCCTTTCCACTTGAATTCTCATAGGACACTTGTCACTCTCTGGTGGCTTCTTACACTTCTTACAATTAGAAGTCTTTGTAGAATAACTTAACCCTATATTTTTTTGAAAATCATTTTAAATACTTATTTACTACTTTCCATAAAATATAAAATAAAAAGGCTATATTTATTATAAAAAACACAGTTTCCCTAAATTGAATATGTGAGCACCAAAAGAATATATGTAATATGTGTTGGAATCTAGTAATATGCATCACATTTTGTGTTAATGAAATGAAAATCATGTGAACGCAATTCTTCTTACAGTATTTTGAATTTTTTTATTTTTGTTTCAAATATACCTTTTAAACATTTTTTTAAATTCGTTTTAAATTCGACATTTACTACTTTCCATAAAAACATATATTATATATATATATATATATATATATATATATATATATATATATAGGTAAGTAGAGGATCCTGTAAAAAAGGTTCAAAGTGTGGAAAGGGTAAGAAAAAAATCTAAACCATTAGATCTTTAATCTAATGGTTGAGATCTTGATGGCAATCTTGTAAATAGTATAACAATTAAAATAATTAATTTTCTATATTAAGGGTATAAAGGTAAAATTAACATTTTTAATTTAAGAAAGTCACATGCAATCCACATGCAAGTTCCGCTTTTATTTTTTAAACGCCAATAACTTTTTACTCGTAACTCGTTTTTTAAAAAATTACACCATAATAACGAGTGTTTTTTAATATTTAATATGAGTACCATATTACTATACTTATATACAGAAAAAAAATTACGTTCAATCGAATGTTTCAGTTAATGATTTTTTGTTTCAATTCATGGTGTTATATAATTATTGAATGGTGTTATATACTTATTGAATGATGTTATATATGTGTTGAATGGTGTTATATAATTATTGAATGATGTTATATACTTATTGAATGATGTTATATAATTATTGAAATGTGTTAAATATATGCGCTGAATGGTTGTTGCAGTGTTATTCATAGTGTTTTTATAGAGATCTTTAAAATGGTGTTATATACTTATTGAATGGTGTTATATTCTTATTGAAGGGTGTTATGTAATTATTGAATGATGTTATATACGTGCTGAATGGTGTTTGCAGTGTTATTCGGTATTCCTATAAATTAGGGTGGCGGTTTATGGAAGGTTTTGAATTAATTAAATTAATGATAAAATTACTTGATTACCCTTTTCAATTAATTTAGATCTAATGGCTGAGATTCTTTCTTACCTTTCTCACACTTTTGGTCTTTTTTACAATAACCTTACCCTATATATATTATATATATATATATATATATATATATATATATATATATATGGATTGGTTAAAATGAGAACCACCACGAGTTGTGAGAACCGCAAGAACTTTTTGTTCCGGGGCGAGTCGGATCAAATTTTTTTACACAAACGTAGATAAAAATATTATAAACACATCTGTAAAAAAAGTAAAAAAAAACTTGTTGAGGCGGTAGTTTTGAGTGATGCAAGTTTTTTTTACGCCTTACGTAAAATTAAATATAAAATTTACGCCATGCGTAAAAAAGACTTGTATTAGTCAAAACTAGCGACTCGACAATATTTTTAAAATTTTTTTGTACAGATGTGTTTATAATATTTTCATCTACATTTTTGCAAAAAAAAAAATTGGCTTAACTCGTCCCAGATCAAAAAGTTCCCACGGTTCTCGCAACTCATGGTGTCATTTGAACCAAATCCTATATATATAATTAAATAAAAAACATTTTCCCTAAATAGAATATGTGAGCACTAAAATAATATATTAACTTGTCTGTTGGAATCTAGTGATATATATCATATTTTGGTAGTGAATTTGTTTCAATGAAAATCGGGATGAAATTGAAGTATAGGTTTTTTTTGTTATGTTGTTTGTTTTTAATAAAATAAAAAACTAGAATTGAATGTAAATATCTTGATATAGTTCAACTAGTGATTTAGATTAAATTTCAATTCCATTTTTAGTTAAACCCAACAACATAAAGAATATAATTTACATTTAAATTTCATCCAGGCCATTTTATTATGTGAAACTAAAACTAACATTGTGTTATTGTGTTATTAAAATGAATATCATGCGAATGCAATAATTATTACAATATTTTGAAATTTCTAAAATTTTAAAATATAGTCCCAAATATATCTTCTAAACCATTAATGTTCCATCACTAAATTTTATTCAAAGGAGTTAAGATTTACCAAGAAAAAAAAATCAAATCAGATTCTTTAATAAATCACTTGTAAGAAAATATTACAAAGTATTTTTTAAATTTTACTTTTAAATACTATAATAACATTGTATCTTTTTTTAACTATGATTTTTTTTGTGACTTGAACTCAAAATCCACACTTAAGTGTTTTAAAAAGTTTTATCTTGCCACTAACCAATCAGCCTCAGTGGTCTATAACATTATACCTTAGGTGACATATTTACTATGAGTTGAATTTTAGTACAACTTTTATATATATATAGAGGGAGAAATGGAGAAAATGTAAAATATAAGAGTACCTTATCATGCGAAGATACCCAAGCAACAAATAACAAGGGTACTTATTCATATAACATGCGCGATTAGGGTTTAATAATGTGTGATTGTCTGTTTTATGTTGAACAAATGTGTGATTTAGATTATGCATGCATGATTGTGCATTTGTACATGCGTGATTATCTGTGTTTTCAGTTAATTTTGGTTAAATAAGGGTACAAAAAATCGATAACCGTTTATTTTTAATTCGTGTTTCGGTTAATCAGTTTTCAGTTTATTCAGTTTTTGATTGATTTCGGTTCGGTTATTTTTATAACATGCGTAATTTACTTGTATATGCTTCGCACGTAAGAGCTATTGTATGTTAACCTTCCCTTATATATATATATATATAGGGTAGGGTTTATTTGAGAACCACTCTTATTACGAGAACTATAAGAACAATATGAACACAACAAAATAAACCCACTCCACCACCACCCAAAACCTAAACACCCCACCCCCACCTCCCCTAATTAAAAAAAAAACCTATACCTCACCCAAAAAAAACCCTAAAAAACCTAACCCCCCTTACACCCCCTAAAAACCTTAAATAACTTACCCACCCCCCCCCCCCCCCCCCCCCCCCCCCACCCCACCCAAGCTAAATGCTAAAAACGGAAACCACAAAGTTAACCTCGTAACTAAATGCTAAAAATATTTTTTAATTAAAAATAGTTACTTTTTGTCTTAAAAAATAATTTTTTTTTGGGACGAAAAGTAGCGATTTTTCAGTAAAAATAATAATTTTTTTGTGTTTTTTATTTTTTTAGGTATTTTTTGTTGTATTCACACTGGTTCTCGTGGTTCTCGCAATAAAGAGTGGTTCATAATTGATCCTTATCATATATATATATATATATATATATATATAGGGAATGGGTAATATGAGAACGACCTTGAGTTGTGAGAACCGTAGAAACCAATATTAACCATTGATCAAATGTGTTTTGGTGGATAAGATGAAAAGACAATAAAGAAGAGTAATGATTTTGCTTTAATTAGTGAGATTTTTGTTTTTAGTGAGATAAGGCCTAATTGGTCTTTTTACTATGACAATTAATGATTTGTTTCATTAATGATTGTGTTTTAATTAATAAGATTGTTCTTTAATAAAAAAATTAAAAAATTGAGGTAAATGTTTACATTGCAAATAAATCACCAGAAAAATGAAAAAAAAAATAAACTAAAATAAATAAAACGAAATCGTCGTTAGTAAATGATAGATTGCACCTCCATCCTCTAAAAAACTCACTCCAACCGTAAATTGTTTTAAACAACAAAATAAAAAACTATTTTACGCGTTACGTTTTTAACACACGTTGTTGAATGTTTTTTACACGCGTTGTCATTATCAAACGTAAATGTTTTTGTTTATTTTTTTACACAATGGTGTATTG
Source organism: Scalesia atractyloides (assembly GCA_947069175.1). Taxonomy (NCBI): domain Eukaryota; kingdom Viridiplantae; phylum Streptophyta; class Magnoliopsida; order Asterales; family Asteraceae; genus Scalesia; species Scalesia atractyloides. Next base: position 10,124,277 of record CAMTDV010000006.1, on the reverse strand, counting down.
TGTAAAGACGTTTTTTATGTTTGATATTTTACGTCGGCGCGAAAGGTGCCTCCCTTCTAAAAACTCACACCAACCGTAATTTTTTTACACAACAAATAAAAAATAAAATAAATCTATTTTACGCGTTACGTTTTTTTAACGCACGTTGTCGAATTTTTTTTATGCGTGTAGCCTTTATTGAACGTAAATGTTTTTTGTTTATTTTTTTACATAGTGGTGTATTGCGTAAATACATTTTTTACGTTTGATGTTTTACGTCAGCGCGAAAGGTGCCTCCCTTCTAAAAAAACTCACATCAACCGTAAAATTTTTTATACAACAAATTAAAAAAAACCTATTTTACGCGTTACGTTTTTTTAACGCGTGTTGTCGAATATTTTTTAATATGCAAACATTTTCTAAAAAAACATTTTTAATGATGTTAATTGTTGTAGATATTATTGTTATTATTTAGGTTAATTGATAACAGATGCGACTTTTGAAAAGAACAGAGAGAGAGAAATGACGTGACATTGGGAGTAAAATACTAAATTACCTTATTGATTTAATTTGAATATAAGTGATGTGTTAAAATTTTATTGGATGATAAGAGGTCTCGCGGTTCTCGCAACTCGTGGTGGTTTTCATTTGAATCGGATCATATATATATATATATATATATATATATATATATATATAATATATATATATATATATATATATTAATCAAAGTGCTACGTATAAAATGAACTTAAAAATTAAAATGAAAAGATCGATATCATTTAGTGAATCTAACGGATACAAACACCAGTTACATAGCTATAAGAAATATTAACATAATATCTCCTCATGTGTTCTTTAATAACAACACATTGTGTGTTATCATGAACTCTTGTTGTTTACAAATCAGAAGATGCTTAATTGCTTATTGTCTTGTTTTAATTTTAATTGATATACATTCATCACCTTGCTATAGTGACCCCAACACCTAACGTGGGCCATGCCCATATTGATTACAATAATTTCGTACTAATTTTATATTGACCCATTTTAACTTGGTTAATTTTCATGTTGTTCAAATTATGTTGACCCATTTTAACCTGGTTACTATTCATGTTGGTTTCGGTTCGTGTTACTCAATTTAAATTATGTTGACCCATTTTAACCTGGTTACTATTCATGTTGGTTTCGGTTCGTGTTACTCAATTCAAATGAGATTAAAATTTGTTTCGTGTATCATATCATGTTAAGCCGTTTTCTAACATTCTACAACGCCTAACCTATAGTTCTTTCTTTTTCGTTAAGCAAACCACCATCAACCTAATTTTTTTTTCCTTTTCTTTTCGATGAACCTCAACTATAATATGTTGAAATAACTGAAGTAACAAAATGTTAACAAGTGATTGTACTTCGTCGGATACCCCATTGGGACTTATTATTGTATAGTTTTTTTAATACTCTAGTAAATTGTTAACTCTTGTGAATTAGTATCAATACATATAAGACAAAATATAATGATGTGGAATTCGCTTAAAGTGTTATAAACATTCCATTGGGACTCATTGTCGTTGTTGAGGCTTGACCCATGGTAAACATAACAGAACATGGGTTGCTTTAGCACCATTTGTAACAATTAATCTCTCATACGAACCATTCAACCAATGCATTCACAAATATTAACTGTAATTTAGGACAGAACAATACTATGTTGAACATATAACGAGTAATATTTGTTACTAGCTACGAAATCTTGGTTTAGATATAAACAAGTATTAGTTGTATTTCTAAATGTAAGTATTAATAATCTATCATGCATATGAAGAGCAAATTCACATTTTCTAAACTTAGTTTTCACTAGAGAGACTCGCATATAGAACCGATTAAGGTTTCATGTAAAAACCCTGAGATTGGATGGAAGAAACTTAACTTTGATGGACCATGCAATTGAAGGCCAGTAAAGCAAGCATAGGAGGCGTTATATACGATCACAAGGTTGAGTTTTTGTTAGGGTACGCTGATAGTGATTTTGATATATGGTGGTTTAATGCAACTTTTAAAAGGGTGATCAAGATTTTTACCTACAAAATACACTTTTTTTGTAGCAACTAAAGAAATTATCCCCCACCTTTACATATCGCTCTGCCACTGACAGTGATTTGATACATGGGTTAGTGTCACTATTAAAGGATGTGTTAGATGTGTTAAGTGCAACAACATGTTGGTTCTATTAATTTACATTAACCTGAGTTTAGAAACTTTCCGTGCAACGACAAGGTAATAGAGCCGTTGATAAGTTTGCGCAAATCGAGCATCAGTAAGAACGGCTGCAGATTTGGCATGTTCCTTGTAGTGAAGTCGTGACAATTGTGAATGAAGATGCAAATGGAAAGGTTATTATTCTATTGAGATAATTGTACATACTTAATGTAAAACATCCTTTTGTGATGAATATTCTTTTTTTTCTAGTTTAAAAAGGTTTCATTGCAATATTTATAGACCATTCTTGAAAAAAAGAAAAGAAAGGAAAGAAACAACAAGGAAAAATATGACTGCAAAGCCAGCCACTCTGTAAACATTAATTCTCTTTAGCAACTTTTCTTAGTTTGGTTAAGATGATATATTAGGACTAGGGTTAATGTTCGCCTGAAAAGAAAAGAAAAGGAAATAAGGGTGTGCGATTGCTTAATAAAAAAGAATTGTGTAAAATGTACAAAACGTGGGTAGCCACAAAAACATGATCCCAACCTAAACGAATTAAGTAACACACCCGGATGAAAATAAACTGTTTTGGAAATAGGTTAGCGAGTAGAAATTAAAATAATCAATGTAGACACAACCTTATTTAGGTGTTGGTATTATGACGGGATAATGAATCAATAATAAATTTAACTGTAATACAAGGAAATAATCATGTGCTAATTTGGAAAGAGAGAGTTCATAACACGCATAAGGTATGTTCCTAGTAATTAACAAATGAGTTGATATTATGGTTAATATTTCTTCTAGTTATTAACTCGGTTAATGAAGTTCTAAAGTTCTGAAGTTTTAAATTTGAAGGGAAATAAGGATTATTAGAAATGATGTATGCAATTGTTTTGTCATATATTTGGTTCATTTGGAAGGAGAAAAACGTGATGATTTTTAGCAATGCTCATAGTTGTGATGACCAAGTTTCAGAAGATAAAAAGGCAAATGCTTTCTTTTGGATTTTTGGATATGTTAGACCTAATTAGTTGGTGCAATTTTGATTTGAATTTTTATTACTCTATTTTGTGTTCTAGCCTCTTGATAGAGTTGTCCTTGTATCTTTGAGTTTGTGTTATAATTCGTATTTTGTTGCTGGTCTGTGAAATTGTCATTGTTATACATATACACTTGAAAACAATAAAGAGTCTCTAATAAGTATACATATCTATCTCTAACAAATGTTGAATGATCAGAAAGATTGAAGATATCATAAATCGGTAATATATGGGTATACAAAATTTGGTAGTAAAAGATTTATTCTTAAAATGATACTCTCCCAGAGAGATTATAAACAAAAAATCTATATATCTTCCTAAACTATGTATGCATATTAGTAATTTCAAGTGCAGGTTTGATAGGTTGGTTTCTCAATATAGTTCAAGTGTTTATAATAGGCATGACTTCATAATTCACATTTTTAGTATGCCCTAACATAATTTAACTAAAACTTATATATGTTTTTCAAATTGCTTAGAATGTTTAAATAGGTTTGAAGAAAGCAATAGAAAACACATAGTTAGACGTACTATTAGACCATCTACATTTGCATTGTCATTAGCTTTGTTTGTTTTTGTTACCGTCACATAATTTTATGTTAGTTTTTTAATCTTTTAATACATACATAATAGTTATGTTTGAGACCTAACACTTGATACATCCCACAAACATTCATTTAGGAGACATGGCACTTACGTATGTATGACAAACGTTCAACCAATAGTCATGACACTTGGTACCTCCCAAAAAGATTCATCTTCGAATCATTTATGTGATTTGTCACTTCTTATGTCCAATAAACTTTCATATATGAACATCATTATAGCCATACAGAAGTCTGGATCTGAATTAATGACTTAAGCCCTGACGCTATCCCCTAAATCACACGATAGCCAATAGTAAGAGTTAGTACCACCTTATTTTGCTATCAAAAGTGATATCACCATCGGCTTGTTTTGTTGAAATCAAGAAAGTTCACTCCTAACCGAAACTAATGAAACACCTGAGACCTAAAATAAATTAAGTAACACACTAGGAAAAAATAAATTATTTTGGAAATAGGTTGATGAGAAGCTGACTAGAAACAATATATGGACGTGACCTAATTTAGGTGTTGGTGTCATTATGATGTGATAATAAAGGAATACTAGTTTTATTATTAATACAAGTGAATAAGCATGTTCTCATTTGGAAAGACAAAAGACGAAGAGTTCATAACACGCTTAATGTATGTTCCTAGTAATTAACACATGAGTTGATATATCTTATAACTATGTAACTGGATTAAAGAAGTTCTAAAGCTATCATCGGTTTAGAGGGTAATAAGATTTTTAAGAAAATGATACATGCAATTGTTTTGTCATCTCTCTCGCTCATTTAGCAATTCTCATAGAAGTATTGATCAAGTTGTAGAAGATATAAAAGCAAATGCCTTATTTTGGGTAAAAGAAAATACATAGCTAAATTGCATATGTTAGATTGTATGGTTAGTGCATCTTTAATTTGTTTAATTTACTATGTTTTGTGTTCTAGCCTCATGCTAGAGATGTCCTTGTATCTTTGATTTTGTGTTATAATTACATATTTTGCTAGCAGTCTAAAAAATTTGCAACTACAATCGGTGACATGAAAACAATTAAGATTCCCTAATAAGTACGTGTGTATATATATATTTAACAAATGTTGAATAGATTATTGATTTGGAAGATTGAAAATATCATAATTCGGTAATCCAAGGGTATCCAAATTTTATTACTAAAAAGATTTATTCTTAAATACAATACACTCTCAAATAAAATAAATGAAAATCTATATATTATCCAAAAGTATGCATGCATGTTAGTAGTTTCAAAGTGCAAGTTTGATAGGTTGGTTTCTCAGTATAGTTGACGTGTTCGTAATGGGCATGAGTTTATAATTCATATATACCATGCACTTACACGGTTTAACTATAAGTTACACGTGTTATCTAAAATTGCTTAGAATGTTCAAATATGTTCAAAGAAAGAAATTATAAAAAGACACATTGACATAAGTTCATTTACATCTACATTGTCATTAGCATTGTTTTTGTTAAGCGATATACAATGTTATGGCAGTTTCTTAATCTTTTCACACATATACAAAAGTTACGTTTGAGACCTAACACTTGATACATCCCACAAACATTCATCTATGAGTCACGACACTTGCGTACATTTCACATACATGCATTCATCTAAGAGTCATGACACTTGCGTACATCTCACATACATGCAACCAATAGTCACGACACTTGGTACGTCCCAAAAAGATTCATCTGCGAGTCATTTATGCGACCTAACACTTGTTAGGTCCATCTATGAACATCATTATAGTGATACAAAAACCAGGATTTGAATTCATGACTTAAGCCCTTGCATTATCCCCTAGATCGCATTGCATGCCAGAGTCAGGGTTAGTACGCTTCCTATTCTCCTTTGAAACTAAAATCACCATCCACTTGTTCTGTCGAAATTGAGAAAGTTCACTCCTAGGAAAACCGAAGACATGACCTAGTGTGTACTAAATACGTCTTTAATTCAGTTATCATCATAAATCTTTCATTAAACATCCCGTACGCATATAACATTTATTATCCAAAAGTATGCATGCATGTTAGTAGTTTCAAAGTGCAAGTTTGATAGGTTGGTTTCTCAATATAGTTGACGTGTTCGTAATGGGCATGAGTTTATAATTCATATATTTACCATGCACTTACACGGTTTAACTATAAGTTACATGTGTTATCTAAAATTGCTTAGAATGTTCAAATATGTTCAAAGAAAGAAATTATAAAAACACACATTGACATAAGTTCATTTACATCTACATTGTCATTAGCATTGTTTTTTGTTACCGATATACAATGTTATGGCAGTTTCTTAATCTTTTCACACATATACAAAAGTTACGTTTGAGACCTAACACTTGATACATCCCACAAACATTCATCTATGAGTCACGACACTTGCGTACATTTCACATACATGCATTCATCTAAGAGTCATGACACTTGCGTACATCTCACATACATGCAACCAATAGTCACGACACTTGGTACGTCCCAAAAAGATTCATCTGCGAGTCATTTATGCGACCTAACACTTGTTAGGTCCATCTATGAACATCATTATAGTGATACAAAAACACAGGATTTGAATTCATGACTTAAGCCCTTGCATTATCCCCTAGATCGCATTGCATGCCAGAGTCAGGGTTAGTACGCTTCCTATTCTCCTTTGAAACTAAAATCACCATCCACTTGTTCTGTCGAAATTGAGAAAGTTCACTCCTAGGAAAACCGAAGACATGACCTAGTGTGTTACTAAATACGTCTTTAATTCAGTTATCATCATAAATCTTTCATTAAACATCCGTACGCATGTAACATTTATTATCCAAAAGTATGCATGCATGTTAGTAGTTTCAAAGTGCAAGTTTGATAGGTTGGTTTCTCAATATAGTTGACGTGTTCGTAATGGGCATGAGTTTATAATTCATATATTTACCATGCACTTACACGGTTTAACTATAAGTTACATGTGTTATCTAAAATTGCTTAGAATGTTCAAATATGTTCAAAGAAAGAAATTATAAAAACACACATTGACATAAGTTCATTTACATCTACATTGTCATTAGCATTGTTTTTTGTTACCGATATACAATGTTATGGCAGTTTCTTAATCTTTTCACACATATACAAAAGTTACGTTTGAGACCTAACACTTGATACATCCCACAAACATTCATCTATGAGTCACGACACTTGCGTACATTTCACATACATGCATTCATCTAAGAGTCATGACACTTGCGTACATCTCACATACATGCAACCAATAGTCACGACACTTGGTACGTCCCAAAAAGATTCATCTGCGAGTCATTTATGCGACCTAACACTTGTTAGGTCCATCTATGAACATCATTATAGTGATACAAAAACAGGATTTGAATTCATGACTTAAGCCCTTGCATTATCCCCTAGATCGCATTGCATGCCAGAGTCAGGGTTAGTACGCTTCCTATTCTCCTTTGAACTAAAATCACCATCCACTTGTTCTGTCGAAATTGAGAAAAGTTCACTCCTAGGAAAACCGAAGACATGACCTAGTGTGTACTAAATACGTCTTTAATTCAGTTATCATCATAAATCTTTCATTAAACATCCCGTACGCATATAACATTTATTACCAAAAGTATGCAATGTGTTATTAGTTTCAAAGTGCAATTTGATAGGTTGGTTTCTCAATATAGTTGACGTGTTCGTAATGGGCATGAGTTTATAATTCATATATTTACCATGCACTTACACGGTTTAACTATAAGTTACATGTGTTATCTAAAATTGCTTAGAATGTTTCAAATATGTTCAAAGAAAGAAATTATAAAAACACACATTGACATAAGTTCATTTACATCTACATTGTCATTAGCATTGTTTTTTGTTACCGATATACAATGTTATGGCAGTTTCTTAATCTTTTCACACATATACAAAAGTTACGTTTGAGACCTAACACTTGATACATCCCACAAACATTCATCTATGAGTCACGACACTTGCGTACATTTCACATACATGCATTCATCTAAGAGTCATGACACTTGCGTACATCTCACATACATGCAACCAATAGTCACGACACTTGGTACGTCCCAAAAAGATTCATCTGCGAGTCATTTATGCGACCTAACACTTGTTAGGTCCATCTATGAACATCATTATAGTGATACAAAAACCAGGATTTGAATTCATGACTTAAGCCCTTGCATTATCCCCTAGATCGCATTGCATGCCAGAGTCAGGGTTAGTACGCTTCCTATTCTCCTTTGAAACTAAAATCACCATCCACTTGTTCTGTCGAAATTGAGAAAGTTCACTCCTAGGAAAACCGAAGACATGACCTAGTGTGTACTAAATACGTCTTTAATTCAGTTATCATCATAAATCTTTCATTAAACATCACGTACGCATGTAACATTTATTATCCAAAAGTATGCATGCATGTTAGTAGTTTCAAAGTGCAAGTTTGATAGGTTGGTTTCTCAATATAGTTGACGTGTTCGTAATGGGCATGAGTTTATAATTCATATATTTACCATGCACTTACACGGTTTAACTAAAAGTTACATGTGTTATCTAAAATTGCTTAGAATGTTCAAATATGTTCAAAGAAAGAAATTATAAAAACACACATTGACATACGTTCATTTACATCTACATTGTCATTAGCATTGTTTTTTGTTACCGATATACAATGTTATGGCAGTTTCTTAATCTTTTCACACATATACAAAAGTTACGTTTGAGACCTAACACTTGATACATCCCACAAACATTCATCTATGAGTCACGACACTTGCGTACATTTCACATACATGCATTCATCTAAGAGTCATGACACTTGCGTACATCTCACATACATGCAACCAATAGTCACGACACTTGGTACGTCCCAAAAAGATTCATCTGCGAGTCATTTATGCGACCTAACACTTGTTAGGTCCATCTATGAACATCATTATAGTGATACAAAAACCAGGATTTGAATTCATGAATTAAGCCCTTGCATTATCCCCTAGATCGCATTGCATGCCAGAGTCAGGGTTAGTACGCTTCCTATTCTCCTTTGGAACTAAAATCACCATCCACTTGTTCTGTCGAAATTGAGAAAGTTCACTCCTAGGAAAACCGAAGACATGACCTAGTGTGTACTAAATACGTCTTTAATTCAGTTATCATCATAAATCTTTCATTAAACATCCCGTACGCATATAACATTTCAAAACTCAAATCTATAATAACAAAATTTAATATTCTCTTATAAGTGGTTCAAAGAATCAAAATCCTAATTTGATATTTTCATTCCATTTTAGGTAAACCTTAATTACTTTGAATAAAATTTAGTGATCAAATATTTACTCAATAAACATTAAAAGCTTGCAATAAACATTAAATGTTTAAAAAAAATATTGCATTCACATGACTTTCACCTACATATCACATTACATAGAATATACTATATATTATGTAATATGATACATTTTTACTTACATAAACTCCCCCTTTCTAAACCCCCATTCTTCACTCTCTTCTCCACAATTCACCAGCAAAAAAAAGTCTCAATTTCCTCCTTTCCATCACAAATTTCATCAAATTCCGATCAAATGGCTGAAATTGCTAAGGAACAAGGATGCAAAAGATCCGACGGCAGAGGGTGGCGGTGCAACCGCCCGGTAGCAGAAGGTAAATTGTACTGTTTAAGACACATCAAACAAGCCCAACTCCGCCAGAAACGGCAGCCGGTGCCGGACCACCTGAAGCTTGAAAGATCCAAACGTACCCCAGTTATCCCCAAACCGGAGCTAGAATCCGACGATGGCGTTACCCAGGCACCGGTACGACGTCGTAATAAAAGAAAGACGACGGAATCATCTGATGATGTTTCTGCTTCTGTTTCCGATGTGCCCAGAAAGAGGGCTAAAAGGGTAAATAAGGCGAGTGGGGAACCGTTAGTTGTGGATTTGGAATTGGGAAGATTGGAGATAGCTCCGGAGGGAGGTTCGTCGGAGTTGCAACGGAGAGTGGAATCTCCGGCGTTTAAAGTTGGGGCTCCGGCGAGTACGGGTTTCAGAAGGCCGATCCGGTCGAAGAATTGTGAACCGGTTCCGGTTCCGGTAATGAAGGTTGTTTTTCTGATCTAAATTATTATGTTATTTATGCATTTAACGTTTTAAATTCATATGTGTTTGCTTGTTTATAACGTAATAATTTGTTGTCTTGTTTAATTGTTTAATGCTTTGATTTTGTAGAGAAAAGTTATAACTTGTGAATTTATTATTTGTGAAGTTTGTTTTTTCATACCTACAATTTGTTATTTAATGCAAAGTTTTAATTGATATATATATATATATATATATATATATATATATATATATATATATATATATATATATATATATATATTATATATATATATATAGGGGTAGGTTATTGTACAAAATGGCTTATCATACATTACGTACGAGACCATCCAGACCGTCCGATCTAGTTTTTACCCCATGCGAAATCGCCATTTTCCATGCGAAATCATCATTTTTTGAAAACCCCATGCGAAATGTAGGTGCGAATTCATCTCCTCATGCGAATTCATCACTAAAGGGTGCGAAATCACATGTCGTACGTAATGTACGTTAAGCCATTTTGTACAATATACTTTCTCTCTCTCTCTCTATATATATATATATCTATATATATATATAGGGGAGGGTTATCTTGAGAACGCTAAATATTGCGAGAACCGTGAGAACGAATGAGAAAACCAATCAAAACCATTTTTTTTAATACAAACCTCATTATAATTAAAATACAACATCAAACTAAGAATTTACAACATCAAATAATTCATTTCTTCCCTCAAAATCACGCTTGTTAGATTTTTTACACGTGTAAATATAACAAATTTACACATGTGTAAATGACAAACTTACACATGTGTAAAAAAAATTAATTACGAATTCACGTAAATTTAAACGTGTAAATTAAATTTCTAACATTGTATTCGAATAATAATGATAAGTGAAAAGAAATTTTGAATTTGAATTGTTTTTGACCAAGTTTTCGTGGTTTTTACATTCGTTCTCACGGTTCTCACGATATTTAACGTTCTCATTTAAACCCTCCCTATATATATATATATATATATATACTTTTATGAACTAATTTTGTTATCATGCTATATTAATTAATGCTTTGATTTTGTGTTTTTACTCTTCATAGACAAGAATTATAAGTTGTAAAAATGTTATTTCTGAAGATTGTTTTCCATACCTAAAAATTGTTTTATATGCAGTTAGGTTTTTAATTTTTATGAATTAATTCGTTATCATGCAATAGCATCTAATGCTTTCAGTTTGTGTTTGTGCTTGTTATAATAGAGAAGAAATTTTAAATTGTAAATTGTTTTTGTGTTTGCCCTATGTTGTTACTAATATATTAAGGTGGCAAAAGGGTCCGGTCAGTTGGGTCTAACGGGTTAAACCCGTCAATTATGTAGGGTGGGTCAAAAGGGGTGAAGTTTCAAGTCAGAACGGTCAATTTTTTGGGGCGGATCAGACAGATTGGGTGGTTTTTTGGGCACTAAGGATCAAAACGGTCTATGGTTGGGTGGTTGGGTAACATGTCAATGTGGGTGGAGTTTTAGGATGTGGGTCGAACGGGTCAATACCTTCCGTTTTCCGTTTATTGTATTTCTTGGTTGTATTGTTCCTTATACATGTTTCGTTATCCAAGTCTGGAACTTTCCATGTTTATTGTTACATATTTGATTCTTTACAACGGTATATGATGTTTTTGCATGTTATTCTTCCTTGCAAAAGTTGTCGAGTATCGCTTGTACTTAATGACGCGGTTGTTTTTGTTTGTGTAAGTTCTTATATTAGTGTATGTAACGGTTTTTTTTTTTTTTTAATTTGTGGATGTAGAGTTTACCGGCTATAAAAGAAAACGTAAAAGCCGCGGCTGCCAAGGAGAAGATGAACAAGAAGAAGATCATCAAGCCGAACAAGATCAAGGCGAAGAAGATCAAAACGAAGATAATCAAGAAGTGCCACTGGTGCGGATTTTCTAGTTTCTGTGTTCTCGTTAAGTGTTCGACTTGCAAGAAGAATTTCTTTTGTCAAGAATGCATAAACACAAGGTCTGTTTTACCCTATCATTTTAAAATTCCTTTGGCATTTATGTGTATATATTCATATATTCTATATAATTAAAGACATACGCATTATGTTCCATTGGAAAACTTGCAATAAACGAAGTCGAATTTACCGTTTTCGAATAAAATTCTACGAACTTAATTTTCCATTGTTTGATTACATTTAGGTTATATTGTAAGAAGACCATCAAGAGGGAGTGTCCCGTGTGCCAAGGTGAGTGCCCCTGCCGAGTCTGCATAAAAGGAAAACCACAAGTCAAAACGAAGGTTTGACTCCGAACCGTGCACATCTGTTGTCACTTTTGGTACTATTGTATTCTGATCATCTGTCCTTTTTCATGATCCAGGAGCCGGTTATTTATGATGTTGACGAGGGTGTGATTATCCGTGATCATGAACCGGAGACGACGGTTCCCGAAATGTCCGACTTTGAGAAAAGTTTACATCTTCACATGATCCAGAAGCTTCTTCCGGTTATGTCGAAGATGAATCTGGAAACAATAATCGAGTTGGACACCGAAGCTCGACACAAAGGTATATCATAACATATAACATGCAAAATTTGTAATTTTTGTTGTTTTTTTTAATTTTTTTTATATATATAGTTTTACAAATAATTGATTTGTATATATAATTATAGGGATATGTCTCAGAGGGCTAGAGGTTCAAACTGCAGAATATACTGAAAGGGAATGCAGGTGAATTTTAAACGTCATTTATGAATATTCTTCATCTCATCATTCGGTTTTAATTAGTTTTGTGGCTTATATTTTATTATTTTTTTATTTATTTGTGTTGTGTGACAGTTTTTGCAAGGCTTGCGTTCCAGATGTTCACAGAAGCTGCGAGTATTGTTCTTTCGTATTGTGCTTAGCTTGTTGTCACGATATGCGTGACGGATACTTGCATGCGAAGATCGAAAATTTGAAAGAGACAAAAATTATTAGAAGCAAACGTTCAGAAAACAAACCTTGGAGCTTTATTTCCGATGGACGTATAAGCTGTCCACCTAAGCATATCGGTGGCTGTGCGAGAGGTGTTTTGCATTTAAAGTCTTTCTACCCGTTTTGTCTCACGAAAGATCTCGAAGAAAGTGCAAAGCGAATACTTTGTAATATCCAGCTCAAGAAACTTAACGGGTTATCCGATCCTTCACCGTGTTTGCTATGCGATAAAAACGGTAAAGCGGATGTGTATATTTCCACCAGGCAGGACTTAAACGATAACGGACTTAAACATTTTGTAAAGCACTGGGGTAAAGGCCAAGCGGTTGTTGTACGCGATGTATTTCGATCTCGACCGGAGTTGGATTGGGATTTCGGTATCATGTTATGCACGTACCTAAAAAAGAGTGCGGAGTCCCGAACCAACACCGACACCGGATCGACAAAAAACAACGCTCGTGACTGGTGTGAAGTTGACTTTGGAAGGGAACAGAAATTCTCCGGGGGTATAACGCATGCAAATGTGTGGAAAGAGACTCTGAAATACAAACTTCGGTTTCCTACCGATTTTCTGCGGGATCACTACCCCGATCATCATGGTGCCGTTATCGAGTCCTTGCCGATTCAAGAATACGTGAATCCGTATTCACTGTTTCAAACGGAAAACCCTAACTTCGGTCCGTATCTCAGCATCTCGTATGGTGGATCCGATAACCCAATGGGCGTAGATCATTTATCAAATCTATGTATCCACGCATACGACGAGGTTAACGTTCTTGTATATGCTAGCGCTCGTTCCATTCGTGAGAGAATTATAAACGAGGTGAAGTTGTTAACGTATAAATACAATTCACAACCTCATCTCACGTCTTCTAAAAAGGTTTCCAATCGAAATAAACTCGAAGAGATGTTTGCTAGCACGACAAGGGTGGATGACGAACGTCACAGTGACGTCAACGTGGTTTCCACATCATCGAGGTTGGAGGACACGATCAACGATGAAGAGGATCTAGTCTTTGATGATTCGGAATCAGAATCAGAATCTGACGATGAAGATCCATCTCAAGTTGGATATAGCAGTGGGGCCCATTGGGATATTTTCCGTCGAGAAGATGTTCCGAAGCTTTTAGAGTATCTTCGAAAGTATCCCGAAAAGCTAAGCCGATTTTATGGCTCTCCTAGAAAGGTATAATTAATGTTTTATTTTTCTTATTTAATATATAATAAATAAATTCGTGATCTTTCGGATTACTAAAATATGTATATGCTTGCATCGGGACTACAGGTTGTCCATCCGCTTTTCGATGAAATCTTCTACTTAGATGATTATCATAAAAGAATGCTTAAGGAAGAATTCGGTAAGCCTCTTATAATCGTTAAACAAATCTGGTTACTATTATTGTTCCGTTTTATTTTAAATTTTTGTATTACCATATTTAGATGTGGATGCACTGAGCGTTGAGCAACGTATCGGTGAAGCGGTTATCATTCCTGCTGGTTGTCCTTACCAGATAAGGAAAATTAAGGTAACATGTTATATAATGTTTAGTACGAGAAAAATACAATTCTCAAACCATGCATTTGAAAGATTAATATAATTTAATAATATGTCACTTTATTGCGGTGCAGTCATGTGTTAATGTGGTATATCAATTCATGTCACCTGAAAGTGCGCTCGAGTCTATTAAAGTTAGCGATGAAATTCGCGTGCTTCCTGTAAATCACAAAGCCAAAGGGAATGCGGTGCAGGTAGATCCTGTATGGTGATATAATCATATAAGAACATATTAGTATTTTATTATTCTGTAATATTTAAATGTATGTTTCGGTGGTCTAATTTAAGAAAGTTGTGGTTAATAGGTGAAGAAAATGGCGATTAGTCGCATGCAGGCATCAATTGAAGCGATGAGCACGGTGCTTGTCTCACAACCAGAGTAAGTTGTTTTGGCTTTGAAGACTGGCTCTGTGAAAATTTTTAGACGTAGCTATCGGTTGTGACTTGTGTAAACTTTTGTGTTTTTTTTTGGCCAGAAATGGGGCCCATGCTTTATGATATATGCATTGTAGTTTTTTATAATCATATCATGATAGACACACACATACACATATATATATGTGTGTGTGTGTGTGTGTGTATAGACACATACATATATATACATACATACATATGTATATATATACATGTAAGATGTTGAAGAAAGGGAAAAGGTCCGTACGAAGTCGTTATATGGTCATAAACCTAGCATTTCATGTTTTGTTCGTAGGTCTGTGATTAACATCTGTCGCCATTATAAAGTCTTGATGGAACTTTAAGTTAACACACCAAATCAAATTGTTCAACAATCTAATAAACATGATCAAAATCTACCTTAATATATTGCGATCCTTTAAGTACGAATTTAATTAAATTACCGATTCTTCTCTCGTTTAATGAGTATAATACTTGTTGTGACTTTGGTAAATATATCCTTGTGTTTGCTCACATGTAAATTGTATACGGAGAACAACTTGCATCTTTAGTGAAACATGATGTATGAGTTTGCAGAGATATATAGAAGTAATATTTTTACTATTGTTAAAGCCACACGTATTCTCATCGTTAACGAATTTGGACGCACGTGTTAGAAATGAATGTTGGTTCTATTCGTGTATATATGAAGCGAGGAGAGTGAACATGTGATTATGGGTCCCATTTAGGAGTAATAACTAATCGAGATGGGACCGACAAACGAATAATACACGAAATACGTCTTGAATCTTGGAATCGTGCACAATAAGTTTTGGTTGTAATAATAAATACTTTATTAATAATTCTTGC
This sequence comes from Scalesia atractyloides, assembly GCA_947069175.1. NCBI lineage: Eukaryota > Viridiplantae > Streptophyta > Magnoliopsida > Asterales > Asteraceae > Scalesia > Scalesia atractyloides. The sequence continues at coordinate 10,108,552 of CAMTDV010000006.1, read as the reverse complement.
TGTTACAAAATACCATACAATTCTTCTTGTACCTTGTATCATGAATGTATAGACTCAAGAATTCGTTTCGTTGTCTTACATAATGCTACCTCCGACTTTGCGCGCGTTTCTATATTTTTTATGTGCTTTGCAATTTAAGTTATGTCCCGATAGTTACATTTCTACTTTATGATTACGTAGCAAAATTCATAGCTAGTTTGATTCATCATTTTAGCCTCTAATCGCTACGCTTACAGCCGTGATGTGAAATCGACAGAATTTATGATGCTGATGTCAGAAATTAGCTGTAATTAGTGAGTGTCAATTTGACCTATTTTTGTGCTTGCTTGTTTGCATGACTATTCATACAAAATTCTAGCAAAAATTGTTTGCTTCCTGGCATTAATATCATAGAAATAAATTTTATTGCCACGTGGAAGAAATTTTATAGTAATGATGACATCAGCGATAACAATATTCTATTATTGTATCGGTAGCTACTGTCATTATCTAGATTTCTTATTAATCTATATGTATAAATTTCATGCTGCAGGTGATCTTGGCCCATTGTTATTTCTCATTCGACAAAGCCTCCTTCGTAGTGTTATATAAAGGGTATTTTAGTCAAACTCCCTAGAATCTCGTGGATTATAAAGCGGCACACAAGCGTTGTAATGTTAATTTTGGAGATATAATGCATTTAATATTTCCGAAAGTCAAGATATGGTCAATGGCATTTACTTGTTGATTTAACGCCAATTACTTACCTTTTACTCCATTTTTCCTTGCAGGGTTTTGTTTTTTCACAAAGCTTAAGCTAAGGTTAAACGTATATATTGAGCGTATTAAATTATTAATTCTAATTAATTCACAATCAAATCCTTTGTTTGTAATAATCCCGTTATATATATATTCCCTTTTAGGTGTTTCAATTGGCTTGTCGGTTTTGCTGAAAGTCAAAGATATGGTCAACAATGCCTACATTGTGTGTACGGTCCTTATATCCTGTAATTAAACTACTTCCCTTGTTAGTCACACATAACTAATGGTTTATATGGAAACATTAACTATTTCAGGTCAAGTATCTTATGTTAAAAGTCTGCGACGAGCCGGCCGGTAAGAGGTAAAGCTAACAATGGTTAAACCGATGAGGTACGGTCATTATTACAAAAAAAAAATATTTAAAAATTTGAAGTAGCCTTACCCTCTTTAATCCTCCTTTCGTTTCCAGATATATTAACTTTAAGAAATTCTAGATATTCATGCTTTGTTTGACTGTGCATGGTCCTTTTCAGGCCTTGGTTTGACTTTGAATCGAGTTTAAGATATGGCTAGAGTTACATATATGGTAAACTAGTATTAATCACTTAACATTTGGCTTTACTCTACTCATATAGACACATATAGTTAATTTTACACATATGTTTGACCAGGGTTTTTTATTCGACCTATGGTCAAAAGTGCATTTTCGCCGTATTAGTGATTAAATTCGTTTCCTTTTTTAAACTTTTGGTTATTTAAAACCCAAAAAAGTCTTTAGGAAATGGCACTGGAAATCTGGAACAAAGAAAGAACAGAATATTCCAGTTCATGATTATATATATATTAGAGAAAAAAATGCCAAAATGGTCCCTAAGTTTAGGCTACATTTGCCACTTCAGTCTAAAAATGAAACCTTTTGTATCTGGGTTTCATTTTTGTTGACATTTTCATCCAATTGACAAACTGGGTTAGAATTTTCTGTTAACTTCTCCCTTTTTTTGTCTTTTTCCTCATTTAAAAGAAGGGTATAATCGTCATTTTATGCCATAATATATTTTATTAAATGAGGAAAACGACGAAAAGGGGGAGAAGTTAGCATAAAATTCTAACCCAGTTTGCCAATTGGATGGAAATGGCAACAAAAATGAAACCTCAGGGACCCAAATACAAAAAAAAATTCATTTTTGGACTAAAGTGGCAAAAGTGGCCTTAACTCGGAGACCATTTTGGCATTTTACTCTATATATTAAGAAAATCATTGTTAACAGTCAAACACAAACCCTTTGACTGTGAGTCAAGCTGAAATATGCTTCGTACCTTGTGAAGAGAGAAGGCTTTTGCAGGTGCGGTTTTATTTTATGTTTCCTTGATGCAAATCTTCGGTTTTATTCACTTACACAATGATTTAGTTCTTGCTCTGGAATTAGTTAAGACAGGTTCTTAAATTCTGAAAACGTATCTGAAGTCAACTGCATACAGGCTGCGCGAAGAATTTCATACCCGAAGCAGAATTTTGTATGGTAGGAATCCAGTTTTTTTGTAAATAAAAAATGGATTATTGGTTTCAAGATGCAAAGCAAACGGGCCTTTTGACCCGAATCCGAGTCCAAGTTTGATTCTGCTTCGGCTTGTGTGTAGCGTTTCACATGACTAACGAATCAACTCTCTTTATATTGAACTTGATTATTGAAACGCACCATGTAACAAGCCATGAAAACACCAAAACTTCAGTTTTGCAAGATGATGTTTAATCATATATGCTAAAATCTTTTTCCGTCTTAAAGTGACAAATCGAAATCAAGAAACCCGTTTCGTTAATTAAGTGAAACAGTTTGAAGTTCAGCTGGCTCAGGTTTGGTTGTCAACTAGGTTCAGAAGGTCTGTTTGCTTTGCGTCTTGAAACCTACATTCGAACTTTGTCTACAAAAATGGAGGATTAAAATCGCATTTGTACTGTATATATATATGATATAAATGGATAGACCTTATATATTTAATTTCTATAATTTAATTGAGTTTCCTATGTTTTGCTGTGTGGTATAGTGAAGGCTGAAATCAAATCTGAGGTGTCTTTGGAGTAAAGTCGATTATTTGTATGTTTAATTTTGCTGTAAACTGGACCTGTACTCAGAAAAAAAAAACCAAAACCTGGTATTTAGGAACCGGACATAGGGTACGTATTAGTGACGGATCTAGACCAAAATTTCAATAGTAACATTTAAAAAAAATTACCGTACTTCATAAAATGTACAAAAAAATTACCGTACTTTTATACAACGTGAACAAATTTTCTCTTGCATATCATTATTAGCAATATTTGGAGTAGAGTTAAATATCATCACTTTTTGGGACTTTTCTATTAAATAACTTGCTAATAAGAGCTTGTTTAGAATGTGGTTTCATCCTCCAAAATTGCACATAAACCCTAAAATTATAAGTGAACTATATAAAATTAGAAACAATTTATAAGTGAATAATATAATGTGACGAAGGGTGGCGTTCAGCAATTGGCAGTGGGAGGCGGAGGGTAGGGAGTAGAGGTGGGAGGCGGAATGCGGCTAGGGGAGGGCAGGGAGTAGAGGTGGGAGACGGGATGCGGCTAGGCGGAGGGCAGGGAATAGAGGTGGGAGGCGGGATGCGGCTTGAGGTGAGGTCGTTGACTCAATGATATTTTGCGCCGTGTGCTGCTGTTATTTATTCCGTTCAAAATCAAACGCAAATCATTTGGGCTATTGAGTTTTAATTGTGGTAGTCTCTTAACCGTTTATTATTGGGCTTTTAACCATTAATTTGCGGCTGAACTTTCAATAAAAGCCCAAAGTTTTTTTTGAGGGGTAGCCTCAAATAATATAAGGAATAACGAAAAAAAATCAGGGGTAGCAAAATACAAATGACATAAAAAATGCACTATATCGTAAAAAGGTGAGGGGTAACAGGTGCTACCCTTACTTATATGTTATGTCCATCCTTGGTACGTATAGATATAGATTTCAGTACCAAAAACCGTACCTGGAACCCACACGACGTGTACCCGATACCCGATTACTAGTTCTAGTTCTATACATGGAACTGGGGTTTTTCAATACCTGAACCGGGTATTTTCAATAACCAGTTACAATACCCGGAACTATCTACGCTTTTATCCATGTTTTTTTAGTTTGTTAAATAAAAAAATATAAATCTATGTTTTTGCGTTTTTAAGTTATAAAATCCATGTTTTTTTAGTTTGTTAAATAAAAAAATATAAATCTATGTTTTTGTGTTTTTAATAAAATCCATGTTTTTTTAGTTTGTTAAATAAAAAAATATAAATCTATGTTTTTGTGTTTTTAAGTTATAAAACTTAAAAAACATAGATCTTTGTAATATTTTAAGATGCACTTTTATGTTATTTGTTTATATGTTACTAATCGTTTAATGATTTTAAGATGCACTTTTATGTTATTTCATTTATTGATTTTTATCGTTTTTAGGCCATCGTTAAGAAAATTCATCAAAGCTGTTTTCAAAATATTACACTCCAACTCATCTGAATTTTCTTTTTCATCAGAATCAAATAAATCCGTAATGTAGTGTTGATTAAACAAAATGGAAATATAATTGAATTATATAATCGACACGTAAAACAACAATATCTATTTCTATAATCTATATCTATCTATAATCTATATGTTGTGTGCCAACTGCCCACGTTGCCAATATCATATGCATTAACTAAAACCATCAGAATATATATTGTTGTTTTAATTATGCATAGTGTTAGTTTGTTATTTTTCTACAAATTAGGAGTAGTGGGTAAGTGTTTAGGTTCTTTAGTTCGTGAGTCTATAAATGGCATTGTATGTTTATTGTTTTTTTATGAATGAAAATATTAAAAGAGAGTTATTTCTTATTAATTTCTTTGAGTTTGACCTGTTCAACAGGTTATTTATCACAAATCCTGATTGGTACATATCACTGTATCTATAATCTATATCTATAAATTAAAATAAATCAAAACAATCTTATGACACATGACATAGATTTAAGCCTATTATTGCCATGTGTCAATCTCTTACTCCACTTTTATTTGATTTAGGAGGAAAAACTATTTTGCATTAATTCTCTTCTTATCCTAAGGACCTTTCTTATTTTGCACATATTGTTATTGCCAACTAAAATATATTGTTATTGAATTTTAGTATATGTGGATTATAAATAACAAATTTTTGTTTTAAATGATTTGAGTTGATTATATATTTTAGAAAGATTTTTTAAATTTAATTTTGATTTGATTTGATTTGTTTATCTAATTCGTATTTCAAGTTAGGGGGTGAACAGAAAACCAAATAACAACCGACAAAACTAAACCAAAACAAACCGACGGTTCGGTTTTCAGATTTTTAATAACCGAAAATTTCGGTTCGGTTTTTTATAACCATTTCAATAACCGAAAAAACCGAACAGCGGTTACGAAAAAAACATATATTTTTATGTTTAAGATTAAGTTGTTTAAGTATTATTTAACCCATACTTATTATAAATAATGAATTTTATTCTTGAAAATCTATTCTATACTATATAATAAAAGAAACCACTTGAGGGACACATGTCGCTCTACGAGTGAAAGTCGATTATTAATAATATCAAATTTAAAATTTGTAAAAGATATGTGAGATGATTTTTTAAGAGTACATCGAGATATAATCTCATTGGTTGTATCATATGATATTCATGTTCAATTAAAAATTAAGTTTAGCGATAATATCATACTATTTTATTAATTTCAACATTTAGAAGACTTAATAATTTTTTTTCTTTGGCATTGACATACGGATGTATATATGTGATATTCTACTAACAGGTTACATATTTCTAAAATAACTTAAACATTAACCTAATATTAACATTAATTTTTACTAATTTTATTCAAAATAACGTATTCTTAAAAGATAACAAATACTTCACCTCATAAATATATAAAATAAAATAAATAAAATGATTGTTTGTTAGAAGTTTTGAAATTCCTGTAATTATTTATAGTTTTAAAATAACACAACCGAATAAAACAAGAGTTAGACATTCTTAAATAACTGACGTTTCATATCATGATTAGACCATCCGTAGTCATAAAGCCCCATAAGCTTCCGGGTGGGCGTTATGCGACATGTGGCGAAAAGTGCAAGAGAGTAGCTTTATGGGGCTTTATATTACAAGTGTGTAGTCATAAAGCAACAGACCCATCATTACTTAATAATTATCGGTGAAAGAGTCTTTCGATGACGAGCTCATTAGAACTACTATTTTTTTTTGTAAAATAAATAGGATTAGAGGATGTTTGAGAATTGTGTGGGTGGATGTTTGGTATGAAAATTTTATTTAACAATTTAACAGAACAATAAATAAAAAAACAAAGTAAAATGTTATAATAAGTAAATAGTAAATCAAAGTTCATTTTTTAGAAAACACATCTTGACATGTGTTTATTCAACTCGTGCAATACACGAGTTTTTAAAATATGTAACTATTTTATTACTTAGAGCATTCACATCCTATCCATCAAAATATGTGAGAGGAGGTCTTTATATTACAAAGGGTATAAAAAGTGGTTGTGAGTGGAGGAGAGAGAAAATGTTAATGTTCATCTGTATATTTGGGGGGACACTGTTCACCCCCTATAGTTTTTTAATATATATTGAAAGTGGTTGTGAGTGAAGAAGAGAGAAAATGTAATGATAAAGGTATAAAAATATTATTTAATTGAAAAGGAGAAAGAAAAAGTATTTGTTTTTAGTGGAAATATATTGATATAGGAGATATTTTTTAGTGGAATGTATGTATATTTTTAGGGAGCTGGATGTGAATGCTCTTAGTATGTAGAATCATATTTATTCAACTCGTGTGTTACACGGGGTTCTAACCTAGTTAAGTATCTAATAAAAACATTAAAATGTTTATTTATAATTGAGATGATTTATTTATTGCCTACAACAAATAACAAAATTTAATATATAAATTACATAATTTTTAAAGGATTATAAAAGAAGATGTCTTAAAAAAACTATAGAGAAACACAAAAATAGATTAGAAGGTTAGGTTTATATGAACATTGTTAATATTAAAAGTTATATATAATAAATTAAATGTAAACATATAAAAATAGTTTTTAAATTTTAAATTATACTTTTTATTTGAATCTTACATAATTTTGTTTCAAAAACCGAAATAACCGAAACCTAACCGAACGGGTGATAAAACCGAAACCGAACGTTTTAAAAAACCGAAAACCGACATTTCGGTTTTGGTTTTGCCCAAAAACCGAACCGAACCGTGCGCACCCCTATTTCAAGTATGGTAATAAAATGAATATTTAATCTTTTGACCAAATAAATGATTTTTTTGTCAGGTATATATATATACATATGGAAAATGCCATTTTACGGTTTCAATGTATAGGGTCAGGATATAATAGGAAGTATGTTTTATGTATGAATGATAGGAAGTAATCTTCACCATCTATTAAATAATCTAGGGCTAAGATTAAATGGGTAAGATTGAACAAAAAAAGGCGTGGGTTATCCTAAGGGCATTCTAGTCCATCCAAGCCAATAGTTTCTCTCTCCTCCAATTCCTCATCGTTTTTAAAACGTTAATAACTTTTCCATACGACATTATTTTTTGATAAAAATTGCACCATAAAAACAAGCGTTTTTTTATCTTTAAAACGAGCACACTATTGCTATACTTTTGAAAAAAAAAGTTTTTGATAACCCAAATGCGTAAAACGCCATGAACAAAAAACACAAAAAAATGATTTTTTCTACTAAAAACATAAAAGAAAGTGTTCCTTTTTAAAACGCAATGGACTAAAAACACAAAAGTTAGTGTTTTTTTCTAAAATGCAATGAATGAAAAACACAAAAGAAAGTGTTTCGTCTAAAACGCAATGGACAAAAAACACAAAAAATGTGTTTTCCTAAAACGCAATAGAAAAAAACATAAAAAATGTGTTTTTCCTAAAACGCAATGAACCAAAAATATAAAAAAATTGTGTTTTTTTCGTAAAACGCAATTGACAAAAACATAAAAAATTTGTTTTTTTCTGAAAAAAAGATGTTTCCATTTCAAATTCATCAATCCCAAACATAAAAACACACTGAATTCACTAAACCGCAATAGATGTTATTTATCATTTAGTGGGGTATTAGAAATAATAATTAACCTACAATTTAATTTCTATTTCACCAAATCCAATATAAACAAGACAAAACTATTTCAAATTCATCAATCCCAAACATAAAAGACACTGAATTCATTAAAACGCAATAGATGTTATTTGTCATTTAGTGGGGTATTAGAAATAATAAAACCTACAATTTAATTTCTATTTCATCAAAGCCAATACAAACAAGACAAAACCATATAAAACGCAATACATATATCTGTATATATGTAAAACACAACAAAATAATAAACCATATGTGTATGTACAACTAAAAGAAAAAGACGATTTTGTACAGTAGAAATAGAAGGTGCACCCGTATCATCATACACATTTGTGATGAGTCTTATGGTTGAGCCGATGCCTTGCAAACGGGACACCAATTCCTCAACCGCAGCCACTGGTAAATGCACGCAGCATGGTAGCCGTGATTACGTCACGGTGTATCTTCTTCATTGACGAAGCCGGATGGCCGGAGGCCATGATCGATGACCTTTGTCTCTCCATCTCCGGTGGCCGGTCGTCTTCCGGTACCGGTGGAAGAAGGTGGTGGCGGTGGTGGTGATAGAGAAGGGATGGCTATGGAGACAGAAGAATTATGTGGAGATGAAGAAGATATAGATCCATATCTGTGGAGTTTTCATATAAAGAAGTCAATAGACCAAAATGCCCCTCCAACTTAAAATGTTAAAAACACACATGTCAGCCTCATATGACTTCTTAGACTTCTCACCTAAAATATACTTCCTATTTGATCCTCACTCTCAATCTATATTACACATTTCTCGATTTTTCGATTTATTATTATTAAACAATTTGGCAAATATAATGACCAAAAATACTTTACAATATACCAGAATAAATACCACTTTGTTATCGTATTGAATTCACAACTCTCACTCCTTCCTCCCTCAACATCATCATCGTTCACACACATGAACGTATACGTATACGTGCTAAGTCTACACTTTTAGTTACAATATGTTACTTGATTCTGATTGAGTATTATATTTTTGTTTATCGTATAATAATCTGCTACTAACTTTTTCTTTTTCACATGCTATGTAGAATGGAACAACTAGCTATCACCTTGCTGAACAATTTGAATCTCAACCAAGACGACTACACCATCAAAATCTGCTTTGTTAGACTATGGACCCGACTTGCATTCAACAATGCACGAAAAGTGTATTGTTATGATATGATTTTCATGGACTAACAAGTAAGTATACATGTATTTATTTGTATTGATACTTCATACAACAACGGAATATGAACATTTGTTTGTGAATTAAAGTATGTAATGTTTTTTTTTATTACAAGGGACCAAGATGCACACCTTTGTGTTAGCCAAAACAGCAACAAAATATGAACATCTGTTGAAGGAGAAACAATGTTTCGTAATTTAGAATCCATCGTTAGGTGAGAATCGACAGAAAGTCAAGGATGTTCAGAGTCCGATGAATATTAATCTAAACGACAATGCAATAGTTTCTGGCTGCGATCAAGCTATGGTTCTGAGTGGAGCTTCGACTTTTCTCCTTTTGATTTTGTTGAAAAGGATCTGAACGAGAACAATAAGTCTTTTAAAAGTCCTATCGGTATTGCTATCTGTATTTTGAAGATATTTTAACTATCTAATTTATATAATGCTCAATTTTTTTCTAATTTGATATTGTTTTATTCGTAGATGCCATTGGTTTTGTGGTGAAGAGTTTTCCTTTTGAGCTAAAAGAGGATAATAAAGACGGGTAAGAAGAAAAGACGCTTACATTCATGCTTCAGGATTTACATCATTAGCTATAAATTGCTTCCTATAAAAAATGATGTTTGTTCATACATGTCTTTCCGATAGATTGTATACTACAACTTTACAATTAACATACTATTAAGCAATTAGGTTGGACGAAAATTTATATTAACGTTTCTATGATTGATTGTTCATTTTTGGCTAACCAAGCGTACTGCTTTTTCAATAAATCTGGTGCTCCTTAAGAGTTTGGTATTTTGCTTATTTGAATACCTTTTTAGTTAAGTCAGTATGTTGGTTAACATGTAATTACTTATATGAAATGTCTTTTGGCAAACGGGGCAGACTTGAACATAAGGTACGCCAAGCATAGCCTACGCCAATTGCAGCTCATATGCGCCGCATCCTTTCTATCATCGTTGACCAACTGTTATGTTTATGTTCGATACCGAATGTTGGCGTATTGTGTGCCAGACCAAGAAAATTGAGTCTTGCCGAGTTTTTAATACCAAGTACTTTTGCATTGGTTCATGTCTGTAATATATATAAGCTAAACTTTTGGTGAATGCAGGGAAAGCATAATTAAAGGTGACTTGAAGATTATTTTTTTTATAAAAGAATAAACCTCCTGTAATCAAAAGTACAAAAATGCTTACAACTAAGGTGGTTAGATCAGTTTTTACAGGTTATTAGTTATTCAATGGAATTATTTTTGAATTATTAAATCAAAGTTATTGTGTTTTAATTTTTTATAATTAAATTGTTTTTATAGTTGTGCTACCTAGATTTAGTTTGATACATTTGGATCAATTTCTTTCGCATTTCAAATGATGCAATTTCCATTAGTTATAAGTTTCGCGATGACAATCAACAAAAGCCAAGGATAATCACTATCTAGAGTTGGTTTTTACTTGAAACAACCCGTTTTCACTCATGGTCATTGTACGTCGTTTTATCAAGAGTAAAAACCAGAGATAGTGTAACATTCGTCGAAAAACGGGTTTCCAAACCCGCTTCGTTTATAAATCAAATACTCAGTTATAATTTTTCGTTGCGTATTTATTGCTCAGATGAATTTTAAACAATACATAATTAATATATATATTAGAATTTTAAAACATAATTATTAAATAACAAAAAATAATGAATTAAAAAAAATATGGAGACGCCGGGTTTCGAACCCGGGTCACCCACAAACTCAAACACACAACACACCGCTCCGCTACACACTGTTTTTGTGATAAACACTAACCCGAATAACATATATAATAAAACTGAAAGTCAAATCCGGTAATCAACGCGCCAGAACTCGCAATCACCGGAAAATCCGGCAATCCGTGATTTTGGCCAAATTCCTTTTGACTGAATCGCACAAATTAAGTTGCTGAGTAAGAGATATCAAGAGTTTTTAGATGATTATACCGATCGACAGTGAGACTTCGATGTTTCAGTGAAATTCCGGTGAGTGTGGGATTTCCCGGCGGCGTAGTCTGGGACGGATTCTGGTTGAAGGATTGAAGTTAATACATGTCGAATAATGGATTACAAACAAAAGAGTCGAGAATTTTACCGATTTGAAGTAAGTCTCGGTTTTCCGGTGAAAGTCCGGAGAATGCAGAATATCTCCGGCGAGTGCTAAAGCTTCGAGAGATTGTGCGGTTTTGAGCGAAAAGGTTACCAGAGGTTTGGGTGGGTATTTATAGAGAAGAACAGAATGTATTGAGTCCGAATTTTGGTCTTGATTCGCGGTCAAAGATTTTCCGGCGGTTATGACTAAAATCAAGGGTCAGACATCGGTTATAACCGATGTCTTAGTCGGTTAGCGTGTTTTGGTCAAAAGGGAATTGGCCAAAGTCGCGGATTGCCGGATTTCCGGGTGACTGCGAGTTCTGAGCGCGGTGAAACTCCGGTTTTGAATTCGGGTTTCATTTTAAGTATTATTTGTTTCATTATATTCACAAAGAAGGCAAGTGGCGGAGCGGTGTGTTGTGTGATTGAGCTTATGGGCGACCCGGGTTTGAAACCCAGCAGCCTCACTTTATTTTTTATTCACTTATTTTTATCATTTATTAATAATAGTTTTTAAATTCTAAAATGTTTATTAATTATGTATTGTTTAAAATTAGTTTGAGCCATAAATATGCAACGAAAATTTTTAACTGGATATTCGATTAATAAACGAAGCGGGTTTTGGAAACCCTTTTTTCGACGGATGTTACACATACTCTCGATACGTATTCCTTGTAGATGTCTTCTAGTCTCTCTCGTAGAAGTATGAGATCAGGAAAATCCCGCAAACGCATGGCTGCCCAAATCGCTCAACAAATGGCTGCCGTAATACCCAACATCGTAATTCACGTACAACAGGCCCTTACCGCTAATCCCGTCAACCCAATCAACCAAGAAGATCAAAACATTGTCAATCCTCCCCCAAAAGCCACTAAATGCACCTTCAAGCATTTCAAATCCTGCGATCCTCCAAAATACGAAGGGACTGAAGGTGTCACCGCTCTCCTCCATTGGTTTGAGGAAATGGAAAACACTTTTCTCAATTGCGACTGCCCCGATGATCGCAAGGTGCGATATGCTACCGGTCGTTTGTTTGGAGTAGCACTTACATGGTGGAATACAGAGAAGGCCAAGCGAGGTGCTGAAAATGCTATGACTTTGACTTGGGAAGAGTTAAGGGAAATCATGACAAGACGTTTCTGTCCAAGAAGCGAAATCAAGAAACTAGAAGATGAGTTCTACTATTTGAAACAAAAGGAGGGCGATCACACCACATACAACAAGAGATTCCTTGAGTTGAACCAGATGGTCCCCAACTTGTTCACTCCCCTCTACCGTTTGATCGAGCACTACATTCGAGGTCTTCCTTCAAAAATTCAAGACCCTGTAATAAGTACCACACCTGCAACTTTGGGAGCAGCAATGGAGTTAGCTACAGAGCTCACCGAAAACCGCATACGAAATAAAGACTTTACGGAGGAGAAAAAGAAGGATAAAGCATCAACCGAAACCTCCAACCCAACCCAGACCGAATCCTCTTCTCAAACCACTCCTAAGAGAAAACGAGATGGGCAAAATTTCGCTATCACTCAAGGCAATCAACCAGCTTCACAAGCCATACCCCTCCAAGCTATCCCAATCACTCAAGTAGCACCCAACTCTACTTACCCAAATAAGAAACCTTACATTGGACCCCACCCTCAATGCAACACCTGTTCTTATCACCATCCATCTACCGTACCTTGTCGACTGTGTGCAAATTGTGGGCGTTGTGGTCATTGGAGCAAAACTTGTCGTGCCCCTCAAAACCAAGCCTCACCCCCTACTCAAAACATGATCCAAACATATCAACAACCCCAATACCCCATGTCCCCATATGTTCGAGCTTGTTTTAATTGTGGCGACCCTACCCACTTTAGAAACACGTGCCCTCGATTGGTTAAAATCATAAACGCCCAAGCTCAAGCGAACCCAGTTAACCAAGCAAATCAAGCAAACCCAGCACTACCACCAGCAAGAGGAAGAGCTTACAACATCAACGCCAATCCTGTTGAAGATAATAACGGCCCAAACGAATCACCCAACTAGCTTTCCCTCACAAAGAATCAAGACTCAACTCCAATCGTCTAGTTTAATGTCTTCTTTATGTTATCTCAATCTTTACGTATCGCAGCTATAAATTGGGAATTTATGTATCCAAGAATTTTAGTGCGAATTGATATTACGGTTTTGTTTTATACCTTTACTCATTGATTTAACTCTCATATCATCATACATCTCGACGTACCTCGATCTCATCATTTAAAGAAGTTGGGTTGTGTCTCACTTTTACATAGACTGACCCCTTCATCATAAGAAACGAGAGCGGTACTGTCATCATTCAGTCTTGTATTCATTCAGATTTGAGACTCAAGCTTTGGCTGTTGTGTTTGTTTATGTTTTAGAGTCACATAGAACTAATCGTAACTTACTGACAAAGTCAATGAAAATTTGACAAGAATATGGTGGATACGCCGCTGGTACTTCCTATATATAAGTATTCTTGCCAAAGGATCAGAGACATTGTCAGGCGGTTATGAGAAGTTCCGTGTAGGTTTTAGTATCATCATGGTTGAAGTTTTGTTTTATGATATAACCTTATCTTTTCAAGCGTATCAATTCCCTCGAAACTTTTATGCATGAGATCATGCCTAGTCAATCAACTCTGTTAATCCATGTTCCGCATTTTCATACTCTAGGCATCAAAAAGCGATTCCTGTAGCAGGATATTCAACCCTTACTAGGAACGTTACCGCCTCAAATAAAATTAAAACTCTCACCCTCTTCTGATTATGTAACTGTCAAAATTAAAACACCCTTCCTTCGAGTCAAACACACCACTACTACTTAAATTTCGGCACGAAATTTCTAAAAGTAGGGGATACTGTAACATTCGTCGAAAAACGGGTTTCCAAACCCGCTTCGTTTATAAATCAAATACTCAGTTATAATTTTTCGTTGCGTATTTATTGCTCAGATGAATTTTAAACAATACATAATTAATAGATATATTAGAATTTTAAAACATAATTATTAAATAACAAAAAATAATGAATTAAAAAAAATATGGAGACGCCGGGTTTCGAACCCGGGTCACCCACAAACTCAAACACACAACACACCGCTCCGCCACACACTGTTTTTGTGATAAACACTAACCCGAATAACATATATAATAAAACTGAAAGTCAAATCCGGTAATCAACGCGCCAGAACTCGCAATCACCGGAAAATCCGGCAATCCGCGATTTTGGCCAAATTCCTTTTGACTGAATCGCACAAATTGATGTCGACGTCGGTTATAACCGTTGCCGGCAGTCAATTTCCGTCATAACCGACGGAAATCTCCAATCACGAACCTTGACCCATTTCAAACCCAATTCAGCCTGTTTCCACTATAAATACCCACTTGAACACTCTGGAAATCCTTTCGCTCAGAACCACGATCGTTTCCGAAGCTTTATTCATCCCTAAACACGTCGCTGGAGATATTCTGCATTCGCCGGACTTTCACCGGAAAACCGAGACTTACTTCAATTCGGTAAAATTCTCGACTCTTTTGTTTGTAATCCATTATTCGGCATGTATTAACTTTAATCATTCAACCAGAATCTGTCCCAGACTACGCCGCCGGAAAACCCTACACTCAACTGAATATCACCGAAAAACAGAAGTCTCACTGTCGATCGGTATAAACATCTAAACCCTCTTGATATCTCTTGTTTGGTAACTTAATTGCACAACACACTAATCAAAACTGTTAAACAATTCACTCAGTCGGAAGTCACCAATCAGAGCCGACGACTCTTGCCGGAAATCTGAGAAAAACATTCTGTTTCGGTACATTTTATTCCGTAATCTTCTTTATCTATTTCATTCCAACCAATTATAAGTTTGATGACCGATTTAAACAGAACAGTCGGACTTCACTGATCTGTGTTTTTGTAAACGAAGAAGATGAACATCGAGTCGTATATGAATATAATTAAAATCAGTATTTTAAACGGGTTAGACACACAGTCCAGTGGTGGACTGTGTGCATTTCATACTATCGATACCGAGTTCGATCCTTGACACAACCCCTATCCACTGTAATAAAATGTTCTTTTTAAAACCGAAACCATATTAACTCGCTGTAAGATGTTAAGTATAATAAAATTACAATATATAACGGGTTAGACACCCAGCCCAATTGGTTGGGCTGGGTGCAACACAACACTGGAAACGCGGGTTCGAGTCCAGGCTCCCACACCGGTTCGACAGCTTAAATCCTTTTTAAAAAAATTGAATAATTTCTGAATAATCTAAATAGTATATAAATATAATTAAAATCAGAAATATTTTGGGTTAGACACGTAGCTCAGTTGATAGAGATGCGTGCACGTATACGAGAGGTCACGAGTTCGAACCTCACTCAGCGCATAGAAAACACAGTCTGACCGGTCAAGACCCGGTCAACGGTCAACGGTCAAAAAGTCAACCTTTTTATTTCTTTTATTTTTTTATTTAAATTGAAAAATCAATTAAAAATACTTAAAAGTAGGATTTTTAAAGTTAGAAAATTTCCTTAAACTCACAAAAATAAACCTAACAACCCCATTAAGAGCACTAATTAAAAATATTAATTATTATTTACCGAATCATTTCGTTATTATTTAGGTTAGTTTTTCCCTCGTCGGTTGAATCATAATATTCGTGCGCATTCATCGTCATCAAGGAACGCACCCACTGTGAGTGGATCCTTACAAATTCCCCTTTTTATTCATGTTTTGGGGTGTATCATGTGTCGCTTTAATTATTTCGTTTATTCAAACTTGTGCTATTACCATTATATGACCTAAACTTGTGATGTAAATATTGTTTGTTGTGATGCTTGTTTACGTTCTTGTCAAGTTGCGTGCAAATCATTCATTAGGCCCGTCAGTTCCTCGTTGGAGACGGGTTGAACATCGCGTGCCTCATTGTTCATCATTTGGTGTGTGCTTGTGCATTAATTGAGATTATGTGATTATGTTGTTTGTTGTGATGTGTGGTTACATTTTTGTCAAGTTGCGTGCAAATCATTCATTAGGCCTATCAGTTCCTCGTGGGAGACGAGTTGAGCATCAGGTGCCTCATTAGATCGGCTCCGTTTGATTGAACCTTGATCTCATTGATCATCATTTGGTGTATGTGCTTGTGCATTTATTGATATTATGTGTTTTGTGATTAAATTTACATTTACGTTTACACATATGTGATTAGGCACCTTTTTATAACCAATATAATAAATTCGTACAAATGTTTTCATAAGATTCACTCGCCAACTTTTGTTGACCCAAAAACCCTATTTTTACACATGATACAGGTGATCCAGTTGAGAAAAGAAACACGTAGGATGGCCTAGAATAATAAACAAGTTAATGCTTTGGAATGGACATTTAGTTTTGTTTCCCTTTGCAATTGTATGATTTTTGTTTAATATTTTAGTTTGTAATGAAAATGTATTTGAACATGTTATGCTTGTATGTGTATTGTAACTTCTTCTTTAAAGAGAAATAATAAATATGAAACTTTATAGTAAATGTCATGAGCTTTGATGAAAACCGAAACCTGCCCCCGACTACCATTTCCGCTGCGGGTCAGGGTGTGACAGATAGAGTCAAATTTTTCAATCTAGTGTAGTTTAATATTTACGTTGGTAATTGAACATTTCTTTCATTAAAAAAATTATGTCACCAGTAGTAAATAATATATTTTATTGTGAGGTCACCCGTGTAAAACACGAGAACTTAAACTAGTAGATATATATTTCTCTATTATTACACACTTATGATGCTGTTTTTCCATAATTGGTTTTGTATTTTTGTATTTGATGATTAAAAAAGCATTCTCGTTTGGTTAAAACCAAAACTGAAATAGAAAAGAAAAAAAAAACAATAGAATGATCCTTCCATGAATTTGGCAGAAATTTGAAACTTGAGAATAACCGTCACAAAAGAATATATACACGACTATTTAACTTTTGCGACGAATTCTTGTCACAAAACCTGATATGTTACATTAAGTATGTACAATTAATCATCTCCTACGAAGAATAACCTTACCATTTGCATCTTCATTCATAATCGTCACAACTTCACTAGGAGGAACATGCCAAATTCGAGGCCTATCTAACCGATGCCCTATCTTCGCAAACTTATCAGCGACTCTATTACCTTGTCGGTAAACATGTGTCACTAAACAGTTTCTAAACTCTGGAAGAAGTAAATTAATACAACTAACATGTTTTTGCACTTCAACACATTTCACATCCTTCTTTAGTGACACTACATCAACCAAAGTCATATAATCTCCTTCAACCCATATATCATCATCACAATAACCATTTTCAAGAACCAACTCAAGACCGCGACGAAGGGCTGCAAATTCAGCGACGGCACTATTACTTTTCCCGATGGATTCGGCATAGCCTAACAAAAACTCAGCGTTGTGGTCGCGCATAACGCCTCCTATGCTTGCTTTACCGGTATTGCATTTGCATGATCCATCAAAGTTTAGTTTCTTCCATCCGATATCGGGTTTTTTCCATGAAACCTTAAGTGGTTCAGTATGCGAGTTTCGGATGAAAACTCGGTTTAAAATGTGAGTTTTATATATCCTGCTAAATATTGTCGCCATAATATTTATCTTTTTTATGCAAAAATGTGAATTTGCACACATAAAATCATCAAAATGTGCAATCAATCTTTTGGGAACTTGGAGGATGGGACAAGAAAGGAAGATTCTGAATCATATTAACAAGAAATGAAAAAAACAAATGATGAAGAATGTGTTGTTTTTTAAGGAGATTTGAGAGGATATTATGGAGAAAATCTAGAGGGTGATCTAATATGACGAATGAGGGGTCAACTTTCGTCAACAAATAGTGACCTTAAAGTTATTAACCGTCAAAAATAACTGTCTTCGTTCATGTCAAAAATTTTGAATTCAAAATATATACATGCACCCTGCACACAATCAAATGCCGATTGCCTTTGTTCATTTCATTTCAAAATTTTGCATAATAAGTTTTTGTTACCAACTAGAATTTTGCCATAGGCCGGTGACACCTTTAGTGTTTACTACTGGTGGCAAGTTATGAGATGCGTTAACCAAATGAAAATGCGTGTTTCGTTGTATACCGATCTCAAACATTGCGGTTACAAAAGAAACGTAATACAACCGGTTTAGTTTGTTTAGAGAAGTTTCCATCTAAACACTACACAACCCTTACCTTTGCATCAAAACTTAGCGGCGTTAAAACGTATTGTAACTCGAATCTATACCATCGAATGAAAACGTATTATGATTGACCTAACTCGTTTTCGAACACACTTTACGTCAAAACGTAGACATACACAAAAATAAGTATGAAAACATATTGTATTCGACTTGTTTCCAAAAAAAATTATGCCGAAACGTGATTTTATATCGTTTAAGTAGAAACGTGAATTTATACCAATTCGTACATTAAAATGTCAAAACGTAGACTAATTGAATATTTGCCTAAAAATAAGCATGAAAAAGCATTATCTTTCACCTTTTACGCCGAAACGTGAATTTATATTGACACGTATATAAAAATAATTACGTGAACCAAAATGTAAATAAAATTAATCACATCATAACAACATATTTAAAATATTATAAAACATTATACCTTCAACATGATGAATTTTGAAAATACTCAAAGAGAATGTTCAAATTTGTGGTGTTTTTTTTTTAATTTTAAAAATAGAATACCAAAAAAAATTGACCAAAGCTAGCATTCCAAACTTTTGATTTTTACAAATTTTAATATAAGTAGAATATTAAATTTTAAATTTAAGTTACTACATTATTTACTAAAATTACTGTGTATCTTGAAATTATAAATAAATTGAAATCTTTCAATTAATTAAATTAGTTAATTTAAAAAGTATGAAACTTTTTATCAACGGCTAATAAAAAAGGACGGACCATTCTATCTTTAACAAGAAATTTGGATAACTGATGGATTACTAGAGCATTATCGTGCCACCAGTGAAACTACCCGATCATATCCATCTCTACTAGGCAATAATGTATATACACAATTCAGGAGGAAATCAACAAATCTGGAAAAACCCCCTTGTGGGAATCAAACCCAAAACCTGACGTTTCCTAAGCCTTATCTCATCCAAGATGTCACTAGGCCATAATGCTCTGGACAAGACAGTCCATTCTTTCACTTTGGTTTTTTAGTTACAAAGCATCAAAATTCAAAACCTTCCCATCCTCTCTGTATGCAACCACGACGACACACGGTCAACACCACCAGGAGTAAAATCTTTTAAATACTTTTAACTCTCTATCGCTCTCTATACAACCACCACCACACACCACATTCCTAGTCTCCGTGAAGCGATTGTTTGCAGCGCCGATGACGACTCTATTCGGTTTCGTGTTTATAATCGGGCCCTCCGATGACCTAAAACATCCTTTAAACTGCGGTGAATGTTGTTGTTCGAAGGTCCAATGATGACGATTACATCATCTGGTTTAGATCGGAGACCATGCAAGGCTATTTCCAGCTGTTTAAGGTCACCACAATCCCGATCGACCATTGCATGTTGTTTTATCGACCTGATCTGTGGCTGTCACACCCCAATCGATGGCGTTATCATTGGGATGCGACACTAAGCGAAGCGATTGCTCGAGAGATCCATAACGGCTAATTTGTGGCAAATATTAATTAAGTTCAATTTCCCATACAATTAAACAAACATTCAAACAACTTATTCTGAAATGAATTACATTGGTCTCAAGCAATAAAACAAAAATAAACAACTAGATTAAGCGAGTATCTAAAGGCCTAATCCATTTGCAGCATATAACGATCCATCAACCTGTCACATACGTTAAAATAAAAGTCAATACATAATGTAAAGCTGAGTACACATGTTTAGCATAGTAATAGTAATAAAGCGTTTTCGCATAACAAGCATGTACTAACGCTATCATGTGAACATGTATGCTACTAACACCGAAACCAGACCGTGAGTGAGTATGTGCGTCACGTGTTCACCGAAATGTCCACGTACGTAAAGGTAAAGCGAGAGCGAGCCTTAACAACCCCCGAACCTACACTGGATGGGTCAATCTATGGTACTATCATGTTAAGGGTGGTAGGCAAGTAATCAAGCGTAAACATAGCACATAGTAGTTCAGCGTTTCACGTATAGCATGCGAGAGTGGTTAGCGTTCAAAACATTTAAGTGTTGTGTGTTGTGTTTTGTTATAGAGAACGTATGTAACACCCAAAAGTGTGTTAAAGAGAAAAGGGGATAAGTATACACACAGTGAATGCTTAAACAGTTAAGCACGAGCGAGATGGTGAGGAGAGCGCCGGATCAGCCTGTAAGCGGGAACATAAGTGCATCAGTCTTCCATGGTGCTTAAACGGTCGAATGGAGTGTCGGTGCGAGGAACAGGTGTTCGTACGAATTGAAATTCATATGAAAGGTGATTCGTACGAATGGTAATTCGTACGAATTATTTTTTCATACGAAGCATGATTCGTGCGTATGGTGTCTTGTGCGAGTCGGCCTGTTTCGTGTCCAAAATCGAGTGTCCTTCGCGTCTTTCTTCAGGAAATCGAGTGTTCGTCCCTCCAACCTTAAGTTACTGATCAAACCGTGAGCCGAAGAGGTCTTTGGAGCAGTTTAGTCACTCATGGGAACTTGGGCTGGTTCGTACGAATTGAGCCAATTTGTACGAGCCAGTCCAGTTCGCATAAGTTGACTGTTTACGTCTTCGTGCGTCCGGAGCTGAGTTTTCGTCTGAATCGTATGTGATTTTGAGTCCTTTCCATGACGGTTTAGACACTGCTTCGTTCCACTGTTTAGTGAGCGAAACATATGTTGGTTTTGGTCCGTTTTTGTGTAAAAATCAAGTTTAAAACAGTTTTCTTGGGATATCACACTTGGTGAGTTGAAATAACAAGATTTCTAACTTGGGAAGCCAAAGCTAAACCCAATATACTCGTTTAAGTGTGACTCCAAGTTAAAATCAGAAAGGATTATGAAAAATATGAAGATTTTATAAACAGAAGGAGTTTAGATGAAATCGGAGATAATCTCGTGTAAAATCGTTGTGGTTCGCGTGAAAATAGTTGTTTCTTACTTGGAAAAGTAGAGGAGAAAGGGTAGAGAGCGTTCTGTGCGAGTGGCATCAAGATAGCATGTGTGTGCACGAGTGTGGTATTTATAGGAGAAGAGGGGTAGGGTTTGAATGCCATTCGTACGAATGGTCAATTCGTACGAAATGGTCATTTTGCACGAAATGGTCATTTGGTACGGGCTGACCAGTTTTGTGCGAATTGTTTCCAGTTCGCACGTCGACTGTTCATTTGGTGTTTTCGTTCGTACTAGTTAGTTATGTTAAGTGTTTTAGTGAAGCGTTAAACGTTGTGTTGCGTATAAGTGCGATAATCAAATTAAGCGAACGAGCGTATGAGCGTTTGAGCGAGTATTAAACACATATAAATCAGAAACACACATAATAACATAAATAACATAAATAACCGCGTTTGAGTTTGCGTTTGCGTTGAGCGTGTAAGTAGTAAGCGTTTAAATGCGATAATTAAGCGAAATAAAACGCGTTTTAAAATATAGTTAACCTTGTTATCATCGAATCTCGGAGTGCAAGCGGTTACAAAGCGGAACAAAAGGTAATAATAGAAACAACTGAAAAGTCGGGTTGGTACAGTCTCCCCTACTTTAGAGGATTTCGTCCCGCAATTCAAGCGGTAGATGTAACAAAGAGATGTGGGTATATAGCTTTCATATCACTTTCGAGTTCCCATGTGAACTCGGCGCCGCGTTTACCTTCCAATCTGACTTTCACAATGGAATGCAACTGCGTTGAAGTTTCTTCATTTCTCGATCCATGATTTCTACTAGCATTTCCACGAAGTGCAGATTTGCGTTTATTTGTAAGTCTTCGAGAGGTACGTGAAGATTTTCTTCAGCTAGACACTTTTTGAGGTTTGAGACATGAAAAGTCGGGTGTACGTTGCTGAGTTCCACTGGTAATTCGAGTCGATAGGCCACTTTGCCTATTCTTTCCAGAATCTTAAAGGGATCTATGTATCGTGGGGCTAGCTTCCCTTTCTTTCGGAATCGGATCACTCTTTTCCAAGGTGAAACCTTTAAGAGAACGTGATCTCCAACTTCGAACTGTAGGGGCTTGCGTCGTTTATCGGCGTAGCTCTTTTGACACATGCGATCTTTCAGGAGATTGTCTCTAATCAGGAGAATCTTGTCTGTCGTTTCTTGTATTAATTCAGGACCGATGATCTGTGCGTCTCCGATCTCATGCCATACCATAGGCGATCGACATTTTCTACCGTATATTGCCTCAAAAGGTGCCATTTGTATGCTAGCGTGATAACTGTTGTTGTACGAAAATTCTATTAAAGGTAAATACGAATCCCAATTACCACCAAAATCTATAACACACGATCGAAGCATGTCTTCGAGGGTGCGGATCGTGTGCTCAGTCTGACTGTCGGTCTGAGGATGGAACGCGGTACTGAGATTAAGAGTAGTACGGAGTGCGGATTGAAATGTCTCCTAGAGACATGAGGTAAAGCGACCGCAACGATCAGAGGTGATGTCACGAGGCCTCTCGTGTCGACAAATGACTTCGTCGGTATAGATTTATGCTAATCGTTCAACCTTAAAGTCTTCTCGTATCGAAATGAAATGAGCAGATTTTGTAAGACGATCAACGATAACCCAAATGTTGTCGTAACCAGAAGTTGTGCGAGGGATTTTCGTAACAAAGTCCATATAAATCAGAAATACACATAATAACATAAGTAACATAAATAACCGTGTTTGCGTTTGCGTTGAGTGTGTAAGTAGTAAGCGTTTAAATGCGATAATTAAGCGAAATAAAATGCCTTTTAAAATATAGTTAACCTTGTTATCATCGAATCTCGAAGTACAAGCGGTTACAAAGCGGAATAAACGGTAATAATAAAAACAACCGAAAAGTCAGGTTGTTACAATGGCGGTAAGGGTTTCAAGGTAAGGTTCCGAACTCTTTTTCGCTTTTCCGGCGACACTAATTTGTTCTTTCTGAGGTTTAACGACATTCCCGTGGTTTTAGGGTTTGTGCTAGTGGTGATGGTGGAGCTATGGTACTGATTCAGTGGTTTAGTCGTTTTAGGGTTTGTGCTAGTGGTGATGGTGGAGTTGACGTTTAATAAGAGTAAATTATTTTTTAGTTCTTGTGTTTTAGTAGTTTTAACCACTTGAGTACAAAATCAAAAAGTTTAACGCCATGAGTCCTAACCACTCATTTTATAACGTATTGAGTCCCTATGTTTTAGTGGTTTTAATCACTTGAGTCCAAATCAAAAGTACAAGTGTTAAAAAGTTGGACTCAAAACATTATAAAATGAGTGGTTAGGGACTCAAAGCATTAATTTTTTTTATATTGGACTCAAGTGATTAAAACTATGGTTGTAGAAATCGCTAGTCGGTCGGTGGGGTGGGGACTAGCGATTAATCGTGATTAACCATGGATTAATCAGATATAATCGGGATTAATTGTAATTAATCGAAAATTAATCGAGATTAATCGGGGATTAATCGATGCCTAGTCGGAATTTTTACAACAATGGTTAAAACCACTAAACACAAGGACTCAGAAGTAATTTACTCTTTTAATAAAGAGGTAATGGTGAAGTCAAGGTCTATAAAAATTTGAGAAAAGTGCCCGGATAGTCCTTGTGGATTGCCCAGATTTCACCTTTAGTCTCTACATTTTCAAAATTACAGCTCTAGTCCCCAATTTTGGCAAATTCGTTCTCGGATAGTCCCTGAAGCGGATGGAGGTTAGTTTTTGGTGTTAAGTGGGTGTGAAATGACCTAAACACCCTTACTAATAAAAAACTAATAACGGAAACATTAAAAACAATAATAAGTGGGCCCCACCATCTACCCACCCCCTGTTCTCCCACTTTCTCCCTCTGATCTCAAACGCCATCGCCGCCACTCTCATATTTTCTTCAACCACAATATCCTCTTCAAATAACAATCGTACCACTACCAACAACCGGTGATTAGCAACCTGCAATAATCAATCGAAGCACTGAAAACATGCACATTGGCTCCAATTCACCCCTTATAAACAACCACCACTAACCACCATAACAATAACCACCTACACCACCGGAAAAACACCAAAATGACTGGAAACCTGCAACAATCGAACAACCGATAGCAGTGCACATGTGGCTTTGTTTGTGTCACCTGAAAGCAGAAGGAAATGAAGGTGTGTGTGTATATATTAATGGCTAATCAACCAGCTTCCATTCAAATTCTTTTCTATTCCAATCTAATCATACATGAGTAATAACAAATAAATTGAATCCAAGTCGACTAAGCCTTTCGTATCTGTTCATGATCTGCAAAATTGCAATATGTTCCGTTAAGCTCAATTCTGTTCAGTTCCTTTTTCGGTAAGGTTAAACGTTTCCCGTTAATGCGTTTCTATTCCACTTTAAGTCCTTTGCTTACTCCGTTACAGCTCCTTCGCCTGGTAAGAATTCTGTTTTGTATATTTTTTTTAATTTGTATTTGATATTTTCAGGTGGTGCTATTATTATAATATTATTGTGGTGGTGATAGAGGTGGAGATGGTGAAGGTGGGTTGCAATGGTGGTTACGATGAAGGTGGGGGTGGTTTGCCGGAAGAGGGAAAGAGGGGTTAGGGGTGGGTGTAACGTCTCGCTTTTTCGCATTCTTATTTTAGAAAATAAATATTTTTATCATAATTCGAGACGTTAAAACATAATAAAAATATATGTGTATATATATTATTAATCGTTATTTGTGTAACACCTCGTATCGTTTAAAAATGTTCGTATCCGTGTGTATATAAATATATATATATATATATATATTATTTTAAAAATGTCCGTATTCGTATTCTGATTTTAGAAACCTTACATTCGTATTTTAATTTCAATCTCACAATTCGATACGTTAGTCATAATAAAATTCATATTTTATACATTTTTTATTCACACAACCGATCATTTAAATACGTATTTATACGCAAGCCGACATAATTATACGTATATATACTTATACGCACATCTCCAATACTTGAATTATACTTTTATACTTTTTATATACTCAATTACATAATATATACTCAAGAAATACTAATCATCTTTTCCACCTCATCAATCCTCTTCCACCTTCTTTAATCAATCATATTTCACCCTTTTCCACCTCATTTTCTCCACCAATCATCTTTTCAATCCTCTTCCACCTTTTTTAACCAATCATATTTCACCATTTTCCACCTCCTTTCTCCACCAATCATCTTTTCAATCCTCTTCCACCTTTTTTAACCAATCATATTTCACCCTTTTCCATCTTCTCCACCTATAAATACCAACCCCCTTCTACTATTTTCTTCACACCATTTTTCTCTCCATCTCTCTAATTCTCTCAATCTCTCTAAATCAAGAATTCTAAGAATTCTAAAAGGACACTAAGTGTTCCAACCATTCTTCTCTCAATCTCTCTACTTCTCTCAAATCTTCCAAGCAAGGAAGAGAACTCTAAGAGTTCTAAAAGAAAACACAAGTGTTTTAAAGGAAGCTTTGAAGCTCCAACCTCCAACTCTTCACAGAATCGACAAAGGAAACTTTGCAAAACTGTGAGCATACTCGACCCTTTTTACGCTTAACGCATTTTTGGGTGTAACATGTATACAAAATCTACTTACACAATCAATTATAATTAAATACTCAAACCACCGAATACGTTCATTGTTATGCTTAGGTTGTTTATGCTTGTTAGTTTCAACTTGTAATCTCATGATATTGTTATGCTTAGATTGTTATGCATGCTATTTAAGGATTTTAATTATATACTATTTGGTATGCGTAAGTTGTTTATGTATGCTCATTCATCTTGAATATAACATGCCATGTGGATTTGAGACAAACTTTTATACGTATACTTATGTAACAACTCCGAATTTCGTTGTTATATTTTTCTTTTATTCTCGTTGTATCTACCTTTTGAAATCCCGAGATTCGAATTATAAGAAAGTTATATTAATAAATTATGTTTGTTTATAATAAATATATTGGATCTAATCGCTTATTAAACGCATCGCTAAGTCAATCGCAATCACAGTAATTACGCTACCATACGAGCCGAGTGGGTTATTGTATAATAAACACTTGTGCCATCGCACGCTTATCTCATCACATTGCAAAACGCAGTTAATTATGTGGTTTTATGATAATTATGTGTTATGTGTGTTTATGGTTATGATTACACTCGCCATCGCATCGCTTAATCACTTAACGTGACTTTATAACTCGATTACATCGCTGAACAATCGATAAACGAACGAAAAACGAAGAAAACCCATCGTTTGGGTCAAGTTCGCTTGAACTTGGGTGACCCCAAGTTCGGCCGAACTTGACTGACCAACACAAAACTTAAAATTGCCCCAAGTCGGCTCGAACTTGCATTGATTCTTCACAGAATCAGCAAGTTCGGCCGAACTTGACTAGAATCTCTTGAATAACTCACAAGTCCGCTCGAACTTGTACAAATATGCACAAGTTCGGCCGAACTTAACTCCCATCAGCTCACTTTTTGCCTTCACCTATAAATACTCAGCTCCATTCTCTCATTTGAACTTGCTGCAAGTTCGCCCAGAGCTCTCAGAACCCGAAACCCTTTGTTTTATAAGTAAGATTCAACCCGATTTCAACTACAATGATGTTCAACAACGTTTTACAACGATTTTGCACAAGGCTCCGCCTTCGTTTTCATCAAATCTCTTCTATTTACGAAAATCTTCATCTTTTATGCAAAACTTCTATTTTTCACTCAGATCTATTCTTAGATCTGAGTAAAACCTTTAAATCATCGATTTCTACACAATATTCAGACTAATGACGTATGTTTCGTTCACTTTTGAGTGGAACGAGGTGTTGTCAAGCAAGATCTCAGATCCGGAAGCACAAGGACGAAATCGTCACTTTACACAAGCTGGACTAACCCGTACGAACCTTCAAGTTCGCCTGGATTAGCCCGAGTTTCTGTAAAATGGCTAAACTCGCTCCAAAAGACCTCTCCAGCCTAAGATTGACTCAGTGGCTTAAGGTTGGAGGGATGGGCACTCGATTTCCTCAGCAAACGATTCAAAAACGCAAGATTTTGGACCCGGAAACATCAAGTTCGCTCGAGATTTACTTATTTTTCAGCAGCACATAGGTCAAGTTCGCTTGAACTTGTACCCTTCTGGGTTAAGTTCAACCGAACTTGGGTCAACTCTTTAGCAAATATTCACAAGTTCGCCCGAACTTGCCTTTTCAGTGAACATTTCTCACAAGTTCGCCTGAACTTGTATAATTTCCTTGGAAATTAGACAAGTTCGCCCGAACTTGTCTGAAAACTCAACAGAATCAACACAAGTTCGCCCGAACTTGTATGATTACATACAAGTTCGCCCGAACTTGTATGATTACATACAAGTTCGCCCGAACTTGTCCCCTGCTCAATCTAAACTTAACCGTTTCAGCAATTCAGAAGACTGATGCACTTTTGTTCGCTTACAAGCTGATCCAGTGCTCTCCCCGACTCAACTCAGATCCTGAACTTCTCCTAAAATGCACCCACTGTGAATATATTTGAACCCCTTTTACGCTTAAACGCACTTTTGGGTGTCACATATGTCCCTATATCAAAATCACAACACACAAATCTCAAATGCTTATTCGCAACCCGCTGTACTACATGACTATACGTGAAATCTGCTGAATTGTATGTATTGCTTGATTGCTTGTACGCCACCCTTAACATGATAGCATACTAGAGGTTGACCCCCCACCCGGAGGCCCGGGGTTGTTAAGGCTCGCATTTTTATTTTGCATTTATTTTTTCTTTTAGGATGTGAACGCTTGTTCGCATGCCTCGGTCAATTGCGGTTTGTTGGTTTGCATGAATCTAAGTAGTTACATCATTCACAACTATCTCGTATGTCATGCGGTGTATGCTAAACGCTTTTATATCTATTATGTACGCAAAACCTGTATGCTCACCTTTACTTAATTGTATTGACGTTTTATTTTAACATATGTGGCAGGTTGAGGATTAGCATTTGATGCATTGGATTGTGCTTAGTTTAGTTGTTTTAGTTTGTTTTGATTTGGAAACTCATGTATTAAATCTAGGGGATATCGAACCTGATTAGTGCTTATGAGAAAACAAGTTTCTGTAATAATTGTTTGGAAATGTTATGTTTGATAGTATGGGATGTTAAACTTTAAGTAATGTTGCTAGATAATTGTTATGGAATTATCGTGAGACAATCTGGTCGCCTAGTGCCACTACCCCGATGATTCTGCCATCGGTTGGGGTGTGACAACTTATATTCAAACTTGTATGCTCGCCAGTGCTTTTGTACTGATTCATGCTTTTATTACATGTTGCAGGATTGTGACAGATGAAACTAGTAGGATTGCCTAGAAACTCATTTAAATTTTAATGTTCGTTGTGTTGTAATTTATTTTCAATCCTGTTGTTTCTCGATTCCAGTTCTTGTACAAAAATCATTTTAATGAAATGAAATTATTTATTTGAATACTTATTATGCATTCTTCATTTTAAACTTGTGGTGTTCCTAGTTCAAGCAATGTAAAAAGCAATTATTAAATACTTGTCATAATTAGTGTTATGAAGTCTCTTGCAATCTCGTTTTCGTCTCATCCCGATGTTTCCGCCATTGGTTGGGGTGTGACAGTGGGAGATGGTGGTGAAAGGTGGAGATGGTGGTGGGTGGTTTAGAGTGGGGAAGATGAAGTGGGTGGGGTGGGTGGTGGGTACCACACAAAATCTAAATGTTAATTATATTCTTTTAACTTTTAACAGTAAGGGCATTATAGTCATTTCACACTCACTTAATTGAGAAAACTAACCCCCATCCGCTTCAGGGATTATCCGAGAACGAATTCGCCAAAGTTGAGGACTATAATTGTAATTTTGAAAATGTAAGGACTAAAGGTGAAATCAGAGCAAACCACAGGAGTATCCAGGCACTTTTCTCAATATCTTAGGTAGGGTTGTAAAGAACCGAACGTTCAGCGAACAGTTCATGAACCACTCAGTGGGAAGTTCGTTTATGTTCATACGATTAGCTTAACGAATGAACACGAACAAAAAATTGTGTTCGGTTAGCTTAGCGAACGAACACAAACAAAGGTCTCGTTCGTTCGAGTGTGTTCGTGAAGGTTCGGTAATATGTTCGGTTATGTTCATTCATGTTCATTTGATTATATTAAAAAATAATAAATAATAAACATTTTATGTAAACATATTGAAAACTTGAACCTCTATTTTTTCTAAGTTAGCTAAAATTTGGATATTCAAGACAATTTTTGAGATAATTATGTCTAAGTTAGTTATAATTTGAATAATTATGTCTAAGTTAGTTATAATTTGAATAATTATGTCTAAGTAATTCTGGATAATTATGTCTAAGTTAGTTAAACTTCATTCATCGTTTGGTGGTTGGAGTTGACTTCTTCTGTTTTGATTTATCATTTGATGGTTGAATTTAACTACATATGTCCAATGTTTAAGGTGAAGAATGTTTTTACTTTTTATTTTTAAGTTAAATGTTTGTTTATGTTCGTTTGTATTCGTTTGCGTTCGAGACCAGTGAATGTATTCACGAACTGTTCGCGAACTACTTAATTTCCTTAATCAACGAACACAAATATAAACTTATGTTTGGTGTGCGTTCGTGAACAGTTTGCGAACATGTTAATTTCCTTAACAAACGAACACGAACACGACCTTATTCGTGTTCGTTTTGTTAGATTACAACCCTAATTTTAGGCGATTCAAACAACATTACATCAAGATGAATGGATCATAAAACCATCCCCAATCAAGTATTATTGACAAATTGGCTCCATATTGATTGAAGGTAGGACAAAACAAGGGTAAAA
Organism: Scalesia atractyloides; assembly: GCA_947069175.1. NCBI lineage: Eukaryota > Viridiplantae > Streptophyta > Magnoliopsida > Asterales > Asteraceae > Scalesia > Scalesia atractyloides. Next base: position 10,078,270 of record CAMTDV010000006.1, on the reverse strand, counting down.
GGGAGTGGAAGGAGACCAACACTTGATCTAACAAGAAGTCTACGTTAATGAGTTTGAAGTGTAACAATCCTAATTATATCAAGATATTTGGACTGTCATGTTACAGCGACGCAAGCGCTAGCAGCATAAAAGCATATGAGTCAAAGGACCAAAACCCGCACTGTTTGATAGTGATAGTAGGTTATAATCTTGCTAATACTTATGCCCCAATGATCAAAGAGTCATTTTATGTGCATAATGATGTTCGAGCTTGATGGGTTTACTCTAGGAACAACCCCCCCCCCCCCAATATGCTTACAAGGATTAGCGTTGGTCCGTATTTATGTGCATAATGATGTTCAAGCTTGATGGGTTGACTCTAGGAACACCCCCCCCCCCCAACCCCAAAATCATGCGTACAAGGATTAGCGTTGGTCCGAGAAATTTAAACAAGTTCATGCACGATCCATAGTGCATATGACGTGCCATCTTACCTCTCTCTTGGATGACAAATAAGGATGTTGGAATCCATTTATAAAGGAAAACCAAATTTGTGAAATGTAGCTGAAATTATACTATATATTAAATTACAACCTTAGCTACAATACTAATTATTCTCTTTCTTCTTTTTTTTATTACAAGATTACCATCAACTTACATATTTAACTTTTTCTTCTTCATGACAGTTTTGTAATTAGCTCCTCTTTGAGTGGCATTTGTAACCATCTCACAATACTTCTTTTTATTTTTATGTTTTAACCACCTAGGTTACCATTTTCACCCCCTCAACTTTGTTAGTTTTATTAAAAATAATCTACCCTTTAAATTTTAACTAATTTATTAAGTGTCTCCTCCACATTTGTTAGTTTTTTTAAAAAACTTACATTCCTACCCCTTAAATTTTAACTAAGTTTTTAGGTGTCCCCTCTACTTTTGTTAGTTTTTTTAAACAACTTTCATTCCTTTCCCCTTGAATTTTAACGAAATTTATTAATTGTCCCCTCAACTTTTTTTAATTTTTTTTAAACAACTTACATTCCGGCCCCTTGAATTTTAACTAAATTTTCTTAAGTGTCCATGAACATTAATAAAGTTATTGTTACCTCTTTTACATATGGTGCTACCATATTTTTTTTAAGTTTCAAATTAATCTCTTACACTTTAAATTTAAATAATGTAGGCCTTTAACGCAATAATTTTATTTTCCTCTTATAACTTCCGTTCGTTATTTTTTTTACAACTTAATTCGTGATAAAATATTTTTAGAAAATATATCAATCCGGTACCCACCAGAAAAATTTATATACTTACTTTTACGTTATCTAGAATTGATGTTTTGAACGGTCATTATTAATTAGAAAAAGTTGGTTTTGAATATATATTGTAATGTAATATAACTGTTTGAAAACAATTTTTATTGTTTGGTTGTACATAGATTTTTCGTCGCAATGCGCGGTGAGGGAATCCGAGTTTATAATAATTAGTATTTTAAATGTGTTGAATAGGTTATAGGGGTTAGGATACAATAGGAAGTTTCTTTGGGTAGGAAGGATAGGAAGTAATCTTGTCCATCTATTTAGTAATCAAGGGTTAAGATTAAATGAAAGAAATTGAAACAAAAGAGGAGGCGCGTGGGTTTGTGTAATGGCATTCTAGTCAATCAAAAGCAATAGTTTCTCTATCCTCCAATCCCCCCATTTTTTAAATATTAATAACTCTTTCATACGACATTATTTTTTTTATAAAATTGCACCATAAAAACGAGCGTTTTTATCTTTAAAACGAGCACACTATTGCTATACTTTTGAAAAAAAAATCGATAACCCATATACGTAAAATGCAATAGACCAAAAACACAAAAAATGATCTTTTTCTAAAACGCAATAGACGAAAACACAAAAGAAAGTGTTATTTCTAAAACGCAAAGGAAAAAATACAAAAAAATGTTTTTTCTAAAACGCAATGGATCAAAAACACAAAATAAAGTGTTTTTTCTAAAAAGCAATGGACTAAAAACTTAAAAGAAAATGTTCTTTCTAAAACATAATTGACTAAAAAAACAAAAAATTTGTCAAACAAAGTGTCTTTTTAAAACGCAATGAAAATCTAAAAGAAAATTGTTTTTTTCTAAAACGTAATGGATTAAAAACACAAATAGATGTGTTGTTTCTAAAACGCAATGTCTAAAATACACAAAAATGAGTTTTTTTTTTCTAAAACACAATAAATTAAAAACACAATAAAATATGTTTTCTCTTTATGTTATAAAACAGAATGGACTAAATAATTCAAAAAGTATGATTTTTCATTGTGTTCTATAACGCAATGGAGTAAAAAGTATCTTCATCTACTTATTTTAATGATATTTTTGACATGCAAAGCAAGCCAATCTCATTGAAACTAAAGAAAAAAAAAATTACAGTAGCTAGTCTCAGAAGAAAAGAAAGGCCTTTAAGAACAAAAGACAAATACTACAGCACAATCGAGAATTAGATAGCCAAATAAACACAATAAAATTGATTTTTTCATGAGTGGCCCTCTAAACGGTCAACAAATATTGCTCCAGTAAAACGTAGTGACTAACATATGTAAAACGCAACACGTAATTAATTATATAAGCAACATGTAATAATTAAATAAACATAAACTGTAAAACGTAATAAAGAAAAACCCTCTCAAAAAGTTGAAACAAACTACAGAAATACACTAAATTAACACTATTTAATTACAAAACTATCAAATTATATACAACCTGTTTCATACATAATGTATTTCAATTAAAGTAATAAATAAATTTTTAAGAAAAAAGGTTTTCCATTTACCTTCAAATCTGCAATCTTCTGCTCTCATTTTGTAATGATTTTTTTTCCACAGTGTTTTTTCATTATTTTGTAAAAAGTAATAGACAAAAAACACCTAAAATGTGTGTTTTTTCATTATTTTGTAAAACGCAATAGACCAAAAAAACACCCAAAAAGTGTGTTTTTCATTCTTTTATAAAACGCAATGGACAAAAAACTGTGTTTTTTCATTATTTTGTAAAACGCAATGGACAAAAAACACACAAAAAGTGTGTTTTTTTCATTATTTTGTAAAACGCAATGGACAAAAAACACCAAAAAATATGTTTTTCATTCTTTTGTAAAACAAAATTTTAAAAGAAAGTCTAAACTGAAAGGTGTTTTGCGATTTTTCTTTGAGGCATTTTGTCAAACACCTGGTGTGCAACTTTTTATTAATGATTTATCAATGAAATTGGAACTAATGATGTTGCCCAAACGCATGAATATATCAAGAGAAATAGTAGAATCATAGATATCTTCACTTTGAATACAAAATGTTTGAGAAATTTGAGAAGATGAGTACTTTTTTTAACAGAAATCTCATGTTCCATCGCATCATGTTAAATTTGACAGAGTGGTGAGGTTGGGGAGACGATTCTGGTGGTGGTGGGCGATGGAGTGACGACGGTTGTGGTGGTGGTGGTGGTGGTGGGGTGAGATGTATCGTGAAAGAAAATGACATACTGGGTTTTTGTTATAGAACTGGGTTTTTTATCTTAGGGTTGTTTGACTAAATGCCCTTCCAATGTTTTTTTTATCTTTGACACGTGTCATTCTATCATTGCTTCCTATCATTCCTAGCTAAAACAAACTTCCCTTTCCCTAGGTTATAGAGGGATATATGTCATTGGCAACTTTACATATATATTATTAATTTATAATAATAATAATTATTATTATTAATCTTTTTTTTATAATGAGAAATGTTACTTCTATTTTACTTTAGACCAATAATCCTTAAATAATCATATCGCTCATGTTTGAATTTGAGACATCTCTTTAAAAGGCAAATGTCTCTATCAAGTGGGTTACCCCACATTGGTACTAATTTATAATTATTTGGTTAAATAGGTTGAGTTTTCAAGTTATATGATTTAATATTCAATTAATATTTGTAGTTATCTTATACTCAAATCACAATAATAAGATACTTAATTGCAATGAGTATATTAATTAATAGGGTTAGGTTCAAGAGTGAACATCATCCTTGTTTGTGAACCTAGTGAACTAATACTAGCGATTGATTTATTTTTAGATGAAAATGTTAGGATTGTAATTACATATATAAACTTAATATGGTAGTTATTAATTGTAATTAGGATTCCTTAATTTTCTCACTCCCACATTCATGCCACATCTTTCATTTGTTCATCTCTATCTCTCTCTCTCTCATAAACAGAAAACATGAATCGATTCCTCTATTTCTAATAAGCCAACCAAAGAATCCATAAAAAAAACAAATGAGAGAGAAGATTACATATGGAGGCCTAGAAACTATGTACGCATGTGTATAAAAAGGATATACATATGTGTATAAAATGGTTGTTCCGAACATTGGTGTGATAATGTACATATGTGTACATACGTGTTAAGAAAATGATTTGTTAATGTACATATATGTATATACATGTTGAGACAGTTATGTACACATATGTACAATTCAGATACTTGATATACACATATGTACCAGGTTGAACAACCATATCATTAACTTCTTTTTATAAGTATATTAAGAATGTACATATGTGCACATTACAAATTGGTCATGTACACTTAAAGAAGATGATTGGATGGAACAATATTTGTTAACGTACATATATGTATATACGTTTTTAAATTGTGAATACCTATAATACATATATGTACATTCACTTCTACAATATTTTTAATCATGTTATAGAAGGAACAATATTTTATAATGGTTTTATTTTTTAGAATTAAAAAAAAAGTTAATTGGTGAGAAAAAAATGAGAGAGAATGTAATTAAGTATTTAATTGAAGAGAGAAGTAGTTAACATTTTAGCTTTATACCCTTTTTATTATTTACTCACACATAAATAATTATAGAACTCTCATTATTAAAATTTCTAAAATATAAACAATTAATGGTTCAGATTGGAAGGAACAATATTTGTTAATGTACATATATGTGAATAATAAGAATTACAACCTTTGGATAAAACAAAGATCTTCCGAATCATAAAATTCTTTACCAAGAATATTTTAGTGTTGATACATTATTAACTTAGAAATAACATTGCTAGTCTTCTGCTTGATCCAAGATTCCAACGGGGTAAACCATCTTCAATTAATTTTTGAATATAAAAAATATAGTCATCTAGTTAATCCAAGGGGACAAACCATCTTCTATTAATTTTTAAATATAAAAAATATAATCTGCTGAATATTTTAGCAAATACATTCAAAAGTTATTTAAACATAATAATAATAATAATAATAATAATAATAATAATAATAATAATAATAATAATAATAATAATAATAAATATCTAAATAAATGGACCCAGGAAAAAGTTCCATTATAAACTAATAATTTGATAAATATTACATTAAAACATTAGCATAATATTACATTAAAACATTAGCATCCAATGCTTCTTGGAGTTCATACTTGAACATGTTGCTACAATAGCTTACTTCTCTATCTTCTTCTATAATGCTTTCATTAATGTAGGCCGAATTCGAAATTGAATCCATGGGATTTCTGCTTGATGAAGATGTACACGTTGACGAATGCAAGAAACTCGACATGAGACCGGCTTTGTTATAGTTTTCAAGATCAATGAAAGCTAAAGTATCAATTGACTGATCTACATCGGGTTCCATGAGCTTGGAAGTTTCACTAGAAAATGGAACACCACATGAAAGAGTACTCAATGTAGAACACTTTGGGATTTCTTGAATTATGGTTCGGTCTTGAACATGATTATTGTTGTCTTGAACTTGTAGGTTATTTTCCATATGGTTTTGTTGGGTACCTGGATAACTGAATTGTAGGTTTTGATTGCCTTGCGACGCAAGGAACAAAGCGGCTAACCTCAACATGTCAAGGTCAACCATGGGTTGGATCCCTGACAAGCTCAAAATGGATGAAAGGTCAAGCCGAGGTTTATGAGTGACAGGATCAATTCCCATTCGAATGAGTCTTTTCCTAATGTTGGTGTTCCAATAGTTTTTTATCTCGTTATCTGTTCTTCCAGGCAAGCGAGATGCAATTGTTGACCATCTATCCAATAATCAAACATTAATGATTAGACAACACATGATGATAACAAATATAAAAATTTTGAAACCGATCAATCTAGCTAGAAAATGACATTTGACAATTAATAATCAATTTTCACAAGCATCTAAGTTCTAAACTAAAAAATCTAGAAAAATATTCAAAGAACCATCAATTAGAAGGTTAAGAAGTTTGACTTACTTGTTGCCCAAGACTCCATGAAGTTGAATGATGGTTTCCTCCTCATCAAAAGAGAACTTGCCTCTTTTAATATCCGGTCGAAGATAATTCGTCCATCTTAACCTACAACTCTTCCCGCACCTTTGAAGACCTACACATAGTTGAACAAATAAAAAAACCCTATTAAAATAACGTATGAACAGACACGAACATATTCTTGTGACAAATATATAAGTACTATACATTGTTAACCAAACCTTTTTAGCCAAGGCAAGCATAGAGTTATTTTATCCATCAATTACATATATAAGGTCTAAACCTCAATTTTCATAACATATGATAGTGTCATCATTCATCAAACCTTTCTGACCCGTAGCACTCTATAACGCTTTATAAATCATGTTGTTTCGAAATATAAATGTATTTTGTATACTAGTAGATGATAAACTAACGACGAAACATACCCGCATTCTTTGGAAGAGTTCTCCAATGTCCATAACCATTCTTGTTAATGTAGTCAATGAGCTTTTGATCTTCATCGGCAGTCCATGGACCTTTTCTTAAACCACTATTTTTGTCACCCTGAGGTGTTCTTCCCATTGTGATGATGATGGTGTTATTATAACAAAAGTGTTCACTTATTATAACAAAAAATATCAATATAATCTATGTTATAGAGAAATATATATGGGTGTGTTTGTGAAATAGAGATAGTACACACAAATATAAATACGGAGGAAGATAAATAAAGTCAATGGAATTGGGATGGGTAGCCGTCCATTGTCTTATCTCTATGACTACGTGTCCCTTCTTTGAGAAATAACACACTTTTTTAAATTATTTTGTGCAAACATATATAACACCCTTTTTTAAATGATTTTGTGCAAACATATTTGCCGGATAAAATCTAACACACTTTTTTAACAAATTATTAAATTAACACCTTTTTGAACAAATTATTAAATTAACACCTTTTTGACATTGGTACGTGACGTTTTTTACGTGTTACTAAAGAATATATATAAGAAGAACCCTAATTTAATTAGTGAAACAATTTTGTTTTTTGAAGATAAATATTTGTTCATAAGATTCATTCTTCTTTCGTTATATACATTTATTTATGTAAGTATACATACATGATGTGGTCACATACAAGGAAGTAAACAATGTAAACAATTATAAAAGTGATAACTCGTAAGTGAAAGTGATTTATTTTATAAGAAGAAAATATCACATGAGGATCCCTTTTGTAAGGAGTTCTAAATTTTGAAAGTCGTGTAAAATCTTCCAAATTGAAAACTGATTATTAATTATAAAAATCTAAAAAATAAATAAACTCGTAAATTAAGTTGATCATATTCATAGATTTAAGTAATGAATTGAAAATTGCTAGAGTTGAGGGAAACCTTCATTACTGAAATCGAAACCCTTAATAATTGAAATCGAAATTGATAGTTTGGTTAAACCGGCTATTTATCACATAAATTCTTTTTGAACGGTAAAATAAATTGTGTGATAAACAGCCAGTTTGACCAAACTAGCTTATCAAGACACAAGTTAGCTTATCGAGACATTTTTATCAACTGTTTTTGGGCTCCGTAACTCCATTCGTAGACCCAGTAATGTTTTTTTATGCTCGAGCCTTTATTTTAATTTAACAATTAGTTTCATACCCTGTCTATACAAATATTACGAAAAGTTACACAAGAGTGATAGGTAAACAGATAAAAGTTGCATCGTAACCCACTTTTAAATATCAAATTCGTTCCTACCGAAAATTTTGTATTAGATTGATTCAGATACAATTTTGCTAACTCATGAATAATATCGTATTAATACATCTATCTATCTGTAGATTAATTGAACATGTTTCATTTGTTAATGCTTGGTGTGGTGACATTAAGACTAAGAGCCACACACATCGTTTTCCGGCAAAGTATGGGCGGTGGAGGTGGTCTAAAATGTCGTGGTATAATACATCATTAGCTGTACTCCGCCGTCATATAATTGCCACGTACCCTCTTTAGTCAATTATTAAAAATTCACGGGTTTGTACAGCTTACTTATTTTATTTATTTCAATCATATCGTTTTATTAATCTTATGCATGGTTTCGAAATATTTAACGTTTATCATGCATACGTCATGCATCGCTCACTTTGTCAAGCTGGCTTAAGATCACGGGGTCATATATCCACATATCTATACAGCAAATTACGTACCATTGTGTACTTGTGTGTGCATGTTTTTCTAGCTACTTCTAGAACAAACGTTGTGGGGCTGGAACACAAGCCACGTCGGCGGGAGTGTGATGAGTTGAGCGTGCCGTCGTCGACCGACACCAGGGAGGGGGCAGGCGAGGGCGGGATGAGTTGAACGATGCGGTGAGAGTGGGCCACGTGTCCATGTATATACTCCTAAATTTTTCAGATTTTACAATGGTATTTATTGTTCACATTTCACACCAGCACAACACATCTTAGTAAGTGTGAAATGTAAAAGTCCCTATACCTATGTAACACATTTTTTTCGTATTTTACATAAACCACAATACATAGCCTTAAGATCTGAATTACTAGGGTTTGTAATAAAAGTGATTTCGAATAACTGTTTGGCGCTACGTGATCCTTTGTTCTTTGAACAACACCACTAAACGATTCTCTTTTGTTTTTTTAAAGTTGTGTTAGATTCGAGAGCTAGATGGTGTCGTTGCAAGATATGTCTTTTTAAAACGATTTGCAACCATTTTTTCTTAAAAATGAGTGATAGATTCACAAACAAAAGAACTATGATTTACTAAGTATGATGATAATAATGATAATAATAATAATACATTCAAATCCTCATAACCCAAAATTTATGAAAAGTCACTAAATGATGTAAATTTATAAACATATCTTAATTGTTTGAACAACTGAAAGTTTAAAAATACATCAAAATTCATGGACAGACTTAATGGCTACAACACTCATACATATTTTATTGACATATACCTTCAAATTCAACCTTTTCCACGCACAAAATGCTCTTATTTTGGGTGAGAAACATAATTAGATAACAGTTTCTTTTACAAAACTCGAATGTCTGCATCTTCATCTAAATCTCTATATAAATACGTTTCTGTGAAGCATATCTACAAAAAAAAATATTTTCATTAACGCGTTAACTTTTCATCCAAAACAATTAAATCATTAGGGGGAGGGAATGCCTGCGGGAGTGGCTTCGGGGAGGGGGATTGCCGAGAGGGGAATGATTGCCAGTGGTGGATCGGTGAGTGGGGAGTAGGAGAGAAGAGGTGTGGGCGGTGACTACTCACCGAGCGGGAAGAGAAGAGAGGGAGGAGAGTTAGTGGGTTAATGGTGGACCCCAACCCATTTTAACCAATCATAAATTTTTTTTAATTCTTTACAACTCTTCATGTGTTTGACACATTAATTGAATGTAAAATGGGGAGTGAAATGAGGACTTGACATGGCATGATATTATTGGATAGAGAATTACTCAAATACCCCTAAGTGATTGAACCACTCCCTCCACCCTTAATATTCCATTTTAAAAAAAAATTCGATACCATTTATAATAGAATAATACTGGTAGATTGTAATTAGTAACTTTTACTGGTAGATTGTAATTAGTAACTTTGGCTTTATAGAATTAGAGATCTATATTGCAACCACTTTAGGTCCTTGGTTTTAATTGTTCTTTACCGATTTAAATTGATCAACTGTGTTTTCCAACTAATTTTCCTTTCTACAAAATTAATGATCAATTTGCATGCTATTTAAAACGATTTAGTTTTGTACTTTTAGCTAGGAGGTTTTTTTACGCATGATTCAGCAGAAAAAAACTTGTATATTACCTTACTAGGTTAGAACCACGTGTATTATACGTGTTGAATAAATATAATTTTACATAAAAAGTAATAAAAAGTTATATTTTAAAAAAACTCATGTATTAATGTATTGCATGAGTTGAACAAACCCGTGCATTACACTGATTGAATATAATGTAATTGGTTAACATACATAGTCGTCAAGATTTGTCTTTTAACAAATGAACTTAGACGCACTATTTATTTATTATAACATTTTACTTTGTTTTTTATTTATTATTATTATTAGGTTAGTCAAGAAAGTATGAAATTTGTGATTTATCTAGTATTGTTCTTATTTAATTAATGGGACAGTTTTGCGGGAAAAAAAACTAACGAATAGGAAATAAATTTAATTAATGGGACAGTTTTTGCGGGAAAAAGAACTAACGAATAGGAAATAAATATTTATATGTTTACGTATTAACATATCCTTTAGTTAGTTAACTACTAAATTTTACAACTAAATAAAAATCTATCACAAAGCTTTGAAATCCAAATTAAAAATAAACGTGTTACTTATCTCACATTCTCACTTACATTATTATTATTATCATCATCATCATCATCATCATCATCATCATCATCATCGGATATATTTTAAAATTAACTTAAAAAACAAATGATAACTCGTAACCGAAATTACGACACATGAGAAGGATATGGAACCAGGGGCGGACCTATCTGAGATCCAGGGGTTGCCCAGGATACCCCTCAACTTTCGTCACGAAGTGCAATTTTTGTTTGTATTTTTTTTTAAATCTCCGTTTTATGTATGGGGATACCCCTAAGTAATATTAAGATACATTTGAATGTATAAATATAGATGAAGATGAGAAGAACCAAAACTTTCCGGTCGACGGAAAAGAAATTTCCAGTCAACAGAAAGTTGCAGCAGAGACGAGTTGAAGAAGAAGAAGTTATTAATGGGTCATTGGAAAGATAAATAGAAAAGGCAAAGCAAGAGTTACAAGTAAAAAGTTACATTTAGAGTCAAATCAATAGGTAAACTATTTAATTTGTTTATTTACTTTTCAATTAATACTTTACTTTACTTCAATTAAACATTATAAGATTCTGGTTTGTTTTTTTCTCTTTTTTTTTTCAAAAGGCTTTGTTTTGATTTTCCTTATTGTAATATTTTTTTGTTAGCTTGTTTGTTTATCATTTTATTATTAAGTATTAACTCTACTTTATATGTAAGTATCAAATTTACTTTATCAATAATATTATTAAGTATTAAATTTACTTTATATCTAAGTATCATATTTACTTTATCAATAATTTCTTTTCGTTTTGTTGAATATATGATTATTACAACTAAATATTATCTATAAAATTTTTAAATAATATTTGAAGTTTTATAAAATAAATATTTGATAAAATTCGTGTTTTTGTTTGGTTCACCCATTAATAAAAAAATGAAACTCAACATATGCTTTAGAATATAAAAACAAAATTATATTTCGATAATATAATTAAATAGTTTTCGTTCTCACACTTTGTTAGAGAATAACACTCTATTATAGAGTATGGATTATAAAAAGTTAATTTTACCTTTGAAAATATTTTCACAACACACGTATCTATACCTGATTAATAGGTAATTTCAATTATATCTTATCTCAAAATATCATATTATAATTTCTAAATCTTATTACTAACATATGTAAAATAGTCCTCGGTAGGGATACCCCTGAACTTTTCTTCTAGTTCCGCCACTGTATGGAACCCTATGCATACTTTCTTAAATATTTGAAACATACATTAAATTTAAACTAAATAATAATTATCTATAATTAGGTTGAAAAGATTATACTAAATAATAATTATTTGTAATTAAATAGAAGAGTTATCTATAATTTGGTGGAAAAAAATTAAACTAAATAATAATTATATATAATTAAGTAGGATAGATTAACAGGCAAATCAAAACATAGATGGTTTAATATGACAAATATCCCTAATTTTTTTTTTCTTTATTACATAGTATAGAAAATTAAACATAAACATATATAAATGAAAAAACCATATATATTAAAAGGATCAAAGTATTGCAAAAAAAAGTAAAAAAATCAACCACTTAAATAATCATTATTTATCACCACTCTTCACTCAACCATACAAAATCGGTGTACAAATGATACGTTACGTATTTATTATTTTTATTTAATATTTCAATTTATTGTTATTTCCTTTTATGTATGGATTTTTTTTGGTTATGGGATTATATAACCCTAGCCTTACGTATGAATGAATCATCCAGAAATTATTATTAGTCCCTTCCTCCTAAATTCTTCTCTAACCCTAACAAAGGTATCAGAGCCGTTCCGATCCCTCGTCGGAACATCTCGCTATCATGACAAACACATGTAACCAAGATATTGAAAACACCCTCAAGACTCATGAGAAGGCAATCACTGACATCCAAGCGACTTTATCAGCCTTAATGAAGCAACAAGAACAATCATCCAAACAACAAGAGGAAATCTTAAAGGCGGTACGGGATAAATCGAGCCAGTCAAGCGGCGGCGGGTTTACATTCAGTTCATCGTCTCCGGGCGTTGAATCAGAATCACGAGGTGCCAAGCCTTTGCGAATAGGAAAGGTCGAATTTTCCCAAGTTCTCGGGTCAAGACATGGAGGGTTGGGTCTACCGTTGTGAGCACTTTTTCGCGTTGGATGAAACTCCGGTGAGACTAAACTCAGGTGTGCGGTTGTTCACTTAGAGGGGGATGCACTCCAATGGCACAGGGCTTTCCTGAAAACACGGAATGCAACCTTATCTGAAGTTCCATGGGATGATTATGTAAGATCTATTTCAGCCCGTTTTTCTTCTGTCTTGTTTGAAGATCCATTGGAAGAAATAGCTTCACTCAATCAAACGGGTTCGTTATAGGATCTCAACACTGCTTTTGATGCATTATTGAACAAGGTTACATTGAGTGAAACACAAGCCGTGAGTCTCTATCTTAAGGCTCTAAACCAGAAATTAAGGGACCGGTTAAGATGTTTAAACCACGCACTTTGCATGAGGCATATAGTGTCACACCCCAATCGATGGCGGAAACATCGGGGTAGTGGCACTAGGCGACCAGATTGTCTCACTAGAATTCCATAACAATTATCCAGTAATATTACTTAACGTTTAACATCCCATACTATCAAACATAACATTTCCAAACAATTATTACAGAAACTTGTTTTCTCATAAGCACTAATCAGGTTCGATATCCCCTAGATTTAATACATGAGTTTCCAAATCAAAACAAACTAAAACAACTAAACTAAGCAAAATCCAATGCAACCAATGCTAAACCTCAACCTGCCACATATGTTAAAATAAAACGTCAATACAATTAAGTAAAGATGAGCATACGGGTTTGCAAACATAATAGATATAAAAGCGTTTAGCATACACCACATGACATACGTAATAGTTGTGAATGATGTAACTACTCAGATTCATGCAAACCAACAAACCACGATTGATCGAGGCATGCGAACAAGAGTTCACATCCTAAAAAAGAAAATAAATGCGAAATAAAATGCGAGCCTTAACAACCCCGGGCCTCCGGGTGGCGGGTCAACCTCTAGTATACTATCATGTTAAGGGTGGTGTACAAGCGATCAAGCAATACATACAATTCAGCAGATTTCACGTATAATCATGTAACAGCGGGTTGCGAATAAGCATTTGAGATTTGTGTGATGTGATTTGAATATAGAAACATATGTGACACCCAAAAGTGCGTTTAAGCGTAAAAGGGTTCAAGTATACTCACAGTTGGTGCGTTTTAGGAGAGATTCGGGATCTGCGAGGAGTTGCGGAGAGTGCCGGTTCAGCCTGTAAGCGAATAGAAGTGCATCAGTCTTCCGACTTGCTGAAACGGTTAAGTTTGGATTGGGCAGGGGACAAGTTCGGGCGAACTTATGAAAAACCTGTTGAGTGTGAGGCAAGTTCGGGCAAACTTGTAAGGTTGCTAACTGAGGGAGACAAGTTCGGGCGAACTTGTGAAGTTTCTTAAGAAACTTGACAAGTTCGAGCGAACTTATGGAATTTTGTTGAGATTCAGTACAAGTTCGGTCGAACTTGACCAGAAATGGTACAAGTTCGGTCGAACTTGATCTATGAGCTGCAGAAAAACAGTTAAATCTCGAGCGAACTTGGTGTTTTCGGGTCCAAAATCTTGCGTTTGCGCGTCGTTTGCTGAGGAAATCGAGTGCCCATCCCCCAACCTTAAACCACTGAGTAAAACTTAGGCTGGAGAGGTCTTTTGGAGCGAGTTTAGCCATTTTACAGAAACTCGGGCTAATCCGGCCGAACTTGACGGTTCGTACGGGTTAGTCCAGCTTGTGTAAAGTGACGATTTCGTCCTTGTGCTTCCGGATCTGAGATCTTGCTTGCCAACGCCTCGTTCCACTCAAAAGTGAATGAAACATACGTCATTAGTCCGAATATTGTGTAAAAATCAATGATTTAAAGGTTGTACTCAGATCTAAGCATAGATCTGAGTGAAAAACAGAAGTTTTGCATAAAAAGATGAAGATTTTCTAAACAGAAGAGATTTGATGAAAACGAAGGCAGAGCCTTGTGCAAAATCGTTGTAGAACGTTGATGAACATCATTGTAGTTGAAAACGAGTTGAATCTTACTTAGAAACAAGGGTTTCGGGTTTTGAGAGCTCTTGGCGAACTTGCAGCAAGTTCAAATGAGAGAATGGAGCTGAGTATTTATAGGAGAAGGCAAAAATGGGAGCTGATGGAGTCAAGTTCGATCGAGCTTGTATGGATTCATACAAGTTCGGGCGAACTTGTTAAGGATTAAGAGAGTGCAAGTCAAGTTCGGCCGAACTTGCTGATTCTGTGAAGAATCAAGGCAAGTTCGAGCGGACTTGGGAGAAATAAAGGTTTTGTGTTGGCCAGTCAAGTTCGGCCGAACTTGGGGTCACCCAAGTTCGAGCGAACTTGTCCAAAAACTTAGAATTTCTTTGATTTTTGTTCGTTTATCGATTGTTCAATGATGTAATCGAGTTATAAAGTGGTGTTAAGCGATTAAGCGATGTGTTAAGCGTCGTAATAGCGAGTCAACGCGTGAGAGCGAGTTGCGTGAGTTTGCGAGTGATTTAATCATAATAAATAAACACACATAAATAACATAAAACCACGTAATTAACTGCGTTTTGCGATGCGATGAGATAAGCGATGCAATGGCACAAGTGTTTATTAAACAATAACACACTCGGCTCATATAGTAGCATACTTTGTTGTGATTGCGATTAGATTAGCGATGCGTTTAGTAAGCGTTTAGATGCGATATAACTGTAAATCAACATAATTTAATTAACATAACTTTCTTATAAATGAATCTCAGGATTACAATGATAGATACAAAGAACTTAAAAGAAAAAGATAACAACGAAAAAAAATTAGAGTTGTTACATATAGGTTGGCTAAGACCCAAGCATTGAACAACGAAAATTTGGAGGAACAACTTAATAAAAGGAAGTGGAATGCAGGAAACACAAGGATCAGCAACAATTCACGTATCACACCACCCACCAATGCCACCAAATTACCACTTTTACCCACCCCAACCGACCGGCCGGCCTAGCGACCACACCGGTAAACGGTCCCCGTCGCCTTACAAGTAAGGAGTTAGAACAAAAGCGCGCGAAAGGCGAATGTTTTTGGTGCACAGAGAAGTTTGTACCAGGCCACACGTGTGCAAGCCCTCGTAAATAGTTGTACATCATTGAAGCGGAGTAAGATGATGGGGAAGGGCATGAAGGGGTGATTGAAGACGAGGAGGAGGAAGATCCCCAGATATCAATTCATGCATTGACAGGTGTTCCATCATACTCAACCATGCGAGTCCTCGGGTCTGTAGGGAATTGGAAACTTCACATACTCATTGATTCCGGGTCAACCCACAATTTTCTTAAGATTAAAGTAGCAAAGAAATTGCAATGTGATATACAGCCAATAGCACCACTCAATGTGGGTGTTGCTGATGGTAAAAGACTCACAAGTATCAAGGCATGTCACGATTTCCAGTGGAATATGCAAGGAAATTGGTTCAAACAGACTTACTTTTATTACCGCTTGAGAGTTACGACATGATATTGGGAGTGCAATGGCTCCTACCCTTGCATGACATCCTGTGGAATTTCCAGAGGATGACCATGAAATTCGCAATAGACGGAAAGCAATATGAGCTTAAGGGTCTCCAAAACAACTTATTTTTAGTATGTTCAGTTGAGAAAATGGTGGAGTATGTGAACAAACACTTGAAGGAGGGGGACGTGCAGTTGTTTAGTTTGCACTTATCTAACACAGAAGCTGAAAAGAATTACCAATCTAGGGTGGTTGATATTCCGGATGAACCACATGACTTGCTATCGTGGAAGTCACTAATCGCGCAGTTTCAGGATGTTTTTAAGGTACCTTCGGTTTCCACTGGAGCGACCTTTTGATCATAAAATTGTGCTAAAGGAGGGAACGAAACCCATCAGTCAAAGACCCTATCGTTACCCAGCCGTGCAAAATGATGTAATAGAAAAAACCACTCGGGAATTGCTAGAATCAGGTATCATCCGGAATAGCCAAAGTTCGTTCGCGGTGCCGGTCGTTTTGGTGAAGAAAAAAGATGGTCAATGGCGGATGTGTAGGGATTACCGATGGCTTAATGAAGCAACGTTAGAAGATAAGTTTCCGATTCCGTTGATTGAGGAACTCTTGGATGAATTGGGTGGTGCATCTTTTTTCTCTAAACTGGATTTAAGATCCGGTTACCACCAAGTCCGAATGGCGACCGAAGATGTGCATAAACGGTGTTCCAAACCCACGAGAGTCACTATGAGTTCCTCGTCATGCTGTTTGGGCTGACCAATGCGCCGGCTACGTTTCAAGCCCTCATGAACCATGTTTCTAAACCTATGCTGAGGAAAGGAGTATTGGTATTTTTTGATGACATTCTCGTATACGGTCGCACTCGACAATATCACATTCAACACTTGGAACGAGTCCTTTCCATAATGCAAGAGAACAAGTTGTTTGCTAAAGAATCTAAATGCGTGTTCGGGGGCCGGGCAGTGGAGTATTTGGGCCATATTATATCAAAATAAGGGGTGAAGACGGACCCGGGAAAGGTCGAAGCGGTGTAACAGTGGCCAATTCCTAAAACAATTAAACAACTACGAGGATTTTTGGGGCTGGCCGGGTACTACCGGCGGTTTATTCAGTCCTTTGGAATGATTGTGAAGCCTCTAACGGATCTGTTGAAAAAGGACGCATTTGGGTGGAGTCCCGAGGCCCAAGATGCGTTTGAGCGACTCAAGGGGGCACTCTCTTCAGCCCCGGTTTTCGCATTACCAGACCCAACCAAATAATTCGTGATCGAGACGGATGGTTCGACAGGAGGAGGGGGGCGGTGTTAATGCAAGATCGTCACCTGGTTTCTTTTTTGAGCCGAGCTTTATCACCAAGGCAAAATGCACTGTCGGTCTATGAAAAAGAGTTGTTAGCAATCATGATGGCAGTAAAGCAGTGGCACTATTATCTTATCACAGGTCCCTTCCTTATTCGCACTGATCAATGTAACCTCAAGCACCTCCTAGCGCAAAAGGTGACTACTCCGTTGCAACATAAGTGGCTCGCAAAGTTAATGGGGTACGATTATTATATTGAATATAAAAAGGGGAGGGAAAACTTTGCAGCGGAAGCCCTATCTCGAGTGACGGGAGTAGACCTATTTGTTATAGCAGTTTCACAAGTTGAACCTTTACTCTTGCAAAAGGTGGTAGAAAGCCAACAAGCTTACATCGATGTACAACATATTGTGAGGTAAATTACTACAGGAGGTGGGGTAACCAAATTTACTTGGAATGGGAAATGGGTATCTAAGGAAAATCGCATGGTGGTGGGTAACGACCTTAAATTACGAGAAGAGATAGTGAAACTACGCCACGAATTTCCTATTGGGGGTCATTCGGGGGGTTCGAGCTACTACTCAGCGGGTTAAAGGTTTGTTTTTGTAGAAGGGAATCACAAAGGTGGTGTGATGTATAAGAATTTATACATCTTTAAAACGTCAAATAGACCCCGTTTACGCGAGAACTTGTCGTATTTTCATTGATTTTGGTACTCATTTGAGTTGTTTGTGAAAATACAGGTCCGAGCTTCGGCCCGGTGTTGAAATGGAGGCTTTTGGAGCAAAAACGGAGTTTTCCAGCAAACTGCCAGATATGGCACGACCGTATTTGGACATCTTGTTTGGGCTACTGGATTTATGTTTTTAATTTCCTTGCGTGGATATTGGCAACCACTGGCACGACCGTGCCAGGCCAACCCTGATCGGCACTCTCATCAGCACGCTCAGATTCTACGCAAACCAGGAAGATTTGAAGACTGGCACGACCGTGCCAAAGCTTGGCACGACCGTGCCAAGCCAAACCAATCTCAGATCAGCTTGTTCCCGATATTATTTCAGCCATTTTCGAATATGTCACCGGGAAGCACGACCGTGCCACCTCAGAAATGTTTGAGCGGGATTTTTCCCAAAATAGCTAGCAAACAAGTCAACACACGCAAAAGGCACTCCGACACTTACCAAACATGACCGTGCCAAAAGGTGGCATGGTCGTGCCAAACTCCCAGTAGCATAAATACGTGGTTTAAGCTCATTTGGAGGGGAGTTGGAGCATTTTGGTGAAGTTTTCTCTCAAGAATCTGACCTTGGAAGCTTGTAGGAGCCAAAAGGAAGCCTTGTAGAGGATTACTACACTTGAAGATCTACTCAAACACCATTTAATCTTCTCTTTAAGTTGGTTAGCTCACTTTTTATTATGAACAATTTGTGCTTTCTTGTCTTTGATTTGGTCACTATGAGCCTTATAGGCTAAACATTTGTGTTGCTTAAACGTTGTTGAAGCTTATGAACATGTGATGATTATGGAAGTAGATGTGGTGATTGTTTTTGTTAATCTTAATAGTAGTGCTTGAATCTTGTTCTTGGAGTTCTTTTGTATGGTTAAAGTCTTTATTCTTGAATGTTTGGTCATAAGTATTTACATTATGTGTTGGAAAGCCCATGTAGAGATTATGATTGTTGATTCTTGTTAACTTGTTAGTATGATTCATGGCATGATACTAGGAATGGTGATTGCTAACATGATTAGAATGGAGATTTGAGGATGTGTAGGAATTCTTGCATTTAGATTTGGAAAAATCATAGTAATGTTTACATGGATTTTATAGTTGTGTTTGTGTTAGATTGATGATTTTTGGCCAAGATTGTTATCTAGCATGACCATGCTTGTGGTTTTTGTCAAGAACATGATGATAGTGCTACTTACTTGAAAGCAAGTTTGGGTGACTGTTATGTTGTTCATGGTAATTTTCCCAAACTTGTAGAGTTAGGAGTTTTGACAAACAATTAACTCTTGTTTAAAGATTAACATTAACTTAGCAAGTGAGCTCAAAAATAATAATTTTTAGGTGATTAGAATTTATTCATTTTAGTTTTCCTAAGGATTATAAACTAGGAAGCCTTGATTGGGGACTTAGTTAAATTTGAATCTTGCATCACCATTAGTCTCTTTCTTTAGTTGTCACATGTTTGTTAGTGGATACTTAGTTTAGACAACCTCTTTTAGATATTGTTATTCCTTAGTTTAGTTGGTTGCTTGTTATTTTTGCATGATAATTTAGAAACAAAATCAACTCATAAATTGAAAAGGCTTTAAAGTAACAAAAGTTTAGTATCGAGACACTGCGTCCACGGATTGATATCCGGTTCTTACCGACAAATTATATTACCTCCCGATGGGTACACTTGCCCTTTGTGTGTGTAGTTAGTTTTTAGGTGAAAAACCTTTTTTAAAACTAAATTTGTGTGAAGGAAAAATCCAATTAAAATATATATATAGTTCACGCACATCAAGTTTTTGGCGCCGTTGCCGGCTCTCAGGTTTGTTAGTTCGGCTATTTTCTTGGTAGGAGATGCTTCGTGAGTGTCCCGGGTTCAAGGAGTCCGTTTAATTCTCATTTTTTATTTCCACCCTTTAGTTTCTAAATTAATTTTTGTACAAACTATGTTTTTCAAAATTAAACATTAAAAAAATTCGAAAATCGAGCACTATCAACCGAAACATCTGGCACTACCAGACCTGCTAGTGTCAGCCCCTTTGCAGAACCAATAATAGCACCCACCAATAATATATTCAACCATTTTCCTTTAACCTCTCCTTATTACTCTCTTGAACCCATTCAAAGCACTTACGAATCCCTTGCATCTCCTAGCTTCCTCCAAGATTACTAGTTTCTTTCATCCCAACAATCATTCCAGGTACGAATCCTTCTCCTTCTTTGTTAAGTTCTTCAGTCTTAGTGTTTGTTCTTCATGGTAGTTTATGTTTTGTTATTTAGGGCTTGGTCTAAATCACCCGATTCAAGCCCGTTTTTAGTATTTTTTTTGTGTTGTTATTGACCATAAGTGACCGATTTACAAAACCCCTAAGCAAAGAGATGGAAAAATCGGTTTTTGGGTGCGTTTTGAGCGATTTCTGGAATCTGGGTGACGTCACGCACAACCGTGCCAAGGGTTGGCACCATCGTGCCGTTCATAATTTTGTGACTGTCTTCATAATTTGCCCAGAAAATCGGTCAAGCACGACCGTGCCAAGGCCTAGCACGATCGTGCCCTTCATAAGAAATTCCAGATCTTCAACACTCGCCCAGAAATCGGTCAGAACCAGGTCAAGCACGATCGTGCCAAACCCAAGCACGACCGTGCCACTTGAAGATGAACCCAGAACTTCATAATTTCCAGAAACTTCATAAAATTTCCAGGAAGGGCACTGTATACAGAAAGCGGAGCGGTTATGGGCTCGGAGGGACCAAATCGAGCCCATGAGGAGGCTTCAAAAACTAGACTTGGATTTGCTCGGTCAATCCGAGCGGTTCATGGAACCGCCTGTTTGACATTGCTGAGCCACAGTACGTTGAGCTTGTGATCGAGTTCTTTGCATCCTTCAGATGCACGTTTCCATGCCCGGACGTATACGATAAAAAGGTTGGTGTGAATTACTGGTTGGGGCGGAAATGGCACCACCAGTCCATCAGTCAATTCAGACAGGTATTGGGGTTGTATGAGGACGATGAAATCGACACCAAGCTGTTTGATGGCAGTTTGCAAGATTGGGAGCCGGGGGTTGATAGAACAGCATTCTGGGATCAAATCACGGTACCGGGTCGGGTTTGGGACCCGCGCAAAGCTAAAGCTACTTGGATACTCGACCCACTTCATCGGGTCATCGAGCGAGCCATCTTTCACATGATCGGGGGTCGCGGTGATAGCACAGGAAACATCACCAACCGCGACTTCTTCCACCTTTACTGTATCATTTCGGGTTCAAACTACAATATAGCTGCAAGCGTTGTGGAGTCCATCTTCCAAGGTGTGGGTTCGACGCCCACGTCAAAGATTTGCAGGGGTGCTTTCGCAACCAAACTCGCGAAGTATTATCGAGTCTCATTAGAAGGTCTTACCGAAGCTTGTGATTACGGTCTGCTCGACTTGGCCCAACTGAACTCCATGCATATGATACGTAAGGTTAACGGTATCCCGAAGCTTGTCGACAGGTTAGGCAGGATTTGGGATCCGCTTCCCGAGGGGGATGATGATAGTGATAATGGTGGTGATGGCGGTGATGGTGGTGATGACGTCCACATGCAGGATGCTCCGGTTCACGAGCCTGAGGGATTCGCTGGGGGAGCGGTTCCTCACATGCAGTTGGGTCATGGCTTCGTAAACCCAAATTGGGAGCATGAGCATGGTTATTTTGGTGGTGGTGGCTTTGAGCAGGGCGGGCACGGGCCTTACAACCCGGCCACACTTGATCTTTGGCAGAGGATGGACAGGCTCGATTTTAGCTAGCAGGAGACGAGACGGGATGTCGGTCTGATTCGCACAGAGGTACATTGGCAGGGTAATTTTTTGGAGGACATGTATGAGCAAAGCCGGCAGAGCTTTGACTGGCTTTTCAGTTCGCAGCAGCACATAGCGAACTCAATGAATACTCCATACACGCAGCCGCCTCGACATTTTACATGCAGATCACGATTCGACCGCAGAGACGGTTTGGTTAGCGATTAACTTGTTATTTTTGTATAGTATCTTAGTTTATAGTTGCAACATCATGGGGTAGAGTTTTTATCTAAGTAGACGTACTTAGTTTCCCTCTCAAGCATGTGCAAAAAAAACTGAGAAATACGATTATAGTTAAAAAAAAAAAAAAAAAAGCCTTACCAAGTGGCTTCATTAGAGCAATTTTGGAGTGGAAAAGCTAAATCCGTTGATTAGCTCTCGTTTGATAATATTAAATTGTATAGTTCTTATTTTCTTTGTTTCAAGTTAGTCGAACCTCCAGGTTACAAACGTTTTAGCCACTTTAAATATCCACTTCCATACCCTTGACCCTAGCCATGTTACAACCCGAATAAGACCTCATGATTCATGTTGTGTTTTTGTCGAGTGATTAAATTTGATCCTTTCACAAGCTTATGATATCACATAGTCATCGTCGTGGCATCGAGTGTTTAACACATACTTCATAAATCGTATGTGCACCCATATATTAGCCGAGTGTGTGTGAACATTGTGAGGATGTGAGGTAGAATTGTAGGGATTTCCAAGATGGACCATTGCTCATAAACTTATTTTATATACCTTTTTGCTTTCTTCCATCATGTCGAGTAGTCCTTGATTGTTATAACCTGAGTAATTTGTTTGTGCGTATAAAATGCTAGTTGAGGTTATTGCCATTTAGGGAGTTTTAGTTTGTTTTAGTTTGCTTGAGGACAAGCAAAGTTCAAGTGTGGGGATGTTTGATGTATAAGAATTTATACATCTTTAAAACGTCAAAAAGACCCCGTTTACGCGAGAACTTTTCGTATTTTCATTGATTTTGGTACTCATTTGAGTTGTTTGTGAAAATACAGGTCCGGGCTTCGGCCCGGTGTTGAAATGGAGGCTTTTGGACCAAAAAGGAGGAAAAACGGAATTTTCCATCAAACTGCCAGATATGGCACGACCGTGCCAGCCAACCCTGATCGGCACTCTCATCAGCACGCTCAGATTCTGCGCAAACCAGGAAGATTTGAAGACTGGCACGACCGTGCCAAGCCAAACCAGTCTCAGGTCAGCTTGTTCCCGAGATTATTTCACCCATTTTCGAATATGTCACCGGGAAGCACGACCGTGCCACCTCAGAAACGTTTGAGCGGGATTTTTCCCAAAATAGCTAGCAAACAAGTCAACACTCGAAAAAGGCACTCTGACACTTACCAAGCACGACCGTGCCAAAAGGTGGCATGGTCGTGCCAAACTCCCAATAGCATAAATACGTGGTTTAAGCTCATTTGGAGGGGAGTTGGAGCATTTTGGTGAAGTTTTCTCTCAAGAATCTGACCGTGGAAGCTTGTAGGAGCCAAGAGGAAGCCTTGTAGAGGATTTCTACACTTGAAGATCTACTCAAACACCATTTAATCTTGTCTTTAAGTTGGTTAGCTCACTTTTCATTATGAATAATTTGTGCTTTCTTGTCTTTGATTTGGTCACTATGAGCCATATGGGCTAAACATTTGTGTTGCTTAAACTTTGTTGAAGCTTATGAACATGTGATGATTATGGAAGTAGATGTGGTGATTGTTTTTGTTAATCTTAATAGTAGTGCTTGAATCTTGTTCTTATGGTTAAAGTCTTTATTCTTGAAGGTTTGGTCATAAGTATTTACATGTTGTGTTGGAAAGCCCATGTAGAGATTATGATTGTTGAATCTTGTTAACTTGTTAGTATGATTCATGGCATGATACTAGGAATGGTGATTGCTAACATGATTAGAATGGAGATTTGAGGATGTGTAGGAATTCTTGCATTTAGATTTGGAAAAATCATAGTAATGTTTACATGGATTCTATAGTTGTGTTTGTGTTAGATTGATGATTTTTGGCCAAGATTGTTATCTAGCTTGACCATGCTTGTGGTTTTTGTCAAGAACATGATGATAGTGCTACTTACTTGAAAGCAAGTTTGGGTGATTGTTATGTTGTTCATGGTAATTTTCCCAAACTTGTAGAGTTAGGAGTTTTGACAAACAATTAACTCTTGTTTAAAGATTAACATTAACTTAGCAAGTGAGCTCAAAAATAATAATTTTTAGGTGATTAGAATGTTATTCATTTTAGTTTTCCTATGGATTATAAACTAGGAAGCCTTGATTGGGGACTTAGTTAAATTTGAATCTTGCATCACCATTAGTCTCTTCCTTTAGTTGTCACATGTTTGTTAGTGGATACTTAGTTTAGGCAACCTCTTTTAGATATTGTTATTCCTTAGTTTAGTTGGTAGCTTGTTATTTTTGCATGACAATTTAGAAACAAAATCAACTCATCAATTGAAAAGGCTTTAAAGTAACAAAAGTTTAGTATCGAGACACCGCGTCCACGGATTGATATCCGGTTATTACCGACAAATTATATTACATCCCGATGGGTACACTTGCCCTTTGTGTGTGTGGTTAGTTTTTAGGTGAAAAACCTTTTTTAAAACTAAATTTGTGTGAAGGAAAAATCCAATTAAAAATATATATATAATTCACACACATCAAGTTTTTGGCGCCGTTGCCGGCTCTCAGGTCTTCTTGAGAACTGTTTGAGTTACTTATTTAGTCATTGTGAAAGTGTACAAAGTTTTTGTCTCATTTTTTGTTTGTCTTTGCATGATTATTTGAAAAAGAAATAAAATATGATTATTTGCTAGTTGTTTTTATTTTTGTATATATAGTGCATTGTGCTCCTTCTTTTTCCCTAGAGGTCGTAGATCTCCTCAACCCCCGTTGCTGAAATTGTTGAGCCTTCATCGGAGCCAGAGCACAATCTTCATCGGAGACTGCGGGAGTGGTCCCGCACGGTAGCCGCTACGATCGAGGTAGACGCGAGGGGAGACGACACATTCTACAAGGTTCGTGTAGAAATGGCGGACGAGGAGGAAACGAGGATCTTGAATGAGATAGGAAAGCCATCTCTTGAGGGTTTACCTGCGAGCATCAATGCACCGACGATTAATAATAATAATTTCAAGATCAAATCTGGCACCATATCGATGTTGCAGAATGCGGTGCAGTTTTATGGCAAGGATCACGAGGATCCTAGTGTCCATATTGCGGGTTTTCTGGAGGTTTGTGCCACGTTCACGATTCGTGACGCATCACCGGATGCGATACGACTTCGGCTCTTCCCGTTTTCTTTAGATGATGGAGCCAAGGAGTGGCTTCTCTCACTTCCAGCTGGATCTATCACTACATGGAATCAATTAGCTGAGAATTTCCTCCAGAAATATTTCCCTCCAGAGAAAACTGTTCGGTTGAGAACCAAGATTCTCAACTTTCGTCAGGATGAGGATGAGTCCGTTTACGAGGCGTGGGAGCGATTTAAAGAGCTTATGCGAAAGGTTCCACCCCACGGGTTGCCCAAATGGCAACAATGTCAGATCTTCTACCATGGTTTAGACGGTCCGGGGAAAATGATAGTCGATACATATTCGGGCGGAGACATTGGCACGAAGAATGCCACCGAGGCATTTGAGATTTTAGAGAGATACACAGCAACCACCGAAAGGGAAGAGTTCTCGACAGGGAGTTCATCACGTGGACGACTTCACTGCCATGACAGCACGTATGGATGCCTTATCTTCGAAATTTGATCGAGTGATGGAGACACACTCGAGTGGTTCTTCGAGTGAGGGAGCGTATCATGTAGGCGATTTTCCGACGGGAGGGATGTCACACGAGCATGTAGATTTCATGGGAAACCAATACCGTCCTCAGAATAATCCCTACAGCAATACTTATAATTCGGGGTGGAAGAATCACCCAAATTTCAGTTGGAGGCCAAATGCGTCTACTCAGCATCCACCCGGATTTACTCCACGTCCCACACTCCAGGAGTGTATAGTCAGCCTCGACCTCAGCAGACATCTCACACTAGCGAGCCTAGTGTGCAGGACATGTTCAGTCAGCTCATAACTGGTCAGAATTCCATAAAGTCCGAGAATGAGAAGCGTTACAAGGATTATGACGGTCGTTTCGTGAGGCACGAGAGTGAGTTGAGAAGCCAAAAGGCTTCCATGCAGACCATAGAGAACCAAGTTGGCCAGATTGCCAAGATGTTGTCTGAGAGACAACAGGGGGGCCTTCCAAGCAATACGGAGCCTAATCCGAATGCTACTGCGAAGGCCATCACGTTGAGAAGCGGCAAGACCGCTGAGCCCATCACTTCGGCTGCTTCACCAAAGCCGATTGATGATGAGGTTGATGAGGAGATTGAGATGGAGTCTCTGGGTGAGGTGCAACAGAGGCGAGTCCCAGCAAGTACAACACGACCCAAGGAGCCATTGAGAGAGTATGTCCATCTCATTCCATATCCGGGGAGGTTGAAGAAGCAGAAGATGGAGGAACACTATGGTAAATTCCTTGAGCTTTTTAAGCAGCTTCATATAAATTTACCATCTGTTGAAGCACTTTCTCAAATGCCTAAGTATGCCAAGTTTCTGAACGATATCTTATCTAACAAAAAGAAACTTGAGGAGCTTTCGCATATGACCTTGAATGAGGAGTGTTCAGCGGTTCTTCAGAACAAACTACCAAAGAAAATGAATGATCCTGGGAGTTTCAATATCCCGTGTTTGATTGGTAGTTTGTCGGTCAGCAATGCATTAGCTGATCTTGGAGCTAGCATAAACCTCATTCCATATGCGGTTTTTGCTAAGCTAGACTTGGGAGAGCCCAAGCCCACTCGTATGAGCATTCAGCTTGCCGATCGTTCAGTGAATTATCCTCGAGGCATAGTTGAGAATATGCTTGTGAAAATCGACAAGTTTGTCTTTCCTGTCGATTTCATGATTTTGGACATGGATGAGGACAAAATTGTCCCGCTTATCTTAGGTCGACCATTTCTAGCCACTGCTAGAGCCTTGATTGATGTTTGCACCGGCAAACTTACTCTTAGGGTTGATGATGAGGAGGTGACCTTTGATATTGGTAAATCCATGCAGCATCCACAGAGTCAGGATGATACACTCTATTTCATTGAGACTATCGATACGTATGTGAGTGATCATCTTCGTGACACATTTGAGGAGGATGTGGTGGACACGCAGTTACTTGGAGGGGAGACTTTTGGTTCACCTGCTGGGAGCCAACTAGTTGAGGAGACGACCTGTCTGATAGGTCATGTGTCTCCCCCGTGTCCAGAGGTTTTTGAGGTTGTGGATCGCGTTGCTGAGCCTAAAGCACGCCCTTCTGTTGAGGATCCACCTTCAGTTGAACTTAAGGAGCTCCCAGAGCACTTGGAGAATGCCTTCTTGGAGGGTGCGACTCATTTGCCCGTTATCATTTCTGATGGATTGTGGGGAGAGGAGAAGGATCGATTGCTCGAGGTCTTGAAGCAGCACAAGAAGGCGATCGCGTGGAAGATTATGGATATAAAAGGGATTAATCCATCCTTTTGTACCCATAAGATCTTGATGGAGGGGACTTTAAACCTGTAGTTCAGCATCAGAGGCGTTTGAACCCAAACATGCAGGAGGTTGTGAAGAAAGAGGTCATCAAACTACTTGATACAGGTTTGATATATCCGATCTCTGATTCACCTTGGGTTAGCCCTATGCAGGTAGTCCCGAAGAAAGGAGGCATGACGGTGGTGACGAACGAGAAAATCGAGTTGATTCCTACTCGTACAGTCACCGGATGGAGAGTTTGCATTGATTATTGCAAACTCAATGATGCCACGAGGAAGGATCATTTCCCACTCCCTTTCATTGATCAGATGTTGGAGAGGTTGTCGGGTAGGATGTTCTACTGCTTCCTTGATGGTTTCTCGGGTTATTTTCATATTCCCATCTCTCCTGAGGATCAGGAGAAGACGACATTCACATGTCCCTACGGCACATTTGCCTATCGGCGGATGCCCTTTGGACTGTGTAATGCCCCGGCCACATTTCAGAGATGTATGGTGGCCATTTTTCACGACATGATCGAGGACTCCATGGAGGTTTTCATGGATGATTTTTCTGTATTTGGGAGTTCTTTCGATCAGTGTCTCGGGAATCTGAAGAGGATGTTGGCTAGGTGTGAAGAAGCCAACTTGGTGTTGAACTGGGAGAAATGCCACTTCATGGTGAAGGAGGGCATTGTGCTTGGGCACAAGATTTCACAGGCGGGGCTCGAGGTTGATCGAGCCAAGGTTGATTGAGCCAAGGTTGAGACTATTTCTAAGCTTCCGCTTCCCACATCAGTGAAATCTATTAGGAGTTTTCTAGGTCATGCAGGTTTTTACCAACGATTCGTAAAGGACTTTTCCAAATTCGCCCGTCCCATCACTCAACTCCTCGAGAAGGATGCCCAGCTCATTTTCTCCAATGAATGCCTTAAGGCATTCGAGTTGTTGAAGGAGAAGTTGGTGAATGCCCCGATCATGGTAGCACCCGACTGGGAGCTACCCTTTGAGTTGATGTGTAATGCGAGTGATTTCGCAGACGGGGCCATCTTGGGTCAAAGGAGAGATAAGCACTTTCACCCGATTTACTATGCAAGCAAGATTTTGAACGACGCTCAGGAGCACTACACCACGACAGAGAAAGGGCTCACAGTTGTGGTCTTTGCATTCGATAAGTTTCGGTCTTATCTCATCCTTTCCAAAACCATTGTGTACACGGATCATGCAGCTCTTCGCTATCTTTTTAGCAAGCAAGATGCTAAACCGAGGTTGATACGGTGGATTCTTTTGCTGCAGGAGTTCGATATGAGATCCGTGATAAGAGAGGGGCTGAAAATCTTGCAGCCGATCATTTGTCTCAACTTGAGCATTCTGAGAGGAGGGAAATTCGTGGGGCTAACATCAATGACAATTTACCCCACGAGTTTCTTATGAGGATCGAGACGAGTGATGATTCCCCATGGTTTGCTGACTTCGCGAACTACTTAGCTAGTGGCATCCTGATTAAGGGGATGACCCATCAGCAAAAGCGAAAGTTCTTTGCGGATGTTAAGTACTACTTTTGGGATGACCCTTACTTGTTTAGGGTAGGAGCGGATCAGATGATCCGGCGTTGTGTGTATGGTGACGAGGCGAGATATATTTTGCGCCACTGTCACGAGGGACCTACGGGAGGCCACCACGGAGCAAATAACACTGCGAAGAAAGTATTCGACTCTGGATTCTTTTGGCCGACTATCTTCCATGATGCCCATGAGTGGGTAAGGTCTTGATGCTTGACAGAGGGCAAGCAACATTTCAGCACGCCATGAGATGCCGCAAAACGGCATCCAAGTCTGTGAGATCTTCGATGTATGGGGCTAGACTTCATGGGTCCCTTTTCGACTTCTTTTGTTAACTGCTATATTCTAGTTGATGTTGACTACGTGTCCAAGTGGGCTGAAGCACAGGGTTTACCCACAAATGATGCTAGAGTAGTGGTGAAATTTTTGAAGAAGTTGTTTGCTCGATTTGGTGCCCCTAAGGCATTGATTAGTGACCGTGGGACGCATTTCTGCAATGCACAGGTTGTTGAGAAAGCATTGTCCCGATATGGTGTGCAGCATCGATTTTCTACACCATACCACCCGCAGACGAGTGGGCAGGTCGAAGTCACTAATCAGGGTATCAAGCGGATTTTGGAGAAGACGGTTAACTCTAGCTGTAAGGATTGGTATGAGAAGTTGTATGATGCATTGTGGGCTTTCCGGACAGCCTACAAGACTCCTATGGGCACCACACCGTTTAAATCGGTCTATGGAAAGTCTTGTCATCTTCCTGTGGAGCTCGAGCACAAAGCCTATTAGGCTTTGAAGACAGTTAATCTTGATATGGCTGCTGCGAGCGAGAACAGGTTTGTGCAGATCCACGAGATTGAGGAGCTAAGGAATGAGGCATATGAGAGCTCCAAGCTATACAAGGAACGTACCAAGACGTTGCACGATATCCGCTTAAAGGACAAGAAAGAATTCCGAGTGGGTGATCGTGTGTTGTTATACAACTCTCGTCTGAGGTTATTTCCTTGTAAGCTCAAGTCTCGGTGGTCAGGTCCCTACACTGTACGGTCAGTGTTTCCTTACGGGACAGTGGAGATAGGTCACGAGGATGGCCGGTTGTTTAAGGTCAACGGGCATAGGTTAAAGGCTTATGTTGGAGGGCCCGTTGCTCAGAGTGAGGAGGTTGTTACCCCTCCAACCTAGGAACAAGTGAATGCGGGGTGGTGAGTCTAGCTGAAGACTCATAAATAAACTTAGCCCGTTTTTATATATATATTGTGTCGGTTGTTTGTTTTTCTTTTTCAGGTTGCGGTTCGTTCTGGTCGCTAGGGATGTTAGTGCTTGTTGTCGGCTCTCAGGTATGTTAGTTCGGCTATTTTCTTGGTAGGAGATGCTTCGTGAGTGTCCCGGGTTCAAGGAGTCCGTTTAATTCTCATTTTTATTTCCACCCTTTAGTTTCTAAATTAATTTTTGTACAAACTATGTTTTTCAAAATTAAACTTAAAAAAATAAAAATAAATAAATAAAAAATTCGAAAATTGAGCACTATCAACCGAAAAATTTGGCACTACCAGACCTGCTAGTGTCAGCCCCTTTGCAGAACCAATAATAGCACCCACCAATAATACATTCAACCATTTTCCTTTAACCTCTCCTTCTTACTCTCTTGAACCCATTCAAAGCACTCACGAATCCCTTGAATCTCCTAGCTTCCTCCAAGATTACTAGTTTCTTTCATCCCAACAATCATTCCAGGTACGAATCCTTCTCCTTCTTTGTTAAGTTCTTGAGTCTTAGTGTTTGTTCTTCATGGTAGTTTATGTTTTGTTATTTAGGGCTTGGTCTAAATCACCCGACTCAAGCCCGTTTTTAGTGTTTTTTTGTGTTGTTATTGATCATAAGTGACCGATTTACGAAACCCCTAAGCAAAAAGATGGAAAAATCAGGTTTTTGGGTGCGTTTTGAGCGATTTCGGGAATCTGGGTCAAGCACGACCGTGCCAAGGGTTGGCACCATCGTGTCGTTCATAATTTTGTGACTGTCTTCATAATTTGCCTAGAAAATCGGTCAAGCACGACCGTGCCAAGGCCTGGCACGATCATGCCCTTCATAAGAAATTCCAGATCTTCAACACTCGCCCAGAAATCGGTCAGAACCAGGTTAAGCACGATCGTGCCAAACCCAGGTACGACCGTGCCACTTGAAGATGAACCCAGAACTTCATAATTTTCCCAGAAACATCATAAAATCTGTTGTTGTTCATCCACGCAGATCGTGCCAAACCCAGGCACGACCGTGCCAACTGTCCGGAGGTCTGTTTTTTTTTTAATTTTGTTGTTGATTAATTCTGGCTATCTTACAGATGGTTCACCTGTTCATGCGGTTTAGCAACAATGCCAAGGAAGGGCACTGTATACAGAAAGCGGAGCGGTTATGGGCTCGGAGGGACCAAATCGAGCCCATGAGGAGGCTTCAAAAAGTAGAATTGGATTTGCTCGGTCAATCCGAGCGGTTCGAGGACTTGATGACACCTCCATGGAACCGCCTGTTTGACATTGCTGAGCCACAGTACGTTGAGCTTGTGATTGAGTTCTTTGCATTCTTCAGATGCACGTTTCCATGCCCGGACGTATACGATAAAAAGGTTTGTGTGAGTTACCGGTGCGGAAATGGCACCACCAGTCCATCAGTCGATTCGGACAGGTATTGGGGTTGTATGAGGACGATGAAATCGACACCGAGCTGTTTGATGGCAGTTTGCAAGACTGGGAGCCGGGGGTTGATAGGGCAGCATTCTGGGATCAAATCATGGTACCAGGTCCCACTTCATCGGGTCATCGAGAGAGCCATCTTTCACATGATCGGGGGTCGCGGTGATAGCACAGGAAACATCACCAACCGCGACCTCTTCCACCTTTACTGCATCATTTCGGGTTCAAAGTGCAATGTAGCTGCAAGCGTTATGGAGTCCATCTTCCGAGGTATGGGTTCGACGCCCACGTCAAAGATTTGCGGGGGTGCTTTCGCAACCAAACTCGCGAAGTATTATCGAGTCTCATTAGAAGGTCTTACCGAAGCTTGTAATTACGGTCTGCTCGACGTGGCCCACCTGAACTCCATGCATATGATACGTAAGGTTAACGGTATCCCGAAGCTTGTCGACAGGTTAGGCAGGATTTGGGATCCGCTTCCCGAGGGGATGATAGTGATGATGATGGTGATGGCGGTGATGGTGGTGATGACGTTCACATGCAGGATGCTCCGGTTCACGAGCCTGAGGGATTCGCTGGGGGAGCGGTTCCTCACATGCAGTTGGGTTATGGCTTCGCCCCCAAATTGGTAGCATGAGCATGGTGATTTTGGTGGTGGTGGCTTTGAGCAGGGCGGGTACGGGCCTTACAACCCGACCACACTTGATCTTTGGCAGAGGATGGACATGCTCAATTTGAGCCGGCAGGAGACGAGACGGGATGTCGGTCTGATTCGCACAGAGGTACATAGGCAGGTAATTTTCTGGAGGACATGTATGAGAAAAGCCGGTGGAGTTTTGACTGGCTTTTCAGTTCGCAGCAGCACATAGCGAACTCAATGAATACTCCATACACGCAGCCGCCTCCATATTTTACACGCAGATCACGATTCGACCGCAGAGACGACACCGGTCCTTCTGGACCGAGTGACAGGTCTTAGCCCCGTCTTAACATATTGTGAGGTAAATTACTACAGGTCTTAACATATTGTGAGGTAAATTACTATAGGTCTTAGCCCCGTCCTTCTGGACCGAGTGACAGGTCTTAACATATTGTGAGGTAAATTACTACAGGAGGTGGGGTAACCAAATTTACTTGGAATGGGAAATGGTTATCTAAGGAAAATCGCATGGTGGTGGGTAACGACCTTAAATTACGAGAAGAGATAGTGAAACTATGCCACGAATCTCCTATTGGGGGTCATTCGGGGGTTCGAGCTACTACTCAGCGGGTTAAAGGTTTGTTTTTGTAGAAGGGAATCACAAAGGTGGTGCGACGGGTATTGAGGGAGTGCGACGTGTGTATGCGTGCCAAACACGAGAACGTAGCATCACCGGGGTTGCTACAACCGTTACCGATTCCGGATATGGTTTTTTCCGACATATCAATGATTTTATTGGTGGGTTACCAAAGGTTAAGGGGTAGGATACCATCTTTGTAGTGGTGGATCGGCTTACAAAATATGGGCACTTTATGACGTTGGGACACCCGTTTTCTGCTAAGGATGTAGCTCAAATTTTTTTAGACAACGTATATAAGCTGCATGGGTGCCCAAATTCGATCATATCGGACTGGGACCCGGTGTTTCTAAGCTCTTTTTGGACCAAGTTCTTACACCTTCAAGGAGTGGAAGCTAAGTTGTCTATGGCTTACCACCCTCAAACCGTCGGAAACCGAGATAGTGAACCGGTGTTTGGAGGGGTACTTACGGTGTATGGTAATGGAGAGGCCGCACACATGGGTCAAGTGGTTGGCGTTAGCGGAGTGGTGGTATAATACCACATTCCATTCTTCTTTGGGGCGATCTCCATTTGAGGCTCTT
Source organism: Scalesia atractyloides (assembly GCA_947069175.1). Classification (NCBI taxonomy): domain Eukaryota; kingdom Viridiplantae; phylum Streptophyta; class Magnoliopsida; order Asterales; family Asteraceae; genus Scalesia; species Scalesia atractyloides. The sequence continues at coordinate 10,044,491 of CAMTDV010000006.1, read as the reverse complement.
TACGGGTACCGCCCTCCCCTACACATCCCTTACATCCCTAAGGATGTGGTGGATAAAGATGTTGATGAAATGATGAAGGATCGAGAAAGTGCAGTAAAGGTGTTGAAGCAATCACTCTTGAAAGCTCAAAACCGCATGAAACAGCAAGCGGATAAACATCGTTCGGAAAGGAGTTTTGAACCGGGTTCGTGGGTCTACCTTAAGCTTCAACCATATATGCAAAACTCGCTATGGGTTCACAAACACTCAAAGCTCACTCCGAAATATTTTGGGCCGTTTTTAATCATCGAAAAGGTGGGACAGGTCGCGTATAAGTTAGACTTTCCAGAGGAATCACACATCCATCCGGTCTTACATGTCTCGTTGCTCAAGGGGCCGGTTGGACAGCCTACTAAAATTATTCCTTTTCCGGCGGATGCTCGTTTCATCCTCAAACCACAGGCCGTGTTGGATCGTAAATTGGTTAAGAAGGGTCACAGGGCTGCTATGAAGGTATTGGTACATTGGCAGCGTCAGGAAACTCAAGACGCCACATGGGAGTTCTTAGAAGATCTGAAGCTACGTTTTCCAGACTTGGACTCACTTTTTGAGGGCAAAAGTGGCTAAGGAGAGAGTCTTGATACGTTCCGTATTTATTTTTTTTATTTAATATTTCAATTTATTGTTATTTCCTTTTATGTATGGATCTTTTTTTGGTTATGGGATTATATAACCCTAGCCTTACGTATGAATGAATCATCCAGAAATTATTATTAGTCTCTTCCTCCTAAATTCTTCTCTAACCCTAACAACAAAATTAGCAACCGTATTAGTTGTGAATTTAGCTACGCTTTGTTGATAGAGTTTAATCGGGTTGATTTTGATGAAGGTTTTTAGAAACAACATAAGCAAGTGATTTATAACCAATCGGTAATTTTGCAAATGACTTTTTCATTTTCAAAAGAGTAAAACTGTCAAAATGGTCTTCTAAGATTTGGTCACTTTTGTCACTTTAGTTTAAAACTCAAACCTTTTGAATCTGGGTCCTATGGTTTCAATTTTGTTTCTATTTTCATACAAAATTAAAATCTAGTAAGATTTTTCAGTTAACACCCAGTTTTTTTTTTATCTTTTTCCTCCCTTTTAATGAAGGGCAAAATGGTCTATTAACGTTATATTATAACAAATTAAAAAAAACCTGATCATATTGCCTTTTATTAAAAGGGAGGAAAAGAACAAAAAGCTAGATGTTAACTGAAAATATGTATAGATTTTGCTTTTGGATGAAAATGGCAACAAAATTAAAACCACATAGACCCAGATTCAAATGGTTTGAGTTTTGGACTAAAGTGGCAAAAGTGACCAAACTTCAAGGACTATTTTGGCAGTTTACTCTTTTCAAAATTTAATCGCTACTAAGGATGAGTATTTGGTACCGGGTATCGAACCGAACCGTTACCGGGTATATTCAGTACATATACCGGTACGCATTTTCCCCGTTTTTCGGTACCGGTATTTACGGGTAAAACACTAGTAAATACCGGTAGCGTACCGGTATATCCGATACCGGTACCAATTTTCTCTTTTTTTCGTATCTTTTTTTCGTATCGGTACCGTACCATGCTCATCCCTAATCGCTACTACGTTGGACTTCCTTGTATTGCACAATCACCTCCATCGGATTCATCATTGAGGCCCAGGTTACTATCCAATCACTTGGGTGACCCAAGAGAAAAGCCTCGGCTTAATGGACCATCTCTAGGCCCAGTTGAAGGAAACATTGAGATAAAACACATGTTTTTTTTTAACGGCAAAATGTGAACAAAAGGTTTATCTCTAACTGAATATTGCTTGGACAACTCTAGTGCAAAAAGGGGACCATGAGCATCTTTTAACGATCTTCTGAAATTAAAATTCAAAGGTTGGGGAGCCATAAGTAAAGTAAGGTTGACATTAGATCAATTTTTGCAATACTAATAGAGCCCATGTTGACCGTTATAGGATCAGAAAATGATTGATTATGATATTCAAATGCTTTGTTAAAGTCAAATTTAAAAAGTACAAGTTTCTTTCTTTAACATCCTGTAAATCTAATATAGCATTCACCTAAACCACTACAAATTATCGCGTATATGTGATGATATATTGATAGCTTTCAAACTTTAAAATCTTTACTTGTTTCATAAAAAATATCTTGTTACGAAAAAAGGGTTTTTAAGGAACTCATTCACCATCTTATATGTTCTTACAATTGTAATTCTCATCAAACAAATAATTACAAGTTTGTTCATTGCAAGAATTAGAACAAGCTAATTCAAGGATACATACATTACAAGAACTCGTAATCAAGATATGCTAATCGAATCACACACGTACAAAATTGTGGAAAGGTCTATTTGTGTGGTGAAGATGTTGGTTTTTTATAATTGATGTAACGTGTGTGCAACGGACCCTTTTTGGTAACATTCTCCATAGTTACCAAAACGAAGGTTCAATCACATTCATCATACATGGCAATCACGTCAGTAGTTCCCTGATCATGTTCTTTTTCATGTACGTATGACTCCCACCACTGAGCCTACCATATTTTGACATGCTCAGCAGTACCTGTTTGGTGGGTGCAATGCGTGCTGAGATGGAGGCTCTTCATGCCAACCAGATTTGACGTCTGGTTCATGCTCTCACTGATGCCAACATTGTTGGTTGTAAGTAGGTTTACAGGATTAAACATAATCCTGATGGATCGGTGAGTCGTTATAAAGTCCGGCTTGTTGCCAAGGGCTTTCATCAAACTTAGGGTATTAACTATAATGTGGTCAAACCTACTACTATTCGCCTAGTTCTTTCAGCCGCTTTCTCTCGATGATGGTCTATTCATCAGGTTGATGTCAACAATGCGTTCTTATATGGGGTATGTTCCTACTACATTTCAGATTGCAAATCTTTTAACCAAAGGATTTTTTTGGTGTTCGTTTTGACAGTCTGAGGTCCAAGCTTCACGTGGCTGCTCCCCTTTTAGCTTGAGGGGGGTGTATTAGAGTGTATACATAGAGTTAGTTAGTTCAGTTTGTTACCAGTTTGTTATGTTGTTCCACCCCCTTCTTCTATATATATGGGGGTTTGCATTGTATGATTACTGTTGATGATATGAAATCAGATTAGTTTGAGCATGATACTTACCTTTAGATATGACTCGCAAGGAATAAACACAGTTATGAACTTTTACATTCGCGAATGAAGAATCACTCAAGGTAGCAGTCTCGGTAGTAGAGTTGAGAGTAGAGAGTAACTAAACGAGGTATATAAGCGATGTACTAGGAGTTTCAAAATAATTTAAACATCATAATCAATCTCAGATTACAAAACGATACAGAAACAGGAATAACGGTAATAATATGGATTCGGATAACAATCCGAAAAATCGGGTTGTTACACTTAGCACCGCTTTTCATCCTCAACCTGATGGTCAAACCGAGCGTACTATCCAAACCTTGGAGGATATGCTTCGGTCATGCGTAATCGATTTTGGCGGCAATTGGGATTCGCACTTACCCTTGGTAGAATTCTCATACAACAATAGTTATCAGCAAGTATTCAAATGGCTCCATTTGAAGCATTGTATGGTCGCAAGTGTCGTTCGCCTATTTGTTGGCATAAGATTGGAGACGTACAAATCACCGGTCCCGAGCTAATACAAGCGACAACGGACAAGATCTTACAATACGTGATAATCTCCTCAAAGCACGAAGCCAACAAAAGAGCTACGCTGACAAAAGACGCAAGCCTTTGGAGTTTAATGTAGGTGATCATGTACTTCTCAAGGTATCCCCTTGGAAAGGTGTTGTCCGTTTTGGTAAGAAAGGCAAACTCGCTCCTCGCTACGTGGGTCCTTTCAAGATTCTCGAGAGGATTGGCAAGGTAGCGTATCGACTGGACCTACCTCAACGCTCAACAATGTTCATCCTGTGTTTCACGTTTCAAATCTAAAGAAGTGTCTAGCTGAAGAAGGACTTCAAGTTCCGCTCGAAGATATTCAAATCAATGATACTTTGCACTTTGTGGAAAAACCGGTCGAAATCATGGACCGAGGAGTCAAGCAACTAAGGCGCAGTCGAATCCCTATCGTCAAGGTTCGATGGGAAGGAAAACGTGGTGCCGAGTATACTTGGGAACTCGAGAGTGATATGAATACTAAGTATCCGCATCTCTTCGTTGCATCTTCCTAAATTTCGGGACGAAATTTCCTAAAGGAGGGGAGACTGTAACGCCTCGCGTTTCTATACTTTCTATTTATAGCTAGCTCATATTGTATTTCTATTTTCGGAAAACATTGTATCTCGTACTCAAAATGTCATTGTAATCATTGTATTCTGAGACTTGGATCATAATGAAAACTCATATTTTGTTCATGTATTTCTTATTCATAACCATTTTATACTTATACTTATGCATACACTTGAAACATATTCAATGATACTTGTAATCGTATGACAAACTTGCAAACGTGATGATGATACCTATTCAAGACTTAAACATGATATTCTTACTCAAATGTATTCATTTTATACATACATATACCTTGTGACATGTTATTTATGCTTAAAATACCTTAATGTATCATAAAACAACCTAGAAACACACTTAAACCCGTCACACTTGAACAAAACAACAAAAAGCAAGATTTCTACCCGGACCAGGTCCTTACGGACCGCAAAGAGATACCCTTATGGTCCGTAAGGGGTGCTGGGCGGGCAGACTCTCTTTTCAGCCGCGCAAATGCACGGATCCACACCACTTCTCCTCACCCAATCACCTCCAAAGCATCATTAAACACCCCCAAACCAACCCTAACTCATTCCCCTATAAAACCCATGTCCTCTCCACACATTTTCCACTTTCACAACTCCATCATCTCTCTCAAATCATCTCAAGAACTCTTGCAATTCAGAATTTCGGGCAGATTCATACCTTCATACTAAAGTGAGCATAACTCACTCAATACTTAACGAAATTGCCCCATTCTTTTTCGTACATACTTGGATTAACCTTAGGTTCGAGTCCAAGGATTCTCCATGGAGAATCCAGACCTGGATATTCACCTATAAGGCTCCAAAGTTTCTGTTTTTCTCAAATCTTTAAAAACTTATGATTTACCTTCAACAAACTTGTGTTCTTGTGCTTCTAACCAAACTTATGATTAGTAAAGCCTAACCAAGCTTGTTAAAATGAACTAAGGGCTGTTTTGACACCCTAAACTTTCTATTTTTGAAGAGCTTTAAGCTCACAAGTGGTGCAAGTTCAAGAACTTGTTCATGTGTGTCCACCTTGGTTAGCTTGGGCTATCCTAACTTTGAGACCACACATCACTTGATGATTTTCACCATTATCCCAAGATAGTTTGCTAGTTGTAAAGTGACACAACCCCGCCTAGCCTTCGACTTGTGTCGACGTCGGCTCCCCGGATTGTAGCTCACTTGGCTACTTGGTTAGTGAACATATTTACATTCTTGTTATTTATGTTGTTATTCATATTGTTCTTGACCCTCCTTGTGTCTATAACACTTGTGTAGTGGTGAATCCAATCGAGGTTCCAAAGTGGATGGTTAATCCTCTCACCTCCTACTTGACTTACATGACACCAAGAGGTTTCAAAGTGGATGGTTCATCCTCCCACCTCCTACATGACTAAATATCTATATGTAACAATCTATGGACTATAATATAATCCTTAAGATCGAACCCTTGATAGCGATTAAGTGATCACCTATCAAGTTAATAAGTTTATCACTAACGTGTATAGTTCCTTGTCACGATTCTAATAGGTCTTGAACCTATAAAACCATATTCAATCCTTATGGATTATTATAGTTTCAAAGACAAGTGCTAATACCTTAGTGACTATTTTCGTATTATATACTTTGTCACAGTTTGAATCTTAAATCCGAATGTTCCATCATCATCCCCAAAATACTCATAGGCCTTTGTTTTCCTCTTGTAGGATAACTCGGCGTTCATCCCAACCAAAACAACTACCTTCACGGACTTGTCGAGTTAGAAGACTTAGCAAAACCGTGAGTACACTCGACCCATTTTTCGTTTATAACACTTTTGGGTGTAACATGTTTCCATATACAAAAATCACAACACTTAAACTTTATGAAATGCACAAACAATCCTATATTCATGAATACTTGATACGCTTACTTGATGCTTATATCTTGGACATTCTTTATGTGATACCTTAGTCATTAACTATTTTAGCCTTCGTTTGACATATATAGCGCTATAGGAAGTAACACATCCCCCTCCTCATGAAATCTAGAGGCCATGTCAAAATATCGTGTTTGCGTTAAGGGTTTGACTAGTAGTATTGCATGCATTGTATTTGCTCTTGTAAAATCATAGTTGTCATGAGGATTTGTTTAAACTTTATTCGTATACGTATGTTATGCTTAAACTTGTGTACTCGTCTTTGCTTTTGCATTGAATTGTTATTTTAAAACATGTTACAGGTTGATGGAGATGATGCTATGAAATCAAAGTAGCAAGAACGATAGATACACATTTAGACGTTTAGGTTTAATATTGTTGTATCAAATTTTGCCAAGTTAATGTTGTTATTTGATTTTCCCTTGTATTGTGATGACTTTTGCGATGAAATGAAATTTGGATTAAATTAACTATCGTCACATTTAGTTTTATGAGCAATGAGCAATCTATTTCGTCCCGCCTCGATGTTTCCGCCATCGGTTGGGGGTGTGACATTTACCTATTTGGTACCCATATTGTATTACTACTTGTACCGACTTTTCTTATTGGTACTCGTACTTTATTGTTACTCGTACCAGGTTACCAATTTAATACCGGTATGAGTGCTTAAAAGATAGAAAAAAAAAACGAAATGGAACCAAATCGGGTATTGTACCGATACCCGTACTCATACTGTACCATATATTTGGTACGTTATTGGTACCCAATTTTGTTCAAATTCGGTACCTATACCGGTACGGTTGCGGGTACTGTAACGATCCCTTCCCTAGTTGGCGCAATACTCGTTTTTAGTAAAAATGTTTATCCTAGTTTAATAAAAAAAAATACTCTATTTGAATACAACTTTATTTTCAATAATATTTTTTAATATAAACAATTTAAAGCAATTACCTAACCAATTTTTTTTAATTAAAACTAAACATAAAATACCCAAAAAAGTTAAATATTTAGTTTTCATCGTCGGTGGGTAGTCGAAGTGCGTAATTATATTCCACCGATACCAAAAAAATTACTTTATTTTGAATATAACTCTGTTTTTAGTAACTGTTTTATAATTTCTTAATATGAATAATATTAACATTTTTAAGCAATTAACTAACAAAAAATTATTAGTATATATATATATATATATATATGTAAAATAAAAAAGATTAATATGTAGTCTTCATCGTCATCAGTTATCGAAGTGTATAATTATATTATGTCGAAGCTACTAATGCAAGCAAGTTTAAAAGCCTTTGTACGTGTACCAAAATTACCGAAATTGATACGGTATCGGTTCGATTTCGATAGTACAAAAATAAATAATAAAAAAAACCGAAAATGACTTGTATCAAAACCAAGAAACATAAAATAGAATACAAGTATTGATACGAATATTTTTCGGTCGGTAATCAATTCCGGACAGTACCGATACTCGGTACAAAATGAAAATCCTTAGTTTACATTTTTACAATACCGAAAAAATATTTCATTTTGAATACAACTTTGTTTTCATAAAATTTGGATCGTAATGTTGACAAGAAAAAAATAAATATAATAGTATTTTGATTTTTTTTAAATAGTTAACAAACATAAATTATTAGAAAAAAATAAATTAAATGATAAATGAAATATTATTAGAAAAAGGACTGAAAATACTTTTTAATAGTAATAGAATAGAATTTGTAAAGGAAATCAGGTAGAAAAGGCACTAGAAAGCCTTCTTAAGTTCACGTTGAAAATCTAGAGACATTAAAAAGAAGTAGCAAAAAAAAGAAATAAAAACACTAACAAATTCGTGGTGAGGATCGAATATAGTCTTGTGCATGTAGAGGAACACGAAATAAGGTTATACAACTACAACTATGTAATAATTATTACTTCTACAAAGCAAATTATATTTTTGGCGTCACGGTTTGAAAAAAAGATTTAGGTAAATCTAAATATGTGTGACAAAAGTAGCTGGTGGCTAGAGGCTGTAGGCTGAAGGCTAGAAACTGGTAGCTGGTAACTTTAGCTTTTTAGAATATTTAGATATTTAACAGAGTAGCTTAAGTTTTTAATAAAATGTATAAAATGATCAAAATGGACATTAAAAGTTGATACATTAAAAGTTCATTATCTTTAGAGGTTAAAATAGTCATTTTTTCCCTAAAAGCTTGTAGCTCCTTCTAAACGCTACTACTATATTATGTTTGGCAAGGAGCTTTTAGGAGCTTCTAGCTTTAAGCTTTTTAAAAAAAAGCTCCTAATCAATAAAAAGTCTTGTTTGGTTGAAGGAGTTTGAAGCTTTTAGGTTAGAAGTTTGAAGCTTTTGGTTGAACGCTCCTACTAGTAGAGTTTAGAAGAAGCTACAAGCTTTTAGGGAAAAAATGATCATTTTAACCTATAAAGATAATAAACTTTTTAATGTAACAACTTTTTAATGCCATTTTGGTCATTTTATTAAAAGCTTCAGCTACTCTGCCAAACACCTAAATATTTTAAAAAGCTGCAGCTACCAGCCTCTAGCCATCAGCTTCCAGCCACCAGCTACTTTTGCCAAACATACAGCGTTTAAACAAAAGTTTCAAGCTTCTAACCTAAAAGCTCCTTCAACCAAACAAGACTTTTATTAAATAGGAGTTTTTTCTTAAAAGTTTAAAGCTAAAAGCTTTTAAAAACTTCATGCCAAACAAACCCATTATATGCCCTAATGCCTTATATAAGTTACAAAAATCATCGGGATCACTTGACCCGTTCCACGCTAAATACCTCCGCCTATACTAATCGACATATAGTACGTGAACCACTGTACACCTTCAACTTTGATTGATAATATATCTTTTTACCTTAATGCCTTTGTTTTCAATCAATAAATCTTTCAAACTTAAGTGCCTTCTAAACTACAAGTGTGTAAAACTAATAGTTAAAAGATATTATTTTTATAAAATATGGTAAACAAACAAAAGTTATGAAAACCTAATCCACCAAAAAAAATTAGTTTTTCTTTCTGTTTATATTTACCTTTACCTTTAGAATTGTTTTTAAAATGATTAATTAAATCTTTAAAGTTTAAACCACCAAAGTCCAAATCATATTTGAAAATGAAATTGGAATAGAAGTCAACAAGGTTCACCATTTGACACTTTCAAAACATGATAAAAGCACTGTACGACGCCGTTTGGTTGTGGAAACAAACACGCGGACACGTGGGACCATCATTTATGATTAATTAACTAATAATATCCAGCTACTAAAAGCTACTTTATGTGTATAGTATTCACTTTACACCCTCAACTATTTTCTATATGCAAATTTGTCCATTATCTTTTTTTAATTCAAAATTTTGCACACTCTACTGTAAATTCCAACTCATCCACTCTTGGTTCCATAGAAGTTTTGTTCCTATGTAGTCAACGAAGAGATAACTAGTCAAACCTTTTTTTGTTATAAAGGGAAAATACAAGACATGTATCAAAGTTGTATCTTATAGAGAAATTGTTTCTAAAATTCACACATTCTAGCAAGTGGCGAACCCATAAAATATTTTGAAGAGGTACGGATGAGGGGTCTAACCAAATTTTCAAGGGTACAGACGAGATGTTGCCCTATAAATTACACTAATTCTTTTTTAAATGGTGTGCCCGCCCGCCCACCCACCACCCTTACTAGGTCACCCCTGATTGTAGCGTTCAGTTATTAGTTTCTTCTATAGCTTTGGCCATGTGTATGTGTTGTGAGTTCCTTATATTATATCTATAATGTAAAAAGTTTGTTCGATATTTGAATTTAAACATATAATCAAGCTATCTATCTAGAGATGTTGAAATAAGCAAAATTAGTAAACAAATGAGTTTAAAATGTTTCGTATTATATATAAACAACTTAGTTGATGCAATATTGCCTATTGGTGATCATATAATATGGATAATATAGATGACATTTTTCATTTATTGTGATGTTTTATCTTGTTAGAAGTGAAATAAAATACATTGTAGTATAAAGTGTTTGTAAAACGTTTTAAGTTAGGTTTAGGGAAGTTTTGATGAGTTTGTTGATGAAAAAGTCTTTTACTTAAATTATTTATAAGCGGCTAAAAGTCAAATATATCAAATAAAAAACTAGCTATAATGAAACATTTGAATATGTCAAAAAGGTCAAATGAGTTGAGAGTCAATGATAGCGTACTCAAATACTAAAAATATTCTACATACCTTATTTTATAAAAAAAATTGTTCTTAACTGGATGACTTAACGATAAACTTACTAAACTACTATTAAAAAAGATTGTCCCATATAATTTTAAAATTTTTGGATGAAAAATAAAAAATTTTGCACTTCTAAACGAAACAGGGGAAGTTGCACCCCCAGTTTCCACTAAGCTACGCCATTGTGCACATTTAAAACAAGTATGAACATGTAACCAATATGTCTATTTGGGTTGATTTAAGATCAATGTTATCATTAGAGATTGCTGACGATTAATTAAAATTATTAGTAGGATATGTTGTGGATTAATCGGTAATTATCGGCTGGTAATAGCAATTCTACTAGTAGTGAAATGTTATAATACGAGAAGTTTAGTCTTTTGGAAAAAAAAAACTTCAAAAAGAAGATAATATATATTTTTGGGTTAATAGGAATGATTGACGAATCCAATCCAATAATGCAATGGCAATTAAAAGAATCAAAGATGATAGCGTTATTATTATTATGGGTTGATACAATATATAAAACAATGTATGAATAGTGAAATGTTTTTTTTTTCAAAATAATTAAAAGTTTAATTTATTTTTAACTAGATGTAAGACCCCGATGCGTTGCGGTCGGGGCTTACAAATTCAGTCGGCATGAGTTAGTTAAACAATTAAGGGGCTGTTTGTTTACCTTTTAATGAGGCTCTGAATAGTTTAGACCTTTTACTGGTTCAATATTTAATGATTCAGACTGTTTGTTTCACGAGTAAATGTCTGAATGGTTCAGACATATACATCTGAATAATTAAGCATTATATCGAGTCTCAATGGTTAAAACCTCTAATGTGAATTGGTCAAACATTTGCCTCTGAACGGGTAAGCATTATACCGGCTCTTAATGGTTCAGACCTCTTACTGGTTCAGCACTTAATAGTTCAGACCTCTTACTGATTCAACACTTAACCATTCAGAAGTTGTCAAACAGCCCCTAAACATTATACATGAGCTCCACGTTACGGCCGGTGTATTCGGTACCGGTACCTATTTTTCTAGTTTTTCAGTACCGGAACATTCAGTACGGGTACCGTACTCATCCCTACCTAACAATACAAGTTTTAATGCCTAATATGTTACCAATGTCCAACTGTATAAGCTAAAAAAACAAGTTTTAATGCCTAACAATGTTATCAATTAATAGTATATTACCAACTAATAGTATATAAATATAAATAAGTTTTTGAACAATTTGATTTAAAATAAAAAATTTGGTTTAAAATAAAAAACCATTAAAGCTACATGTACAACCATATATGCACAAATTTATTTATAAATTATACTGGATACGCTTCTCATACTAGTCGTAGAGAACAATTATCACTGTGACATATTCATGAAATAACTTAGAGACGAATAATAACGGTAAGGTTGTCAATCAAGTTATGAAAACAACCTTTTACATAAATAAATGGTAAGTATATGTATATAAAAGCAAATTGTGATATCGTTCTTTTACATAGCTATAGGTTATATATAAATAGATTTACATAGAGACAGACGATAAACGAGCAACAAGCTGGACCGCTACCTATTTTTGAATAGTAAAACTAAGCCTTTTAAAAATTACGCCTATAAATCTCGGTATAAGATTGCTAAATATTCTAGAAAGTAGAAAGTAGATGCAACTAATAAATATTCTATGGTGTTGATGAGGATGGAACTAAGAATATCAGAGTTGAAATAAATGACATTGAAAGAGAATGATCTAATAGTGAAATGCAGATATCAAGGAATTAATGCGAGAATGATTTTTGGATAAGATTATAAATGTTATGTCATTTTATAATGTATGGTGTGTACGTTTTAACCAATACTTATATTAAAACATCAAATATTTTAGAGTGGTATAACACACATATCTAAAACCTTTACCTTCTTCATCGACCAAAAGGTTAAAAGTTTATAAGTAAATATAATAAAGTCTAATTCACAAATTACTATAAGAAAATGTTGAAAGTGATGTTACAATAATACGATTTCGTGGTAAATATGTGATTCATTGTTGATATTAGTAGAGATAAATGTGGAAAACGAGCCAGATATAATAATCTTAATAGTCGCTTTGGTAGAAATAAGAGAAAATGTCACTTTTAAAAGAGTACCAATTAGGTCATTTGTATTCTTTTTGCCCCAATTAGATATCTTAACATTCAAATCAAGTCATGTTTTTTTATCTATATGTTAAGAAAAAATGGAGCATAAGATGTCTGGGTCGGATTAATTTAATATATGAAATTATATATATTAAAAATAAAATAACACTTTAATTACATTAAAAATAAAAAAAAAAGTTAAAATCCACGTCATTACTCGACGTTAGCATCATATAAAAGAGAAAAAAGAAACAAAAATCCACATCATCACCATTACCTATTAAAATGATGAAAAAACCCTTAATTTTAATGAAAACTGAATGTTGAGTGAACTTATTGAACCACTTTTGAAACTTGAGTGACCTAACTGAAACACGTTTTAAACTTGATTATTATTCTATAAAGTTACCCCTAAAATAAATTTCCTAAAACCTAAATGAATAAAAAACCATTGAAAGTTTATACCGTGCTAAGAACAACGATTAAATTTATTAATATTTTCCTGAATGGAAATAACTATTAAAAATAAAATACTGATGAAAATGGTTAATTGTCAATAAAAGACATCGTAGTCATACTCTCTTTTTTAAATTCTAAGAAGCGACTGAGAGCATTGTAGTGGGAGGGGAAGATAATGCTCTCATCCTTGGGCATTTTCTGCCATGTGACAGTCCAGTCAGTAAGGGACATTATTCAGAAAGTGGCATAGTGGTGATAATGCCCAATAACGCCCCGTCAATCATTACACAATTATTTATTTTTTTAATTTAAAACTAATATTTTTTCTATTTAAAACTAATAATTTTATTAAATTAAAAACATTACACTCTAAAAAAATAAAGTAAAATACACCGAAACAAAAAAAAATAAAAAATGAACTAATTCCTGTCTTCGCTCTCGTCACCTTCGTCTTCCTCTTCCTCCGTATCTTCTTCACCCTCAGGTGGGATGTACTGAACAAACCATACGTGGTGCACCAAATCAACCGTCAACGCGGAAAGATTTGGTTCGTAACGTAATTCTCGTGCATTATTCACTCTTTCTTCCATTGATGCTTGAGGACGCTCCTCCTGAATCGCTTCTGGTACATAATTCTGACATATCGCCTTACCTTCGTCTTCCAAAATCATGTTGTGCATGATTATACAAGCGTATATAGCATCTCTCATTTTTTGCTTGGACCATGCACGACAAGGATTCCTTATGTATTGCCATCGCTGCTTAAGTACACCAAAACACCTCTCAATGTCTTTCCTTGAAGACTCCTGGACCTTCTAAAAGTATGCTCTTTTTTCATTGAAAGGAACACTAAACGTCTTCACGACAATTGAATACTTAGGATATATTCCGTCGCACAAATAGTATCCGTGAGGATAGTAGTTTCCGTTGGCGTAAAAACACGCTTTCGGAGCTCTGCTAGAAATGTAGTCCTCTAACAATGGAGATTGTTCAAAAACGTTGATATTATTACATGACCCGACTACGCCAAAGTAAGCCGACCAAACCCAAAGGTCCTGTGAGGCGACCGCCTGAAGAATGACGGTTGGTCCCTTTTGGTCACCCCGTGTGTGCTGATCTCGCCATGCTGTTGGGCAGTTATCCCAACGCCAATGCATGCAATCCAAACTACCTATCATACCCGGCAAACCATGCTCGCTAGAATGTACCTTGTAAATCTTTTGGAGGTCGTACCATGTGGGTGTTCTCAGATAACGTGCACCGTACAATTCTATAATACCTATAAAAACGTATACAACAATAAGTAAATAAAAAATATTGTCATCTAATATTTTTATGAATGTACCTCGACAAAATTACTCCAACGTGTCTCGCGTTGTTTTCTCGGCCATTTTTAAATACTCATCGTTGATGTCGGTCGTGTTGCCATAAGCAAGGATTCGTAGCGCCGACGTATACTTTTGAATACAAGTGAATCCAAGTTGCCCCCTCGCATCCGCTTTTTGTTTAAAATAATCAAAGTTGTTTTCAAGGTCCTCGACGATGCGTAGAAACAAACCCTTGCTCATCCGGAAGCGACGCCTAAGCGTTTCCGGGTTTGGATATGTTGGCGATTCAACGAAATAGTCTTGCATCAACCGATCAATTGCCGCACTTCGGTCTCGTTGTATATAATCCCTTGTTCTAGTTACACTATTGGCACGGCTAGATTGCGCCATATATTGCACGACTAGTTGACAAGCACTTGTAACCGCCTCTTGCTCGATCTCCTCATCGGTGGACTCACCGTCATCCGCTAAAAACTCTCTATAGTAATAATTTGCGATGGACGAAGAGTTTGGGGAATCCATTTGTCATAAAATTCGAAAAGGACGCCCGAGTACGGGTTGTCTAAGTGATTTGTTTAGTGGGGTTTTTACTATAGAAGTCTAGAGTCTCAACAATAAGTCTCACCTATGTGTTTGTTGTTTTTAATTTTATCTTTTTGTGTTTTTTATTTGTCTTAATTGTTCTTTGTTGCAATAGGTGATGGTCTAAGTGAGGCCTTGGTTAGCAAGCTAGATGCTAGTGATCCTTTATATTTTCATGCTGTAGATTCTAGTAATCTTACAATAGTATGATAAAATTAAAAGGATCTAAAAGCTATATTATGCAACTTGCTTTACAAGTTAAGAATAAATGGGGATTTATTGATAAAACATTTGTAAAATCTAAAAACAATGATGTGTTATTTAAGCCAAGGGATAGATGTAATTCAATTGTTCTTACTTGGATTCTAAATTCTATTAGTGAAGAACTTTATATGAGGCATGTGTTTTCAGAACTTGCTTGTGATGTATGGACTAAATTGAAAGAAACTTATGATAAAGTAGATGGTTATGTGGTATTTGATTTTTATCATAAAATTAATTTATTTAATCAAAATAGAACTTATGTGTCTAAGTATTATCATAAGTTGAATGTTTTGTGGAGGCAAGTAGATCAAATCTTGCAATTTCCTGCTTACACTTGTGAAGTTGCAAAAGAGTTTAAAATTTTAACCATATGATGAAACTAATGTGTATTAAAGTGTAAGGATGATTAAATAAACTTTACCTTCTATTAAGGAAGCCTTTGCTATTGTTTCTAGAGAAGAATATCATAGAAACTCAAGCAATGGAAACAAAAAGAATCAATCATTATCTTTTGTATAAAAACTAACCAACCTGTTGAGTATAAAAGAACTAATAAACTTTCAAATCAAAACCTAAAGTGTACCCATTGCAATAAGGTTGGTCATTTTGTAGAAAAATGTTTTGAACTAATTGATTACCTTTCTTGGATGAAACCATGAAATAATCAAGGAAGAAGGCAATTGTAAGTAACAATAATGCTTCAGATTCTTCTAGTTCATTTTACTTTATTGAGTAGTGATCAACTAACAAGGTTGTTGAGTTTGTTAAGTGATGTTCCTCAAAGCTGCAATGTGTCAGGTATCTTTAGTCTTTTCTGGGCAAATGTGTTTTGTAAACCTATATGTTGTTTTTCAAGTGGATTTGAAAGTGAAGGGAAAACTGAGTGGATAAATGATTCAGGTGCAAATCAACACATGGTTAAACATGAAAGTGTATTAACTGATTTCATTAATGTAACAAAATTTAATATTCAAGTGCAAACATTGTAATGATACTAATGTTTTGGCAACTATGATAGGTAATCTTAAACTTGCAAATAATGTTGTTCTTCAAGTTGTTTTCGATTACTGGATTAACCTAATTTCAGTTCATAAATTGGCTAAAGACAATAAATTGTATGTTGGTTTTGATGAACATAAGTGCTATATACAAGACTTACAAACAAAGAAAGTCCTGGTGATTGGTAGTGAGGATGATGGTTTGTATTACTGTGGAAATTCTTATGTGTAAAACAAGGTGTGTTTAAAAAATAATAGTACAACTAATCTATGGCATGCTATACGAGGACATCCTTCTGATCGGGCAATCAAATTGTTTGGAACCAAGTTGTGTCTGGATTCTTTAGATAAGACATTGCCTTGTGAAGTTTGTCATAGGGCTAAGCAGCATAGGGATCATTTCCCTTTGAGTGATCGTAAGTCTGTTTAGGGGAATTAATTCACTTAGATGTATGGGATCGATATAAAATCCAAGTAGAGAAGAATTTAAATATTTTCTTATAATAGTTGATGATTACTCAAGGGTTGTTTTGTTTGGGTGTGTATGATGAAACTTAAACATGAAGTTTTTTAAAATATTCAAGATTTTACAACTATATTAAAACTCGTTTTAATAAAGAAGTCTATGTATTAGAAGTGAGAATGGAACTGAGTTTACCAATAATCAAATGAAGAATTTTTGTAAAATGAAAGGAATAACTCATCAAAAAACGTGTGCTTACATACCACAACAGACTGAGATTGTAGAAAAAAGCATAGACACTTATTAAATGTTGCTAAGGCTTAGTTATTTCAAAGTAATGTACCTTTTGGATTTTGATCAGATTGTGTATTAACTGCTTCTTGTTTAATTAATAGGACTCATTCCTATTTGCTCAAAGGTAGAACTCTCTATGAACTAGTATATGATTCTGACACGTTTCTTGATCATTTAAAACTATTTGTATGTTTATGCTTTTGTACAATTTTAAATGAAACTGATAAACTCAAGATTAGAGTTGAAAAGTGTATTTTTATTGGATATTCAACTGAGAAGAAGGGTTACAAAGTTTTTAGTTTAAATACTAAAATTACATCTTATTCTAGGGATCTGAAATTTTATGAACAATAATTCCTTTTCAAAGTGATAAATATTTCAAAATAGTTTGAAGATAATACTCAGTTGGATATAATAAACTTAATTTTTGAACATGAATGGTCTTAAGGTCCCGATGAGGACAGAAAGGGTTTAGATGTTAGTGAGTCAAAGAGACATGGGTCTCAGCAGTAAGAAGCATGTGCTACTGACTTTGAAGGCATCGCTAATAAAGAGCAACCCAATAGTAGTAGTCATAGGTCTGACAGGGTTGAGGATGTGATACGTGAACATGATAACACTTCAATGCCTCAGGGAAATGTTAGCGATCAGAATCAAGTTCAAACCATTACTAGAAGATCAACTAGGAGTTCTACTTTACCTAGAAATTTGAATGATTATATTATTGAGGGTAAAGTAAACTATGGTATAGAAGGGGTTGTTAATTGTTCAAACTTGTCATTAGAAAATAGGTGCTTTGCTTCTTCTTCCTTAAAGAAAAGTATAGAACCAAAAAGTTTCAGTGAAGTAGTTGCAAATCCAAATTGGGGAACTGCTATAAATGAATTTTTTTTGAAGATCTTCATAGGAATGATACATGGGAACTCATAGAGTTACATGTAGGTAGAAGTGTTGTTGGTTGCAAATGGGTATACAAAGTAAAGTATAAGTCAACAAATTAGATAGAAAGGTTTAAGGCTAGGTTAGTGCTAAGGGTTATAGCCAAAAATAAGGAATTGACTTTGATGAAACTTTTTTATCTGTTGTTAAAATTGTGAGTGTTAGATGTATTATTTGTTTAGCTGCTCAACATGATTGGAAATTATATCAACTAGACATAAATAATGTTTTCCCATATGGAGATGTGTATATGTCTCTTCCTGATGGTTTATCACTCTAAAAATGAAACAAGAGAATGTAAATTAAAGAAGTCTTTATACGGATTAAAATAATCACCAAGAATGTGGAATGAAAAACTTGTAAGTGTATTGTTTGAGTTAGGATTTGAATAAAGTAAATGTGACCATTCTTTGTTTTTTAAACATTGTAATTTGGTGTTCTTGTTCTTCTTGTTTATGTTGATGATATTGTAATCATTGGTAATAATATTCAGGAAGTCAATAAAGTTAAAAAGAGTTTTTAAGATCTAAGTTTTTGATAAAGGATCTAGGTGAAGTAAAGTATTTTTCTTGGTATAGAAGTCATTAGAAATAATAAAGGTGTGGTGTTTGTCTCAAAGAAAGTATTGTCTTGAGTTATTAATTGACTATGGTATGTCTGCTGGTAAACAAGTTAACAATTCTATTGAATAAAATCACATTTTGATTTTCATTTGTAAGGATCATAGTAATGTGTTGAGTAATATCACTAGATATAAAAAGAACTTATAGGAAAATTTATATATCTTGCCTATACAAGGCCTAATATATCTTATGTTGTCAATTATTTGAGTCAATACATGCATAGTCTAACTGAAAGACATTTAAAAATTGCCCTAAGGTTGTTAAGATATCTAAAGAAATCTCACGGAAAATGTATTTTGCTTAACAAGGGTTCAGGTCTTAATCTTGTAGCATATGCTGATTAAGATTTGGCAAAACTTTTGGATTCCAGAAAGTCTATAACTGGATTATGCATGCATTTGGAAAATTCATTGATTTCTTACAAAAATAAAAATAAAAAAAATAAGAAACAGGCTATCATATCTAAATCCTCAGCTGTAGATGAGTATAGATCAATGTTTGCAGCCTGTGAAATTATGTGGTTATCAAACATTCCTTTAGAATTGACTATAGTACTTTATTGTGATAACACAACAACTATTTCTGTAGCAGCAAATCCTGTTTTTCATGACAGAAACAAACGTTTTGAATTAGACATATTCCTTTTAAGATATCAAATTTCAAAAGGTGTTACTAAAACAAGTGGTATAGGTTCAAAATGACAGTTGCTTGATATTTTAACAAAAAGGGTTAATTTATGGCCAACATGAAGATTTGTGTAATCTTTAAATATGTATGATCCTTTTGGCTATTAAGTTGTGCATGTGTGTGTAGGGGGGGGGGGGGGGGGGCTAAATTAGGTTTATTTTTTATAAAACTTCGCTTTATTATTATTTTGTTCTTTGTTTGTTACATGAGCAAACTTAAAATGGGCCAAGATGAAGTTAGATTTGGGCTCCGAAGATACTGGGTTCACGTCTGGGCCAGGACAAAGTCCGACGCATCCATCCACTGTTGTTGGGCTAAAGGATTGTTCAAGGCTTGTAACTGGGCTAAAGCGGGCTCCGAATATCTAGGTTCACGTCTGGGCCAGGACAAGGCCCGACGCATCCATCCACTATTGTTAGGCTAAAGGATTGTCCAAGGCTTGTAATTGGGCTAAAGGACTGTGCAAGGCTTAGGCCGGGTGTATAGCTGCTTATCAAGTCGGGTTAAACCTGAGCTATATAAAGCCTTATCATGAGCTCAGTTTCTTATTCATCAAATATTTTGTTCATTTGTTTCTCTCTCTACACTTTGAGGCGAGTAGGGTTTGTTGTGATCATATTCACCTTGAATCTGATCATTAGCTTATTCATCGTCTTGTCTGTTCGAAGATTATCATCTTGATAATCTTTTATAGTGTTAGGGTTGTGTTCCTTGTGGTAAAAATACTCAGATTGTTTGTTCAAAATTACACTCTAGGTCATATATAACATATTTTCTTTTCATAATAATCTTATATATGCAACTATGAACCACCGATCCCAATATCCCATTGTGCATGTTAAAACTTAAGAATCAACCTTTTTAGCCATATTAGAAAATTTTAATATGGTAAACCTAAGCTAATAGATGTCACACTAAAATATCTAGCAATTATGTCTACCCAAGTTACATAAACAAATCGTTAGCTTCATTTCTCATATCTTTTAAGCTATAGGGTGGTGTGGTCATGACCCTTACAACCATAATGACCTTCTACATCAACGCCATGTCACCCACCTCTAATTCATCATTCAAAACCACTATCCTAAAGGTGTGGTCATGACCAAACCACTATCCCCTTATTTATTTTAATTTATTTTTGTCTAAAGAAAAAAGAAAAGAAATCTTGGAAAAAGAATCATGGTTGCTATGGTTTAATCCATACGAACCATAGTGGATCAGGCAAGAGGGGGGGGGGGGGGGGGGAGGTGATGTAGCCTTCCAATCATGTCCCAACCATGACCCCCACATCCTTTATCGTTAGTCTTTTACCATTAAACTTGAGTTTAGTTCATTCAACCCAAACTCGACTTATTATACGTTTTACTCAACAACAAAATTAATTGTATGGTCAGAAACAATCTTACCATAAATTTAACAACATTCATAAAACCTTAATATAACAAAAACAAAATTTTATTATCACCTCACATCACTCACCTAATTTGCCAGAGTAAAACCAAAAGTCCAAACTCCTAAAGATTTGAAAACCTCCACTTGGATGTGTATCAAAAGATCATCTAGCTTATCTTTTAGCTAATAGGACTATGCACCAAGTTAGTTACCGATGATTGAAAATCCTAGTTTCCTTTAAAAGAGTTACGCTCATTGACAGGTTAAGCCCGTCGCTCTGCCTTTGTTTATATACTTGTTAGTTCAAAACTCAAAAACCAAAACTTAGGTGTTCAATTTTACAACCAAACTAAACATAAAGGATACAAAACAAAAATATCCTCAAGAGTAAAGTAAACATTTTCTCTCTCAGAGAACTCATTTTCACAACTTATTCACACAACACAAAAAACACGCTTATACCTATCATCTGAAATTGACCGGAGACATGGCCATCGTTGACGATACACCGTCGTCAGACGCCGGCAGCGGCAGCGGCGGTAGCAGCAAAGTTTGGGGACTATTCAAACTACCGTTTCGGAGCACTAACAACAGTACACCACACACAACTTCTTCATCTTCTTCATATCCAATTGAAGGATACAACAACATCACCAGCAACAATAATACTAATAATAATCATAGCTCCAGCTCTGTATCATCTGTGGCTAGATCTCTGCTTCCGACACGACGTCGTCTCCGACTTGATCCGCGGAATAAGCTCTATTTTCCATGTGAGAACACTTTTTTCGATTACTGCTGAGATTTTAGTGTTAGTTGTTGTGATATGATGAGATCTGGTTGGATTTGTTGATTTGTTTGAGAGTTTGACGGTTAATTTTGGTTAATTTGACAGTTATGTGTTTGTAGTTGAAGTTAGGGGAATATAGAGACATTAGGTTTTGAGTTTTGTGATTGTTGGAGAGTACTTGTGGCTGATTTGGTGATTTTAGTGTGTTTGTTGTTGTAGGAGTTGTGAATTTCAAACACTTCATAGTTGTCAATAGCGATTGCTATGGTCGCTATAGCGAATAGCGTAGCGTATAGGTCGAAGGTCGCTACAAGGTATGTAGCCATAAACAGCGGGATTTTAGTTATTTGTTTTTACTTTTATTTTTTTTTAAATATAAATAGCGATTAGATATAGCTATAAAATAGCTGGATTTTAGGTTTTTGTTAAGTATACATGTAAAATAGTGTATATACCAGGATATTTTGATATAATATACATATAAATTTGTTTCTCATGTATCACGATCTATAAAATAGCGCCTGCTATATATCGCTATTCGCTATGTAGCATATGGGTACCTTATCGCTATTTGTCGCTAATCGGCGTTAACAACTATGGTTGAGGTGTTTTGCTTGTACTGATGGATGTAAGTAGGTTATGATTCCGGATTTTGATGGATTCGAAATCTTTGTGTTATGAAGTGTTTGAAAGAAAACAAGTTGTGAATGAGGCAAATGTTAGATTAAATTTGTTGAAGTTAGATGATATCAGAGTATATATTTGTACGGCTTGTGTTAGTTTTCTGTTGAGTTAGTTAGAGGCATAGAGAGTCTGTTATATGAGTTAGTTAGCTTGCTAGTCTTTGCTCCTCTCGTAAATATAGAGGAGTGTTATCGTGTATGTACCCTTCTTGATCATTGCTATGACATTTGTGAGAGCTCCATACCATTTGTTATATGGTACCACCGTTTAGAGAGTCTGTTAGTTTCCGGTTAAATTCCGGCCAGACTCCATTTGCGATCACTTTTGTCTCATTAGTCAGTGTGTTATAGTGGTGGTGGATGAGCATTTAACTTATTCAAGGGAGATGTTAAGCATCAACTGTAACAGATCAATATGGACTATAACTTATAGGTTTTAGTTATAGTCTAGGAAGTTTACGAAGCTGTGACTATTATTGAAAGAAAGTTGCATTTAAGAACATCAGAATCTTTGAAATGGAAATTAACATAGAGACAAATAGAAAGAACTCAAAGAAGTGTAGAGACAAATAGGTTAACAAAGAGATACGGGAACTCATATGAAGAAGATAAATACAAAGTGAAACTAAGGACAATATGTATTGTATTATTTTGTTAATCCTTCCTTCACATCATCACATGAAAATTGCACTACTTTTCCTTCAATGGGAATCTTTCCAGTTAGATTACCAATTTGCTTCTAGTGTAGTGATTACAAAATACTCGTGGTTTTTTGAAAATGAAGAGTTAGAGGGTGTTTGGGATTGAGTTTGGAAATGACTTATTAACTTATTGGAGCCAATAAGTCATTTGAAAAAGCTCCAAATCCTGGCTTTTTAAAATGACTTATTGACTTATTGGCTTTTTGAAAAAGCTAATAAGTCAATAAGTCATTTCCAAACTCAATCCCAAACACCCTCTTAGTTTAACATATACATATACTTGTTATATGTTGAAATGATAGAATATTATTTTGTGTTCTATATATGTGTCATGAGCCAATAGAATTCTATTTTGTGTAATTTCAGAACTAAAGCAACATAATAAACATGTTCATATCTTGTAACGCGTACCAACCTAGCATGGTCCATTTTGTAACAATATCAGATAAGTGTGTGACGTTTTCCTTTATGTAAAGAATCACATAGACAATAGCTAATGATCTATGTAACGATCAGGTGGCACTACCTGTGATGATAAATTCTAGCTTGCCATCCACCTTAATGTGATAAGTTTAGATTCTTTGGTCGACGTATTCACATGTTGACGATCTGTACTTTAAGTTAGGATGACACAAGCAATACAAACAATAAACATAGAAGATGTCCCAAACTTCTCTACAACAATAGAATGAAAGTCATTCTTGACACAACATAACATAGTAGTTAAAAAGCCTTTTATCTAAAGGTGCTTCCTGATCTTCATAAAATTGCCCCCTCACACACTCACATAGTGCTTCTTCAAACTGATTTTATACATTTGTTTTTAGTTCTTGGCTCACATGCTTATAATTTGGTGATGTAAACTGCAGTATGACTTGAACACGTTACCTTTTTCTGGATTTATCTACATTATTAAGATAATAGTACTCTTTTCGTTAACTTTCTAGATGAACCGGGTAAGCAAGTCCAAAGTGCTATTAAGATCAAGAACACTAGCAAGTCTCATGTAGCTTTCAAGGTATGATCATAAACTCTTATTAAAGCCTGCTAATATTTTCTGTATTCTTGTATTTAGTTGTACAAATATAATGTCCAAGTTTTACTTTGTAATATAATTAATTTTTAAAACTTAAATCCATTTGTAGCATTAGTTCCTCCATTTAATAAATGTTCTTTTTGCTATAGTTTCAAACAACCGCTCCAAAAAGCTGCTTCATGCGTCCTCCTGGTGCTATACTTGCTCCCGGCGAGACTATTATTGCAACCGGTAATAATATTTGGTTGCATTTATTTTAATTAATTATAAATTTCGAACATTCTAAAGCGAAGGTTTATTTTGTTTGATAGATATAATACGATTTGGTGAATTTAACTTACATAAACAATTAAGCATCTTTTTCTATGATTATTGCTTATGAGTTTCATCTTTCGTTTTGATAGTTTTCAAGTTTGTGGAGCCTCCAGAGAACAACGAAAGACCAATGGAACTAAAACGAAAGGTGAAATTCAAAATCATGAGCCTGAAAGTCAAAGGGATGATGGATTACGTACCTGAGCTAGTGAGTTATAAAACAATTTATAGTTTTATTTAAATAGGTTATCTTATGTTGTTATTAAGGATGATGATGATGATGACCTTATGTTGTTATTAATTGAATATTTCGTGTGGACTCAGTTTGATGAGCAGAAAGACCAAGTGGCGGTGGAGCAGATATTGCAAGTTGTTTTTCTAAATGTTGAACATCCTACTCCCGTAAGTTTAATTATTACATTTTTTACATCAGTAAAAGACATTTTTACCCTTACTGAAATTGAAAATAAATCCATACTGAAGGCCCTGAAAAAACTGAAGCTGCGGTTAGCCGAGGCAGAGGCTGCTCTTGAATCCCGCAAGAAACCTCCAGAGGAAATTGGTACCAAAGCTGTCGGTGAAGGCCTTGTAATAGATGAATGGGTGAGGTTTCGCTACTATGAACTTTTGGGTTGTCCTATCTAACGCGTTTAATAAACGGGTCGTGTTAGGGTTGATATTTTTAGCCCGTTTAATTAAACAAGTCAACCCACCAGCCCGTTTAACCCATTTATTACAACCCGTTTAGCACGTTTACAACTTGGTAATAAGCAGTTTACAACCCGCCTTCCGGCTCGTTTAGATAAATGGGTTGTGTTTGTTACACGATTTTTAAGTGTGTTTAGGTTAGTGTTGATGTGTTTGACAAAGTGCAAACCAAGTGACCGTCCGTATACTTTGGGAAAGCTAGAGACCAAATCCAAAAATTTGGGAAACCACAGGGTCCATCCGTGTACTTTACGTGTATACTTTACTCATATTTAGAATAAAGTACACGGATGGTTCCTGTGGTTTACCAAAATCTTGGATTTAGTCCTTCCAAAAGTACACAAATGGTCCATGTGCTTGGCACTTTGTAATGCATTTAGTCCCCATCTTTTTTCCAAAAGTACATGGATGGTTCATGTGGTTTGCATTTTGTAACGCATTTAGTCCTTAACTTGGACGTGCTAAAACCTTTAGATTTGTTGGCTGGGGACTAAATGATTTACAAAGTGCAAACCACAGGGACCATCCGTTATACTTTTGAAAAGCTAGGGACCAATTCCAAAATTTTGGTAAACCGCAGGGACCATCCGTGTACTTTACTCAAATAAATATATATGGGTTGTGTTTGGGCTCAACAATGATTGACAATCCTAAATTGCCTGCTAATGTTCCCCTTTTAATTTTCGTGTTTCCTGTAGAAAGAAAGAAGAGAGAGATACCTGGCCCGACAACAAGTTGAAGGTGTAGACTCGGTGTAATAACAAAAAAGGATTGGTGAACCGTACAAGTGTACGACCGATCTTTTTTAAATTCGTTTTGTATCATTTCAATCAATTGGTGAACAAAAAGTCTGGCACAAGACAAATTGTTAAAACATGTTTACAATGTAAAAAGCTTTCGTTGTGTCGATTCAAGTTAAGGAACATGTCAAATAGGTTGAACGGGTTAAAACGGATTAAATGTTTTCAACTTGCTTTTTATGCAAAAAACATAAAAAAATTACTAAAAATAATATTTTTATCATCATATTTGAGATTCATTATTTGTAATATGAGATTTTTGACAAAAACATGTTTCGGGTCAACCCGTACGCAACCTGTTTTTGCTTGTTACAACATAAACTAGTGAGTACAACTTGTAAACATGAAATTACAACATAAAGCAGAGCTAATTGGAGTTTATCTAGCTCATTATTGATTCATAAACTTCTTCATAACATGATATAAAACCCTTGTTTCTCTGGTCATCAGTTGGTCATAGTTCCATCGACACAAAC
Source organism: Scalesia atractyloides (assembly GCA_947069175.1). NCBI lineage: Eukaryota > Viridiplantae > Streptophyta > Magnoliopsida > Asterales > Asteraceae > Scalesia > Scalesia atractyloides. The sequence continues at coordinate 10,018,394 of CAMTDV010000006.1, read as the reverse complement.
CCATTGACCCACGAAGATCGATTCACAGTTGATATTAGGGTTGATCGCCAAAAACGACTCCAAACCCAACTTAACTGACTTGCTGATGGTGGTGCAGTCATCCCCCGATTGCGCACCAATAACTTGGTTACATGTAACGACGGAATTTGGCTTCTGGAAACCTGTTCATATAAAGAAGACAATGTCTCAATGTTTAGGAGTTTTGTGTAAAAACCAAATCACCAAAATGCTTTAAAACTAGCGATTTTCATAGTCCGGGTTTGATAGGATTTTGAGCCAAACTAGTAACTATGGCCGAAGAAAACGGGAGACCAAACTTGTTGGGTTGACTTGTTCTGCCGAACCTGACAAAAACGGCTCAACCTTTCTGGTCTTTTTATTGTTTTAGTTTTTAATAGCTGGTTTCAAGACAAACTGCGGCCAAACCGCTGTTTTTTAAAAACTTAAATCATGGGCCAAAGCGTATAAACTCTAAACTGGCCGATGTCTGAGCTGGTTCGGTCGTTTCAATGGTTTATAAACTTCCAATGGGGAATTCAAGTGACTTACCACCAATGAGGGTCGATCTACTGTCTGCCAACACGAGAAGCATCAAACAAAGCGAAAGCGTTGCGACCATTTTCACAAACATGGAAGCCATGGTTTCTACTTTCTAGCTTGTGGTTGTTGCAAAGATGGCAGCTTACTTGTGACACATGATCTGAGTTGTATTTATAGGGTAAGATTCTAAGATAAAACAAAAAATAATGTTTCGATGGCTTTAAGATGACATAGATCAAAAGCCAACTATCATATTGTAACATGAAAAGATGCTGACGGCCATTGCCGTACTTAGCCTTGTTTTATTGGATTCTTGCCGCCATAGGCGGAGAGTTTATTTGAAAAAACAGATGGCGAAAAGTTTATTTGAAAAACCTGTCTGTTTTGGCTGTGTTTTATCCTTATATGATTAAACGAGTCCTGTTTTGGCTGTGTTTTATCCTTATATGATTAAACGAGTCTTAAAACATTTTTTAGCTGAAATTAAATTAGTTAAATGAGGGACGAGTTAGAAAGTTATCCATAAAACCATATAAATATATTCATTTTTATGGTTTTCTGTTTCGATATGAGTCAGTTTTAGTATTTTTCAGTATATTTAACAATACATATATCAAACTGGTACTATATTGGTTTGGGTATTTTTGGTAGTGGTACATAGGCTTTTGCACGTGCTTGCATTGGTATCTTCATTGGAATACAATTACGCACTTCTAACCTATGGATGTTACAAAGGTTGCGGTTTCTAACATGTTATGTCGCATTTTCTTTTTAAAAGTGTTTTTACATTCTATTATTATTCTAATTACAGCTTCCCTTCTATTACTATTGAAAATCAGTCGCATGAATTGTAACCTGCCCAATCCGGGTTTTCTTTTGAATAATGTTCCATTTATTCCGGGTTTTCTTTTGAATAATATTTCATTTATTCCGGGTTTTCTTTTGAATAATGTTTCATTTATAATTTGTATTGGCTTTTCTTTAATACCTAATCCAGGTTTTCTTTTGAATAATGTTTCATTTATAATTTATTTTAGCTTTTCTTTAATAACTTTGTTTGCTATGAGTGAGTATCTGTATTCAATTTTATGGTTTTCTGTTTCGGTATGAGTCAGTTTTGGTTTTTTTTTTCAGTATATTTACACTACACGTATCGAACTGGTAATATATTGGTTTCAATATTTTTGGTACTGGTACAGAGGCTTTTGCATGTCTTGCATTGGTATCTTCGGTAGAATACCATATGCACTACTAAAATATAGATGTTACAAAGGTTGCGGTTTCTAACATGTTATGTCGCAATTTTTGTAAAATTGTTTTTACATTTATATTTATTTTATTTTGGAAATAGGGTTTGTCTTTCTTCATCCCATATCGACCGATTTTCTGTGTTTGGAGCAGTCCCCATAATCGTCCATTACAGTTCCCTATCCCACGCGTATTTGTTGTGAGTGACTGTTTTTTTAGAATGGAAAATTTATTTAATCCTGTCGTATATGGAACTTGAACCAAAGGCCTCCAAACCTTAGTATTCCTAAAGACTTTGCCTTTGTCGATGGGCCACCAACCCATCCGTTGTTGTAAACGACTGTTAGTGCGTGAAGAATGAATTTATGATGAATCAATTGTTGCAATTATCCTATATATTAATAGATGAAGGAAAGGAACATTAGAACATGGGGGCAGGCACCTGCCTGTGATGTTTTCGCCGGTCCACGCTTCCGAATTTTTGGTCTTATGACGCGTGTAAAGGAACAATGTTTATCAGAGGAGAGTGATCGGGTGCGACGGTTTTGTGCACCAGACGACAACAATCGACGGCGGCAATCGACAACTTCTGGCTTAGTACCAAGTAATAAACATATAACTTTATTTGCTATCACAAAGTGGTGATGGAAATGGTTACTCTAAACTTACTCTTACATCTACACTTTTGTTTGTTTTAGACCGGTTAACTTAGACACCTTCTAAATGTACTCATAAATCTACACTTTTGCCTAGCACACGACTTAAACCTTTAATCTCATAGGGAGAGACACCTCTCCTTCCAGCTTGATACTGCTAGGATACAAGCCCTTTAGTATCTACATTTATGTATACTATAGGACTTAACCCTCGATAAACACCTTTTCTACACACCTTGATACCGCTAGGTTACAACCCTTTGTCTTATATTCTCATGACTATACACCTGCGTTCATTTTTACTTAGCAATAAAGCTACATGAATACTTGATTTTCTCTAAATAATCTCAATTTTTATTAGAAATAAAAATACATACATTAATTTAAAAGTAAAAACAATTTAACCTGCAAAACAATGGCCGGCTGAAATTTCTCAGATTACAAAGTGAAAATGGCTCATCTATGGTTTGATATGAATACTTTATTTAAATGATACACTATAATACCAACTACAAGTACTCATATAATTATATAATTAAAGTAACTCACAATCATCACCTTTCTTGACCAAGAGATCACGGCCATGAAAGCTTCCATGTTTGTGAAAATGGTCACCATACTCTCACTTTGCCTCATGCTCATCGTATTGGCCGAAAGCAGAACCACCCTACTCGGTAAGTCATCAAAAAACAAATAGAGTTAACTGTCATTTTCGTCCCGGTGGTTTGTTCACTTTTGCCCTTTCAGTCCAGTTTTCAAAAATGCATCAGTTTCCTCCCTGTAAACGTGCTACTTCAATCCATAAATTAAAACCCAGTTAGGTCAAACGGGTTTAATGAAGGGTATTACTGTCAATTCATATCTTTTATTCTTCTTACTGTTACATTAGACACAACATTTATTAGTGTGTATATCATCAATGGATTTTGTGAACATGTAGATGGCTTCCAAAACGCAAATTCAGTTGTTTGTGACCAAGTTATCGGTGTAGAATCTGGTGACGATTGCACGAGCATTAGCCAGTCGTTTAAGATGAGTTTGAAGTCTTTTTTGGCGATCAACCCGAACATTAATTGTGAAGCCATCTTTGTTGGTCAATGGGTGTGTGTCGATGGAAGCGTGGCTAAGTGATCTACCTCACAAACGACAGTTGCAATCGTCTGAACGAATAAAGAGCTAGAAAGACTTTCATTAGCTCGAGTTTAACTTTGTCGTAATTTTACAGTTTGTATTTCAGAATGTGAAATGGTTAGAATTAAGCTTTGTCGTTTGATCTACCAAGTTTAAAATGTTGGTGTCAACTTAATTAAATGTTTCCCTATCTTGGTCCAGTTACACTTGATCAGAATCTCTTTCTCCAACTGTGTATGAGCACTCACAAGTGACATCAGGTCCTTTAAACCCTACCTTATTTTCAAATTATTTAAGGTAAAAGCATAAAATCATATTCTTCTTTCCTCTCCTCCATCAGCCTCCCCATATTCATATCTGCTCCATCAAATTTTGAGGCGACGCCATTTTGAGGCCGAGCATTCACAATGAAATCCTTAAATAGATGTGAGGTAGTTTAGTTATATTATAGGGAATGGTTGTTATTGTTTTTGAGTGGAAGAGAGAGAAAATGTATTGAAAAGTTATTGTTCATCTGTAAACATATGGGAAAAAAATCTGGAGAGAAAACTGTATAATTTTTTAATATTTTTAGAAATGGTTGTGAGTGAAAGAGAGAGAAAAGGTAATGATAAAGATATAAAAATATTATTTAATTGAAAAGAAGAGAAAAAAAGTAGTTGTTTTTAGTGTAAATATATGGATAAAGATATAAAATTCATTGTGAATGCTCTAAGATGGGTCACTATTCACCACTAAAGTTATTATATTATTATTCTTTTAGTTTTTCATTTTAAAATATTATATATATATATATATATATATATGCGTGTGTATATTTGTTTATATAAATTCAAATAGATACTTATATATATGTATTTGGTTTATTGTAATATTTATAGAATAGGACTTATATTCTTGTAAATTTCATATCAAAATGTAGATAAAAATAATCACGACATAATGATGTATTGAAGTTTATATAATATGACCCCTATTCTTATAAAATTTTATATAAATATAAAAAAATAGTTAAGATTGTAATTGAAAGAAAGAGAAAGAAATAAGTAAGAAAAGAATATATAAATACAAAATAAGGTGTGAAGGTTTTTTCGAAAATGAGACTTAAATTTAGAAAAATGTGATCTTTAGTGAAATTATGGAGTTAGAGATAGGGATCCTAATGTGAGTACTCTAATTTAACTAAAATGTAACCTTTTCTTTTAACTTTGGTTATTTTTTAAAACCTCTCACATCTCAATATCTATCTTTATTTTTATCTTACTCACAAACACTAATATTATTGTTTTTTCTCGGACTATATTTAGAAATGAATAGTATTCTCTATATCTCGGACTATATTTAGAAATGAATAGTATTCTCTATATCTAGAGATTGTACTATCAACTCTTTAAATGTTTACTTGATTTAAGAAACTACAATGCAAACATAAAATATATAAAACTATATCTTTTTCTCTATAATTTATAGAAAATGTAGTTTAAATGCTCTTATAATCTTGTATCTTCTTCATGAATACATCACACTTTTACCTCAATTAGTTTCAAATAATTTACAGAAAATGTAGCTTAAATGCTCGTATAATCTTATATCTTCTTCATGAATACATTACACTTTTACCTCAATTAGTTTCAAATAACACTGTTCACATGATCTCTCACATAATGTTTTATGTCCTTGTTTACTCGTCAGTCCTCAAAGCTAAAGGAGACATCAAAGATTTCACGTTATGGGTTTGACGGGTTTCACATTGGCAGGTTGACTCGTTGAACCAAGTCGAACAATGATATTATTAGTTTCAACGTTTAGTTGGTTACATTAGCTAGTTATGCTTCTCTCTTGTATTTCCTAGTTTAAATATGTGATCTATTTCTATTGGAGCTGCTGATGCTAGGAAACCTAAACATTACCGACGCTAGAAACCAACTTCATATTATTTGTATTTTCTAGAAATGTATTGTATTTTATCAATACAATTAAGCGTAAACATGTATATAACACCAAAATGACTTTTTATAATCTAGTCTAATTTTGTGTAACTTAAACCAACCCACATCCATGACAAGGCCCATTAAAGCCCATCAATTTACCAATCATCATGCACGTGTAACTTAACACCAAAACAACTTTTTCTAAGCTAATGTGGATTTGTGTAGCATATTACGACTTACTAACATATGTAGTGTATATTAAGGCCCACGAATGTTCTAATTTCAAACACGCGTAATTTAACACCAAAATGGCTTGTTATGACCTAATATGACTTTGTTTGACCTGAACATACTCAGTAACATATACAAACGGCCCATTAATGTGCTAACTATCATATGAGTGTAATTTTACACCAAATGACTTGTTATGACCTATTGCTGGTTTGCGTACTATGAAATAACTCACTGACACACACGATAGGCCCATTAAGGCCCATAGTGTAAGGATCATCATATGTAGCATCAAAATGGTTTGTTGTATACGCCAACATGACTTTGTGTAACCTAAGCCAACTACATTTTAATAGGCTCATCAAGTCCCCTGATGCTTGTTACAATAGGATTCATCACCAATATGTCAGTAATCACCAAATTGTCTAGGAATCATCGACAAGTTTTGTGTTTTAAGTTTTTAAAATTTCAATCAAGTCGTATGTCATTGGAAATCTATCACTATCGTCAATAATGTCAATGCTGAATTTATCGTCGGTGATCCATAGGTGAAAAGGTTCAACAACTTGTTTGGCTCACACTTTTAAACTGTAGGCCAAACCGTTAAACTACCAAACAATCAAAACCCAACCATTAACCAGATCTTATGGTTTGGAAGATTAGATGGGTTTCAATGGTTTTTGAAGACACTACCAAAAAGTACATATTTTAAGCAACCACCACATAGTACAACTTGTAATTATAAAATTACAAAATAAACCAGAGCCGATTTTAGTTTATCTAGCTCATTATTGATTCAGATACTTCTTGATTACATGTTACAAAACACTATTTTCTAGCCATCAGTTGGACACAGTTCCATCGACACAGATCCATTGACCTACGAAGATCGAAGTACAATTGATGTTAGGGTTTATTGCCAAAAACGACTCCAAGCCCAACTTAAATGACTTGCTAATGGTGGTGCAGTCGTCTCCCGGTTGCGCACAATAACTTGGTTACATGTAACCACCAAATCTGGCTTCGGGAAACCTGTTCATAAATTAGAAGACAGTGTCTCAAAGTTCGAAGGATAAGAAAATGATTCATATTTAGGGGTATACGTAACTACATATTTATAACATGAAACTAAGAATATACAAGGGATGTTAACTCTCATGGTTTGGTTTGGTTTGGTTTAAAAACGCGTTCAAGACAAACTTTCTAATCCTGTTTTTCAAACCGTATAAACGCCAAACTGTTAGGGATTTATTATACCACGGATAATCAAAGATGTGTGAACACTCTCAGATCAAATTATTTCGGTGGTTCCCCCCAATAATTTAATCGGATACAACTCTGAATTTCAAGAACAAGAACTAGCATTTGTGTGTTGAGGATTCGTGATTGAACCAGAAGAATGAGACCAAAAGATGATACAAATTTTGGGGATGATGTGCAAGTAACTGCTAACAGGCAGTTATATTCTTTTCAAATTTAAATTGTCTTACAACTGCCTTAATTTTTTTTATCTAAAACTTATGACAATTTTTTAGAAATTATTTTTTCTAAGGCATTTTCCATTTAATTAAAATGTATGACAATTTTAGAAATTATTTTTTCTAAGACATTTTCCATAAAGCAATTTAAGAACAATAAAAATTTTGGCTCGAACACTCGGAATTAAAACAACTCGAACAGAGCCCATTCCCGCACCTCCTAACTTATTCGATGTATATCATAATTCCCTATCTTCACCAAGTTAGTTCTGATTACACTAAAATATCTAACACAAACATACTGAACCGAATGATTTAGTTTAATTTGATATGAACACCTCTATGGCTCTACTGAACGATAGGGAATTCAAGTGACTTACCACCAATCAGGGTCGATCTACTTTCTAAATACGACAAGCATGAGGTAAAGTGAAAGTATTGCGACCTTTTTGACAAACATAGAAGCCATGGTTTCTAAGCTTGTGGTTGGAACAAAGATGGTAGCTTACTTCACACATGATCTGAGTTGTATTTATAGTGTAACATTGGCAGACAAAACAAATATATGGTTCGATAGCTTTGAGATAAAAGAGATCAAAAGGCAACCATCATAGACGGCCATTGCCGTAATTGGCATTGTTCTATGGGATTCTTGCCACCACAAGTGGCACTTTTATTTAAAAACCATTGTGTTTTGGTTAAATCTAATTTTTAAATGAGAAAATTTTAAGAATCTAGCTAATATTAAACTGGTTAAATATTGGTTGCTTGAGCTAATATGGCGCTAACCCACTTGATAAAGATGTAGGCCTCTTAACAAAGAGGTTACATATTCAATCTTAGACAAGGGTAAATAATTTAGAAAGAACAAGTATTGTCATTTAAAAAAAAAATACTTGCAAGAGATAAAGTTACACGTACCTTCTTACAACTTTATCAAATATAATATATGCATCTAGTTTTGTGCATAATACCATGATCCCCTTTTATGGGTTACTAGATTAAAAATAATCATAATTTTCATCCTATTTTTTTATGGTTATTAGATTTAAATAACTTTAACTTTCACCATTTAGCTAATAGCAATTTTAATTTATGAATTATACTATGACACCCCCAACTTTCAACTTATTTTTCTTTTACACTCCCAAACTAACTCAACCTTAACCAGTTAGTTAACGTCATATACCGTATCACTAAACAAGTGCCACATCACTAAATAAGTGCCACATTTGATACCACATCACTAAACAAGTGTCATGTAGCAAAAAAACTAACAGTGTTAGGGTTCAGTTAGTTTGGGTGTACCAGAAGAAAATAAGTTTAGAGTAGCTAGGCACAATTCATAACTTGTGAATGCTATCAGCCAAATAATAAAAGTTGAGGTTATTAAATCCGTAAGTTTTTTTTAATAAAAGTATATCTTTATCCATAGATAGGAGTAGGACTGCAATCGAACACGAATATGGCTGTATTCATGTTCGTTTGTTAAGGAACAAACTGTTCACGAACGTATACCGAACATAAGTTTATGTTTGTGTTCATTCATTAAGAAAATTCATTTGTTTGCGAACAGTTCGTGAACACTAGTCTCGAACGCAAACGAATAAAATGAACCTAAACAAAGATTTAACTTGAAAATTAAAAAAAAACATTCTTAACCTAAACAAAGACAGTTAAAGATGCCCATTACAGCTGGTTGATCCAAATTTAGGGTCCAATTATCCTCCCAAAGAAGCATCGAGAATTATAAATGTACTCTTCTTATGCATATAAGCATCATCAAAATTCAGACCATGTCTGAAACATTAAAAATTCTAGAGGGTGAGACCAACATTCAAGATTTTGAAAATATTTACTCTATAAGCACATATACAAAGTATCAAAACCATCAAAAATGAATTTTAGTAAATAAGAAGTCTTATAACTATATTACAATATGTACAGCAACTAATGGGTTAGATATTACTAATGGGTCAGATATTAGGGTGAGAACCATTTTTAAACTATGCATCAGAAGCCATGACACAATGTCTGTTCATTTAAATCAAGTTCCAAAATTATTCAAAAAGTAAATTGTCAAAATCGTCCCTGAGGTTTGAGCATGTTTATCAGTTGCATTCAAAACAACTTTTTTATACCACATTGTCCTTCACTTTTGAGCTAATTTGCCATTTTCATCCAAACGTCTTACTTTTTTTTCCAAAATCATCCCCTAAGGTTTGGGATTTTTTTGCCATTTTCATCCAAAAAAAAACTCAAATTAGACGTTTGAAGGAAAATGGTAAAAAATCCCAAAATTGAAGGGCAATATAGTACAAAAAAGTTGTTTTGTATGAAACCGGCAAACATGCCCAAACCTCGGGATGATTTTCTTCCTTTATACACACTGCATTTCAACAGAAACTAAGATTCACAATTAACCTAACTATGATGATATATTACATACTTTTCACAAACGTAAAGCTTACTTATAATGCCTCTTCCATCATCGACTACGATAATTAAAACTATATATATAGACACACACAATTTTACCATCCATAAACCATTCTCCGTCTGAAGATATGTGAGCTCTTTTAATTTGTATATTCAGCTCGGTTAAAACACGAACAACTTCTAAGAAACTCCTTCTCTTGTAGTCACTGTCAACGTGCCAACAAAATACAAAACAATTCAGATCATTCTTCTTCTTCTTTTTTGATGTTGATAAATGAGACATGCTTAAACTAAAATACATATTTTAAGATTGCAATTACTACTACAATAACATATGTTATAATCAGTAAATGGTCAGATGTTGTACCTTCCACCTATACACAAAATTGTAGCTGCAGGTTACTATTCATCTTCCCCAATTAGAATTAGGGTTTCAAATATCCTTATCCATCACAAATCCCCAGCTACAAATTTCAGTTTCAATAGACAAGGTTTATAGTGAAATATAGGTTAGTTACATGTGTTAGTTAGCCATGACACAATAAACCCTGCATATAATAAAGAGAGTTAAATGTTTAGTTGGTCCATATGGTTTGCAAATATTGCAGACTTGGTCCTAGTGGTTCAATAATTACACACTTGGTCCCAGTGGTTGTAAGTTTTGCACTCATGTGGTCCTTACCATGGATGGCCATTAAAATAATCAGTTAAGTGTGTGTGAAATGTCCAAAATACCCTCATCCATTTAATATACAATTAAAAAAAACCTTAAACAAACATCATGCCATACCCCTCACGACCTCTCCCAACCTTGTTCTCCTTCCCATCAGCCGCCACAACCCCATCGCCGGCAACCAGCATATCGTCGGAAGCCGCCGCAACCTCGCCGTCGACAGCCACCATCATCTCCCCTCTCATCTATCTCTCTCAGTCCACCATTGTTGGCCACAAATCACCGCCAAAAAACACCATCCCTCGCTGGAAAAAAATGCCCTCGTCTTCGGTAAATATACCCACTAGTGTTCAATATCAATGCAGATGACGTCAGATCCACAACCGATTTCAGATTTGCAACTTCTGGTCCGACTAACCACCATCATTATCACCTCAGGCAACTGTGAAACACAGACGAGGAACAGAGGAGCCTAAGGCCACTGGTTGAACTGGGGGTGCCGGTTGGAGTGGTGGTGGCGTGCATCAGTGGCGCAGGCGTTGAGTTGAGAATCAAGTTTTGAGATGCTATTTTTCAAAATTATGCTGTTGGATGTATTAAGCTTCAAATCATACAACTTTTTTTGGCAGAAAGCTTGTATGCAATTATATGGATCATCTTTCCACCCATGTGAGCTACAAGTTTCTAATATGTTGATTATATAGTTGTATGCTATAAGTTTCCATTTGAGAGCTTCTGAAGAACCATTGCTAGAGCGAGCTTCAACGGTTCGTCTGAACCGGCGACCGTGGTGGTTTTTGACGCTATTTTCACTGTTCCTTTATCCCACGTGGTGGGTGGTGGTTTGGAGAGACGGTGGTTGTGACGGAGATGGTGGTTTGGAGAGACGGTGGTTGTGATGGAGATGATGGCTGGTTATGGTGATGCATAGTGGTGGTTTGGGGAGATGGTGGTGGTGGTTGAGTGGGGAAGAAGAAGGGTGTAGGATGGTTATATTTTTATTTTCTTAATGTTCAAGGGTAAAATAGATATTCTATATATACTTAATTGAGAAATCTAACCTAGGTTGGTGATAAGGACTATACAAGTGCAAAAATTACAACCACTGAGACCAAATGTGTAATTACTGAACCACTACGACCAAGTGTGCAATATTTGCAAACACATGACCAACCAGCCATTTAACTCTAATAAAGATGAAGTTACAACAAAGGGCATAAAATAGTTACCGAATCAGGTGTTGGTAGTGGTATAGTCTCCGTATAGAGGTGATTTCAAGTTGAGAGAAATCGGGTTAGAAAGCTGAACTCGCAACCCAGTTACCAGGCTCAGTGGAGATGTCTCTGGTTGTCTCTGTTCTAACTGAAAAAGTGACACCAGAGTCGTCGGAACCCTAATCTCCACTTTCGTCATTGTCGTGCTAAACCAAATCCCCTACACAAATGTTGTCAGGTCTCATACTCATATACCATCGTGACACCTCCCCGCCATCTAGACATTCCGATAATCCCTCTCTTTCGTTGCTGGCGCTGTTAATCGTCGACCGGAGGCCATGGCCGGCTATCATCACCGTCTCTGACACACACACACTCTCTCTCTCTCTCTCTAGCTTTCTGATCTCTGTCATCGTTCTGTCACATCTCTCCTCTGTAGAAATAAAAACCTCAGACCTCAAAACGTTGTTGAAGGCCACACTTGGCTTATGCTAATGAAGGCACAACAAATTTTTCATATGGTACAACATATGAAGCATGTTAAACCAACAATGCTTGAAGTACAACCACCAATTGCATAAGTGTGTTACAAATTATACTTTATGTAAACAAATAATTGAAACAAGTATTAAGCATTTTCATAACGAGGGTGGAGGGAACGATTTTCTTGCTTAACAAAATATTTATTTATTTATTTAATATATTTAAAATGCAAAAAGAATAATAACTATATTTATTATCAAAAAATAATCATTCTTTTAAGATGCAACTCATGTTCAGATATTTAAATTTTAAAGTTATACAATTTAATAATTACAGATAAATTATACTTATCTAATTAATTTAAATATTATTTTGTAGCTATAAGTTTATCTAATTGGCTATGGTAGCTATAAATTTATCTAATTGACTAATTGCTATATGCCTAATCTAATCTGAACATTTCAACAACTTTTTAGAACTAATAAATTAAGACAACTATTATTTAAATAAAACTTAGGTTATTAAATGTATGTTCACATGTCTGTTAAAACTTGCGAGAAAGTCGATGATACAATTTGTCTTCTAATCGACGGTTTTAAACGCTTTCATATTTATAAACTTGACAAACATCACAAGTTTTGGTCATACATAACACAAATGTTTGTTTGGATAACAGAAGAGCGTATTAAAAATATCAATTTATAATTATTAAATCTTTGTTATTAACTATTTGATTTTTATTTAGTTAACCCGTGTAATACACGAGGTTGTAACCTAATTCAAAATAAATAAATATATAAATTCGTTATGTTTAAGGGTAAGAAAGTCGTTACCAGAAGTTTAAAATAGCTGATGTTAACACGAAAATCTTGGACTTGCAGTTTTGATGAATTACGATTTTTGAAAGACCAAACACGGCATCTAGAGTTATTGGCTGACCGGATAGAAATAGAAAATTTAAAAAAATAAAAATAAAGGAGTAACGTGGATGTGTTGAATCAAACGTTAAAACCCAGAAACTCAAGTGGTTACACAACTTCGTGCGACTCTTTTTGTTAATAAAAACTTCAAGACAACTGAAGAAGCTAAGTAAGTAGAAACTGACTCATAAACACTTAAACATACAGAGATGAACAATAAATAAAGTATATCATAGCTAATCTAACTTTAACTTCAGACTCGGAAACTTTGGATATCAAACAAACTTGACCTGCAAGCTTCGACTCAACAACTTCCAACCGCATCCCAGCCACGCCTCAATTACAGCCACACATCTAACCACTACTTGAAGCTTCCTGCCGCGGCTACTTTATCACACCCACCAAACCGTGGCTTTGGTAGGTTCTTCTTCCCGACTCCTGTCCAAGTGTTGACTTAGCCCCAACAGCATCCTAGCTTTGACTCGGCCTCAGCCGCATCTCTACCTCAACTGCATCCCAACCCAACCGCATCTTGTACCTTTTCAAGCTTCAATGCATTAGATTGACTTCAACACGAATCGAGCTCAAGACAATAGGTCGTGTCTGGCTCAAGTGTTGAATTTCAACAGGAGTTGTCCGGATTCGAACCTTGTAACTCCCCTTTTAGGGTTACTAGAACTAGAATACAAAAGGCAAATGTTCAAATATGATTTTTTTAACATTTATTTATGGTGTCTTTTTAATTATCACACATAAAGGCTTAATAGCAAGTAAAAATAGAGATATGACCAAAGATTTGCACATACATTACTCTATAAGAGCAACAACGACAAGTCTGTTGCAAAGTTTGGCAGAGCGGACCACCCCCCACCGGACTTCCCTTATTGAAGGCCTTTGACCCATCGGTCCGGTTTGCTGGAGCGGACCAACTTGGTCTGAAATGGTGGGGACCACCTACTCACAAACTTATTCTTTTTTTTTTGTTTTTTAGTGAAAGGTGGGGTGTGACGTGTAGGTTTGAAGTGGTTTATAGCGAAGATTTGGAGTGGTGGTGGTTTGAAATAATGTGACATGCTGACTAGGCAGTATGTTAGATGGACGTTGACCACCGTTGAAGATGCTCTAAGTAAAACTATTCTAGCATGACAATAATAAAGATAAAGCACACGTCTCTTATTGATAACTCACATATGGTTAAAAATTATAGATTATAATTCAAAAGTAAAAACAATATAACCTGCAAAACAATAGCCGGCTGTATAACTTCTCAGATTACAATGTTAAATTGGCTCATCTTTGGGATGATATGCATACTTCATAACTTCAATCCAAATCATTCCTTATAAATACCACCTACAAGTACTCATACAAAGCAACTCTGGCCAGATCATCCATCACCAAGAAAATCCAACAAACTCGAGATCGATCATGGCCATGAAAGCTTCCATGTTTGTGAAAATGGCCACTGTACTCTCACTTTGCCTAATGTTCATCTTATTGGCCGAAAGCAGAACCACCCTACTCGGTAAGTCATCTAAAAACAAATTAAAACTTTTTCTTCTTATTGTTACATTGACATTATATATCATTATTATTTATATGATCAATGGATTTGTGAATATATAGATGGCTTCCAAAAGGAAAATTCAGTTCTTGTTTGTGACCAAGTTATCGGTGTGGAATCTGGCGATGATTGCACGACCATTAGCCAGTCATTAAAGATTAGTTTGGAGTCCTTTTTGGCGATCAACCCCAACATCAACTGTGAAGCCATCTTTGTGGGTCAATGGGTGTGTATCGATGGAAGCGTGACAAACTGATGTAGCACCTACATGAAAGTTGCGGCGGTCATCAAGAATATTATCTGAACGAATAATAAAGAGCTAGATAGATTTATATTATCTCTAGTTTACCGTTGTTGGTTTCTTTTTATAGTTTGTATTTCAGAACGTGTCACATCTGAACCGTTAGATTATAATGATTCCCGGTTAGGAGCTTTGTTGTTTTAAAGTTTGATGATTCTCAACATTAATTTAGAAATGCCTGTGTCAACTTCATATAAACCTTCTCTTGGTCTACTTATGTTGCTGAATGTATTCTAGTTAAACTGAAATGCTTGCATACTTTAGATCTGAAGACTATCAACATAATTCTCGATTTCTCCCATGTGGACAAGATTTGCCTCGTGACAATTGTTTGGAATATTTATAAGAGAGGGGATCCCATAAAGACAATAAAATCATACTAGACACATGAAGAAGAGGACAAGTGGCATTAGTTTGAAGGATAATTTATTCATTTCTCCTTTGAAACAACTTACCCTCATTGATTTTCAAACGGCTATAACTTTTTCATACGTTAATATTTTTTTAAAAAAAATTACACTATATTAACGAACATTTCATTCACTTTAATTCGAGCAGCTATTGCTATAGTTTTCTAAAAAATAAATTAAAGGATTTTGAATACACATTAGTTCATTACGTGATTACGTGATTTTGAATACCAACACATCACTACGTGATTTTGAATATCAATTACGTGATTACACATTCAACATAAACCATTACGTGATTACATTTTCAATATAAATTCATTACTTGATTATACCTTCAATATGATTTGCTATAACGAATGTTATTACAATTACGCTTATAACGTAATCACTCAGTGTGTTTCAAATAAAATATTATAAAGAAATCATGTAATCACGAAATTGGTATTCAAAATCACGTAGTCACTTAATAATACATAGTCAACTATTGTTACGTAATTACGTAATGACTTACTGTAGTTTCACATTCTATAATGAAATCACGTAATCGGTATTCGAAATCACGAAGTCATGTGATGGGTATTCAAAATCATGTAATCACGTAATGAGTATTCAAAATCATTTAATTTTATTTAAAAAAAAACTATAGTAATAGGCTGCTCGAATTAAAGAGAACTGAATGCTCGTTAATACGGTGTAATATTTTAAAAAAATATTAACGTATGAAAAAGTTATAGCCGTTTAAAAATTAAAGGGGGGAGAGTTTAAATGAGAAATGACCAAAATACTCTTTCTCTATTTGTTTCTTCAATTGTTTTAACCTTGTATTTATAAAAATGTCACTTCTAGTTTTTGGCCATTGATCTTGAGAGATCAAGGATAAGCTTGTCTCCTACACTTCGTACAAAACTTCTCTCTTATACATGATCTCTTGTCTATTTATAATTGTCTTTATTTGATAAATTACTTCTATAAATACTCAAATACTCTCTGTCTCCACTTCAAAATATAAAGGTTTTGTAATAGGGAATCTCTATATGTTTATTCATATCTCCAAAATTTAAATCATATCTCCAAAATTTAAAGCATTTTTGGTTGGGACCTCAAGTATGAAAGAAAAAGAAAAAGAAAGAAATAATAAACAAAGAGCATAAAAATAGAGATGCAAAATGAGATGTTGGAAGTTAAACAAAATTTAAAGAACTATAATATCAAGATAAAGATTACAGTGGGAATGCTCTAAACTGATATCATGAAGTCTTAAAGAGGAGAGATTGATGGTTACATTTCGAAACTTAGTCTTGAACAAGGGGACGGCCCGTGGTGGATAAATGTCACCTTCTCATTGGAGGCTCCATACATGGAGAAAACAATAAAAAACCACTAAATTGAATATCTAAATTAGAAAAAAAATTTATAGAGAACAAAATACACCTCTATATTTAGAGGGTTGTATACAACTCTCTATATTATTAATGTGAATGTATAGGGAAGAGAAAATAATAAAAAGATAAGTGTTTATCAGTAAGATAGAGGTAGAGACAGAGGGTTTGATGTGGAAGGTTTATAAATAATTACAAAATTTAGAGAAATATTTTTTTATTAATATATATATATATAGATGGAGATAAAGCCTCCAATGTGAATGCTTGGTGCGTGTCGAGCATGATATTATTTTATTAATATTTTAAGTCCGTTTTACGCATTAGTCAAGTTTTAAATTTATAGAATACGATATTGTACTAACACTAAACACACACTAGGGCAAGTGCACCAATCGCGAGCGTACTATAGTGTTGGTAAGATACCGAGGTCGTCCAAGGACACAAGAACTTTTAATACCGATTTAGCGTCAACGTCTAATCGATACAAATTTTTTGATAAAAATTTGAAAGATAAAAATAAACATAAAAAGATAAATAAAAAGAAATACAAATAGAAAAGATAGAATCACTTGATTCCAACTCTTCTTTTATGCATCCTTTGATGATTTTCGCACTTTCGGACTTTTTAAGAGATTATTTTAGTTATAGTAGTAGGCCTGACGTTACCCTCAGCCAAGTGGTTTGAGTCAGCAGGGATACAATCCCAAGAGGCCGTAATATTGAAAGACAATTAAGTAAGTTATTAATGTGAAAAGTGGTAGGCCTCTCTTTTGAAGGTGACGTTACCCTCGGCCAAGTGGTTTGAGTCAGCAGGGATACAATCCCAAGAGGCGGGTTTTTTGTATTAATAGTAGTTTACATATGAGGGGTTCAAGCTAGTCGCACCTCCACCATCCAATACCGTAGGGCATTGAAGTAGGTCCTAGTAAGCTTGAATCAAGTACTCGCAGGATCTATACACTGAAAGAGACAAGAACTTTACCAAACCACCCTACTAACCCCCTTCCAAGTAGTTAACGTGCTTTATATAGACTGTAAAGACACAAATGAGCAAATCAATGAAATCATGAAGAAATGGTTAGGAAAATTTACTTTCAACATAAGAAACTCGTTATTAAAGTCACTAATACATACCCAATTAAAAAGTAGCCGAAAGATAAAAGTAATATATAAAAGATTTGTCCTCACCAAGTGATGTAAGAGATTAGCCAAGCATGGCCTTTGTTTGACAAGAACTCTTACAATCAATCTTGGATCCCGAGACTACTACACACTCTAAAGATAGAAGATGGATGATAGTGGTGGGTGTTGGTGTTGTAGTGGTGGTGGAGTGGTGGCAAAGTGAGAGAGAAGTGGTTTGCAAAGGGATGCCTTTGAAGGGAACCAAGCACCCCTATTTATAGTCAGAACAGAGCCCCGGCCATGACCCTGTGTCCACTAGGCACTGCCCCTTCATTTTATTAAAACGGAACAAAAAACGTGTTTTTTTCAACATTAGTACTGAAAAATGTTTGGTTTTATGCCTCCTTTGATGTAATTTATATGTTGCATTTCGTGCACATCAAATACTCCACACTTGAATCTTTGCTTGTACTCAAGCAAAACTCTTAAATGTGGCTTACATACCCAAATGGAATAGGTAGAGAAGAAGTTTTGGTGGCTTGTCTAGAGTGTCGGGAATCCAAGATCTTTTATTTTATTTACACTCCTATTCGTCATGATTTATTTAGAACAATTGTTAAGAAAAATTATTTATTTACGCATAGCATGCCCTTTTAAAATTCTATTTAGTTATATACAAATTCACACACCTTACAAGAGATCACTCAACACTCGGCCGAAGATGTATTTTTGTGATAACACTCGATCCTGGCATGGAACTTATTCCTACTATATGCTTGACAAGAGATCAAATCTCCTCCTTTTTAACATTTAACCTTTGTAAATATCAAGAGTACTTTAAAAGGGTTAGGTTTGGGCGATGGCAAAAAACGTAAAAAGCGTCGGTGTCGTAAAATGTTTATTTTTTGTCACTTTTTATTTGGACTAAATGATTTCAAACAAGATTTTGAAGAACTTGTTTGAAGAGAAGCGAGCTTTTAACTAAAACAAATGGTTTTAAACGGAAAGTTTTGGTGGGTAATGGGCGATTTTATTTTTTGTGGGTTTAGAAATGAAAAGATTTAGGCTCAAAGAGGTTAACTAGGGGAGTTTTTTTGTGAGGGGGTGAAAAAGAGAAAAATAATGGTTTTGAATAAAGAAATGGGTTAGTCCTAATCCTTCCATCATTTACTTACTTGGGTTTAAGTTGGTAAGGACCGGGAATATATCATCTTGGCAAGTTCTAGAGTCGTAAGAACCATGCGGGCTATTCACAAAAGAAACAAAAAATGAGCTTTTATCTAAAAATGTATATATGTATGTTTGGTAAAGGCCTAAACCTCACTTATTGTGGGAAATGGGTTTATAGTGTGAAAATGCAGTTATAATCAAATTTTAAAAGGATTTGTCGTGCCTTTTTATAATTTTCTTATTTGGTTATTTTTATCACGATGCTATCGGGTGTAAATTTGTATAAACATAATTTTTTAGAACTTGTTATTCCCAATTTAAACCATGACAAGTAAAAAATGAAATTTTTTTAAAAGATTTGGGGTGATTAGCGGTTCCAATATGAGTTTTGTGTAAGGCTTGTTTTTAGGATTCACAAAATTCAAGGTTTTAGCATCCTCCACACTTAAATTACACATTGTCCTCAATATGTCCAAAAATAAGTTTTTTATTGTTGATTAGAATGTGTAAAAGCGGGTTAAAAACAAGTTTTTATGTTACTGGGCAGCTGACCACGGGCCATGTTGAGTGGGCACGACCCCGTAGTCAGATTGCCAGTAACAAAAAGTTACAGAGGGTTGACCACAGGGCGCGCCTGGTGGGCACGGCCCGTGGTTAGGTACCTGTTAGAAAATTTTTCTGCAGAACCTCGGGCACGGGGGCGTGTTGGGTAGGCACGACCCCGTGCTGCACATGCTGTAATGCTGGAAATTTATCGGGAAGCTCCTGTTTACGTGCATGGGGTCCCTTTTTTTCAGGGTCCCTTTTGCCATCTCCAATCCTTCTTTGCGTGTTTATTATCCCTACTAATTTAAAAACTTAAAAATAAAGGCACTAGCTAAGAACTAAACTAAATCTTAAACATGATTGTCCTTTCAAAATAAAAGAAGCCATACTTTTGAAAGTTGAACAAGTATGTTTAAGTAAACTACTTTTTTAATTTAAAATCCATGGAATGCCTCCATGGTGCGCCACGTTTAAAGGGTCCTTGGCTAGACCCACCGTATCGGGTGGTTCTGGCTCATCTTCAATTACGGGGTCGCCATTTCCAATTGGATATTTCATTGATTGGTCAAGAATGACGTACCTTTTGTTGGTCCCTAATTGAAGTGGTAGGTTGTTTTGCTTCCATTTGTCTAAGGTTTGATGAGTTTTTATAAAAGGTTGTCCCAACACAAGTGGAACATCATCAAGAATGATGAAGTCGGTTGGGACTACCGTTTGATTTGTTTGCACTAACTCATCCTCCATCACTCCCATTGTTTTTATTACTTTTCGATTAGAAAGAAAAATAGGGATTTGAAGTGGAGAAAAATCACTAATATTTAATTTTTCGAAAATATAGTTAGGCATTATATTAACACAAAGATCTTTATCAATTATAATGTTACTAATAAAAGTGTTTGAAAAAAACATGGAACTGGTTTTATGTTCATTTCAAATTGCTCATCTTCTATTGGCGTAGTTTGATCTGTTAATTTAATAACTATTTCGTCAATTTTAGTGTTCGTTTTTAACTCTTTTAAAACTTAGCATGTGCGGGTACCAAACAATAATTTTCAAAAGAAGGTGGCAAAATGTTAATTTCTTGAAAATTTGACTCATTTTCAAAATTATCGTTTTCGGCGTACCTCTCTCGTCGTTTGGTTCATGCGTTAGTTTTTCACTTAGTTGTTCTTCCATTTTTACTTCTTCAATTATTACCTCCTTAGTACAAACAACCTCTTCTCTCTCGCGAGATTTTCTTCTTAAGCGTTCAAGATTCTTGAGACTTTGTATAAGGCTTTTGGCTTCGGGAACGATAGTTGGTGGTGTTTCATGTTGGTTGGACGGATAAGTGTCCCAATAAAAACTTGATTTTGGAAGTTCAAACATTGGTTCCTCATAGTAAGTGTATGAGGTGGATGGTTGGAAGAGGTAACAATTTTGTACCAAGTGAGATTCACCGCAAATGGTACAATATTCTTCATCGTAATCATACTCTATGTAGTAGCTAATGCGATCTTCTGAGTAATAGTCCATTGAATTGGAAGATACCCAGTAGATTACAGAGCCTCGGGATCAGAAAACAAAATTTAACTGTAACAGAAGTTCATCACAGCCTCGTGCTGAGCAGGCACGACCCCGTGGTCAGGTATGTATCTGGGGAAATTATTCTGTCACTGGGCACTTGCAGAATGGGGGCATGTCCAAGAGGCACGGCCCCATGTTCAACTTGCTGTAATGTTAAAAAATCCTAAATAATTAAAAACGAGCGCGCAGTTTTGAAAAAGTTTTGTAAAAATGATTAGGCCGTCGATTTTAAGCTTTCTTGAAATCCTTGTGTCCCCGGCAACGGCGCCAAAAACTTGGTGCTTGTCGAGCGTGATATGATTTTATTAATATCTTAAGTCTGTTTTACACATTCGTCAAGTTTTAAATTTATAGAACACGATATTGTACTAACACTAAACACACACTAGGGCAAGTGCACCTATCGCGAGTGTAGTATAGTGTTGGTAAGATACCGAGGTCGTCCAAGGACACAAGAGCTTTTAATACCGGTTTAGCGTCAACGTCTAATCGATACAATTTTTTTATAAAAGTTTTAAAAGATAAAAATAAATATAAAAAGATAAATAAAAATAAATGCAAATAGACAAGATATAATCACTGGGTTCTAACTCCTCTTTTATGTATCCTCTGATGATTTTCGCACTTTCGGACTTTTTAAGAGATCATCTTAGTTATAGTAGTAGGCCCCTCTTTTGAATATGACATTACCCTCAACCGGGTGATTTGAGTCAGCAGGGATACAATCCCATGAGACCGGAATATTGAAAGACAATTAAGTAAGTTATTAATGCGAAAAGTGGTAGGCCCCTCTTTTGAAGGTGACGTTACCCTCGGCTAAGTGGTTTGAGTCAGCAGGGATACATTCCCAAGAGGCGGATTTTATATATTAATAGTAGTTTACAAATGAGGGGTTCAAGCTATTCGCACCCCCGCCATCCAATACCGTAGGGGATTGAAGGAGGTCCTAGTAAGCTTGAACCAAGTCCTCGCAGGATCTATACACTGAACGAGACAAGAACTTTATCAAACCACCCTTCTAACCCCCTTCCAATTAGTTAATGTGCTTTATATAGATTGTAAAGACACAAATGAGCAAATCAATGACATTATGAAGAAATGGTTAGGAAAATTCACTTTCAACATAAGAAACTAGTTATTAATTGCAGGTTCATTCTCTTCCTTCATTAATTGCAGCTGTCAGCAGAGAGTCCCACACGACCCCGTGTCTTCTGGGCATGGCCCTGTGGTCAACTCTTTGTTGTACTGTGAAGATTCCGCGAATCTTAGCATTGACCACGCCCTAAGCTGGCTGGACACGACCCCGTGGTGGCCTAAATTCTGCATTTTGTCATTTCTGCAGCAATTGGAAGCTGACCACGACCCATGTCTAGGTGGACACGACCCCTCGGTGGGCTTCTGTTTCTCTTGTTTTTGTTCTTGGGATGCTGCCGAGGGGCCGGGCATGTCACGGTATTCCTTCTTCTTGTATTTCGTGTTGCTTTTAGCTACTAATTTGCTCCTTTTATTCTTTTAAGATCTTTTACTCCTGTAAATTAAAAAGGAACAAAGAAACGTGCTTTTTCCAACAGTAGTACTGAAAAAGGTTTGGTTTTATGACTCGTTTGATGTAATTTATATATTGCATTTCGTGCACATCAATGCTCTAAATAATAACAGATATACAATAATTCATGAAAATAGTGATTTTCCCGTATATGTTATGCTTTTATATATAAACACATGAATGAGCAATTCTGCCTATAGTCACAATATACATGAATAATGATCGCTTATTTACTTTTGTCCACATATCCGACTTTATTAAAGTAAGTTCCAGCTAAGAATCATATTGTGTGTGAATAGCAAGCCGAGCATCAACTTATTTTCTCATATCATTAGCAAAATGTGTGTTCATTTGACTTACGCGACATGAACTACTATAGTATGTTTTTTCATTACGTATACGAGGAAAATATAATGCCTAAGGACCTGAGTGTTTCTACTTGATGCATGAAGCTTAGACACATCTAAACACCAATCCAAAGCTATTCTAATCACATAAAGAGAGGTCATTATGCATTGACAATATTTCATCCAAGACGATGATCAAAACACAAATAAAGTCTTAAAATAAAAATAATCTTTGTTTGTAGTTGGTTCGTAAGATCAATAATGCTAGTGGTGTTTTATAGAGTTTTCAACTTAACATAAGGTTAAGAGTATGATGGGTGTACACTATAGCTGCAAGTCTCATGACATCCTACAGAAAAGCAGGGGTGGATCCACATAGTGTAGGTCGTTAGTTTGATTATAGTAGGCAGGAGTCAATAAAGTTCCTTTCTTTTAAAAGATAGACAATAGATTTATTTTATTCCCCAGAATTTGAGATTTGATTATTTTGAATATGAATATGAGATTTATTTTTGTAAAAACTCAAATGTTAGGCTAATGGAATGATTATTGAAACGAATGCCATCAATATTTGAGTAAAGTGAAATTTGCGTCCCTGTGATTTGGTGGCGAGATCAACCTGAATCCCCCAACTTTTTTGGCAGCATGTTTACCTTACCTGTGTTATCAAAACTTAAGAGTCTGTGTCCCTCCCGTCATCTAGCTGTTAAGTCACCGTGTGAAAGTACATCTTGATCATTAGGTCAACTATGAAATTACATTCCTCTCTCTCTCTCTCTCTTATATCGTTTCTCCTCTCTCTAAAAAACCAACACCCACCGCTACCATCAGCATCACCTGCTACGACCGCCCACCACCACTATCATCATCAGCAGCACCTGCCACGACCGCCCACCACCACTATCATCATCGGCATCACCTACGCCACTATCACCCACCACCACTATCATCATCTCGTTTTAAGTCCTACTCTCTCTCCATCCATCCCTTGTTTATCTTCTTTTCCCCAAACCATATACTTCATCTCCGTCGTCGATGTCCACCGTCGATGATAACCGTCCACCTCAAAGAAATGGCATTATTCACATTCGTTTTCATTCCATCTCTACACCGCAATCCAACAGAAACATTCAATGACTATTTAATTTTGATAGTTAGATTAAGCTTAATCACAATAATCCCCAAAATAAAGCTCACAACAACTGCGCGAAACGTTAGCTGGTTCTACCATGGCAGCACCTTCTTGCTCTCGAATATATTCTCAATCGAGTCCATGTTTATATCTATGTTGTTGTTGACTTTGTTTTCGTTTTGAAAATCATGTTATTGTTGTTCTTATTCCATTGTGCAGTGGTTGAGAGTTAAAGAAATTGATTGTGAATTTGAAAATTCAAAGTCGAATGGGGAATTTAATGGTGGATTTGGCTGGCGGCTAGTTGAATCAGTGGGTGATTGTATGTGCAAGTAGAAGTTAATTGAGGGTTTGAAATGGTGACCGGGTGATGGGTCAATAACAGTAGGGATGTCGTTATATGTGAAATCGTTGAATTTATAGGGGGGATGTTGTAATTTGGGAAATTCAAAAACCAGCAACTAACATCAGGGAGGTATGTGCATGAAAGTGGTGGAGGTAGTAACTTGTGGCGGTAGTGGCAGGTGATGATGTTGGTGGTGGTTAGGCTACTGGGTGTGGATGAGGGTATTTCTCAAAGGATGATCCACCACGTAGGTGTCTGTGTAAGCGGGTGTGGGGGATGAGTCTAAAAGGATGGGCCTAGGGTGTGAGGATGAGCCCCTTTATCTATATATATATATATATATATATATATATGTATGTATGTATATATGTGTGTGCGTGTGATAGCCCCTTCACAGGCAGCCTTGGGAGGACGATGGTGACGCTGACGGGCCCAAGGGTGGTTGTGTTGGTCCAAGACGGACCTTGACGAGCAGGGGACGAGCCTCACACCCTGTAGTCTTATCTTGAGAGGAGAGAAGAGATAGGGGTGGGGGTAAAACTGTAATTTCACCACCCATTTAACGATGACTTAATGGCTAGATAACGAAAAAGACTTAGATGACTGTTAAATTTTAATAACAAGAGTACACATGTTGCAAAAGAAAAGAAAGTTCGGAGGATTCAGGTTGTACCCGCCATCAAACCACTACGACACAAATTACACGTTACTCTAAATATTTTTAAAAGTTATTTTTTATTACTTTAATATTATAATTACTTTTAAGCATATTTTGTTTTTCTTTCACAATTTTTAAAATATGATTTTTTTATGAAATTCCAAGTATCTTGATACGACGTGCTAATTTTATATGTTCTTTATAAATTAGTGCATTCACGTCCCTTCCATCTTTGTTTACCCTATAATTTCACTAAAAACAACTACATTTTTCTCATATCAATTAAATAAATTTTTTGTACTTTTATTATTACCTTTATCTCTTCTTCACTTACAACCACTTTCAAAATATATTAAAAAATTATAGAGGGTGAACAGTGTCCGCCCAAATTTATAGATGAACAGTAACAATTTCTCTCTTCTCTATTCACAACCGCTTCCAACCACCTACAATCACTTTTCATAATATAAAAAACTTATTCACAGAATTTATAGGACGGATTGTGAATGCTCTTATACTAGAAAAAGAATGGTGAATAGTAATACATTAGTGATCAAAGCATAAATATGCATGCCATCAAAAGTGCCTCATAGTTTTTTTTCATAAAATAATATCGTTTACCCTTTTTATTATTTTAATAATATAATGTTTTATAATATTCCAAAATACCTTTGTGACATTCTTATTTTATCTATATTTCGATAAACATTGATTCTTTTATTCTTTACCGTAACGAACCGAACCGGTGTCATCTGGTGTCGTGACGAACCTAACCGATTCCGACCGAGTTACATCTGTATCGGTGTAGGTATTATTTGAACTGGTACCAGTAAAACAAATAGTATCCTATTGAGTATATCTTTTTCAGTTGTTATACCACGTACCGGTAACGTACAATCGATTAATAGTATCCTATTCAATAACTATTCGGCCACAACTCGTGGGAGTCTCACTAGTTAGTATGAAATACAATCGATTAATTTGATGTCACACACAGTCCCTAAGACAAGCATTTGAGGAGATTATCGAGCATTAGTCAAGAGTTAATATTCGATGGCAGGGAATACTACGAAGAGTTTGTTATAATCATAAGTGGAATGTGATTTTCAATATATATGCTAGTACCAATATTTCAAAAAAAAATTATTGTTTTCGTCCCTGTGGTTTGTCAAAAATCACTATTCAGTCCATTAGTTTAAAAATTTCGATTTCAGTCCATGTGGTTTCACTTTCGTAACCATTTCAGTCCACATTGCAACCATTTCAGACCATGTACTTACAGAAAAAATGGATTGAAGTGGTTACGAAAGTGGAACCACATGGACTGAAATGGTTACGAAAGTGAAACCACAGGGACTGAAATCGCAATTTTTAAACTAATGGACTAAAATATTGATTTTTGACAAACCACAGGGACGAAAACAGTAATTAACTCAAAAAAAAGTGGAATATATATTTACAAATACTTTTCATCATCATTATTATTTTAAGAGTAAGCGTAATTTTACCATGTTTATGCTTCTAAGTGTTGTCAACACAAGATGCTTGGATCAAAAGATTGTTCAAAAAAGAACCACACCTTACATATTCAATTATCTTAACTTCAAAGCAACAAACCCATGCCTTTGAATAAACAAAAACCCTATATATATAAACCCTACACACTCCATAACTTCATTCACATCTTCAAACACCATCAAAAATGGCATTCCTCATTCCTTCCAAAACAACCTCACTTTTCTTTGTATTCGTGTCGGTTTTGGTCTGTTCGGCTTTAGCCCATGAGTTTTCAATCCTAGGGTATGCCCCCGAGGATCTAACCTCGATTCATAAGGTGATTCACCTTTTTGAATCATGGGTGGTTAAACACAACAAACTCTATGAAAGTCTAGATGAGAAACTACATAGATTCGAGATCTTTATGGACAACTTGAAACATATCGACGAGACCAACAAGAAAGTTAGCAGCTATTGGCTTGGACTTAATGAGTTTGCTGATATGAGTCACCAAGAGTTTAAGGACAAGTTCTTGGGGCTCAAAGGTGAATTGCCCGAGAGGAAAGATGAATCCGCTGAACAATTTAGTTATAGAGATTTCGTTGATTTGCCTAAATCGGTTGATTGGAGAAAGAAAGGAGCTGTTGTTCCGGTTAAGAACCAAGGACAATGTGGTAAGTATGTGTTAGTTTTTTTTTTTTTAATCAAATGTGGTATTTTCTAGCTCATTTTGACATTAATATAACGCGTTACCAAATTGCGCAGGTAGTTGTTGGGCATTCTCAACTGTCGCTGCGGTTGAAGGTATAAACCAAATTGTAACGGGAAATCTAACTGAGTTGTCTGAACAAGAACTAATTGATTGTGACACGACCTTCAACAATGGTTGCAATGGAGGTCTTATGGATTACGCGTTTGCATACATCATGAGAAATGGTGGACTTCATAAAGAAGAAGAGTATCCTTATATCATGAGTGAAGGCACATGTGATGAAAAGAAGGTAAAACTCTATAAACTTGTAAAGATAAGGAATGTAAAAGCCGATAGGATTTAATGATTCTAAGAAGATGCTTTTGTATTATCATAGGATGTATCGGAGAAGGTGACCATAAGCGGTTATCATGATGTGCCACGGAACAATGAAGATAGTTTCTTGAAGGCACTTGCAAACCAACCCATTAGCGTTGCCATTGAAGCCTCTGGTCGTGATTTCCAGTTCTATAGCGGGGTATGTCTACAACGATCCATTTATTTATGAATGTGTTGATTTAAGTTTTGCTTTATCCAAATCGGGTCAAGTAAAAAACATTAACTCAAGGAGGTTCAAACTTCAAAGTCACCGAATGTCATATTTAATGCATACAACCTCCTAAAATCATTGTTTTAAACCAATGTTGTTTTGACCGGTTAGCCAACTTTTGTGACTTGTATATCTTGGCCATTGATTAGGGTGTTTTCGATGGGCATTGTGGGACCGAGTTGGATCATGGAGTTGCAGCCGTCGGATACGGATCAACCAAAGGTCTAGATTATATAATAGTGAGGAACTCTTGGGGACCAAAATGGGGAGAGAAAGGATACATAAGGATGAGGAGAAATACAGGGAAGCCCCATGGGATGTGTGGCCTTTACATGATGGCTTCTTACCCTACAAAAGAAAATTAAAATGTCCTTACATTTTTACTAAGTGCTCCTAACTTTTAAGGGGTCAACACCTATCACATGTATTTGTAATGTTTTTCTCTTTCATGGTTAATTCATTTCTTTTATTGGTGGGCTTCTAAAATCCGCTATTTACTACAAAGTCAAAGTCAAAATTAAGATATAAAAAAACATTTTTAGTTGAATATTTTATTGTTTAGGTATTCGGATTTATGGGTAACAATTTCGGACATAACATGGAAAACGAACACGACTCGAACTTAGAATTAAAAAATGGGCCAGTCTGCCTAACCCATTTAACATATGGCCATGTATGGGCTGGATTGAGGATAAATGGAAGTTCACCCATTAGAAATTAGATGAAGAAAAAATTAAAAGTTAAATGTCAACCCGCCAACTCAAATAATAATAAGAATCACTCATATAACTACAGGTTACACTCTCGGTTCGTATTTTGCTGGCTATCTCTAGCTTGGCTTTTGTGTTCGTTGTTTTCTATACAATATTGTAACATCGGCAACCCATATTACCATCCTTGCAACTCAACTTCGTTGATAACTATGTATGAAGCCTAAATTTGAGATAATTATGTAGGAAACACTATCTCAAATAACAATGTTGTCTTTTTGGCTTTATATTTTATACCTCATTCACGAAGGTATCACATATATAACATGAAATCGGCATTACCAACAATCGACATTAGCGACGAGCAGGATAAAAAAACATATTATACAAAGCTATTTTCATACTTTTGATTGTTGTTGTCATGACAACATTGACCGAAAGCCAAGTAATACGACTCACCAATTACAGTAAGTCTCCTGATTATGTCCAAATTAAGGGTCGTGCTTGGGTTGGTTTAGGTCGGTTTTGGGTTCAAACCGAACCAAAACTAAATTTTGGTTTGAGGAAGCAGCTCGGTTTCCATTTTGGGATTTTCATGTGGATTCAATTCGTTTATGGGCTGGTGTTACATCTGGACTTGAAATGTTTGGGTCTGATAAAATTTGGCCCAAATTAGTGAATTTAAGCCTGAAACTTTTGAGCTATAACTTTTATTGGTTACCTATTAAGAATTTGGACATAAACTTTTGGCCCTAATTCATAAATCCAATAGCAAATATTCAAACAAGTTTGGTGTCGTTTGGTTTTAAAGGGTTGGTTTGCTGCGGTTTGGTTTTCAGGCGAGGCATAACCGAAACCAAACCCAGTAAATTTTCAATGAAAAAAAAAACATTGATTATTAGTTTGGGCAGGTAATTGGACCTTTGTGAAATGTTTATTTTTTTAATATCCCTTATTATCCTTGTCTCTAAATAGTTTGTTGGCCTTTGTGTGTCTGTAGCGTTTGCCACGAGTTCAGATTATGAACAAACCGAAATCTTCCCTGTCATGGGTATAAGCCGAAAAGCCACACAGCGTCACAGCTTCAGTATTACTGTAATTGGAGAGTCGTATTACTTGGCTTTTAGTCATTTTCAATCTAGTTTCGATGTTGTTCTACAACCATGATTCTAGTAATCAATGTTCAATCAATCAATGTAAGTGTGAAACCTAATTAACTAGTTTAATACCCGTCCGTTGGACGGGTTACGCTAACAGCGTAACAAACAAAGATAATCTATATTGAGGGTGTTTGAGATTGTTTCTCTTTTCCTTTTTTTCTCCTTTTTAAAAAAAAGTCACAACCATCTAGCTTACGTTATCCAAAGACAATAAAAATGACTTATTAACTTATAAGAAGTCAAAAAGTTAAAAGTAGCTCAAAATAAACAAATCCCAAACACCCACATTAAGTGGACACAAATCTAAACAACATTACAAACAAAAGCACCAATCTTTACTTCATAAAAGGAAAACCAACGTGAACAGTGTACAACCATAAAACAATATAAAATAAAACTGAGAGAGTAGTAAAATATGAAATGGTGTCGTTTTACTTTTGAACTTTTTTCCGCATAAGCTATTTTGTTTATTTTACCATTACTAAGGAGTGGTAATATCTAGCTGAACACAAAAGCAAGACAAAGTTTTGGGTTGGGACTGAATAGGTTCGGGTCATAAACGGGTCAGGTTCCTATTGACCGACCAATGTTTTTAACCCGGACCCATTTTGACCAAAACCCTATTTGGGTAATCCCATTTTGATACCTTTATTTTCTTTTCTAAGGCGACCTTTCAACCCGACCCGCCAGTTTCCCCATGTGCCAGATATAGATAAGAAATTAACTGATAGAGATAAATTTTAACATTTAACCCATTACAAATTTACAAGTAGTATTCTTTCAAAGGAAAATTATAAGATACGCTTACCAATATGCTCACATTTTTTTTTATCTTTTGAATTGACAACCAAAGTACTTTATTGTAAACCAAAAAGACATGCTACCCCTCTATCGGCAAGAAGCTAAAAGGAGGGAAAAACCACCAGTGAAACATATTACAAATCAAAAGGAATACCAGTAAATGAACACCCCTTTGTAAAGTGATTCCCTTACGCCTTGACCTCTTCGTCACCCACCAAAACATTGTTTCTTTTATGTCCTCCACTACCTTGAACACCAATGTTTTTGTTATGTTGATGACCTTCTCATTCCGATGAATCTATAACCTTCATACTATCTTGAGGATTTTGAGAGTCCGGCCCCCACCAAGTTTTCGTTCAAGCTCCGCTATTGATCGCCATCACGTACAACTAACTGTAATTAATATTCCTGTTGTGTATGCTCAAGAGCCGAGGACAAATCATGAACCCTACAAAATGCAAGATGATACCTTATAAACTTCCATTATATAAAAACACCAAAGAGATCCAAAAAGTGCTGAAGTAAAACACCTTCAGTAGCAGGAATATATCGGCTGCAGACTAAGGTCCAGCTGGTTGGTCCTTTTATCACCTGCAACAACAACAGGAAGAGGAGGTTGGTGGTAATCTCCTCTCTATACCACATATTGAAAAGGTTAAATATAATTTAGTAAGTCTACATTTTTCTATTCTTTTGAACGGCATAATTTATATAAAACAGTTAGCCAAAAGCTAGCACAAAAACACAAACCGTTACATTTTGCTATTAATGACAAAGAATAACAATATAGTTTGCTTGTTATACGCATTTTGTTGGATATTTTGGTGGTCTAGGCATTTGAGATGTACTTTAAGGATGCTTTTGAAACATCTTTGGTTTTTAGGAAGTTCACTACCTGCTACCCAGGGTAGCGAACTCAACAAAAATCAAATGTCAAGACCACCTAAAAACCAAATAGATGACTATACCCCAAAATTGAGAGCAAGATGTGGCGGCAGCAAGAGGAATGCAGTATCATGGTCCACCTAATTATGTTGTTCCCATTGCACATTTTGTGGTAGCATCTTGTCTTTGTCCATCTCCTTGATCTATTCAAGTAATGATCATTTGACAATTACAAAATTTTGAAAACTTAATCTACATGCATGGAAATGGTATATGAACATCAAAGAATGTAAACATAACAACTGTTTTATTGTTTCATTTAACTCAACTAAGAGCATGATCTCAACTCACTTGCTTTGTCAAAGTAGTTGCTTTTGTATGGTCGTTCCCTAATGGTTCTTTATGCATTAGAGATTACAATAAATTACAAAACACTATAGAAGTAAAAGGTAAAGGAAAGAAATGGCCACCTTTTTCTCAAGCTCATTGATTCAAGGAGTTGGTTCTTCAAGAAAAAACATCCAGTTAATCCATTATCTAAAACTACAATATGTAAAAAAATAAATGTGTGCTTTCGTACTTTTCTTATGCGGATATTCTTGAGTTGTGTATCAAGTTGTTGCTCAAAATGTTGGGAATGAGTTCAAGCTCAGTGACTCTATATCTTCACCCATCTTGTGGTCCCCTTGGACGACTATAAACTGCCATCTTCCAAACCGGTGGCCTATACAAAGACTTTGAAAGAGTTTAATCACAGCTTACATTGCAAACATGTATACCATTAAATTCATAAGATCAAATAATTTTGAAAACAGCAACTGACATGCTGAAATGCTAGTCGGACCTGTGTGCTAGCTCAAACTCAAATTCACCTTTTACTATTTGACAAGCTAAAGCATTCATTAACATCTGCAAAAATTTTCTTTTGCATTAGTCTTTGCCCAATCCAAGAAACAATTGCCATACGCAATGTTTTTAAAACCGGACCGGTAATTGAACCGGCCTTTCTACCGGTTCACTGGTCGGACCGGTCGAACCGTTTTAAGAACTGGATTAATCTATATGATTTTTATTATATTAATAAATACAAAAGGTATAAAACTATAAAAACAGTTATCATTCACTCATGAAAGATAAGTTAAACATAAGTTGATGTTTATTGAATTATATAATATTAAATATAATATACTAACTATGAAAGATATTTAATAAAGAAATTGCATCGAGCTCCCAAACAAATTGTCTGCAAATGAAACCTTACAACTCATTTAATGAAAAGCTACTTTTACTGAGCCTACACACCAACCCAAACAACAAAGGGTTTTAAACACTCAAGCCAAATAAATAAATCTAAAACATCAATGAAGGATGTTGTTCTTTGGAAGCCATAGCTGTGAGGATAAGTTGTTTCCTTTCAAAATACTTTTGCTACGGTCGTCAAATCGGGGAGTGATCGTTGAGTATACTTTCGAAAGCCTGAGCAAACGTCGCTACTCCTCTCAGATCCGACCATCCGCTGCTCCTGTTCGTTAATAGACCGGTCTGACCTGCCACTCTAACTCCGGCCGAACCGTCGGTCACCGGCCGAACCTCCGGTCTGATGCAAAAACGGCCTGAAGTAGTGAACCGGCCCGGTAAAGCTAGCGGATCCCGGCCTAACCGGTCCGACCGGCTGGTCCGATCCGGTTTTGAAAACATTGGCCATACGCGATAACATAATTAAATAACTTGACCCCAACATCGATGAACTCATGACAAAAGAGAAATCAAGTGCTTTAAACTAATGGATTTCAAAAAAAATTAGAACATGCATAAAAGCACTGATGGGCATTTGGTACCGGTACCCACTTTTCCCATTTTTCGGTACCGTCATCGGTATGGTACCGGTATTTACGGGTAAAACATCAGAAAATAACGGTACGGTACCGGTATATTCGATACCGGTACCCACTTTTCTCGTTTTTCGATACCAGTACTTTCGGTACCGAACGGGTACCGTGGCATAAAAGTGTTTGTAAAAAAATAGAAATTTTAGGAAGTACAACTCAAATTTCAAACGTTCCCAAGAAAGCCAACACATAACCAAGCAAGCTTCAATCAACTGACCTTGGTAATTGAAGAACAGCATACCTGCACTTGAAGTTGAAGCTGCTATAGATAATCAATGGCTTCATCCAACATTAAAGCTTTATCAGTCTATTAGTTAAAACACAACTCACAAATAAAAAAATACTTTAATCAAATTGTAGGAGTACTCAAAGCGAGGGCAATGGCTATTCGATTGTTGCAGGGTTCGACTTTAAGGTGCAACTATGAGAATGGCATCAATTTTACCGACTATAAGCTTTGTTAATTAAACGAAAATCAAAAGCAGTGAAAAACGAAGATAAAACAAACCTCGAATTGGGTTCCAGATACGTCTAATTTGCCCTTTCACCTTCATAACCCTACCCCATTCAAAACATTTGATTGAAGCGTTCGCCTCAACAATATGGTGGAGCGTTCACCTGCTGAAAACCCTAAACAAAATTTGAGCCACCCTCCATCATGTAATATATGAACTGTATATGTTCACAGATGAAGAAATCAAACCAAAGAATGAACATTACCTGTTGTAGATCAATCTCAGGACGATTTTTAATTTTCTTCATTAACCCACTTTCACGTTTTGCGTTTTGATTTGTTGATGCAGGGTGGAGATGGATGATAGTTTTATGGGTGAGAAGGAGATGCATCCTGAAATCACGGGAGGTGGAGAACATGGGGCAAAACATGTGAAACTTCAAGAAAACCGATGACAACTGCTTATGTAGCGGTTGAAGTAGTAGAGGAGTGGGGAGCTTCTAGAGAAACCAACGAAACTCATCCATAACTGCTGGGGAGGGATGTAAGACGTGGGTTGAAGGTAGAAGAAACTGTTGTGAACTGCCACAATAGCAGTTAAAATAGGGAGTTTAAAGGGTGGAAATTAAGTTTAAATTAATGGGCTTAATATATATATATATATATTCAATTTATATTTATGTTTTCATAAATTCTATGTGGTTTATCAACTAATTACAAAGCACGTGATTCTACTTTAACCGATTTATTTGACGTGTTTTAAGCAAATCATTTAGCGTATTTTAACCGGCCGTTTTGAAGTACACATTTTTTCCCTCACAAAAAAAATATAAATGTGTTAGTGTTTTTAATGATGACGTTTGAAAAAAGGCCTCGATTTTTAACTTTGCCTAGGCCCCCTAAATGTTTAAACCGCCATTAAGATAAGATGTTGATGAGGGCCGATCATGACATAATATCAACGTGATTATACAAAATAAGTAAATTATTTGATTCATTATATATTTTCACTAATTCCATATAAAATATTGTTATAAAATATGATAAAATGATAACACATCATATAAATAATGGCTTTTTTCAAAACCATTTTTAAGCACGGATGGACAATGATTTATTTTAAATATGTTATTAATAGTTAAACATCCTTATCTTATGCTGAGTTGATGTCATATAGAAGTTTATCTTACCTAGTTAATTTAGTGATCCTTTTTAACAAAATGACGATATTGAAAGCGGATATTGCATGTTTCACCAAAAGAAAGAGATGTCGATGGAAGAAGGACCATGTATAAAGTAAAATCTCACTCATAGAGAAATAATTAAAATCAAACATATGGTCCCGATAGGGCTCCACCTAGGACTTAAAAGTGCACCAAACTAGACGTTATCTACACATTTTTCTCCTAGGTGTCATAAAACCCACAATTACAAGACGACATTACTTTTGAGAAGTTGGTAACATTATTACAAATTTCAACACGAGGACAATGTTTGATCACCGACCATTATAGGGGTCGATCAGACTCGGACCACCCCATTCAAGCGTGTGAAACTGGGCAAACACCTAACTCTTGTATATTTCGGGGTCATAACCGGTTGTGAGCTACCTTAAGTTGATAATGTTGCGTCATTCACATAACCACGAAGAACAACGGATTTGAAATACTATCACATAATTGGATCATCATCATCATTGATAAAAGACAAGTACATAATGATGTCCCTATGTAAGTGTTTTAAATGAGTTAGGAGTTAATACTTGTCTTCTAAACTCCATGCCATAAATATTAGCGATAGGCAGTGGCGGAACTAGAACTTTTTAATTGGGGGGTCGAATTATATTTTTACGTTCTAGAATTTTTTAGTTGAAGGGTCAAATCATATTTTTTCTGCGTTCACCGGTGTGTATTAATTCCTTTCGGTGCACTATATTCCAATCAGCCAAAATGATCAAATCAAGTTTCTTTAGGCTTCTACCAAGTTCTTCTTAGAAAATTTTACTTCCTCATGAATATTAACCAAATCATCATTAGTGTGACACCTCGCGAAAACACTCAACTACACTAGCCTCTTCAGCGGCTGTTTGCAAATTTCGGGACGAAATTTCTTTCAACTTTGAAATAACTTCGAGTTTAAAACCGTTCGTTTCGCTTTTACAAATTAATTATATACTTATCTTATTCGACTAAAATATATACTAATTTAATTTATAGTTAGCAAACGTGTAGTCGAAACCAAATCCATAACGTGTTGGACCAACCCGAACCGTTGAACCAAAGCACATGTCCCGTTTATCGATTCGACCCACTCGCGTAACTCGAAATTTATGGGGTCCGAACCATGGCCTAAACCTTGTATGATGTACTAGTTTATTATTGTTACATTATAATTGAAGTGTATATAAAAAAAGGAAAATGAAATTTTTATAGCAACAAATCGTAACATGCGAATTTTTTTCTTTTTTTTTCGACCACACCATCAAGAATTGTCACTTATGTACCAGCCAATAACCCCACATCATCATCGGCCCACATATAATTTTCTTTAAATTGCCACAAGCCTTCATCAGGTTAGTTACGTAGACATGAGTTTATATGATAATTCCTCTAATCCAAACCCTAACATACATATTTTACCTGCGATCTCACCGCTTCTCCCTCCGTTGACGCTAGTAGCAACCCAAGGACTCAAGTCTAGCCGGTTTCAAGTAAAAAGCGACTTCTCTAGTTCACAACTCGGTAATTCTTTGGGTTTTAATTGATTCTTCTTAGTGTAATGATATGTATGTTGGCTGAATTTGTTGTTATAATGTGTAAGTCGCTTGCATGATCGGTTAAGTCGCTAGAGTTTTGTTACATGCTAAATCTTGGGTTTTGAGACACTTATAAATGTTCATGCATGATTGTTGTTAAGTGTCATGGCTGCGTTTTCTGTTGTGATATGGATATTGTCGTTTTAATGACTCCATGTGGCATAGAGTTAGTAGAAATCGCATTGTGATGTGTTATGGTTAAATCACGGGTTCGGGTAGGCCTCTCGGGTGATGTTAATGGGTTTAACTTGGTGGTTGCTGACAAATTAGGTTCTACATGGTCTTACTTGTGATACAAACCTGCTGTGAATTTTGTTTATGTGTATCGGGTTCGCTAGTTAATCGTTTGCGGGATCGGGTAACGAAAACGGCAAGCTGTCAAACAGTTACAGCCGACTTTAAACGGCTGTAACCGGGTCAAATCTTATTAAAAACTGATGTTTCTTGAGTCCATGATTAACTTCAGAGAATAGCTTTCAAACTCAACTGGAATCGTATTTTTTCGACGTCGTTTGTTATTTTAAATGATTTATTTCGTGTCAAAGGTTTAGGCTGCGTTTTTCATCAGAATTTTCAGCCTATTACGAGAGTCATAACTCAATGTAGGAATTGAGTTATGATCTGAAATTTTTATGGTAAGTACTTCCAGGTGATTCCAAAAATCTCCAACTGGAATTACGTCAATCGGATAAACGATGATTTTTAAACGAATTTTTTCGTGAGCTGGAGTAAGAAAGTAACGAATCTGATTGCTGCTTAGTAAAAGATTTTTTATGAATTATTAGTAAAGAGTTAGACCTTTAAATTTTAACACAAAGCCTATCCCTCCGAGAAGTGCGTCACATAAAAAAATTATAATTTTTGAAGACTTGTAAACAGGTTAAATGGGTCACCCAAAACAGCATATTTTCAATGAATTTTGCTATGCGTGATTATAACTGTATAATTGTCGAACTTATTACGTTTTATATTCACACATGCTAAATAATTGTATAAATGATGTAATTGCACGTCGTATGTTATATTGTGAACACGTGCCTTAAAACTACTCGGTAATATATTTGTGACAACTTGTACGCATGTTAATTGTTAGATACGTGTAGGATTTGCATGAATTACATAAACGACCCCTAATATTTTGTAACCATAATAGGACGTGGTTGACCGTACTAATTCGCATAACTTAATCTGCCGAGCTAAGCTAATGTGAGCTCACAACTTTTTCTAAAAAGCATGCATCCCTGGTTTGGGTCAACACACTTATTTCCCTGGTTTGGGAAATACGTACGGTACCCCTGGATTGGGGCTACACGCGCGTTCCTGGATTGGAACTACTGAACAAACTATCCACTGGAGGTGGACCACACTTTCCCTGGTATGGGATTCCCTAGTATTCCTGGTTTGGAATACTGTTATATACTGTACTTTATATTTCATGTCATTAGCGGACTAACTCTATCTGAAAGTCCCCACACACCTATACCGATTAGTCGCCGGGGCCTGGCGAACGAAATATTAGTTGATAACGCTATTAGGTTTGACAAACCTCACACCGTGCCTGGGAGGACGGGCGTGAACTTTTATGCCTTGGCAACTGGTCAATGATGGTAGACATTGACCTGGGGCACAAACAACTTAAACAGTCAAGTTTCGGTATAACTCAGTCTAGTAGCTTAAAGATGGGGTAGCTCCCACATGACATGTTTATAAACTAAGTATTTTAACAACCTGTTTTTGTACACTAAAAATTGTGAACTCGCCGGCTTAATCGCTGATACACTTTTTCTGCATGCTTGCAGGTCGTAAGATAATCATTGCTATGGGGAACTTGCAGTCAGAGGAACTAAGAGTTTTATGGGGCGTGTTTCATGATGCAAACATTAATGATTTACGTTTTAAATTATTTGTTTTTTTTTATTGTTGAACATATACTTTGTTAAATCGTTTAACTTGAGTTACACTAATCATGTTGGACATGGTGTTGGCGGTTTTTTTATATAATTTACTATTAGTTCAACATGATTAGTGGCTAGATCCTGGTACATCACACGTCTCGCGGTAAAACCCGCAGGTGGATTTTTGAGGGTGTGACAATTATTCAACGTTGGATCACCAACAATAACATCTTCAATAATTCAACTGTCTTATAACTTTTTTACCTTTGACGTTTATTAAAGCTTAATGAAGTAGATAAACCTACGTTAGTTTGGGTTGAATATGTTTGCTAAAGTATTTTCTTGAAAAAGCATCTCTATATAATGAACTAGTTAAATATATTTTTGGAAAATAATAAGAAAAATATGAAAAAAAAAACTCTATATCAAATAAATTAATAAGTATATAAAGTAACTAAATATCTAATGTAATCAAAAAGCTTAAAATTAAAACAAAATAGAAACGTTAAACTTTACCAAAGAAAAACTATTAAATAGTAAATAAGTTTGTGATGACCTTAGTCTTCTATTCACATTCAGTTTCTTTTTTGCTTTTCCCCGTAAATACACACTAACACAAAGGGTACCACAAAATAATATAATATAGTTTTTAAACCTTTTATAAAAAGTCATCTTCTTCTCTACGCAGAAGACAACCGGATATCAGAGGAGCTCACCGGAAAGCCGGAAAAGAACTTGTTGGCTCATATCTTTCGCTATTCTTACTTAACAACACTACTCTCAAGAATCAAGAGACATTGTTGGAGGGTCAAATTACTGAAACATATTCTGTCCGGGATACTCCGGTCAACTGAGATTTGGCCGTCCGGAGGGTCAATGGAACCTCCTGACCCCCTCTAATTCCGTCTCTGGCGATAAGGGAAAGGATGTATTGAAAATCACTTGTGGTGAGAAAAATTAGGAAACTAAAAAATTACACATGTAATATACATGTTTTTAAGGGTTTTGAGCAAAAAAAAAAAAAAAAAGCGCCAAACAAACTTTTTTTTTAGAAAAATAAATAAGTTTTTGTGTAACATATGTTACAGTCGCGTTGCTGAAAACTTGTTTATTTTTAAAAAAAATATCCACTCTGCATTTTTTTGATTTTTTTTGCTCAAAACCCTTAAAAACATGTATATTACATGTATAATTTTTTTTCAAAAAAAAAGTTCAGAAACTTTGAGTTTTCTAAGTTTTCTCACTTAGAGGGATTTTCTCTATATACTTACACTATATAGGAATAATTATATAGGGTTTTCTCTATATACTATAATCATCAAATACATATTTGACCAACCTTAACAAAATAACCTTTTGACTTTTATTACCAAACTAGCCACGGACCCAATTAGCCAGTGCCATGGCACAAGATTTTGCATACGAGTAGTATATGACATATTAGGGATATTAGGGATCTGCACAGTTTGGTTTGGTTCAGTTTTTAGGTAAAACTGAAATATTAGTTTTTGGCTTTTTAAAACTGTTCGGTTTTGACTTTTTTCGATTTCGGTTTTAATACTGGTTCGGTTTGATTTTTAGTTATTTCGGTTTTTGAAACAAAATTATGTAAAATTCAAAAATAAAAAATATAATTTAAAATTTAAGATTTTTTCTTATATGTTTACATTTAAGTTATTATATATAACCTTTTTAATTAATAATGTTCACATAAACCTTACCTTCTAATCTATTTTTATGTTACTCCATAGTTTTTTTAAGACCTTTTTTATAATATTTTAAAGATTATGTAATATAGATATAATTTTGTTATTTGTTGTAGGCAATAAATAAATCATCTCAATTATAAATAAACATGTTAATGTTTTTATTATAATTACTTAATATTCAAGAATAATATTAATAATTTCTAATAGTATGGGTTAAATACTTAAACTTAAACATAAAAATATATGTTTTTTTCGTTTCGGTTCGGTTCGGTTTTTTCGGTTACTGAAAATGGTTATCCAAAAACCGAACCAAAATTTCCAGTTATTAAAAATCCGAAAACCGAACCGTTGGTTTTTGTTTTTGTTCGGTTTTTTCGGTTATTTCGGTTACGATTCGGTTATTTTGGTTTTCTGCTCACCCCTATGACATATTTTTGTTCTCACATGGCTATTTTTTATTTTTTTTAATATTTTTGTAAAATTGATCTTAAGTTTTTGTGCATTTTTAAAGAATACGTTTTAAATTTTCAAGTTCTTTAGGGGGCTGACTCAATACATAATATAAAAGTTTTGATAAAGTTTACACTTAAAAACAAAAAAATAGAGGAGCCAAGCCCTCGTCTGGCATTAACTAAGATCCTCCCCATGGAGTCAATTATCTTTTAGTTAATAATATTTTTTATTCTCTATCGAAATAATTAGACTTTATAATTTTATCAATTAATTAAAAACTTAAATAAAATTACTTTATTTGTTACATAATTTTCTGGTGGGCTTCTAACTAAATGTCCTATGGGCTTCTTATGGTAACTAGGCTTGGCGAGCTTTTACAGCCCAAAAAGTGTACGA
This sequence comes from Scalesia atractyloides, assembly GCA_947069175.1. Taxonomy (NCBI): domain Eukaryota; kingdom Viridiplantae; phylum Streptophyta; class Magnoliopsida; order Asterales; family Asteraceae; genus Scalesia; species Scalesia atractyloides. Next base: position 9,977,392 of record CAMTDV010000006.1, on the reverse strand, counting down.
CTTACGGGGATCTTCAAGACCAACGAGTTGAAGACACACCTCGACGGACTGTATAAACACCCCCGGGCACACCTCTCTTCCTCTCTCACAATTTCCCACGAGTGCGTTTGTCTTTACCAACAGCAGGAGTCGTCTCTCTCTTCCACATTTGCTACGATAAATTGCCGCATCCCTGATTGCCCCACTCCCCCTCTACTTCATGTGGGCTCACGGACATCCGTTAGAAATGCTCTTAACAACTTTAATCCACACGATCTACTCCCATATAATTAGCATAAGAGTTTAGTTTTGTTTTACCTAATAAAAGAACATTGATATGAAAGAATGATGGTTGTAAAAATGTCAAACTGGTTAAACTCATAGGTGACAATTCCTGACACGATACAAAAACTTGTAAGTTTTGGGTTGACCAATATGGACGTTTATTAAACAACTCGTGTTTGAGTTGACCGGCCCAATAAATAGTCGTTTGTAAAGTAGGCATAAATAATAGTTTTAAAATAACCGATGATCATCAAATTGACTATAAACCAATACAAGATCTCAAAAACCAAAAGCAATGTATTGGGAAAAAACCATCAATACAAAAGGCTCAATGGCATGAATGTCCATGTTTGCAAGTTTTGTACTGATTGTAGTGTTGTTCATTGTTGTTTGAAAACACTTCAAAAAACAACTTGTTTCGTTGTTCGATGGTAAAAAATTTTGACAGTTTGTTTTAACCTCACGGCTACATTTTTATTATAAAAATATATTTTCTAAGAACAACCTTTATAATAGTTTTCTATAATAAAAAACTAGGGTTTTTTTCCCGCGCTACGCAGCGGGTCTGGTTATTTTTTTCATCGAAAACTATGAAATGGAATACTGATATCGGTTCTGATTATACCAATACTTACGATGACGCTTGGATCCTAAAAAACTAAACTCATAATACTTTTGTAGTCAGATTATAAAAAAAATCAATATTTTATTACAAAAATGGAAAACTCTAAAGGTAATTCGATCTTTTCCAAAAAAATAATTAATTTCACTCTTTGCCACAAAAATACCATGAAAAACCAAATTTGACACTGAAAAACCAAATTTGACACTATTCCTAACTTTCTTTTTAAGTATATATATTACTAAAACTCATAATACTTTTGTAGTCAGATTATAAAAAAATCAATATTTTATTACAAAAATGGATAACTCTAAAGGTAATTCGATCTTTTCCAAAAAAATAATTAATTTCACTCTTTGCCACAAAAATACCATGAAAAACCAAATTTGACACTGAAAAACCAAATTTGACACTATTCCTAACTTTCTTTTTAAGTATATATATTAATATTTTTAAAATGTTATATGATGTTAACAAAAAACAAAAAGGGTAATCAATATCAGTTTATATAATAAAAACTAAACCAAGCTTATACGGTACCGGTACAGAGTTCTTTGAACAGTGTTAAGGTTAAAATTAAATATAATAATAAACTATTATAATATTAAAATAACAAATATATTAAAAAACTATATATTTAAATAATGAAACTACAATTAAGCCTAACACAACATCCCATAAAAAATAATAAAGTTGAAAAAAATATCCTAAAGCATCAGGAGAAAGAAGGGGAAAGAAAGCAAAAAAATTAAAATAATAAATAAATAATCAAACATATGGTGGGGGAAAAAGGGAAAAGTTGTTTGAAACATGTATTGAACTAAGGTCATGCTAGTTAGAAAGGTGTATCTTTACCACTAGACCAACAATACTTTTTGTAATTTATCTCCATCTCACTAACATATATATAATAAAATCAGAAAAGGACAAAACTGAAACTTTTCATCAAGCTTCACCACTAATATATAAATAATATATAAAATATATACTATATAATAATAGTTTTTTTCGTCGCGCGTTTCGGCGAAACGGAGCAAATGAGAATGTAAAACAAACGTTATTTGAAAATGTAGCATGTTATTTAGAAATCCAAATCGTTAGAATTGGTTCACTTTATATCATCGTACCATTTTACGATACCAAATAAGTACTTTGTTTTGAATATAAATTCGTTTTTAATAAAACTTATACTGATCGAGGCTAAAAATTAAGCACAATTACGTACCTAAGTTTTTAGAAAAAAATTAAGGAACATACGTTATTAAAGAAATATCAAATTAATTGATAAAGTAAAGATGATTTTAAAAAGAAAAAAATTATTAAAAATAAAAATAAATGATAAAGGAAATATGGTTTTAGAAAAGAAAAAACTGAAAATACGTTAAAAGCCAAAAGTTAATATAATAATAAAAGGAAAAAATAAAGTCTGTTAAAGTTAGAAGTAATTTTAAAAATATTATATTAATATAATAAAATATAAAAAAGATATATATTATTTTAAATTTAAAATTACTATTCATGGTCTTTTTTTCGTCGCACGTTGCGGGGAAACGGAGCAAATGAGAATGTAAAATAAACGTTATTTGAAATGTAGCATGTTATTTAGAAATCCAAATCGTTAGAATTGGTTCACTTTATATCATCGTACCATTTTACTATACCAAATAAGTACTTTGTTTTGAATATAAATTCGTTTTTAATAAAACTTATACTGATCGAGGCTAAAAACTAAGCACAATTACGTACCTAAGTTTTTAGGAAAAAAATTAAGGAACATAAGTTATTAAAGAAATATCAAATTAATTGATAAAGTAAAGATGATTTAAAAAGAGAAAAAATTATTAAAAACAAAAATAAATGGTAAATGAAATATGATTTTAGAAAAGAAAACACTGAAAATACGTTAAAAGCCAAAAGTTAATATAATAATAAAATGAAAAAATAAAGTATGTTAAAAGTTAGAAGTAATTTTAAAAATATTATATTAGTATAATAAAATATAAAAAAATATATATTATTTTAAATTTAAAATTATTATCCATGGTCCTTCAAAATAAATATATAAAATATATAATATATAATATAATATAATATAATATACAATATATAGTATAATATAATATAATATAAATATAAATATAAATACATATATAATGGTAATCCTTTATGACAACACTTAATATGAATAATAATAAAACCTATCATATGGTATTTCATATTGTAGGAGCTGAATAAACGTACCATAACCCTCTCTAAATTTTCATCATACTCTCCCCTCAAATAAAAAATAAAAAAATATTAAGTAAATGGTTTTTTGTCTTTAAGTGTGAAAATAAAAAAAAATTTGATAAGACAAGTTGAAGGAGCGGTACAAGTAAAATTAGAGGGTGTTTGTTATACAAATCTATATCGTATTGTATTTATTTCATATAAGATTATATTAGAGTACAATTAGATTACATGATGTTAAGTTGTATTGTATTATAGTTGTTGTAGTATAGTGTTGTATTGTTATATTATATCATATTATATTACATCATATTACATGACATTACACTATATTATCATACATTACATTACACTATAATACATTAACTACATTGTATTATATTACATTACATCGCATTACATTGCATTATATAATATTTTAATACTTATTTTATAAAAGTTGTAAATGTAATGTATTAAAATTGATTGTCTTTTATTTTTATGATATTCGAATTGGTAACACCTAACCTAAATGACTTGTTTTAAACTATAATGACTAAGTGTAGCACAATACAAAATATTAACACATGATAAGGATCATTAAGTCTCATAAATAATGAATCGGTTAATGTATTATCAAACATATATAATTTATGTACCAGATAAGTGACTTATTATAACCTAAAAGAGACTTAGCATGTGACTTGTTAAGGACCTAAAACGACTTTTTATGGAACTAATTAGTATAACTTACCTTTTGTTATAAAATTTGTTGGAAAGGTATATAAAACTTGGAACGCGAGGCAAGATAGTTATATGATATTCGACTTAGTTTAAATTATAATGATTAAGGTGAACTTTTTTTTTTCTAAAAAAGATTTACGTAGCTTTTTATGTTTGTCCCGCGATGATCACGTACAGACATTGCCATCTGTAGACTGTTTTTTCCGAATATGTTTCATTAAAAGGCGTCTGCGCGAGCTCTTCTTGGTGCAAACTTGGTTCAACCACTTCTAAAATTCTCTAAGGTCTTTAGAAGGTTAAGCACCACCACCCACCACCTTCGTCTACCACAACCACCATCCACCACCACTACCGTCCGTACACCATTACCAGTTTATTATAGAAATCTACATACGTTAAAAAACAAACATCCTTTTTCTTATAAACTGCAAAGTTTGGTACACCTCTTTTTTTACAGATTTCTGCAGATATGATCCACAGACTGCAAACATTTTACCTCTTAAAAAACAAACAACACCTAAGTGTAACAAAATACAAAATATTAACACATGATAAGGATCATTAAGTCTCATAAATAGTGAACCAGTATGAATTGCTAGGACCTAAAATGACTTATTGTAGAACTAACTGGTATAACTCATTTTTGTTTTATAAAATTCGTTGTAAAGGTATAAAAACTTAAAAACGTGTGGCAAGAAAGGTTAAGTTATAATTCAAGTTATGTTTAGATATAAGGTAGTGTTTGGTATGCGAGAATGAGAGAAGGAATGGAATGAATCATTACGAGGATATGAAAAAAGATGTGTTTTGTTGGTCAAGGTAATGGAATCATCCATTACATAGGGCATTCCATTACCTCAAATCCATTCCATCTACTTGTTTTTTTTAATTCCATTCCCCCTCTCACCCTTCATCACCAATACCACCCAACACTACCGCCACCCGCCACCCTCTGTCGCCGACCATCACCATCACCCGCTGCTACCACCACTCATCACCACCGCCACCTTAAGCCACCAACCACCACTGCCAACCACCACCACCAACCACCACCGCCCGCCACCACTGCCACCTTCTCTAACCACCACCACCGACCATCAATACCACCTGTCGTCGCCACACTCCACCGCCACAACTTTCTCCGACCATTGGTGCTACCGCCAACCAACGCCACCGCCACCCAACCACCGCCGCCACCTGCGACCGTCGACCATACTGCTGCCACCCTCCGCCATCGACCAGCGCCAACCACCGGCCACCACCACCACCGACCATCGTGACCATCCGCCGCCACCATCCACTGACGCCACCCACCACAACCGCAACCACCCATCACCGATTTTATTCCTTCGTCTTTTCCTGCATACCAAACAACATAAGGTAATGATTCATTTAGTCCTATACGCTAACCAAAGAGAACTATGAAATGGTAATGATCCATTCCATTACCTCGTCCATTCCATTACCTCATCATTCCATTACGTCATACCAAACAGACCCTAAATGATTGAGGTTATAATTCATGGTTTCTCTTTTGTATGTATATATAAATATAAATGTTGTTCCTTGACTAAAATCCTAGTTAGAATGAAAATGTTAAAATTATTTGGTGATTACCTTCAAATAAAACATAAGTTATTTTAGGATAAAGAATAGAATTTTTTCTTTTCAGGTTGTCTAATAAATTATATGATGTATTATGAACTGTAAATATATTCTATCGTTTGACTATATATTATAAACATGCTGTGATATATATTGGGTTAATACGTTATTATCGAGTTCTAACATAGAAAATACCCTAAGAAGTGAATGAGAATTTTTTTTATTTTTTATTTTTATTTTTTTCCTACTTATTAAGCACGTATTTAGTCTCATAAATAAAAAAAAATTGTGATTTTAAACTAATAGAGTAATTATATAATTTTGTAGGGTAATTATAATTACCGTACAATATTGTAGAGTAATTATATAATTACCATATAGTAATTACTCTACTACTATAAAATCATGATTTTTTTACATTTTACAATTAAACATCATTCTTAAGGTTCAGCACTTAATGGTTCAGACTGTTTGTTTCGCGAGTAGATGTCTGAATGGTTCAGACATTTTCCTCTAAATGGTTAAGCATTATACAAAGTCTAAATGTTTAAGACCCTAATCTGAATTAGTCAGAAATTTGTCTCTGAACAGTTAAGCATTATGTTGGCTCTTAATGGTTCAGACTTCAGACCTCTTACTGATTCAGCACTTAATTATTCAGACCTCTTACTAGTTCAGTACTTAATCATTCAAAAGTTGCCAAACAGCCCCTTATTTGTATTTGATTTTTACACGTGATATATTAGTCTACTTGTATTCGAACCAATTCAATAGAAGAAAATGCCCAAAAAAGACTGACTTTCTCAATGCTTTCAAAATAATGATGCCGAAAATATATGTTCAAAAACGTCTTTATGGGTCAGACGCTTGGACGAGCCATAGGCGATTTACTGACTCGCGACCCAAACTCTTGGAGCTCCAATTCTGATTTTAATGTTCATCCCATTTCTTATTTTGTTTTAGTTGTAAAAACAATTGAACTAGAGTTTTCATTTATCGACTTAAGCTGTATTTGCATTAGGTATAATGTAATCTCAATCTTTGCATGAAATTGGGAATCCAACTTTAAGGCTCGCTCCCAGTTGTAGGGCGTTATATGGGTAGCGCCAAAGGCCACATCACTACCCAAAAGTCAGTTAAATCACAACGCAGGGGGCACCAAAGGTCACAACCCTTTCCTCGTTAGTGTGCTAACGCCCTTGAGGGCAAAATCAGGTGGGGTCCATGCTAATTTCATCAATCAAACTTGTTTGTTTTTATAAACTTTTAGTGAATCTATCCATAACGTGATGGCAAAAGTTCATTGTATATGTGGCATCGACTTGCCATGAGGTTATGTTAAACCATAACACATAACCTAACGAGATTGCAAAGATCCTAAAAGACAAAAGAATGCAAGTCGACCTTCATAGAAACACGTAGATTATAACTTCATTTTTTCACGTGGATGACAATATTTTTCAATCTTTCATTTTCAATCAAAATTCAAGATTGATTATCATATTGATCACGGATTTGAAAGCATTTATGAATAATAATGTAAAAAGAATTGCATGACTTTGATCATGTTATGGTTTCGTTGTTCCCTCATGCACGTTGCAATTAGGATATATCCTTATCGGATATATTTGGATATAATGTAAAGATAGGTTAGATAAATTTGGGAAATAATTGCTATTAATAGATATAGTTAACCGTTCAATCTGTTGATATGGTTTCTTAGTATTAGGTCCTGTGTAATAGGCACTATAGGATGTGAAAGAGTTTGATAACGTCCAACACTATCCCTCAGAGGCGTTATAGAGGCATGAAGAGTGATGAACATTTCTAGAATAATGCTCAGTGAGAAGAAAAAAATGGAAAATAATAAATGAAATTATATTAACCACTACACATTTTTTTGAAGAGGTGTTAAGAAGCGAAAAATGTTCCTTAGAGGGCATAAACCATTACGCACGGTGTTATAGCGTTTGGTTTTCCTACTGCATGTGTTTTTGGCCTTCAATTTAATCAACGTTTTAACATTATATAGCGGTGGCTAGTTTAAACGACGGTAAGATAAATGTGCTTCGACACGATAAGCTCGACTTTTGTGTACCATGGTGTCTTTAAATAAAAGCGAAACCATAGGTGTCCAAAAGACTATTAACTTTCTTCTTAGTTTAATTTTCTATTAGTTTTCTTCTTACTTGAACATATGTAAAAAACAATTTGTAATGCGAGGTTTTGTTGCTAGAGTTCTTTCTATTTTTTTCAAAGAAAAAAAATTGTTTTACAATACTTTATAGTGTAAAATACATTTCTATAAAACTCTCATAATATACCAACTATTATACATTAGAAAATAATTCCAAAACTAGCAACTTTCACTTATATCTCTATAACCTTAACAGATTGAAAAACTCTCATATACGCTTTTCTTTTCCTCTCACTTTCTGCCTTTCATTTAATAAGGTTAATCCTAATTAAATGTGATTAACTTGGCTTAAAAAAACTATTAACTTCTTCATTATCCATCACCGACCATAGATAATATTTAAAGATGTAGACACTTTGACAAGGTCGGTACAAAATGTAATACACGAAAGTAATAAATTTGGTTTGCTTGGTTGAGTTACCTTTAATTTTTATAATTCGCCTATGGCTTTATAGCCTAATGGTATTTTGGAGTGGAATAAGCCTTTGGAACAGGTTCGATTCGCATAAGGGGGTTTTCCCATATTTAATTTCAATAGTATGGATTTACACAAAAATCTATCTTGCTTGAACACTCGTTTGGACACTATAGTAGTTGATCTTCTTCATGAGTTTTGCACTCATTGGAAGTCCAAAGTAAGGAGTTCAGCACTTAGATAGAATTTCACCTTAACACATAATAGTCAACCATGGATTGGTTGCTATCATGGTTTGGTTTCGGATTGATTTTTACATATATTTTTGTATTTATATAGTTATAACCTAAGTCTAAGTCATAGATTGTCAAGTATGATCATGCATGGGTTGGATGAATCCATTAACCCTTTTGTTCACCAATGCACAAATGATCTCATGGATGATTCGGATGGTCATAGAATATAAGTACAAGAAATTAAATACAAGTATGTAAATCATCTAACTCACCTAAACAACCAAGTGACTTGAATAGACGATTGCATTCCAAGCATGGAGAGTGTTTGGAGACTTGGTGTAGTCTTGGTCACTTTGTTACTTGGAAATTGTTTTGTGACTTAATGAATGAGCTAAACACCTATAATTTTTATAATTATCAATCCAACCCATCCCAACAATAGAATTTGTGGCAGCTTGAAGATGTTCAAGAGATGAAGTAGGTTGAACAATGTTTTGAAAAGTTTAACAAAAAAGAATTTTAAATACAACTTTGGGCCTCAAAATGGTGATGTTCCAACTTACTTTACCATGGCAAACTTGTGGAAATACTCCTAGAGGTTGTCCAAGTAGATTGAAATAAGAAAACAAGGAGAAAAGATGAAAAAAAGTGTTCAACACTCACTGTTTTGAACCTTGATACAATCTGCCAACACTTGGAGATTTGAGAGGATTTGGGAGTAATCTGATTAGAGGTTCATCACTCTATATGTGCCTCCACATACCTTATCAAGACCACCTCCTTGACCTAAAAAAACCACTAACAACAATAACATATAGAAACAAGAACAATCAAAGTAAACAGATAATCAGGAAAGACTTATCAAACACAATAACACTTTAGCACGTAAAGACTCGATCACCTACCGGTCTGACTAACCCAGCAACAAGATCTAGACACGAAAAATAAAATACAAGAACAAAAAAATTTAAGATTGAGATAGGAACGAACTCACCCAGGTGTGCGTATAACTTCCTGTAGACTGGTCTCGAAATCTTCACTTAGGGTTTCAAGAACCAAGTCAGAAAACAACAATCAACTTCAAGCTTTCAATCAAATCCTAAAGAAAGGTATATCACCCGAGAACCAACACGAGCCACAGCTTACAGCGGAACGATGGAACAAAACCCTTGTTCTTCGCTTTCAACCCTAAGAGCACTTATGGCTTTGATAGCATATCAAAATAATGGTATCAAATAAGATCATAACAGATGTACTCAAACCACTTCTTTATTATAAATCTGAATACACTGATGACACAAAGAATTGAAACAATCATAAATACTTAACTCTCACAACAACATATTATCAAAGTGATAATTTGTAAAGACAAACAATAAGGAACCCTAGATCTGTGAATCAATGCAAACCCTAATTCGCCTCACAAAGAGAAAGAGAGAACAACAATTGTGAAAAGTGAAAATATCTCAGCTAAACCAATAATGCACCCGAGTTACACTTTATATAGAGACCCGAGTTACTACTTGTTATAACTTAAACCACACAAAACCCGGAAGACCAGGCCCTTTAAGATCAAACAATTCCATCGAATTGAGTATGATTGTATGTGTGATAGCATCTACTATACCAGGAATACAACATTTGTGTGACAACTGGCAACTTCTGGGTAACTTCCGTACAACTAACGAGTCATTTTAATCATGCAATTATGTGTTTAAACCATCATTTACTTCTTACATATATTTGATATGTCTGAAACTGTCATAAAATACATTTACACAGTGCGTGTCATTCATTTTGATAATCACATCTGGAAACAGTTAGACAGTGCACTAAAGCAATTAGTAGACTTGCTGGTTAGACTAGCTATGTCAGCACTGTTCCTGTACTCAGCTTAACGATAGTTTTAGGACTTAAATGGAAGACCAATAGCAAATATATAATAAATCCTGTATGGGAAAACAAGGATTTAGGATAACACCCCCCGGAAATAATTTAAACACTAAGAACTGTCCGGAACGGACAATAAACCACCATTTCAGCAGAAATTCAGCATTTTAGCTTTTAATATCCAACGTAATATTCAGAGATAAGTTCAAACGTCATGATATATTTACAAAAGTGTTGGTAATTAAATGGTGACACCAAAACACATAATAACATACAAAGAGCACAACTTAGCATTTTAATGGTCCGATAACGAAACGATCACCCGAACACACCTAGACACATTTTGTGAACTAGGTAACATTATTTTAGTGTTATAAGACTAGTGAAGGTCATTAAACACTTCAGTTGATTAAAAACACTTAAAATCACCTAAACATAATTATATATTCATCTTTACACATAAGCCCCTACACTATCAAAAGTTGACATCTTACCCCCCAATCCTTGGAAATGGCGGTCAACATGGGCCCCACAAGCCTCCATGTTGTCTTTAATTCATGTTATGTTGGAAAGTTATTAGAATTACCTAGAGGATCATATGTCTAATGGAGACAAGGATGTTTTATAAAGATGACCAAGATCACAACCTTTATCATTTTCACTAAACCAAAACAAACTTCATCTTCCTCCTCCCTTTCCCTCTAGCTCACGGCCACTACCACCTCCCCATAACCTCCATTTTCTAGTCATTTTACAAGTATTCCAAGTGCATACAAAGGTGTATAAAGGCAAGATAAGACGGTGTCAAGTGTTAGAAGTGGAAGGACCTCACTAGGAAGCTTTTATCCATCTCATTTGTGCTATCTTCATCTTTTGTTCTTCTTTGCCACTTCCCTAGCCACAAGAGCTAGTAGTAAGGTCACTAATTTTCATTTTTGTTCATGTTACTAGTATGTTATGGTGTACAAGTGAAACCATCAAGAAACTTTAAACACTACAAAGATGAACACTTGAAAAACTCTCATAATCTAAAGAAAATAAACATAATCTTGAAGTATAATGAAGTCGTGTATGTTTATTTTGTAGATATCCATCATGAGAACATTTGCTAGATGTGAAGATCTAGCAAGTGTATACATGGATCTTGAAAGATCCATGAAAAACAAGGTTGATGAACTTGTAAACTTCACTAGTGAACATGTTAAAGTAGTTAAAATGACATTAAACATGGATTATAACTCTTTAGGAAAATGTGTGAATAAGATGTTAAACATGATATTCTACAAAAGTTGTGTAATTAGTGGATAATTAACATTTTTGAAGCTATATGGACATGTTAAACCTAGGGTTAAAATACTACAAGATTTTATAAACTTTCAAGTTCATCATCATATAAAAGTGCTTGTATGCATATGTTTAAACTTGTAGAAGATGTTGTGATTGATTTAATGAGTTTTGAAAGGATTAACACATGTTTTTAAACATGGAAAAACTCCTAAATCTAGGGGAAACTATGGCCAAATTTTTATAAAAATCCAACTCTTAGAAAAATATAATGTTTGTTACTAAACTTTTTGTAAAAAAAATTTAAGTAAACTAAACATGGCCTTCCTCCGTTTTTATATAAAAATATAAGTTAGGAAAATAATATTTTCTTAAAGATTTAAAACAAGTATAAATATATGTTTAGAAAAATATATATATTTAGTGATCACAAAGATATGTGTGTTATGTGTATATTGTGTGTAGTATTTAGTAGTAGACAAATTAGGGGATTTAAAACACTAAATACTCTCAATGGAATATGAATACAAATACCCTCCAAATACCAAGGAAAATATTCAAGAAGAATACACACAAAACCCATACATGGGTACATGAACAAACAAAACAATATATATGCCCATACGTATTCCTTGATCGAAATATGGACTTTGGACAAATGGATAAATATATATATATATTGAGAGCAAAACATGTGTATGTATATATTTACTATAATTAATGTGAATAATACGAGTAAATTTGTCAAGTGACGAAATATATAATACATTTAACTAGATCGGTAAAAATATATATATTACAAACAAGTCTTGAAAAATATAAAAATCACAAAGAATGATTTTTGGCACTAATAAGAATTACATGAGCATAAATACATAAACACATGTATACTTGTCTAAGTATACATTTAGTAAATGACAACTATATTTATACTAAAAGTAATATTGAAAATATTATTTTACAAAGTATACTAATTTATTTTTGGAAAATAAATACAACTAAACATATAACTTGACTTGGTGAAAGAAGTCTAATACAAGAATACTTGGAGAAGTATAAATATACAAATACAAGTATAAGTTAAAAATTATATTATTTTTAACAACCCATTTTAATTGGAAAATACATATATTTATTTGAGAATAAATATACATATACGTTTAGACGATAAATATCAATTATTTTTAAACGAGAAAATAATTTTTTAAACGAGAAAATAAAATAAATATCATATATTTCAACGAGAAAATAAATATCATATATTTCAAAAATTATTTTTAAGAATACAAAATATATTCGTTTAACGAAATCATCAAGTCTCCCGCGTGAGACCTGAACCCGAGAAGACAAGGACACGTACAACATACTCAGGCGGGACACGAAGTCAAGAGGGCTAGGCCCATTCCTATAACACATGAGACACAAGAATATATATTTAGTAAAATATATATTAACCAAAGAAGAATAAATCGTCTAACACACAACGTAGTACAATTAATACAAGATGGTAAAACTTGTACCTAGAACACACGTAGGCCTAAGTGTCTAACGGAGTTTAGGACACTTGTAGGTTTTGGCACAAGACCAAGAGAACATTTGTGAGAGCACGCGAATTACTCGGAACGTAAAACCGTGAGTTCATGTCCCCCGAGTTCAAGTCCCCCCTTTCCTTTTAAACGTTTTCGGTTTTATAACACTCGGGGGAAATACATATTAAGACATACGGTATGTTAGTTATGGATTTAGATGATAACATGTCACACCCTAATTTCCACGTGTAACCCGGTTGGGGAATATCGTGACGTAAGTTGATATCATCATTACCAAACAATACATTATTACCACAGCGGAAGTCTGGATAATTACTATTACAAACGTTTGAATGTTCAAAGTTCAAAAATAATAAATACAACACTTTTAACTAGATCCACAGGCGGATCGAAAATGTGAATACAAAAGAAATTTTGACAGACTAAGGCCTTCTAAGCAAAGGGTTGCAATTCCTCTTAAGCTTCGTCGAGTACTTCCAGCCTATTTATGTATACTTGTCACCTGCGCTTAGTCTTTTGAAAATACGTCAGTTTTCACTGGTAAATACATTTAACCGACTCATTTTGAAAACATTTTAAAATCATTTTGAGTACACAATGGTACTTTGTTTTATAAATAACTTGGGATAAATAATTTCATGTTATCAGTTTTACATGCTAATAATACATTTAGAGTCCGAAAACTATGCAGAGATCATGATTAATTGACACACCACTTTAACACCTTTAATAGGTGCACCACTAATGGGTCATAATTTTAATTAGCATCTGACGGGTGTATGCCTACACCCCGTGCTTAGGTCGTGGCCATTACAATTAAATGAGCCGTGGATATCCAGGACACGGTCGTTTTAACCCCCAAATGTTTAATATTAAGCAATACGAATTAAAATGGATTATTTGAATTCCCGACTCATTGGTCTTTGATCCCATATCCAACCATGCGGTGTTAGTATACCGTATCCCAAGCCCGTATAAGGGAAAATAAGTTAAAGTATTTACCTGGCTTGCAAAAGTCTCTAGTAATAAGAAAATAAGCAAAGCACAGCCGTAATCAAAATAAACTAACTCGGCAACAATCTACCGGAAGTCTCTAGTCTGGATTGGATGGCATTATTAACCGATTAGTTAGTTAGCGGGTCTTTATTTAGTCATTGACTTAGACCGGCTCACTTAAAATAAAAATAACGGTACGAAACGCTAGATTAAGCGGTAACCGGAAAAGAATATATTTTGGACCCGACAAGTACTAGGATTTGTATAATATGGGTTACCATTTTACATTCTGGAATATGAGAGCATTTTGATATGGTTAAACCCGTTTCGATTAAATTACGTAAACTAGTCACGTAGGCTTAACCGTACGTATATAAGCGAAACCGGGTAACCGGGTGAGTCCTATACAAGTTCCATATGTCATTATGTTTAAAATATGTTATTATAACAGTAGGTTACTGATATGATGGCCCGTTATGGTTTTAAAAGTAAATTATGCCTTAAAAAGGGCAATTTCGTCATTTAAAATATAATAAACGAGCTTTTATGTAAGTTGATGTTATTAATATAAACATTCTGTAAAAATACTTATTTTATGATGTTATATCAGTAGGACATCAATTATATGTGTGGTTTATGGCTTAAGACCAAACTATGTCCCGAAAGGGTAATTTAGTCATTTCACATATAAATGATAACTTATTTGGGAATCTGAGTTTGGGACATGTACCCACTGTTAATATGTTGAAAATATGTTTTGAAATCAGTATGTATCAAGTCTTTATACTCTAATATGGTTTTAAACCATATTATGCGCCAAGGTGGCGATTAAGTTGCTAAATGAAGACATAAATGGTATTTAAGTAAAACTGTTGTTGTGACCAGGTTTGAATGACCAAAATATGTTAAGATATATACTACATCAGTAGGTACAAGGTTTTGGTTTATTTGAATGTCGAAAACTTATTTTGAGTGTCGAAAGGGTAACATCGTCATTTAAAGACATAATGTGCAAACTATAGCTTAAACTCAGTTTGCAACCTGATGAATATCCCAAATAGTCCTAATAATGATATTAAATCAGTAGGTATTGAGTTTTGATGTCAAAATTATGTTTAAATCATTTTATGTGTTAAAAGGGCGTTTTAGGCATATTTAACGGATACTTGCATAATGACTCGGATTTCTACATGACCATGTCCCATAACTCCAGAGGGTTATAGTACATTATAACATGGTCATAATGCAACTTAGGGACAGTAGGTAATGTGGCTGAATCGGGTCAGAACTGAAAGTCAACGCAGAAGTCAAACTTTGCGACTTTCGGTTGCGAACCGACCTTGGACCTGGAATTGAGGAGCCGAACATGTTCCTACATGTCCTTGTGATTATTACCAAGTTATTAGAGTGTCAAAACAGGCTTTATAACATCTACATTGCTAATTATGATTTTATTTCAAAACTGACTCGTTTGACTTTTTATTAACATAACTTTGACCCGTCAATTGACTAAGCAAACGTGGTAATCAGGAGGTGCCCTCTTGAGGGATTAACACCTACCTTATTACGATCACGTAGCCATGTTCGTTACGAACATTGGCTGGAACATAATGGTCTTAGCACAAAGTCAAAGTCTTCATCGACGACATCCTTATTTACTCCAAGTTTTAAATCCGATCATGAGCGACACCTTCGACTCATCCTTACGCTTTTAAGGACTGAAAAGCTTAACGCTAAATTCTCAAAATGCGAATTCTGGTTAGGAGAAGTACAATTCCTTGGACATGTCGTCAATGACAAGGGAATTCATGTCGATCCTTCAAAAATCAAGGCAGTGCAGGAATGGCAAGCGCCACGTACCCCTACCGAAGTTAGGTCATTTCTTGGTTTGGCTGGTTACTATCGACGCTTCATTGCCAATTTTTCCCGTATTGCTGTACCACTCACGGCCTTAACTCATAAAGGAAAACCCTTTATATGGGGACCTAAGCAAGAGGAGGCCTTCCAAACTCTAAAGCAAAAACTTTGTGACGCACCTATCCTCACACTCCCTGAGGGTTGCGATGACTTTGTGGTATATTGCGACGCATCAGGGCAAGGGCTAGGCTGTGTATTGATGCAAAGAGGAAAAGTGATAGCTTATGCCTCTAGGCAACTCAAGGTCCACGAGAAGAATTACACCACCCATGACCTGGAACTTGGAGCCGTTGTGTTCGCTCTCAAGATATGGAGACATTACCTCTACGGTACCAAGTGTGAAATATACACTGACCACAAGAGTCTCCAACATATCTTCAACCAGAAAGAGTTGAATATGAAGCAACGAAGATGGGTCGAACTTCTCAATGACTACGACTGTGAAATTCGGTATCATCCTGGCAAGGCAAACGTGGTGGCCGATGCGCTCAGTCGAAAAGGTTATGCGAACTCCGTTCGTCTTCTATGTTCGCAAATCATAACCGACATCAAAGATCGAATCCGGGCAGCTCAACATGTTTCTGTAACGGAAAATGACGTACGCGATGAGCTGTCATGTGGAGCTGAACTCAAAATCGAAACCAAATCCGACGTTATTCTATACTATTTAGACTGCATATGGATCCCTGATCGCGATAACCTTCGTGATTTCCTCATGAATGAGGCGCACAAAACCCGATACTCTGTACACCTAGGAGCCGACAAGATGTATCAAGACCTACGATACACCTACTGGTGGCCTGGCATGAAAAAGGATATCGTTGTTTTTGTTTCCAAGTGCCTTACATGTTCCAAAGTAAAAGCTGAACATCAAAGACCTTCAGGACTTCTAGTCCAACCCGAAATACCTGTATGGAAGTGGGAAAACATAACCATGGATTTCATTACCGGGTTACCTCGCACCTCCAGTGGGTATGACACCATATGGGTAATAATCGATTGTCTTACAAAGTCATCTTACTTCATTCCGATTCGCGAGGACTTCAAGAACGAGAAGTTAGCTCGTATCTACATCAGCGAGATCGTAAGCCGTCATGGTGTACCATTAAGCATCATTTCAGACCGTGATGGTCGTTTCACTTCACGAACATGGCGAGCCGTACAAACCGCCTTGGGTACACGATTAGACCTCAGTACCGCTTTTCATCCTCAAACTGATGGTCAATCTGAACGCACCATCCAAACCCTTGAAGACATGCTGCGAGCATGTGTCATAGACTTCAAAGGGAACTGGGACGCTCACCTACCATTAGTGGAATTTTCGTACAACAATAGCTATCATTCAAGCATCGGCATGGCTCCTTTCGAAGCTTTATATGGTCGTAAGTGCCGATCTCCAGTATGTTGGCACGAAATTGGGGAAGCGCAAATCACCGGACCAGAATTAATTCAAGAAACAACCGACAAGATCCATCAAATTCGAAACAATCTTCTAGCGGCTCAAAGTCGTCAAAAGAGTTATGCTGACAAACGACGAAAGCCCTTGGAATTTGACATTGGTGATCAAGTACTTTTAAAAGTATCACCGTGGAAGGGAGTGGTTCGTTTTGGCCAGAAGGGCAAGCTAGCACCACGCTACGTAGGACCTTTCAAGATACTCGAGAGAGTGGGTCCTGTAGCATACAAGCTTGACCTACCAGAAGAACTCAACAGAATTCATCCCACATTCCACGTATCAAACTTGAAAAAGTGCCTCGCCGATGAAGACCTCCATATTCCTCTAGAAGACCGTAGAAATCATGGATTTCGGAGAGAAGCGTTTAAGGCGAAGCCGTATTCCAATTGTCAGGGTACGTTGGGAGTCAAAACGAGGACCCGAGTTTATTTGGGAACGTGAAGACTCAATGCGCGAGAAATACCCGCATCTTTTTCCGGTTACCACTACTACATAAATTTCGGGACGAAATTTCTAAAAGTAGGGGATACCGTAACATTCGTCGTAAAACGGGTTTCAAAACCCGCTTCGTTTAATAATCAAACTTTCGGTTAAAAGTTCATTGCGTATTTATTGTGCCGGTTATTTAAAATAATATATAATTAATAAATATTTTAGAGTTTAAAAACCACAATTAATAAATAATAATAACAAAAATTAAATAATAAAACAGAATGGGGTAGCCGGGTCTCGAACCCGGGTCTCCCCGATTGTACACACAGCCTTCACCACTACACTACACACACATTTGTGATTGAAATTGAAATCAATTAAGTTTTATGTTAAGACTCGCACATCACCTGTTTGAATCGCGACTGAACCGCCAACTTCAATCAAGCAAATGTCTGTTTTTAGAACGGAAACAGTTACGATTCTCGAAATCAAAATCGGATTAAAACTTCAAACCGTTCAAAATTGAAATCATCAATTCGTAATTCAAGGTCCGAAATCAGTAAAACCGCCAATCATCTTCATCAAAATCAATCAATGCTTTCGGTTATCTGTTCATGTATAACTGATCTTTTGATAAGTTTCAAATCGGTAATCATGTGTAATGATTATAACCGATTTTGAAGTTAAAGACCGAGGAGTTATAATCGAGACATTGGGGCGATTATAATTACCAGTTAAACCATACCGTCGCCCAGTTGCTCCTCAAATTCAAACCTTTCTGCTCTCTCCAAACCTCGCCGGAATTGTCTGATAGTCGCCAGAAGATATTACCGGAAAATCCAACCGGAAATCGCAAATCAGGGTCAACGAAACTTGCCGGAAATCTGAAGAAAACTCTCTGTTTCGGTATATCATGTTACTTAATCTTTACTTTTCTATTCTATTTCAATCGAGTATAAGTTTGTTGGTAGATTAAGCAAAACAGTCGGGTTCACTGTTCTGTGTTTGTCTTAGTGAAGAAGACGAAGCCTAAGTTGTATATTAATGTAATTAAAATCGGGTATTTAACCGGGTTAGACACACAGTCCAGCGGTGGACTGTGTGCAAATACAAAACACACGTCCCGGGTTCGAATCACGCATGTTTCCGACTTTCTGAAATAAAACCAACATTTTTAAAACCTATTCAGATCAATTCACAGTATATATATAAGAGGAATATAATCCAGTAGTTAAGCAGATTAGACACACAACCCAACTGGTTGGGCTGTGTGCACTCGAACCGAAGGTCCAGAGTTCGATTCCGGGTTTCTGTAACCGGTTCGGCCATACTAAATCATTTTTAATAAAAACTAAATAAGGTTAAAGTTAGTTAGTATATATATAATTAAAACAGAGAATATTTTGGGTTAGACACGTAGCTCAGTTGGTAGAGCTGCGTGCACGTATACGAGAGGTCCCGAGTTCGAACCTCACTCGCCGCCTGGAATACATGCTGTCTGACTGGTCAGACCCGGTCAAACCTGACAAAGTCAACCCATTTTTTTATTTATTTTTGTTTCTTTTTATTTATTTATTTAATTGAAAAATTATTTAAAAATACTTAAAAATAAGGTTTTTAAAGTAAAAAATTTGCATTAAACTCACAAAAATAAATCTAAAAATCTCATTAAAGAACACTAATTAAAAATAATAATCTCAAATAAAATTTATTTATTTAATCGAATCATGTCGTTATCATTTAGGTTAGTTTTCCCTCGTCGGTTGAATCATAATATTCGTGCGTATTCCTCGTCATCAAGAAACGCATCCACTGTAAGTGAATCTCTACCAATTCCCCATTTTAATCATGTTTTGGGGTGTATCATGTGTCGTACTATTCTTTTATTTTATTTAAACACTTGTGCATACATCATATCCGTGATCAAATGTGTATCAATTGTTGTGTGAATTATATGTAGATTGAATTTTATCATTTCAGTGCACGCATTTCATTAGGCCCATCAGTTCCCTCGTGGGATACGGGTTGAGCATCAGGAGCCTCATTAGATCGGCTCCGTTTGATTGAGCCTTGATCTCAAATACATCATCATTCATGTCATATACTCATCCAAAGTGGTTTGTGATTGTTTATATATATATGTTTGCTCACATGTGATTAATGAATGACTTTTCTTTAATAAATAAAACAAGAAATTAGTCCACAATGTTTTATCAAGGTTCACTCGCCAACTTTTGTTGACCCAAAATCTCCCCCGTTTTACACATGATACAGGTGATCCAGCCGAGACAGGAAACACTTAGGATGGCCTAGAAGAATAAACAAGTTCATGCTTTGGAATAAATCTATAGTTTCATTTTCCTTTGTAATTGTTTGAATTTTGTTTTTGGATATTTAAGTTTGTAATTTGAATTTAATAAATATGAAACATCTTAGTAAATATCATGAGCTTTGGTGATAACTCAATTATGCCCCGACTTTTATTCCGCTGCGGGTCGAGGTGTGACAGGAACACTTACTAGTGAACCAAAGAAAGACTTAGAACTCAGGGGAATGCTCCAAGATAAGCAGGAGCTTTCTAAGTGAGCAAGAGAGGTGAAAGAGATGAATGAGCAAGTTGGGAGCTCACTCAAGGTTGCTATTTATAGCAAAGGGGAAGGCATAGGATCAAGACAGGTGTTGGGGGATGATCCTAGATGAAGACAAGTGTTTTTGGTCATGGCACAACCAAGGAGAAGGGTGGCATGGCGAGCAAGGTGGCAGGGCAGCAGGCTGCCATGCATTCTGTCGCTGGCAATCCCTTACGGACCGTAAGGGTCATGCCTTGCGGTCCGTAAGGACCTCTGGCGCCCACAGATTTTGAATAGTTACGGACCGTAACCATTGAGGCTTGCGGTCCGTAACCGCCTTACTGAAACAATGATCTGTTTAACCTTACGGTCCGTAACCTGGGATGGTTACGGTCCGTAAGGACCTTCAGAGATTGAAAGTTTGGCATTTTAATCACATTGGTCCCCCGACTTTTCTCGATGCTCGTTCAGAGGTTATTAAAATAACATGACGACGTCGTTGGTCCCTCTCGGCTATACGTGGCAACCAAGAATTTTCGGGACACGTGTCAGAATTTTATTGGGCGAAATTTTCGAGGTGTTACATAACACGATCGATGTGCGTAGGTAGGAATGATAACAATTATAACATTAGTAACCATTAATCACTTAGTGACCAAGGTGCAAAAGGTGTAGATCTATTGAGCTTGAGGCACACTCCACTCCTGGCTGTATACCCTGTGGTGCTTTTGTCGTCCAGACTAGAAAACAAAAGTGTCTCGGTTTGGTTATTTACTTATGGCACATAATGTCGGAGGGCTCGCTACCCACTTATAGATCCTTAAATTCCATAATTTCTATTAACATACCTGGATTTCAATATTACAATTATGACAACTTATTCGAAAACAAGACTACATGAACTCGCTCAACTTTTGTTGATTTTTCAAATTACATGTATTTCAGGAAACAAAGCATGAACGGTGATAGGCCTCGGAAGTTTGGAAACAACTTAGCAACGGATGCCAATTTTGAAGGGTTTGTCTCTTATATCCCAACTTCATATGGGCATATAGGAGCCAAAGCCTTGACATAATTCATGAAGATAACAAACTTATTTTGTGATGTAACTTAACTTGAATGTTGATTTGGATAACAATTATGAACTTGTTGAAAACATGGGATTTCACTTTTGGAACTTGTAATCTTGGATTTCAAAACTTATGTATAACATGGCATCGTTGCTAATTATTATTGTTTACACGATTGATTGCAATGATTACCTTTAAGTTACACGTTTGCGCTTCTGCTACGACCAGGGTGTGACAGTTTGTACTTCTCCCAAACTGAGCCTACAATATCCAAACCCATCCAAACCATATCATGTCTCTAGTCCAGCCCACCTTTGAGAGTTATATGGAAAAGAATTAAACAAAAAATGTTATTAAAACCTAACAAATAATCAATAATGAAAAAATCTATATTATGAGGATTATGTATGTTAACAAGGGAAATATCAAAGAAACAATATAAGGTAGAGGAATGTACGTGGTTAGCACTGGGGTATGTTGATTCTTATTGTGACAAAGTGTAGTATTAAGTTATGTTACTTGTATTGGATGAATGGATGGTTATGTGTGTTGTGAAGTACATGCAACCATCATACAATTGGTATTTCAATCTCACTATTATGTGTCTATCATACAATATGTAAAAAATGCCATCATATGGACACAATACAACAGATAAGCCATTCATAAGGGTCAAGTGAAAGAACCCTCCAAACAATACTCAAAGCGCTGATTTGGACACACCTTTCATTATCTCTAATCATTTCTATGCATTCAAAATTTACCATGTGTTCATCTTCAACCAAGTTTTTGGCATATATTATACCTTTTGAGATAGACACAAGACGAAGAGCATCTCTCGAGCATATAGTGTAGTCAGTACTAGAACGTCGAAGTGTTATGAATTTGACACCAGCAACAACTAGCTCATGATCATCAATAAGTGTGACCTGCCTCTTAGTTTATAAAGTAAAGACTTGTCATAGTACTCACTTGAGGATGACCTAAACATAGAACCGACCATGGGTAATGAATGCTCTTGTGCATCTTAACACTTTGATATTGCGTTGGTGACTTTCATGTTTGGATCACCATCCTCACTAATCAACCTACCAGGTTTTGATGTGTTTGTTTCATTAATAGTTATTGTATGAGATTGTAGTCCTTGTATACAAGAAATAATAGTTATATCATATACACAAAGAAAATGACGTTATGAGACATTTATAAAGCTAAAGGGTGAAATAATAGTGTGTATTACATTACAATAAACTTTGTATTGATGAAAGTTGTGTTGATACCTATAATAAAGTGGATACACGAGCTAAAGTCGTGTATCAGTGTATAGAAGTATACAAGTTTTTTTCTTCGGGAACAACATACACACTCATCTAATTTACTCTTAAATATACTCTCTAGTCTATACTTCACAGCAAGACTCAAAACCCTCGACCTTTTGGTTTGGGTGCACCATTTAATTCACAAATATATTGTTGGTAAATGTTACTCGAATACATAAGATGGCCTTATAAGTTAAAATAATAGATATGTATATTCAACCCTTGGCAGTATAGACAAAGACATATAGAGCCAATCAGACGACGCTGAACAGGATCTGTGAGTTAAGACACTTTAGGTTTAGCCTACACATAAACTCATAGTGAAGTACAATAAGGTCCACATAATAGCAGCCATATTGAGACACATGTAAAGTGAGGGTTAAATAGAGAAATAGGATTAGCCTCCTGTTTTTAGTCGTAGGGGGTTTGACTCTTGAACCCCTTATTTCGCCAATGTGAGGCTAGCCCACTTGGTTCAATCCTGGACATAAGTGAATAATTTCAATTTGTTAATGGTATAATAGAGCAGGAGTGAGCGTTTCCATTAAAAAAAAGTTGCTATAGTTTGTTTTGATCAATAAATGAAATTAGTAAACTTAAATATATAAAAACAAAGACTAAAATTAATTCTAAGCTATAAATACACAAGACTATCCTCCTTATCTCTCATACAAACATTCCATAATCTCACATTCTTCACTGCCATTACCCACCGGAGTTCTTCACAAAGTAGCAAACTGCAATGGCTGGCGGCGGAATTTCGGCTTCTCCCGCCTCCAATAAAGCTTACCCGGGAAACCTAACTCCATACGTCACCTTTACTTGCATTGTTGCCGGCATGGGTGGCCTCATTTTCGGTTACGATATCGGCATCTCCGGTAACTATATAATATATTTATATAACTCTTTAAAAACAGACGCAAACCAGAGAGAGATCAAGAGGGTCCACTGACTGTCAGTAATTCATATTTTGTTAGAATTTTTAAATATAAAATATTAGTTTTTTTATTTATAAGAAAACATAAGATGTACACGTAATTATGACAAGTTGAGAAAACAATCCTTTGACGAACTGACTAAAACGTTTTGGTTCTGCCACTATTGTAGTTAAATGTGATCGGGACTAATATATGGTCGGATCATTTCAGGGGAGTGACGTCGATGGATTCGTTCTTGAAGCTGTTTTTCCCGTCAGTTTACTGGAAACAGGTGGCGGACACGTCGACGAACCAGTACTGTAAGTTCGACAGTCAGATTTTGACGATGTTCACATCATCTTTGTACTTGGCGGCACTGATGTCATCTCTGGTGGCGTCGACGGTGACGCGGAAGCTCGGCAGGAAACTGTCGATGCTTTTTGGTGGCATTTTGTTCAGTGTCGGAGCTCTGGTAAATGGATGCGCAAAGGCGGTTTGGATGCTTATTTTGGGTCGGATCCTACTTGGGTTTGGAATCGGGTTTGCTAACCAGGTATTGCGCCTTCTTAAATATTGGTCCGTCAGTGATTCAAAATTTATCGTTCAAAAAAATATATTTTTGGTCATCAGTCCGAATCTTTATGTTTAATAAATAAGTAGATGTTAATTTGGTCATCAGTCCGAATCTTTATGTTTAATAAATAAGTAGATGTTAATTAAACATCCTAAAGAACAATATATCAAAATAGAAGATAAATGGGTAACAAGCTGCATTGTTTGTCACTAACCTTTTTTAAATACCAAGTATTTTAAAACTAATATTGAGGTTATAACATTACTATACATGAACTGTTAGACGTGGCTAAGTAGCCCTCTGGTGCAAGAGACCAAAACATGATCTATGATCCGCGACTTGCTTTTTTTGAAATTTTTCAGTACTTTTTATTTCAGTTTGCAATCAAATCATCGTCTTCTTATTTACTTTAACTATTTATTATTATTTTATTAAACTCTTGTAATAATTTCTAATTTAGGTATGATAATAAACTAGAATAGTTGTGGTGGTGGACGACTCGGATTATTCTCGGAGTACTCCGTTTGTCCAGTGGGTGTCCTAAGAGTACTCGGGATTGATTTGTTGGCCGTTAGAAAAAATTATGAATTGAGAAAGTAATTTCATCAGGTCATACCAAGTAATCTGTGAGTGATGAAAGCCAACAATAGACCGGATTTTCTGGGTGGCGTCACGTTCATTCTTTAATTTAAACAAATATTATTATGATATAAACCTTTATGGATACATTAAAAGTGTATTAATGCAATCTTTCATGCTAAAATATAGTTATCTTTTTATAATATTGGATTTTTTGTCAAAAAGTTATATATTTTTTTTAATTCTACTTCAAATTTATTTAAAAACTATAATCTTATATTAAATATTTTTTTCACTCAGTAATGGGTAAATGTTGAATTCTCATTAAATCAATGTATTCAAGATTAAATAATTTTAAATATTTATTTATTTATTTTAATTCTTTTGGCGTGTTTGTGTGCATTATAGTGTTTGATTTGCATTGTGTGAACATGATATTTATTTCTGTTTCTAATTTTAGACAACAATGACATTGACAGCATTGAATTACAACAAATCCATTGTAGAAAGTAAACCATCATAATTACCCTTATGTTACAATATTACAATAACAAGTAAAATGAATTAAGTTTTTTGTACTAATTAATTCCTTTTTCTTTGGTTATCAATTTTTAGGCTGTGCCATTATACCTATCCGAAATGGCACCATATAGGTATAGAGGGTCACTCAATATCGGGTTCCAATTATCGGTCACAATTGGAATCTTCGTAGCGAACATATTGAATTACTTTTTCGACAAGATTAAAGGAGGGTGGGGTTGGAGGTTGAGTCTCGGGGGTGCAGTGGTCCCTGCCTTGATCATAACGGTGGGGTCTCTTTTTCTCCCAGAGACCCCCAACTCCATGATTGAGAGAGGTAATATAGAAGAGGCTAGAATTAAGCTTAGGAGAATTAGAGGCGTTGATAATGTTGACGAAGAATATTATGATTTGATCATGGCTAGCGAAGCATCGAAAAAAATCAAGCATCCTTGGAGAAATTTGTTACAAAGGAAATATAGGCCACAACTCACTATGGCTATATTGATTCCGTTTTTCCAACAATTGACTGGGATTAACGTCATCATGTTTTACGCCCCAGTTTTATTCAAAACAATCGGGTTTAAGGTCCAGGCTTCGCTTATGTCTGCTGTCGTTACTGGTACTGTAAATGTTATTGCGACGTGTGTTTCAATATACGGAGTGGACAAATGGGGAAGAAGGTTTCTTTTCCTTGAAGGTGGCACTCAAATGCTTATTTGTCAAGTAAGTTATTATTATTATTATTATTCAAATTATATGTATTTTTTTTATCATTTGCCCTTTCTTATGATTGTGGTTATTTTTCTTTGAAACAAACAGGTTGTTGTAGCAATTTTTATAGGGATCAAATTTGGAATAGATGGGAACCCGGGTGACTTGCCAAGGTGGTATGCCATTGTGGTAGTGCTTTTCATATGCATATATGTATCTGGTTTCGCGTGGTCATGGGGTCCATTAGGTTGGCTTGTACCAAGTGAAATCTTCCCGCTTGAAATCCGATCAGCCGCTCAAAGTATCACTGTCTCCGTGAACATGATCTTCACATTTATTATCGCCCAAGTGTTCTTAACAATGCTATGCCACCTAAAGTTCGGGCTCTTCCTCTTTTTCGCTTTTTGGGTGGTCATCATGACCGCATTTATATATGTGTTCTTGCCCGAAACAAAGAACATTCCGATTGAAGAAATGGTTGTTGTGTGGAAGAAGCATTGGTTTTGGTCAAGGTTTATGGGAGATGTTGAGTACCCAAGTGGAGTTGAAATGAACAAAAGGGGTGATTTGGTTCACAAAGGGTAAGAAAGGCAACCTTTAGGGACTTAGTTGCAAGTCTAGAAGTGTTTTTATCTTTCTCTTAATAAATCAAGACAGCTATATAAGTAAATGTAAGTTTGTTTTAGTAGACGTGTCATGGTTTCTTGATGGTTGGTTGTGATTAAAGAACACTTGAGATATATTCTTGATTAATACCAACAACATGTGATAAGAACACTATTTAACATATAGATTAAAAAACTAAAACACTAACATTATATATTCTATAACATCTTAAACACAAAAACATTAAAGTTATATATCTTACGTTCTGCCACATATACGTATACGTTGCTACTAGAACAATTGGTTTGTTGCTTTTGTTGAGTATTTCAAGGAGCTAGGTTCGATCCATGCTGTTGGTTTTTCTTTTTTTTCCTTTAGTTTTCTTATATTTTTTAGGTTTTGTTCCTTTACTTTAAACAACTATTTTTATATACGTCTAGGTATATATTCAAGTTGGTATACGTTTCGACGTAAGTTTTTTAGCAGGAAAAAAATCAGGTCAAATAAAATACCTTTGCGTTAAAGAAAAATTACGTTACGTGACGGTATAAATTCGAGTTGGTCTACATTTCAACGTAAATATTTTTGGAAAACGAGTCAGGTCAAATATAATACGTTTTTATGCTTATTTTATGTGTGTTTCGTAAATTTTTTTCTAAACCGAGTGAAGTCAGATTATGGTTTCTTTTTTCCTTCATTTTTTTTAAAACTCTAATGAATCCCTTTTGATTACACGGGTTTGTTTCCTTTATACACGTGATGTTTTCTATGTATGCGCTGGGTCACATATAATACATTATCATAGTACGGTATAAATTCGATTTACTTTACGTTTTAATCCAATCGCAATGCGCATTTTCGTATGGTTAACACATCACATAACGCTTGGACTAATCAATTCGACGTTTGCGATGAACCCGGGCCGCAACGCGCGTATGTGTTATTACTAGTGATACTCACATTTTGAAATGACGGTGCACTAAATAAATGTTTGTTATTCATTTTTTACTTAACAACGCTTTGCTACCTAAAGTTTGGGCAATTCTTGACACGACCTGTCAACTCGACACTAAAAAAACAGGTTTGGCTCGACTAACACGACCCGTTTAAAAAAAAGGGTTGGGTTCAGGTTTACCCGTATTAAAAACGAGTCGGGTTCAAGTTGACCTATATAAAAACAGGTTGACCCATTAACCCATTTAACTACTTAGAAAAAAAAATATATTTTTGTTTTTGCTTTCTCCGTTTCTATTTTACATGGTTAGTTATAATAATGTAAGTTTTGACACATTATATTATTTATTTGTCACACTCATACTGATCATTAAACATGTTATCGATAACCCGCTTCCCAACAATTCGCTTATAAATCGTCAACTTGTATGACTCATTTGAAAATATGGGTTAAACGGGTTGAGTTCGGGTTGACCCGAATTTATATGGGTCGGGTTAGGGTTAAAATCTTTGACCTGAATAATAATATGGGTTGGGTTCAAGTTGAACATTTCAACCCACTAACATGTCAATCCATCAACCTGACACGATTGACACTCTTATATACAACCATCTGATCCTTACCACCAACACGTATCACCGTTTTCACTTTTAGATTATATCTTGTTCCTTAATCACGTGTGTAAATAATCTAATATTTATATTTTTCCTTACATTTTTTGCCCACTTTGGGTTGATCAAGTTTAAGAAGCCCAACCATGGCTTTGATCAAAATTAAGAAAGCCCAAATGTTAAAGCCCCTTAAAGACTACTAGTTTTTAGTAAGTTCCAAAATTCATAAAGCAATGCCGAATTTCCAATTGTCCATTTGGTTTGTAACTAAATGATTGAATGGTGGGGATATACAAAAAAAACGTCTCGTTACCTAACTTTTTTGATCCACCCATTTTATATCATCTATACTTATGTGGTTTTTATTCATATTTTGTTATTTTTTAGCACCTTGAATGTCATAACATCCAAATCTTCGGTTGTTTGTTTCAAATTAAAAGGTAAAACAGAGTAACAAAAAATAAAAAAAGAAGAGAAACTATATCATAAAAATGCATAATTTGTCATATCCTTTTTTTTTCTTTTGAACGGCAAACTGTTTTCCATGTGTAAACCCACTCTTTCGGAGCTATGTCCAAAGGCCGACTACTCGACTACCGCCAGAAAGCATAACACACCCCTGATGCGCAGAAACCCAGTGGAATAGGTAAAACTGCGCCCCCTTGGACTCGAACCCGGGTAAAACCCCGGACCAAGCCTTCACCGAGATGGGAACAACCACTGCGCTACAGTTAGGGGTGTTCATCGGGTTATTTGTTCGGGTTTCGGGTTTTTCGGGTTTTTTGCTAGGGAAAAGTGACCCGATAACCGACCCATTTAAAGTTTGGGTTGTTTGGGCATGGGTTATTCAGGTTCGGGTTAGTTCGGGTCGGGTTGTTCGGTTTTCGGGTTTAGATGTAAAATGAAAAAAATAATTTTTTTCACAAAATATTATCAAATATATCATGTCGTTAAAAAAATATTATCATAATTCAAACATCATTTAACATTATAGTATGATAATATACAAAAATCTCAAAACTTAATGTTTCAAGTATAAAACACTCCAAATTAAACCGCATCTATATAAAAAAAAGACAATTGATGTTCGGGTTTATATTCGGGTTTCAACTTTCGGGTTATTCGGGTCGGGTTGTTCGGGTTTTTGGTTAGGAAAAAGTGACCCGATAACCAACCCATTTAAGGTTTGGGTTTGGTCGGGTTTAGGTTATTCGGGTTTGGGTTTTTTGGTTATTCTCTAATTCGGGTTCGGGTGACTTTGAATTTGGGTCGGTTTTCGGGTTTCGGATAAAAAAGGACTGCCCTAGCTGCAGTGGAGGACCCTGCCATATCCTTTTTATCATTCGGTTTTTAACTTGAAAATCACAAAAATAATTTTTGTAAATATCTTTATACGTTTCTATTACTATCACACATTTTTGTAAATATCTTTGTGATTAACCGATTGAAATGTGATGTAACCGATGAAAAGAGACGGAAATATCTAGCATCGCCACTAAAAGATAACTTGTTTTAATTTTAACATGCTTTTACCCATTACATAGCTTTTTTATTCGTTTTATACATCTAATCTTGTCTTGTGTGTGTGTTTTTTTTTTTGATATTATGTTATTTTAAACACTTTGAATTTCATAATATACAAATCTTCGGTTGTTCAAAATCTAAAAGTAACAAAAAGAGAAAAAAACTAATAATAAATGCATAATTTGTTATACCCTTTTTTTCAAACTAACTCTTCAAATTAACTGAGTTTTATTCAATTGCCTTAATAATTCTTTATATCCCGCTCTCTCTTTTTTTATACAAGTAAACTAGCAATCATTAACGTTTTCCCATAATTTTCCGTAGAGCTCTATGAGATGCATAGTCTTTTTTTGGGAGATTTATTTATATAGGTATGAAATATACAAACAAATTTATGTATTAATATATATTTTCAAAAATACAAAATTTAATCTACTTTTTTGTTACTTTATTTTCACGTATGTATCTATTTTGCTTTATTTTTAAATGTCCCCAACTTTTATATTTTAAGTTATTTTTTTAATACGTAAAATAAAGCATATAAACGAGTTAATTCCATGTGTGTTAAAGCATCCACAACGCAATGCCTCAAAGGAGATACCACGTTAGAGCTGCTCAACGATTGCCAAACGGACTACAAAACCGACATTCTCCCTTCACAAATTGATGCGGGCCCAAGTGTGGAGGAGCAGGCCATGTTATATTTGGACGTCCAAGATCGAGTGACAAATGTGGCTTCACTAAAATGGCTCTAACTTGGGCTACGGGGGTCCGTTTTGGGCGTGCGACCAGTCAAAACGATCTTGAGGAAAAATCCCATTTTGCTGCAAACGCCTTAGGCGGTTTGGGTGGACGTTCGGGCCCAAAAAAGGCTTATTTCTATGAGTATTTTTCATTTTTATGTTTTTTTGGGCTTTTTGCCAACTTTTGTTTTGTTTTAGTTTTTGGCCAGAGTGTATTTGAGGCCCGTTTTGAATTTATAACTCTATTAATATGTTGGTTATAAGGTGATAATGATCAGATTTCAGTTTTGAGAAAAAAAAAACAGTTTTTCACTTCAAATTCTGTGCCCTTTAGGTTGAATTTTGGGGTTGGGACAAGTTCATCACGGGTATTCATAGAATTAACGTGATTGATCTTACTTATCGTTTCTACTCTACATCAGTTGGTATCAGAGCTGAATTCCTGGCTCAAAATGCCTCCGAGAAGAAACAGACTCGATGAAGTTTATGAACGGGAGTTGGAGCAGCGGCTCATGGCCCGAATGGATCAACGATTGGACCAGGTGGTCGATCAGTTGACTAACCGGATGGAAGGCTTGATGAATCGTAGGAGGCAGCAACCCAATGATGGGTATGGTTCGGAGTTCAGTAATCCGTTTGGCGATGGTTCGGATTCCGGTGGCGATCAGGAGGATCGGCCGAGGAGAGGGCAATCGACGTTGGGATTCTGGGATAAGGGTTGATATTCCGGAATTCGATGGGGCTAGTTTGAACTCGGAGGGGTTCATCGATTGGTTGTCCACTGTCGAGGAAGTGTTTGAGTACAAGGAGGTTCCTGAGAATAAGCGGGTGGCTTTGATTGCTACCAGATTGCGTGGTAGGGCTTCTGCCTGGTGGAAGCAATTGAAGCTTACACGAGAAAGGCTCGAGAAGTCGAGAATCGTGACATGGACCAAGATGAGAAAGTGCTTGCGGTCCAACTTCCTGCCACATAACTTTCAACGGTTGATGTACCAGCGTCTGCAGAACTTAAAGCATGGGGCTAAGTCGGTTGATGATTATACAACCGAGTTTTACCAGTTGATCGCCAGGAACGATATTCAAGAGGCGGAGGAGCAACTTGCTTCTCGGTATAATTGGGGGTTTGAGGGTGCAAATCATGGAGTCAGTGAATCTTTTTGATCCATTGACCATTGCAGCGGCACACCAACGGGCGTTGGCCTTTGAGAAGCAAAACCGACGGTCGAGTGGTTCGTATTCTAACGCCCCTAGTAGGGGAAATGTACAGTCGGGTGGTGGGGCACCTCGCGGGGGGCTTAGCCAACAGAGACCAGGGGATAACAATACCGGGTCAGCCTCTAAAGGGGCTAGTAGTAGTGGTCCAAGATGTTTCAGTTGTGGTGAAACGGGCCATCGGGAAGCTGAGTGTAAAAAGGCTGGTAAACGACACCTGTTTGCCGAGTCTGAGGATGAACAACATGAAAATACGAGAATACCCCGGTGTATGATGAAGAAACTGAATACGAGGAAGAGTTTGTGTCCGGTGATGTTGGGGTAAACCTAGTGGTCATACGTTCTTGTTATACACCAAAGGCAGATGGGGATGATTGGCTCAAGCATAATATCTTCCATTCAACATGTACCATTTTGGGGAAGGTATGCACGTTCGTTATTGATTCTGGAAGTTGTGATAATTTGATATCTGAAGAGGCGGTACAGAAGTTGTCTCTGAAGCAGAGAGTCACCCGAAGCCTTACAAGCTTTAGTGGCTCAAGAAGGGTGGAGAGGTCTCGGTGTCTAAGCGAGCCCTTGTTTCCATTTCTATTGGGTCCACATACAAAGATTATGTTGTGTGTGATGTGGTCCCTATGGATGCGTGTCACTTGTTGTTGGGTAGGCCTTGGGAATACGAGCGGAACGTAGAGCATAATGGGCGATCTAGTACGTATAGTTTTCTGTTTGGCGGTGTGAAGATCACTCTTGTTCCTACCAAGCCTAAACAGTTAACCACAAAACATTCAGGCACTTTGTTGACTATTAGCCAGTTTCAAGATGAACTGGAGGAGGGGGATAGTGTTTTTGTGTTGATGGGGAAGCCGGTGCCTGAGGAATTTGAAATTCCTGATGCTATGTTTCCTTTGCTAGAGGAGTTTTTTGATGTTTTCCCTGATGAGTTGCCTGATGGATTGCCACCGTTGCGTGACATCCAACATCACATTGACTTGGAGCCTGGGTCACAGTTGCCCAACAGACTACATTACAGAATGAGCCCTAGTGAGCATGAGGAGTTGCGGAGGCAAGGTGAAGAGTTGATTTCTAAGGGTCATGTTCGCGAAAGTATGAGCCCTTGTGCTGTTCCTGCTTTGTTGACTCCAAAGAAAGATGGCACCTGGCGTATGTGTGTTGACAGCCGAGCAATCAACAAGATTACTACGAGGTACAGGTTTCCTATTCCTCGACTTAATGATTTGCTTGATCAGATTAGTAGTGCTACTATTTTTACAAAGTTAGATTTGAAGAGTGGGTATTACCAGATTCGTCTTAGGCCGGGTGACGAGTGGAAGACTGCCTTCAAGACTCGTGAAGGGTTGTATGAGTGGTTGGTGATGCCATTTGGTTTGTCAAACGCACCTAGTACTTTTATGCGTGTGATGAATCAGTTGCTTAGGCCCTTCATTGGGAAATTTGTGGTTGTGTATTTTGATGACATTCTTATCTATAGTGCTTCTTTCAGTGACCACGTTGTGCATGTGAGGCAGGTTTTGAGTTTGCTTCGTAGAGATAGTTTCTATGCAGCCATCAAGAAGTGTGTGTTCATGACCCCTAAGGTTTTGTTCTTGGGGTACGTTGTTTCTGGTGATGGGATACAGGTTGATGAATCCAAGGTAGAGGCTGTTAGAAATTGGCCAACTCCTACTACCATTACTGAAGTTCGTAGTTTCCATAGGCTTGCTTCATTCTATAGGTGGTTCATTCCTCATTTCAGCTCTATTATGGCCCCGGTGACGGATTGTATAAAGGGGAAGACGTTTGTATGGACAGAAGAGGCAGAGTTGGCTTTTCAACTTGTGAAAGACAAGCTCACTTCAGCACCGATTCTGGTATTGCCTGATTTTTCTCAAGTTTTTTCATACTGATGCTTCAAATGTTGGAATGGCGGGGTTCTCAGTCAGGGTGGGAGGCCTGTTGCTTATTTTAGTAAGAAGTTATCTGGGCCAAAGTTGAGGTACAACACTTATGATCTGGAGTTTTTTGAAGTGGTCCAAGCTATAAAGCACTGGCGTCATTATTTGTTTCATAAAGAGTTTGTTTTATTCACTGATCATGATTCCCTAAGGCATATTCGTACTCAAGACAAGGTATCTCACAAGCATGGGCGATGGTTGGCCTTTCTTGATAAGTTTACTTTTGTGGTCAAGCACAAGACTGGTGTTTCAAATAGGGTTGCTGATGCCCTAAGCAGGAGGAGTAATCTGCTTGTATCCATGAAGGTTGCTGTGCCGTGTCTAGAGGTCATTCGTGAGCAGTTGGCCACTGACCCATTTTTCTCAGTTATTTTGCAGGATGTGGGTGCTGGGAAAAAGTCAGATTTTCTATTACATGAAGGTTTTCTGTTCAAGGGGAATCAACTATGTATCCCTAATTCTAGTATTCGCTTGCAGATTATTAGGGAGTTACATGGTGAAGGGCATGTTGGTCGTGATCATACTTTACAACTGGTTGCAGGTTCTTATTTTTGGCCTACTATGAGGAAAGAGGTGGACCGTTCTGTGAAAAGGTGTCGTGTTTGTCAGGTTTCAAAGGGCACAACTACTAATGCAGGTCTTTATATGCCCTTGCCTGTCCCCTCACAACCATGGGTTGATATTAGTATGGATTTCGTGTTGGGGTTACCCCGTACTCAGAGGGGTAATGATTCTATCTTTGTGGTGGTGGATCGGTTTTCTAAGATGGTCCATTTTATTCCTTGCAAGAAGACGACTGATGCTGTTAATGTAGCCCAACTCTTCTTTCGAGATGTGTACCGTTTGCATGGGCTACCCTCTTCTATCGTGTCTGATCGGGATACTCGATTTCTGAGCCATTTCTGGCGTAGTTTGTGGAAAATGGTGGGCACTCAACTCAACTTCAGCAGTGCTTATCAACCCCAAACTGATGGCCAAACTGAAGTTGTTAATCGGTCACTTGGTAATTTGCTGAGGTGTTTGGTTGGTGATCATGTGAAGGCATGGGATCAAAAGTTATGCCAAGCTGAGTTTGCCCATAATCATGTTGTCAATCGGAGCACCGGATTTAGCCCGTTTCAGGTGGTTTATTCATGTCAGCCGGTGACCATTTGATTTGATGTCACTTTCTATTTCTGGGCCTGTCCCAAAGAGGGTTCAAGATTTTGTGGAAGGATTACATGAGGTTCATAAGGTTGTTTATGATAATTTGACCCACGCTAATTTGAAGTATAAACAAGCTGCTGATCAGAGACGTAGGTATGTTGACTTCGAGGAAGGTGATTTTGTTTGGGTTGTTTTGACTAAAGATCGTTTTTCCGTTGGAGAATACAACAAGTTATCAGCTAAGAAGATTGGACCAGTTGAAATTGTGGAGAAGATCAACCCGAATGCGTATCGTCTAAAGCTGCCTAGTCACATTCGTTGTTCTGATGTGTTCAATGTGAGGCACTTGTTGCCTTATTATGGGGATTCTTCTGATGATAAACCTGTTGGTAATTCGAGGTCGAAATTTGTCTATCAAGGGGGAATGATGCGGGCCCAAGTGTGGAGGAGCGGGCCATGTTATATTTGGAGGCCCAAGATCGCGTGACAAATGGGGCTTCACTAAAATGGCTCTAACTTGGGCTACGGGGGTCCGTTTTGGGCGTGCGACCGGTCAAAACGATCGTGATGAAAAATCCCATTTTGCTGCAAACGCCACTGGCGGTTTGGGTGGACGTTCGGGCCCAAAAAAGGCTTATTTCTATGAGTATTTTTCATTTTTATGTTTTTTAGGCTTTTTGCCAACTTTTGTTTTGTTTTATTTTTTGGACCGAGTGTATTTTGGGGCCCGTTTCAA
This sequence comes from Scalesia atractyloides, assembly GCA_947069175.1. Lineage (NCBI taxonomy): Eukaryota > Viridiplantae > Streptophyta > Magnoliopsida > Asterales > Asteraceae > Scalesia > Scalesia atractyloides. The sequence continues at coordinate 9,941,829 of CAMTDV010000006.1, read as the reverse complement.
ATTTATTACTCTATTAATATGTTGGTTATGATCAGATTTCAGTTTTGGAAAAAAACAGTTTTTCACTTCAAATTCCGTGCCCTTTGGGTTAAATTTTGGGGTTGGGACAAGTTCATCAAGGGTATTCATAGAATCAACGTGATTGATCTTACTTATCGTTTCTACTCTACATCACAAATTGTCCGTAGCCACTAGCCATGAACCAACTAGTTTCTCTCCCCTTGTCACGTCTACAGCTTTTCTACTTAATCGTCTGTAAGGGTAAACGGACCCGTGTTGCTAATGGATCTTATCCGGATAGAGGTAAAGCTTACCGTACTAAAATATATAAATATAAAAAGTTGTATCTATTTTAGTGATTTAATTTATCACAGAATCTATGAGCAAGCTTATGTAGAATCTATGAGGAAGATTATGCAGTCTGTATGGTCTTAATGTCTTGTTTCTGAAAAAGCAGTAACAGGAAGTGGTCACTAATGATCCAATATAAGAAAACAAAATTTAAGCCGACATACACCAAGAAGGTGAACAAGACAAAAAAGGACACAAAGAACAGCTACTATTCATGGTACACTCTGCTGTATCAGTTGTACTATCATTAGAGGTAGACAAAACATTGATTGCTACACCTCACATGCACATCCCCACATACATCCCCCATGTGCAACCACCATTTCCAAATAAAATCAAAAGATTACTACATTAATTTAGTATCATACACTTTTTATCCGTTTTTTAAATCAAAGAACCAGATAAACACTTGTACCTATTATATTAAGCGTAACACATATGATGGTTACATTAATTTAGTATCATTCACTTTTATCAGTTTTTTTAAATCGAGAAACGCAAGAACAAGATAAACACTTGTACCTATTATATTAAGTGTAACACATATGGTGGTTACGTAACCATATAATCGAATCTCTTTTTCCCAACTAAATACATAAAACATTGAGTTAAATGTCATGTTAGTCCCTTTAGTTTGGGTCATTTTGCTGGTTTAGTCCAAATGTTTCATTTTTCGTATGTGGGTCCAAAATCGTTTCACCGTTGCCATTTTAGTCCACTGGGTTAACTTCATCCATTTTTCTGTTAATGTGAAGGACAATTCGGTCATTTCATATGGCCGAATTGCCCTTCTAGTTAATAGAATTACATATAAAATGACTAGATTGCCTTTCTAGTTAATAGAAAAAATGGATGAAGTTAACCTAGTGGACTAAAATGACAATGATGAAACCTTTTTGGACCCACAGACGAAAATAAAGCCTTTGGACTAAAATGACAAAATGGCTTAAACGACAGAGACTAAAATGACATTTAACTCTAAAACATTATATGTAAGTGTTTATACTGTTCTCACAGTTATCAACCGATAGTTGACTCCGCGCAATAAACACACGCCTTTTTATCTTTTGGTTAATAAACATTTTTAACAGAAATAAATACCAGATGTATGTGGACAAATGCAACTACTACTAATATTTGCTATTTTGCTTTTTGTGATGACTTAAAAAGTATAGTCATCAAAGTCCTACTAACATTAATTAGCAAGAGAATGATACAAAAGTGTCACATCATCAATGTGGTAGATTTTTCAACAACAATCGATGAAAAAAACTATTAATTATATTCATTGTACAATATATATTTGTAAAATAGAAAACAGACATGACCAAAATCAGAACTTGATAACATTGCCTACTTTTATTTGGATATCTAAGAATGGGTACAAACTAATATTCATTGTTTTCTTTTAAACAAAATCAAGATTTACATGCAATTAACAAGTGCATTACACTTCAAGAATGCCAAATTCCCCTAATTATGCTTCGAATTCGACTCGATGAGAGGTTTCTAATGATCTTTTTGGCATCTAAAACTTGATCCTCAGCAAGTTTTTCTATGTTTTTCAAGTACCCAGAGCTTAATATTTCTTCCTACCTTCATGACAAAATGTTAATGACATGATTATCGAAAGTAAAACTTTTCGGTTACCCGAATTACCTTCTTCCGGATCGATCATTTGCAGAAGCAGATTCACATTCTGATCGGTCTGCACGAATCGTTTTTGATTCCTGGGCACTGTCAGCAGCCGCAGAAGCGTCTCGGCTGCAATCTCTCGAGCCTCAAATGACTTTGAGTCGAGAAACTTAACAAGTTCCGCGATATACCCTGCATCACCCATTGCTTTCTTGAACTCATCCGAAGTTGCGGATAGCCAAGATGCAGCCATTAACGCGGATTCTTGAACCGAAACCTCACCGTTGTGAAGCAAGTAGAGTATATGATCCATAAAACCGTAGTTTCTCAAACTGTTCATGTACCCAGCTGAATCCGAACACAAAACCATGAGCGCCCGCATTGACTTTTCTCGCGCTTTAGACGAATACGACGACTTCGGATCAACCACGCACACAAGCACACGAATCCCACCTTCGTTAACAATCAAACCCTTTACAAACTCGTTCCCAGACGCCAAAACCTGAAGAAACTCCATCGCACTTATCTGCGAGCACTCGTTTTTGGACCTAACAAGCTTAACACAGAGTTCGACCACGCCTTCATCGATCACAAACCGACGTATCTCATCAACACCAACAAGATTCCTCAACACGCCACACGCCAAACCAACCAATTCCCCACAACCACCATCACCATCACAACCGATTTCGCAAATCTTCAACAACACACCCACCCCACCGCACGCGGAAACCGCCCAAACGTTATCACAACCAGCCGTGCATTTCATCAAACACCTGGCGGACAACTCTTTCCCCAACTCACTACCACTCTCCAAACCCCTAACCAACAACCCCACAACCCCCATTCCCACCAAAACACTCTTATAACACTCGAATCCACAAATAACCGCAACCGATTTCAACGCCTCTTCTTGAACCCCAACATCTTTAACCCCCAAAAACTTCAACAAAACATTAACAAACCCATCAATCTCCATACCAATTTTCACATATCTTTCATCCTCTTGACTCACCTCATTAAAGGTTGCTAGAGCTTGTTTCTTCATCTCAATTGTCCCAATTTTAAACCTACACAACAAATCATTAACGTAAAATTTAATATCATCTCTGGAAGCAGAAACCCCAGGTCTAGAAACCACAATTGCGTGACTCGCACGCAACGAAAACTCATCGGCGGTTACAAATTCGGTTAAAGTGTTAACGTAATTGTCGAATTTGGAAATAATAATGTCGAGATCACTCTGCATTAGGAGTTTTCCGGTGTATGAATGTTCGAGGCATTTGTGGGCTAAAGTGGTGCAAGAAGAAGTGGTTTGTTGGATTAACTGGAGGGTGCCGGAAAGTGACGTCATGGGGTCGGCGGAGAGGTGGAATTCCGGCGGGAGGGAGGTGAAAATGGAGAGGATTTGGTCGAGTTTGTAGCGGATGGTTTTCCATTTGGAGGAGAAGGGTTTGATTTGGTGGGAGAGGGAGATTAGGGAGTGGATTTGATCGGTGGTTTGTTGGGTGAGGGTTAGGGTTCCGGCGAGTTGTTGTTGTTCTACCATGACGGCGTCGTTTTAGAAAGTCATTTTTTTTTCCGGCGAAATGAATGCCGTGATGTGGGGTAATGAGGTTAGGATTTTATCCTCTTGTGTATGTAACAGAAATATAGAAGTGAGGTTGTGTGTAATTTACGGAATCACCCTTTGGAGAGTTTTGATAGGTGAGGAAACTGTTGTTATAAAACTTCTAAACAGGAAAGTAAAGTGATGAATATGTAAGGTCATCCGTAGACATAAAGCCGGCGTTATGCGATAAGTGACGGGTTGTGTAAGTGAGTGGCTTTATATAAATTGAGTGTATAGCGGGAATATATATGGATGGGCGTTATATGTATGCATGTGAGTGGCTTTTAAAACAATTCCCACCAAAACGCCACGCCGCTATGTAGGTCGCGCTCCTCAAAATTTTTACCCCCATAACGCCCCTCGTAGTGGTGTTGGGGGCGCCTTGACTCTTCTTCCTCTCATATGGCGCCCCACACGGATGACCTATTAGATCTGAACCACTAAGAGTTACAATAATCAGTAGTGGAGCTTGAACAAGAACTTGGCAAGGGCTAGACTCTTCAAATCCAAATCGGTGGGTCAGACTCTTAAAAGTACAATATTTTAAACTACAAAAATATTTTTTTTAGAAATTTTCGGTAATATTTAACCTTACGAGGGAAAAACCGGCAGCGGCCGGCGCACCCCCGGCCCCAAAGAAGCTCCGCCAACGGATATAATGCTTAGTCATTCAGAGGCAAATGCCTAACCAATTCATATTAGGGGTCTTAATTATTCAGACTAAGTATAATGTTCAATCATTCCGACTAAGTATAATGTTCAATCATTCAGAGGCAAATGTTTGAACCATTCAGACATTTGTTCGCGAAATAAACATCTAAACCTTTAAGTACTGAACCAGTAAGAGATCTGAACCAGTAAGAGGTTTGAACAATTAAAACCTCATTAAAAGCTAAACAAAAACCCCTAATGTTTTTTAGTACAACTCTTTTTAATTAATTTAATGTTTTTTAGTTTAGTAAAAGTTAATATTTTTCAAACTAAAGTTCGGTTTAAGTTTGTTTATTTATTTTTTAGACATGTGAAACTTAACAAGGCGAAGCTTTGGATTTGGCTTGACCTCGGTTATGCTCGTCTCAATGCAACCTTTTAATGAGTTGATATCAAAAAGGTTACGAGCGGTTCGGCTTGTTTACATCTCTAAGATTAATGCATCTAGTTATTAATATTTTTATGTTTATATTTTGGCATTATTTGAAAAATAAATTTCGAAAAATAATTGTGTTGTATTGAATTATATATTATATAGACAAGATATATAATAATTTAAAAAGTAGAGTTTTTTTGTAAATAAAAATTAAAAACGACCATACATACAAAAAGTGAATCGACAAACTATGGAATTGTTCTTTTGTAAAAAAGGGGTCACGAAAAGTTTGTCTTGTTTTATAATAGTTTATATAAATTGATAGCAAACAAATTGTATTATAAAAACTAATTTAACTGTATAGTATTATTATTTTTAATTTAATTGAGATAAAACCTCCAACAAACTAGCTAGTTTTATTAAATAAACTCATAAGTACACCATGGAACAAACTGCTTCACTTTTTTTAAGTTAATGATGAGTACCGATCGGATTAGTCATAAATAGCAATTTCGTGTTTTGTCGATCGGATTAGTCATAAATAACAATTTTGTGTTCTGTCGACCGGATTAGTCATAAATAGCAATTTCGTGTTCTGTAAACGTACCAAACTTTTATATATTACGTATTTGTATGTATATGTTGTATTGTAGTTATATCATATGAAAATTGGTTGGCGTAATTTTTGCGTATCTGTTTGGTTCAATAAAAAACATACACCAAAAATCAACATGAATTAGATATTTTTAAGATATTTGTTTGGTCAGAATTTAATAAAATTGCAATCTAAATTCTTGAGTAAATTGCGATTTTAACCCCTGTGGATATATCACCTTTACTCTTTTAGCCTAAAAGGAATCTTTTAACATCTGAGCCCTCAACGTCTTTTTTTTCTAACCCTTTTGGCCCCTAACACTAACCTCATCCATTTAATTGGTTAAAAACTTATCATGTGCCCCTCACATGAGGGGCATTTATGACAATTCACCTATTCACTTATAAACTCTTAAATTAAAAAAACCCTGATATCGATTATATTTTCATCTTCTTCTTCTTCACTTCACTTCACTTAAGCACCCCCAAACCCTAATTCCATCAATTCATTGCGTATAGTTTATCAGTTTTGGAACACGAAGGTCCAAGAACAAATGCAACAAACAGGTGGACAAAACATTTAGAAATAGGGGTGTTGAAGTCTCCATCAAGATCATCCTCTCTTCAATTACTTGATCCTCCTCTCCGGTCATATTTACTGACCTCTCAATTTGCTTCTGAACATAATTTTCCGGTGTTTTAACAATATTATTTGGTGAAGATCGGAGATAGTGAGGAGAAATAGCAGGGGCACCTCGAACGAGATGATGTTATTACAGGCAGCGAACAAGTATCGGAGACTTAAATAGAAACCTTCGGCTACCGCCGCACTTCTTGTTGCCAACACACTCATTTATATATGCCCCGAGTTCCGTGATCACATCATTCCCCCAATTGATGATGTCTTCTTCAATGCTTATCTAATCCTCAAGGTTCGTTTAGTGTTTCACTTCTTCTTTTACTTTAGCACTAATTTTATGTGTTGTTAAACCCTAGGGTTTATAGTTACAAATCGAATATTGTATGATCGAATTGAAACCACAAAATTAAGTTGAAATTAGTATTAAGACCTAAATAGTTATGCTATAATTATAGCTGTTCAACATTCATATAAGATCAAATTCATGTTATCATAGTAAGAAATTTAGGATTTTAGTGTCAAAAGAAGTTTATGCGCTAATTCGATAAAGGATCTGAAGCATTTTTTAGCATTTGAATCTCTGATTCCCCTTTGTTATTTGTGTTGAGCATTATAAGGATCTAAATCATTTTTTCTTATCTGCCTTCTATCACCTTTGGTGAATTTCATCTAGAAATGCGTACTGTTGGAGAATTTATAATTGAATAGGTGAATTGCCATAAATGCCCCTCATGTGATGGGCACATGACAAGTTTTTAACCAAGTAAATAAATGGGGTTAGTGTTAGGGGCCAAAAGGGTTAGAAAAAAAAGACGTTGGGGGCTCAGATGTTAAAAGATTCTTTTTTTGGGGCTAAAAGGGTAAAAGTGATATAACCATAGGGGCCAAATTCGTAATTTACTCTAATTTCTATTACTTACATGTTTGGTTTATGGATTGAAACTGGAACTAGAATTTGAATTCATAATAAGCCTTCTCTCTCTTTCAGCGATTGAACATGAAGTGGTATAAAAAAGGGCTTTAGATGGCAATCGAACTAGAACACGACGGATAAACCCAAAACATTTGGGATGAATACGAGGTCAGGTAATCAAGTATGGAGTAAAGTACATTTTTTGTCTTTGTGGTTTATACTTGTTCTCATATACAAACCCTGTTTGAAAAAAAAGGTCACCCCAGTCCCGGTGGTTGTCAATTGGAATCAATCAAGTCCATGTTGGAAACGTCCATTACGTGAACGCTAATTTTATGATTAAATGACCATAATACCCTAAGGGACTGAAATTACAATTCATAAAAGTCATCTCCCCTTTTAAAGCTTTTGAGTGATCAAACAAAATTCTCACATTCAATTCTAATTATCATTGCCAACAAGTAAATAAAGTATTTGATACACGCATCGTTACAACAACATTTTACGTCGATCCTTGAATCTAACAACACTTGCATTGAAACTCAAATAACCAATCTGATCAGCAATGAACTTGATTCTCATCTTTATTACACCTAATCTGATCAGCAAAAGACCTTACTTGCATTCTTATGCTTATCACACACATTTGCTGCAATACTTGTAGTACCACCTGCATCCCGAGTTGTACCATTTCCAGCGGTCGCAGAGTTTATACCAACATGGACGGTGTTATGAGTTCTGCTCATATTTTGCCCTGCAAACCCTCCAATCCATTCGTCATACCCATACCCGCATCCATAACCTCATTCACACACTGCACTTGGCCCAATTTATTTTACATGACTTGAGCAATAGAGATTACCTGAGCAGCAGAGTCATTACCAGCTTGTTCTTTGCCCAGAACATCCTCATCCATAGGAATCGCATTAGCTGGATTAAAGGTCTCTTGCACATCAATTTCTTCGTCTTGTTCATCGGCTATCAAAGCCTTAGACTTTGCTGCGATAACTGTCGATAATTTCATAGTGCCTTTCTTTGACTTGGCAGTGATACGTTGTGTATCTTCCACAAATCCATGAACTTGCAGGTTAGAGAGGCAAAGGACTAGATTAGGCTTTAATCGAACCAGATGGGGAGCGGCTACCCTCAGATGTCACACCCTGATTCCCGGTGGACCTGGACTTAGGTTTATGCATGACGATTGATAACGGTATCACAAATGACAGCGGAAAATGGAATAAAGTAAAGTAATAAATGTAAAAGCTTTAATATAAGAATTAAAGTTTATACAAATTGTTCATACAAAAAATCCACAAGCAAGATCGAAATAAAAAATCATTTGAGACTATATTGGGTCTTTTATTGTGGAATTGCAAATTCCAATTTCTAAGACCACGCCCACTCCAGCCTAGTCCGTACTTATTTTAACTGCGCTTAATCAATCAATTTCCTTAAGGTGAGATTGAGTGAAATAGAGAAAATTAGGTGATGTGACACCAATGTAAAGTTAAAGTTAAGAATGATTTAAATATGCTAGAAGGCCTTAATTACTCAAAATCTTTTCAATTCATTTTAGAAAAAAAATAATTTTAAATCCAATTGTTTCAAATCCAAAGGACCAACACTAAACAACCTTCGGTTTAATTATTATATGACATGCCCTATTGTATTTTTTTCCCTTTTTTTAGTTGTCATCAAACTATTGAGTTATAGACCACTCCCATCCCTGAAGCTAAGCAACATAAAGTTTCATAAAATAGGATATTTAACCACTCCATTATTGTTGTATGATTCGGAAGAAAAATAATAATAAGGACGTGTGCAAATAAAGGAAGGCCTACTATATTATATAATATATATATATATATTAAATGGCATCATGCTAACTATAATATATTTACTTTCTTTTCATTTGACTCACCAAGGGTTTTTCGTTTTTACTTTAGCCACATAAGTGCATCATATATAGACATATTTTCTTTCTATTTTTGTAAATCATATACAATTACTTTCTTTACATTTGACTCACTAAAAGTTTTTTACTTTAGCCACATGATATACAGGCATATTTTCTTTCATTTTTATAAATCAAATATAAACATAAATAACTATAATTATATACCTAAATAATTTTTTTTCTATGTGTTAAACATGTTAAAAAAATTGTTATATTTTGGATTTTTTTTACTTTTTTAATATTTATAGATTAATTTTAATTATAATTATATTATATTAAATTATATTATACTATATATTAAAGAGCATCATGTTTCTACACTACCCAATGTGCCCTCTATTTTTTTTTAATTACAAGAACGCCATTTACGCTTGGATATTAACTTTTCTTTTATGTAATTTACTCATTTTTGAATGACATTATAACATTCTCACAATTTTTTTTATTTTTTATGTTTTAACCACCAATGTTTTGGTTCTTATACTTTTGCCCCCCTCAACTTTTGTTATTTTTTTAAAACATCTTACAAGATTTCTTTTGTTTTATTTTGTTTTATATTTTGACCACCAAGGTTTTGGTTCTTACACTTTTAGTAGCTACATTTCTTTCTTTTTTTTTCCTTTTTTTAAGTTTCAAATTAGGCATGTACATTATAATAAATTACATCTTTAACTTAATAGTTTTATGGTTTTATAGTTTTATTTTCCTTTTATAACTTTCATTTGTTTATTTTTTTTTTACAAATATACGCAATATAAATTTTTTTGGAAACGCCTCAACACCACGTCACCACCGCCATTTTTTTGTTTGTTTGTTCGGGTCGCAACACCACGTCATAGGTACCATGTCAATACTTTTTCTTCAATTTTAGTTTTTTATGCATTTATATTTTGCATCTTTATATTGGTCTTTATCATTTAGTTCGTATGCGGATTCTCCGCCGCAATGCGCGGTGGGGAAATTCTAGTTATATTTATACATTGGGGTTTATGTAAAAAAATGTTTTTTTTATAACACTTGCTAGTATTCAAGATACGGCACGTAAATATTACATGTGATAACTTGGACTCGTTCGTTGTTGTAATCTTGGACGCACACTGATATGATATCTGAACTACTTATAAAATACATGTCACAATACTAACTCAATTAAAGATAATAAAATTCCCGATTTATGGTCTAGTTAAAATAATAATAAGGTATATAAAACTAATAGATATTACGACGGGTAACTTTGAACCGTATAAGATTATAAACAGTATCGTGCAAACCTAGTTGATAGTTAGCAACGAGTACATGACCACTAGTGAAGCTTTATTGAAGCTGGGGGCATGGACTGATCTTCTTGGTGGCCCAGGGGTGTCCCAGTCTTCACCGATTTTCACTCGTAGTGTTAATTTTAGCGAAAAATAAATATAGTGTAATATATTGGATTTTAAGAGCCCGCCCCACCGATTTGGGTTAATAGTCCGCCCCCATTGATTTTCATTCAAGCTCCGCCAGTGGCCGAGGGTGCCAGACCCCCTATCGATTTTTCGCTCGTAGTGTTAGTTTTACTAAAAAAATTTCGAATTTTTAAACTGTAATATATTGGATTTTTAATTGTCCAATCTCCACCGATTTGGATTTTGAGAGTCTACCCCAACTGAGTTTTTGTTCAAGCTCTACATGACCAATATGTTGGGCGTGGAGACCAGGCCAGGCCACGCCCACCAAACCACCACGTGCTTGCCATTTTCCACGGCGTTGTTTGTGGGGGCCCTTTCCACGCCCAACATCACCCTATGTTTTTTTACCACACTCTCTTACTTACGTGGCTGTCGCATAACGCTTAACGCTCCATCTTAAGCTACTCCAGTATAAACAAGATTAATGGACCGGAAGACTGTTAAAGTCGACATCCTATGTTTTCAATCGATATGCATTTATTAAAAAATAAATCTTTTTATACTTTTACAGACCTCTATTAAATAAAACTTTATGGACCACATTTATTGAAAACATACCGACAAAGTTTTGAGTATATGTATACACATATTGACTTTCTATAAAAATGTTTACTAAAGCTCCTAGGTATTTATAGACATAAAAAAACTTTTCATGTTTTGTGATATGCAAAAGTTAATAACTTAGTATTACGATAAATAGGCATAAAAGCTATATACGGAGAACATTTTTTTGACCGTCAACAGAATTAATCCGAGCACTCTCAGGTCACCCACTGGATCAAACGGAGTACCTCGAGAGAACCCAAGTCCATCACCAATTCTGTGAAAAACCCGGTAACCCACCCACCTATAGGCATGTCGGTGAAATTACCAGTAAAACACGTCTAGCTTAAGGATCGACCCCAGGTTCCCCTAGATCTCCTATCATTGCCTATCATTGACCACCAGTGTATCACTCTGCACCAAGTGGGAGTTAAACCTGCATCTCTCAAACAAAATGCAAGCCTTACGTCATTTGATCTAAAGATCATTTGCTATGTAGAAAAATTTTAAACCAGATCTATGGAGACAAGAAGGTTGGGGTGGAAGAAAAACCAATTCCAAACCTCTCACCCCCACTATGTGAAACCCAATGTTGGTTTGTTTAACTGCTAAAGGCTAAGTTTTGGATAAGAAGCTTGGGTTTATTTTTTATACAATTTATTGTTTGTTTTTATTATGTTAATTAACTTTTAGTGTATACATGCTCATATATGACAGATTGACACTGAAAAAGTTATTTGTTTAGTCGTTAAAACTTATCACGGGAGAGTGGAGGAGAAAATAAAAAATTTAGGAGGATGCATGTAACAAAAACGCATATAAAACAATATATAGATGGTATACATAATAAATAAGAATTAAAACACGATATGCAAGTATTTATGTATGCACTTTGCATTCTGGATATTTATAAAATCAAAGTGTTCTTAGTATAGTGATAGTGTGATGAGTTATTCATCGAGAGGTTGAGAGTTTTAATACCATTGTAAATTAGTGATGTAGATATAAAAGTATTATTAGTTAGTTTGCGAGTTAGTCGTTTAATAAAAGTATTTACACAAAACGATCATGCACAATACACAATAAAATTATTCAGAATAATACACTAAACGAACACATACAATGAGAGAGAACAAAGAAGTTTGTAGTGTTTGTTTTTCTAAAAAAAATATGTGAAGACTCTTCTCTGTATGGCGTGCAAACATTATTATCTACAGACTGTTTGTTTTTCCAAAGAAGTTTTATTGAAAAACGTCTGCACGAGCTCTTCTTTGTGCAGACTTTGCTCAACCACTTTTAAGATCTTCTATGGAAGCACTACCAACGTCCACCACCCACCACCGTCTACCACCACCCACCGTCCACGTCCACCACCCACCACCACCCACCGTCCACGTCTACCACCCACCGTCCACGTCCACCCCACCCACTCTCCACGTCCACGTCCACCGTCCGTACACCACCACCAGTTTATTTTAGAAGTCTTCATACGTTAAAAAACAAACAACATTATCCTTGTAAACTACAGATGTTTAGTCCACCTCCTCTTCTACTTTTACAGATGTATGCAAATGTGATCCGTAGACTGTAAACATTTTACCTTTTAAAAAACAAACTGCATCTTATATAACTCCTTATATAACGGCCTTTTGTGTCATAATAAAATTAATCTACACAGATATCTTCTCACAATTTTTGTATTGAATAACCATGCATTATCACATAATCGTCTTTTATATCCTAAGTTAAAAACATTATCTATAATGCTTATACATTTCCCCATTTCTCCACTTAAATATAATTTTATATTAACGCCACATGTTCATCATTCAACTTACACATGTTAATCATTCCCTCAATTCTAGATGATGGGACCTTGTAATTATAAGTTTCCAAAAAAAATAAAAATTTACACGTCTTATTTTTAGATTCTGGTGTAACTGACATTCGGAGTAGTTAACAAGCTTCTTCTTTTGTCATAATTGTTTTATCATGAATTATTATATTAAATTTATTAAATTATAGTATTATTGTAAATCATATCTTTCATCAAAGTGGAAGGTAGCCTTAAATTCGTTATACTATATATTTTTTATCTTAATTTACAAGGGAAGCCACCTTGCCGACCAAAGCATGTGCAATTATTATCAACAAACAATTTTTTTTTGTTTTATTTCGGATACATCTTACGTTTAATTAAGTGTTAGTCTTTAAAATATAAAGTTTTTATAAAGATAATGTTTTATGAAAAGTATCTATTATCTAGATCAATATTCATGTCAGTTTTTTAATGATTCGTGTTGTTAGACTTCTGAAGTAGGTTACTAGAGTCGCTCAACTTTACAAATATTGTTATTTTATGTACTTTTTGCGTTATTAATTTGACCATTGAAACAAGTTATTTGGACAATAAATAATAATAAAATAATAATAATAACTAAATACACCATCATATGTACAATAACCGTCTTAGTGTTACATTTTGATAATTTTGATTCTATACATACAATACACAATATGTACATATATGTGTATGGATACATGTATATAGGGTAAAGATCTTGTATAAAATGCCTTTAACATAGGAAGTGTAGGAAACCGGGCCAAACGAACTCCAATTGAGCTCATTCCAACGACCTTGAAATCGGCTCTAATTGTATGTATAAAACAACTATTTTTTACAAACTTTTGAGAGTTTATGATATATATCACAAAATGCGGTCATCTAATTGTAACACTCTGAAACATGAGAATCACCTCTTTAAAACCTTTATCACTACCGTCGCTACAGGCACCACCTCCGATCTCTCTTTCTCGATCCCTCTCTTTCTCTCTTAGCTTTTCGTTGTAGCCGAACACACACAATAAGGGAGAGAGTTAATTGACAATAATGGGATAAATAGAGAATGGTGTAGTTTGTTTTTTAAGAGGTAAAATGTATGCAGTCTGCGAACTACATCTGTAGAAGAAGAGGTGGACCAAACCTCTAAAGTCTGCAAGAAGAATATTGTTTTAACGTATGTAGACTTCTAAAATAAACTGAAGGTGGTGTATGGACGGTGGTGGTGGGTGGTGGATGTGGCCGGTGGTTGTGGACAGTAGTGGCGGTAGACGGTGGTGGTGGGTGGTGGACGATGGTGGTTGTGATGGACGGTGGTGGTGGTGATGGACGGTGGTGGATGGTGGATGGCGGTGGTGGACGATGGTGGTGGTGGTGATGGACGGTGATGGTGTTTAACTCTCTGAAGATCTTAGAAGTGGTTGGGCCAAGTCTGCACCAAGAAGAGTTCCCACGGACGTTTTTTTAATGAAATGTCTTCGGAAAAAACAAATAGTCTGTGGATGACAATGTCTGCGCGTGGCCTGCGCAACGCAGAAAGAAGAGCCTACACATATCTTTTTTAGAAAAACAAATAGCACCAAAGTGTTGGTTACATCCCATTTATTTCGAATTTAAATTATAAACTCACATGTATCTCTTTTTTTATTAACCCACTAGTAGTAATAGTAATAATAATAATAATAATAATAATAATAATAACTAATTTATAAATTGGTTAGTCCATTTGAAAACTAGGGGGAGGGTAAATGCACGGTACCTCTGACCGCGGGAGGGTTCTCCCTCCCCAAGCTAGCTTAGCCCCATAACTGCCTGGCGGTTACTACCCAGCAGGATTATTCGGGCCGAGCTGGACTCGAACCCGCGTCCTCCCGTTTGGAATGAGTGAAGCTGGCCACTGGGCTGACACCCCGTGGTTTCCATTTGAAAACTATGTCACACTATATATATACATTTTAGTTTAATATACTTAATAAACAAATAAAAACACAACACATACGTATAGACCTCCACTAAATTTCCATTCAACTTCGCCCAATGAGGATTATGAGCGAGATGGGAAACATAGCTTCCAAGTGATCAATGTCAAGTAGGATCGAGTGTAAATATATGATACTTATTCAAGTGAGGCTATCCTTCACGGCGAAACTGAAAATTAAGAGTGTCACTAGTCAAATTATCAATATAGACTATTATCAACTAATTACCGATATAATTTGGATTATTATAAATCCAATTTACCCAATTCTCATATGTATGATATGGTTTTAGGAATATATATATATACACACACGTATAAGAATGTTTAATACATAATCATAAATAGAAAAGAATTATGATAATCAATCTGGAACATTCGCCATTCAAAAAAAAATCTGGAACATTCATTTACTTATGTATTTACCCGTTGTAAATAATACTGTTAAAATATATGGTGGTTAGGTAATGTGCTTTAATTATAGAATTTTATATGAGGATACATGTGTAAATTGTTACTAAGAGATTGATGAGAAAAAAGTAAAGAAATCTAATTATTAGAGAGAACATTTAATCTTGCACACTTTATACACTCCCATTTTTTTTTTCATGGCTTACTTCATAATCCAACAAATGAAGAGGTGTTGAGTGGAGCTGGTTGCTATCAAAGGTTTGGTAAAAAAGGCCAAATATGTGAAGAATTTTATTGAACCTAGTGATTGTGTTCTTGGAGGGATCCTTTGAGTGAGCTACAAGTTTTGAGAAAAACAATCAATTGAATTTGTTATTTTCCTTTCAACAATTAATATTTACTGTATAATCACCTAAAACCTTGCAGTGTCAATCTAAAAATGTTCAAAAAAAAAAAAAACCCATAAATTAGGGCCAAAGTCTAAACAACAGTAAAAATAAAACTATGTCATTAGTGATACCAATAAATGGTATATTGGTATAACAAAGAAAAGAATAGTTAGTCAAGGAAAGTGTTTGTATATTAAAAAGTGGCAAATTGGATTTTAGTAATTGGAATTGGCTCCTTTTTGGTCAAATAATAATCTTAACTTAGTTAATTACCGATAATAATCCGAACTCTTTCATTTTTTTATAAAATAGTTTGTCGTTTAAAAAACATAACGGAGTGAAGTTTTTTTTTTCAAATTACAAACCGATGTTTTCCAACTTTTGATCAGGACGAGGATACGAGTCTATTGATGTAAAACTTATCTCGAAACAGTGCTCTAAACGACGAAAACGATGCTTCAATTCGGGCGTTTGAACTTCTAATTAACAAAAATCAAGGCGTTTAGAGCACTGTTTCGATGTAAGTTTTACATCAATCGACTCGTATCCTTGTTCTGATCAAAAGCCCGAAACATCGGTTTGTAATTTAGAAAAAAACTTCACCCCGTTATGTTTTTTTAACGGCGAACTATTTTACAAACAAAATGGAAGAGTTTGGATTATTGTGGGTAATTAACTGAGTTGAGATTATTATCGGCCAAAAAGAGTCGGTTCGGATTATTAAAATCCAATTTCCCTAAAAAGTATGAGTAAAGATTTTAACTTTTATATATTCTACCTACACCTTTTCAAGATGTGTTTAAAAAAAAATTGTACTGCCTAGAAGTCTTCCTGAAACCAGGGATATATAGTAACAATACCTTTTTGTGTGTTTTGTAGCTACAAGTGTCCATCAAGGTGGGGTTTCTGTTTCCTTGTGTTAAAGTAGTTTTTTTTTTCTAGTGTTAAAGTTGTTTTTCTCCACTGATGACGTACCTTAGTGTCCCTACCGAAACTCCAATATAAATAACAAATAATAAATAATAAATATAATAAATTATTCTAGATTAATAGTGCATTGTAATTGTAAAATAATTTTAAAAAGTAAAGAAGTATATAATGCATTCATAACATTCAAGAACCAGTATTCAAGTATGGGAGAGTACCATAGTATGGTATGAGATAGGTATAAAATTAATTAGGTGATACCCGGTCCAATTACCTGAATCATCAATTACCAAAAACATATATACTCGTTTATTTGAACCATACTCGTGTTCATTTTGTTTTTCTCTTCCTTTATGCTTTTACTAATACAGTAATCTCACCCTATTAATTCAATGACTTTTTAGTTTTTATATTTCTGTTTTCCTTAAATAACAAAATTATATAAAAATAAGTATAGCAAGAAATACAATTGATAGGCAATACATGATGAGTAATGAGTAAGCAGGTCCCCGACGAGCAGAGATGCACAATAAAACCGGTTTTTGAACTGGAACACGGAACCGAAACCAATAAACATGCAGGAAACCAACTT
Source organism: Scalesia atractyloides (assembly GCA_947069175.1). NCBI lineage: Eukaryota > Viridiplantae > Streptophyta > Magnoliopsida > Asterales > Asteraceae > Scalesia > Scalesia atractyloides. The sequence goes on along the minus strand of CAMTDV010000006.1, from coordinate 9,924,912 downwards.
GGAACGACACAACATGTAGGTTTCCAACGGTACAACATGTAGGTTTCCAGCCGGTTTATAATCCTCTCATTTGAAACTGGTTAAACCTGAACCGAACTGCTAAGAAACTGGTCAACAAACCGACAAAACCCGAACCGGTTTGAGACTCAACCCAGTTTTGACATTTTGTTGACTAACTCAAACCTGTCTCCAAAATAAAATTGATTTGTACACCTCTGCCTACGAGTGTGGATCGGGTATGAGACAATTTCACAATCAATATGGGACTGAGATTAACAATACTTGTCTCAAATCTGTCTGATCTCCCAAGGTACAAGTACCAATAAGGAATGGGTTGACTTTGCTAATGCACCCAATGAGATTAATTAGCCAAAAGTCAATGAGGTCGGTTGGGTCGTTTACTACGGGTATTAGGGTGATAAAATATGAAACTACACCCCCCCTCATGTGATAGTACCGAAATCATGGAAATGGGTAGCCCCAAAAAGATCCCGAAAGTGTTTTATGAAGGTAAAGTTGAACCCATCCGGTCCCGGTGCCTCATCACCACCGCAATGTTTTCCTCCACATCCCATCCCAAACCACAATGTCTTCTGAACATCCCATCGGCCGTTTGCCCTCTGTGCAACAACAATGAAACGCCCAAGCACATATTTACCTCTTGCCATGTTAGCTCCATTGTATGGCAAATGGTTTCTATCTGGGTATCATCCCCTCCTCCCCTCCCCAGTTTTTGCTTTTTCAGCCAACGGTCTAATGAAGCTGCACAAACATGTGTAAGGATCAACCACCAATTGCTTGTTGGTGGATATGGAAGGAACAGTCGAAATGAAGTCTTATCTTCTCGGGTAAAAGGGTGGACGTTGCAAGGATTTTGGCGGAAATCAAGACTAGGAATAGGGCTGACAATTTTGATACGAACACGATAACACGACACGAACCTACAGGAAGTTATCATGTTTCGTGTTTGACCTTAACAGGTTTCGTGTCTAAAACAGGTCGACACGATAAGACCTTAACAGGTTTCGTGTCTAAACAGGTTTAAACCCGTTAACCTGTTAAGACCCGTTAAGTACATGTTAATAATTAAAAAATAAAAAAAATATTATATGTGGGTGTGGACATGGGGTCATAAGTCATGGGACATGTGATGAATTATACACAAACTTCCACAATCCGAACCCTAAATTTTAAATATTTCTCACAAACACCACTGTTCTCAATTCGGTTCATAGCTCCCTAATTTGGTCGTGTTCGTGTCTTAAACAAGTCGTGTTCGTGTCTTAACATGTCGTGTTCGTGTCTTAAACAGGTCGTGCTCGTGTCTTAACAGGTCGTGTTACATGTCGTGTTCATGTCTTAACCGATCGTGTCCGTGTCTTAAACAGGTCGTATGATACGTTGGTAATTTTTTCGTGTCTTAACAGGTCATTTGGTGTAACTTGTTTATTAACAGGTTCGTGTTCGTGTTTCGAAAATCTGACACGACAAGATTTCGTTTCGTGTTCGTGTTTACGTGTTTCGGGTTCGTGTCTTATCGTGTTCGTGTCTTAACAGATCGGGTTGACTCGTTATGCCAGCACTAACTAGCATCCACTAGAATGCATCCACTAGAATGGTCTCATTGGTGTGTATTTGATTTTGTTTTTGTATATTCCTTGCTTTTCTAGCGACTTGTTAGTTTGGTTTCTAATAAAATCCGCCATTCAAAAAAAATAGTTGCGAAAATTGCATTAAACGCTTTAAAAAGCAACTTAAAACGGTTGAATGCATGTTCCCGAGTAGTAGTTGTAAAAATTGCATTAAACACTTTAGAATGCAACTTAAAACGGTCGAGTGAATCAAAGGTACAAGCTCAACTGCAAACACTTCCCACTATCACCGTAACTTAAACCAAACCCCCGAGAATTTTATTTCGCATCCTTGTCGACATGTAATATAAAATGATTTGTAAAAAATATGAAGAACATCAAGACAACAAAATCGATTTGAAACCTACAATTTCGTCATACATTTTGTTAGCAACTCTTGCCGGAATCTGATTCACGGAATCACGAGTAAAATGACATCGCTTCTTATTAACTCGAAACATAACAAAGAACAGAGAGCAGCAGATGTTTACAAAACAAAAATGAATCGGGTAAAATGTATGGATCATGCACCAAAACTTGCCTTTATGACAACCAGAAAAGTAGGGACTTTATCATTATGTGTACATCGCATACGCTGAGGTCAACTCATATTTGACTCGAATCCCTCCCGAAGATGAAACGCCTCATCCAGTCTGACACCACCAACGACCTTGTACGCCAACTGACTTGCTTGCTGCATATGTCAGGTCAAACAAAAGTTACCAAAGTCAAACTACTGTCTTAGGTTAACTCAGTTATATTATTCAATGGTGTCAGGTTATTTGGTTTTTTTTTTTTTTGTGGGGGGGGGGGGGGGTACCTTGCATACACAGAGTACCAAAGCCACTGAGAGCTGTGACCAATAGATACCCAATCACCGGGGAGTTGTGCTGCTGTTTGCTCTCCTCCTAGTGGAGCAAATTGACCAAGATGCTTGTACCTGCATAATAAATCACAAGGCGTTAAGTGTTCTATCCCAAAGTCAGACTTCATGTTGACTTTCAATAGTCAAAGATGTCGAGATCAAACCTGAAGGGACGGAATCTGTGCCTGCCAGACTCTCTGAAACGAATAGGACCTTCGGGATTTTTCGTGCATTCTTCCATGCGGTTGAAACAATCGGCAAGATATGAACCTTGCTGAGCTGCAACCTGTGAAACCGTCACTATACCGCATTAGCAAAAAGATAACCATAGCTTAATGAATTTGGGGCTGCAAATGAGCCGAACGAACGCTAACAAGACCTTGTTTGTGTTCATTTGTTAAGGAAATATACGTGTTCACAAATTATTCATGAACATTTACCAAACGAGATTTTCTGATCGTGTTCGTTCATTCTTTAAGGAAATGATGTGTTCGTGTTCGTTCGTTAATTTTAGGTAACGAAAACAAACTAATGTTCATGAACACAAATGAAAACAAACGAACACAAACAAACGTTCATGAAACATAATATATACTTCACAAATACTTCTAAAATATTTTATTTGTCAGGTCTTGAAGTATTTAAACAATATGTAAATATTAAACACACTAATGAACTATCGAACACAAACGAACATGTTACCGAACATTCACGAACATAAATAAACATACGCGGCCTCTGTTCATGTTCGTTCATTTATTAAACGAACGAACACAAACAAACTTCCCGCCAAACGATTCACAAACTGTTCGCTGAACGTTCAGCTCATTTGCAGCCCTATTAATGATTAATCTAATGATGTCATACCTGAGCTGTGGCAGGAAGATTCTTCATCTGTGAATCTACTTGAGAAAGAGCCGATTTAAATTCTTCAACATTCAGTTCAATCGCTTCTTTTGCAACATCGCCTTTGGATTCCTTGAGTAGATCCACCAGGCTGCTCATTTGTTTATTGTTCAGATAAAGTTTCACCTGAGGATACCTGTCGCATATGTCGTCAAGTGCTTCTTGGAACTCTTTAACTGTAAGTGTTCCTGAGTTGTCCTTGTCTGCCTTTTGAAATATGGCTGAAATATCCTCCTGATTCACGTGTTTGTTGCATAGTTATAATTAGTTCAGAGTATATATCAATTTTCCTTTCAAGAGTATGCTCTTTCCGTGTGTCAATGATAACTTAAAGGGTGTATTTGTAAACGCACCATGACTTTACGCTGATTAATCGTAGCACAATCTCCAAGTGCATATATGCTGTTGGTCCCTTCAACTCGAAGCCATTCATCAGTAGCTAATACACGTCTATTTGCCTATATATACGGGAAGGATCACAAATCTTGTCACAAGATATAATTATGAACATAGAAAATAGGGGTGTGAAAATTTGATACGACACAAACCTAACACGAAATTTATGGGTTTGGGTTTAGCCTAAACGGGTTCGGGTTAGTTTCAGGTTGAACTTGCGAACCCGTTTAGCTAAAGGGGTCGGGTTCGGGTCAACTCGGTCGGGTTGGCGGGGTCACCCATTTATATTGTATTATATCTTTTTACAATATGTTTAATGCTATAAATTAAATTGGGTGTGTATTTTATGCCATAATTATAACTTAAAAAAAGAAATTGACATAAGTTTTTATAATTTAAATGTAATTGTATTGTAGTATATACATTTGTGTTTAAATTTTAATTTTAATGTATTAATTTGCAGAAAAAATAAAAAAATCGGGTTGAACGGGTCGTGTTCATGTCAAAGCATGAATATTCGGGTTGTGTTCGGGTTCATATATATGACACAATTTTCGAGTTTGGGTTGTGTTCGGGTTCATCTAAATTTTCGGGTTCGGGATAACCCGCCAACCCGCAAACATGACCCGTTTAGCATCTCTATTGAATGGAAATCTAATGGCAAATACCTGGCCTATCTGCTTCATAAAATCCATTACAACGGGACGAGTTGCAATACCAGTTGACCAGACTGCCATTCCATAGGGTATAGTAGCGATCTCTCCGGTTTTAATCACTTTGGTTGAAATTTCTTTATCCGAGACTTTCACAACCATCGCTCCGGTCCTCAAATCTATACCATCTCTGTGAAACTTTTCTTCTGCAAAAGTCGTGATTCGTTTGTCAAACCTGCACAAAACAATGAACTAATTGCATAAGCATAAACATAAAGCAAAAGAAAGAAGGGAAAAATGCCATTTTCGTCTTTGAGGTTTGGCCATTTTCGACTTACGTCCAAAGGTTTGTTTTTCCGCTTCTAAATCCAAAAGGTTTGAAATCTTGCCATTTTCATCCGGCTCGTTAACTCCATCCATTTTTCTCCGTTAAGTCGAGGATATTTCCGTCTTTTTTGTTGACTTAAAGAGCAATTTGTTTTTTTTTGCTTTATATAAAAAGACCAAATACCCCTGAAAAAGACTGAATTGCCTTTTAAGTTAACAAAAAAGACGGAAATACCCTTGACTTAACGGAGAGAAATGGATGGAGTTAACGAGCAGGATGAAAATGACAAGATTTTAAACCTTTTGGATCCGGATGCGGAAAAACAAACCTTTGGACGAAAAAACTGGTCAAACCTCAGGGACGAAAATGGCATTTTACTCCAAAATAAAAAAACAAAGTAATATTGGCTGTATTTAACCCGAATAAAGGCGTACATGTTCAAGATATGGTCGGTTGCCTCAAGAAGTGTTATTTTAACCAAATCTTTAACCGACGGGTACAACTTCACCAAATCCTCCGACACAAAATCATGAAGCTCGGCTGCAAACTCCACTCCAGTGGGCCCACCCCCTACAACAACGAATTGCAGAATTCGTTTCCGCTCATCATCGCTCAAAGTAGGTAAGCTTGCCTTTTCGAAGCAGTCTATTACAGTCCTCCTGATCTTCTGAGCATCTTCAACTTCCTGAATCCAATTAGTCATATATATAAGTCAAACTGTATATTATGTAATTATGTAAGTGGAAGAATTTGTAAAGAGCGATTCACGGTTTACCTTCAAGTAGTGACAATTTTCTTCTACACCGGGAGTGTTAAACGTATTAACACGAGCTCCCATTGCGATCACCAGGTAATCATAGTCTACAACAAATTCTTCTTTATCCTCTTGACTTGAACGACAATAAACTTTCTTATTTTTTGCATCAATCCTATAGCATTCAGCTTCCCAGTAATTAACATTCAAATTCTTCTGTTATAGATTAAACATGCATTAGTCCGTAGCTAATCATCACCTGCTTCAACTCGTAACAAGAAGCGTGTTTGCGCATATATAGTTGCACATTATTAATATTCGCTATTTTCATTCGATATTAAGATGATATCTATTTATCTAGTGGCAGATTCATGTATAAATTATAAACCATCGGTAATTACCTTCTTGACGATGTTGCGAATTGGTTCAACAACACTACGAGCTTCAACTGTACCAACTGTAACACTTGGTAGCAAAGGTGTGAATGCAAAATAATTCCTTGGTGATATCACTTGAATGTCATATGAAGGATTCTTGAGATTCTTCAAGAAACTTGTTCCAGCCCAACCGGTTCCAAGTACCACCACCCGCTTTTTCTCACTACCTCCCTCCGGTAACTCATCGATCTTCGCACCACCTTGTATGTTATTTGCCTCAGAGTAAGCCACCAGACCTCCACCACTGCAAAGTCATATTACATAAATTACTAAATACAGGAATATAAACATGAACCGAAGTTTTTGCAGATTGAATCCAACAAACTAACATGAAGGTCATCTAAACACCTCACAGTTGATGATCAAAAACAGATAAAATATTTTGCAACAAGTCAATCACAATCAGTGTTGTAAAAATCGGGATTAATCGCTAGTTGGTCGGCCACTAATTCATTTTTCGATGAATTAATCACTAGTCGGCTCAAGTCAGCCGGAAATCGGCCCTAGTCGGCAGAAAATCGGTTCTAGTCTGCCAGAAATCGCCCCTAGTCGGCCGGAAATAGGCGATTTAGATGAATTTCCGACTGAAACCTGTAAATTCCGGCAATTAATCTTGTATACTTAAAAAATGGGTTAAAACTTATCTACTTAAAAATTGCATATAAAAATGTGTATGTATATGTATAGAATAAAAATCACATATAAAAATTCTAATCTGATTAATCCCGATTAATCAACACTAATCGCTAGTCGGTACCCCACCGCCCGACTAACGCCTAGCGATTTTCACAACCATGATCACAATACAGATACATGTAAAGATCTAATAAAATTGAGCAACCACTACAAAACTCAACAAGCCTGCGACAGGCCGACAGTCATATTCAAATTTCACTATAATCCAGATCTAATTTACCTAAAAACATCCGAGATGATTATAAATCAAAAATCACTATCAAGTATCAACAACTACAGAATTGAAGAGGTTAACCTGAAATAAATATACATAAAAACGCCTAGATGATTGTGAACAAAAAATTATGATAAAAAACTATCAAAATTGAAATAAATTAAGCTGAAATTTTAATACTCAAAAACATCTAGATCACTGCGAATCAAAACGTACCATCAACAACTATCAAAATTGAAAGAAATTAAGCTGAAATTAAATGTACTCAATAAAAAACTACAATCAATAACTATCAGATCGAAGAAACTCAATAACTATCAAAAAAAAAAAATCAATAACTATCAGATCGAAGAAACTAAACTGAAACTAATAAACCTAAAAACGTCCTAGATGATCGGAAAACAATAATAACTATCAAATTGGAGAAACTAAGCTGAAATTAATCAAAAAACGTCATATATGATTACGAATCAAAAACTACGATCAACAACAATCACATCGAACAAATTAAAGCTCATATTAACGGAATACCTCACGGCAAAAATCACCAGAAACCTCGATAGCGAAGGATATTCACCAAACGAGCTCGAAAACCTCTTGTAGAAACTCAAATTCTTCATTTGCTGCTTCAATATTAGTCAAACTCTCACAATTTCAGATCTAAAACTTCAACAACAAAAGCACAATCGTCCACCTATACATACACGTATATACACATGTGAATGCGAATATAGAGAGAGAAAGTTGGAAGTATTTTGCTGTAATTGTACTTTTTATAACTATTCTACGCTATTTCGTCGGAAAGAGGCGAATCTTCCCCGGGGCGGCTAGTGCGGGGGTGACGTGGATGACAGAGAAATGAACACGTGTATATCTGTGACGGTGAACGGAAAGGCATGATTCCGTTTTCTCTGGAGTCAATTATTACAGGCTGGAGATCGTGCCACGTGGTCTGGTCCAGCATATTTTTAAATTTTATATTTATTTTCATGTTCGTTCAAACACGAGAAAGGTCGGGTCCAGCATATTTTATTTACTTTTGTATATATTTTTCTGACGTTATAATGAATATTCGTTTTTTGAATAGAGTTAGAATTTAGCAAAGCAAAAATTCCGTAGAATAATTGTTCTTTTAAATAAAACTTATGGGTTTTCGTTCAGTTTGTTACGTTATGAGTTGGCTTTGTTACAATAGTGGTATGATACCAACGTCTGCTATATCAAACGAAAGAGATCTGACTGAAAGGATACTGGCATATGTTTTACATCGATAGAAAATTACATAACAGAATATCTGTACCGACCATCAATGTTGCTTGGGCGATATCGGTTTGTTACTTACCGTTACCATACCAACACTCGCTATAGCTTGTATACCGCCGTATCGAGGGTTCCATAAATACAATTATATTTATGTGATCAATGCCGTGGAAGGGCTAGAAAATCGTGTGTTTTTGTTGGAGTGGTGTTAGGTTGAGCAAGAAAAACGTTTGGGTTGGTTGGGCTTTGGTCAAGTTATCCAAAGCAAGTTATTAGCTAGGTACCGATTCTTTTTCGTGTAGAAAGCATCTATAGAAATTAAGTAATAATAATTTTAGTTTAGAATTATCAAATTATAATAAGTAAGATATCCTTGTGTATAATAAGGTGTTCACAGTCCAGTTTTGACGGTTTTTAGGCCAAATTGAGAACCAAACCATTAGTTCGGTTTTTCAATTATCGAAACAAGAAATGATATATTATTAGAATTGATAGTAACGGGTAGCTCGTCTAATGCTATGAGGCTCCTCATATAGCTCTCAAACAATATGAAGGAAAAAATTGGACTTCAGTTTCAGGAGAGTGGTATATGTTAGTATTATTATTTTTGTTTTTTGCAAACTGTAATTTGTTACAAAAGAAAAAAAAAAGAGGCGAAAGTAAGTATTAGATTTTTTTTTTGTTTTTTGTTATTGTAATGGATCAAAACAAGGCATATTGATTCTTGACATATTATTTTGTTCATTTTTTTAATTGTTATTGTTAAGTATGATTATAAAACTATTAACTTAAGCTTTCAAATTAAGCAACTTAGAAGGTGATATGTGTTAAGCAAACACTTTGGATGACTTTTGAGCCGTTTAACTTATATGACCCGTTTAGTGGTAAATGGATTGTAATCAAATGTTATCATTGAGTTCATTATTTTAATTGTGATAAAATTCAGGCACCAATCCACCATGAGCTTCCAAGGGAGTGCCACAATTTGGGCAGTAATTCAGCAAATAATCAAACCACACACTACTAAGGCATTTATTGAGTCAAACGGGTTGGGTATAGTCGAAACAGTTCCGGGTCAAAACAAATAAGTTTTAGTCTTGGTAGTTTCGGGCTTTGGCATGGTTGCGTTGACTCGATTTTTACCTTTCAAGTTTCAACTTAATGTAAAGGTTTGACCTGTCCATCGACTTTATTTCTTCAAATACTTTTTTTAATATACCCTTCGGTCCATAGACTTTGTTTTTGCATTTTTCCAATTACAGGTTAAGCTCATCTCTTTCTTATGTATTATACATTAATCTCATCGATTTTGTTTGAATATCATGACAAGAATTCACCATGGAAATCGACTTAAAGAGTCAGAGACAAGACACCGTCGCAAGGCGAGCTTGAAATAATAGATGTTTTATATAATTATATCATTGCATATAATATTATATAACCTACTATTTGTTATGTGTAGTCTTTGATGAAGCTGATTGACCAATCTAAAAAATATTGCAATGAAGTTGCTTTAACAAAATTGGTAATACAAAGCCACAATTATCATATGATTCTTATCCCAAGAGATCTTTATGTACGCATTTATATTTAACAACTTACAACACATCTTTGTATGCATATTGTTAATTTTGGTACATAGGAACTTATACCGGTTGATGGGCGAAATTTAACTGATTTTATGCACGTATGAGGTCTTTCCATGCATTCTCTAGGATAGGTGGTTTGTGCCAGTGCATTAGGTGATGAATCACACCATTTTACGATTAAGACCGAACTTACTTGATTGTATTTACAAGTCAGTGTCTATATATTTTATTTTTATTTCATTGCAGCAATTAGTGTGTTCGTCTACTGATAAACGTCAAGTATAGAATCATCAAAAACAACTCTAGATAAGGGGAAACTTGAAGAAGCAGTTAGCTATGGAACATAGGTAGCAAAGTTCTAAAAATGAACTGACCTCGGTTTTAAGGTGATGCATATAGTTTCTATACATTGCATAGTAAGCTTTGATAGAATAATGGTTTTGTTCTTGTGGTTTATTTCAAATAATTTGTATAGTTTACATGTTATTACTAATCTTTTGTTTCAATCTCTGACAAATAATTATCTTATTAGTGAATATGCCAAACTATTTGCATAACTTGCATATTTGCTGATTCTATATAGCAATTCTGGGTTTGTTTACAATTTAATTAAAGTCAGTTTTGCCATTAATACTATTGGAGACAAGACCCATGAGTATGCTCAACATATGACCCTTGGAAGTGTGGCCATGTTTGGTCAACAAGGAATTGCAGTGGGATTTGTTAGAAATATTCATGAAATTTAGATTTGGTTTGGTTATGAATTGACTGTATTCTTTTTCAAAGATGTAATTTTTTTGGAAATGTAGTTGTCATCAACATTTGGAAACCGGCTTTCACTCATGAGCAAATGCATGCAGCATTTTCAAGAGTTAAAAGCATGGTCATATGTCCTGACAAGTATTACTCACTTAGTTTCTCTACTTAAGGTCTCAAGTTCAACTCCTACTAGCATCACTTTGAAGGACACTAGTAGTGGCAATGAAGTTTAGAACTAGGCCTCTCTGGAGGTCGCCAGTTCGAAACCGAGCCGAACCGGGTTTTACCGCAGTGGGCCTTCGGGCGGCGGGTTTTCCCCGGAACTGGTGGCTTGTTAGCTCGGGTATGCATCCAGCTCTGACCGTCATGGAGGAGGGGATGCATTTGCTCGATTGAGGGCATCCCAGGATGCTTATACGGTGATTTAGTTGGTCGTTAAAAAAAAAAGCATGGTCATATGGACGGTTTTGTGGCACCACCTCTGGCCACCACTTTAGCCAATGACAAAGAAAGTCTGAATCCTCTTTATGCTTCATGGGTCGATGATGACGACGACCAGCATGCTTTTCGTCTCCTCAACTCCTCTCTTACAGAAGAAGTGGCCACGGAGACTTTTGGTCTCACTACAGCTCGTTGTATTTGGTTGGCTCTTGAAGCTGCTTACAACAACACATCCGTTGAGCCTGTTTGTCATCTTCATTATTCTCTTCACCAAATGGCCAAGGGTCACTCTTTGTTGAAGAATTCGGTGAGAAATTTAAAGCAATTTGTGGACAACTATAGCTATTAGACAACCCGCTGATGAGGTTGGTAAATTTCTTTGGTTTTTATGTGGTCTTCGCCTTGCATTTGAAACATTCTCCACTACGGTTCGTATAACTAAACCCTCTCTGGTTTTTGAGGATTTATTAGCCCAAGTAGAAAGTCATGAGCACTTCATGCATCACTTCACGACCATACTACTCTACCTACGACCTTTGTTGCACAATAACACCAACCCCGTTTCAACGGTCCATCTAAATGTGGGCCGAACCAGGGGCGGCTCTGAGGGTGTGCGAGGAGGACCACTGGCCAGGGCTTGTGATTCCGAGGGGTACAGGCATACCGTCCGCTGGTGAAGTAATCAGTAAAACAGAGCAGTCGACAAAAGTTGTTTATAGCTTGGTGCCTGTTGTTCGTCTCCAAAGAGTATTAGAGTTAAAGAAAAAAAATTAGAATTATTAGAAGATGAAGTTGGTGGTTTGTCCACTTTGGCATTTTATGCCAAATTTCAAAATAGTACCATTTTCCTCCCATTCTCAAAACGTATCATTTCAATTCAAAATACTAATCCCAGTTAAAAAACTCAGTTAGCCCAGGGTAAAATGATCATTTTTAATAGTGGTTCAGAGTGATTTTTGAGGGGTTCAAAGGTTTTACTTACTCTCCATCGTGCACCAACCTTCGAACCACTATGTAAAATGACAATTTTACTCCTGAGCTAACTGAGTTTTTTAACTGAGGTCAGTTTTTTTGGACTGAAAAGGCACGTTTTAAGAACGTGAGAGAGGAAAATAGTACAATTTTAATTTGGCCCGAAATGGTAAAAGTGGACAAACCACAGGGACGTAAATGACACTTAACTCTATTTTTTATTTTTTTAATATTATTTCATTTAATATTTAACTAGATTATTTTTAAAACTTGCATTCGTTGATTTTTTTGTTAACGTATAAATACATAGTTATGTTTAATTGTACAGCTACTAGTGATGTGTACTGTACTGATAAGTGATAATACATAGAATCCAACAGGTACTAACCGACAATATCGTTACGGTTACTGTTACCGCTACCGATATCCGTTTTCATGGTTTTTAATAGATGTAAAACATGTGTCGATATCCTTTTGGGAATATCACGGCTTATTTTTGGATTTTCTCATTCGATTGCTATAGCGAGTGTCAGTTTCGTACTGATACCGTAAGGATTACCAATACCAACCGAATTTCCAAGTCGTCACGAGGAGGAATCCTACCAATCATATAAATCAAGAATCGGTGTTCCTCATGTTGACGAGTAACATGTCATGTTTGATCAGTATTGAAGTCTTGTGGACAACACTTTTTATGGTAGCCCATCAAATGGTCTTAGACTTAGCTACTAGCGAGTCATGTCCAATATAACTGAATTTCATTGCATTATCTATATTTATCTATATACCATCAAACATATCATGATGAATTGTACATTTATACCTCACTTGATGGTGATTTGACACGAACTTGCAAATTATGACCTTCATAATTCAAGGGTAACTAAAACATGCAAACAAACTACAAAAATAATTAATATTATACAATATATAGTATAACTTATAAGTTCTTATCATTCTCTAATACCACATGGATCACACTTATTCTATGGGAGTTCTTTATAAAACGGGTTTGCAAAGATCCACATAAGCACTTTCGGAAAAGTGTTGTACATTGAACAATTGTAGTATTATCTATGATATGTTTTTTCACAATGATACGAAGTTGGTTGCCACACTAAATCGTAAACATATTTGTAAGTTGCAATGTATTTTGATATGGTAGCGGGTTGTTCTACAACACTTCGTTGCTTTAGACTTTTTAGACGATTGCGCCTCCATTTACACAAAGCGTGTACCTTCATTGTGATTTTTATATAATCTACTTGTGTGTGTATATATATGTATATTTGTAATACTTGTAATGTTATTCGGGTTGGACTTAATTGTTGTACGGTTCTTACGGTTGGGCAGTCAAGCCGGTGACACCGCTGGTTTGGTTCGATGGCTGCATCGGGTTTTAACAAAACAAAAAATAAAATAAAAAAATAGCAAGTAAGTTGTAAGATTTTAATTTAATTTCTAACCAGGAACACTTGATATATTTCAGAAAGTGGTTTGTTAACTTTTCTGGAAAAATGTTGATGTTATATTATATAATATTTAAACTAAATAATCTCATAACTCACTTATGTTGAGAATGATGTTTAAAGCTTTTATATAGTCTAGAGTATAGAAACTTGAGGCACCTTATGGGCCTCTCTTATATGGATTTGTTAATGCTAGTTACTATAAACTAAATATTCTCGCAATTTCTTTAATATCCTTTAAACTTTCAAGTTAGTATAGTATTTATATTTTATGTAATATTTAAGAATTTATAATTAGTTTTGACGTCATCTGGTTTTTTATGTAGTCCATTGGTTGGACCAGCATATTAGTAAGGCAACCGGTTCAATGGCTGGTATGATTATGAAAACATTGGTTACAAATTACAACGATGTTGCACTACACTACTACAAAAAGAGGCATTTGCTATGAAGTTTTGCTACGAGAAAAAATCGGTCGCAAATTTTGCTACGAATTAGCTATGGATTTGCAACGGACACATTTTGCTACCATTTTCCTACGGATGTTCCGTCGCAAATGGATTCTGTAGCAAAAACTGTGGCGAATTCTGCAAAATTGAGAAAACAAATATAAAAAAATTAACATAGCCAAATCTATAGCAAATCATAAAAACAAATATTTCGAAATTAACTAAAAAAGGTAAAATAAATTTCATAGCAAAATCTGTAGCAAATTTGAGAATATAAATATCTAAAAAATAAATAAAGAAAATGTCTAGCAAAATCTAGAAAAAAATGTCTAAAACCAAACATAGAAAAATGTGCAGCAACATCCGTAGAAAAATTGTGAAAATAAATAAAAAGAAAAAAAACGTAGCAAAATCGGTAACAACACCATGAAAATAAATATTTGGAAATTAACTAAAAAAGTTAAATAATATTCGTAGCAAAATCAATAGCAAAGTTGAGAATATAAATATTTAAAAAATATTAAATAAAATTCTAGGAAAATTCGTAGCAAAACCTAGAAAAATATCTAGAACTAAACGTAGAAAAACTTGTACCAACATGTAACACGACAATTTTCATCAACAAGTTGTTTTGAATAAATAATGGATGGAATTTGAGTTCACGTGATGATTAGAGATGGTGGGTGTGATAATCTTGAAACGATGGACTTAAAGAACTGTTGTTTGTCATTATTTTTAAAGTCCAAAATGTATAGTTTTTCGGTGACTCTTTTGGCTATCCGTCGGTGGCGGCCATAGTGGCAAACGAAGACATATGTACGAACGGGTAGAGCTTGACGACGCGGTCCTTCTAATATATTATAGGCCTGAAACGCAGTTTGTTGAGCCACGCGAAGACAGACACACAAACCTATGAGTTCCGACCACTATTTTGTTTTTCGGCAACTGTAGCGGTAGTTTATGGTGACGACGACCACCAAAGGATCTATGGTTTGTCGATACGAACATGTGGACATAATATTTGCCTAAGTTGGAGTTCGTTTAGGTCGATTTTGGTCTACTCGAATGTTGAGGCGTAAAACTGAACTCACGAAGAGCCAAATTTTTTTTTTTGGTAGCAGCGATGGCGTTGGTAGCCGACACTGATCATTTTGGAGGTCCGGTACGTTGATAGAATCGTGTGGGCAGGTGGATTGCGCAAAACAGAGGTCGTATGATTAAGTTATGGGCAAAACAAAATTTGAAGCTCTAATCAGACGCTCCAAGGACGGCACCTACACAAATGTATGACCCTATAGAATGTTATATTTATTGTAGGGGACTATTTTGGGCTGTGGGATAATTGTCGTGGATTACTTTCGGGAACATTTTTCGGTAATGTTAAATTAGAGGTTTTTGTATGTGATTGGACGTGTCAGTTATACGGTTTGGGCCGGTTTAAGCCGAGCTTGTAGGTCACTGATCTGGAATAAATGGGTTTGATCCTACATGGCTTTCGCCCATGACACGGAGGCAAAAAGCAACATATTTCTTTAACCAACATATAAACATTTCATGGATGTGGAGCCTGGATGTGAAAAGTGCAACCATGCCCTCATATGTGAAAACCTTGTGGGGATTATTCGAACAACCCTACCATTAGTTTTACCTTTCTTCGTTCATTAGGTCGAGGTGTCGAAGTGCTTGAATCGTTGATGGAAACCTCAAAACAGATAGTTTGAGAGGGAATTGGAAATGAAGGATTCGAGAGGCAATTGGGAATTAGGAAAGATGGTTTGAGACGGAATTGTTAAAAAATTATAAGATACACAAAAGGATGATGAGCATATTTTGATGTGTTTTCACTTGAAAGATGACACACTAAATAAGTGTTATAAAATATTGGAATTTTACAAATGATGCCATTTTTTATGACATGCGCTTTTGTATGTCATAAAATTAGTATGCGTCATTATTCATGTGTGATTAAAGGTCTTTTTTCAAGTAGTGAAACGAGCTCAACTACTCGAGACTCGCTTGAAAAAAGCTCGAAACAAGTCGAGCTTAAACGACCTTGAGCCCGAACCTAAAAATAAGCTTGTTTAGTGAGCAATTCCAAGCCCGAGCTTCACTTATCGAGCTTGATCCGGCTCGTGAGCCTAAAAGAGCTTATTATTTATGTATTTCTATTTAATAAATAATATTTTTTATAAAAAATAATTTTTATTTATATATTATGATAGATTTATTAAATATATAAAATATATAATTTTTATATATACTTATTATGTTATATGAATTTATAAAAAATATATAATTAATATAAATTAGGTATTAAATAATAAACGAGCCTGGGTTCGAGCTCGAGCCTCATAAGTTAAATGAGTTCGAACTTAGCCGAGCTCGGGCTCAGCTCACCCTAGTGATAGTTTTTACACCCCAGTTCCCCTTAAACATACCCCATGGTTCGATAAAGAATTAACATTACTCTTAAAACTCAATAGGTTATTAAAACACGTACCACCCATTAAAACTCGAACTAATTAATAGATCACTTATATATAAAAACTTAATTTGATTATTATAAATTAATTAAAAACTTAATTTTTCCTTCCAACTGCATATCTCCCCATAATTCGGAAGCATGGAAAATTTAAATTCCCGCCTTATAATCCCAATAAATCGCATGATCACTGTGAAAGGAAGTTTTCTATCAACATTGCCATGGATGGATATTGTGTTGACTTCTTCCGTATGTTGTTTATGTAAGTCTGTGAATTTCCTTGATTCTCATTAACAAATGATATCCTATAAATAATACAAGGTTGAGAGACTAATTAGGAGCTATACACGGAAATAACAATCAATCCTAATCAATCCTAACTAACAAATCGATATACATGCCAATAATATCGTGATAATATTATTGGCTAACAGTCCCCCGCAGTTTGAGCCGTAATAGTGCGGAGGCATAAACTGGTCCGAAAGCGTTGAAACAGGTGTTTAGGGAGACCCTTGGTGAAGATATCCGCATACTGATAATCAGCCGGAACATGGAGAACTTTAATGTCACCGAGGCGAACTTTCTCACGTACAAAATGAATGTCTAGTTCAACATGTTTGGTGCGCTGATGTTGCACCGGATTTTCAGCAAGATAGACTGCAGATACATTATCACAGTAGATGATGGTGGCATGTCGGACTGGGACATGAAGTTCAAGTAAAAGGTTGCGTATCCAGCAAGTCTCGGCTACCGTGTTAGCTACTCCTCGATATTCGGCTTCAGCACTAGACCTGGATATGGTGGGTTGGCGCTTAGATCACCAAGAGATCAGGTTGTCGCCTAGATAGACACAGTAGCCGGAAGTCGACCGTCGTGAGTCCGGGCACCCCCCCAATCCGCATCCAAGTAAGCAGTCAGCTTAGTGGAGGGGGAGGGTGTGATGTGTAGTCCCTGAGAGAGAGTCCCCTTGATGTACCTGAGGATGCGTTTTAGTAGCTGAAAATGAGGCTCTCGAGGTGCATGCATAAAGAGACACACTTGTTGAACTGCGTAGGAGATGTCTGGACGTGTAATAGTGAGATACTGCAATGCACCAGCTAGACTCCTGTATAGCGATCCATCTGAGAAAGGAGTACCCTGAGTGGCGCTGAGTTTAGATCCGACTTCAACTGGGGTGCTAACTGGATTACAGGTTGACATGTTAGCACGTGATAAAATGTCAGCAGCATATGTGGACTGTGATAAGAATATTCCATTTTGCTGTTTGAGGACCGCAATGCCGAGAAAGTGATGCAGTTGACCTAGGTCAGTCATATTGAACTCGGTGGATAGCGACTTGATTATGTTGTGGAGAAGAGAGGCATGGGAAGCGGTGAGGATAATATCGTCCACATATAAGAGAAGGTAGGCCATCTGTTCTCCCTTGCGATAAACAAATAAAGATGTGTCACATACACTACTCTTGAAACCACATCTGGATACATACCCTGCAAAACGTTGGTACCAGGCTCGTGGGGCTTGTTTCAGGCCATAAAGGGACTTCTGAAGCTTACACACATATTTGGGATGTTCAGAAGAGGTGAACCCTGGGGGTTGAAACATGTAAACAGTCTCGTTAAGATGTCCATGCAAAAATGCATTTTTAACATCCAATTGATGAATTGGCCATGCCTTTGACACAGCTAAGCTAAGAACTGTGCGAATTGTAGTAGGTTTTACTACGGGGCTAAAGGTCTCGTCACAGTCGATTCCAACGGTTTGGCTTTTGCCATTTACCACAAGGCGAGCCTTGTGTCTTTCCAAGGTTCCATCAGCATGAAATTTGTGTTTAAATAACCACATGCATCGAATAACAGGGGCATTACTCGGTCTTGGTACTAATTTCCATGTGTTATTTTCTAATAGAGCTTTATATTCGTTTTGCATGGCATCCTTCCAGTTAGGGTCAGTGAGGGCAGTGAGATGTGATTTGGGAAGTGGGGAAATGGAGGGGGAGGTTTCGGTGTTGAGTGATAGAGGTTGACGGGGTTTATGGATACCCGATTTTGATCGGGTTTGCATTGGGTGGGTGGAGTCGTTTGGAGGGTGTGGATGTGGTTGTTGAGGTGGTATGGGGTTATTGTTTGACGGGATGGGGTCAGAAGGTGGGACTTGTGTTGGGTCGGATTGGAATGTTGGGCTTGGTGGAGGATTTGTAGGTGGGTTCGTGACAGTAGGTGATGAGTGTTGGAAGGATGGAGTAAATATAAGCGGGGAGGGGTCAAGGAAGGAGTGGGTAGGTTGTGGTGTGGCCGGGTTTGAGAACGGGAATTTTGTCTCAGCAAAGGTAACGTGCCGAGAAAAAATGGTTTTGCCCGTGGATAGATCCAAGCACCGATACCCGCGGTAATTTGCTGGGTATCCAAGAAACACACATGGGACGGAGCGGTGAGCAAGTTTGTGTGGGCGAGTGGAGGAGGTGTTTGGGTAGCAAAGGCATCCGAAAACACGAAGGTGGTCGTATGACGGTTGTCGAAGGTAGAGTAGTGAGGTGGGGGTGTCAAGTTTGTGGAGTTTGGTTGGAAGAATGTTGTGAAGGTACGATGCGGTGTGGAGGGCTTCAACCCAAAAGGAAGAAGGTAGCGACGCATGGGTGAGGAGGGTAAACATGATTTCATTTATGCGTCGAATCATGCGTTCAGACTTCCGTTTTGTTGGGAGGTATGTGGGCAGGAGAAACGAAACTGAATGCCGTGTTTGGTTGCAAAATTTTGGAACTCGGTGTTGGCAAATTCACCACCCATGTCGCATTGAAAAGATTGTATTGGCATGCGAAATTGGGTGGCAACGAATTGATGAAATTGTGTAAATTTAGTAAACGTCTCAGACTTAAATTTTAACGAATAGACCCAAGTATATTGGGTAAAATCATCCGTCAACACCATATAATATTTATAACCTGCATGGCTCAAAATAGGTGAAGTCCACAAGTCACAATGTAAAATTGCAAACGGTAAAAAAGTACGAGTAGTAGAATCCAAAAATGGCAACCGTTTATGTTTGGATAACTGACAAGATTGACAAATAAATGGAAATTTTGGTTTATTGTATGAAATAAAATGCTTTGAATTTAGAAACTCCATGACATGTTGACCCGGGTGTCCAAGTCGGTGATGCCAAAACGGAGAGACTGTAGTGGAAGCAAAGCAAGCTGTGGCGGAAGCATTTGAAGTGAGCGGGTAAAGATCACTGGTGCTGTTGTGACGATTCAGGATCGTGCCATCCTTGAAATCCTTCACAGAGAAACCAAAGGGGTCAAATTCAATGGAAGTATTGTTATCAACATTAAATTTGCGCACGGAAACAAGATTTTTTATGATATTTGGGTTAAACAAAACGGATTTTAGGTGTATTGGTTTAGAGGGTGTGGTTATTGTGGTAGATCCCGAACCCATAACTGGAAGTTTATGACCATTGCCTACAAATATGGACTCTATAGGAGAATAAGTGGAAAAAGTATCAAGTTTATTAGTATCAAAAGTAATGTGAGACGATGCACCTGTGTCGAAATGCCATTGTTCGTTGTTGCGTGAGCCGGAGTCCATTGAGAGGGCCTGAACCGCATTCGCTAAACTGGTGGGTTCAAGTGGATCAACTCCAGCAAAGTGGGCCTGTGCCTGATTAGTATTAGAAGAGCCTTGTGAGGAGTTGCTGTTGGACTTTGAATTGGGCCGAGGTCCCCATGGCTGCTGAGCCCACGACTGAGTTGGAAAGGGGCAAGGGGGCGGTGTCCAATAGGGGTAATAGGCCTGGTGAGGGGCCCAATTCGGAACAAATTGAGGGTGAGCCTGATAAGGTTGTTGTTGTGAATAACCTGGACCACGATTAGAGGTCCGATTACCCCTCTGTGAATTTCGGCGATTATTGAAGGTGCGGAGGTTGTTGTCTCTGTTTGATGTAGGAGGAGGGTTGTTGGGACGGTTTCTTTCGGGTTGTGAGGTGACGGCGGCAATGACAGGGGTCGGGTTACGGGCCTCTCGTGCCGTGATCCGACGTGCCTCGGCTTGCAATTGTTCAACAGCTTGCTCCCATGGTGGGAGATTCTGATTCAGGATGGAGGCCGTGGTATCGTATTCCCGCGGGAGGCCGTTGACGAGATGGAGAATTCGTTGAGTATTACTGAGTGGACAGTCGACGGCGGCTAATTGATCGGAAAGCTCCCGGATTTTCTGACAATAGGCTTCGAGATTAGGCATGGAGGCGAGGGTGATGTTGGTTAATTCGTGTTGTAGAGCCATGGCTCGGGGTCCTTTCTTGTTCAGAAACAGAGTTTTGACCCGGATCCATGCCTCGTATGCGGTTGATTGGTCTTCAAGAACACGAACAAGAAGGTCGTTACTGAGGGTGCCGTAGATCCACTGTAGAACCACTGCATCAATCTTCTTCCACGATCCATATTCCGGTGTGTTTTTCTCGGGTGCCGGCGAACCGTCGATGTGGTCAACCACATCGTACCCGGTGGCGTGGAGCATAAAAAGTTTAACCCATGTTGGGTATGAAACTTCAATACCGTCCAGTACCCGAACTTTATTTTGTATGTTCGTTACGGTGTAGACAGGGTGGAGTGATTGAGATTTGGGGTCGGCTGAACTTTGTGGTGTTTTGTCACCCATGGTTGAATAACAGGTAAAAGAAAAGAAAAAAAAAACGTGAAGGAAATGGATGGCAGGGGTGGCGAGATCGAGATCAGGCCAAGGTTTGTGATACCATGTAAGTCTGTGAATTTCCTTGATTCTCATTAACAAATGATATCCTATAAATAATACAAGGTTGAGAGACTAATTAGGAGCTATACACGGAAATAACAATCAATCCTAATCAATCCTAACTAACAAATCGATATACATGCCAATAATATCGTGATAATATTATTGGCTAACAGTTTATATTCACACTTGTACCTATTCTATTTCTTTATCTAAGTTATTAATTACACATGAAATATGATGTATTTTGGGATTGATTGTTTATGAAGTTCTTTAGAGACAACCGAAGAGAGAAAGAGAAAGGATAAGTATTTCTATTATCCGATCTTTCAAGTTTCTTTCTTCCAAAATACACTTATTTCATTAATTCATCCTTCATTCAAACTACGGCTACCCGGCTGGCGTAACGGTGTATGTGATCATTTAACTTTTCTTTTAATTTCTTCGAGGATACAAATGGATAACTTTCTTACACCAATAAATCTAAATTACGTGGTTTCAAGATTTGAACTTGAGACCTTCTCTCTATAATGCATGCATGTGCTTTGAAGCATTTGATTAGAAAGGATGGCAATGAAGGTTCTAGAAATGATGAAGATGAAGAGAAAGCCGTGCTGTTTATAACATTGTTTTCTATGTTGCATATCCATAAGAAGCTGTGTTCTTGATGAGATGAAGTAGTGTTGTTTTCTTCTAGGAATTGATAGCCATTTGTATTCTGATAATTGTAGAATTTTATGATATTTTATTGCATTATATCTTATAATTTTTTTATCAATTTGTAGAAACTTAGCTTTTATCTGTGGTCGTAAATCTTTATGTAAATTTGGAAATATTTTAATATGAAAAAAAAAAAGAGTTAAATGCATGGTTGGTCCTTGTGGTTTGCAAATATTGCAGACTTGCTTCTAGTGGTTTACTAATTACAGAGTTGGTCCTAATAGTTGTAATTTTTGCACTCAGATGGTCCTTATCACTAACATCTGTTAAATTTTCAAGTTAAGTCTTTGTGAAATGACTAAATTGCCCCTAAATAGTTAAAAAATAAAAAAAGATGGGACCACCCCTCATCTTCTCTCCTATCTCTCTAACCCATCACCTCCACCTCCACCTCATCAACCCACCACCACCACCTCCATCCAACAACCACAACACCACCTAACAGAAGTTAGGTTTTTCAATTAAACAAGTTTTAGGCACATTATATAAATCTTCATCTCTGTGAGGCAATACATCAAACACCAAGCATGCATAATTACATAACACAGAATATTAAGTCTTAATCAACTATAAACACCCTTTCAGATCATACAGTATAAAAAAGACATATGTAGGTCAGACGTTAAAAATTATAATCAAGAACAATGATTCAGACGCAAACATAAATGCACAGTTAAGACCTCCAATTTAATTAAAAGTACGTATGATGAAAAACACAGTATCCGTTCAACCTCAGTTTCCGGCGCTCCCCATCGTTGGATGAAAAACTGTATCCGTTCAACCTCCACCACCGCTGTCTCACATCCACCGCCGTCAACCCACCACAACCACCTCGACCACCGTCTCCCCTCTAGAACCGAACACCCACCACCACTGTCGTCAACCCACCAGAACCACCTCCACCGTTGACTTTCCACCGCCGTCGTCAACCCACCAGAACCACCTCCATCATCAACTTGACACCACCCCCACCACCGAACACCATCAACTTACAACCACCACTTCCTTAAACGACCACTAACGCGGCTCTGCCGCCCATGGTGGTGGCCGACGGTCATTATAGAGAGAGAGATGAGAGAGAATGGGATGGGAACAGATAAGGTTTGGTGGTAGGGTCTAGGGTGTTTAAAGATCTTTATATATATTTTTTATTTTTTATATGTTGAGGGGCAAATATGTCATTTCACATATAGTTAACTGAAAAACCTAACTTAGGTTAGTGATAAGGACTAACCGAGTGCAAAAATTATAACAATAAGGACCAACTTTGTAATTAGTAAACCACTAGGACCAAGTTTGCAATATTTGCAAACCACAAGAATCAACCAAGCATTTAACTCGAAAAAAAAAAGATTTTCAAAATAAATTATATGGGGATAAAATCTACAGAAAAACCTACTAAAACTTGTAATATCCATAGCAAAGTTGAAAGTTCCTTGGTTGAATCTGTAACTAAATTCAGTAACATAATTCTAGCAAACTTTTTGTAACCCGATATGTATCAAAAGTCGTAGCCAAAACTCAGTAGCAAAAAACGTAGCTAAATCTTTGTAGTAAAAACCATAGCTAAAAATCTGTAGCAATTATCGTAGCTAATAACTCTTGTAGCTAAAATTTCATAGCTAATAACTTTCGTAGCTAAAATTTCATAGCAAATTTCATTGCAAACATTTCCATAGCAAAATCCATAGCTGTTATAGCAACGTCTCTTTTTGTAGCTAGAATTGTAGCAAAATATGATTCCGTAGCTAAAGTTCATAGCAAATAAATTCGCGACGAGACTCGTAGCTACGAACTAGATTCGTAGCAAATCTGTAGCAAAATGGGTGTTTGCTATGGATTTGCTACGGATTCATCCCTAGCAAATACCTATTTTTGTAGTAGTGCTAACACCAAAGCTGGAAACACAACACAGTTCCATGTTTTGATTGATTAAATGGATAATAACATTAGATAAGTTATAATGTCGGACTTTATGAGATAAACTTAATTACATATATTGTATAATGTCATCCGTAATTTTATGTATTAGTATCCTTCGTGTAAATGACTTTTATTAAAATGTTTATGGGAACCACAATGAATGAACCTAAAATTATTAGAAAATGAATAGTGTATATTCATGAAGATGATTATGGTACGAGTTTGCAAGAACAATCACATATTTGTCACGAACCAATATTAAATATCCATATCGAGAGAATTTACATTGGAACCTCTATATTAGTAAATTCTATATAATGTAAAGGAAGAAACAGAAAAAACAATAAAAACACCACTACATTGGAATCTATATAATCGAAAAAGTTTTATAGATATTAAAGTAAACCTCTATATTTAGAGGCTCATATCCATACTCTACATGTTTATTGTAAGTGTGTAGGAAAGAGAAAGAAATAAAAAATAAATTAATTGATTGTGGGTATGATAGTGAAATAGATAGAGAGTTGGATGTGAGAGGTTTTGAAAAGTAAACTTAACTAGATTTACCAGTCGCCGCAATGCGGCGGGGTCCTAAAACTTGCCAAATAACACCAATGCCACACCACCGCCAGCGACAATCAATACTGAAGTTACGGTGTGTTAATGCGAAGAATTTAGACTTCTACATAAAACATAGAAAATAATAATTAAGTTGATTTAGAACTCCACGCGTTATAATGAACTTGTCAAACGGGAAAAAATAGACGACGTAAAAACGTTCAACCACACACGCATGTTGAGCCTCGTTAACTCGCAAAATCTAGTTCGAAGCGTAAAACCAAATGTTAAAACGTTGAACCACACACACACGTTATGACATGTTAATTCGCAAAATTTAAAACAAAAAATCTGCGAAATATAAAAAGTGTGAGGACCAAAGTTGAAAGTATAAAATTTGTGAGGTTAAATTGCAAGTGATGAAAACTTTTGGTGTTATAAGTAGAAAAACAAATAGTTTTTTGTTAAAAGTAAAACATCAAAAAAAAAAGTTTGAAAACCTCCCAAAGCAGCATGAGGTACATGCCTCTATAACAAATCTTGCTAATTTATAAGTTGTTAATTTAGAGAAAAATTTGTTCTTTATTAAATTATATAGATGGAGATAGAGACTCAAATGCGAATGCTCTGAGACCACTTCGCGTATCATCAATGTTTTAAAAACCGGTATTTTAATTGTACCGGGTTATACTCAGAAATGGTTCAACTGGTTGAACCGGGTTATACCCGGTGGTTTAACCGTGTTGACTAATCAACTTTATAAATCCATAAAATATAATTTCAACTCAAAAAATAACTAGAAACTACATCATTCCATAATAAAAAAAATATTTCAAAAGTTAATCCATAATTAAAAAACTATCCAAAAGTTCATTATTAAATACCCATTATATAGCGATTAGCAAACACTATAACAATTAACAACATGAATGATTGAACAAAAGACAAAAGAAGGTAAACCTTGGATGATCGGTTGAAGAACTTGATTTGAAAAAACCCAATGATTTTCTATCTTCGTGTGAGGAAGAAGTTTGATCGATGTGCATTGTTAATTGTAGACGCTAAGTTTTACCCTTTAACTAAGAAGGTAAATAGTCACCTTTTTAGGCACCTAAAAATTAAAAGTTCAAAATTTTGACCTTTGGCCCGGTATCAGCATACCGGTTTAAACAGGTATAACTCAATTTACCGGCGGTACAACTTTTTTTCTGTTTCCTTAGTTAACCGGTATGATTCGTGCCGGCCAAGCATCCAGTCGGTTTAAACCGGTTTTTAAAACATTGCGTATCATAGTAATGAGTTATGGTCAAGCTTTAATCAGATTGGGTGATAAAAAAAGTCGATTCTAACCGGTTTGTGTTGGTCAACAAAAAGTCAAAACGGGTTTTGGGTTGTATCGGTTTGTTGACCAGTTTTTTTTGCAGGGTTCGGTCAAAACAGTCTAGGTCAACAAAAAGTCAAAACGAGTTTTGGGTTGTATTGGTTTGTTGACCAGTTTTTTTTACCGGGTTCGGTCAAAACAGTTTTGAGAGGTTTTTTACCGGTTTGGTTTGGGTTCAAAGTGGTTTTAAAGGAGGGGGTTGCTAACTACACTCAAACCTACCACCTACATTCATTCGAGTTGGAACCATGTTGGGTCTCCATAGAGTTCAAGCCGTTTTCGGGTCAGCTTTCTGTTTCAAACCAGTTTAGGCTTTAAACCTCGTTTCTTATGGCATGGTGAGCGCTAGAGTCCACCTTAGGTTTATGCTGTTGCTCATTGTTGTCTTGCATAAAAAAACAACATAATTGCAAATGCCATAAGATAGTGGAAGGTCACACGAACAAGAACCAAATGCACTTAAAACACATTATGACATAGTTGCAAATATCACAAGAAAGTAAGAAAGTGAAAAATATCACAAGAAAGTGAAAGGTCACAAGAAGAAGAACTAAATGGATACTATATGAAAAACTGAATAATATACTAGATATATACTCTATATAAATCAGTATTAGGGATTGAATCTAACAACCTTAATCTATATAAGTTGTTTTGAATGTTAATGATCTATTTAGTAATATACTTGCAAGAAATTTAGATTCAAAAGTACAATTTTCTATTAATATGTGGTACCATAAAATAAACAAAGAAGGTTAACGATTTAATAAATATTCCAAACTAGTTTAACTTCCCGTGTGTTACACGGGGTGTATAAAGAAAATACTTCTTAATTGGAATTACATTTCATGATTTTAAAGGACGACGACCATGGGTCATGCAATATTACATGTCCACATAAGAGATGCGCCCGTCGAGTTAGTTTTTGATAAAAAAAATGTCCTTACGGACCTGCATGATAAAGACATAAATTTCCGGGTTCGGTATGATCTTGTGGAAGATCTACCCTACCTTAAGAAGTCAAGACTCGGAATAGTTTATTTAGGTTATTATTTTTTATATATAACAAACGGCATATATTAATTTGTCAAGTAAAACAAAACAATAATATACTTACATAAAACAAAACAATATAGTTACGTCGAATTATTATTTTTTAAATCATAAAAGAACTTTTATTTAGTTACAATTAACGATAATAGTAATTTACCTTAAATAGCAAAACTATCTACAAAATATACATTTACTATATTAACAAAGTTAACTCAATTTATAGAAAATAATAAATGTAGCAAAAATTATTGGAATTTGATATTTGAATGTTAACAAACGTTGACCACAATTATTTGAATGTTAACAAACTTGTAATTGGATTTAAGCTTTAAAAGAATTATGTTTAAAAGGAAACGGAATAGTAATTTAGGAAACTCGGATTTAAGGTTTAAAAGGATAAAGATTAAAAGGAAACGAATTAGTAATTTAGGAAACTCGGATTTAAGGTTTAAAAGAATAAAGATTAAAAGGAAACAGACCAGTAATTTAGGAAACTCGAATTTGATTGAGAAAATAGATGATACAGAATTGAATAGCATGAGAGAGAAAAAGTCTTGAATAATGTCTCACAATACGTTGCCACGTGGCAATAAATGTTTAAGAGAACACCATGTGGCCTAAGATGGTTTTGATTTATTATAATTTATATATCTATAAAAACTGATAAAAGAAAACCACATCCAACATTTTAGTCAAGCAAATATTATTGGCATTTATAAAAATTCAATTCTTTATTTTGCAAACCAAGTATTGTTGTATCCAAAATCCCCCGTACATTTGCATTTTTACGTAAAAAATATTTATTTATTTATCAATATGTTAGATGTCACCAAATCTATACCTTAGAATTTCAATTTCTCTCTTGAAAAATGTTGATTTCGATCAAATTATCTTCCTCGACATGGCAAAATTTGATGCTTCTCTTCTCGTAACGATCTACCGAAATCTCTATAAGCTCTTCCCGATCATCATCGTCTTCCTTTTCCCATTTAAAAAACACGCTATCATGTGTTTCCCATTTTTTATTCATCGGAAAATCATCATCTGATGAGCTATCTGTCTCACTCTCTGGGTAATACATCGATAACGATGAATATCTCTCGATTCCCGAGAAGTGTTTGTCCCTATAAACCATGTTCATTTCATTATTATTATCTTCGTCGTCTTCTTCTTCTTCCTCCTCCTCCTCTCCTTCGTATGCTTCATATATGATCTCTAATGGTGCTTTCATGTTCCATTTAAGAAACTTCATTGATGCATCCACTTGCTTGGAATCCAATTCCATTCTTGGGTCTCCTTTATCAACCACTTGTGATGATGATTGCATGGAATATGTATCTACTAACTCCCATTTGTAATGATCATCTTGGGAATTCAATTCCGATCCTAAATCATGCTCGGCTTCCGCTTGCATTTGATGGGATTCTTGGTGGGTTTGATTTCGATCCACCAAGTCAAGAAATCTTTGTTCCAAAGAAGTAAGTTGTTCATATTCATCTTTATGATCAAGAACTTTTGGTTCCAAACAATTGGATTCCTTTTCCAATCTCTCATTGGCACCTAACTTGAGGAGGAAAAGGAGTATAATTCCGGTGGAATTGAGAACAGGGGAAAGAACAATTCTAAGGAACAAGGATGGTGCATAAAGGAGAATTAAAGTGTATAGAGTAACAATTGTGGAGAATAAAGGGTGTGAAGAAAGAGTAGAGATATTGGTAAAGAATTGGTGAATGGAATTGAATTCCATTGGTGTGTGTGGAATTCAAGAGGAGAATAGAGAGTAATCCATTAGTAATGAGAGCTTTTTGGGTGTGCGTAAAAGCAAGGCATGGAAGCTTTAAAGCTATGTTCTTAGGAGTTCAAAGTAGTACAAACAATTATTCACTCTGTTATGTGTTTTTTCATCTATATGTTACAACTTAACTTGATTCTATATTAATCTATGTTTTATTATGTTACAAGTTAACTTGATTCTATAATAATCTATGTTTCATGAATATTTTTAACCGGCTTATTTGATATAAAACCAAGGGTTAAGTTATTTTACAAAGGCTCCTAAACGTAAAAAGTGTATAAAGACACAATGAATCACACAAGAAGACACAATGTCGAGTAAAATATAACACAATGGCAAAAAAATATAACATAATGTCGAGGAAAAAAGATACAACGAGCCGTAAAAAAAGACACATTGACGCAAATATAAAAAAGACACAATGACATTAAACAAAAATTCTAAAACCTATAACCTATAAATCTAAAAGTGAAAACCTAAAATCTCATATCGTAGAGTTTGAGGAGACAGTTCAAATGCCGTTTGAATGAGGTCAATCGGAGTCCGTTTGTTACCTTTTATACTACTTCTTATTTTTAGGAGACTTTGTATTTATTCCTAAACCATAAAAACAATTTCAAGTGAGAACTTGTAACAACTGTATAATATATTGCTTGATAGATATGATGAAAGTGAGAAAAAATAGTAGGGTAAATGATTATAGTGTTAAAAAAATGTGTAGATGCATTATGTGACTTTTGTATATTTTTATTACACTAAATTGTTAAAATCGTCCCTAAGGTTTGAGTATGTTTTGTCAATTTTATCCAAAACAATTTTTTGTACTTTTTTTGTCATTTTCATCCAAACGTGTAACTTTTTTGCTAAAATCGTCCATAAGATTTGAGATTTTTTTTATCATTTTCATCCAAGTATTTGACAAAATAAATAAATAAATAAATCAATCAAATTATACTTTTGGATGAAAATGATAAAAAATCTCAAAAGTAAAGGACTATTTAGTAAAAAAAAGTTGTTTTGGATGAAATTAGCAAACATGCTTAAACCTTAGGGATGATTTTCCCAATTTACTCTTTTTATTAATTAAAAATAGTTCTGCATTGTATGTCCAATCGTATACTAATTTTAAATGCTTAAAATATGTAGCTCAAACATGCATAATTTATTTTTGATAACATTTACCAGTGACTTAGAAAAAATATTAATGGGTTTACTATTGTCATATACCTAATTTTACTAAATACATCCTTCAGATTAATCAAAACTAATATAACTTAGAGATAAATAATACAATCTATATCTATAATCTATAAATTATAATAAAGCAAAACCATCTTAGACCACATGTCAATTACTTAAGCTATTAGTTGCCACGTGTCATTGTTATAATCAATGACATTTTGTTTTAGGAGGGAAAACATAAGACTTTTGTTTCACTTATTTTTGTCACAAATTTAATGAAATCAGACTTTCTTTGTGTGGAGACTATTTCCTTTTAAGGAAATTACTTGCAGAACATATTATGGATTTATCATCTTTTTTAAGTATATATCAGACTCAGGATAATGCTTAACCGGGCAAATGTCTGAACCATTCAGACATCTGCTCGTGAAACAAACAGTCTGAACAAGTAAGAGGGTCTGAACCATTGAGAGCCGCGTTACGAGGTAAACAAACAACCACTAACTCTATCAATGTGTAATAAAAATGTCTCTCTATAAGGTTGATGATTCAAGTCCTCCATGCCACACAAAGGTGTAGTATATATTAGCTGATAAAAAAAACTCATCATATTATTGTCTAGTGGCATCTTTGAGCGGGATAAGGTTTAAGGACCATTAGGTCCTGCGATCGAATATGATCGGGTGGTTCAGCTGGTGTTACGATGATACTCCAGTGGTCCATTGGTGATCCAAATTTGCCGTTTAAGAAAGGCTGATAAAAAAAAACCACTTATTATTTTTTACTTTCAAATTTAACATATAGTGGAAGGTCACTTCTAAGATAATAAAATCTTCATATCCTATTTCTCAATTTTAAATGTTTATCATCTTTCTTGATAACTTTTTTTTTTCTTAAATCAGTTCTATCCGAAGATAATACAATTGTTTTAAAATTAAAATTAAAGCTCTATCATATGAATAAAAGATAGTTTGCAGTCAAATTTTTGTTTAGTTAGATTGTTATACATAGGGGTGGACCTAGCATAGAACAAGGGGCAACCCCTGTTGCCCATTGATGCTTCAGCGGTAGTATAAATTTAGTGTAAATTTTGGAAAATTTTGATATTTTTTCGATTTCGCTGCTCTTTTTATTGAAATGTTGCCCCTTTATAGTTTTTTTAGATCCGCCACTGTAAATTAAAACCGGAAATAACACAATTAAAACCGGAAATAACACAAGGATTTTCTGGTTGGCGCCTTTAGAAAGAAAAAAACAAAGTGTTGGTCTTTATCAAGCAAATAAACGAAGGGTGACACAAAATAGAAATAAAAATTGATGTCATTTGGTTTAACAACAGTTAAATAATATTTTTATCGTAAAATGTAAAGTTACAACCGTTCAATTAAAAAAATAACGAACTAATAAACCCTTGTTAAGCACTTAAGCTTGTTTATTCTTAATATATGATAACTAAAATCTGATGAATTATTACTTATTGTGCGAAAACACCTTGTTAAGCACTTAAGCTTGTTTATTCTTAATATATGATAACTACAATCTGATGAATTATTACTTATTGTGAGAAAACAAGTTTATATTTTTTATCTGAACAAAATTGAAACTTGTAAAAATAAATGATAAAGTCCATTTTTGCAAATTAATGAAAATATTATATAACAAGGCGAAGAAATGTTTTTATTTTTATTTTTCTATTTTTAAGTTAAAAGTACATAAGTCACTTAACTTTTACGTGATTAATGAAATTTGTAAAACTAAAAGGAAAACCTTTTCTTAGTTATTTTTATAGGCATGAGTGGTTCTGTTTCTGAGCCTCAAGTAAAAGTTTAAACCTGAACATTTTCAGATAAAAAGTAGTTATTAGCTTTGTCATCTTAAATTGTTAAACAAAATGTTCAATCTAAAGAATTTAAAACAATATAAGTGAACAAAGTGGTGACAAAAGATATGCTTAACTAGGCCAAGGGGCATGGTCCGTGTGTACGAGAGAGAAAAGGCTCGGGAATGAAGGTGTTGAGCGCTACCCAAGGTGGGGGCGATGTTCCCGTCGGTACCCCTGTGCCACATGAGGTTTCCATCCTTCTTCGGCTTCCTCTCCATCCGCATCTTCTTGGTCGCTACACCACCACCTCGATTCCACCATCAAAATCTTCATCTCTCCCTAGTCCCTACCGCCTTATTTTTGTCTCAGTGACACATCACTCATTCCACACCACCTTTGTGTCCTATACCGAGTCCACACCCACAACCTTATAAGCAAAAAATACACCCGCATCCTACATTGTTGCAAGAGTAAATTGATGTCAAATAGAATACATTTTAAATACATTATCCATTGCCTATTTTGTTACAATTTGGGTTAAAGAACAATAATAACTATAACTATAAACTTTTAATGGAATCTCTTAATCTCAGGGTCGTTTCAAGAGACAAAAGCCTTTTCCAAAACCCTATAGAATCGACGCTATCTGTATGATTTTTTTTCATACTTCGTAACATATTTATGAATCGACGCTATATATGTGATTTTTTTTTCAAACTTCGTAACATATTTATAAACTTGCACATTTGTAAAAAAAGTAAACACAATAATTATAAAGTTACATATGATTGTTTGGAAATATTGAAACCATTTTGTATATGGATGAGATTGAATTGTGCAAGTGTAAAGTAATATCGGGTCATGTCTCAAGTGGTCATGGTGGATAGGGTGGTGGGG
Organism: Scalesia atractyloides; assembly: GCA_947069175.1. Taxonomy (NCBI): domain Eukaryota; kingdom Viridiplantae; phylum Streptophyta; class Magnoliopsida; order Asterales; family Asteraceae; genus Scalesia; species Scalesia atractyloides. Next base: position 9,892,535 of record CAMTDV010000006.1, on the reverse strand, counting down.
GTGTCATTGCCATATGACCACCGGTCACGTACGGTTCACGTCTCCTGATTATCAGACTTTGTGGTTTCATTGACATAGACTACTCAATCTCCTACTTCTTTAGTGACTAAAACTTTTCATGGCATATATTCAACTAACAATTATTTATTTGTTGTTTGATTTGATATATAGCTAGAAAAATATTTGCGCTCGGGTACATTGCAAACGTCGAACAAATTAGTCCAAACGTTATGTAATGCGTTAATCATATGAAAACGTTCATTTCGTCGTATTCGATTGAACTCAATATAACCTATAGTTGCATTGCGACTGAATCAAAACATAAAGTAAATCAAGTTTATAACGTACAATCATAACGTATTATGTGCAACCCAACTAACTCGAATTTATACCTTCAAGTCAAAACTTATTGTATGAGACCCGATTTGGATGTAGGAAATATACAAAAAAAAAGCACAAAAGCGTATATCAAATTTATGTCGAAAGGTAAAGATGCAAAGTTTATAGTTGAGGGGTCCGTATAAAGTATATGGTCCATAAACGTTAATTACCTAAGTATATGTCAAAAATATAAGTTACAAAAGTAAGGGATAAAAAAAAGAAAAATTCTATGTGCAAAAAACGCAAATTAAAAGTATAAACTAAAAAAGGAAAAACTTTCGAAGTAAAAGGGTTGGTGGTGGAATATCCACCGACAGATATATAGAAATAAATATAGGAAAATATATAACTTTTAAATACCTAAAGAAAATAAAAATAGTTGTTCTTTTAAACCATGACAACTCATAAATCAGTATAATGGGTGTTCAATTATTAAAAAGTATACTTTCTTGTGACATGATCAAAATAATACCTAAAGATACGCTGAATCACGTGTCACATCCCTTCTCCTTCGTCTCCCTGGTTGACCACTATTTATGGTTCATGAACACGCATAAACACGAACAAACAAACACATATGTCGATCCAAACATACAATGAGACATAAATTGCAAGATTCGAATCCATCCATTAAACACAAATTACATGTCCATTTACAAACCTTAAGTCATATGTTTTTGCCAAATAAAACTAAAACAATATGAACCAAATTAGAAATCCAAATTTGATATGTGTTTGGTATTTAGTGTGAGTCGTCGAGGAAGAAAGAACGAGAAAGGGCAAAAGTGTGTCGTTGGAGGAGAAAGTCGGTATGGTGGAGGTAGTATCTGCGTCGGGGAAGAAAGGAAGGGGGTCTTAGGATTTTTTATTACGTGAAAATCTCCTAATTACCTTGTTTAAGAACCATATAAATTATGTGGATTAACCGGTTGCTAACAACATTCAAAGTATTCGATTATAAATTTTGTTAAATTGTGTATGACATGTTACCTTAACTAATATTAGAGTAAATTGCAAAAATCGTCCCTGAGGTTTGGGTATGTTTGCCAATTTAATCCAAAAACAACTTTTTGTATCATATTGCCCTTCACTTTTAGAGTTTTTTTGCCATTTTCATCCAAACGTCTAACTTTTTTTTGCCAAAATCATCAATAGGATTTGAGATTTTTTTGTCATTTTCACCCAAATATTTGACAGAAAAAATAAAGCAAATTAGACTTTTTGATGAAAATGACAAAAAATCTCAAAAGTGAAGGAATATTTAGTACAAAAAAAGTTGTTTTAGATGAAACTGACAAATATGCCCAAACCTCAGAAACGATTTTAGCAATTTACTCATAATAATAATAATAATAATAATAATAATAATAATAATAATAATAATAATAATATTGTTGTTGTTGTTGTTATCTTTATCATTATCATTATTCTTATTGTTGTTATGTTATCTTTATTGAAAGTTCAAGCATAGCATGTTACGTTTCTTCTAAAATAATAAGTTAATCCTAAATATGATTTAAATTTGAAGAATTTCATTAGCAAAATAAGTACTTGGACCGTCACATATACGAGCCTTAACCATAGGAGCACATGATGTGTTTGAAAGAAGTTAACATGACCCCACCAAAAAAATAAAGCCAATGCATCCTTTTTGTAGGGGACTATAACCCCACAAAACAAAATAAAGAAGCTTTTAGACAAAACTTCCAAAAGAAATTAGGTGCTTTGCCTATATTACATTTGATTTTTAGTATTTTCATTTTATCTTGTATGGTACGAAAACATAGGTTTAAGTTAGGGAGTTAAGAAAAATAATAATAGAAAATGAAAAACACTAATGTGTTACTAATTATTAAGAGTAAGAAGTTTGTACTCTACAAAAAAGCCAAGGATTGCATTGAGAGACTGGTTAAGTTATAATTCAATACATACATTGTATGATACCGGTGTTAAGGTTGAAAATCCTAACTCACCCAAGCCGATTTGGGTCGGGTTTAAAACCGGTTTAACATTTAAATTGTTTTTTTATCAGTCTTAGGCGGGCTCATACTGGTTTGGTTAGAACCGATTCTCAATACAAAAATCTCAAACCTATACCCCACCAGGTTGGGTTGAACCCAAACCGGTTTTTTACCAGGTCGAGGGCAGGTCAGTTTCCGTGCTGCTAGGTTCAAACTCGTTTTTTTTGTACACCGCTGCCAATAATAAGCAACATAAAATTAGATGGCTATCATGACGCAACACCACTGTCACCTACAACTACTATTTTGTTGGATGTTATTAAACACAAAAAGCTCTTGTTAGCTTTATGCTATAAACTTGTAATATTTACCGGAAGTTCAAACATTGGATGCTCTCGTACACTAGATTCTATCACTATGTTTACCACGTGGTCCAACACACCATAACTTGTTACATTGTCCAACATTAAATATACAAAGACGTTACTAAATATCTTATACTATAACTATTATTATAGTACCAACAAATAACATTTTAATATCATCTAGATATGCATCACATATAAGATTATTTGATGATTAATGTTGTTTATCGTCTTCTTATGTAACACATGATGTCGGTGCAATGTAATCGATGTGTAATTGGGAGAGATGGGCCATGTGGATTAGGTAAGGCTTAATGGGCCTATCATGAGTTACCGGGCTAGCCAAGCCGGTATTCGCTGGAACAAGTGGTGAGGCTATCAAATTCTTAATTTTTTACCCTTTATTACACTAAAATCACTATCTTTTCTTTTTCCTTTTTAATTAATTGATACCTTTTAATATAGAGTTAACTGTTATTTTCGTCCATGTGGTTTGTTCACTTTTGCCATTTCAATCCAATTTTCAAAAATGCATTAGTTTCCTCCATGAAATTCTAGAAACGTGTCATTTCAATCCAAAAATTAAAACCAGTTAAGTCATACAGGTTTACCGAAAAGTATTTTGGTCATTTCATTAGTCAGACTAAAATAAGGTGAAAATAAAATAAATATGAAAGGACAAAAATACCCTTCATTAAACTTGTCTGACTTAACTGGGTTTTAATTTTTGGACTGAAAATGACACGTTTCCAGTATGTCAGGGAGGAAACTGGTGTATTTTTTAAAATTTGACTGAAATGACAAAAGTAAACAAACCACAGGGACAAAAATGGCAGTTAACTGTTGAATATATTTATCATAAAATTTTCTCTCTTTTTCACTCACAAACACTTTCAAAATATATTAAAAATTATAAAGGGTGAACATTGTCCCCCAAATTTACAGATGAATAGAAACATTTTCTCTTTCTTACACTCACAACCATTTACAACCACCTACAACTAGGGCTGTAAACGAGCACATCCGAAGCGAACCAGGGTGGGCTCTTCGGCTCGGCTCGTTTAAAAATCGAATCGAGCCGAGCGGCTCATTTTTCTTAAAGAGCTGGAAATTGGGCTCGTGGCTCGGCTCGTCAAAAGCTCAAGCCAGCTCGTGGCTTGTCGAGTTGGCTCTTTTGTTTATAAAAGTTTATATTTTACTATTTTTTTATACATAATGATATACATAAAATCAAATAACAATAAATAAAACATTATTTAGGTTAATAGAATAATAATTTTTGAAAAACTGTAAATAAAACAAACAAGAAAAAAATTCTAACTTATCCATGTTAACATTTCTCCTTTGTCGCGAACATTAGTTCGTCATAACTTATCCATTTTGACCCACTTCATAGTTTACACCATGGGTCTTATTTCGATATTTTTAGTCGTTTAACCGCAAACGTACTTAATCATATAATTCCTATCAGTTATGTAACCGTTCTATTCTAGGAGGTGTAAGTTTTACTTACCTTACATCCGATCATTGTTTCTCGCGTCTCTAATCCGCTTGACCCATTCCTTCCAAGCTTCAACCTAACTTGTCAAGAGTCAAACTATAATGCAACAACCCAAGATGGTTATATTAGTCATCGATACCATGACTTTCATTCTTATGGACTTTTTATCAGTTTTCGCATTCGATTCTATTATAGGCCAGTTTTACTTTCAAAAAGTCAAACTACAAATTGACTTACTTATGCACTAACAAGTTTAATAAAACTCATTTAGGCATTTTATCAAACACTTGGTGGGCATCATTTTAAGGCTATCAAATTAGCTAAGGTTTTTCTAATCAAGTCACCATGTATCAATAACACCACAAGTTCATTAATTCCTTTAGCATCTAGTTAACCCAAATTTCTTCATATATCAAAGCAATATATCAATTTACTCATACAATCGTTTGGATTTCACACCTAGGTCAAAACCCACTTTACGACATGTATGAACATTTGCTCATATCTCTAAATCGTGCATGTATTATACACATACAAGCAAGTATGATGATCATGAACATAAATACATCATCAATTCTATCATATAATCTAAATCCACTTTATAATCTACTTGTTAATCACTTATAAGTAATCTTACATCAAATATTCCATAATCTCTTTATGTCTAACGAAATCAAGCATACATATACACTTAATTTTCTTCTTTGGATCATGATTCAACAACCAATTTGAAAGTATTCTACTAATCTCAAATCATGACTTTCACCAATCTAGGTTTTTGAACATACCTTACGATCCCCTAGTCTAGGTGATCGATAATTTATGTTCATGCACGAGTTTGAGCTTCAATTTCCTTTTCAATTTGATGATTCTTGGATGAACTAGGGTTTCCTCTTGTCTCCACCTCCTGATGATCGACCAACACACATTCACTATGTGTGTTGTGTCTTAATTCTTGTGTTTTAATAACACTAGTTCTCTTTTTGGCAGCTTTAGTCCCTCAAGTTTAGTTTTTGTTATATAAGACTACAACTCCATATTTCATTACTTATTTACATATCATTAACTAGGTTAGTTTGTTCCTAGTTATTTTTTTACGGGTTAACTTTTACGATTAACGGTACTTTACCTGCTCTTTAATATTAGCGTGGTTTGATTATCTAACCCCTTTTTAGGGTGTTACAATTCATTAGCCACCTTTCATGTTTCTTTAAGGCCTGTGTGGGTTTGGCGGACAATGGACATCGTTTATAGCATTTGTGGGATTGGCCTTTCAGTTTTGGGCCTAGTATAAAGAAAACTTACCAGAAATTTGGAGGCCTTTCAATTCTGGTGGCCCTAGCCTATGCCTAGAGTCTTAAGCCCATTGGACCGGCCCTGCCCACAATGCCACACCATATTAGGTTAGAGATGCATAAATGCGTCAATATAGGTGACCACATGCAATTTCCATTATTCAATCCAAAAATCAAGGCATATATCAACATCTAGATGGTTTAATTGTAAAACTCTTTGATAATTGACAAAGAGGAGAGATCTTTTATATGTTGACAATAATTACAAGTAAGAAAGTAAATACAATAATCACAACAAATACATAAAATAAGGAAATGATAAATCAAAGGAATTGAGAATGGTTATCTCTATTATTTTTGTTATCTACCTTATTATCCCCCTTCAAACGAAACATCAATGAACAAACACAAAATAATTCCCGAAAGTGTTTAAACTGCGGGCTTGGCAAACGTGTTTATAAATATATCCACTAGTTCAAACAGCGGTGAACAAACACGCTACACTAGTTGAGCTACGCCGCAATGGTGATGGAACACATGTTGCTTTTCTATTAAACAAACCTAGGATCGAACCAATTCCCTCCTTCATTACCAAGCGTGACCCAAACCTTGTCCAAACCCAACCCAACGAAAAAGACCCCGATACGCGACGTTTGAGTTTCGGGATCATCCCATTCGTTTCAGTTTTGTGGATAACATAAATTCCTATCATTTAATTACTTCTTAACATCCCACAATTGATCCTCTTAATCCAAAGTAAGTTCTCAATTGTTGAACTCAAAAACAAGAACTGGTACTATCAAAATTCGATCATTTCAAGATATAATATCAATATCATTAGTTTTCTGGATGGTTTTTCAATCATTCCCCCATTCTAAAACTCGTTCCCGTTCATAACCATCATAGCTCGCGTATTACGTCGAAGATCATTCTAGGCTCGTAACTTCAAACGACGATATCTCCTTCAATATTTAACCTTTTTAGGTAATCCTAAAGCCCTTTCTCGTTAATTTTTCATGCTCAACAAAACCCTATTGTCCGTTTCTGCATTTGTAGAATTTATGGATTCTTTATGCTTGAGTTATTTTGAATAAAGCATTTTTTAGTTGACTTTGTACAAACTAGTTTAAATCATATAAAAAAGGATATGATTTTTGAATACAAGTGTAACGATGCGATTTGATAGTATGTTTTAAATTCAAACGAGCCGTCATTTATGACTCGAACCCAAGCAAACACACCGTTGTAACCCTACCTACTACAAGCGGTGTTTTTAATCAACCTAAGCGTCACAATTTTAAACATTTTCTTAACCTTTGCCAGCCAAATTCGAGCCAATGGCGCTAGAGAGTGTTCAAATTTACCAATCGTAAATTTTTTCTTATAATTAATATACATACACACACATATAGTTTTGAAATATATAAAAATGTTTTCAATCAACTTTCTTTTTTGATTATAAATTTCTCTTAAAATTTAACGAAATATTTTTGTAAACAAATTGAATTGTTTTATGTGTACCAAATCTAACTACTATTATTTTACACTTAGTAGAGTGTTCAATATAATCAAGTATATAAAATTCAACGAACGGGAGTCTGTGTGACTAAGCTGCGGTTAATATAAAATCGTGTAAATAAGTAAAAAGTACTTAGTAAAACCTAAAATACTTCTTACTACTATCCCATCACTCGAAACAAAACTCCAGACTGTATTCCGAGAACGTTTGATGTGTTTCTATGACCTACCATGCGATACTCTATGGATATTTCATTTGTATTCATTCCCCAACCTGTAGACGTTAAGATCATTGTTGCCATTTCATTGTTTTCGTCATTCGACATCATGTTGAGTTTTTCCATGTTATTGACGTTTACTGATATTTTCCCACTTCGTATAATTGACGTTTGTGCTAATGTCAATCAACACTATAGTTAAATTTTGCTCTATACCGTTGATAGCTTGTGTCGTTGTCATGCTTTCGACGATTCTATTATTAAATTTAACTTCATTTTACCTCATATTCTGACGTTTTATGTTGTCACCATTTAATATTATTACTATTCCACATTTATTGACTTTTTTTGTAATATTATCAGTTTCTATTATTTGTTACTTCATGTTATTGCAGTTCACATTATTACTATTTCGCTGTTTCACATAATCTGTCCACTGAGAGCCTTGTCAACCTTTAACGAGCTACTCTCGACTGTCTTGGAGCATTTGGAGCTTCAATTTCATCAACATCAAGTACCGATGGATCAATCTAGCAATGAAAAGCAGGGACCGTTGTTGGTGTACTATATGCAAAATGCCAATTACAATTCTTTATAGTCATAGCGGGCATCATATTCCAACAACACATTCTAAAAGTTCTAGACATTTCTTTTTTGATAAATTTCATATATATTTTTACAAACTTGAAAATTTTTATATATACCCAACAAAAACTAAAAATATCATATTTGTCCTTCGTTAAAATATCAAATATACCCAACTAATTAAAAAGAATCTAATAAAACTAAAAATAATATGACCTTACAAACTTATTTTTAACTTCAAATTTTCATATATGATCATCTTAAAAATTTATATATTTACCCATTTTTATTTAAAAGTATTATCCATATATAATATCTATGCTAAATAATTAAGCCAGAAATAAGTAAAATAATATTTGAAGTTAAAAGTCATATATGAGATTTCAAAGTTTTAGAAAAATAACGGTAAAAACATTTTAAAATTGTTTTTAATGAAGTGGGTATATATGGTATTTCAATTACTTTGTAATGGTATATACGATATATATATATATAGTTTTGCATGGGTTAATGGAGTGGATATATATGGTATTCCAATTTCTTTTTAGAGTTAAATGTCATTTTAGTCTATGTGGTTTGGGCCATTTTGCCAGTTTAGTCCAAAGGTTTCATTTTTTTCCTATGGGTCCAAAAAGGTTTCACCGTTGCCATTTTAGTCCACTAGGTTGACTTCATTCATTTTTTATATTAACGAGAAGGACAATTCGGTTATTTTATATGGTATTTTTTTTTTTGTTAATGAGGTTCTTGGCTGCCCAACTCTAATCCTTCTATTTACATTGTTTCAACATGTCAATAACCTTATTATTTTTCTATTTTATCACAAAAGTTCAACATTTGTCTTTTAAACTCATCATTGTTGTTAACTTATACTTGTATTTCTGTATCTATTTTTAAGAAATCATTGTCTTCTTAACATAAGTTAAAGATTTAAAAAAAAACCTACACTTACGGAGGGATGTAACCGAGAATATAACAATAACAATACTGTTCCTGTTTTCAGATGTATATCAGATATCTTATATAACATATCTTTATTTATTTTTATTATTAGATTAGATTAGATCTTTAATTTTACATTATATAACGTTGTGTCTACATCCAAAACGTATATATATATATATATATATATATATATATATATATATATATATATATATATATATATATATATATATATATATATATATATATATATCTTGCTTCGTAACAATCTTCCCGGGTTTGTGAACAGGAATTAGGGTTTTCGAATCTCCTACCATGAGTCAATCGAATTTTGAACGCTTCGACCCTAAAACGTTCGATCCTAGAACGCTCATCATGGATTCTCCTAAAGATGCATGTGACCACGGCGACTTCGGTTTTGCGTTCAACGATAGCAACTTCTCCGATCGCCTTCTCCGCATCTATATCTTTTCTGAGTCTACACATTCCCCATCAGGTCACTTATTTTCTGTGTTTTGAGTTTTATCTACTATTATCTTTTATTTTATGTTACATTTGATATGATATTTGTTCAAATATTGGTTATATACGGACCTATGGTTGTTGAACAGCAGTAAGAGTAAAAACCTTGCATATTAGCTCTGCAATTTTAGCTGCAAGAAGTCCATTTTTCTACAAGGTGATTTCTCATCAACTATGAATTAATATTTTTGTTATTTTTTGTTTCGTTTTCTTATTGTTTCTTCATGCAGCTCTTTTCAAACGGGATGAGAGAGTCGGAACAACGCCATGCAACCTTGAGAATCAACACCTCAGGTTTGTAGTAATTTCTTATTTCTGTTTTGCATTTACGTGTAATTTATATCTTCTTTCGCTTTCAGAGGAAGCGGGTCTCATGGAATTATTGAAGTTTATATATAGCAACAAATTGACGGTTACAAGTGCTCCAGCGGTGCTGGATGTACTAATGGCCGCTAACAAATTTGATGTGGCTTCATGCACGAGACATTGCAGTCGTTTATTAACAAATATACCAATGACACCTGAATCTGTATTGGTTTATCTTGATCTTCCTTCTACTATTATAACTGCCGATGCATTTCAGCCGTTAACTCTTGCCGCCAAGCAGTTCTATGTTGTACATTACAAAGACATGACCAAGTAGTTAAGCTTCCTCAAAACAAATATTTAGCTATTAGTGAATAAACTAAATTTTCTTATTAATGGCAGGTTTGAAGATGAGATTCTTAGCTTGCCGCTTGCTGGTGTAGAGGCGATTATAGCTAGTGATGACCTCCAGGTGCAATCAGAAGATGTAGTTTACAACTTTGTCCTTAAATGGGCACAGGCGCAGTACCCTAATATCAAGGACCGCCGTGAAATCATCTGGACCCGCCTTGCAAAGTTTATTCGTTACCCTTACATGACACGTCTATTCCTTGAAAATGTCTTGACTTGCAATGAATTCGACCCTCAGTTTGCCCAAAAGATTGTAGGCGAAGCAAATGCTTTCAAAGCGGATATCACACATACATACATCATTGATGAAAACTCTAATCTCAACCATAGGTTTGTGGAACGGGCCTACATACTCCGACCCGTTAAGATGGTTAAATTTGAACAACCTCGTCCACGTCTGGTAGTATACATGGATTTAAAACGTGACGTGTGTGCAAGTTTGTTTCCACGGGGCGGGTTTTCTTCGGAAGGATTTGAGTTGGGTGGTCACACATTTCATTTCTACGCACAATGTGGCATTGACCAAAAGAGCTTGTTACACCATTTCTGGCTTTATTTGACTATACAGGAAAAAGAGGCAGCTTATGATGTGTTCGACTATGAGTTTGCAGCAAGGTCAAAGCCCGCTAAAGAGTTTGAGAGAAAATCCGGTGGAAAGAAGAAGACTGGGAACCGATATTTGTTTGGAATCCCGTTGGCTTCGTTTATGGGACGGTCAAAGACTGCTGACGAGTTTGAGATAAAATACAACGGGAAATATGTATGTACGGGTGGAAAGAAGAAGATTGCGTACCGAAATTTGTTTGGAGTCCCTTGGACTTCATTTATCGGGGAAGATAGCGTCTATTTCATTGATGGTGTCATACGTCTTAAGCTTGAACTTACTTATAGGCACTGAGAAAGAAAAATATTGACTATATATGTGATTATGTTTATTTGTGTATGACTCTTGCAAGTTCTTAAACTTTAGTTATTATATATGGTTATTTATAAGACATTATATGTTACTTAAATAACTATGTATAGCTGCAAACTAGTGTTATATTAGTTGTTTTTAAGCTTGTGGTTTCTTCGATACTTCTGTTTCATGTGGTTTTATTTTTTGCTATTGAATTTGTGATCTGTATCGTTGTTTTCTAACGTCTTGCTAGTTTTTATGGAAGTTGTTAATACATTGGTGTTTATTCATTTATCTGTCTTCATACATGTTCACATATAATGATTAAAACCTGTTTTTGCATTTAATTAACGAAAATACAAACCAATGATTAAACATGAGCTTCTCGCTTTCCCCAAAAAGTACTCCATTCGTGTTTTCGGGCAACTGGCAAGCACTGTAACTCATCTCTTGATCCGTGTGATACGTGCATTTGGGGATCTGTATACCCTACGTGGTGACGGATCTAGAAAATAATTATAGTGGAGACGTTTCACAAAATAGAGGTAGCAAAATCCAAATAACGTCAAATCTTCAAAAAAAAATTACACTGCTGTCGAAGCGTCGAGGGGTACCGGGGCTACCCCTTACATATAACTAGAGTGGTAAACATGTTATTACATATAACTAAAGTTTCAACATAAAGCTAAATAAATACAGATTCCCTACCTTCTCAAACCTAATGTGTATACTTTCCTAAATGTACAAGCAATTTAAGCACAAACGAACTAAATCCCTCATCTTCAATGCAACAATTGAAGAACCCAAATTGCCTAATGTACAACAACTCTTTACCATTTCCTACAACAACATGAACATAAACTGTACACACTAAAATCGAGCACATTATTCGATTACAACTCATCTTCATCCGAAGCAAACAAGGCCACCGAGAGGCTAGCCAGTTTCTTCTTATCCAGTCGAGAACGAGCTACTCTCGACTGTCTTGGAGCGTTCGGAGCTTCGATTTCATCACCATCGAGCTCCGATTGATCAATCGAGCAACGAAAGGCAGGGACCTTTGTCGGTGTACTATACGCAAAATGCAGCTTCTTTGCAATCATAGCCTGCATCATAATTCAATTAACATATTAGTAACATTGCATAAACCCTATTGACTGAATTAATAAATCATGAATCTGCATATTAGGAATCAAAATCAAACTTACAGCTTCTCGAATCGGCTTCGATACACGAAACAGTCTCTTTAGATCATCATGCCCCACACCACATAAAACCTTAATCTGTAAAAAAAACACAAACAAACATCATCACTATGTGTAAATTGCAGTTGCGAAGCTTGAGATTTCCGACTAGGGGTCGGAAGTTACCGGACCTAAAATTTTCTATAAAACCGAGGGTCGAAAACGTATATATCAAAAAATTTCTATACAAAAACTACATGCTCCCCACTGCTGAGTGAAAAGTTCGGGAGGTCGGCCGCCCCCTCCCGCCCCTTAAAAGCTTCACCCATGGTAAATTGGGATTATAAGTGGTGGGCCCATAAAATATTCTCTGGAGGTACGGACGAGAGGTTTAACCAAATTTTCAAAAGGGTTTGATCGGGATTTTGCCATATAAGATACACTAATCTTTTTTTTCAGCCTAGCCCTCTACATAGGTCCGCCCCTGTCATTATCATTAACAAACTTGAAGTAATAAATTGAAATTCAAACTTACAAGAATATCCTGAGGAAGAGCTTCCAGCAACGATCTCTCACAACCCAAACCCGAATCAACTGATCGTTTCTTCGTGGGCGAAACCGAATCCGAATCCGAATCGATAGATTCGATGGCGAATTCGTTCAAAATAAAAATCCTCTTTCGACCAAATGAGCTAGTGCGTTTTACTAACCCAAACCTGTAATCATTCCCTAATGCCATTGTATCGTATAGTATCGTATCCTATCCGGTACCTGAAATTTTTTTCATCAGTCAAAACAAAATTCCAAACAACTATAAACCCAATGTTTAAAAACCGGTTCACACCAGCCGGCAATACTGGTTGAACCGTCTGGTAGAACCAGTTAACCACCCGGTATACCTGTTTGAACCACCTGATATACCCAATTAAACAGTTTCTGAGCCAAATCTTATACCGTATAAAAACCAGATTTTAAAAGAATGTATAAACCTTAAACCAAATGAAAACTAGGGAACCAGAAACACTAACCTTAAATTGTTGTCGTGTTAAATAAGATTGCTTTGACAGTTGTTCGTGACGAGGAAACAAGACACAAATGTTGCAAATGTTGTGAAGAGGTTTTACTGTTTTATGGTTCATGTATACTGGATTGACTCGTATTAATATTAATTTAAATTAAACTTAGAATTGCGTGGAAATGACTCGAATATTCGGATAATTTATATACGAGGGGGAGAAAAAAGTAGCCGTTGTAATAATGGACACGTGTGGGCTCGTGATTGGTGAAATGATGGTTCATTGTGAGGTGAGGCGGTGGATTTGGTCGGTTTAAGTCGGCTGCTGTTTTATTTTCTTCTCGAACACGTTTTGGAGAATCCTACGCGGTTTAGCAAATAGGGACGTGACACGTGGAGAACATTGGTTTGGAAGTTGACACGTTTGGTGGAGTGGATGGACGGTCAGGATTTAGTGAGGGTGTAAGTGTGAGTTTGTTGACCAGATGGTCGTTATCATGCCGGCACTGTAGAGTATGATTAATTTTATAATTTTTTTCGGTTAAAATAAATTGATTGGTTAAGATAAGAAGAATGTTTCAACGATGAGTAAATAATTGGTTAATTACTTTTAAAGATATGATATTTAACTTGATGTATATTTAAAGTAAATGATTAGATCGGTTTTAACCATTGCTCTAAATTGTTATATTTGTAACTTAGCCATTGTACTAACCTATTTTTCACATGATTTATTTTGATTTCATGTATTTTACGTTTACATACTTTTTATTCGATGTGGTTTGTTGTGTTTCATATTTACATACTTTTTATTCGATGTGTTCTTGATTTATGTAGGTCAATTAGTCAGTGTTTTTTTTAACATCGTACGGTTAGAATGTCGCTAGCCGGGTTAGTAGTTAATGTGTTAGTATCACCAAGTTAGTATATTAACATCCTCTTTGTCAGGATTTGAACCCAGGACCTCCAAGAGAAGGAAAGCTTCTCACCCCTCCCCCTTGAACACTAGGCCAAGAGATCATTGATATCGGTTAGTGTTCTGGTTTTTGAATTTGGCAAGCCAATCTATACGCTAGTGATCTCATTTGATTATGGTTTGAATTGAACTCGAACCTGATTTGGTTTTGTTTTGTTCATTTTGGTTTAATTTGATGTTGTTTTTTTAATTTGGAACATAAAATGCATATGTTTCGCTCTATTTTGTGTTTTATTTTAACAAAATTATAAACTTAGGTTATATCTGTAAAGAGTAAATTGACATTTTAGTCCCTTAGATTTGTCTCAAATTGCTATTTTAGTCCAAATAGTTTTTTTTCTCCTCTGGGTCTCTGAGTTTTCCATTTTATTCCCATTTTAATCACATTGCCTAACTCCGTTAAAAACATCAGTTTTAATCAGGGGTATTCTTGGTATTTTCGTAATAGTTATAATATTTATAATGTAAAACACAAAAAAACTAACGTTGTGATGGGTTGGAGGTCAGTTACAGCGGTGGAGGTGCCCATAGGTTAACTGACGTTGTGGTGGACATTTTGGTGGCAGAGGTCAGTGACGGTGACGGTGGTTGGCGAAGGTGAGTGTCGGGGGTTGGTGATGACTGTGGATCGGTGGCACTGTCACCGATGGTTGTGGAGAGAAAGAAAGTAAAGGGATGAAGAACGAGAGAGAATGGGGTGGGGTGGGGGTGGGGGTGTTAATCAGATTTTTATAGAAACAAAAATAAAGTTAATTTTTTTGTGTTTTATATTATTAGTATTATAATTATTACGAAAATACCAAGAATACCCCTGGTTAAAATTGAGATTTTTTAACGGAGTTAGACAATGTGATCAAAATGGCAATAAAATGGAAAACTCAAGGACCAGAGGAGAAAAAAAACTATTTGGACTAAAATGGCAATTTGAGACAAACCTCAGGGACTAAAATGGCAATTTACTCTATTTGTAAATTTCGATTTGGAAGATGCACCCAAATCCATTTTATTTTGGAATATTGGATTTTAATAATTCCAACTATTCGACGTTAGCCGCCAACAGCCCAAACTTAAAAAATAACCACTGGCACTCCTAACTATTGACATATTGGCCACCAATGGACCGTGACTAACAGAACCCTAACGCCGTTAGTCTCCAGTCGCCGGAAAACCTTTTTTGGCAGGAAAAAAGTTTCTAAAGGTCCGATCTGAGGTTAGAAAGAGGGTTGGGACGAAGATGTTAGGTTTTCCGGTCAAAAAGTTCAGTTTTCCGGCCAAAAAGAAGTTTTCCGACGACTTAATTAGAGTTTTTTAAAGAGGTTCCTAAAAGTCCATAATAAGGTTACATAGAAGTTTGGGACGAAAATGTTGAGTTTCCTGGCCAAAAATGAGGTTTCCAGCCAAAAATGTTTTTCCGGCGACCGGGGACTAACGGTGTTAGGGTACTGTTAGTCAGGGTCCATTGGTGGCTAATATGTCAATAGTTGGGACTGTCAGTGGTTATTTTGAAAGTTGAGACTATTGACGGCCAACGGCTAATAATTGTGATTATCAAAATTCAATATTCCTTTTAGTTTTTCTCGTGTCAAATTCATATAGATCCATTTCTTTAATTTAGTTTCATGTGGGTCCGTTTACATAAGGGTCCTAGTCAGGGTGTCCATAGGGTCGATTTTCGATTTATTAATTTGGACTATTCGAATATGAAAATTTTGAAAATGGAATTAGATTAACCTTAAATCACGTTGGGTTCAAAAATAGACGAGACATTTAAAAAGTCTTTGCTAAATACCTCACATTATTGTCGAGTTACTTGTTTTAAATGATTTCTTATCATGTTCTCTAAAAGAGTGACTTGTTTGATAAAGACACCATTGTGCTATGTCTATAACAGATACAATGGTACCATGAGTGTAACCACCCTGTGACACATCAGTCCATGCCCACGAAACATTGTCGCAATTCCATGAGCAGGGTGTGGGGGAGTCCCCAGTAAGCCACCCCCACAAACGTGGGTAGAAGAAAAGGAGTCGTTGAGCTTGTTGACCAGAGATTAAAAAAAATAGCGAGACGGAGTAAAATTTAATTACAAGAATGACTCACATGAATATTAATATTAGTGTTATGAATGTATTTATATTAGGCATAAAGAAGAATCTACACTACTCAAAGACTCTTTAGAAGAATTCAATAGTCATGTGTTTATATTACGCAAAAGAAGAATCTACATTAATCGAGACTGTTTAGAAGAACTCAAGAAGAATATTGAAAAATCTCAAAGTAACTTTCTAATTTCAGTTTTGAAGAATATATTGGATATAATGAGAATATGGTATTTCTATAGAATAATTTATATCCATTAGATTGAAATGATCCTATCCATCTATTTCATATGTGATTGCATATGTAAAGGAGGGATGTCTCATTTGTCCAACCCATCTAGTGTAAAAGTTTATCTTTTGTTAGTACTCACTTATAGCAAGTCATTTCACATTTATATATTTGCAAACTAAGTGTGGCCTTAAAAAATAAAAAATAAATGTGTTAGAATAATGTTGACTTGTTATTTAAAAAGTGGTGATCTTTATATAGTCCATAGAGCATTCATAATGAAGTGTGCAACTATGCATCTCCATCTCAATCAAGTATATTTATTATTTATTTTTCCCTTTCCATCTCTTTCTTCAAAGTTTAAAAAGTAAGCTGCATTTAATTTCATATATGGATATTTACTATTCACATATCCAAAATTTAAATATTGTATCTAAAACATTTTGGTTAAAATGTAAATGTAAAAAGGAGAATAAAATAATAATTAAAAAGAACATAAATAAAGATAAATAATAGAACCTGAGATGTTTTAAGAATGTAAACAAAATCTAAATATAAATTAAAAAAAAAGAGTTAATTTCAATCTTCATCCATGTAGCTTTGGTAAATTGTCATTTACATCCAAAAGTTTAAATTTTGTGTTTGACGTATTATTGTAAGACCCAAAAAACAGGTTTGGTAATTAAATCCCTTTAACTTTAAAGAGAGGGTAAAATATCGTCAGTGGTAAAAAGTTAACCCGATAAGCGTTAGGATTTTCAAATAATCAAGCTAACGTTAATTAAATTGAACAAATACTTGTGCTAAGTAAAAGTTTATAAAAGGCTCAGGTGAGCTGGCTTAAATTGTGTTGGGTTGTAACACCCCATATTTAGTAATTTGACTAGGAACATCTAAATCTAGTTATGATAAGTTGCTAAATAATGAAATCATGAATGGTGGCCCTTTTTTTTTTAACAAAACCATACATGAGGGGATAAAATGAGCAATTGAAAAACTTGTTTTATTAAAACAAAACTAAATCACAAAAACACACACATGTAGGTGTGTGTGTGTTTACGTACAGAGAAGAGATAGAAAGAGGAAACCCTTGTTCTTGATAATCTCCTCAAAATCACTCAATCCAAATCGAAATCAAAGTAATTTTGATTGCATGTTTGAAGATTCTAACCCTCTAGCACCATCTAAACATAAGGTATGTGGTAGATTTACATATGATGAGTTTGATGTTAAGTGGGTTTTTATTATATGATGAAATTGATGATGTATGGATGTTCATAATCATCATACTTGTATGTATGTGTAAGATACTTGAACAAATTAGAGATTCGAGTAAGTTTTGATATGAAGAAATTAAGGGTAATAGTGTTATAAACACCATGTTTACAAGTTTGTGTGAAGAACTTGAATAGTTTAGATGTTGGGATGATTGAACTTGTTGAGATTGAAAGAAACATGGCAACGTTAGTTAGTAAATTTAGCTAAAATTGGTTGGCTAAAAACGATGCCCACCAAATGTTCGATAAAACGCCTAAGTGAGTTTTCTCAAATTGTTAATGTATGTCAATAGGCAGTTTGACTTTTAAAAGACAAACTGACAAAATAAAATGAAAGGATAAATGAGGTATAAAAGTCCACGAGTAGTGATGGTCATGATATTGGATGACAAATCTAATCACCTTGTGGATATTATGTGATAGTTTGACACTTGACAAGCTAGGTGGGAGCTTGGAAAGAAATGGGTCAAACGGGTCATAGGCGCGAGGAAGTTCGAACGGGCGCAAGGTAAGTAAAGCTTACACCTCCTAGAATATAATCCCTACATAAATGATAGAAAGTATATGCATGCTTAAGAACGGTTGCGGTTAAAAATGGATATTGTTAGTTAAATCATAATTTGCTGATAAATATAGAATTTTAAAATAGGACCCTATAATGTAAGTCATAATGGGTCAAATAAGTAAAAGGATAACTAGATCACATAATGGTGATTAAACATAGAATTCTAGAATTTTAGACCATAACGGGTCAAACGGGTAAAATGACGAGTAACTATGTATCGGCGCGAACCAAAATGGGTCGAAAGAATAAAAAGGAGTTTTTGGTGATAAACTAATGAATTTTGAAATAGGACCCAATAGTGTAAACCATGACGGGTCAAATGGGTAAGATGGTAAGTATGCACCTTTTGGCTATAAACAACGCATAGTTAGTTGAAACGCTAAAAGAGTAAGCTATGAACGGGTCAAATGGACAATCGGGTCAAACGGGTCAAATGGTGATGTTATCACCATTTGGACATGATATTTGATGCTTTGTTTGTTAAGTTTAATACTTGCCGGTAAGCATAATGTATGGGCATGCATTGCCATGAATTAGCGAATATAAACTGAAGGTATTGATAACAGGTCATCGCTTTGACCCGCGCTAGGTATGTGTAAAGAATTAAACCTTCGGTAAGGGCTTATGGTCCGACTAAAGAATGGTTTGGGAACTAACAAGTTCGGACCCAAACATGCACACATGTTAGTGCACAATTTAGTATAGTGCACATGTTCGTACACAGGTTAGCATAGTGCAAAGTTTGCATAGTGCTCATGTTAATGCGCAGTGAACAGTTTAGCATAGTGCACATGTTAGTGCACAATTTAGCATAGTGCACAGGTTCGTGCATAGTTTAGCATAGTGCACAGGTCAATGCACAGTGCACAGTTTAGCATAATGCACATGTCAGTGCATAGTTTAGCATAGTGCGCAGGTTCGAGCACAATGCACAGTTTTGCATAGTGCACAGGTCAATGCACAATGCACAGTTTAGCATAATGCACATGTCCGTGCATAGTTTAGCATAGTGTGCAGATTCGAGCACAATGCACAGTTTTGCATAGTGCACATGTCAATGCACAGTGCACTGTTTAATATAGTGCACATTTCAGTGCACAGTTTAGTATAGTGCACATGTTCGTGCACAATACTCAGTTTTGCATAGTTCTCATGTTAATGCACAGTGCACAGTTTAGCATAGTGCACATGTTAGTGCCCAATTTAGCATAATGCACAGGTTCATGCATAGTTTAGCATAGTGCACATGTCAATGCACAGTGCACAGTTTAGCATAATCCACATGTTAGTGCATAGTTTAGCATAGTACACATGTCAATGCACAATGCACTGTTTAGTATAGTGCACATTTCAGTGCACAATTTAACATGGTGCACATGTCAATGTACAATGCATAGTTTAGCTTAGTGCACATGTTAGTGCATAGTTTAACATAGCGCACGTGCGTAATTTAGTATAGTGCAACTATCAATGCACAGTGCACAGTTTAGCATAGTGCACATTTCAGTGCACAGTTTTCCATAGTGTATAGGTTTGTGCATAGACGCATAGTGCATAGTTTTTCAAAGTGCACATGTCAGTGCACTGTATAGCATAATGTAAAGGTAATTGTACAATTTAGAGTGTAGCAAAGTGCACACTGGTAAAATGCACTAATTTACGTGGTATGCGACATTAGAAAGCGTTTCGGTTATGATACGTGACAGAACCTCAGTCGTTCAAAACATTTTCTTTTTTCAGTTCCGATCCGTTAACACAATAGAAATATGAACACTAATTGTTTTTGGTGTTTATGACAGGTTTATACAAAGGCTGGTACTGTACAGATGATCAAGCACTTGAAGAACCGAACACTCTTAAACCGCCACCTTCTTGGGAACAACTTCTCAACAATATAAAATATGATTATGCGTGACAAAGTTTTGTGTATAAAAGATTATTGTCTTTGACTGTAATTTAATTGTCTAATAATTCGTTAAGTCGGTTCGTCTGGGTTATCAGTTAACCAGACGTGTAAGCTCTAAGTAAAAAAAAATCTGGGACCTAATCTTACGAATATTTCAGATATTCGGTACGAAAATGGGTTAGAGTGTTACAAGTTTGTAATCAGAGCTTAAGGTTAAAGGTTCAACGTGTTCAGTTCGAGACTTGGTCGCATGATCCGGTAAGTTATTATAAATATTTACAGTCTAGCATGTTGAAGTGTTGTATACAACACATAGGGCTATCGTGTAAACGCACGTTACCCCAAATAAATTGGTAAAAGACCGGTACAGTTAGCAAATTGCTTGTGTTAACATGTATTGTAGAAAGCATTGTACTATAGTACGGGTGCTTATTAATTTTAAACGTTACTAATCTTTTGTGAGCGTTTCAGTAGAATGATGCTAGCATCTGAAGATGGCAGGAATATAATGATCTACTGATGTGATGATGAAATTGTCCGAAGTATGACAAGCAGAGCATGCTCACCAAGGACCTAAATCAAGTAACAATACTGAATAAAGGTCGAACGGCAATGAAAGCCCATTAGAGCGAGTATCCCAGGTACACGCTTTAAATTATTGTATAACTAGTAGTATGCAACAGATACATAATGAATAACGGTTGCATACGAAATTAAGGCATGGGAAAACCGGATGTGATAGCTATCCATGATGATGTTCCCAAGAGAAATTGGGCGGGTAATACGCATCATTCACAATCGTGAATAATAAAATATAAAAGAGTTCAGGTCTAAAAACTTGGATGGGGTGACCATCCAAGTAGACATTCTCAATAAGATTCTATTGAGGAAAAGTAACGATCACATGGATAAATGTGGTTGCATAAAAGTTTTATAAAATGAAAACATTTTATATGTTTTGAGACGAAAATGGGTAAAACTAATAATTGTTAAATAACAATAAAAAAAAGGTTTTACCAAATAAAAATCGAAGATACGAACGTGAACCAAGAATTTACTTACATGGGAGGTAATGCGTTAGTTATAATAAGGTCATACATACCATGTGTTGAGTGCTTACCTTGGCCAAGTAACTAGTAAACATATGATACCATGAACTTCTTATAACGAGCGCATATACGTCCGATATAGTAAGGACGAGGCTAATGGGATGAGTTAAAAAGGAGCCATTTGGGTCAAATAAAGAATAAAGTTTGATTGTTCATAAGTGATGGATTTCACTCGAACAATTCAAACGAGTCAAATAAAGAATAAGGTTTGATTGTTCATAGGTTATGGATTTCACACGAACAAGTCAAATGAAGTATAATGTTTGAAAATAAATGTAACGCAAATTGGGTAACGGGAGTGTTAAAATATTAAAATAATGAGCCCGGGTAATGGGACGTGAGTGAATATAAACGCAAACGCAAAACAGGTAATGGGAGCGTTAAAGCATTAAAATAATAAACCCGGGTAATGGGTTGTAACGAAATGTAAGCGCAAGCCACGTAACGGAAAGCGTGAGACTAACCGACGCATAAATGACATAAGAAGTCATAAAAGCGGAGGAGTTGTTCGAACAGAAAATGATCTAGTCATGGACTACGATTGCGCGGGAGTGCCCGGATACTATCAGACGATATATCATCTGTGTATGAGATCGGGTGTTGTAAGCAGCAGACACAGAATGTGATGGTTGCTACTTAAGATGGTAGTTGTGACTCGGTGGTGACGAGTGGTCAATGTCATTTGACCCTTGCGCTAGGCTTAGGCGCAAATGGCCATCACCCAGTTTGTTAGTATTATCTGAATCCACATTTCTGCAACTGTTGTGTTGCTATATTCATTTTCTGTCGCGCATTTCCATGCGGTAGTTCCACGCGGGTGCGCGGTAACTAATAAAAAAATAAAAGGGTGAAACGACTAATAGATCCGACAAGAAATGCGACACATAAATGACTCACAGGGTCATAGAAACGGAAATATTGCCAACACGGATCAAACATGGTCTAAGGACTATAGCTAAATAGAAATAAATTAGCCTTAATGGTCAAAAGGGGCTATGATTGATGGATAAAAGAAAAGATAAGGTAAAAGATTTTCTTTTAACCATAAAATGAGTGTCACACCCCAACCGATGGCGGAAACATCGGGATGAGACGAAAACGGGATTGCAAGAGACTTCATAACACTAATTGTGACAAGTATTTAATAATTAGTTTTTACGTTGCTTGAATTAGGAACACCACAAGTTTAAAATGAAAAATGTACAATAAGTATTCAAATAAATAAATTTCATTTCATTAGAATGATTTTTGTACAAGTATTGGAATCGAGATACAACAGGATTGAAAATAAATTACAATACAACGAACATTAAAATTTAAATGCGTTTCTAGGCAATCCTACTAGATTCATCTGTCACAATCCTGCAACATGTAATAAAAGCATGGTTCAGTACAAAAGCACGGGCGAGCATACAAATTTGAATATAAGTATATGTTTAAAAGTTTGTCTCAAATCCACATGGCATTTTTATATTCAAGTTGAAACGAGCATACATAAATAACTTACGCATAGCAAATGGTATATAATTAAAATCTTTAACTAGCATGCATAACAACCTAAGCATAACAATATCATGAGAATGCAAGTTGAATCTAACAAGTATAAACTACCTAAGCATAACAATGAACGTGTTCGATGGCTTGAGTATTTAATTATAATCAATTGCATAAAGTGATTTTGTATACATGTTGCACCCAAAAATGCGTTAAAGAGTAAAAAGGGTCGAGTATGCTCACAGTTTTGCAAAGCTTCCTTTGGTGATTCCGTGAAGAGTTGGAGGTTTGAGCTTCAAGCTTCCTTTAAAACACTTAGTGTTTTCTTTTAGAACTCTTAGAGTTCTCTTCCTTGCTTGGAAGATTTGAGAGAAGTAGAGAGGTTGAGAGAAGAATGGTTGAAAAACTTAGTGTCCTTATAGAATTCTTGGAATTCTTGATTTAGAGAGATTGAGAGAATTAAAAAGATGGAGAGAAGAATGGTGTGAAGAAAATGATAGAAGGAGGTTGGTATTTATAAGTAGAGAAGGTGGAAAAAGGTGAAATATGATTGGTTAAAGAAGGTGGAAGAGGATTGAAAAGATGATTGGTGGAGAAGGGATGTGGAAAATGATGAAATATGATTGGTTAAAGAAGGTGGAAGAGGATTGATGAGGTGGAAAGATGATTGGTGGAGAAAGGATGTCGAAAAGGGTGAAATATGATTGGTTAAAGAAGCTGGAAGATGATTGATGAGGTGGAAAGATGATTGGTATATTTCTTGGTATTTATTGAGTATATATTATGTAATTGAGTATATAAAAAAATAAAAGTATAATTCAAGTATTGAGGATGTGCGTATAAGTATTTATACGTATAAATACGTATTTAAATGATCGATCGCGTGATTAATGAATATGTAATAAGAGATATATGCATATATATATAAGGATACTAAAATACGACGCGCTACAGTCTCCCCTACTTTAGGAAATTTCGTCCCGAAATTTATTCAAGAGGAAGTCTTTAGGAAAAAAGAAGATGGTATTTCTTAGTATGTGTGGGTAGTAGACGAGTATTAGGTCGTGAGCGATCAAAGTTTGTATTCAATAGTAGAGAACCACCGAATTTCTCATGGCACGTTTTTACGAAAGTTCGCAAATATGGTAGGAACACTTATATATAGGAAGTACCAGCGACGTATCCACCATGTTCATACCATTTTACGTTCGTTTCGCTAATCGATGCCATGTTACGTTCCGTGTCACAATCATGGTTTATTAAGGTATTACAAGGAAGAATGATAACGTATAGAATTTTAAGTATAATTGCATGATTGTATTTAAGTATGAGAGATGTTATAAGTATGAGTATGATTAAAATCTTTGAATAGTCAACATGAGATATTTAGTTAACTAGATTAACGCATTACTGGCATGTGATCTCACTGGTCAAACCATCCTGTCCGCAAGTATGAATGAATGACTTAACATGACCGCAAGTCCATGCGGCGGGCATTACTCCTATAGCGCTACACAAGCACTATATATGTTAAGGTGCGGCTTGATCAAAGTTAATGAAAAAATGTCAACCCAATGTTTAACGCAAGCGTCATCTAATCATAGCACATGTCATCATTTTGTTGCTATGAAGAGATCCGTAATGTATGAATGAATGTCTTGACATTACCACAAATCTATGTGGCGGTGCGTCACTCCTATAGTGCTTCACAAGCACTACATATGTCAAGGTGAGGCTTCACCCGAAGTTAATGACAAAATTGTCAACCCAACGTGTCCGCAAGCGTCATCTAATCATAGCACAGGTCATCATTTCGTTGCTTTGAAAGGATCCGTAATAGTTTAGCTTAACATAACCACAAATCCATGTGGTGGTGCGTCACTCCTATAGTGCTTCACAAGCACTATATGTGTTAAGGTGTGGCTTCTTACGAAACTAATGACCAGTTTATCACATAAGAATGTCCAGCAATCCCGAATCAAGTATGACGTATCAGTATGCGTGTATTAATTTATTGTGTAAAACGATGATTAGGTAACAAGTATTAAGTCGCATAAAAGTTAAGTCAATATAAAGAGAGGTTTGATAAGTATTGGAGTGCTTCGGGTTTAGAAACTTCGACTATTCCAAAGTGAATCGCAAGTCCTTTCGAATCAGGGAGACATGCTTTGGCCTAATAGGTATAATACTCTCGTCGCCAGGCGATTAACGGTATTTTACCCTTCCAGTTAGTACATGTCCCTAATTTGATCAAAAATACGAAACTTTGGCGAGATTGAAAATCGTAGAGCGGGACCAGTCATCAAGGTGTGGATATCAATCCTAGCTTGATAATTTCGTCCCCAAAATGTGGTTTATTGAACGAAACAAGATAAAATCTTGACTCGTCAATAAGGAACCACTAGATTATGAAATGGAAATTCTCCATCAAGATATGAATATCACTCCTGACTTGATGGTGAAATTCACGTAAAATAACATGTATAATGGATTGAAATTTGTCACCAAAGGTGGGAATCACCCCTATTTTGATGAGTTATTTCGATTGTGGAATAAGAGTATCGTCAAGTGTGTGTATCGTGTAGATGTTTTAGTAAGGGCACATTGTATATTTAGACAAAAGAAGAGGTAGAAGCAATTATGAAGAATTAATATTTTAAGCAAGAATCAAGAATGGTCGAATTTGGTACTTAAACTATAGACTAGGTCGAACATGGCAATTCTACCTAATTCCCTATAGTTATGGCTCTGATACCAATCTGTCACACCCCAACCGATGGTGGAAACATCGGGATAAGACGAAAACGCGATTGCAAGAGACTTCATAACACTAATTGTGACAAGTATATAATAATTAGTTTTTACGTTGCTTGAACTAGGAACACCACAAGTTTAAAATGAATAATGTACAATAAGTATTCAAATAAATAAATTTCATTTCATTACAATGATTTTTGTACAGGTATTGGAATCGAGATACAACAGGATTGAAAATAAATTACAATACAACGAACATTAAAATTTAAATGCGTTTCTAGGCAATCCTACTAGATTCATCTGTCACAATCCTGCAACATGTAATAAAAGTATGGTTCAGTACAAAAGCGCTGGCGAGCATACAAGTTTGAATATAAGTATATGTATAAAAGTTTGTCTCAAATCCACATGGCATTTTTATATTCAAGTTGAAACGAGCATACATAAATAACTTACGCATAGCAAATAGTATATAATTAAAATCTTTAACTAGCATGCATAACAACCTAAGCATAACAATATCATGAGAATGCAAGTTGAATCTAACAAGTATAAACTACCTAAGCATAACAATGAACGTGTTCGATGGCTTGAGTATTTAATTATAATCAATTGCGTAAAGTGGATTTTGTATACATGTTGCACCCAAAAATGCGTTAAAGCGTAAAAAGGGTCGAGTATGCTCACAGTTTTGCAAAGCTTCCTTTGGTGATTCCGTGAAGAGTTGGAGGTTTGAGTTTCAAGCTTCCTTTAAAACACTTAGTGTTTTCTTTTAGAACTCTTAGAGTTCTCTTCCTTGCTTGGAAGATTTGAGAGAAGTAGAGAGGTTGGGAAAAGAATGGTTGCAACACTTAGTGTCCTTTTAGAATTCTTGGAATTCTTGATTTAGAGAGATTGAGAGAATTAAAGAGATGGAGAGAAGAATGGTGTGAAGAAAATGATAGAAGGAGGTTGGTATTTATAAGTAGAGAAGGTGGAAACAAGGTGAAATATGATTGGTTAAAGAAGGTGGAAGAGGATTGAAAAGATGATTGGTGGAGAAATGAGGTGGAAATGGTGAAATATGATTGGTTAAAGAAGGTGGAAGAGGATTGATGAGGTGGAAAGGTGATTGGTGGAGAAAGGAGGTCGAAAAGGGTGAAATATGATTGGTTAAAGAAACTGGAAGAGGATTGATGAGGTGGAAAGATGATTGGTATATTTCTTGGTATTATTGAGTATATATTATGTAATTGAGTATATAAACATATAAAAGTATAATTCAAGTATTGAGGATGTGCATATAAGTATTTATACGTATAATTGTGTCGGTTTGCGTATAAATACGTATTTAAATGATCGATCGCGCGATTAATGAATATGTAATAAGAGATATATGAAAACCAGTGGAACATGGCACTCGGCCCTTTGGTGCCTGAGAAAGTAAGCGGTCCACATGCTTTGAACTGCTTAAAGCTGAAGTGGGGTTTCGGGACATCTCCCTTGGAGTCAACTGAAGAGTTGCTGCTTACAGCATGAATTTCTGAGACAATTTGCGGGATGACTTTAGCTATCTCCTTGGCTACCATTGTAGCGATACGCTTGTCGGCGTTGTTGCGCTGGAGATTCGTTTGGGTATGCGATCCCATAGAAGACATCTACATGAAGGATCTAGATTAGATGAGATTCGATTATAATAGAGTTATGTTTAAATATTTATTATTATTATAATTCATACAAGGCACAAAATCACATAAACACGTAGGCACGTAATCACGTAAGCACATAAGCACATAAGCACATATTTGCATGTATTCACCTTCTAATAATAACAATGCGTAGCGCGATACGAGATGCGAGATATAAACGATATATAATAGTGAGATAAGCAAGATAATACCGCGTATGAGGCACACGTCCTCATAGGCGTAAACGAGTTAAGCGATTAGTTTGGTTGGTGTATTAATTTAGCATTTTAGATTTCGAGAGCTGTGCGAGTTGTGCATACATTCGATGGAGCGTAAATGCGATAAATCGAGAAATCGATGATATGATAAATCATCAAAGCGAGAAATCGAATAAAGTGAAAATTCTCAAAATTTTAAACACATAAATAATAATAAACTTGATGATGCGTAAATCGACGATATAGGCTTAAATAAATTGGGAGTGTCTGGGGTTTTGAGACATTTGACACGCCAAAGTGATTCGACTACCCTTCGCATTTGGACCCACGCTTTGGCCTAGTAGATAAACGTTCTCACCGCAAGCGGCTAACGACGTTTACCCTTCCAGTTAATACGTGTTCCAAACCATCGGCATAACCGAGACTTTGGTGAGATTGAAAATCGAAGCATGGAATTAGTTATTAAGATGCGGGTTTCACCCCTAACTTAACAACATCATTCCTAATTAGAAATGAAGATTTTTTGTCGAGGTTTGGATGTCACTCCTAACTCAATGAAGATATCTCGTGCGAGAGAATGTGCGGAGTGAATTATTTCGTCGAGAGTTCTCGGTTTTCACACCTATTCTCAACTTGATCACTCGTTTGGTGTGATGCGAGCGTTTCCAAGCGTGTATTATAGTATTAGCCTTAGGAAAGGCACATTTAAGCATTTATAGCAAGTAGTTTAATCATTTAAGTCAAAGATAGGTCAATCGGGTACTTAAACATGTTACTAGGTCGAATCATGGCAATTCTACCTATTATCCTAAAGTTATGGTGCTCTGATACCAATCTGTCACACCCCAACCAATGGCGGAAACATCGGGGTTAGTGGCACTAGGCGACCAGATTGATTTCACGAGATGTTCCATAGTAATCACTTAACATATCACAACCTGCTTAATATCCCATACTATTAAACGTAACATTTAAACAATTATTACAAAACGGAGATTTCTCACAAAATTCTACCGGGTTCGATTTCCCCGTCATACATAAGTTCAAAATCTGAAATACATCAACAAACTAACTAAACAAACTAAACTACGCTAAGCATGCAACATCCAAGCATCCATAGCTAAAATCCTCAACCTGTTACATACGTTAAAATACAAGTCAATACAATTAAGTAAAGGTGAGCATACAGGTTTAGGTACTACTAGCATAATCGAGAAAGCGTTCGCAAAATAATCTAACTACATATCATGATACACCGAAACATTTAACACATATTAACATAGGCTTATTTCTCATGCTAACTACCGTGAGAAGGCTTGCGTGTCCATCCTAACTAGACCCGTCGAGTGTAAGCCACACTATAGTACCATACTAGCTAAGGAGGCAAGTTAACGAAAATAAGTCCTAGTCACATGTTTCTAGTATCACGTATTGAGCATATATAATCAGATTATTCGCGTGTGATAAACAGTTTGATTTTGTGATGTGATTTTGATATAGGAATGTATGTAACACCCAAAAAGTGCGTTAAAGCGAAAACGGGTCAAGTATACTCACTGTGGGTGCGTTTAGGTAAGAGTTCGGGATCTGAGGAGAGTCGAGAAGAGCGCCGGATCAGCCTGCATACGCGAACGGAAGCGCATCAGTCTCTGAAAAGCTGAAACGGTTAAGTCTTGGTTGGGCAGTAGACAAGTTCGGGCAAACTTGTGTGTAAACACACAAGTTCGAGCGAACTTGTGTAGAATTGGTGAGATTAGAGCCAAGTTCGGTCGAACTTGTAAGGATCTCTTACTGAGGAGACAAGTTCGGGCGAACTTGCATAGTTTCTTAAGAAACTAGACAAGTTCGGTCGAACTTGTAGGAAATTTGGTGAGATTAGTCCAAGTTCGGTCGAGCTTGACCCCCTTTGGGTACAAGTTCGGTCGAACTTGACCTGGTGAACTGGTGATTCTCGAGCGAACTTGATGTTTTCGGGTCCAAAATCTTGCGTTGTTTGCTGAGGAAATCGAGTGTTCATCCCTCCAACCCTGTGCTACTGAGCAAACTTAGGTCGGAAAGGTCTTTTAGAGCTGTTTTAACCGTTTTACAAAAGCGTGGACTAATCCGGGCGAACTCGGGGTTCGTTCGGATTAGTCCGGCTTGTGTAAACCAACATAAACGTCCTTGTGATTCCAGATCTGGGATCTTGAATGATAGATGCTTTGTTTCATATCAGAAAATGAACCAAACATCATCAAAAGTCCGTATCTTGTGTAAATGGTTTTGAAAGGTTTTTCTCAGATCTATCACTTACAAGCCGAGATCTTGCAGATCTCGTGTTTGGGAAGTCTCTACTATTGCCAAACGAACTCATATTGTGTAGATTTAAGCTTAAAACAGAAGTTTTTGAAGAAAAAGATGAAGGTTTTCGTAAAAGAATGAGTTTTGATGAAAACGAAGGCTATGTCTTGTGCCAAAATCGTTGTAAACCTTTGTAGATCGTTGATAAACGTTGTTGCAGTGAAATCGGGTTGATCCTTACTTAGAACACGAAGGTTTCGGGTTTTGAGAGCTCTGGGTGAACTTGCAGCAAGTTCAAATGAGAGAACAGAGCTTGGTATTTATAGGAGAAGCCAAAAAGTAGAGCTGATGAGACCAAGTTCGGCCGAACTTGCATGAAAGCATGCAAGTTCGCACGAACTTGTGAAATATTTGAAGGGTTTGAGATAAGTTCGGCCGAACTTGACCCTAGAAGGGCAAGTTCGGGTGAACTTGAGGAGAGTTGGGAGTTCTAAGTTAACCAGCCAAGTTCAGCCGAACTTGGGGTCACCAAGTTCGAGCGAACTTGTCCAAATATTGGATTTTCTTCGTTTGTTTCGCGTTAAGAGTTCGTTTGGTTATTCGGTTCGTATTAGTTAGTTATATTAAGCGTTATAATTGGTATAATAGTGCGATTTAGCGATTTGAGAGTGCGAGAGCGATGCGATAGCGAGCGTAATCATAACCACAAACACACATAACACATAAGTAATATAAAACCACATATATAATTGCGATTTGCGATGCGATGAGATTAGCGATGCGATTTATTAAGCGATTAGATGCGATAATAACGTACAACACCATAATTAATTAACATAAACTTTATTATTAACCGAATCACAGGATTACAAAAGAAGTACAGCGATAAAAACAAGGAAAAAGATAACAACGAATTTCCGAGTTGTTACAAAGGAGGTGGAAAATGGTGAAAAAATTGATTGCTTAAAGAAGGTGGAAGAGGATTGATGAGGTGGAAAGATGATTGGTATATTTCTTGGTATTTATTGAGTATATATGATGTAATTGAGTATATAAAAATATAAAAGTATAATTCAAGTATTGAGGATGTGCGTATAAGTATTTATACGTATAATTGTGTCGGTTTGCTTATAAATACGTATTTAAATGATCGATCGCGTGATTAATGAATATGTAACAACAGATATATGCATATGGATATATATATATATATATTATGATTAACGCCTCGAATGACGATATAAATAAAAATAAGGATACTAAAATACGAGGCGTTACAATGAGTATGTTGAAAACAAATACAATTAAAAAAATGACACGGGTAAAGGGATGATCTACGGGATCACTACGAACTTCGGGTTATAAATAGTGTAAAGGTCTATGGGACCAAAATAACCTTCCGGTCACGAATCGAAAGGAAGTGGACCTTAGAGGTCTTACTGTAAGAGGTGAAAGCCTAAAGAAATAGCCTACGAGGCTAAGTGAAAAGGGCTTACGAGACAATTAGACAAAGCGAGGGAACCGGTTACGATTCCCCGCATAAAATGAGAACAGTAAGAAAGAAATGCTTGGTTGTAAATTTCTTGACACAAGTAATTGACATAAATTAAAGCGAAAACTTTAAACTAAAATTCAGTTTAAGTTAGAAACAACGTTTTAACAAACATAAATAGTATGAGAGAATTTGGAAAAAAAAAACGATTAATATTAAAAGAAACAGGTCTTGACATCAATAGGTGCAAGAAGATAAATTCGAAAAGAAAATTTTCAAAAAAAACGAAAAGATAGATATAAACTTAAACATGACGTGATGCAATCACGGTCAAGAAAAATAACATGGTATATGATCTCTTTGTAACACAATCTATGGAATTGGAGTCATGAAATGCTTGTAAGCCTCGTGAAGGAAATATTCGTATACCTGAGCGATGCGGTACAAGGTAACCGGTGACTGATAAGTCTAACTGGCAAGTCCGGTCAAGGTCAAATTTAAAACTTGTTTAATGCGCTTATCATTATAGGATTAGCGTGAATAAGCATGTTGACAGATTCATATGACCGAATGGCCAAATGGCGACTCGATCAAGTAAACGATAAAGATAAGGGATACAAGATGAAAGTAACGTCACATGTGGCTTTACACATGAAAGCCGCATGCACCGTGGAGCCCGAAAGACACTACCATACCTTCCTGGTAAGATTATTAAATTATTAAAATTTGAGTAATGCTCAAGGGATCACCGAAACCAAGTTCATTAGGTCTAACCCAATGAAAAACGTAAGAACGGTTTCGGGGACGAAACCTCTTTAAAGGGGATAGACTTGTAACACCCAAAAAACAGGTTTGGTAATTAAATCCCTTTAACTTTAAAGAGATGGTAAAATACCGTCAGTGGTAAAAAGTTGACCCCGATAAGCGTTGGGATTTTCAAATAATCAAGCTAACGTTAATTAAATTGAACAAATACTTGTGCTAAGTAAAAGTTTATAAAAGGCTCAGGTGAGCAGGCTTAAATTGTGTTGGGTTGTAACACCCCATATTTAGTAATTTGACTAAGAACATCTAAACCTAGTTATGATAAGTTGCTAAATAATGAAATCATGAATGGTGGCCTTTTTTATAACAAAACCATACATGGGGGGATAAAATGAGCAATTGGAAAACTTGTTTTATTAAAACAAAATTAAATCACAAAAACACACACATGTAGGTGTGTGTGTGTTTACGTACAGAGAAGAGATAGAAAGGGGAAACCCTTGTTCTTGATAATCTCCTCAAAATCAGTCAATCCAAATCGAAATCAAAGTAATTGTGATTGCATGTTTGAAGATTCTAACCCTCTAGCACCATCTAAACATAAGGTATGTGGTAGATTTACATATGATGAGTTTGATGTTAAGTGGGTTTTTGATTATATGATGAAATTGATGATGTATGGATGTTCATAATCATCATACTTGTATGTATATGTAAGATACTTGAACAAATTAGAGATTCGAGTAAGTTTTGATATGAAGAAATTAAGGGTAATAGTGTTATAAACACCATGTTTACAAGTTTGTGTGAAGAACTTGAATAGTTTAGATGTTGGGATGATTGAACTTGTTGAGATTGAAAGAAACATGGCAACGTTAGTTAGTAAATTTAGCTAAAATTGGTTGGCTAAAAACGATGCCCACCAAATGTTCGATAAAACGCCTAAGTGAGTTTTCTCAAATTGTTAATGTATGTCAATAGGCAGTTTGACTTTTAAAAGACAAACTCACCAAAATAAAATGAAAGGATAAATGAGGTATAAAAGTCCACGAGTAGTGATGGTCATGATATTGGATGACAAATCTAATCACCTTGCGGATATTATGTGATAGTTTGACACTTGACAAGCTAGGTGGGAGCTTGGAAAGAAATGGGTCAAACGGGTCATAGGCGCGAGGAAGTTCGAACGGGCGCAAGGTAAGTAAAGCTTACACCTCCTAGAATATAATCCCTACATAAATGATAGAAAGTATATGCATGCTTAAGAACGGTTGCGGTTAAAAATGGGTATTGTTAGTTAAATCATAATTTGCTGATAAATATAGAATTTTAAAATAGGACCCTATAATGTAAGTCATAATGGGTCAAATAAGTAAAAGGATAACTAGATCACATAATGGTGATTAAACATAGAATTCTAGAATTTTAGACCATAACGGGTCAAACGGGTAAAATGACGAGTAACTATGTATCGGCGCGAACCAAAATGGGTCGAAAGAATAAAAAGGAGTTTTTGGTGATAAACTAATGAATTTTGAAATAGGACCCAATAGTGTAAACCATGACGGGTCAAATGGGTAAGATGGTAAGTATGCACCTTTTGGCTATAAACAACGCATAGTTAGTTGAAACGCTAAAAGAGTAAGCTATGAACGGGTCAAATGGACAATCGGGTCAAACGGGTCAAATGGTGATGTTATCACCATTTGGACATGATATTTGATGCTTTGTTTGTTAAGTTTAATACTTGCCGGTAAGCATAATGTATGGGCATGCATTGCCATGAATTAGCGAATATAAACTGAAGGTATTGATAACAGGTCATCGCTTTGACCCGCGCTAGGTATGTGTAAAGAATTAAACCTTCGGTAAGGGCTTATGGTCCGACTAAAGAATGGTTTGGGAACTAACAAGTTCGGACCCAAACATACACAGTTTAGCATAGTGCACATGTTAGTGCACAATTTGGTATAGTGCACAGGTTCGTGCACAGGTTAGCATAGTGCACAGTTTTGCATAGTGCTCATGTTAATGCGCAGTGAACAGTTTAGCATAGTGCACATGTTAGTGAACAATTTAGCATAGTGCATAGGTTCGTGCACAGTTTAGCATAGTGCACAGGTCAATGCACAGTGCGCAGTTTAGCATAATGCACATGTCAGTGCATAGTTTAGCATAGTGCGCAGGTTCGAGCACAATGCACAGTTTTGCATAGTGCACATGTTAATGCACAGTGCACTGTTTAATATAGTGCACATTTCAGTGCACAGTTTAGCATAGTGCACATGTTCGTGCATAATACACAGTTTTGCATAGTTCTCATGTTAATGCACAATGCACAGTTTAGCATAATCCATATGTCAGTGCATAGTTTAGCACAGTGCACATGTCAATGCACAATGCACTGTTTAGTATAGTGCACAGTTTAGCATGGTACACATGTCAATGTACAATGCATAGTTTAGCTTAGTGCACATGTTAGTGCATAGTTTTGTATAGTGCACATGTCCGTGCATAGTTTAACATAGTGCACAAGTTCGTGCATAATTTAGTATAGTGCAACTATCAATGCACAGTGCACAGTTTAGCATAGTGCACAGTTTTGCATAGTGTGTAGGTTTGTGCATAGTGCATAGTTTTGCAAAGTGCAC
Source organism: Scalesia atractyloides (assembly GCA_947069175.1). Lineage (NCBI taxonomy): Eukaryota > Viridiplantae > Streptophyta > Magnoliopsida > Asterales > Asteraceae > Scalesia > Scalesia atractyloides. Next base: position 9,857,945 of record CAMTDV010000006.1, on the reverse strand, counting down.
ATGTCAGTGCACTGTATAGCATAATGTAAAGGTAATTGTACAATTTAGAGTGTAGCAAAGTGCACACGGGTAAAATGCACTAATTTACGTGGTATGCGACATTAGAAGGCGTTTCGGTTATGATACATGACAGAACCTCAGTCGTTCAAAACATTTTCTTTTGTCAGTTCCGATCCGTTAACACAAAAGAAATATGAACACTAATTGGTTTTGGTGTTTATGACAGGTTTATACAAAGGCTGGTATTGTACAGATGATCAAGCACTTGAAGAACCGAACACTCTTAAATCGCCACCTTCTTGGGAACAACTTCTCAACAATATAAAATATGATCATGCGTGACAAAGTTTTGTGTATAAAGATTATTGTATTTGACTGTAATTTAATTGTCTAATAACTCGTTAAGTCGGTTCGTCTGGGTTATCAGTTAACCCAGACGTGTAAGCTTTAAGTAAAAAAAAATATGGGACCTCATCTTACGAATATTTCAGATATTCGGTACGAAAATGGGATAGAGTGTTACAATTATGGTTTCAAAAATTTGTCATTTATTTCCACCAAACTAACACAGGTAACATTTTTGTGTTAATACTCCCCAACATGAGGGTTATATTTGTCTTTTACTTTTTTCTATTTTAACCCTTCCTTCCCTTGTACATATCAATACAAACAAGCAGACGCTACAAATATTTTTTGATGGTCGGTTCTTTTTGACTCCACGATTTAAGTTCGAATCTCATACATACGAACAGACACCACAAAACTATTATGTTAATCGTCATACTCAAGTAGTGAATGTTCCTTTTTTTTGTTCATGGGCCGGCTAACGAGTTCAATGCACATGAGTATTACGTAAAGTTTTCACCAAAATCATGCTTATTTAGGTGTGTTTTAGTGTGACAAGCTTTCAATGAGAACTGCAAATTATACAAAAGTCTTTGTATAATTTAGGGTATACCCGCCAAATAAACTCGGAAGCACGGAAACGCCTGGGAGGTGCCGTCTCCCGTCCCGGGGACTGCTAGGGGACGGAAACGGCACGGGGACGGCCGGGAAATGTCCCCGACAGGTAGGAAACGGCCAGGAAGCGTGCAGGAGAAGGGGACAGTGTATGGGGACGCGCAGGAAACGTTTCCTGCAAGTTTCCGGTCATAGTTCGACTGAATAGCGTGAAAATAGCGGATTCCGACGACGACTTCTGGCCGGAAACCTGCAATTTCTGCCGGAAACTTGCTGGAGACTTGCTGGAAACTGTGAAGAAGAAGAGCGGCTACCTTTTTGTGACGGCACCTCCCAGGCGTTTCCGTGCTTCCGAGGCGATAACCGGAGAATTTTGGGTGATGTTAATGTGGGAAGAGGAACTCAGACTCACCCTCGTGTTGTCAACAAGAAAGCTTTATCACGGTATGTAGCCATTAATATAACTTACAAAAAAAATTGTTATATTATATAGATATAATACAATTTTGCTTATAGGGTTAAATAAGTTTATGGGTTTTAACATTTAACCCCTCTATCTTTCATTAGGTTACTTTTAGTCATTAAAACTTGTAAAACTCACATAAAAAGTGTAAAATTAGTTTTTGTATTTTAACATTTAACCCCCCTTATTTTCACTACCTTACATTAGATTAGGAAGAAATGGGATTTTTGAGCTTTACATCAATATATAACTATTTTGGGGTTTTGTGTTACATTATCTTTGATATATATTTATTTTTTATATGTTTTTATTCCCGTATCTGTCCCGTCCCCGCTTCTTGAATTTTTTAGTTTTGCCGTTTTCCGTACCCGTCCCCGTACCCGTACCCCGTTCCCGTACCCGTCCCAGTGCATCATAGCAAATAAATCCATGTATAAACTTTAGGTTATTATGTTGAAGTAAGAAATTAATATTTGAACGGGTTAGGAATGAAAAGTACCAAAGGGTTTTTTTTTCATCTTCTTCTTCATCGACTTAGTCTACCAATACTGGTTGACCAACTTCTTCTTTATCTGATTCAAAGTACTATGGATTGGTAAACATCAGTAAGAGTTAAAGCCTTAAATAGAAGCTCTACATTTTTAGCCGCAAGAAGTCCATTTAAGTACATGGTGATTTCTCATGAACTCTGACTTCATGATTTCATAATTTTATTCATCTTATCATTGTTTCTTCATGCGACTCTTTTCAAAGGGGTCGAGAGAGTCAGCACAATGTCATTCAACTTTGCGAATCAATGCTTCGGTCTATTCTTATATTTGGTATATTTTATAGTCTTTTACTATTTGTTTTCAAACAAAGGAAGTTAGTCTCTTGGACATACTGAAGTTTATGTATGGAAAGAATTTGGCATTTACAACTGCTCTCGATGTGCTTAATGTACTAATGGTTGTTGACAAACTTGATGTTGCTTCATGCATGAGACATTGCAGCCGTTTATTAAGAAATCTATTGATCATGACACCTGAATTTGTGCTCGTTTATCTTGATCTTACTTTCACTATCTTAATAGTTGAAGCACTTCAGCCACTTACTATTTTCTTAAAGCAGTTTTATAATGTCAAATACAAAGACATAATCAAGTAACTAAGCTTCCTCAAAACAAATGTTTAATTACAAGCGAATAATCTAAAACTTTCTTAATAATGACATGTATGAGATGAGATTCTTAGTTCACCGCTTGCTGGTGTAGAGGCAATTATAGTTAGTGACGATCTCCAGGTGACATCAGAAGATGTAGCTTACTGGTTTGTCTTGGCCCGGTAGCCAAAAAATGAGTTAGATCGTACTTTTTCCTTACGTGTAGTATTGGAGGCAATATTTTTCACATTGATCCAAATTTGTAATCTAGTTTCATGTGGGTTCATTTCGATATATTTAAGTGTTCCTAGTTGGGGTGTTCATTTGGGTTATTTGAATCAGACTATTTGAAGTTGAAGCTTGAAAATTTAAAAGCTGAATTTGAATTAGATTCACATAAGCTTATCTAAATTCCCTTCTGTTCAAATAAACCGAACTAGCAAAAGACAAAAAAAATACATAGAGTAAAATACATGGATAGTTTCTGTGGTTTGGTGAAGTTTCACCTTTAGTCCCCACCTTTTCAAAATTATACGTATGTTCCTTATGGTTTTAGTTGTTACTCGAATAGCCTCTAAAGTGGATGGACGTTTGTTTTCTCAGTTAAGTTGGTATGAAAAGACTAAAGTAGGTGTGCATGGCTACCTATAACTGCTTTTTACGGTACTATATTTATTAACAACAAGGATATGGCAGGGGGAAGGTCCAGGATCTACTCCAAAGGAAGCTCCTTGGCTGGAATTTGTAGACAAAGAGCACTGTTAGCCTTAACGCGAGAGGTGGCTTCCTGCGTTTGGACTCCGTCGTGAGAATCAGTAGTTTGTTCTTTAGAGTCTTAGCAAAGTAAAAGGATAAGAGTTTTAGTGTAAGAGAGAGTGAAAGTGAATACCTTTGGCTGGTTCAAGGCACTCCCTTTTATAGGTCAAGTGATCTGCCCGAGGGAGCCCCTTTGCCAGCTAGTACCTTCTTGATCGAGTAAGCTTGTCCTTTGCTGTTGTTTGCTTACATGATGAACCTTGCCTTTTGAGGTAAGTTTGCAGATTGTATGTCTCGAGGGGCACTATTTGTACTTTTAGTGAGAGGTCAAGTCAGTTTGACCTTTGTCTTTCAAGTCCCGATGGTGTACAGTAACAATAGCTCCCTTTCGTTAGCTTATGGTGACCCAGCTCCTGGTCAGGAGCTGGCTGCTCCGCTTATTCAGCTTTTGTCTTCTTCTATGATTATACATATTATTATTTATTTGCGTCTTACTTGTTCTAACATCTTTGACCAAGGTATTAGTGTACCCACGTCATTAATATTGTTATTGATTTGATAAACAATAAGGTGTGCATGCTTATGTGAAAATATTTAGCTCGAAATTGATCGTACATTTGGTTATTTTTATCATTATTTTTTTGTTGTTCAAGCTGGTAGCTTTGGGGCTTCAACTTTGAAACTTTACAACTTGAAATTGGCTCCTGCTAGAGTTGAATTAGCGAATTTACAACATAATTTTCATGGGTTTTGGTTTATTAAAAGGTCTGATGGTTTGATAGTTTGTGAGGAGGTTGTTCAACCTCACCCTGATCATCATCGTTGATCTTCTCAGCCATTCGAAATGAATTTGGTTTGGCCATTTGGGATTTGACTTTAAAGAATAATTGGTCCTACCACTATAATAATGGGTAGTAATAATAATAATAATAATAATAATTGTTTTTAGATTTAACTTTTATTTGTTTTGTCTTTTAGCGATGGCAATTTTGTCATTGCATGCTCACTTAACTTAGATAACTAACATACATCCACTTAAGGATTGTCTTAGTAATAACTTGTCAAATTAGTGAGAACATACATGTAATTTTGAAAGATTGAGACTAAATGTGAAAATTTACCAAACCACATAGACTATTCATGCATTTTATTCATTACATTACAATACATACAATTTTAAACTATTTTTTTACAAAAATATATATCTTATTTGTATTCGGGTTATTTAGGTCAGCTTGGTTAAGGATTCGATCCGAGTAATCGAGATTCATATATAATAATTAATTGCTAAGAATCACCAATGGTGATCATTATCAGCACAATCAAAGCACAGTGATAAATCATGCAGGGTTCATATCTTGCCTAAATGATTTACTTAACTCATATAATATTCTAAATTTTAATAAAGGATTTTAGTTAATGTCGGATCTTCTCTCCTTCAACCGTAAAGTTTTTTATTTATATTTTATTTTAATTTTTATTAATAATCAATACATGAATATCGTTTATTCTTATTTTTGATCTTTATCATTATTCTAATAAATTATTTTAAATAATGTCATATGTTATTAACTTTCGGTTTATGTATTTAGTTTATTAATATTTTATTTTGTATAAATTTATTCAACACGTACAATACAGGGGTTCTTAAAAATATAACTTTTTTATTATTTAATTTATAAAATTACGTTTATTATTATTTTTTAATATATCTTTTTATTATTTATTATATAAATTATATTTTATTCAACATGTGCAATACACGGTTTTTAAAGATATCTCTTTTTTATTATATGTTATGTAAAATTATATTTATGCAGCCCGTGTATTACACGGGGTTCAAACCTAGTTATATAGAAATTGGGCTGAAACATACTATGTATTTTTGTGAAAAACTAAATTGGGTAGCAAGTAGATTAAGTTACACGATAAATTCACGGCGCCCATTTTGTTCGTATCTTTCCCTCCCTTAGCGGTTTCGTAATTCGTATCCTCCAAATAAGTAATGGACTTAGAAAATGAAAATTGAAAGGTTTATTGTTCCAAAATCAACACCAAATACAATAGTCAACACTAACATAAATGGTTTCTAACCCTAGACATCATAAGATGATAATAAGAGACATTAAATAGGGACGCTCCCCAATCGCTGAAAAAGGCAAGTTCCATCAGGGTAGGACCTACCATGTAACAAGGGGTAACTTTTGTTGTCGCTTGACGTTCCGATAGTATCGACATATTTTCAATTCCGTTACCCTTTTTTTAAACGTTGCCCTTATAAAGATTTTCTAGATCCGGAATCAGACGAAGTTGACGATATGTAGCAAACATTAGGGGCTGTGAATTAGTCTTCGACAAGAAGGCTGAAGTCTTTCGATGAGATAATGGGCTTGTGTAGCCCATCTCCAATAAAACACCATAAATCCATTAGCCCATGATGCAAACAAAAGAAAGAAAAAAGGATTATTAAATTGTTTTAGATTGAAAATTAACAAAATTTAATACAATTCTGGAGCCATGATTGCTAAACAAGTATTTGAGAAAATCAAAGCCAAATTTTCAATGCATTGATCTATTTTTTTTTAAATCATTCGTTTTCAAACTTTTAAAATGCCAGAGTAACAAATTACAAATAAGTGGCAGGTAAACTTCTAAAATTTATATGAACCTGTTCATGATTTGGTTTCAACTTTTTAATTATCGAACATTTTACTGCATAAAATTTAGTTCGGTTCCATAGATTAACTTCAACTTCGGCTTGATTTGTGATAGTGGTTATTCAACCATGATGCTCAAATATTTGGCATTTGTTTTTTCGCATTTTGGTGATCGTCACTTTTTTTTGGTGATTAAAACTTCAATATTGTAACGAAGAAAAATAGATTAATTAGATGTGGAAAAAAATTAGTAAAACCCATAAAAAGAAGCAAAAAAAACTAGTGAAAAATGAGTAAAGTTGATAATTTAAAGTTTTAGTAAAAATAAGGGCAAAATAGTCATTTTAAAACATGTTTAAAAAACAGGTAAATTTGAAAATTAAAGTTAACGGTGTTAAGGTGGTCCAAGGACGTAAAACGTTTAGGACGTAGTGCAAACGACAAGGATGAAAATTGCCAATTACTCAAATGACAACAAACGACTAGACATGATACGTGCGAAAAAAAATACAAACCAACACGAAAGACACGAAAACAAAGGTTGTTCTATTATTAGAATTCACATCATAGCATACAACAAAAAGTTGTTAATGTTACATCTTAACGGCACGACACGAAAAACTAACACCACATACAACAAATCAATCACTATATAAACTAGATTCAACTTTTCTGTATTCCAAAAGCTCGGCTTTTTCTGGGCTTTCAGATAGAGCATGCCCGTCGCCTTCAAACAAGTGAAAAACTGAAACAAAGTTTTATCACTATACAAGATATCAAGACTTCTTTATGTCAACTGCAATTAACCGCCAAAGAAGCCTTCAAAACAGCAAAAACCAAACGAGGTTACCTTAATTACGGGCTTTCTTCCAATTCAACGATCTGGGCCCGTCTTTCGGCTGCTTGTTTCCTTATGAAAATGCCCCATCTCAATGCCGCTTTGAGTTTAAGCCACCCGACCACAGCTTTCCCAGAAGAACGCGTTTTATCCACGTCGAATCCATAACCGAAGTTAGAAGGTGTGTTCGGCATGTAACCTGATGAATACTGATAATAGTTTTCGTTAACATGACTACCCGAGGTTTGACCATGGGCCCCACCATTGCCCATGTTGAATAACCGAAGTAAATGCTGCATATCTTCGTTTTCAAGCATTTCGTGACTTCTCATACGGATTTCTTCTTCGGGAAAGTAATCGTCTAGTCCTCTAAACGAAGAACTCAAATTTAACGTGTTGGTGTTGCCAGAAAGGAAATTGGAAGCGGATGGTTGCGTTAATCCAAGGGCCAGGATGTTGTTATCGTTCGCAGCGGGCTGTTGTGAACCGTTGATCAAGGGATTGTGAAAAGTGAATGAAGTTGTATCGAACTGAGTAGGTGCGTTCAGATTCATGTTCTGTGATTCCACCGTGTATCTACTCGTATCATAACCTACATAAGAAAAGATGACCATTTGATTACTCTCAAGGGTATTTTCGACATTTCACTAATAGGTATGAAAATAAGCAGTTAGTTACCTCCGGTGGTGACACTTGGATTTGAAGTAGGTTGTTCTTGAGCGGTCGGTGGTGGTAGACTGAGTTGATGTTGATGATCAAACGAATTTGAATAGTTTTGTGGGCCCATTCCCATATCGATTTGTGGAGCGGGTGCTTTTACTTGAAGAGCTCCTAAAAATGATTTTCCGTCATATTCCACCACATGCATCCAGTTATCGTATGCTTTCTTCATCAAGGTGTCTACAAACACCTGCACATATATAAAAAAAGGTTCACATTTAGTAAAGATCTTATCTTTTTTTTACTATACATGCAATAATATGTACACATTAACTTTTACTTTCTCCTAATATCGAGTTAAAAGTCATTTTAGTCCCTGTGGTTTGGGTCATTTTGCCAGTTTAGTCCAAAGGTTTCATTTTTCCCCTGTGGGTCCAAAAAGGTTTCATCGTTGCCATTTTAGTCCACTGGGTTAACTTCATCCATTTTTTCTGTTAAAGAGAAGAACAATTTGGTCATTTTATATGTAATTCTGTTAACTAGAAGGGCAATACGGCCATATAAAATGACCGCATTGCCCTTCTCGTTAACAAAATTGGACGAAGTTAACCCAGTGGACTAAAATGGCAACGATGAAACATTTTTGGACCCACAGGGGAAAAATGAAACCTTTGGACTAAACTGGCAAAATGGCCCAAACCTTTGGACTATTAATAATTATACACAAGATGTACCATTTCATTTTATTTTTTAAAGGGTATTTTAGACACTAACTACAACACTTGACACACATAAGAGTTTTCAAACTAGAGAAGTGCATCATTTAAAAGAAAAAAAAATTAAATAAATTGCAAACTAACCTTTTGATTATCGGAAAGGGCATCAGTAGCATAATAGTGGCCATCAGCAACTAAACCACTTAACTCGTAGATGTGATTGAATACAACGCCAACGTTTCGCATGTCATCAGAATAGTAAACGTAAAGTTTGGGGCTCAAAATACAAGTCTTTGCATGCTCCACAAGAACGTCCCACATCTTATTCGACATTCCACTGCCCAATATCTACAAACAATTTCAAGATTCCACAATTAATATAGATGGAGTACGAATAATCATCTTTTTTTCCTAATACAATTAGTTAAAATGAGAAAAGTGGGTAAAAAGATATAAAATAAATCATTTTAGTTAACAATCATAATCACTTCTACCCAAATGCTAAAAACGCAGATGAGCATTTGAATAACACATATCCAAATAAGAAATAGAGTAAAATGCTATTTTCGTCTCCTAAGGTTTAGCCAGTTGTGCAACTTTTGTTCAAAGGTTTGTTTTTCCGCATCTGGATCCAAAAGGTTTGAAATCTTGCCATTTTCATCCGGCTCGTAACTCCATCCATTTTTCTCCGTTAGGTCAGGGGTATTTCCGTCTTTTTTGTTAACTTAAAGGGTAATTTGGTCTTTTTCACTTTATGTAAGAAGACCGAATACCCCTGAAAAAGACTGAATTGCCCTTTAAGTTAGCAAAAAAAGACGGAAATACCCCTGACTTAACGGAGAAAAATGGATGGAGTTAACGAGCTGGATGAAATGGCAAGATTTCAAACCTTTTGGATCCGGGTGCGAAAAAACAAACCTTTGGCCGAAATTCGGCCAAACCTCAGGGACGAAAATGGCATTTTACTATATATGCCTGATTTGTTTAGCTTACATTTCTCAGCTTCTTTGGATCTCTGACTACGAGACGAAGAAAATCTTCAACATTGTATATGCCTGATTTGTTTAGCTTCTTGTGAAAAGATCCATCTTTCCCGATCTTCTCCAATCTCCAAACTTCATCGGTTAAAGCAGGTGGATAATGTTTCTTGTAAACTGTAGATCCAAAAGAAAACGTCTTTACGTCGTCATATGTTATCCTTCTAAATTGTTATATTCAAAAATTTATATTGTTATTGTAATAATACAGTTTCTTTAATAATACTTAATGCAATATTTCTTTAATTATACTTACGTTCTCCTCGGTGATCTTTAACAATGAAAGCATCCGTTTTAGCCTCACGGATACGAAGCCCTTCACTATAACCCGACGCAACTTTAAGCCCGAGTCTAAACTTCCTACTTCTTATCCAACTAGAATTATCAGTGAACGTCAACTCCCCTAACGTCCCGACGCCTTCTTTTAAAACAACTTGTAGCTCACCGGATAAAAGTGGTCGTTTTCCTTCTCGTTCTTTAACCATGTGAGTTTCAAATTCTTCTTGAGTCCATCCTTCTTCATCTTCGTTATTGAAATCACCTTCGAGCACAACGATATCTAGTTTGATTGAGGATTCCGGGCCGGAAGTTACAACATGGCCCGTGTTGGCGTCGATTAATACCACGTGGATTGCCGCACCTCGTTCGCCTTCTACTTTTCCACCCGTGAAAAGCGGAAGTGATAACTTGGACCGGAAGTGTAGCTGTAAGTCTCTTCCGTCGGGACCTTCGATTCGTTTAGGAGAAACCCTGTTTATATTACCCAAAAAGTAAAAAATATGAATTTAGCAAATTGCTAATTCTCACTTTTCTTATGTAATCATCTGTGAACTTTAATCATGTGCATTAATTATGATCTAAAGTGGGTCTCACACCGATCCTAGAACGTCACCACTTTGTTTGTAATGATAAAGATGATCAAATAGTAATTTATAGGTTAGATGGATTTAATTAATCCAAAACCATGAAGTAGCAAATGATACAAACTACAAAGAAGACAAAAGGTTTGATTATTTGTTTAAAAATCTAAAAAATTCTTTAGTGAAGACAAACGAAGAGGATTTTATTTGTACAAATTAGTGTCGGCAATTATTTTTTATGAACATAATGTGCAAAATGATAATTTGACATGCTATAAAAAAGAATCTTGCATGAGCAAACGAACAACTTTGAGAAAAACATGTAATCTACAAGCACATAGTTGCAAAAATAGCATCAAGAAGATCGGTAAAAAGCCAAGAATTGCAGTATTTGGATCTATACATTGTTTGATAAGAGATTAAACGTCTACATTAGCTTTAATATTACTAAACAAAAATGAAATGCGCGTACCTTCCATTAAGTTTCGCGGGGCCCAACTTTGCTAAGGCGCGCTCAACTTCTTCACTAACCTATTTAATCAGTAAGCCGATTAGTATAAGTAGTCACGAGTATCAAACGATAGCTCCACAAGTTTAATTTCAAATGAATGCTTCTATGAATTTTATAGAAACATATATTAACACAAGTTTAATAGTTTTTACTAAATACAGATATTCTTTAAACCTGTTAATGCATATAATATAAAATGAAGAAAGTAAAATATCAAAAGCCTGTTTCTAGGTTGCGTGATTTTCGATCCATATGTTAATAGCTTTTTACTTGGGAGTAAGTATCTTACAACTCGTCGAAGAATAGGCTCCAACGATGAACAAAGTTTCTGCAAACTATCGACCTTCAGAGCTTCAACAATGACACTGCATAAAAATGTTCACTTAAAACATTTATATATAAAAAAATGCTATAAATATACCAAAAGAGATCACTCTAATGAACAAAGTTTCACCAACTGATACATGTTTTTTTAATGTGATTCCATTTATTAACTACATCATCGTCATCATCATCGTCATACTCAGTAAATCCCACCAATAGCAAAGCTAAGGTAGGGTCTGAGGAGGGTAAGATGTAGACAGCCTTACCTCTACCCCGTTGGAATAGAGATGCTGCTTCCGGTGAGACCCCCGACTCGATATTAGTTTTGCATCAAGCCTTGGACATAAGGCACATAACACTCAACAGTTAAGACAAAGGCCCATTTGTTAATTACCTATACGTTTAATTATATTTGATGTTTTCTCTCCTAATTACTACAATCTAACTCTTCATAGAAGAAAAAAGTTGCAGGTTTTATGGTAATATCTAGGGTTTCCGTTGCATAACTAACATCAATTTCCCATAAACTAACAAGAAACAAACTTTACTACCAAACACTACTGAATTTGACTAAAAAATGTTATTAACATAACCGAACATACGTGTAATTAAATAAAAGCTCCCGTAAAACATGTATATAAAATGCTACAAAAATATACCAAAGGAGACTAGTTTAATACCCAAAAATTACATCTTTACTCATTTAGATCTTGCAAATTTACCAATCTTATTGCACCAACTAATAGTGATTTTTTTAATGTTCATTAATTAGATATATATATATACTCAATTATATTATGAACATCCATTAATCATATATGATGTTTTCTCTCCTAATTACTACTATCAATCTCTTCATAAAAAAAATAAAAAATAAAAAAATGCAGATTTGATGATACCAACTAGGGTTGCCACTGACATAATCAAGTCAAAATCAGCTCAAAAGTTGCATAACAAACATCAATTTCCCAAAAACTAACAAAAAACAAAATCCACCATAAAACAGGCAAACACTACTGAATTTAACTAAAAATAGCAAAAAAAAAAATATTGACATGATATAAATATATAATTCCCAGAATAACTATTAACTAAAACTAGCAATACCCACTAAGAATATTAACAATCACTTAAAAAAAACACACACAAAATTTTATAAAAAAAATAAGAAAATACCTAGCAAGAGCTGGTCTTTTCTTTTCAGGTTGACCTTCTTCACTACTACTGGGATCTAATCCCCTTTTCTCCATAAACTTTCTCTGCATTTTCTCTGCTCAAAACACACAAACCCCTCTTCAGATCTGATCTGATCTAACCCTAACTAAATCTTTACTAAAATTCAAACAAAAATTAAAAATAAAAAGGGATTCTTTAGCACCCAAAAGGATTCCAACAAAAAGATTAAAGAAGAACAAGAAAGCGGGAAAATTAAATAAAAATTTCGACTTTTTTTGGTTTTCTTTTGAGAAATATCCAAGAACTTTCAAGTTAGTATCTGGGAAATTTCCCTTTATTTCTCTTGTTATAATTTTTTCCACCAACAAATAAAGTGGACGTCCATTGTGGTGGCTGAGTGATTTACAGATCCACCCCTTATGGTTTCTGAAGTATCATAAATGCCCCTTTGTGGTTTTGGTTATACCATGTACTGGATCTTGGTTTTGTTTAAAAAAAGTTGACCCATTTGTTTGTTTTTTTTCTTCTAAAAGATATGATTTACATTGTTTTCTCAATTAATAAAATATATTATTAATGAAGATCCAAAAACTGGACCGTAGTCTGGTCGGGTTGGATTTGATTAGATCTTGAAAACCTGTAAACAAGATGATCTGCACAAATAACAGACCAACCGTTAGGCTCGCCGCAGAGGTGGAAGGACCACTCTGCGACCATCCTTCGGCGTGAGGATAAGTATTTATTTTGAGAGAGTAAATAGAGAAAGAAAGTTAGGACTAAGGTTCGGAGAAATCGTACTTGAAGTGTACTGGGAGAAGGGAATTTATGCTTACCCATGTAGACGTCACTCGCCCTGGACGCAATTTTTGATGTGCGTCCTTATATAGAAGCCGGGCCCCCTTATATGTCGTGGAGGGTCCGTCCCAATGCCTGATAACCGTAAGTGTCTTGTTCGGTCATATATCCATTGTGGCCAAGGGTATGGTTCGGCCCTGTAGCTACAAACATGTTTTGGTATAGTTACGGTTTTGATTATTCGTTTTGTCTGTTGATAGTAACTTATCAAGTGTTCTAGAAAAAAAAAAAGTATAATAACGACTTGGTATGTTTTTATTAAGGAAAGATAGACGCTTTATGTGTTGTAATGTTCATATATAATTAATTTTATGTAGACTAAAGTTGAGCTTTCTTATATTTTAATAGATAACTAAAATTCCCAAATAAACAAATAGTGGATAAAAAGCTATTTAAGTGTGATTAATATAAAAGAATAGTCTTTAAGTGTTGTAATGTTCATGTATAATTAATATAATGTAGACTAATGTTGAGCCTCTTATATATTTTATTATGTAACTAAAAATATATAATTGATATTATGTAGACTAATGTTGAGCCACTTATATATTTTATTATGTAACTAAAAAAATCCCATATAGACAAATAGCAAAAAGATCAATTTATTTATGTATTTAATATATAAGAATAGGGGCTTAAATGTAATTAATCCAAACCACAAGCATACACATTCAATGTATCCATGTCACCTCATCAATCTGGATCATCAGCTTATGTCCATTGACTATATTGACTTTTTGAAGTCCACTTATTGTGAAGTATACCAAGTTACAAACATTAATGCACATGTTATCACAAGACAGAACAGCAGGTGCAAAGGAATCCAACTGCCTATAACTGACTTCACATGTTGTACAGCATGCATAAATAATTGTACTATGTGTTTGATGCCACAACCATATACAATCTTTACTGCAAACTTTACAGTTTACAAGTCATGTATAATCTTTAATGCATAAAGTAAAAGTCTCATTTCACAACTGCTAGACCTTGATATTACTAGTGTCATATACATCTGTTCAAATAGTCAACAGGATAATAAAAGTCAGATGATGCTTAAAGACCATTGCGAAATGACTATTTTGTCCCCAAATCATCATGGAGCTAAGTTGGGAAAAGCAGAAAAGCTTCCTCCTTTATACTTAGCGTGTAACCGAGCAGTTTATGTGCTATACGAGATCGGCTTGCTAAAAGTTTAAATCGATCTAATGGGCTCAAACATGAGCCTATATTGATGCTCATCATTGACAAGCTTCACAAACCGAGCTTGACTAGGCCCTTAACTCTGAACGAGTCTGATATTTATACAAGTATGATAATTTAATTAGTTTGAATGATAAATGTAGGATCACATAATAGATATTGTTACATGTAAATAAACTAGGGAAATTGGATTTTAGTAATCTCAACTTTGACTTATTAGTCAGGATTAATCCCAGCTCAATAAAATTTAACAGAGTCCAAACTTTGAAAATATTTTCTTTCAGCGACTTAATACTCATACTAACTCAAAAGTCAAAATGAACCCAGTTATTTTTTGTTGACGTGGCGAAAACTGGACTACTTATGTGGCGAATAAGTCAAAATTTTGATGATGTGGACTACTTATGTAGCATTCCACGTCTGTAAAAACTAATTGCGTTAACTTCAGTTAATATAAGATCGTTTAAGGAAAATACGTTTAAGATTAAGACTGTCAGTAAACATTTCATAAGTGGGGATTAATCCAGACCAAGAGACAAAAGTTGAGATTATTAATATCTAACGTCTCTATAGTCTATATAATGATATAGAGAGAAACATAGTTGCAAATATATATATAAAACTAAATACATATGTAAATAATGAATAATTAAGTTTCTTTTTTTAAACGGCTCCTAATTCAATAAATAATTAAGTATTTAGTCTATATAATGATATAGAGAGAAACATAATTGCAAATATATATATAAAACTAAATACATATGTAAATAATATGTAAATAATGAATAATTAAGTTTTTTTTTAAACGGCTCCTAATTCAATAAATAATTAAGTATTTAATATATAATAAACAAGTCAAGTTTGAGCTTTAAACATAAAACGAACTGAGTTAAAGTTCTCTTTTATGAACATGTTCAACTCGTTTTTACCCTTCTATCGGAGAATGGGAGTAGGCCAAATATCTAAAACTTTGCAATTTTGGTGGGCATGTAAGTCATATGACTCCCACTCACAATTTTATATAACAAATGTGTTCATAACTAAATAGAGGCACATGGACAGATGGTATATAGAACATAATGTGGAGGCGGCACTTTATAATTAACCGCCCATTTGGGTTGTATTTTATATCCAGTGGAGAAAATCATAAAAGATTTGGCGCAAATAAATGTCAAACTAATTGCTTTATTAAGAAAACAGATTCTTATTGTAATAATATATATATATATAATATATATATTATTGGGAATCAGTGTATCAAAATAGTAGCGAAAACGGTTTATATAATTTACCAAAAGCCGATTATATAAGTTTGATTTATTAATCCGGTTAATAAATATTCCCAATCAGGATCAAGGTTATACGCGTATAAACAAATAAAATAATGAACAACCATAGGGGGTTTTAGTAATCAACCTTTGACGACTACACCGGGATCGTAACACACGGGTTACAATGAATCCTCGCTAGTAGGAAGTTCACAACCGAGCACAAGATACCCAAAAGTAGAACCAGCCAAGAAGGAGGCGGCGGCGGCGGCTAAACATGAGAGGGAAGCTAGGGTTTTGTGTTTTTATAAAAGTGTGTCTAGGGTTTGCACGTTAATCATCCTTTTATAGAACCCAATCTTACATAAAAGCCCTTTAAGATTATACAATTATAATCCTCTTAATAATAATCTAATTAATATTAAGTCCCTCGGGTTTAAACTATTATTATTTCACAAATAATAATCCACCTACTCGTGAACATATACGATTCATGTACCAACGTGGAACTCTTCGGATCGTACCGAGTTAGTTACGTTGACTTTAATTACGGTCGGACATACATATCTCCAACAATCTCCCACTTGGACGATTTTAATTAAATGAGTCAACGTGTGCAGAGTTGGACGCCTAGCTGCATCGCACTGCTCCTAACATGGTATGACACTTTAAAGTCATCAACTAATTCTTTGAGTTCAAGTAACACTTTACTTAATCAGATACTGTGCCCTGATATTTCTATCAATAAGTCCCTTCTGTATAGAACATTCATTGATCATAAGACATGGATCATTCATTCTTATATAGTGATCAACTGTTCTCTGTTCTTGACTTTAATTTAAACTGGACTAACGAACTACTTTTAGTCCTAGTGTGGCCACGCGTTTATTCCAGTTTGAGTTAACGAGGACGCCAGAATGTCTAAACTTCTAATTGCATAGAAGTACAGAATTCCATCAGCGTCATACAACTCACACTTAACCTTGGATGTTTCCCAACGCTACCCGGATTACTATCCATGTTTCAGGGCAGTGTTAGATAACATCAAAGATTGTCCTTGATCAATGTAGTTTAATATGTGCCTAAGGAAAAACGACAGACTGAATATATCAATATCAAAACATCTCATGACTTAGATCCATGGAGATCTTTTTGAAGCGAGTCACATCCAATATCATTCCCTAGTGATATCTGTGAATTTTGATTCTCAAACCCTTGAGTTATTCTCTCATGAATACAATCATCTCAATTCACAATAGTCTTACATTCAAATTCATTCCCATGTAATTTGATCGACTACGGATTTTAGAATACGCTTATTCAAGGATATAAACATACAAATAACGAACAGAGTTACAAAATAATTAAACTTGCATTTAACCAATAAATCAAATAACTATTCAATGTAACTGTTGTAGTTCAAAATTAAAACACCAATACTAACTACAGATCATGCCCACTGTCTAGCAAATCTAAGCCCTATCTTTTCAGCATGCTCCTCATGTTTAGCTTGAGGTAAAGGCTTAGTAAAGGGGTCAGCCAGATTTAGATCCATATGAACTTTGCTTATTACGATGCCTCCACGCTCTATTATCTCTCTAATATAATGGAATTTTCTGAGTATATGCCTTGTGGTTTGATGCGACCTTGGTTCCTTTGCAAGAGCAATGGCACCAGTGTTGTCACACAGCATCTCGATCGGTTTCTCTATGCTAGGCACAACGTCGAGATCAGTAATGAACTTCTTCATCCAGGCAGCCTCCTTAGCAGCATCCGATGCAGCATTGTATTCTGATTCACAGGTGGATTGAGCAACCACACTTTGCTTCGAGCTCTTCCAAGTAACAGCCCCACCATTCGGAATGAAAACATATCCTGTCTGTGATCTTGAATCATCACGATCAGTCTGGAAACTTGCATCAGTATAACACTTAACTGACAGCTCCTCATCCAGTCCTCCATATATTAAAAACATGTCCTTAGTCCTTCTTAAGTACTTAAGAATGTTCTTCACTGCAGCCCAGTGACTCTCTCCTGGATTCTGTTGATATCTACTCATCATGCTAAGAGCATAAGAAACATCAGGTCTAGTACATAACATGGCGTACATGATAGAACCAATAGCAGAAGCATATGGAACTCTTTCCATTTTCTTCTTTTCCTCTTCAGTCTTTGCACACTGCCCGCTATTAAGAATGGTTCCATGTGCCATGGGCAAGAGCCCCCTTTTTGAGTCTTGCATTGAGAAGCGTCGCATGACCTTATCAATATATGTACTTTGACTTAAACCTAATAACTGCTTTGATCTATCTCTATAAATCTTTATTCCTAGAATATAAGCGGCTTCACCAAGATCTTTCATTTCGAAACATTTACCCAACCAAGCCTTAACATCTTTTAGCATAGGGACATTGTTTCCAATGATTAGTATGTCATCTACATAGAGAATGAGAAAAGTGATATAGCTCCCACTAGATTTCTTGTAAACACAGGTTCATTTTCGTTTTTCATAAAACCAAACTCTTTGATTTTCTGATCAAACGGAGATTCCAGCTGCGAGATGCTTGCTTTAATCCATAGATGGATTTATTTAGCTTGCACACCTTATTAGGATTCTTTGGATCGACAAAACCTTCAGGTTGAACCATATAGACATCTTCAAGTAAGTGTCCATTAAGGAATGCAGTCTTGACATCCATTTGCCATATCTCATAGTCATAATACGCAGCAATGGCAAGTAGAATTCTAATAGACTTAAGCATGGCTACTGGCTAGAAAGTTTCCTCATAATCAATTCCTTGAGTCTGAGTGAACCCTTTCGCTACAAGCCTTGCTTTGTAGGTTTGCACATTTCCATCCATGTCGGTCTTCTTCTTGAAGATCCATTTGTTTCCTAAAGTCCGACCTTCGGTAGGAAGATCAACCAAATCCCAAACTTGGTTATCATACATGGATTGAATCCAACATTGCAGTTTTGTAAGTAGCAGGTTCAGCTTCATCAATCATGAAGATATCGTCATACCTTTCAGGTGCATGACGATCCCTAATACTTCTTCGAACACTTGGTGTTTCTGTTGTTTCTTGAGTCCTCTCAGGCTCAACTTCAACAACTGGATCAGTTACTTCTGGTTCTGACTGAACAACTGGTTCAGTCACTTGTGATTCTCGAATTTCTTCGAGATCCACATGGTTTTCTCATCCCTCGCTCCAGAAGCTCTTCCTCCAAGAAAGTGCCTCTGCGTTTAGTGAAAATCTTATTTTCAATGGGGTGATAGAAAAGGTAATCAATCCTTTTAGCTTATCCGACGAAAACCACTTTTTCGCCTCTAGGATCTAGTTTATCCGAAGATTCTAGAGTGACATAAGCGTTACATCCCCAGACCTTAAGATAGGATACTTTAGGTTTCTTTCCATGCCATATCTCATAAGGCGTTTTGTCAACCTTCTTCGTTGGAGCTATATTCACAAGTCTTGCGGCAGTTTCCAGAGCATAACTCCAAAAGGAGCGTGGGAGGGTTGTTCGACACATCATTGATCGAACCATATCTAATAGTGTTCGATTTCTCCTCTCAGATACACCATTATGTTGTGGTGTTCCAGGTGGAGTGAGTTGTGAAACTATTCCACAATCCTTTAGATGGTCGATGAACTCCTGACTAAGATATTCACCGCCTCGATCTGATCGAAGTATCTTGATAGTTCTATTTAGCTGATTCTCTACTTCATTTTGGTACTCCTTAAACTTTTCAAGTGTTTCATGTTTATGCTTCATAAGATAAACATAACCATATCTACTGAAATCATCAGTAAATGTAACAAAGCATCTTTCTCCATGTCTTGACATTGTTCTAAATGGACCACATACATCTGTATGTACAAGTCCCAACAGATCATTAGCTCTTTGAAGTTGTATGGTCCCAAAAACCTTGCGCCAACCAAGGAAATCATACCCACTATTAACTGCTAAGGAGATCTTGCTCAGACTCCTCTGCCGAAGAAAGACCTACTAAAACTCTGCGCCAAGTATCAAAAGAAGGAAAGGATCATTTAACTACCCTGCACGGCTTGTGCAAGGTTCAAAGTTAACCTTGACCAATTTCCTTGGATAAACTCCATGCATAAACCTTGCGCAAATATTTATATTTGAGCAAATACTCACCAAACGTTGCGCTAAGCAGCTTGGGAGAAGAAAGAAGAGCAGTTAACTTATTTGCGCCTCTCGCGCAAGGAAACAGTTAATCCTGAGAAACTTTCCCTTAGCAAAAATCCTTGAGTTGGTGCAGAAGCAAAGGGAATCTTTTCTGTTGTAACAGACTGTACATGTGGCAAGCAACAGATGGGTAACAGCTGTGAAACCTTCTAGAAGCCACTAATACCCAATCGTGTAAGCATCTTTTCTGTTATAACCAATTGCCATGTGGCAGCATCTGGACGATTGAGAAAGATCACGGTGATGGCATACTCACATCTATAAAATGTAGTAATCTCATGGTGACACGTGGTACCTCCCTAACCGTTGATGAGCTCACGATCCGTGTGCACTAACGGATTGCCACAAAACTTAACGGGATAGCAAAAGATTCCGTTAAAGTTACCATCTCTCATTTTGGCGCCCAAACTCTGGCTATAAATAAGTAACTTGGACTTCAAGTAGAAGGTATTCACTCTCAACTACTCTCTCTCTCTCTTACTTCACTTTATTTCCGACTACCTGTACTTATTCTCACACCAGAGGGTGGTCACGGAGAGAACCCCCCTTCTCCCCGTGGCGATCTGTCGGTGTTCTATTTTGCAGGATCAGTCGGAGTACTGTTACATCCGTTATCATCATGAAATAAAACGAAGGATTAACCCCTTTATGCAGAGCCCGTTCCATAGATCCACTCGGATTCAGGTTTGATTGATCTAGGGTTTCTTCATTGGCGCCCACCGACTTTCTTTTATTCTTCTCATCTTTTGTTTTGTTTCACCTAGATCTACAGCTTCATGGCTGATGGATCATCATTTCCAGGTCCTCAATCGGAGATCCGTCGCGTCGGCGGAGCTCCTCAGGTCGATGGACAAATCGTTGAGGATTCATCCGGCGAAGCTGATATTCCGCATGATCCTGATCATGCAAGTATTCCAGTAACACCGGCGGCTCCTCATGTTGACGTTGCATCAATTCTCCCACCTGGAGAAACTCCATTATCATTGTTGATTAAGTCTCAAACTGCTCTGAATGCCATGTATGCTCAGTTATGTGCTCAAACCCGAACTCCAGCTTTTCAAGCTCCGGTTGGTGCACCTCAGGCCCGTGCTTCACCAGCGCCTCGAGCGTTGAGTTACGGAACTCAGAACCAGGTCCGTGCACCTTCGCATGTATCTGTAGATGGAACTGAGATGTACTCTAAAACCAGAAATGATTCTGTTCATTCTGGTAATAGAAATAAGGAAGAAAACGTTCAACGACGACAATCAATTCACTCACGTTTGGGCCCACGATTGTCTCAGAAGCGGGACACCCAACACGATGAGTATGATAAAACTTATGAGGAAGGAGATAGTGCAAGTGTTTTCAATCGTCTATCTGCAGATCATGCCAGTTACAAGCCTAGAATCCGAGCAGTGTATAATCCCGAGGCGGAACATGATTACAACTTGATTTATCGACCTGCTGAAGCTGCAGAACAATCAAAATTCGTGAAGGAAATTGCTCTAGCTCCGCTAGAACAAGCAAAATTGCCATCGAACGTTGGAAAGTTTAATGGATTATCAGATCCAGATGATCACATGCGTTTGTTTACTGGCGCAGGACTTATTGGAGGATAGACTCTACCTATGTGGTGCCATATGTTTGTTCAAACGTTAACTGGAGCCGCGCGACTCTGGTTTGACAACTTACCCACATGTAAGCTCTCCTCACGGAATGATCTTAAGGAAAAATTCCTTACTCATTTCAATCAGCAGCGTCATTATGTTAGAGATTCGTCAGATGTGATGAACATTTGGAGAAGAGACAATGAGGGTTTGGAAGACTTCATTAAGCTCTCCAACATTTGAAAAAGGTGCTTTTGTTAGCTTTCCACTTAAGCATGATTCGCATTTGCCAAACGTTTCTGAACCCTTAGAATCTAGGATTCCTGCGGTTTTGAGTTGTTTAACACGATTCTCGCTTATGTTACCAAGTCTACAATGCCACATATACGTATCATTAAAGTCTAACTTATTACGTTTATGGGAGATGTTGCATAATATGTTATTGTTTTGTATTTCTATCGCATAGATTCCATTGTTTGGTTTTGCATCAAAATAAGCAGAAATAAATTTACCATTAAAACGATAATTGAAACCTTGTCCATGTAAAGCAGAAACCAAAACAATATTTCTAGTGACACTAGGAATAAAATAAACATTGTTCAAAACAAGTTCTAAGCCAGAAGGAAGTAAAAGAACATATTCTCCAATCGCCTTCACAGCAACTCTTTGTCCATTGCAAACATGGACCTCCAAGTCGCCATGTTTCAGCTTCCTAATCTTTCTTAGTCTCTGCAAAGCATTACAAATGTGAAAACCACATCCTGTGTCAAACACCCATGTTTTGCCAGAAAAAACAAAGATTTCAATAACATATATACCTGAGGACTCTCCTCCTGAAGCCTTGGCTTGCTTCAGTTCAGCTAAATACTTAGCACAATTCCTCTTCCAGTGCCCAATTTCATTACAATGAAAACACTTGGCATCCTTCTGAGGCTTCTTGTTTGCAACAAATTTGCCTTTGCCCTTCCCTTTGCCCTGATTGCCCTTTTTCTTGGTGTTAGGTTTCTTAACATGACCCTCCTTGATCATCAGCACTGGTGCAGTCTTGCTGGGTATATTTACCTCAGCAGTTTTGAGCATCTGATGCAGCTCTGCAAGTGTCTTCTCCATTCCATTCATATTGTAGTTCATAGTGAACTGATCATATGATTTGGGCAATGAGTTGAGGATGATATCTCCAGCTAACTCATCCCTCAAGGGGGATTCTGTCACACCCCGACCCGCAGTGGAAAAGGTGATCGGGGCATGATTGGGTTTTCATCAAAGCTCATGACACTTATTATAATGTTTCATATTTATTATTACAATTTAAAGGAGATCATACAATCATAATTACAACATGTTCTACACATCTTTCTAGACTTCATTATTTTCTTCTAAGGCATTTCCTATTTTTTCCTTGCTTCATCATGTTCACCTGTATCATGTGTAAAAATGGTTTTTGGATCAACAAAAAGTTGGCGAGTGAATCCTATGAAAAACATTTAAACAAGTTTATTGAATTGATTATAAAATAAAGTGCATAACCACACATGAGTAAATATAGATGTAAACTTATTCACAAAACACTTAATGTTAAATAATGCACACACATACAATAATAGATTGTTTTGAGGCACGCGTTGTTCAACTCGTCTCCCACGAGGAACTGATGGGCCTAATGAATGAGTTCTGAGGCACGCGTTGTTCTACGAACTGATGGGCCTAATGAATGAGTTTTAAGGCACGCGTTGTTCAACTCGTCTCCCACGAGGAACTGATGGGCCTAACAAATAGTTTGCATACAACTTGACAATATGTATTACATAACAACAAACAATAATTACATTCTAAGTTTAGATCATAATATGGTATAGCACGAGTTTGAATAAACGAATTAGTTTAGGCGACACATGATACACCAAAAACGTGAATAAAAAAGGGAATTTGTAAGAATTCACTCACCGTGATTGCGTTTCTTGGATTGATGATGAATGCGCACGAAATTGGATTTAACCACGAGAGAAACTAACCTAGATAATAACATAACGGTTCGGTAAATAAGCGGATTTTATTAATCAATTTTAGTAGGATTATTGGATATATTTTTGTGAGTTTAAGGCTATTTTCTAGCTTTAAAAACGTTATTTTTAAGTATTTTTAATTGATTTTTAAATAAAATAAATAAATAAAAATAATAAAAAATGTTGACTTTTTGACCGTTGACCATTACTGTTGACCGTTGACCGGTTCGGTCGTTTGTATGTGTGCGCTGGGTGAGACTCGAACCCGTGACCTCCCGTACGCGTGCACGCAGCTCTACCAACTGAGCTACGTGTCTAACCCGAAATATTTCTGTTTTTAATTATATTTATACACTAATTAAGTTAATCCGAAAATCATTTATTTTTAAAAAGGGTTTAATTGTATCGACTCGGTGCTCTCCACAGGTCTCGAACCCGGGACCTGTGGTTTAGTTTGGCACACAGTCCACCGCTGGACTGTGTGTCTAACTTGATAAATATTACGGTTTTTTATTATACTTAACACCTTACTGCGTGTGGATCCGGTTCAGTTTAAAAAAACATTTTATTACAGCGAATGTGCGTGTGTCAGGGATCGAACTCGGGACGTATGCGTATTGTTTGCACACAGTCCACCGCTGGACTGTGTGTCTAACCCGTTCATAATACTGATTTTAATTAATCTTATAATCATACACGACTTCGTCTTCTTCGTTCAAAATACAGACAATGATTAAACCAACTGTTTCTTGATTAATTCGGTTAACGAATATTATGAGCAATTGAAGGATATTGAACAGAAAAGTTTGGGGAAAGAATGTACCGAACAGATTGTCTTCTTCAGAAATCCGGCAGAGATCGTCGGCTCTGTTTTGTGAATTCCTTATGTTCGGATTCAATAATCAGTTTGATTGATTAGATGTGAAATTGAATTACTGAGCAATGATTATCAGGATGTTTAAATGATCATACCGACTAATTGTGTGATTCTGGAAATTCCAGAAGTTTTCCGGCGAAAACAGAAAATCCGGCAACGTCATCTGGAATAGATTCTGGGTGAGGGATTGATGTTAGTAATAGTCTAACAATGGGTTAAAACAGAAAAAGTCGAGGTATTTACCGTGTAGATGAAAGTCTCGGTTTTCCGACGACTTGCAGGAATTCCGGCGAGTGAACTTTCTTGCCACAGAGATTCTTCAGAGGTTTAAGATGAGTGTGGGTGATGTCAGTATGAGCTCTAAGATCTTAGTTTTGGGTAAGCAGACGGGATGGAATGAATTCGGTTTTCCGGCGATAATTTCCGGTTAATTTACAGAGAAATCCGGCGACTTGCGGCGAAGTTTTCTGAGCAAAATGGAGAGTGTAAGTTGGATAAATTCGTGAGCTCAACTGATGAACATAGTATAACCCGGATTTGAATTATATTTTCGGTTTCGACGGGAATTATGGTTCATGAATGAAATTTATTGAGTTTTTCGGTTATAACCGATGTTGTTGTAAATGTAACCGTTATGTCCAAAAGAAAACGGCAATGTTTGACGAATTTGTCGGGATTTTCGGCGAGAGTGACTTGAGTGCGCTGAGTGACCGAATTCGACTTCAGTTTTTATTATATGTATTAATTGAATCAATAAATCAACAAGAAACACAAGTGGCGGAGTGGTTGGGCGAGTGTGAGTTAAAGCTTGGATGATTCTCTCGGCTGACCCGGGTTCGAAACCCGGCATCAGCATAATATTTTTATTTCGTTATTTTTAATAAATTTTCAATTATAAATTTTATATTCTAATATTTATTAATTATGTATCGTTTAAAATTAATTTGAGCATTAAATACGCAATGAAATTTTTAACTGGATGTTCGGTTGATAAACGAAGTGGGTTTGGTTAACCCAGTTTTTTACGGATGTTACAGTATCCCCTACTTTTAGAAATTTCGTCCCGAAATTTAAATAGTGGCATGTTTGTCTCAAAAGGATGGTGTTTTAATTTGACAATTACATACTTAGAAGGGAGTAAGAGTTTAAATTTTTTGTTTGAGGCGGTAACGTTCCTTGTAAGGGTTGAGTACCCTGCTACAGGAATCGCTTTTTGATGCCTATGATAAAATCTTGATAAACAGAGTTGATTGACTGAATATGATTTCATGCGCAAGAGTTTTGATATGTTTGGAAAGATAGGGTTATATCCTAAAACAAAATTTCTACTACTAAAACCTACATGGAACTTCTCATAATCGCCTGACAATGCCTCTGATCCTTTGACAAGAATACTTATATATAGGAAGTACCAGCGGCGTATCCACCATATTCTTGTCAAATTTTCATTGGTTTATCATTAAGTTATGATTGGTTCTATGATGTGACTCTAGAACATAAACAAACACAACAACCAAAGCCTGAGTCCTAATTCTGATAGTACATGTTTGAATGGTGACAGTACCTCTCTCGTTTGTTATGATGGAGAGGTTAGTCTATGTAGATATAGAACACAATCCAATTTATTTAAATGATGAAATGATATGAATGCTAAATCAGTGAGTATAAAACAAACTTCAACCAAGACATTACTAAACCCTACATGGAACTTCTCATAACCGCCTGACAATGCCTCTGATCCTTTGACAAGAATACTTATATATAAGAAGTACCAGCGGCGTATCCACCATATTCTTGTCAAATTTTCATTGGTTTTATCATTAAGTTATGATTAGTCCTATGTGACTCTAAAACATAAACAAACACGACAACCAAAGCTCGAGTCTTAATTCTGATAGTATACATGTTTGAAGGGTGACAGTACCTCTCTCGTTTGTTATGATGGAGAGGTTAGTCTATGTAGAAATGGAACACAGTCCAATTTCTTTAAATGATGAGATGATATGAATGCTAAATCTGTGAGTATAAAAACAAACTTCAACCAAGACATTACTAAATCCTACATGAAACTTTTCATAACCGCCTGACAATGCCTCTGATCCTTTGACAAGAATACTTATATATAGGAAGTACCAGCGGCGTATCCACCATATTCTTGTCAAATTTTCATTGGTTTTATCAGTAAGTTAGGATTAGTCCTATGTGACTCTAAAACATAAACCAAACACAACAACCAAAGCTTGAATCTTAATTCTGATAGTATACATGTTTGAATGGTGACTGTACCTCTCTCGTTTGTTATGATGGAGAGGTTAGTCTATGTAGAAGTGAGACACAACCCAACTTCTTTAAATGATGAGACTGAGATACGTCGTGAGATGTGATGATATGAATGTTAAATCAATGAGTATAAAAACAAACTGAAATAGTAATTCGCATTAAAATTCTTGGATAAAATTCCAATTATAATTTAGATACGTGAAAATTGAGATAACATAAAGAAAAACATAAAAACTAAGCGGTTGGAGTTGAATCCTGATTAGTTGGGTGGTTCGTTTTGGGCCGTCACTATCTTCAACAGGATTGGCGTTGATGTTGAAAACTCTTCCTCTTGCTGGTGGCCTAGTGGTTAGGTTTTCTTGATTTGCTTAGTTAACTGGGTTTGCTTGAGCTTGGGCGTTTATGATGTTAACCAATCGAGGGCACGTGTTTCTAAAGTGGGTAGGGTCGCCACAATTAAAACAAGCTCGAACATAAGGAAACATGGGGTATTGGGGTTGTTGATATGTTTGGATCATGTTTTGAGTAGGGGGAGAGATTTGGTTTTGAGAGGTGCGGCAAGCCTTGCTCAAATGACCATAGCGTCCACAATTCGCACATAGTCGACAAGGTAAGGTAGATGGATGGTGATAAAAACAGGTGTTACATTGAGGGTGAGGTCCAAGGTAAGGTTTCTTATTTGGGTAAGTTGAGTTGGGTGCTACTTGAGTGATTGGGATAGCTTGGAGGGGTACGGCTTGCGAGGCTGGTTAATTGCGTTGGGTGACAGCGAAAAGTTGCCCATCTCGTTTTCTCTTAGAAATGGGTTGAGAAGGGGATTCGGTTTGGGTGGAGTTTGAGGTTTCAGTCGATGCTTTATCCTTCTTCTTCTCCTCCTTGAAGTCCTTATTTCTTATGCGGTTCTCGGTGAGTTCTGTAGCTAACTCCATAGCTGCTTCCAAAGTTGCAGGTGTGGTACTTATTACAGAGTCTTGAATTTTGAAGGAAGACCTCGAATGTAGTGCTCGATCAAACGGTAGAGGGGAGTGAACAAGTTGGGAACCATTTGATTTAACTCGAGGAATCTCTTGTTGTATGTGGTGTGGTCGCCTTCCTTTTGTTTCAACGAATAGAACTCATCCTCTAATTTCTTGATTTCGCTCCTTGGGCAAAACTGTCTTGTCATGATTTCCTTCAACCCTTCCCAAGTCAAAGTCATAGCATCTTCAACACCTCGTTTGGCCTTCTCTGTATTCCACCATGTAAGTGCTATTCCAAGTAAACGACCTGTAGCATATCGCACTTTGCGATCATCGGGGCAATCGCAATTTAGAAAAGTGTTTTCCATTTCTTCAAACCAATGGAGGAGAGCGGTGACACCTTCAGTCCCTTCGTATTTTGGAGGGTCGCAGGATTTGAAATGCTTGAAGGTGCATTTAGTGGTAATTGGGGGAGGGTTGACAACATTTTGATCTTCTTGATTGACGGGATTAGCGGTAAGGGCTTGTTGGACTTGAACTACAATGTTGGGAATTACGGCAGCCATTTGTTGAGCGATTTGGGCAGCCATGCGTTCGCGGGCTTTTCCTGCTCTCATATTCCTACGAGCGAGACTAGAAGACATCTACAAGGAATACATATCAAGAGTATGAGTTGGATGTTTTAGGGATCATGTGTCGTATTTAGGAATGAACATTCATAAAATAAATATAGAATAATAAATCTACTACATCCATAGGATGTCTTGGGCTTTGCTCGTAATTGGGCCTTGCATGCCGCCATACTTCACCTTCGTAATCATGTGGGCCCCCATGATTACCGGGTTTTTCATATGGTTCGCATGTGTTAGCCTGGTTACGTACACTAAAACCCGAAGAAAAATCGAGAAATATGTATGTAACGTATGATATTCGGAATGTATCCAGGTGTGGACACGGTGACACCTCAAAGTGGGGTTAGTTCGAACGACGTTTGGTGTGGCATGCTTTGGCCTAATAGGTCCTTCGTACTCTCATCGTTAGTCCCCAGGTAGGTAAACTGGTCCGTTATATTGGATTTATACGAATGCCAACCTAGACAGGACGTTCCGACTACCGGTACTTGTACCCTTACAGTTACTACATGCCCGTCGCAGAACTCACTCTGATGAGATTTGAAAAATGAAAATGCGACAAAATCTTGAATAACGGAAGTATGAAGATGATTTGAATATGTGAACATTGAAATATGTATGATGAGTGTGTATGTAGTTATGTATGTTTGACTGTAAGTATAATCCACTATGTATCACAAAATGTAGTATCGGAAGTGTTTGCATGCATTTGCGTATGTAATAAATATGAAAGAAATATATATCATGAGTTTGCATATAACCACATAAACAATTAAAATCTAATCAACTATAGTATAGGCTCTAAGGGTCTAATAACCTATGTTATATCCCTATAGTCAAAAGCTCTGATACCAATCTGTCACACCCTGACCCGCAGCGGAAAAGGTGATCGGGGCATGATTGGGTTTTCATCAAAGCTCATGACATTTATTATAATGTTTCATATTTATTATTACAATTTAAAGGAGATCATACAATCATAATTACAACATGTTCTACACATCTTTCTAGACTTCATTATTTTCTTCTAAGGCATTTCCTATTTTTTCCTTGCTTCATCCTGTTCACCTGTATCATGTGTAAAAATGGTTTTTGGATCAACAAAAAGTTGGCGAGTGAATCCTATGAAAAACATTTAAACAAGTTTATTGAATTGATTGTAAAATAAAGTGCATAACCACATATGAGTAAATATAGATGTAAACTTATTCACAAAACACTTAATATTAAATAATGCACACACATACAATAATAGATTGTTTTGAGGCACGCGTTGTTCAACTCGATGTGTCGCCTAAACTAATTCGTTTATTCAAACTCGTGCTATACCATATTATGATCTAAACTTAGAATGTAATTATTGTTTGTTGTTATGTAATACATATTGTCAAGTTGTATGCAAACTATTTGTTAGGCCCATCAGTTCCTCATGGGAGACGAGTTGAACAACGCGTGCCTTAAAACTCATTCATTAGGCCCATCAGTTCGTAGAACAACGCGTGCCTCAAAACTCATTCATTAGGCCCATCAGTTCCTCGTGGGAGACGAGTTGAACAACGCGTGCCTCAAAACAATCTATTATTGTATGTGTGTGCATTATTTAATATTAAGTGTTTTGTGAATAAGTTTACATCTATATTTACTCATATGTGGTTATGCACTTTATTTTATAATCAATTCAATAAACTTGTTTAAATGTTTTTCATAGGATTCACTCGCCAACTTTTTGTTGATCCAAAAACCATTTTTACACATGATACAGGTGAACATGATGAAGCAAGGAAAAAATAGGAAATGCCTTAGAAGAAAATAATGAAGTCTAGAAAGATGTGTAGAACATGTTGTAATTATGATTGTATGATCTCCTTTAAATTGTAATAATAAATATGAAACATTATAATAAGTGTCATGAGCTTTGATGAAAACCCAATCATGCCCCGATCACCTTTTCCGCTGCGGGTCGGGTGTGACAGATTCTAGACGAGCCAAGTAATCAACATATGCCTTCATTTTTAGCACATGGGTGCTAACTGATGTACCCTCTTGCATACGAGTGGTTATGAGTGATCTCATCACATCAAACCTCTCATGAGGAGCCTTCTGTTGGAACATTTCTACCAAGTGCTCATTCATCTCGTATGCCATCATACCTCCATGGTCCTTTGAAGTTCAGGATCATGGATGCTAACATCAGACATGAGACTTTCAAAGCGTCATCAAAGTGCTTCGCATAGTTTCTATATGCAATAGTTTGCTGATTGATGGGTTCATCAGGGACTGGCGTTTCAAGAACATACAGTTTGTTCTCCGCTTTGAGAACAATTTTCAAGTTGCGGTGCCAGTCCATGAAGTTGGAGTGGTTCAGTTTGTCCTTCTCTAAGATGGACTTGAGAGAGAATTGGGAGGAATTGTTTTCATTTGACATCTACAAAATTCAAAATTCATTTATTAGTATTTATGTTTTAAATATCCTAATTTTATTTTATGACCCAAAAACAAAATTTTAATTAAGATGAGACCCCGATTCATCAATTACAGTGAATTGGCTTGAGCACTATCCATTGGTATGATTATGTAGGTAAACAACGATTGTTAATTATGTCTACTACACAACTCTCCATTTGGGGTTATCGCTTAAAACGATGTATGTTTAACCCCAACTATGCCCACTTGATGAACAAGCGATATTTTGTCCTTTACTGTTAACTGTAACACCGGCCTATGTTACACAGGAAACGCGATGATTACCTTCTTTCATGATAGATGCCCAGGGTATAACACTAACATTTGGGTTCTATTTAGAATGAAGTGTTAACTCGATAAGGGTGGCATAAAACATCAATTTAAAATTTGGGATTTATTTTAATATTTACCAAAAATATTTTGAATAACTCGTAGCATGAGGCGAGTTACACAACAATTTATAAAATCGAATTTTATATAATTCGTGATAATAGAAACTCCTTTCCACACTCGACTCGGTATAGTTTTAAATACCCTATTAAACTATGTTGGTCGTTTTATCGCGAATAAACTTGTTTTGAATTTTAATAAAACTCTTTTATTAAATATACTTTTCAGTTTTATAAAACTTGTTTTAATAAAACCGTTGTCTTGATTGTGAAAATTTTTATTTATTTTGGGTTATCTAGATTATTTACAATAAATAAAACACAACCACAAAACACAATAATAAAATAATCGAATCGAGCCCCTAATAGGTTGCCCGTTTTAGCCAGAAACGAAACGAACTAGTCTAAAGGGTTTCAAAAGCTAATTTTTGAAAGCTCCCAATTGACCCGTGATCTCTATCTTCATGGTACCTGTTCGCCATTTATCTTGATCTTGATCTTGATCTTGTACTTGAAGGATTACAATAATAAATTTGAAAATACAATAAAACCAAATTTATTCTAATCCTATCTATTACATCGGATCCAATATCCGCAAAAAAATACAAATAAAAAAAACTATTACATCGGATCCAATTCCGAAAAAAAATACAAATCAAAATAAAATCATAACCATAACAAACACAACCATGACAAGGGTCATAACCTAGGGCTCGATTCACATCACAATCCATAGACAACCAAAAGCTTTTGATCTTTTGTCAAAATAAATAATTTTTGACAAATAAAACATAGATAAAAAATTATAACTTTACCATCTATACGCGTGTAACCGTGGCTCTGATACCACTGTTGAGAATCAGTGTATCAAAATAGTAGCGAAAGCGGTTTATATAATTTACCAAAAGCAGATTATATAAGTTTGATTTATTAATCCGGTTAATAAATATTCCCAATCAGGATCAAGGTTAAACGCGTATAAACAAATAAAATAATGAACAACCATAGGGGTTTTAGTAATCAACCTTTGACGACTACACCGGGATCGTAACACGCGGGTTACAACGAATCCTCGCTAGTAGGAAGTTCACAACTGAGCACAAGATACCCAAAGGTAGAACCGGCCAAGAAGGAGGCGGGGGCGGCGGCTAAACTTGAGAGGGAAGCTAGGGTTTTGTGTTTTTATAAAAGTGTGTCTAGGGTTTGCACGTTAATCATCATTTTATAGAACCCAATCTTACATAAAAGCCCTTTAAGATTATACAATTATAATCCTCTTAATAATAATCTAATTAATATTAAGTCCCTCGGGTTTAAACTATTCTTATTTCACAAATAATAATCCACCTACTCGTGAACATATACGATTCGTGTACCAACGTGTAACTCTTTGGATCGTACCGAGTTAGTTACGTTGACTTTAATTACGGTCGGACATACATATCTCCAACATATATATATATATATATATATATATATATATATATATATATATATATATATATATATATATATATTGCAATCATATATAAGTTTTTGAACTACAAATTATCTTTAGGAAAACTCGAAAACAATTAGGTATAGATAGTGTTTTGGTCAACTCAATCTACGTTAGAATTATCTGTTTTGACCATCTTAACTCACTTGAAATTGTCATGAAATTCTTGAAAGCTTCAGAATTTGACTGTCAAGCCATAACTTGTTCATGTACAATGACTTCATCATATAGACCATATTCTCTGTCTAGATTTCTAAACAACAAACACCCATTCTAGTTTCTATGTTGGAATGTCATAAGTTAACCACAAATATTCAATTTCTTGAAAAAGTTTACCTAAATCAACCTAGTTACCATTTCATCAATACAAAAATATGATTGTGATTAGGCGTGGCAATTCCTTCAGCCTGAACACGGCATAAGAAAATAGGTTTTGGGTCAGCTAACACAACCCTTAAACAAGCTAACCTGAACATGACATACTTATTAAATGGACGTACCATACACGATATGTTTAGCAAGTGAGTTAAACTATCAAACCTTTTAGGGATTTTTAAAGAAATTTACACTTAGATTTTAAAGATAAAAAATGTACATATTTAAAGTTATATTTTGATTTATTATTTTCCTATAAATATAAAGTTTCAAAAGTGAAATTAATTTTTCCTTTTAAAACCCTTTCATCAATTCTTCACTTTCAACATTCTCTATTAGTTAACTACACATTCTTCAACCAATGGGTGGTGGTCCATTGGCAAAGATAAAGCCTTTAAACACTTGAGTTTAGGAGGAAAGGTTTTGGGTTCAAGTCACACAAACGATAGAGATTAAAAAAATCATCGTTAAAAAAACTACTCATTCTTCGACCATTTCCATTCAATTTCAATTCTTACAACATAGAGCTAAATATATAACCCAATTGTTCTAATTGAGAATGGAAGAAAAAGAAACAAAACAATTAATTAAATTACGCCAATTATAAAAGTTCCATTTGTGTAACACTACGTGTTTTTACGTCCAAACATATTCCGACACGTGTCCCGGTAATCCTCGTGCGCCGTATGGTAAAACAGGAGGAATCAACGTCGTTAAAATGATATATTATTACCTCATTTTGTGAATGATGGAAGTCGAGGGGCTAAAGTGGCAAAAATGCCAAAATTGTAATCTCTGGGAGGCGGATACGGACCGCAAGCCATACTGGTTACGGTCCGTAACCAACTTCAAAACCAGTGGGTGCCAGCAGGCCTTACCTACCGCAAGGCCTAGGCCATACGGTCCGCAAGGACCTGCCAGCGAACAAAAATGTGGCAGCAGCCTGCTCTGCCACCTCTTGTCGCCTTGCCACCCTTCTTGCTGGTCTTTACACGTCTAAGGACACTTATTAGCACCCATTAACACCTGGCAACCCTCCTGGATCCTCCATAGCTCTTAAGAGGAGCATTTTTGTGAGTTGCAACATATTCACATTCACATAAACTCATCAAGAGCACTTTGAGGAGTTCCTGGCCATCTTGAAGCATTCTTCTCTGCTATTAGCATCATTTGGACCTTATGTAAGTGTTCAAATTCGTGTTAAGTCTTTTTCATTAGGATTTAAGCCCAGGTCAAAGTCTTGACGTAAAAACGCCTTGGCTTTGTGCTAAGACCATAATGGTCCAGCCATTGATCGTAACGAAAGTGGCTACGTGATCGTAATAAGGTAGGTGTTAATCCCTCAAGAGGGCACCTCCAGATTACCACGAATTCTCGACCAATTGACGAGTCAAAGTAAAAGTCAACAAAAGTCAAACTTGCCAGATTTCATAAAATTTCATAACTGATTATATAGATGTTATAAAACATGTTTTGATGCATAAACAACTTATTTTAACTATGAGCCAAGACTTTTTACCTACTGATTTATAAACTTAATTTTAGTTATTTTACAGTAAGTACAAGTCCTGAACTCAGAATCCCAATTATGGCTTCAAAGCTATGTGTGAAATTACTAAAATGCTCCTACGGTACATAGTTTAGTTTAAAACTATCAGACACACATATATTTGATATCCTACTGTTATAACATCATAAAATAAATACTTTTACAGAAAATTATGAACCTTGACATCAGATTCTTTATAAACCTCTTTTATAGATTATAAAATGACCAAAATGCCCTTATAAGGCATAATTTGGTTTTAAATACATTGCGGGCCTATATTTTAGAAACCTACTGATTTATTAACATATTTTAAATGTATTTTATATGGAACTTGTATAAGATTCTTTCGGTTACCCGGTTTCGCTTATACGCTTAAGCATACGTGACCAGTTTACATAATTTAGCTGAAACGGGTTTAACATTGTCATTTATTTATTAAAATCTTGAATGTTATTGGTATACCCATTTTATACAAGTCATTATACTTGTTGGGCCCAATTAACATCCTATTCCGGTCACCGCTTAATCTAGCGTATCGTACCGTTTTGTTTTAACGTAAGACTAGCCGGTTCGAGTCTAAGACTCAACTAAGGACCCGTTAGCATTCTAATTTGGTTAATAATACCATCACTCCAGACTAAACGTCTTCCGGTAGATTGTGCATGTACCTATTTTCTTGATTTGCAACTGAGTTGCGACTTTTCTGAAGACTTAGCTCAGGTAAATACATTTAACTTATTTTCCCTATACGGGCTTGGGATACGGTAAACTATTACCGCTTGGTCCGGTATGGAAATCATGTTTTATCCGATTGTGATAATTAACTAAATACATAACCCGGTTTTAATCTGTTTTGTCTGAAACTCAAACATTGGAGGTGAGCTTGACCGTGTCTGGGATATCCTTGGCTCACTAAAGTGTTAGTGGCCACAACTTAAGCATTGGTGTAGGCATGCATCGGTAACTGCTATTATTATTATTATTATTATCTGCTTTCTGTGTGAAAGTTCAGAAGTGGTGTGTCAGTCGATCATGTCTCGGTTTCTGTACTGGGCCCCATATGTAAAAGACGGACATGTAAATCTGTATACAAGGTCAATTGTATTGTCCCAAGTTATTTATAAAATGTGCCTAGTGCACCTAAACCATTTTCAAAAGGATTTTTAAAATGAGTCGGTTGATTGTATTTACCAGTGTAAACTGGCGTATTTTCAAAAGGTTTAAGTTACAGGTACAAGCACGTAATAGGCCGGAAGCTGCGGGGCAATTATACTAAGGAGTTGCGACCTTGTAGAAGTGCCTGTAGAGTCTGTTATGATTTTGTGTATGTATATTTTCGATCAGCCTGTGGATCTTATTACAAGCCATGTATATGTTTGTATATTTGTGTTTCGAACTCTGGACACTCTATGGTTTGTAATAGTTTGTATTTTACTCCAAGCCTTCCGCTGTGTTGCTCTGTGTTGTAATTGGTTATGATGATATCAACTTTACGTCACGATACTCCCTGTCGGGCCCACCGGAATACACGTGGAAATCGGGGTGTGACAATTTGAGTGTCGGGGTAATTGAATGTTTTGTAACGAAAACACTAGTTATTACTTATACTTACAAACAAACATTAAATGGGTCAATACGAAACATGACCGAAGACAGCGTGATTTTAAATGGGTACGACATGACACGGTCAAACATGTGGGTCAAGTTAGGGTTGAAAATTTTCAACCCGTCAACACGACACAATTGACGTCCCACATTGTGATCTGGTCCCTGAGATTACTATTCAGTATTATTACGGACCCGGAACAGTATTCAAGCCAAAGTTCTACTCATAGTTCACACTTCACAAGCAATATGTGCGAAAACCCACACTTTACACACATATGATTGTGATTCGGTGGAAACTGGACTTAGCACGTTGGAGGCAAGATAAGCAAGCATCGATAGATCAAATTTGCTTGGAAATAATTTTAGAGGGCGGTGGAAATAATTCTAGAGATCAAATTTTTCTCTTGCGTTCCTATTATAACCTCTTGAAGTCAACTTCCTAGGCGATGAGTGAATACCAAAGCCTTAATTCAACACAGCCTAATGCTTTTGTGTGTTAAGGGATTCACCTAATAGTGTTGTTCCAGGTACATAGATTGTGGTACCATTATAACGTGTAGGAAAACATTAAAAGATTTAAAAAAAAGGTTAATCAAGAATAAATAAATAATCGTCCAAAGGAATTTGATCGTGTTAATGATTCTAGACTGACTTATGGTGCTTGATAGAGGAAAGCGAGTTTAGTGTAAATATGATATATATTGTTTTCGTTAGTTATTTTAAACGGTTTTTGGTGATATGGTGTCAAGTTTAATGTAAATATGATATATATTGTTTCGGGTTTTTGATGAAATGTTATGTCATGGTGATTCGTTGTTTAATAAAATTTGGTATGTGAAATTTCTAAAGACTACCCGTTTTTTACACGGGTTATACATCTAGTTATAAAAAAAATTGTCATTATAATCATCATATACTCAACATAACACCATGATTGTTAATGATTCAAGACCGATGACTAACAGATTATTAATGAATTCATGAAGATAATTCTTTTATCAAACACAAAACACATAAATATATTCTAATAATCAACATATTTAAATAACTAAAGGCACTTAGTGTCTATCACAAGTTCATATATAAAATTAATATGCATACATTTGTAAAAATTGGTGAACACTAAGTTTTTAATTTTTAGTTTAACCCCTTATATTGTAAAATAACACATTTATTTAACCCAATAGTTTATTATTCTCTTATAACTTTCATTCGTTTACTTTTTTTTTATAAAAACCACTTACGCAATTGCATTTAAATTTTTCTTGACATTCCAATATAAATTTTACCGAAAATGAAGATATATTTGAAATAGTGGTATGGTGACTAACCGAGCCGGTACCAATCAAACAACAATGGTACGAGAATCGGTATTCGTTTTTATGGTTTTTGATTGATGTAAAACATGACTTTATTTTTAGGCTACATCATAAAACTTTTGTGTAATAAAACTATTATAAATAAACTATACTTTTCTGTAGTTGTTGAAACCGAGCCGCACAAATTTCAACATCTCCTTCATAACACGTGGGTTTCACGTGCTAATTGAATAAATTTGCATAATCAACCCTATACCCGAACACCTCCTTGTGATCACAAAAGATTTAATCAATTGTATTAAAAAAAATATTGTCACTACAAGATTCTTGGTTAATATTTAACTAAAATCCTCTTTTTGTTTAATTAAACAAGACACAAAATTCTGGTTAAAATTTAACGAAAATCCTCTTTTTGGTTAATTACTAGACAGAAACTTCTAGTTAAAATTTAACTAAAATCCTTTTTTTGTTTAATTAAACCCAAGTGAAGTAAAAATTAATAGCCCGTTTGATGTTCACTAAGTACTCAACGGTGGATCATATTTAATTAACTGATTTGTTTTAACTAGAGGTGTATAAATCGGGTATTTTTAATAATCAGTTTTGGTTATAGAACCGGTTTTTGTTTCACGTTTTAAAGGTTGGAACCGATAATTGCTATAACAGGTTCAGTTCTAATTCCGGTTATTTGGCAAAAACCATACCCTATGTGCCCGATTCCGGGTAGGGTTCGGTTTCGATTCTTAAGAAACCGGGTATTAAAATACCCTAATTTTGGGTTTTTATACCCTATTTCCGAATTTTTTCGTCCAATATTTTCGGATTTTTTAATAGTATATTGCGTTTTTATTACCATATTTCACGTATATTTGTTTATTATTATTAAATTAAATATGCATTGTATAGTGTAAGAAAACTAAAATAAATGCACTAACATAAATTTAAAAGAAATAAATTAGAATCACGTATCGGGTATAGCCGGGTATAATCGGTTCCGGTTCCGGTTCTTGTCCGGTCTCGGGTATTAATCGGGTATTACCGGCTCCGGTTCCGGTTTCATGTATTGAGATCAAAATACATACCCTATCTATACCCTACGAGTGGTTTTGGATATAGAATACCCGGGTATTAAAAAAACATTTCCGGGTTTTTTTTACCGGGTACGGTTTTTTTTTGCTCTTCTAGTTTTAACTACTTTTATCGTAATCTATAAAATATAAAATATAATAACTAAAAAAAATATCTTAACATTAATGATTACATTTATAACATAATCAATATTCGATGAGGTGTATATAAAATACATCGATCAAATAGCTGAGTAATGTATAATTTGAACAAGTTAAGTTAGTTGAATTGGGATCATTCAAAGAAAATGGACATGTGAAGATATTGATTTGATAGCATTGAAATGTTAAACTTTAAACAATGTAATACAATCTAGATGTAAAATGTGTGTATTTGTGTTTTGTTAGTCATCAAGAGTGAATGTCCATGGGATTGTATGTGTCTTGACACATATAGCTTTCATATTAAAAAACAATGACATTTTAATCAGGTCTAAAATATGAATAAATATAGTGTTTTGAGTGAAATGTGAATTGAGAAGTACAAATATGGGTTGGAAGACGAAGTAAATGTATGGCCACTGAAATATAGTTGTTGGAATATTTAATTAATTTTTTTACTTTAATAAATTATATTTGAATTTAATTTAATATATTTTATATTAATCTTCGTTTAATTAATTTATAAAATAAAATAAAATAAATGTAAAGGTAATTGATAAACCTTTATATATTTTAAATACATGATAACGTGGATGGTGTCATGTTGATGTGGAGTTTGTAGAGATTTATACATTGTGGGAAAAGTGAGGGTTTTCAGAGAGGTTTATAAATCTAATGTGGCGCTGAGATTACGGTTTATTAGAATTTTTAAGATTTATATATGATGGTGCCCTAGCTAAAATATAAGTAATTAAAATTACAACATATTAGTTCAGTGTAGATTTTGTAGATGCGTTGTATCTATCATTTCCCATTTTACATGCATATGATTTTCGTATAAAATAAATTATGTGAAAGATTTAGTTATTTTTTTGTGAAAATAGTAATAGGAGCAAAAAATAAGAAGAAACTTTATAAAAAAAAGTAGACAAAGAAATATAAAAAATAAAAAAGTAGGCAAAGAAATATAAAAAATAAAAAAGTGAATAAAGGAAACATATAAAATAAACATTTATAAAGAACAATTTAAAAAGTTGTTAAAAAGCAAACATGGACGGAAAAGTATTGATTTGACAAAAACCTTAATGATGTTATCACAAGTTTAATAAAATCGTGTCTCACATGTTTGGACTTAAATTTACCAATATATCCATTATCAATTAGTAGCATAAATTCCTTTGTGCTATGCGATTGGAATTCCGTCAATATTGATATGTATCTTATATTGATTGAAAATCATACAAATGAACACTTTCAATTTGAATCAGTTAAGTTCGTTAGGGTAATGGACTCGCATAGCTGACGTTAACAACAAAACACACACCATATTTTTGAAGGCGGCTTCGTTTTCAACAAAATATATATCACGTCAAGAAAAAAAATAGACACAGCCATGTATTTATTCTTTTTTAAAAAGTTAACGAATGCAAGTTATCGGAAGATAAACCAAATTAAATAGATTGAAGTCATATATAACGTATATAGGATTATGGGTGACATTTCCTCTTATAAAACCGACTAGGGGTGTTCGAAGTTCGGTTTCTATGGTTTTTAGGTCAAACTATTAGTAACAACTTTTTATTATTTAAAACCGAAACTGGACCATTGAGCTTGAAAACCTAATAGTTGAACTTTAACCGAACAATTAGTAACGATTTAGTATCACGGTTTGAACTTTGTTGGGCCTTTATATAAAACACATAATATCAAATTAAACTCAACAGGAAAAATTAACATCTTTCTTTTCCATTTCAAAATTTTGAGTATGAGCATTAAAAATATATATATATAAAACTTGCTAGAAAGTAATAATAGCAAGTTTAGGAGTAGGATTAAAGTTAATTTAACTTCAATGTTAATATTAGTCCCATAAAACTTAGCTAGATAAGAACAAGGACCACCCTATTAAATGTTAACATAACATTAATAACATAAAATTGAACAATTAGCCACTTGGTTTAGAAATTAATCATGAGCCAGTAAGTTTAGAAACAATCGTGTGTCATTGCGGTAAGACTAAGTTTCATTTTACATCCTTTATGTTTGAACGTTCTTTCATGTGATGTCCTTTAACTACCAAAATTACACTTATTGTCCTTTAAGTTAACACATTCCATCAGGTGGTGTCCTGCCTCCTAACCCGGTTGGATTTTGTTGTTAAATTTCCTCACATGCAAATCTCGTGAAGGTTTAATAGTCAATTCGTTTGTGAAATATCTCCATAATATCTCATACACCTTATTAAATGAAAATCCTCAATTGAAACGCTTAAACCTTGATCAAACCTATAAACCCTTAAAATTCTACCAGACGATCATTCAACCAAAACCCAACATCAAACCCAGATTGCAGACGATTAGAGCAGTTTAAGCGCAATGAGTGAAGGATTCTGCATATAAGAGAGTTTAGCTCAGTTTAATGTTGATGAAATACATGGTAAGTATTCAATACTAATGTTTTTAATTTTTGAAATAGTTAATGTGTTAAAAGTTGATTTTTTTGTAATACATGAGTGTATCCTACTATCTTTTCTACAAGATTGCATCATGGTGGCAAGTTTACACTTTCTTCAGGCAGAATATACGTCAATGGTAATTAAGGTTAATTTCATTGATCTACTCGACAGTGACAAGTTCTCTGTATACAAGATGGATATTTCTACAATCATGTTAGGTTATGTTGAAGGATCAACTATTTATTACCATTTTCTAACCCAAGGACAAGAGCTAGAGTCTGGTCTT
Source organism: Scalesia atractyloides (assembly GCA_947069175.1). Taxonomy (NCBI): domain Eukaryota; kingdom Viridiplantae; phylum Streptophyta; class Magnoliopsida; order Asterales; family Asteraceae; genus Scalesia; species Scalesia atractyloides. The sequence continues at coordinate 9,816,800 of CAMTDV010000006.1, read as the reverse complement.
TCTAGCCTAGCCTGTGATTCAGATGTAATGGAATTGTTAAAATTTGTCCCTGAACATAGAATGATAGATGTGCATACTAAACACGGTCAAACAAATGTACCATCATATTTTCCCACACAGGCAACAAGTTTGGTTTTTGAGGAAATTTATGATGTGTAGGTTTGAACATGGCTTTGATGTCCATAAAATGTGCTCATGTGTAGAATTGTCCATCCCATGTTTGTGCAAAATACTTGTTTGTGCACAAAATGGGTAAGATTGGTTGCACATGTGTACATTTTGTGCACATTAAACCTGTTCTATGCAGACGTAACTCATTTAAAAACTATTTTAAACCCATTTTGCGCACATGTATATAGATTTGTGCAGATCAAACCATTTTCAAACCCATTATCTTTTTGCACATAACATATTTTGTTTTTCACTTTTCAAAGAAACGAGTTGCATATCACATACTTTGTGCATATCACACTTTGTTACTACCAAAAGCGCTGAAAAGTTGAAACACAAAACTTCACGTTTCACTTAAACAACATTACACTTAAGCAACATTACAGCTGCATTTCACATTTCACTTAAACAACATAACAAAAGTTGAAACACACCACATCACATTTCATTTAAACTACCTTTACATCTTTAAAAGAAACTACAAACAAAATCCAACTAACAATCAAATATTTTTTGAAATTTCTTGCTTCATCCCCCCTTTCTCTTAGTTGTTCTTCAAGCATGTTCCTTCCTCTAATAAGACCAAGAATGGCATCTATAGAGTGATGGCTCAATCCAATCAAAGAACCCACAATTCGATTCCTATATATTTAGAACAAAATGATTTTTAGAACAAAATTAAGGCTTGAAATTATGGAGTGTTACATACCTGATCTGGGCAAGCATAGAAACGACGTCCTAGGTTACGACCTGACCAAGATGTTCGGAGGGATGCTTGTTTTCCAAACATACATAATATAATACCATATTCCATCAAATTGTCACACCCCGAATTTCCAAGAAAATCCCGGTGGGCCTGAGTGGGGAGTATCGTGACGTAAGATTGGTGTCGTCATAGTCAAACAACACAAATAGCACATCGGAAGTCTTGAATATAAATTACTATTACGAACGTAAATGTTCAAAGTTCGAAATAATAATAATAGAGACGTTTGTAATAAGATCCAGAGGCGGATCGTAAAAATGTACAAGACGATTATCTAATCAGACTCTAGGCTTCAATGCAAGGATTTGCAAATTCCTATTAAGCATTTACCGAGCAGTTTCCAGCCTATTTACGTACTTTGAAACCTGCGCTTAGTCTTTTGAAAATACGTCAGTTTTCACTGGTAAATACAAATAACCGACACATTTTGAAAATATTTCAAAACTGTTTTAAGTGCACAAGGCACATGATTTTCATAAATAACTTGGGACAATTCAAAATGATCTTGAGTTTTACATGTCTGTCAATACATATGTGGTCTGGTGCAGAAACCGAATAACATGATTAATCGACATGCCACTTTAACCCACGGAGGGTATCCCCAATATGGGTAAGGAAACATTTTATATAGCATAAGCGTCTGTCAGGTGTATGCCTACACCCCGCGCACAAGTCGTGGCCATTAGCAATTTAATGAGCCGAGGATATCCAGGACCCGGTCGAATTAACCCCCAATGTTTAAGTTATCAGACACAACAGATTAAAACAGATTATGCAGATTTTCTAGTCACAATCCGACATATGGTCCCATACCCGACCAAGCGGTAATAATATACCGTATCCCAAGCCCGTATAGGGAAAATAGGTTATGAGTATTTACCTAGCTTAGCAAGTCTTAATAAATAAGAAAATACAATAAGCACAACCGTATCCAATTAACTAGCTCGGTTTTCAATTTACTAGAAGGCCCTAGTCTGGAGTGAATGGTATTAACAACCAATTAGATTGTCAATTGGTCCTATTCAAGTCATAGACTTGGACCAGTTAACTTAAATTAATCGAAAACGGTACGATACGCTAGATTAAGCGATGACCGGAACAGAATGTGATTTAACACCAACAAGTACTAATACTTGTATTATATGGGTAAACAAATAACATTCTGGAGTTTGAAGTTTAAATGATGAGGTTTGACCCGTTTTGGTTAAATTACGTAAACTAGTTATATAAGTTTAACTGTATGCATATAAGCGATATCGGGTAACCAGATAAGTCATGAACAAGTTCTATATGCCAATATACTTTAAATAAGTTGTAATATCAGTAGGATATCAACTTATATGCCCGTTAAGGTTTTAAATAAAACTATGCCTCATAAGGGCATTTTAGTCATTATGTGACGTATAAAAGGAACTTGCATATATTCTGATGTTATGATTATAAACTTTATGAAAATATACTTAATTTGTGATAGAACATCAGTTGGATATCAAACATATGTGTGGTTTATAGTTTAAGACCAAACTATGCACTGTAAGGGCATTTTGGTCATTTCACACATAGTTTGATAGCTTATTTGGGATCCTGAGTTTATAACATGTACCTACTGTAAAAACATTTTAAATGAGTTATAAAATCAGTAGGTAACAATTCTTGGTTGGTAAATATGGTTTAAAAACCATACTATGCGCCGAAATGGCGTTAAAGTCGTTAAATAACGATTTATGCGATGTGTTATGAAAACTGATGTTAAGATCAGCTTTATATGATCAAAATATGTTATTTAATATAGCATATCAATAGGTAAAAAGGTTTTGTATAAAAAGCATGATTAAAACCAATTTAGGTACCATAAGGGCATTATCGTCATTTATCGACGTAATACAAGAACTTGTACTTAAACTCAGAATATAAACTGTCTTGACATCCCAATTAATCCTACTTATGATATTGCATTAGTATGTAATGATTTTTATAAAGAAATTTTGTTTAAAACTATTTTAGATGCCGAAAGGGCATTTTGGTCCTTTAAAAGCATAATTTACGATATTATAACAAAACTCAGTTTATGATCAGTTTAATAACACCATAGTATGTTAATTATATTAAAATATCAATACATAAGTCATTTGCAAGTTCGTTATTTATTAAAACCTCATTTCTTACAAAAAGGACATTTTAGTCAAAGTATGGCATAATAACGGAACTTGTGCATAAACTCATAATATGATTATGATCATGTAATATAACCTCAGAGGGTTATGACCCATTAAATCATGATCATAATGCAACCTTAGATCAGTAGCAAACTAATCTAAATTGGGTCGGAGTCGAGAGTCAAAGCATAAGTCAAACTTTGCGACTTTCAGTTGCGAACCGACCTTAAAACTGGAATTGACGAGCCGAACATGTTTACACATGTTCTAATAATTATTACTAAGTTATTAAATTGTTAAAACATATTTTATAACACCTACATTATCAGATTATGATTATTTTCAAAACTGGCCCGTTTGACCTTTTTAATACAATAATATGCTAACTCGTCAATTGAGCAAGCAAACGTGATTTTTAGGAGGTGCCCTTTTGAGGGATTTACACCTACCTAATTACGATCACGTAGCCATGTTCGTCTCGAACAATGGCTGGACCATTAAGGTCTAAACCAAAAGTCAAAGCATTAACTCTTGACTTTTGGCTTTAAAAGCCTATAAAAATGAAAAGAATAAGGATGGAACACTTATTAGTGATCCAAGGAAATGTTTAGAACTTAGAGGATGCTCCTTTATATCCAGTAACTTCCAATTAGAGTAGAAGGAAAGAAAATGAGAAAGGTGCAAGAATAAAGCTTGCACCAAAGGGCTATTTATACTTGTGGAGGATGCATAGGATCAATCCATGTGTTAAGAGTTTATCTAAGATCATCCCAGGTGTTAATGGAGGTGTCAAGCACTGCACAAGAGTGGCATTTCGCAAGATAGGTGGCACAAGGGCAGAATGCCTTGGCCTCCGAACAAAAATCTGACACAGAGACCTTCTCGCGCCCCGCGAGAGACATAGAGGTTGTAACATCCGTCAAAAACGGATTTACCAAACCCGCTCCGTTTATCAACCGAACAGTCAGTCAAAATTTTCGTTGCGAATTAAATGCCCAAAATATTTTTAAACGATCCGTAATCAATTATTATACGCGAACATATATTTAGTTTTTGAAAAACTGTCAAAAATCGCAAAATAAAAATGAATTGTTTCAGCCGGGTTTCGAACCCGGGTCTGTACCGAGTCACCTAGTGACTTAACTCTCACACACAAACCACTGCGCCAACTGCTTTGTTTGTTATGTATTTCAAACATTTAATTGATATAATAACTTTACAAATTCAAAACCGGCGCCCAATCGTTTCAGTCGTCGGAATCCCGGAATTTCCGCGAATCTTAACTACAATTTACGTTATAACGTAAACCTTTAATCACATATCGGTTATAACCGATGTTTGAAGTCCGCGACACTTTTCAAAACCGCCGGAAAACTTAAATTGATGAATACAGTTCAAAATCAGACCAAATACATTTCGATTATTCCCTATAAATTCAACCACAATCGTCTGCAAACTTTTTCGCTAAAAATCACATCTTTTCACGGCGTAATTTCTCTCGCCGGAATAAACCTGTTCGTCGCCGGAAAACCGGTTTCCCCATTGCCGAGCTTTTCTGAACCTCTGAAGCTTATACCGGTGATACCCTTACCTTTTCCAAACTTTTCGGAGACTAGCTGCTACAAGGAACACGTCGCCGGAGTTGAATTCAGTCGCCGGAGTTTCTGCCGGAAAACAGAGAGTTCAGTCGGTATATTCTCCGCTCAGTTTCTTTTCCTTTTCACTTCTATCTCACCAGTAATTAACCTAAAACACTATTGAAACTCGAATAAAAACTCGAACCAGTCGGACCCGATTTCTGGTTCAACTTTGTCGAAGAAGACGACGCACTTCCATATCATATAAGTATATTATAAATCATGATTTTAATCGGGTTAGACACACAGTCCAGCGGTGGACTGTGTGCACATAAGACGTTAATTATGCAAAGGTCTCGAGTTCGATTCCCGTCTCACACGCTGCTTTAATAAAATCTATTTTTTTTTTATTACTGAACCGGAGTCGCCTTAGTTATATGTTAAGTATATTAATAACCGGAATAATAACCAAGTTATACACACAGTCCAGCGGTGGACTGTGTGTTTGTTTATATCACAGGTCACGAGTTCGAGTCCGGTCCTCAGCACCGACTCGGACAATTAACTCTTCTTTTTAAATAAGGCAGAAAAGGAAATATTTAAATTGTCTTTAAGTATAATAAAAATCAAGTTATATAACATGTTGAACACACAGTCCAGCGGTGGACTGTGTGTTAGATTAAACCACAGGTCCCGAGTTCGAGACCTGTGGTGTGCATGACCGTTTCGCCTTAAACTGTTTTTAAAATAAAAATGATTTTCTGTTTAAATTCTAATTAATGTATATATATAATTAAAATCGGATATATAACGGGTTAGACACGTAGCTCAGTTGGTAGAGCTGCGTGCACGCGTACGGGAGGTCTCGGGTTCGAGCCTCACCGAGCGCACAACAATATTCCGCAAACCGGTCAACGACCAGTCAAAGTCAACAAGTCAAGGTCAACTGTAGCAGAAAAAAAATAAATATTTTTATTATTTTTATTTAATTATTTTAATTAAAAATCAATTATAAATACTTAAAAATAACATTTTTAAGATTAGAAAATAGTTTCAAACTCACAAAAATACACCCAACAATCCTACTAAAATAGTTTAATAAAATCCGTTTACTCACCAAACCATAATGCGATTTATCTAGGTTAAATCTCACTCGTGGTTAAAACCACTTCGCGTGCATTCATCATCATCAACCGAACGCACCCACTGTGAGTGAATCTTACAATTCCCCCTTTTAAATTACACGTTTTGGGGTGTGTCATGTGTTATGAATTAATTAATTTATTTATTTAAACTTGTGCCATACCACATCATGACTTAATCTTAGATTGATTTATTGTTGTGATTTATTTATATTCCGTTTGTCAAATTACATGAAACTCATACATTAAGCCCATCAGTTCCTCGTGGGAAACGAGTAGAACATCGCGTGCTTCAATTCAAATTCATTATTGTTCATGTGTGTTTTCATTGAGTTTATATTGTTTGTAGTTGTGTTATTCATATTATCATGTTTATGCAATTCATTCATCAGGCCCCTCAGTTCCTCGTGAGAGACGAGTGAGCATCGCGTGCCTTTAATTGTTTCCATTATTATTCATGAGTGTTTCATTTAACATCTTATGATTGTTGATCAAGTTACATCTAATTTTACTCATGTTTGGTTGTGCACATATTTCATAATCAATTTAAATAAATTGCTCAAATGTTTTCCATAGGATTCACTCGCCAACATTATGTTGATCCAAAAACCTTTTTACACATGATACAGGTGAACAGGTTGAAGCAAGGATAGCATAGGATATGCCTTAGAAGAGAACAAAGGAGTTAGATTGTTAGTTAGATCATGTTGTAGCAATCATTGTAAACTTTCATTTAATTTGTATTAATGAATATGAAACATTTAATAAATGTCATGAGCTTTGATGATAACCCAATCATGCCCCGATCACCTTATCCGCTGCGGGTCGGGGTGTGACAGATTGGTATCAGAGCCATGACTATAGGGATATAGGATAGGTTATTAGACCCTTAGAGCCTATACTATAGTCTGCCTAAATTTTAAATTGATTAGGTGGTTACATACAAACTTGTGATATTTATTTGTTTCATATTTGTTTACATTTCAGTCAAACATACATGCTCATATACATGTTCATTATACATATATACATATTCATTATACATATATCGATGTTCATGTATTCAATTTATTTTCATATTCTCATTATCCAAAGATTTTATGCAATTTTCAATTCTCATCAAAGTAAGTTCTGCGACGGGCATGTAGTAACTGGAAGGGTACGAGTACCGGTAGTCGGAACGTCCTGTCTAGGCTGGCATTCGTATAAATCCAATATAACGGACCAGTTTGCCTACCTGGGGACCAACGATGAGAGTACGAAGGACCTATTAGGCCAAAGCATGCCACACCAAACGTCGTTCGAACTAACCCTACTTTGAGGTGTCACCGTGTCTACACCTGGACACATTCCGAACATCACACGTTGTATACATATTTCTCGATTTTCACCGGGTTTTTGTGTACGCAACCAGGCAGAAACCGTGCGAACCATATGAAAAACCGGTAATTCATGGGGGCCCACATGATTACATAAGGTAAAGTATGGCGGCATGACGGGCCTAACAGCGAGCAAAGCCCAAGACATCCTATGGATGTGGTATTTTTGTATGATTATTTTATGAATGTTCATCCCTAATGCGACCCATGATCTCAAAAGCATCCAACTCATACCCTTGTCATGTATTCATTGTAGATGTCTTCTAACCTCGCCCGTAGGAAGACGAGAGCAAGAAGAGCCCGCGAACGCATGGCTGCCTTAATCGCTCAACAAATGGCTGCCGTAATACCCAACATTGTAATCCAAGTTCAACAATCACTTACCCATAATCCTGTCAATCAAGCAAACCAAAACATTTTCAACTCTTCCCCAAACACCACTAAATGCACCTACAAGCATTTCAAATCATGCGACCCTCCGAAATATAAAGGGACTGAAGGTGTCACCGCACTCCTCCATTGGTTTGAAGAAATGGAGAATACTTTTCTAAATTGCGATTGCCCTGATGATCGCAAAGTGCGTTATGCTACCGGTCGACTATATGGGATAGCACTTACTTGGTGGAACACAGAGAAGGCCAAACGAGGTGTGGAAGATGCTATGTCCTTAACTTGGAACGAATTGAAGGAAATCATGACCAGACGATTTTGTCCAAGGAGCGAAATCAAGAAGCTAGAAGATGAATTTTACTCATTGAAGCAAGTGGAAGGAGACCACACCACCTACAACAAAAGGTTCCTCGAATTACATCAAATGGTTCCCAACATGTTTACTCCCCTCTACCGTTTGATCGAGCACTACATTCGTGGTCTTCCGTCAAAGATTCAAGACCCTGTGATAAGTACCAAGCCTGCAACTTTGGAAGCAGCAATGGAGCTAGCAACAGAGCTCACCGAGAACCGAATCCGAAACAAAGACTTCAAGGAGGAGAAGAAGAAGGATAAAGAATCGACTGAAACCTCCGACTCCACTCAAACTGAATCCCCTTCTCAACCCGAATCCCCTTCTCAACCCGAATCCCCTTCTCAACCCAAACCTAAGAGAAGAAGAGTCAGGCGACTTTTCGCTGCGACCCAACGAAATCAACCAGTTTTTCACGCTATACCCATCCGAGCTATCCCAATCACCCAAGTGGCACCCAACTCAGCTTACCAAATAAGAAACCATATCTTGGACCTCACCCTCGATGCAACAACTGTTTTTATCACCATTCCCTTACTTTACCATGCCGGCTATGTACAACTTGTGGACGTTATGGTCATTTGAGCAATGTTTGTCGCACCTTTCAAGACCAAACCTTTTCCCCTACACAAAACATGGCCCAAACTTATCATCAACCCCAACACCCCATGTTCCCATATGCTCGAGCTTGCTTCAATTGTGGCGACCCTACCCACCTTAGAAACACATGCCCTCAATTGGTTAATGTTATCAACACTCAAGCCCAATCAAACCCAGTTAACCAAGTAAACCAAGAAAACCCAACCACTATGCCACCAGCAAGAGGAAGAGTCTTCAATATCAACGCCAACCCTGTCGAAGATAATGACGGCCCTGATGAAGATACTCAGCTAGTCCTTTTCGCCGAAGATCCAGATTCAACTTCTATTGTTTAGTCTTATGTTTTTCTTTATCACATGGGTAGACTGTTAGAGTAATTATGGTATATTATATATTATATATTGTTTTCAGTATACGATTTTGCCGAGGCCGTGGCTCCCCATCCATCGAGGTTGAGTTGGATCCCCATTTTATTATGTGGTTGATCTTGGCGTGCCCGCACGATCGGCTCCGTTTGTTGAGCCTTGATCGGTTACGTAATATTACATTTCAATACATGCAATACGCTCGGCTCCGTTTGATTGAGCCTTGAGTGCACAGTTCAATTTACATTTCAAGTTCATGCAATACGTTCGGCTCCGTTTGATTGAGCCTTGAGCGCACATACAATTTCATTATCAGTATCTTGTGGTTGTGGTGTTTGTAGTAGAGTCGCATCGAACTAACCATAACTTTCGGATAAAGTCAACGAAAATTTGACAAGGATATGGTGGATACGCCGATGGTACTTCCTATATATAAGTATTCTTGTCAAATGATCGGAGGCATTATCAGGCGGTTATGAGAGGTTCCATGCATAGGCTGTTTGTGTGGTTAAGTTATTCATATTCAGTACATGCAATATGTTCGGCTCCGTTTGATTGAGCCTTGAGCACACAATTTCAATTTCAGTACATTCAATATGTTCGGCTCCGTTTGATTGAGCCTTGAGCACACAATTTCAATTTCAGTACATTCAATATGTTCGGCTCCGTTTGATTGAGCCTTGAGCACACAATTTCAATTTCAGTACATTCAATATGTTCGGCTCCGTTTGATTGAGCCTTGAACACACAATTTCAATTTCAGTACATTCAATACGTTCGGCTCCGTTTGATTGAGCCTTGAGCGCACATCCATTTTATTTTCAGTACATGCAATACGATCGGCTCCGTTCGATTGAGCCTTGATCGCACAGATATATTTCATTTCAGTAATTTATGTTTGTTGTATTGATTGTAGAGTTATAGGACTAATCATAATTCACTGTTAAAACCAATGAAAATTTGACAAGAATATGGTGGATACGCCGCTGGTACTTCCTATATATAAGTATTCTTGTCAAAGGATCAGAGGCATTAACGGATGGTTATGAGAAGTTCTATGTAGGATTTATTAGTTTCTTGGTAACCAATCATAACTTGTGGATAAAACTAATGAAAATTTGGCAAGGATATGGTGGATACGCCGATGGTACTTCCTATATATAAGTATTCTTGCCAAAGGATCAGAGGTATTATCAGGCGGTTATGAGGAGTTCCATGTAGGATTTAGTATTGCCTTGGTTGGAATTTGTGTTACATTTATATCATCATGTTATTTAAAGAGATTGGATTGTGTTCCATTTCTACATAAATTAACCTCTCCATCATAACAAACGAGAGAGGAACTTCCATCGTTCAAACATATATGTTATCAGAATATGGATTCAAATATTTACTGTTGTGTTTATTCATGTTCAAATATTCGCTGATGTGTCTATTCATGTTCGAATATTTGCTGTTGTGTTTATTCATGTTCAAATATTTGCTGATGTGTTCATTCATGTTCGAATATTTGCTGTTGTGTTTATTCATGTTCAAATATTCGCTGATGTGTCTATTCATGTTCAAATCTTTGCTGTTGTGTTTATTCATGTTCAAATATTTGCTGATGTGTTCATTCATGTTCGAATATTTGCTGTTATGTTTATTCATGTTCAAATATTTACTGATGTGTTCATTCATGTTTGGATATCAGCTGTTGTGTTTTTATTTATGTTCCATGTAGATTGTAGTGTTAGAAGTTTTGCCTTAGGATATAACCATATTTTCCCAAACGTAACTAAACTCTTATGCATGATATCATTTTTAGCAAATCATTCCTGTTTATCAATATTCATACAGTAGGCAACAAAAAGCGATTCCTGAATAGGGTACTTAACCTTTACAAGGAACGTTACCGCCTCGAACAAAAACTTAAACCCTCATTTTTCTGAGCATACAACTGTCAAACAAAACATCACCATTCTTATAGTCAAAATATATCATTATTTAAATTTCGGGACGAAATTTCTAAAAAGCAGGGGATACTGTAACATCCGTCAAAAACGGATTTACCAAACCCGCTCCGTTTATCAACCGAACAGTCAGTCAAAATTTTCGTTGCGAATTAAATGCCCAAAATATTTTTAAACGATCCGTAATCAATTATTATACGCGAACATATATTTAGTTTTTGAAAAACTGTCAAAAATCGCAAAATAAAAATGAATTGTTTCAGCCGGGTTTCGAACCCGGGTCTGTACCGAGTCACCTAGTGACTTAACTCTCACACACAAACCACTGCGCCAACTGCTTTGTTTGTTATGTATTTCAAACATTTAATTGATATAATAACTTTACAAATTCAAAACCGGCGCCCAATCGTTTCAGTCGTCGGAATCCCGGAATTTCCGCGAATCTTAACTACAATTTACGTTATAACGTAAACCTTTAATCACATATCGGTTATAACCGATGTTTGAAGTCCGCGACACTTTTCAAAACCGCCGGAAAACTTAAATTGATGAATACAGTTCAAAATCAGACCAAATACATTTCGATTATTCCCTATAAATTCAACCACAATCGTCTGCAAACTTTTTCGCTAAAAATCACATCTTTTCACGGCGTAATTTCTCTCGCCGGAATAAACCTGTTCGTCGCCGGAAAACCGGTTTCCCCATTGCCGAGCTTTTCTGAACCTCTGAAGCTTATACCGGTGATACCCTTACCTTTTCCAAACTTTTCGGAGACTAGCTGCTACAAGGAACACGTCGCCGGAGTTGAATTCAGTCGCCGGAGTTTCTGCCGGAAAACAGAGAGTTCAGTCGGTATATTTTCCGCTCAGTTTCTTTTCCTTTTCACTTCTATCTCACCAGTAATTAACCTAAAACACTATTGAAACTCGAATAAAAACTCGAACCAGTCGGACCCGATTTCTGGTTCAACTTTGTCGAAGAAGACGACGCACTTCCATATCATATAAGTATATTATAAATCATGATTTTAATCGGGTTAGACACACAGTCCAGCGGTGGACTGTGTGCACATAAGACGTTAATTATGCAAAGGTCTCGAGTTCGATTCCCGTCTCACACGCTGCTTTAATAAAATCTATTTTTTTTTTTATTACTGAACCGGAGTCGCCTTAGTTATATGTTAAGTATATTAATAACCGGAATAATAACCAAGTTATACACACAGTCCAGCGGTGGACTGTGTGTTTGTTTATATCACAGGTCACGAGTTCGAGTCCGGTCCTCAGCACCGACTCGGACAATTAACTCTTCTTTTTAAATAAGGCAGAAAAGGAAATATTTAAATTGTCTTTAAGTATAATAAAAATCAAGTTATATAACATGTTGAACACACAGTCCAGCGGTGGACTGTGTGTTAGATTAAACCACAGGTCCCGAGTTCGAGACCTGTGGTGTGCATGACCGTTTCGCCTTAAACTGTTTTTAAAATAAAAATGATTTTCTGTTTAAATTCTAATTAATGTATATATATAATTAAAATCGGATATATAACGGGTTAGACACGTAGCTCAGTTGGTAGAGCTGCGTGCACGCGTACGGGAGGTCTCGGGTTCGAGCCTCACCGAGCGCACAACAATATTCCGCAAACCGGTCAACGACCAGTCAAAGTCAACAAGTCAAGGTCAACTGTAGCAGAAAAAAAATAAATATTTTTATTATTTTTATTTAATTATTTTAATTAAAAATCAATTATAAATACTTAAAAATAACATTTTTAAGATTAGAAAATAGTTTCAAACTCACAAAAATACACCCAACAATCCTACTAAAATAGTTTAATAAAATCCGTTTACTCACCAAACCATAATGCGATTTATCTAGGTTAAATCTCACTCGTGGTTAAAACCACTTCGCGTGCATTCATCATCATCAACCGAACGCACCCACTGTGAGTGAATCTTACAATTCCCCCTTTTAAATTACACGTTTTGGGGTGTGTCATGTGTTATGAATTAATTAATTTATTTATTTAAACTTGTGCCATACCACATCATGACTTAATCTTAGATTGATTTATTGTTGTGATTTATTTATATTCCGTTTGTCAAATTACATGAAACTCATACATTAAGCCCATCAGTTCCTCGTGGGAAACGAGTAGAACATCGCGTGCTTCAATTCAAATTCATTATTGTTCATGTGTGTTTTCATTGAGTTTATATTGTTTGTAGTTGTGTTATTCATATTATCATGTTTATGCAATTCATTCATCAGGCCCCTCAGTTCCTCGTGAGAGACGAGTGAGCATCGCGTGCCTTTAATTGTTTCCATTATTATTCATGAGTGTTTCATTTAACATCTTATGATTGTTGATCAAGTTACATCTAATTTTACTCATGTTTGGTTGTGCACATATTTCATAATCAATTTAAATAAATTGCTCAAATGTTTTCCATAGGATTCACTCGCCAACATTATGTTGATCCAAAAACCTTTTTACACATGATACAGGTGAACAGGTTGAAGCAAGGATAGCATAGGATATGCCTTAGAAGAGAACAAAGGAGTTAGATTGTTAGTTAGATCATGTTGTAGCAATCATTGTAAACTTTCATTTAATTTGTATTAATGAATATGAAACATTTAATAAATGTCATGAGCTTTGATGATAACCCAATCATGCCCCGATCACCTTATCCGCTGCGGGTCGGGGTGTGACAGAGGTCTCTCTCGCGGCCCGCGAGAGATCTCAGAAGTTTTAAAACTTGTCATTTTCAGTCCTTGAACTTCTATACTCTGATATATTACCACATAAAGCATATTTAACCCTCCAAAGCCAATATTTGGCACACCCGGGAATATAACTGAACATTGTTAAGCTCCTGGTTCGCTAAAGGGTCTCTCAGAGGCATAGTTTCAGCATGTTGACACCTTTAGTCCTTCCACATTCGTACTTTCGTATAAATACACGTATAGTCCCTCTCGTCCAACAAGTGGCTCATTTGAGAGTATGGACATGTGTCAGTACATTACTGGACACGAATTTACGAGGTGTTACACAAATGGTTTTGTTTTTCGTCTTAACCCTAATTTTAACAAAGGGGGCAAAAAGTTATATTTAGGGATTTCATTAATTAAGGTGGATGGGATTTCACTAATGATGAATTGAATATAGTAACCTCACGTGATTTGCATGTGAGGGAAATTTAACAACAAAATCTAACCGGGTTTGGAGACAAGAATACCTCCTAAAAGAACGTTCAAACATAAAGGTCGTAAAGTGAAATTTAGTCTTGCGGTAATATAAGAGTCTAGAAGTTAGCCCAATTTACTTTTTTTTTCAATTAGAGTTAACCTTATTTTATTTTACTTAATTAATATAAATAATCAAATATACTTTGTGTAACACCCCAAAGATGGATTTGGTAATTAAACTCCGTTAATAATAAAAGAACTGGTAAAATACCATCAGTGGTAAAAGATTAACCGGATAAGCATTAGGATTTTAAATAATCAAAGCTAACGCTAGTTAAAGAGAAAAGATACTTTGTAGTAAGTAAAAGTTTATAAAAGGCTCGGGTGAGTGGGTCTTAAAGTTAATCGGGTTGTAACACCCTAAATTTAAGTAATTCAACTAGGAATATCTAACCCTAGTTATAATAATGGTTAATTGCTAGTAAGAGTTATATGGTGGTTTAAACAAAAACTAAGCTTGAGGGATCCAAAATGTCAAAGAGGAAACTAGAGTTTTAAAACTAGAAATTAGACATAACAAACACTTAGTGTGTGTGTGTGTGTGTCGATCTTCAGGAGAAAGGAAAAAGGGTGAAACCCTAGTTCATCCCCAAATCACCAAATTAAAAGGGAATTCGGATCTTAAACTCATGCATGAACGCATTTTAACGATCACCTAGACAAGGGGATCATAAGGTATGTCTTAAAACCTAGATTAGTGAAGGTTGTAATTTGAGACAAGTAGATTTCTTGCAATTAGATTGTTGGATCATAATCCAAAGATGAAATTAAGTGTATATGTATGCTTGATTTCGTTAGCCATAAAGAAATTATGAAATATTTGAGGTATGATTACTTGTAGGTGATTAACGAGTAGATTATGAAGTGGGTTTTGATGATATGATGAAGCTGATGATATACTTGTGCTTAGAATCATCATACATGATAGTAATAGCAAGATGTTTGAATAATCTTTAAGTTCGTGTACATGATCATACATGACTTGAAATGGGTTTTTGTATGATACTATCATATTCATGTTAAATGATGTTGAAATCATCATGTGTTTGTGAATGTTTAAAATGTTTGGCTAAGTTTGATGTTTGGGTAAATTCCAAATACATATGATGTGATGGGTTGTTTTATAGAGATGAGACAATCCTAAGTTATTGTATAATGAATTGATAGAATAGCATACAATGATAGAAAATATGTTAATCCAAAGTTAACAATTTTATGAACTTAGTAGAGAAATTTGGTTAAAACGGTGGCCTAGAAATAACGCCTACCGGGTAATTGGTAGAATGCCTAAATGAGTTAGTCGAACTTAAATGTGCATTTGCAAATCTTAATAGGCAGTTGACTTTTAAAAGTCAAACTGACCAATGATAAGATTGAATGATAAATTCGACATAAAACTCGTAAGGTGGAATAGTCGTGATTGATAATGACTAATCTAACCATCTTACTAATTATGATGATAGTTTGACACTTGACAAGCTAGATGGAGGCTTGGGAAGGAAATAGGTCAAACGAATCAAGTATGAAGGAAAAGCGTAATTTGGATGCAAGGTAAGTAAAGTTTACACCTTTCTACTAGATCACCTACTTGTTGTAGTTGTTATAATTATGATAAAACGGTAACTTAATTAAGGTGATCCGACGCGACACGATACAGGTCAGAATAAGTAAAAAGGATAAAACGGTAATTCGGTCTCGTATAGACCGAATAAACTATGAGTTTTGAGAAAATACATATTATGGGGTAAACCATAATGAGAAAAAGGGTAATATGATAATTGGCTATGAGCTAACGGACAAACAATTATTCTTGAAAAGACGGTCTACAGCGTAAAAGATGATGAGTCAAAAGAATTAAGAAATGATTTTAAGCAATATGATATTACGATGTAAACCGGAATGGGTACATGCATGAGATGGTAAATAAATATCATCTCATGATGAATAAATGGTCAAATGGACTAAACGGGTCAAAAGGTGATGATATCACCATTTGACATTAGTGATTAATGTTGTTGTCGAGTTTTTATGCGTACAGGAACAAATAGCGCGTGAGACGCCGCTGTTATTGATTAGCAAATATATGATGAGGTATTAAAATGGGTCAATACTTTGACCCGAGCCAAGTATGTGTAATGGGTCAAACTCGCATTGAGAACTTGAGGTCCGATGAGAGTTAAACGAGTCATGAACGAATATTGGATTACCTAAAGTAAGGTAAATCTAATAATTTAAATTTTATACATTATGTTCTTAGGAACATAATGATTTTAAATAGATTATGGTTGAAATGAGCACATTCGGTCAAAAATATGTTATTAAAAGTCCTTCGTCGTAAAAATGGGCTAAAGTTGACCAAAACGCCACCGAATGATAAAACAAGCAAACGACCATCAAGGGTAGTTTAAAAATGAGTTTTATAATTTAGTGGACCCATTTCGATAGTGTAAAAGTGAAAAGCGTAAATCTTTTGGTTTAATGCCTCCTAAAGGGTCATTTTCGCAAATCGACAAACTGGGTGGTAAATTCGGAATATGATGGTTATCCTATGAGAACCCATCATAAACGAACTCGGGATAATAGATAAATGATAGTTTTTAATGTGAAATGAAAGGTGTGAAATATTATTGACGATTTAAGCTTAAGTGCTTGAAGTCCATAACGGGTCAAAATGAATTTAAGCATAAACTGGGTAAAGGTTGCGTAATTCATAAAAATTATGAATCCGGGTTTGGGATTTCTGGTTAAATATGTAGGTAAACATATTACGGACATTTAGAAACAAGTTTCGGGTGAAACAGATAAAAATTGAATAAGTTACGTAAGTTTTCATAACCAAAAACGGCAAACTTGAAAAAGGTTTGCAGCAGCCTACCGTAACCTACGGTAGCCTACTGTAGCTTATGGTAGACGGCTGCTGGTCGAATCAGACATGACCTGCCGTAAGTTACGGCAAGTAGCGTAGCTATGCAAATCTGAATATAAAAGTATGTATATGCAAATATTGAACTGCAGTATGCAAAATTGCATATAAAAGTATGTATATGCAATTAATGAGCTGTGCAAATCTGAACAAAAAAGTATGTATATGCAAATATTGAGCTGCAGTATGCAAATTGCATATAAAAGTATGTATATGCAAATAATGAGCTGTTGTATGCTAATCTGCATATAAAAGTATGTATATGCAAATATTGAGCTGCAGTATGCAAAATTGCATATAAAAGTATGTATATGCAATTAATGAGCTGTGCAAATCTGAATAAAAAATATGTATATGCAAATTGCATATAAAAGTATGTATATGCAAATAATGAGCTGTTGTATGCTAATCTGAATATAAAAGTATGTATATGCAAATATTGAGCTGCAGTATGCAAAATTGCATATAAAAGTATGTATATGCAATTAATGAGCTGCTGTATACAAATCTGAATATAAAAGTATGTGTCACACCCCAACCGATGGCGGAAACATCGGGATGAGACGAGCAAATTGTTCAAAAGCATCATAACACTATTGTGACAATATAATTAAATTCAATTTCATAAATACTAAGAATTCAAATACAAAGTTTCGAATAAAGTAAACAAGTATAACATAATATTTATTTAAGGTGCGTTTCTAAAGCTTGTCCTAACTTGATTTCTTGCATCATCAGCTTTCCTGCAACATGTATTAAAAGCGTAGATCAATACAAAAGTATTGGCGAGCATACAAGTTTAAAAATAAAATCTAAGTGTAAAGAGTTTATTTCAATCATGACGGGAGTATAATAAAGCTGAATCACATATATATGTAGATGACTCTCACGTAATAATATATAATTGAATTCCTTAACTAGCATGCTTAGTATCATAATCATAACAATGTCGTGAGAATACAAATTAAAACTAATAAGCATGAACAACTCAAACGTAACAAGTAGCATGTATAAACGAGTTTAATCTAACACATATAATTCACATAAGCGTAATCGATAACCCGTTTGGTATTGGGCACACATTTAATCTTGTTAAAAATAAATTTTGTAATTTATACATGTTGCACCCCAAAATGCGTTAAAGTGTAAAAAGGGGGTCGAGTACGCTCACCTTAGGTTGCGTATACGTTTCTTGATATCGCACGAGTAAGGATGATAGATCAAACGAAAGCGATTTAGCCTAGAATGAAAATAAATTCGTTATTGTTTATTGTTTAAGTTATGATATCTTCACGCGTTAACATAGAGGAACGTTGGTAACGATTAAAAAAAATTGGTATGTTAGTTTAATAGAAATTATAGGATTAGTATTTACTAATAATAATTGTAATAACAATATTAACAAGATAATAATAAAAATAATAGAACTGAGAAATATAATGATAGCAATAGTAATTATAATAATAATAGGATAATAATAATGATAATAGTAATAATAGTTAACTGTAAAAAAAAATACTAACAATATTTGATCTAATTGTTAAATGTTGTAATCTGGCCCAATTAGTACTTGGCCCAAAAAGAGAACAGATCCAAAAAGAAAGGCCCAGTGGGAACCGGCCCAACAACAGGGGCCTGAACAACAGCCAGAAAATCGGCCTAAACAAGACTCGAACTCGAGTCTATGTGGTCAACAGCGAACTCAGCACCACTGGGCTACAACCTAGTTGGTGTTGATTTTTGTTTTAAAAAAAACTTTATCTAATCGTTCAGGTTGACATCTTCTTCATTTGTATGAACTAAAGTCACTGTTAGTTTTAAACTCAAATTTTTTTTGTTATTAGCGCACTCATTGGGTTAGGAATGATTGCGTAACAACAAGTAATTAACGGAAGCAAAGAAGAGGACAAAGATTTATACCGAACCGAGGTAAGGTGAAGCGAGTTTTTCTGGTGGGTTCCGGTTGTTAACTCCTTCTTCTCCGGCGAGTCTTGCTGTTTCCGGCGAGACAAAGAGTGAGGTTGTGAGGTATGAAGGTTGTGTGTGAACGAGTCGTCGGAACGAGTTGTGGTGAGGTGGTTGCCGAGGTTGTTTGCGGCGTGTTTTGATTTGTCGAACAGAAACAGACAGGGAGAAAGTCGAGAGGGTGAGTTGAGAGTTATGTGAGATGCGAGTGGAGGTGAGAATGAGGGTGAGCGGCTATGTATGACTGCATTGTGTTTAGTGTGTATATAGTTTTAATTAGGTTTAGGGTTTAGTTAGGTTTAGGTGGTGTGTTGGGCCAAGGCCCGTTAACCCGTTCTAACGTTTTTGAGTGGCCCGAACGTACCGACGAGATCCAATTACAAGTTTCATAAAATGTCGGATTTATTTTGTTTATTATTATTATTATTGTTATTATTACTATTGTTATTATTATCTATAAAAATAATAACTAAATAATAATAATAATAATAAATTAGACAAATAAATAATTCAGTGGTACGACACGTATTTCCTAAAATAAATTTTTATGGAAACGCGAGGCGTTACAGTCTCCCCTACTTTAGGGAATTTCGTCCCGAAATTCATTCAAGATGAAGGCTTTAGGAAAATGGCACTTCGAAGTATGTATGGGTATGATCGAGAAATAGGTGGTGAGTGATTAGAGTTTGTATTTAAACATAACAGTGAAACACCAAATTTCTCATGGCACGTTTCATGAGACCTTAGCAATATGGTATTAACACTTATATATAGGAAGTACGAGCGGCGTATCCACCATGTTCATACCATATTACGTTCGTTTCGCTAATCTATGCCATGTTACGTTCCGTGTCATAATCAGGTTTGTTTGCGTATTACGAGAAAGACTGATAGCGTATATAGAGTCTCAAGTATGTAAGTATAATTGTATTTAAGTATGAGAGAGTATACTGTATAAGTATGAGTATAAGTGCAAGTGTGCGTATTCGCACATCCGTGTACAATACAGATGATATATTTTAGTTTAACCAAGATTAACGGATTACTGGCATGTGAATAAACATGTCAAACCATCGTGTACCGCAATGTAGACTACCCATCATCGTTAAAACGAAGAGGGTGTAAAATAGTTTACTTAACATGACATCAAGAATACGGGCGGGCGTCACTCCTATAGCGCTACACAAGCGCTATACATGTTAAGGTGTGGCTTGATCAAAGTTAATGACAAGTCTACCACATAAACATGTGAATAAACAAGTCAAACCATCATGTACGCAACGTTGACTAGTCAATATTGTCGAAACATAGTGTAAAATAGTTTACTTAGTATAAAATAGTTTACTTAACATGACCCCAAGTCTCAAGGGCGGTGCGCTACTCCTATAGCACTACGCATAGTGCTATACATGTTAAGGTGTGGTTTTATAACGAGTTTATCACATATAATGTTCCAGTAATCCCAAATCAAGTATGATGTTTAGTATGCACCTATAGAATCGTTGCGTAATAGATTTAGTATAAATGCGAAGTTTGTCATGCATAAATTCGATTTTAGTATAGTGTGACATTGAAATAAAAATGAAAGAATAAGAATTATATAGCATAAAATGTAAGATAACATAAAAGAGAGGCTTGTTAAAATGTTGGAGTGTTTCAGATTTAGAAACTTCGACTATTCCAAAGTGACTCTCGTCGCCAAGCGATTAACGGTACTTTACCCTTCCAGTTAGTACTAACAACATAATGATAGTAATAGTAATTATAATGATAGTAATAGTAATTATAATAATAATAGGATAATAATAATGATAATAGTAATAATAGTAAACTGTAAAAAAATACTAACAACATTTGATCTAATTGTTAAATGTTGTAATCTGGCCCAATCAGTACTTGGCCCAAAAAGGGAACAGATCCAAAAAGAAAGGCCCAGTGGGAACCGGCCCAACAACAGGGGCCTGAACAACAGCGAGAAAATCGTCCAAAACAAGACTCGAACTCGAGTCTATGTGTCAACAGCGAACACTCAGCACCACTGGGCTACAGCCTAGTTGGTGTTGATTTTTGTTTAAAAAAAAACTTTATCTAATCGTTCAGGTTGTCATCTTCTTCATTTGTATGAACTAAACTCACTGTTAGTTTTAAACTCAAATTATTTTTGTTATTAGCACACTCATTAGGTTAGGAATGATTGCGTAACAACAAGTAATTGACGGAAGCAAAGAAGAGGACAAAGATTTATATCGAGGTGAGGTGAAACGAGTTTTTCTGGTGGTTCCGGTTGTTAACTCCTTCTTCTCCGGCGAGTCTTGCTGTTTCCGGCGATGGTGTTTGAGACAGAGAGTGAGGTTGTGAGGTATGAAGGTTGTGTGGGAACGAGTCGTCGGAACGAGTTGTGGTGAGGTGGTTGCCGAGGTTGTTTGCGGCGTGTTTTGATTTGTCGAACAGAAACAGACAGGGAGAAAGTCGAGAGGGTGAGTTGAGAGTTATGTGAGATGCGAGTGGAGGTGAGAATGAGGGTGAGCGGCTATGTATGACTGCATTGTGTTTAATGTGTATATAGTTTTAATTAGGTTTAGGGTTTAGTTAGGTTTAGGTGGTGTGTTGGGCCAAGGCCCGTTAACCCGTTTTAACGTTTTTGAGTGGCCCGAACGTACCGACGAGATCCGATTACAAGTTTCATAAAATGTAGGATTTATTTTGTTTATTATTATTATTATTGTTATTATTACTATTGTTATTATTATCTATAAAAATAATAACTAAATAAATAATAATAATGATAATAAATTAGACAAATAAATAATTCAGTGGTACGACACGTATTTTCTATAATAAAATTTTATGGAAATGCGAGGCGCTACAGTATGTATATGCAAATATTGAGCTGCAATATGCAAATTGCATATAAAAGTATGTATATGCAAATAATGAACTGCTGTATGCAAATCTGAGTATAAAAGTATGTATATGCAAATATTGAGCTGCAGTATGCAAAATTGCATATAAAAGTATGGATATACAAATAATGAATTGTTGTACGCAAATCTGAATATAAAAGTATGTATATGCAAATATTAAGTTGTTGTATGCAAATCTGAATATTCAAGTATGTATATGCAAATATTGAACTGCAGTATGCAAGAGTAAACATGGGTTGTAATATATCGAATGTAAATCAATGGTATGTGTTGATACAAAGATGTGGGTTTTCAATACAATTGAGATTATGTCTTGCTAGCCATAGCTTACGGCGGGTAAAATGCCAAAATGTTGTTTAGTGTTATTTGAGCTTTCGGGTTCGATTAGTTACGTTATAAACTTCCTAAGACTAACATATTTCATAATTTATGAAATATAGGAAATGGATTGAAGCACCGGAGGACGATCAAGCTCAACGAAGAACCGAACACGATCAAATATCAAGATCCGCAATTTGTTTAGTCATTACAAAACTAAACAACGATAATATATTGAAATGTTTTAAATTTTTATGCAGTTTTAAAGAAACTCGGATCATAGTACGGACATGTAATCCCATATATATTCTTGTTTATGCGAAATTATCGTAAAATCTCGATTTATATAATAAGGGTCTTACACTTTGTATTACATTAAAAAAATTAGTCCTGTAAATGAACCGAGTGAACACGAACAGAGGCATGTTCGTGTTCGTATGTTCATTTAACTTTAACTGAACAAGAACACAAACATATAATTAAACACTTTTTTGTGTGTGTTCATGTTCATTTATTAAGAGTATGAGCATGTTAGTGCTCGTTTATGTTCGTTCATTTAAAACCTAACAAACAACTGACAACGTAAATGAACACAAATGAACATAATCAAACAAACATAAATGAACACAAATGAACATAATTGAACAAACATAAATGAACATAATTGGCTAAACATTGTAAGACCCTGAGCACGTTTTAAACATAAAGATGTAGCGGAAATACGAGCCTAAAACTTTTCTTTCTTTTAAATGTCTTGACACACTTGAAGGTCCATTTTAAAAATAACTCTTTTACAATAAACACATTCTTAGTTCTCATTAAGGAAATAAACATATCTTATGTTTGCTAGATTACATAATCACACATTCCCATACAATATATGATATGACTCGATCTTCAACCGTTTACACCTCTTGATGATGATCCGTGATTCTGTCTAACCTGTAGACACCACATGCATTCACATCATTAGTAGTTAGTGACATGATATTTATATAATCTGAATTGTATAACTATTTGAGCGCGTTGCGTTCTATTCTCTTAAGGATTTCATTCAGTTATCTTTTGAGTTCAAGCACTTCATCTTAGAGTCTAACCTTTAATGAGTCAACAATAACGTACATGCACTTCATTTCATTCTCAAAAGCAACTCGGTTGGTATCGTCAGTACTCATATATTATATATATATATATATATATATATATATATATATATATATATATATATATATATATATATATATATATATATATATATATATATATATATTAACACCATGCATATCGACGTACAAGTCTCTTTCATCTGGAAACATATGAAATACGTACTTCCCAGCCCAAAATCTTACGTACAACTTATATGCTCACATATCTTTTAGCAAATTCTAAACACTTCTTTTATACATATAATTCTCTTACATACTAGTCTACGCGTACACTCATGTCTTACTACATTTTACTATTGTTTCCACATTATTTTACATCACGTGCATACACATTCACTTAATTTCATTTGAACACCCTTCTATAATAGGCGTACCATTCCCCTTTTATAAGCATGTTACCGTATACTAGTTCTGTCCCTTCATATATCTATAGTATTCTATTAAGTTTTACTTATTAAAAACTTAACCATGTTCATAAAGAAACCATATCAACATACATGCCACGTCTTCCTACTTGCTCTCCTAAGTTTCCGTTCTTACATGTACCTTACAAAACTCTATGGTAGGCTTGGGGTACTTTTGGGAAGCTTATCGGGGCCTTGGAAGCAAGGAAAGTGAGAAAAATGCGAAAACGGGTTTCCGACGTCGGACCCGCGTAGACAGAAAGATAGGGCGTCGGCTGCAACAAGTCAGGGCGTCGTCGACGCCTAACCTGGGCGTCGCCGACGCGTCCTCTGCAGCTCAGATGCTGATTTTTGCGTTTGATCTTTTTATTCACTAACCGTGTGTCCCGGGGGTTCTAATACGTGAAATAATCATTATTCAAGTTCTCAATTCATTCCATACCTTTCCCAACCCAATCCCCATATTCTTCGGCTAAATCTTTCTATTAAAAGTTTTGACCCGTTTGCCCCTACGATGAGGTTTCACCGGGTTGACATCGAACGACCATTACAACAATTCTCATCCTAGCAATTCCATTATTTGCACATCCTTAATTGATTTCAATTATTCAAATATAGATAACTTCATCTAAGAAAATTAAGAAATGAGATCGATAGTCATATACATTGACCATCTGTATTCGTGATCGCTTCCTCTTGACCCTTTGCTTTTTCTGCTTGAGTCATCTTGATATGATGCTTATCCTTACATGTCACTATATTCACATTCTTGTTAGCATACAAGATTTTATATATCACCATTCATATCTAGTTCATATCTTGCATTTGAGTTTCAATAATCATTTGTAACAAGCACAACGTATAGATTCAACAATGCATCATTCCAAATTCACGCAAATAACATATCATCAAGTATAATATATAATGATCCATCATGCATCATCAGTCCTTCTAATCTTACAATCATATTAGGATTTCTAATCATGCTATTCTCATACTGTTGACTTTTCTGAAAAGTCAACGATCAAGTATGCAAACTTCCAACTTAGGAACATATGTCCATATCGATGTAGTCGGTCATGCTAATGGAACCATAAACATTTCGTACCCTTGTAGAAAAATACATACAACCAGGTAATCACCTAGTTACATACACATATACACACAATCAATTTTACACATGCTGATGCTTTCATTATCTTACATTTGACAACCACACACAAGGTTAGTTAATTTAACATAATCATAACATCATTCTTCACTAGCAAGTTCATATGTTATATACTTAGTATACATTCATTTCTAAATTACCAATAAGCAATTGGTCTAACACATGGTGCGCACCTCACCATTCATGCATAGTGTACAAGTTCCTAATGCATTTTCTACCCAAATCATACCATCAACTACACTTTCTCATTAAATCCTTCTACAATGCATTTCTCATGTTTAATTATAATCCATAATGTCATTATCACACTCTACACATATTCATCCATTGTTTAGCATATAATTTCACATACTAATCTATACTAGGCATTTCATCAAACACTTAGCGTACGTACTACTATCAAAGCATAATGTACAACCCATCCATGCTTGATTACCTAACTCATGCCATCAACATCCATTTTCTTACTAAACCACGAGTATCAATCATACATAATCATCAAACATAATAAAATCTCTAGTTCTTCCAACAATTTCATATTAAACCACCATCAAAAACCTCAAAGTTCTTGAACATGGATTCTTACATTAAAACTTCTAATTGAGATGATTAAATCATTATTGACACTCTTCCCTAGAAAGGAAAGGGGTAGTTAAATCCGATAATTTACGATCAATTCATTCCATATTTTCTTTTTTAGAGGACAACTTTTCACCTTTAAATTATGTATTAGATATACTAATACCTTACCCAGCTCATCTGGAAATCTTGGTTCAGGCTCTTCGCTATTGGATCAAAGATGCTTCCTCTTTGCATTTATTAAGATTCTTTCTCCATGAGTTTCATAATTGGGATAGTCTTATTACTTCAAATTCAAAGAAAGCCAGTTCTTCTTTTTCAAAAAGAAATCACAGATTATTCTTCTTCCTATATACTTCTTATGTATGTGAATATGAATCTGGCTTCCTATTTCTCCGTAACCAATCTTCTCACTTACGATCAACATCTTCTGAAGCCCTTATTGAACGAATATATTTCTATGAAAAAATAGAGCATCTTGCAGAAGTCTTTGCCAGGACTTTTCAAGCGAATTTATGGTTATTCAAAGATTTTTTCATGCATTATGTTAGGTATAAAGGAAAATAAATTCTTGCTTCAAAAGGGACGTTTCTTTTGATGAATAAATGAAAAGATTACTTTTTCAATTTTTAGAAATCTTATTTTTACCTGTGGTCTTATCCAGGAAGGGCTTATATAAACCAATTATCCAATCATTCCCTTGACTTTCTGGGTTATCGTTCAAGTGTGCGTCTAAAGCCTTCAGTGGTACGCGGTCAAATGCTAGAAAACACACTTTTAATTAATAATGCTATTAAGAAGTTTGATAGTATTGTTCCAATTATGCCTCTGGTTGGATCGTTTGCTAAATAGAAATTTTGTAACGTATTAGGGCATCCTATTGGTAAGACAATTTGGGCCGATTTATCAGATTCTGATATTATTGAGCGCTTTGGCCGTATATACAGAAATCTTTCTCATTATCATAGTGGATCTTCAAAAAAAAGTTTGTATCGAGTAAAATATATACTTCGACTTTCTTGTGCTAGAACTTTAGCTCGTAAGCATAAAAGTACTGTACGTGCTTTTTTGAAAAGATTCAGTTCGCAATTATTGGAAGAGTTCTATAGGGAAGAAGAACAAGCTTTTTCCTTGACCTTTCCAAGAGTTTCTTCTATTTCATGAAGGTTATCTAGAAGGAGGATTTGGTATTTGGATATTGTTTGTATCAATGATTTGGCCAATCATTAATGATTCGTTATGAAACGTTGTAAATAAAAAAAATAGAATATATAAATATTCTAAAATGAAAAGCTAAAAAAATGATTGATTTCTATTCTGAAATGTTGATGTAGTATGTAGTAAGGATTAAATCAACTGAGTATTCAGCCTTTTCTTGTCTAATGAAAGAACTGAGTTTTAGATGTATACAGAGGGAAAGCCGTGTGCAATGAAAAATGCAAGCACGGCTTGGGGAGGGATTTTTACTTATTTAACAAAGAAATTATCTACTCCATCCGACTAGTTCCGGGTTCGAATCTCGGGCAACCCATTGTCATAGTTTAATTCTATTAGATGTTATATTTTTTAATTCTATTATCTATTATACGTATAGTGTATAGAAATTTTTGCAAACCGTTTTTCTTTACAAAAAATTGAAATATACCCAGATAGTGTTGGTTGACACGCGCATATAAGTCATGTTATACTGTTAAATAACAAGCCTTTGGTTTTCCATTTGAAAATTCGTGCGCTTGGGAGTCCCTGATAATTAAATAAACCAAGATTTTACCATGACTGCAATTTTAGAGAGACGCGAAAGCGAAAGCCTATGGGGTCGCTTCTGTAACTGGATAACTAGCACCGAAAACCGTCTTTACATTGGATGGTTTGGCGTTTTGATGATCCCTACCTTATTGACATCAACTTCTGTATTTATTATCGCCTTCATTGCTGCTCCTCCAGTAGATATTGATGGTATTCGTGAACCTGTTTCTGGATCTCTACTTTACGGAAACAATATCATTTCCGGTGCCATTATTCCTACTTCTGCAGTTATCGGTTTGCGATCAAGTGCATCTAGACCCAAATTCATCCATTCCATTATTTCAATTTACCCAATTAAGGTAAATTCCTCAATACCCATCAAGAACATCACCCAAAAGATTCAAGAGGTAATTTGGGTACTTACTTGATGTTTAGGAGATGATGAACACTTCAAAACTCATGGATTATCCATGAAAAATTTTGAATTCCTTCTCTTCTCCTTCTTCCTTGATTCACACAAGAATACACACACGCACA
Source organism: Scalesia atractyloides (assembly GCA_947069175.1). Classification (NCBI taxonomy): domain Eukaryota; kingdom Viridiplantae; phylum Streptophyta; class Magnoliopsida; order Asterales; family Asteraceae; genus Scalesia; species Scalesia atractyloides. The sequence goes on along the minus strand of CAMTDV010000006.1, from coordinate 9,788,959 downwards.
CATGTGTGTGTCGACCACCCTTCCTCAAAACTACTGACCATTCTTTTTATATAACCAATATCACACATTGACCCCTCCTAAATGGATGTATTTTCCCCATTTTTATCTAACTTTCTTTTTCTTTCTATTTAACACATATTCTAACTAAGTTAATTAGACTAGTTAGACAACTTCTTGTTATATACAAGAAACTTACTAGTAAGCCAAACATTCGGGTTTTGGGGGCGTTACAAACATAAACGAACATAAAGTAATTTTCTATACAAGTTAGTAATTACGATAAATTTCATTCAAAACCCAATTACCAATTAGTTAAATTTATATAAGTAGTTAGAAAGTTCATTTGTGTTTAATATTTATATAATTATAACTACTTATGTATTTAAATTGAAATGAACATAAATGAACGGACAAAATGTGTGTTCATGTTTGGTTGTTTAATTAAATGAACAAAAAATATGTTCATGTCCGTTTATTAAATAAACAAACATAAACGAACTTCCCGCCGAACAAGTTCACAAACAGTTTATGAACATTCGGTTCGTTTAAACATAATTAAACCTTATGTCCTGGTATGGATCTACATGGCCAGTTTTTGGTATAACCGCAAACCAAACCACTCCCTACTGTAAAATTTTTTTCTGACAAAAGTTAGAATATAAACCGACCATGAAACTAAAGTGATAACCAGTTTGAGTAGTTTCATGGTTTTAAATCGACCGTGAATGCCCATAACACCAACCTATGTTTTTAGTATGTAGTAAGGGTGTTGGGAGCGCTACCAAAAGAACCGGAACCGTCACCTAGTCATCATATGACACCTCAATACCTCATCTACCCGATTTGAACCCGCATCCACTTGTGTCGGTGTTCTTGTGAACCCGCACCCTGCGTTATCTTCCACATAGCATTCAACTCCACCTTAGCATTGCGGGTTATGGTAGCCGTTAGGACTACTCAATTGTTAGCGGGTTAGGGCTTGCAGCGGTGTGCCGAGCTACCCGCTAAGGTATACAACCGGTGCCCCTTGTACCCTAATAATTTTGAGCTACCCGCTAAGGTATCCGACCGATGCCCCTTCAACCCTAAGGTAGGCGTTTGGTATGTAGGAATGGAAGGTGGAATGAAATAGACCATTGTGAGAGAATGAAGAAATCAAGTGTTTGGTTGATCGATGGAATAGAATCGCCTATTCCAAAATGCATTTCATTCCCTCAAAATCATTCAATCCGCTCCCCCTGTTTTTTTCCATTCCATTCTCTCTTAACCATTCATTAACAACATCACAACCCACCACCGTGGCCACCACCCACCATCGTCGCCACCCGTCGCCGTCACCCACCCCCGCTGCCACCCACCGTCGTCGCCAACTCCGACCACCACCACCGCCCACTGCCATCATCGCCACCACCACCCCCGCTGCCACCCGCCTCTGCTGTTACCACCGCCACTGCCGCTCGCCTCTGTCGTTACCACTGCCACTGCCGCCCGCCTCTGTCGTTACCGCCGCCGCTGCTGCCAGCGTCTGTCGTTACCACCGCTGCTACCACCCACCTCTGTCCCCCCACCACCATCATCGCCCACTACTATCCGATTTTATTTTTCGTCTTTTCTTGCCTACCAAAGAATAATGATTCATTCAATTTTTATATGGCAACCAAACAGGACATATAATGGTAATGAACAATTCCATTCCCCCATCTATTCCATTACCTCATACCATCATATCAAACAGACCCTAATAATTTTAACCGGATGATGAGGGGGTGTAACTACAACATTCGAAACCATGAGGGAGTATTATCATGCTTGAATAAAACAAGAAGGTCCTACCTAACACCGAGCAGCCTTTGAAACTCAACGAACAAGGAACCCGACAACACAAAAGTCTTATAGAGTTGTAAGATGCTGACCCAGGATCCTCCGGCAATAAATCCAACTCCACACGCTTCCTCAATCCTCATAATCACCGCACTCACAAACCAAAACCCATGGATCATCATCATCATCAACAACAACATATTGTCTCCGGTGAAGTATCAGTCAACGGCTTCAAAACATCACTCACTTTGACCACTGATGGAACTCTCCGGTGGTCTGATCGGGGCCCACATCTCCGACAATTGTCTGTGGAAAAAGAGGTTGTTGGGTTGTCAACTTCTGGTCGTTTGATCACGGTTAGGGCAGTTGTTGGTCAACGGAGTTTGGTGAGGAAGAGGTTTGTGTTTGAGCCGGTGTCGGATGATTCGTTGAGGAATTTGTGTGACAAGATTCAAGGGTATATCGATTTGTTAGGTAAGTAATCGAATCGTTTGTTTAATTCGATAGGATGTTAAAACTGATAGTTGGAGAAGTCGCTAGGCTCTGTCCCCAAAACTGATGGACAAACATGATAGGTTATAAAGAAATTCTTTTTAGAGTAAAATGGTTAAAGATATTAATTTTTAGAAAATTATATATATGTGTTAAATATCATGATTAGACTAATATTTATTGTAAAATACGTAAATATAAATATAAATAAAAAAGATACATGTTTTAATACTAAAGTATTTTAAAAATTGATATTCATTCATTAACATTATTGACATAGAAATTATGCTTCTTCTTTTTTTGAATCAAACTTGTCACAAGCTGACCAACTAAATTCAGTTATGGCCTAGGTTGATCGACTTTGATTAATTCCGTGTAAGTAGGTGGAGTTGAAGAAAATTGCTTCAGCACTACACTCGGCCTTTTAGACCTAGTTTTACAACCAGGGGCTCAACATAGTGGGGGAGGGGTGGTGCCCGATCCTTCAAACTTTTCACTCAGTAGTGCCCAGTATGTAGTTTTCGTATAGAATTTTTTAGGTATATACGTTTTCGACCCCAGTCGGAAATCATTGGTTATAAACCTAAGAGCTTCTTTTTGTTTTTGGTAGTTAAGATTTCAAAGGTGGATGGTTAATTTAATGTTAAGTGGGGTTAGTTGTCATAACATGATTAGGGAAATGAATTGCTGTTTATTTAAGAGAGTGGTTTGTGAACTTTTTTTTTTTGGAAGTTGGATGGGCAAAATGTTGAGTGATTATTAGTTTTGAATGTTATTGAGTTTTACTTGTTATGATTGTTGCGAAAGGTCGACCGAAGAAGCTGTTTATATTTGTTAATCCGTTTGGTGGGAAGAAATCCGCTTCCAAGCTTTTTACCAATGAGGTGAAACCGATACTTGAGGATGCTAATATTGAATTTACAGTACAAGGTTTGTTCTACTTGCAATTTGTTTAGTACTAGGATGGTCAGTCATGTCGGGTTCAGTCGTTAAACTCAAACACAACACGCGTGTTTATTTCTCGCAAATATCAAACCTTACTCGGATACTCTTAAAATCGTGAACCTAAACACAACCTATTTTACCCGTTTATCTAAACACGTCAACATGTTGACTAGTTGGCGGGTTGTAAATGAGTTGTAAACGTGTTAAATGGGTTGGTGGATAGTGAATCGATTAACGGGTCAACCTGAACCTGACCTGCTTATTAAACGGGTTAGATATGACAATCCAAACCTAATTATTTTTGTGCCATGTTAGAAATTTTCACCCCCTGTATTTACCAAATTACCAATCTTATTTACCGTAGCATAACTGTGCTTGTTGGCCTTGATCTTAACTTCAGAAACCAAATATCAGCTTCACGCAAAACAAGTTGCTCGTTCACTGGATCTTACAAAATATGACGGTATCATTTGTGTTAGCGGGGATGGCATATTGGTTGAGGTTGGTTTGTTACCTGTTTTCGCTATATAAAATCTTTAGTCACATAACATCTTCCGCTAAAACTAAAAAACGATCGAACCACTTTACCTGATCACCGATGTGATGCAAATTGTAGTAGGTTGTGAATGGATTGCTCGAAAGAGAAGACTGGGCAACTGCGCTGAAAACGCCTCTTGGAGTCATACCCGCAGGTCTCTTCATTACTTTCTCATAAATAATCCCGCCAAATTTTTTGCTGTCACTACATATTTTAAGCGTGTGTAAATTAATAGTCGTCGCTCAATTGGCTTTAAAATGTAACATGAATGGTTTTGACAAAGGTACTGGAAACGGCATGATTAAATCTCTTTTAGATTCAGCCGGCGAGCCATGCACACCGGCTCATGCTGTTCTTGCCGCAATTCGAGGTATATTATTATTTGATCAATATTACTTCTTTTAGTTGGTTATTTGTATTCACACCGTTGGTTTTGTTGCGTTTTTTTTTTTGGCAGGGCATAAACGCTCGTTGGATGTAGCTACAATCTGGCAAGGGGAGACTGTGTTTTTTAGTGTCTTGATGCTTGCATGGGGTACACTGAAAAACTAGTTAATTTTTTTTTTATAATTGTTGCTCTAATTTAATAATGGTTTGTGGTCTTTTTTTAACTTATGCGTTGGGTTTGTTTCTTTATTGTGTTTTGAAGGACTCATATCAGATATAGACATCGAGTCTGAGAAGTACCGATGGATGGGAAGCGCCCGAATAGAATTCTATGTAAGTCCACGACTTTTTATTCAACACTTGCAGCAAAATCCACACTACCCCCCCCCCCCCCACACACACACACGCGCGCGCGCCCAATGAAAAATATACACATGCACGGATGGGTGTTCATAAACCATTGAAACTGACTGAACCGCCTGAACTGGAGCACGTCGGCCAGTTTACGATTTACGCGGTTTGGAACTTCGAAGCGGCTGTGTAAACCAAACCAGTTGTTTAACCTTTTTTTGGAATTTGCAGTGAGTGGTATATATGTATTATATTCACGAACAATCTTTGTCATTTTAAGGTTTTGATACAAACTAACAAATTTGAAAAAAAGTAATAAGAAAAACGAACTAAACCGCCAAATCCAACTGTCAACCCGCCAAACCACTAAAATCGGCTGGTCTGGACCCACCCTACCCAGCTGCTTCAATTTATTGTTTTCTGAAACCGTAGTTAGCGGTTCGGCCAAGAATATCCGTAAAAACTAGGCTAACCAGACCATGAATTTCACCCCTGAACATGTGTAATATGTAAAGGCTATATAATTTCCTTTGATTTTCTAATGTCACCTTATAACGAAACCAATATTCTTGTATATGCACATTTTGTTAATTTATAGTTTTATAAATCGACGATTTTCTGAAAACAATAGCGGAATAAGAATTTGTTTCTCAAAACCTCAGGCTCTTAAACGAATTTTGCAACTGCGCAAATATAACGGCAGTATACGTTTTGTACCCGCTCCTGGATTTGAAAACGTAGGGGAGGAAATTGGTTCATGTGTCGATTCTATGGAACCTCTTAAACCTAGACCGCATGGGTACCAAGGTCCCAAGATTGACTTCAAAAGTTTTAACTGGAGACAGCTTAACGGTCCGTTTGTTTCTATCTGGCTTCATAATGTTCCTTGGGGTGCTGAAAACACAATGGCAGCACCCGATGCCAAGGTTTGTTTATTAAAATTCAAGTCGCATTGCATATATATATGTAGTCATGACTCATGACCTGGCGTTATGGTGACTGTTTGCGTGTATTGTTCGGTTTTCAGTTTGAAGATGGTTACTTGGACTTGATTGTGATGCGGCAATGTCCAAAGTTAGCGATGATATCATTGATGTCTAAGTTGAATAATGGAGGTCATGTGAAATCGCCGTACGTTGTCTACATCAAGGTAAATCCAGATTGTATATTGGCTGTAACATGTGACATAATAAAATGGATAGCTAAAGTTTAAACTGGTCAACTGGGTCAAACGAGTTAAATAGGTTAGAGCAGAAGTCAAGGCCGTCTCCGAAAATCACAAAATATATATATATGGCCTTGTGCGAGATAAAAAATTTAGGCCCTATTCATTAATCCATTATGTTTGTTTTCTGATTTGGGCCAAGTCATTAATCCATTATGTTTGTTTTCTGATTTGGGCCAAGTCATTAATCCATTACTCACTAAAACAGTTGAGCTTCTGAATTTGATTGCAAAAACAGTTGGGCTTTAACTTTTTTGGTTCATAAATCCAGGCCCTTTAAGTTATTTTCTTTAAAAACATACAATTTTTTTAAAACAAATATATAAGAAAATTTTTAAATTTTTAGGGCCCTATTTTGATTTGGGCCCAAAGTGGTCGCCCACCCGGCACTTGCTCTGGGCCAGCCCTGACAGAAGTTTATGTATGTGTATTCAAATGCTTACGATGTCCTTATATCGTTGTATTTGAAAGAAGTATTAAGGTTTATGACACCTTAGTTGTAATATGAAATCAAATGGAACCGACTTGGTCTAAACTGAACGATTATATTATGAATGAGCAGGTGAAAGCGGTGATCTTGGAGCCTGGCACGCGAGCGGGCGAGTCAACAAAGGAGGGGATCATAGATTCGGATGGGGAAGTTTTGGCTAGAGGGAAAGGGACGTACAAGTCGAATCTAAAATCGTTGATGGTATACGATAAGCTGCAAGTTGTTGTGGACCAAGGTCTAGCCACTCTCTTCACCCCTGTTTAAAGTTTTGAATTTTCAGAATGTAAATAACAGAAAACAAACTCAACTGTTCAGTTTTAACCCAAAATGAATAAATAATAACATATAATAATAATACAAAGTTACAAACAAAAAGGGTTGGGCCTTTAAACATTTTCTTGGACTTTAAGCCCACCGACATAAGATTATGCGTATTTGTAATGAAAAATAATGTTAAAAGGAATAACAGAAACTTTTCTTTTTTTAAAAAAAAATACAAAAAACCGGTTAAGGGTTTCTAAGTTTCACGTGTTATGAAATTTAGTGTTGATTTATTGTGATGAATATTTTCAATTAACAGTTGAAATGAGTGACTGAGATGAATTACAGTTTAGCTCAGAGCTCGACTCACGTAGTAAGGTAGTTTAAGAGAACCCGAGCTTGTTTCGAGCTCAATCTCTTAATATTCAAGTTATACCGGTATCTTTATAAGTTCGAGCTCGGTTTTTTTATTGTTTATTATTTATTTAGTTTTTTGCGTTATATGTATACGTAACTATTTTTTATATATGTATACGTAACAATTTATAACTATATAACGTAATATATTTTTAAAATAATTCTATAGTAATATTAATATCTGTTATGTAATTTTATCTATCATTGTATTTATATAAATTAATAGGTTTGCTTATGCTCGCTAATCTAATCAAGTTTGGTTTACGAAGCTTATTCTTATGTTCCGCCTTGATTCAAGTTCCTTGTGAGGTGATCTCGAGTGATTAAAAAGAGGTTCGACTCGTTTAAATCTTGTGGATTTTAGGTAGTGTAAATTGGGGAGTGTGTGTTGTCAAACTAAAAAAAACGACATAGTCTGGCCGAAGTGGGGCAACGGGGTTATCAAATTTGGGAAGTGCGGTAGCCTCAGGGGCGGAGCAAAGTGTTACGAGCCGTAGCACGGGCTATAGCTCAACCCCGTATTCGTAATATTTTTTTCCGGTTTTATACAAAGGATATCCCTAAAAAATACGAGAATATCCCTAATCAAAATATAGGATACTTGATATTACTAAAAACCCATTTTTAATCCCTAATCAAAATTTAGGATACTTGATATTACTAAAAACCCATTTTTTATAAGCCCAAACATTTTATAATCTGAAAACTTATAGAATAATTAAGCCCAAAAGATAAATAACAAATAAGCCCAAATTAACAATAATAGAATTAAAACGAGGCCCTAAATATAATTGATAAAGTTAGCCCAAGACCCAAAACAATATTGTAACTGAATAAGTGATCTTGCTCGTCTTATAGTGGAAACCAGAACGTATAGTTCTTGTCCTTTGGTTTATCGGGTAGTGAAGCTAGCTTTGGTTTTACCGGTTGCAACCGCAACCGTAGAAATATTTTTTTTCTAAACTGAAGCTTGTCAAGACGGATTTTTACGCAATCGAATGAGCCCGAAACATTTGAACAATGCTATGGTTTGTGCGGTCGAAAAAAAAACTTTTGATAAAATAAAAGACGACGATGTGATTGAACGATTTCAAGCTATGAAAAAAAGAAGAAGACAAGTCTATTAAATATTTTTACTTTATTTATTATCGTTTTTTTATTATTGTATAATTGCACAGTAAAACTTTTTATTTCGGGATACTCCTAAATTAAGAGGCTAGTTTTGCCACTGGGTAGCCTAATACAAGAAAGTCACCGTTCAAAAAAAAAGTATAAAGTATCATATAAACATGTGATAGAAATGATAAATATAATCAATGATACGTTTATATCCTATATATTTTTAATCATCAACAAAATCACAAAACATCAAACAAGTAAAGAAAGATAAAGATAAATGGAATCTGAAATGACGTACGTTTATCGCACCATGCAACCGTGTATTAAGGTTAAAGACAACTCCAACAAATCAAAGCTTAACTTGGGAACATAAGACACAAATCGCTGTATGGTCTGGCCGCATATCAACTGCGCCAAGATTTGAAGATACAAGACGATAGAAGAAACATGATGGACGGCTTGACCATGGATCAATCATGTCCAACTATACCAATTTATCAAGTCGAGATACATATTTTCAAGTCGAGATAAAGCAACGCACCCATAAGCATTCAATATAACTTTCATAGTAATAGTCCAAAATATATAAAGTGAATCTATGTGATTAAACTGATTAAAGAATTTATTTTCTCAGGAACTAGAGTCAACAAAACATGTTAGTATTGTGTTAAATGGGTCGGGTTGACATTATGGGGTTTATTTCCACATAGGACCATTAATTAAATGGTACACCACCCCCCTCCTTGATTGATGGTTTACCACGACCAGTAGGCGAAGCTTGAGATTTCCGACCGAGGGGTCGGAAGTCACCGGATCTAAAATTATACCTAAAAAATTATAAAACCGGGGGGTCAAAAACGTATATACCTAAAAAATTCTATACGAAAACTACATACCGAACCCTAAGATGTTTGATTAACGGGTTAAAAAATAACACATTTATGCAACTGAATATAAACACTTTATAATACGAATGACATAACGCATATAAGACGGCTAGAGAATGAAATGATACGATATAAAAGAGAATTGTGTAGCCTCTTCTCGTCTAGTGACTTATCAAAAAAGCAAAAGAAAAATAACAAATAAATAAAAATCCACGTTCGAGAGGTGAGCATTATTTTTATTTCTTTTGGAGTTTTAGTCTCACCAACATCTTTTTTGTCAAATGACTCGTACGTAGAGGTGTACAAAAAAACCGGTTTTAGAACCGAAACCGGTTTTTTTTATAACCGGTTAATGACCGAAACCGAACCGCCGGTTGTAGACCTGTTATGGATTTTTGCCTTCAAAACCGGTTACAAAAAACCGGTAAAAAACCGGTTTTTTTAGGTTAAACCGGTTAGAAACTGGAACTGGTTATACAAAAAATCGTTTTTTTTTATTTTAAGGAGAAAAACCGGTTCGGTCAATAACCGAAACCGGTTTTTGAAAAAAACCGATTTGTACACCTCTACTCGTACGGGTTATCTGATAGTCACATTCCGTGACCAAATTGACTCCAAACATGAGTTCTTGAACAATTTAGAAAAAAATTGTGAGTTGACTGTCATTTTCGTCCTTGTAGTTTGTCTAATTATGTCAGTTCAGACCAAATTTTAAATTTGTACAATTTTCGTCTTTGACATTCTTGAAACATGCCAGTTCCGTCCAAAAAAACATGAGTTAACTGTCATTTTCGTCTGTGTAGTTTGTCCAATTATTCGATTCAACCTTAGTTTTTTGATGGAACTGGCATGTTTCAAGAATGACTGGGACGAAAATGGTACAAATTTGAAATTTGGCCTGAACTGACATAATTTGATAAACCACGGGGACGAAAATAGCAATTAACTCTGAAATAATTATAGTGTTTACATTAACAACTTCACGCCATGTAATCTTATGCTTACTTGTTGATCACTAAAACAATCATATTTAGAATATGCCAACATATTACTTGTTGATCACTAAAACAATCATATTTAGAATATGCCAACATATTTAGCCATTTTAACAAAAAATAAATACACACAAACACAACAACTTAATTGGAAGCCCACACACAAACATAAGCATGTTATCCTAACCTTATTTTTAAACATACGAACAACTAACGAAGTCAAACTGTGAATGCTTTCTACTCGCTATGTTGGTTAAATAAATCAAACATGACGGTGACCAGACCGACAAAGGTATAAGTTTTTCTAGGTGGTTGAAATCGGTCTCGTGGATTTTTGAAGGTACATATTTATTAGGACCAATTGTTTACCCTTTGGTTCTTTCTTGTCGATGGCGAGGATAGTTGAGAGTCGAGAGAAAAGGGTTGTGGGCTCATTTTACGAGTGATTGCATATAGAAGTTTCAAGTTAGGGTTAATGGAGTGTGAGTTTATGGTGTATTTTATTATTTTTTGAATTAAAAAACTACTACTCCGGATTCATAGATAAGCCATCAGCTAAGAGAAGGAGAAATGCTATAAGTCGAAGTCAACTTTCGTTTTGACAAGCGACTCTAGTTGTGTTGTGTCCACATGTTGACCCATTTAACATAACCATGTAACGGGCTATGTGTGTCAGGTCATGTGCAGGCATAAAGCCTTTTGGTAGGGGTTATATGACTAGCGGCGAAAAAGTGTAAGAGGGGGCTTTATAGGGGGTTATATCACAAGAGGGTGTAGTAGTGAATGGGTTATATAACCCTTCACTTATACATACATATACATGAAAGATATGTGTGTGAGTGGGGGAGGAAGGGGGATGGCGTGACATTTTTCGCGGAAAATCAAAAATTCAACCCCATAGCGCCAGCTGTAATGGTATTGTCGGACGCTATGGAGCGCTATACTCCTCTCCGGAGCGATATAAGGTCCCACTACGGAGGGACTCATAAACGGGTTCAATGGTTGAACCTGTTTAGACATGTTTTTAGTTATGTCATTAAGGTGACGTTTATGACATACACCTGTTTACTTCGAACCCAACCCGTTCAACTCTGTGTTGAGTATTTCTCATAAATTTCCATATTACACATGTTTTGAAAAGTGAAATAAAGCTTATAAGGGTATTGGATGTCGATGGGAATTTTTTTTCTTCAAAAAGAGAAATAAACATTGTATATTTTATAAGATACATTATTAAGTAATATATTAATATATTGCTACATAATATATCACCAGAAGATATTGTGAATAAAGCTATGCATGACCACCTCACTAGTTATTAAAAAAGTAAACCATTATATAGGTAAAAGTTGCCACTAATTTTGATGGATTTTTACTTTAGGCGTGAAACATGGGCCGGACTTCTACTGTTCGAATTGGGCCCATTCTCTTAATATGTTAACATCAATGGGTTAATGGTGGAACAGTGGAAATTGGAAAAGAAGTCCCTCTTCACTCACATATTCACATTTGTTCAGACTTTAAACTTCAAACTGAGTTAACCAGCTTAGTTAGAACCCGGTCAACTCGACTAATAGTCAACTCGAACCTTGCTAGTTATACGACTCAAAAAAAAATTCGAGCGACTTAAATGAACATACCTGAAAAGAATTCATACTTCATATATATAAACTCTGTTGATGACCCGTTGATAATACCCGACCTAGAAACATGTAACGGGAGAGGAGGATTAAAACCAAATACGTTTCTAGTAATGTGTATCTTTGAGTAAACGTAATCCCAACAAGCCATGCTATTGCTGGTTCTCACATTAGAAACACGCTTAGTGTAACATAAAGCAATACATGTTGCTTGTATGATATTTTAATCAAGTTACAGACAATTCATAACAAGAAATAAAAAAAATAACTTGGTCTCTTACTTTGTGAGAAGTAGAAGGGTGACATCTTTGGCACGCTGCATTTCTAAATACTTCAAATCTTTAAAAAGATCAAGAACTCAATACCGATCAATCATTTTCACCAAGTGCGTAATGAACAAAATACACCACAAAGCAAAGCCACAAACGCGCTATCTATCAATTCTACTCACTTTAATAACAAATTTGACTATGTTCCTTAATATACAAAGTTTTGAATGTTTGAAGATGATGGTTGCATGTGCATAGTTATAGAGTTGTCAATTGGGTTGCTTTCACTTATTTGGTTGTTATTCATTTTTACAAAACACAATAATTATTTCAAACACTTCCATAAATTTGTGCGTTTTCGTTGAAAGTTAGAAATGGTTAATGCTATCATTATGATGGGGTATACGTGTCGTGTCGTGTTTTGTTTTGTTAACTTTGTTGTATCATAGTTAGAAGGTAACTAGGTTGTGTAGGTTATACTAATTGGAGCGATATCAATGCTCTTGATAGAGTGATGGGGAAACAATGAAATATATTTTTTAGCTATTGGTATATCAATTATTAAAGCTAGCATTAGATTTACATGTCACAAATGCAACAGCTGGGATATATATTTTGATAATGAAGTTTATAAAGGCAATTTTGTGCAATTGAATTGATTCCTAAAAAAAAACGCTTGTGTAAATAAAAACCCTTGCAAGTGTTACAACGAAAGTTGTATGTTTTCAAAACATAAAAACACTTAGGAAACATGTAATATATATGGGTTAGGGAAGGAAAATATGTAATTGAATTTTATGATTAGGTAAATATGTAATAACCCAGATTCGGAAGAGGAAATATGTAAAAAAAACCCTAGTTTATTTAGGCGTTTAGGTCAACTTAAGACTTTACGATCAAATAATATTATGAAATTTGTAACCATGGGATGGATTAAAATTTGTATCAAGAACCATGGCATGGATTACAAATTCAACCATTCTGTTTACATGGATTTAGGATTACCCATTTTGTATACTAGAACTAATTGGTTCTGTTGTAGATTTAATTAAGTTTTATGAATATAAACTTCATTTTGTACAGTTTTAACCCATTTCACTTTCATGTGTTGTAGTTGGTAATTTGGATGCTTCTATTACTTTACAGTTGTCTATCCAAATGTTTGGTGTGTTTTTTTTTCATCTACAGTATTAAAATCTCCAGATTGATTTAATTCTTTATTTGTACGTAGTAAGTTAATGTAAACACACACAAAAAAGTAAGTTGAAAAAGTCCTCCCATATAACTTTTTTTTGCTTATTATTGTTGGTTTCAGTTTCAGATAAAAGAGAAGGTTGATAACAATAAAATATCAGGGTTGAGTCTCAAATTTTAAGCTCGCTTTAAACCTTATAAAAACATTGAGTTGTCATGAATAAAATCAAACTACAACAAGGGTTAAGTCGTGAGGTTGGTTCGTCTAGAGCCTTATTTTCACAGCTCAAGCTTAACTCGTGAGTAGTTTTTCAAGCTCTAGCCGCCCGTTCATTATTGTTGTTGTTGTTATTATTATGACTTGTTTACTTTTTATAATTATTAATTTGTTTTTGTCATAAATTTTCATATAATTTTATTTAATAAATATTTTATACATTAAATGCAAATTGTTAAATAAAAAAAACTTGTTTAGGCTCCTTAGCCAATTCAAGCGAGCTCAATTATTTAATGAGGCTTAGAAAAAACTCGAGCTCAGGTTAGAGCTTGTTTAAGCTTGATTTCAAGTAGCTCACTAACTACTCGAGTTAAGTGTTTGCACACTTGATTTATTATTTTTTTGGTTGTTATTTAATATCTTTTTAAAGGAATATTGGATTTTAATAATCTCAACTATTCGTCGTTGGCGGCCAACAGTCCCAGCTTCAAAAATAACCATTGGCAGTCCCAACTATTGACATATTGGCCACCAATGGACCCTGACTAACAGAACCCTAACGCCGTTAGTCTCAGGTCACCGGAAAACTATTCTTTACCAGAAAAGGGTTTTTAAAGGTTCGATCTAAGGTTACAAAGTGGTTTGGACGATGATGTTAAGTTTTCCGGCAAAAAGAAATTTCCGGCGAAAAAATGAGTTTTCCGGTGACTTCAATAATTAGGGCTTTTACTAGAAAAAGTTACTACAGATCCGTAATAAGGTTACAAAAAAGTTTGGGACGAAAATGTAAATAACTACACTCTTTTTCAAATTTCGACCCAACTAATGAAAAATCATGAATCAATCGTTGTTGCTATAGCTAGCTATAAATTACTACATATTTCTATACACAAAAATTAGCAATAAAAACATTTGCCAAAAAAACAACTTTTAACTTGCAAGCACAACCAAAAAACTACCAATTATATAACTATATTCATAAACACACCATCCACTTTTATAAAAAGAGTTTACCAAAAAAAAAAAAATATAAAAGAATTCGTTCTATAGCTATCATCATCTTCATAACTATACCCATTAAAAACCCATGATGACATTTAATGGGCAAAAAAACTTTTGTTTTAGTTTTAGTTTTTTCCAGTATTTTTAAAACCAAAATTATAAAAACCCTTTTCCTTAAATATCAAAAAACACTATTAATTTAATCAGCGGGCCCCACCCTTCACCATCTCCTTGTACTGTTTCAAAGACTCTTGTCTTTGCAACCTCATATCATCATTAAACTTCTTTATGAACGCTTCAACTCGCCGGTTCAACTCGTCCTGACTCAGTGACACGTCTTTCTTCAGCTTCGAGTTCGTTGACGGCGGCGGCTGCGGGTAGTCGTTTTGGTTTGCGTATGTTGTTGTTGTACGGTCTTTGAATGTTTCGGAGTTTTTCACAATTTTTGTCTTTGTCGTTGTGGTTGAATTCTCGGATGGATTGTCGTGGTGGAGATTGTCGAAGGTGTCGGATTTACGGAGGTGTCTTGTTAACGGCAGTTGACGGCCGTCTGTTATCATCTTCCATGTGGTTTCTAGTGTCTCGTGCTTCTTTGGTTTTAGGACTCTTAGGGCTCTTGCACCTGTTAAGAATTGAAAAATTAAGATGTTTGGGTATTTATAAATTGTTAGAAATTGAGTTAACTATCTGAATCAAAGAAAGTATACTAATTTTAACGTTATTTACTAGTTTTGTGAAAATAACGTTAAAAGATGGGATGGTTAATTATGCGTCATGTGGTGGCGTTGATAGTTAAAAGACAAAGGGGTACATGCACTAATCGGCCATTTTCTAAGTGTTATGTGGCTTAGTTCCAAGGCTTGATGTAAAACTACTATCGAGCTGGGTCTCATTGGAAACAGCCTCTCTATTCCTACGAGGTAGAGGTAAGACTGTATACGTCCTACCCTTTAAAGACCCTACCTTAGCTATGCTATTGGTGGGATTTACAGAATATGATGATGGTTTACGGTTTTGAATGTGAAACCAGTAGTTTAACATTTATTATTTATTAAAGTAATCAATGAACAGCGGTGTTTATAAACTGTCAAACCTAAAGAACCACCCAAATCGAGGAAAGTCGGTCGGTTTGACCTCAGTTTGAAGATTTACTGTTTTGAACTTGAAACCCGCCGTTTAGCGTTTATTATTTATTTAAATCAGTTACGAACGAGCTTATTTGGAAACCGCCAAACCTACAAAACCGCTCAAATTGAGGAAAGTCGGTCGGTTTGAACGGTTTCAAATAAGTACGGTCTTGAACTTGAAACAAGTCATTTAATGTTTATTATTTAAAAACTAAATTAATTTTCAAATCTCTGTATTTTAATGATTTTAGTCATTTGAGTCTAAAATACAAGTGTTAAAAAGTTTGACTCAAAAAAGTGGTTAAGAGAATTAGGGCATTAATATTTTTTATTTGATCTTAAATGGTTAAAATCATTTAAACACGTTGATTCAAAAAATAATTTATTTATTTTTATTTAAATTTCAAATTATTTTTGGAAAAATAAAGTTAGTTAAATATATTATTTTTTAAAGAGTTGCAATAAAAATATATTTTGCAGCCAAAATATCATTATTTTCCAAAACCAAACTGTCAAATCATCAAAATTCAAAACCAACACTGATTCGGTTTAAATTTTTCCAAAAACCGGTTTAGCCCAAAATTCTTTTGAAAAACTACCGAACCGACCCGATCGGAACCCTTTTCTTAATTATTTCAGATATTAACTTTCCAACAAACTAACTAACCTTCCGGACCGGCTTTCACCGGTTTCCGACTATTCCAAATCTTGAAATCACCGGTTGCTTCTCCTTCACCGGAAAACCAAACTCCGGTTCAACCTTCTTCCGGATTGAAGGTTCGTCACCAACACTCTCTGACGGCTTCCACGTGGATGTAACAAACTCATCTTCACTTACTCCAACCGCCTCCGTACCGCCAACCGCCTTACTCTCATACACCACCGGAGGCTCCACCGGTACAATAGGTTCAACGTCGTAACTCACCGGCGGAATCTCCGTTACACCAAAACTCGTCGAATTCGACACCGGAGGTAAGTCCGATGTCAGATCTGACGGTGGAGGAGCCTGCGGGTGAGATTGATTGTCGTGGTGTTGGAAGCGTGTAGTGGCGGCGATGGTGATGATGATTCCGTTGATGATGACGTAGAGATACGGAGGTTTCAGCCAGGTGGCGACGGCGGACAAGATGGCCGGAAGGCCGGTGGATAGAAGCGGAATTGAGAGTTTGATTGCTATGGCAAGTGATATGATGGCGGTGGAGATTAACAGAAGTTTGAGAGATGATGCCATTTTTGAAATTGGATGGAATGTGTGTGCAGTGTGTGAAGTGTGTGTGTGTGCGAGAGAGGTGAGAGAGAGAGTGTCAGATGGGGGTTAGTTTGAAGGAGATGCAACGGTATAAAAATGTATGGGGATGTTACATGTTGGTCCCTTGATTTTGTTGCTTTTGTCACATTAAGTCCTTTATGTTTTCAGTTTGCATCATTTGATAAAAATCACCAAGTTAGTATAAATTTAAGAGTTTAAATCTATAGAGTGTAATTTATGATGTATTTATTCTTAAAAGGAAAGATCTAGTCCTATAATAAGCAAAAAAAAGAATGAAGATTTAGAGGAAGAATTGATGAATGTGTGAGTTAATCATTTAAAGAAAAGTTAGTTATGTTTTATTTTATAATTGATAGGGGTGTGCAATAAAATCGAAAACCAAAAAAAATCCAAAAGTTGGACTGAATCAGTAACCAACAATACTGATCCGAAGTGTAAATTTGTTTTGGTTTGGTTCTTAAACATGTCTGGATTGTGAATTCGGATTTCAGAATGGTTATTGTTTCTACAAATTTTGATTATTCGGAGAATTGAATTGAATTTAATTGAATAAATTAAATAATAGCCCTTTTAAACCGGTTTAACTAGTTTATTCAATTGAATTCGGTTTAGTTGACACAGTTGTGAATTTGGATCCTTCAGTTATCGGTTAGTGACAAAAATATTCTATTCGAATAAACCGATTAGAACAAATCGATAAATGATCTGATAAACACCCTTAAAAATGTATGGTGTATAAACGTTGACTATTCAACTTATGTTTATAATAAATTCATTTTCTTCTTATGTTGTAAGAAATTTAAAACATAACAAATTTGTTAGGTTTAAATTCTATTACATATTTGTGAAATATTATATACTCTACCAACATTTAAAATATTACAAATTGAGATAGTGCAATACACTACATTCTGTTATGTTTTAAAATCAACTAGTGATTTTGCCCTGCACTTCGCGACGGGAATTTGGTTGGTATTTGTTGAGTTCGCTACGGTACTGACTCTCGCTATAGTAATCAAAAGAGAAAACCCTACATTGATGGAAAACAATAAAAACGAATTTCGATATCAATAACGATGTTGTTCAGTTGATATTGATTTCGGTTTGATTGATTTGCATTCTATGTTTATTTTTTCAAAGGTTGACATATTAACTTTATTGTCAACGGCTATGGTGTCACTATCATACAAAACCGAAGTGTAACGGACTGAACATCTCTATCTATACATGTATTTATTTTAATTGTTTTTGCTTTTGATAACCAAAGATCATATTGCCACTGTCTCGTACCGAACCGAGCAACATTGGTGCCGGTATGTATTCAACTTTATATTTTCTTGTTTGATAACCGATATCTTGCCGCTACTGTATGAACATCGATTCGCAACCGTTATTTATTTTTAATGTTTTTTTCTTTCAATAAATTGACATCGTATCATTAGCTACCATACTAAAAAGCATCAGTACCGATACCTGTACTCGTTTTTATGGTTTCCGGTTTCAAAAGTTTTTCATTTATATAACTATGTCTATGATGATAAATGAATCTATATCAGTACCAGTACCGTGACAATCTGAACCGACTAATACCGTTTGAACAACATCAGCGTAGGTACCTGTGTTTGTTTTTATCTTTTTTGATCATGTAAAACACGTGTTTATTGATATACCGAGTACATGAATTGTACCTGTAATGAAACGAACCGATTTGTACGGATCCAATGCCCGCAATAACGTACCATCACAACCCGCTTGAATCGTACATGTGCTTTAATAAACATAACCGATACCGATCCAATACCTGCAACAATTTACCATCATATTACACATGCAAATAACTTGAAGTGTTAAATAAGAAAATAAACATTGATGCAAATTTTGAAAAAAAATGAGTTAATAAACGTATGTTATTACGAAAACTCCAAAAGATCAATTTGAATGCTAAATAAAATACTACTAATAAAAATAGAAATACCTAAGAATTATTAATTGCTATTATTATGTATTACTAAAAAACAAATTAATAATAAATAAAATATTGCCAAAAGAATTAAAAAAAAAACAAATACTTTAAATATTCTACTTAATGTTCATCACCACTTTATATTCATATAGATAATAGCTTAACAAATTCGATTTCATCATCCATTATTAACAAATTCAAACTTCTAATGATATTTCATTCAAACGTAATTTTTGTCATTGTTTTATATGAAACACTGTTTGATCTTGGTACTACAATATATTTTTTTCTCGTTTTTTTAATAGCAAAGGTTACATAATTCATACTTCTAAATTACCTCAAATTTAATCAATGTCTGAATTTGAACCCTGACCTCTTCTTAAGAGATATGAAGCCTTACCACTCACCAAAGTAGTGATGGCACAAAGCCTATACTCTTTTCTAGTTTAATGGTCAAATGTCCGATGTTAGAAAAGTCTTATCTGAAATGATTAAGCATTTAAGCATATTAATGTAAATTAGACAGTAAAAGTCCTATTGGAAATGATTAAGCATTTAAGAATATTAATGTAAATTAGGAGGTAAACCTTTATTAGCTAGACTAGATGAAAATTCAATACACACAAGACAAGTTCACTATAGTCTATGCAACTATATTCAAAATATTTGAGTTTTACATTTTTGTAACTAATTTGATACTAGGAAGACAGAAACAAAAATAAAAATTTATAATATCAAACCTAGAAAACTAATGGTTCTTATTAAAAAAAAATGAAAGAATAAGTGAAGTTAAATATTACTATTGTATCAATACTATATTATAATGCACGAAAGAGAAACATTTTAAGATACACCCCTAAAATAAGGATAAATTACTCTTTAAAACAATAATGATATATTAGTTCCCCATCTTATTACACTTAAATCCCTAAGTTTTAACATAATTATAGGTAGTTAATTACACTTTCCCCCCTCCACAACAAACTTATAATTATTTTACGTATTCTTGTCATATTTTATAAACTATAATGTTATATAAAATCCAAAAGTACTGTGACGACCTACTCATTTTTTTCGACATTTCGATAGTTGTCTTGGTCAGTATTGACGTATGGATTAAAAGGTATAAGTAGATGATGCCTTAATGTACAAGTGATTAAAGCCTAACGTACTTAGTCATTATCCTATAATATTTAATAGCTACAGAATGTCAACTGACTGGATACCGTTAATTTGAGCATAATATTACTATAGTTTTTTTTAATTAAAAAATAGATATGTTACGTGATTAACGGTGTCTGAGGGTGAGTAATAATGGAATCGTTAACCGAAATCAACCAAAAACTAATTTATCGAAACCCGAATTAACCCAAAACGGTTATTGATTTTTTTACCCTCATTTAACCAAAACTAACTTAATGGAACCATTCATATTTTTATATATTTCTAGCTTTTATACATTCAGTTTATGTATTTCATATTTATACCCTCATTTTAAGTATTTATACCTCCATTTCATGTACCTATACATCCATTTAATGTATTTGTACCTAAATTTCAGGTATTGCTAATCAAAAGTTTTAACCCAAGTTTGGTTTTGGCTATTAACCGAAATAAATGAATCAAACAATAAACCATCAATCTAACTGAATAAATTATACTAATTAACTGAAAACGAATTGGTTAATAAAATAGACTAATCGATGACCTTGATTTTGGTCGGGGATAATAATCTAACCAACCGAACAATCACACCGTGACAATGTCTGTGGTTTCCGCTGCATCGTGCGCTATTATTGGTTATTAACCAAAACCGGTTATCGGTGAGCAATAACTAAATCGTTAACCTAAACCAAATAAAAAACAGACGAAACCGAAGTTAAATCAACCAAAAACTAAATCAACTGAAAACCGGTTATCATTTTTTTGTACTCTCGTTTAACCAAAATTAGTTGAATCGAACCAAATCATTCATATTTTCATATATTTATAGCTTTTATACCTCCAATTCATATATTTCATATTTTATATCTCCATTTCTTATACTTATACTTTCATTTCATGTGTTTATACCTCAATTTCATATATTTCTAAGTAAAAATTTTAGCCAAAGTTTGGTTTTTGCTATTAACTAAAATTAAATGAACCAAACAAAAAACCATCAATTTAACCGAATAAACCAAAGTGATTAACCGAAAACCGATTAGTTAATAAAATAGATTAATCGATGACTTTGGTTTCGGCTTCGATCGAGGATAATAATCGAATCGACCGAACCGTGCACAACACAATGAAATAGATTACCCGATTACTTCGTTTTTTTATGTATATATATATATATCTATCACAATGATGCTACAAAAGATATTATATGAATAAGAAAACTACAAAAACGAGTACTTTAATACAATGTGTCGCTCCCGCCGCATCGTGCGGGCATCTTGCTAGTATAAAATAGTATATTAAGCAAGTAATAGTAATAATATTTTAGAGTAAATTGTCAAAATTGTCTCTGAGGTTTGGTAATTTTCATCCAAAATAACTTTTTGTACCACTTTTAGGATTTTTGTCATTTTCATCCGAATATATAACTTTTTGCCAAAATCGTCCCTAGGGTTTGGGATTTTTTATCATTTTCATTCAAATATTTGATAGAAAAGTAACACAAATTAGACGTTTGAACAATAGGTACGAAAAAGTTGTTTTGGATGAAACTGACAAATATGCCCAAACCTCATGGACGATTTTGGCAATTTACTTGATATTATTATAATTACTTAATAATAACAAATTAAAAGTATAAACAAACAGATTAGTTCAAAATATCAAAGATAATGGGTTGCATTCACAAATGATGTCTTGAAGAGCATTTGCGCAAAAAAACAGACAGCTAATATTCACAAGGGGGTCAATAGATCATAATATAAAGTTGAGGTGGTTAATTGCAACTAATCGAGACGAGGGACGCGGTTTGAAAATGAAGATTAAAGTGGAACCGTAGGATTGAAGTAATTTTTATTTTCTTTTGTTTTTTTTAAAGTAAAAAATGGTTTGGAGCAGCGGAAAGTGGTTGCTTGGTTGGCTGACTTGTCGTTCCAGGTTTTATGCCACTTGGTTGGTCCCTGCCTTAATTCCAAATTAATTAAAAACAACTACAAAATCACGAAATTACCGGAGTGTAAAGTAACCTTAAAATACACCACCTTTTTGAACAAAAAATCTGAACGATTATAACTTTGATGATACTTTATTATAGTATTTTGATTTTGTTCGGGGCGATGTCCAAGGTTGACCCCTCGACCGCTATGAGACCATGCCCTCTGATGTGTGGGAACTGGAAAATCCGTAAACTCTCGCCCCCCATCAAGTTCGAACCCGGAATTAAAGCCTAAATTCGTCTCGTCACCCAAATGTCCCTCGCAAATGGCCCAAGCGAGAATCGAACCTGCGTCTTCACTAGGAAGAGCAGGTCAATTTACCAGTAAACCAAGTTCTCACTGCTATCATAGTATTTGATGCATGATACTTCTTGAAACGCCCATAAATTTTATTCGGTCAAAACAACATATAATAACGTCAAGATTTAAAACTTTCTTTTTCATCATTCATATTTTTTTTACCAAAATGTCCATGTTTAGTTCGAGTAAACACAACCACCAAAAGTTCATCACGAGTGTTGACCCGAACTATCTTAGTAAAATACAAGTCCCTAAACTTACTTACGAAAATCCTAAATATTTAGTTAACATTTACAACCTAAATATTTTTGACCCGTTTGTAAATAAACATAAACCGGAAGCGTAAAAGGCAGTGAAGTGTGTTCGATCTAAGCACGCCATTTTCAAAGATGAGATTTTCCTATCATACAATACACAAATATTCATTAGTATCTATTCCTTAAATTTTATCATTTACATTTACTATCACATTAAAATTTTGACCCGTTACCAAGGTCAAAAATGGTAAATTCATACACTAACCATCCATTCCTTTCATACTAGCAATTTCCATTTAGAAACGGATATTGCACTTATCATTCCTTCATAATCATCAACATACATCCTTCCGACCCGTTCGTAACGGATCAATTCATAACCGTTTCGTCACTCCGAAACTTCATCCGTTTTGACCCGTTCACAACGAGGTCGATACATATCCATTCCAAGTTATTGTTATTCATTCGTTTTGACCCATTCGTGATAGGTCTTCCATACACACTTCATAATTCTTCAATATTCATCACATCGCACTTTACCATATTATGGAACTATAATTTATTAACAAGTAAACAAACATAAAGCTTATGTCGTAATCTACATTATTATAAATTGAAGTTCACATGAACTTATCGTGATCTTGCGTTCCAAGCGCCTTCGATTGACTTGTACCTTCTTCTTTCTTTAACCCTATAAGGTGAAACGCTACATGTTTAGCTTCTACAATATCCATTACATACGCACACTTCGATTGTCAATTAGGGCGTTAATTAACCGCATACAATTTTATTTCCATACTAATTCATCAATTCAACAAGTTTTGGTGTCAAAACCCAACTAAATCAAATCAAGGCATTTTATCAAACATGTGGTGTGCGTACCATCAATAAAGCATCATGTACAAGTAGTTAAAGCATATTCTTCCTAGTTTATCCATGGATTAACATAGTCATTCAATCTTCACAAATCATTATCATAATCATGTATCATATGTTTTAAATCAAATTGTCCATCAAAATACTTTCTACAACACTACTTTAACATCAACATCACACAAATTTACATATAACTTCACCAAACTTCCTCTTCCTACAAATTCCAAGTGGGTTTTATCCCAACTCATCAATGCAATCAAAATTAAGCCTATTACAACATCAACACATTAATATTAACTAACATTCATGTTCAATTTCATAATACATTCACGGATTATATATAACCCACTTCAACAAAAACCATTAAATCATGAATTTTAACTTACTTGATGATAAGAACACTTAGGTGATCATAATTCTTAGTACATGAATCAAATAAAGCTTCAATTTCCTTGTCAATTTTGCTAATTTGTGATGA
This sequence comes from Scalesia atractyloides, assembly GCA_947069175.1. NCBI lineage: Eukaryota > Viridiplantae > Streptophyta > Magnoliopsida > Asterales > Asteraceae > Scalesia > Scalesia atractyloides. Next base: position 9,765,280 of record CAMTDV010000006.1, on the reverse strand, counting down.
ACAAGGGTTTTTCCCTTTTTCCTTTCTTGCTTTGGTCGACCACACTCATCATGTGTGATTATGTCCAATTTTTATGTTTTATTATTTCACTTTTCTACTTACCTTAGTTTGGTCCCTCAAGTATTGAGTTTTATACTTTATGACTCAATCTTTATTCACATGCCTTCTTAACTTAAAATAACCATATATATATATATATATTTGGGGTGTTACACTTCTATGTATAATTATATATGTTCATGTAGGTTTTAATTAAAAGAGCTCGAGCTATTTGAGTATACTTTTGAGTTGAGATCGAGTACTATACCATTCAGTCTTGTGAGTATATATTTTGTCTTTTGTGTGTTTATAAAATAATTAGGTGTGTTATATATTAAGTAGTCAAACTAGGTCTAATTAGTTATCATGCCAATTAGTGTTAATGTTGCTAGAAAATCAATGCAAATAATTAATTCGAGTAGGCTAGGCTTGAAAGTGTGGATTAAGCTTAAAAATGAAATGTTGATCACTAAGCTTGAAAATGAAGTACGGAACTATGGATCAAATTCACAATGTGTTTTAAACTTTAAGGTATTCTACTGTTATCGTTCTTTGAATGTCTTATTTGACTTGACTTGATTATACTTGTATTATAATTTGTATTTTTTTTTTGGGGGGGGGGGGGGGGGGGGGGGGTAATTTGTTGAAAACACTTTAATGACTCCTGGCATGAAAACAAGATGTTGTAAGCAAACAATATGATTTATAAATGTTTATAATTTTTTTTATAGTAAACTTATGTACTAATTTTTACATATAACAATTATTGCAAGCATATTGTTTATAAAGTTTTCACCCAGATGTCTTGAATTCCATCAATCAAAGGCTTCCAATATTTTGATTTGTTACATTATTTCACATACGAAGTTTTTTTTAAATAAGTTTAGTAATTAAGCCATCTTAATTTCATGATCAGTTCAATTTATAATGCTTATAGATAATAAAATAGTCCTTGCACAAACATAATCTCCTACAAAATAACCAAATTTTTTATTTGGTTGTGAGAAGAAACACCGAGTTAATCAGAAAGTTTACTTGTGTGATTAATCTCATTCAAAATGGTTAATCTTCTTTCATCCTCATTCCTCGCCTTATGACTACTCGATCTTGCAAAACAACACAACACCGTGAAGCTCGTTACAAGGATGAGGATTAGGTGGGTCTTTTTGTAACCATCATCCGACGTGAGAATAAGAACTTGTTTTGAGAATAATAGGTATGTGTATTAAGAGAGAGAGTAAGAGAGCGGTCATTGAAACTGCATAATAATAATAATAATAATAATAATAATAATAATATAAAATTATCTTTCTTATTTCAACATTTAATACATAATATATTTAAATAGTAATAGTAATAACCGGTTCAAACAGTGAAACCAATTTTTTTGATTGGTCGGGCTGGTTCGATCTACCAACTCACCCAGCCAACCAACCAGATTGATCTAGTTTGCTCCTATTCGAAATTGTACTCAACAATCCACCATACTTCTTTTTGTTAAGGACCTTAGCAACGGAATATTAAACACATAAAGTGTTATGTATTAAAGGATTTACTTAAAATAAAATTAACGGAGAGATGTAACCCAATAATTACTAAAAAGGAATTATATAATTGGTAAATTTAGAGTTAAATACGAGGATAAAACACATGATTTCTAATAAGTTGAGTGAATATAGTTTCAGTTGAAATACTATTTTCTTAAATAATACATAAAGTTCTGATTGTTATCAGTTAATATTATATTAATGGAACTTTCTTTTAAACATTCTGTGACCAATGGATTAACGAGTAATATATTATTATTGATTATTATATTAAATTATATGGTATCCCCACTAACGGTAACATAATTGACCGTTGGAGACTGGGGTTGCATCCACATGCTGTTCATATCTATATCCAGTAGGGTCATGATTTTGTGTATGTGCTTTTCCTGTTTAAAAAGGACAATAAGATCTGATAAAAGGATGATGGCCTTTAACAGATGTAAATCTTTTACGTTAATAAAAATATAACTAATGTTATATTAATTTTTAGGATAATTAGATTTTAATAATCTCAACTATTCGTGGTTGCTCGCCAAAAGTCTCAACTTAAATAATAATCACTGACAGTCCCAACTATTGACATATTGACCACCATATGGACCCTGACTAACAGAACCCTAACACCGTTGGTCTCCGGTCACTAGAAAACCATTTATGGCAAGAAAAAAGTTTCTAAAGGTCCGATATAAGGTTACAAAGAGGTTTGGGACGAAGATGTTAAGTTTTCAGGCCAAAAAGTTGAGTTTGCCGGTGAAAAAATGAGTTTTCCGGCGACTTCAATAATTTGGGCTTTTACTATAAAGATGTTCCTAAAGGTCCTTAATGAGGTTACAGAGAGGTTTGGGACGAAAATGTTGAGTTTTCCGGCTAAAAACGTTTTTCCAGCGACCTGAACTAACGGCGTTAGGGTTCTGTTAATCAGGGTCCATTAGAGGGCAATATGTTAATAGTTGGGACTGATAGTGGTTATTTTTTAAGTTGAAACAGTTGGCGGTTAACAATGAATAGTTGAGATTATTAAAATCCAATATTCCTAATTGTTATAACTAAAGACACAACAAATATTTATTGGTTACTTATAAAATGAGGTTATTAATATGTAATCGTTTACTTAAACAAAATTAAATACTTTTTTTTGTTATACCCAAATAGACGACACAATCTTAAATTCTTATTGCTTAATTGATAAATATGAGGGCTTTTAATATCTTTAAGAGTTAAGAACGTAAATAAAAATAAAACTAATACCACATAATTTTTCTACGACCAAATAGATGACACAATCTTATTGGTAACTAAATATAATTAATCCAATAAAATTAATATCCGTTTAGATCAATGACAATTATTTTAATTAATTTTCGTATGTATATCTTCTCTTAAATGTGATATAACAACTTCTATTCGGACGAACAATCATGTTATAAGTTTTGGATAATAGAACGTGTATCACAATCACCACCCCGTAAAAAAATATTTTTAAAAATTATACATGTATTCATTCTTATATCTAAATACATGTCTCGAACTTATGTGTTTGGCCGAATTTGAATTTTTATGTACCCTAATTTATGAAGTTTGAATGGGAATAAAAAGGGTGGGATTGAACTGGAGTTGCTGGCTCGTAATGATGAGGTGCTATGCTAAGTATTGTGATTCTTTTATCTCCATGGGGTGGGTCTCAACCTTGGAGGCTGCCTTTTGTTTGGTTCCCCATTTGGAATTTTACTGGAGAATTTTGGTTCCCTACTTGCAAAACTAAAATAATCTAATTATTTATACATTTTATGTATATGTGAATGAATTATAAAACTGTGAGGAGTAGAAAAATATTATACAGTTATTTATTTTGATTATTCACATAGATCCCAGTGTCCTGACGGTTGTCTTGATTGTCTGGGCTGGCATCAACAGTTAAGTGGAGCTGTGGTCGACACACGCTGATTGGTGTCATGTACGCGTCCTTGTGTACTTCTTGTCTCCTGCACGACTGCTCGTCATGCAAACAATAGAGTACAGCCTGTTGTGCGCTCATTGGTCCACTGCTCTGCCAATTGTATCTTCTGTACTATCTAACACAGTCTTGCCGGCGCAGGTACCTCTGCGCTTATTAGACTTGCGACATTTCATTTGCAGAAAGGGCTAATTGTTGGATTTGATCTATACTGATCATGTCCTTGTGTGCGACCTGAGGTAAACTCGTGTAGTCGGCGTAAGGTCAGGAAAGTCAAATCTTTTGTAGAAAGTTCTAAGTGTTAGATTTGGTCTATTATGGGTATGACCTTACGTGCGACCTGAGGTTAACTTGTATGGCCAGTGCAAAATTTGAGACCGTAAACCTTCAGGTATTGATTGATATTGTAATTGTAATAAAATGGTATAAATGGAATTTGAAAAAAAAAAATAAATAATAAATAAAAACCAAGTTAGCTATTATTTCACACTTTACAGCCATAAATATTCGGGAGTGTTCACAGGCCGCGGGGTGGGTGGTGGGGTGCATCTATCAACCGACCAACTTGCACTTTTGGGTTAACTATACTCCAAAATCCCCTTACCAAAATCAAAATCTTCTTAAATGGATAATGTTTTCAAAACTAGATTCAATATTAATATGATTATTATCAGTTTACTGGTTTAATCGTTTGGCCTTATTTAAAATTATTTATATGTATATTTGTTTATATATAAAACACTCATATCGTCCAAAGAAAAATACATGGAATCAAATGAACACACTTATATCTCTTATATTTATGTGATCCATAAATCATATTCCTTTCCACACTGAAGCGTACTGTCATATTTTATATGAGACGTGTTTCTTTTTATTACAGAAAAAACTTATATACTACTCATTATTTTTACTCCATCCTTTTCAATTAAATACTATTTTTTATTATTTAATTATTACATTTTCTCTTAATTCCACTCATAACCACTTTCAAAATATATTAAAAGAAATATAAATGATGAATATCGTCCCCTTAAATTTACAGATGAACATTAACATTTTCTCTCTTCTCTACTCATAACCACTTTTGTAAAATTAAAATCCCGTTATGTAATTTGGAGAGTTGGATGTGAATGCTCTGAGCTAGCATATAATTCGGCTTTAGATATAAACAGAACAAAGAACTAGAGTATTAAGTATTAACACTTAAAAATCATATGTATTATATTCTTGTTAAAGAAGCGGATAAAACTTGTTGATATTGAAATTATAAATAATAAATGTGAAAAAGTTATAATCTATAATATATAATAAAAGAAACCAATAAAATGACACTTGTCATTATTCTAGACTATCTAATCATAGATAATTGTTATTTAATTTAAATTATTAGATTTAAAATTTAAGAAATTATGAATCTTATTAATTAAATATATATAAAGAAGATAGATGTGTGTTTATTTAAATTTTAAAAGGATGATGGTCAAGCATCTTTTTAAGTAAAATAAAATGACTTTTAAGTATATCCAATTGCAACTTTCATTATCTTAAAGGTGGTATTATTTTTTCAATTTGGATATAATTAATAGTTTGTACAGTAGGTATTTCATACGCCTAATTTAGGATTTGCTTTAAATTTTTTGTTATTCTTATTTGTAATATTATATGTATATACTGATATCTTTAATGATAAAAAAATGAAATATTTATAATTAAATAGAAAAGAGTGGCGGGAAAATGTATTACATACAGGTTTCTTTTATTATATAGTATAGATATAAATTTTTTAACAATATAAGTTACTTATATGATAGAGTTAACTAAATATTTATATACATGAATTTTAAGATATATATATATATATATGTATGTATGTGTGTGTGTTTTTTTCATTTTGGTATATAGAATTACATACATTTATTCAACCTGTGTAATATATATTGTTTTTAAAGATTATTTTTTATTTGGTATATAAAATTACATTTACTCAATCCGTACAATACATGAACTTCGTAAGGATTAACTTTTTTATCATTTAGTATACAAAATTACATTTATTAAACCCGTGTAACTCACATGGTTTTTAAAGATGTATTTTTTATTATTTGGTATATAAAATTATATTTACTTAACCCTTAATCCGTACAATACACGGAGTTCTTAAAGGTATAGTTTTTGTATTATTTAATATATAAAATTACATTTATTCAATACGTGTAATAAAAGAGGTTTTAAAGATAAATTAGTTTATTATTTAGTATATAAAATTACATTTATTCTACCCATGTAATACACGAAGTTATAACCTAGTAAAAAATAGTTGAAATACATGGCCCGCTAGTACCTTAGACACGAATTGGATGGAAAGAGCCAAGAGTATACCAACTATCATTTTCTGATGAGAATAAAAGGGTATATTCTTTGTACACCTAAAATTAGAATTAAAACTGATAACATCGAAAAAAAGGCCAGGATATTTTACAACTTTCCAACTTTAGGAAAAGTTGGTTAATTTTGTCAAACAGGAGCTTCATTTAGATATACAGATCTAAAAATAGCATTAAATACAAACTACATTTTTCAAAAAATTATATGAAATATTTAAAAATTATTATGTGATGTCTAACTAATTAAAAAGAAAGAATAATATAATAACCTAAATAATATCAATATAGAATTACATATAATTATGCTAACAGAAAATCAATTATTTTTTTGCATCATCGTTTTGTTTTAATGTGCTCATACAATTCTTCACAAAAAAATGTTGATATAATTCACATATGTGCTAAAAACACCAATCTTGTTTAATTTACATGTGCTAATATAATTCAAAAGTATTACTTTTATATATGTGTTGTTTTATTATATGCTAGTTTAGCTTTTTTTAAGTGCTATGATCTGTTTTCATTGTTTTTAGGATAAATGTGGTTTGTACCATAACCATTCCCTATCATCTGCAACAAAGCAAAACAAATGAATTCGTCTTTTTAACTTATATATAATAATAATAATAATAATAATAATAATAATAATAATGGTTGAGTTATCTTACACAGTCTCTTAAATTTAGAAAGGACATAAAGACACAATAGATCGCAAATTATAACACAATATTGAGCAAAATACTACAAATGCTAAGTAAAAAAGAATATTTAATAGCAAAAAGGACACAATGCTTAAAAAAGCACAATGCCGAATACAAAGACACAGTGACTTGAAACAAATGTTAAAATCTACAAGCCAAATTTACAAAAGCGAAAACTCAAGATCTAAGATCGTAGAGTTCGTTTCCAATACCGCTACAATGAGTTCAATCGAAATCCATCTGATACTATTCCTATGACTTCATAGTTTTAGGAGACTATGTATTTGAACCAACCAAGCAATAAAGATATGCAGTGGCGGAGGTAATGTGTTAGTAGGGGTAGCACGGGCTACGGCTCAACCCAATATTCGTAGTGTAAAAATACTTCTCAACTCCGTTTACGTAGTGTAAAATTTATATTTTTTTTCCGGTTGTATACTAATGATACCCCTGATTCATTTTTCTAATGGGACACCCCTGATTTTTTGGGCTAGATCCACCACTGACGATATAGTTAAAGATTTAGTGAAAATTTAAAATAAAATTATTTATAACTTTGAGTTGATATGTAAATTTTATTGATATAAATTACTGTCTTGAGGTTAACAAGTAAAATGCATTTTACTTACACGAATTGTTATCACATGTAGGAGTAGGATCAAATACAAACCATATCTTGTGTACAAACTGTAAGAATCAGTTAAAAAGTGTCATATGACATCCAATCAATTATAGAGAAATGGTACAATAATAACATAATAATATCAATTATACTGAATTCTCTATAATTATGCAAACAAACAATTAATTCTTTATTTGGATATTTTTTTTATTTTCAATGTGCTGATAAAGAAACGTGGTGATATCATTCACATATGTGCTAAAATCAATCATCTTGATTAATTTTAATGTGCTAATAATAATATAATTCAAAAATGCTACTTTTATGTGTGTATTGTTTTAATATGTGCTAATTTAACCTTTTTTATGTGCTAGGATCTGTTATTACGGTTTGTAGGATAAATATAGTTTGTACCGGAACCAACCTCATCACATGTAAACTTCTAAACTTTTCTTAATATAAATATTTAAACGAAATTTTAAATGAAAATTAGATTTTTTTTTTAAGTTTAACTATTCTTTAGTGACATGATATGTCATGAAATTTAAAGCACGTTAACTTTTTTTTATTTAAAAAAAAGGCTATTTTAATTGTTATCTCATAAGTAATTATGAACCATGTTTCCGTTCAATGCTTCAATTTTTATTGACCATCATCATCATTAATCATAACTCTAAAAAACGAATAAAAATAAAAACAAAATCTCGGGACAGACGTTCAAGAATAAAAATAAATTAGGTTGACTCTTTCTTTTGACGACAACGAGGAGCATAAATTAAATTTGACTCACTTCTTATGACGACAACGAGGAGCGTCAAGGTACGAGAATTCAACGACTACCGCCGTCCATTAATTATCCAAATATCCAATATTGGAGATTGTAATTTTTGCATGGCAATTTACTTACGAATTAAGACTACTTAAACCATAATAACCGGAGTAGATCCACTAACGTGTATGTGTCATGTGTGAATGAATTAAATAATACGCACATTAATAAAAAAATATATATTTTATTTGAAAAAGGGTGATCGTATCTACAAGCTCCTCTCATTCTCAATCAGAACGTCACCGTTTCATGGATTCGATTTTGGGTTATTTATTTTAAATGTTTGGTGTGAATGAACTTTTTTTAAGGTTTTTGCATCATCCGTGGACTTTTTGTAACCGTAGTTGGGAGGTCGTTGGAGTGATCTTGTTAACAATCAGTCATAATCATAATGGTAGTTAATTTCGCTTTTAGTTGGATAGGATACCAAAAAAAATCTAACTAATCTTGAAATATGATAATTTTCATATGTTTAACTTTATAATCATTTCGATTTTACTTTTTATTGAACGGTAAATATGAATAACTGATGGATCACCGGAGTATCATAGTGCTACTAGTGGAATAACTCGATCATATCTATCTTTACTAGGTAATAATACCTATACATCAATTCAGAAGGAACTACAATAAATCTTGGAAGATACGCTTTATGAGAATTTGATTTTTACTATTCTTGTTCGTTGAATTATTCGTCGGTTGACAACATTTTAAAAACCTTGACATTTCAGAAGGAATTTTTCTTTGTTATCATACAATTGCACAAATCAAATATGATAAAAATTTGCAGATGGCAGATGGAACTCTATTCACATAGACTTTCAAGCAACAATTCTTTATTATCTTTGACAGTTAATCTTGAATTTAGCGCAGTTAGAAAAAAAAAAGTCGCGATAGAACATGTGGATCTATCTTTTTTACTTTAAGCTTTAAACTCTTCTAATCCACAAATTATACGTTTGAGACGTGAAGTTTTTACTCTTACTGAATACCAAAGCCGTAAAATAATATAGGACTCTATAAATGTGGGTGTTCTACAATAGTTCCTTTAAAACATTACCTATTTAATTATTTGATAGAGTCTGTTGTCCCTTATTGGAAGGTCTTAAATTATTAATCCGGACAAAGAATATATATAAAATAGTTTGGGGGTTGGCCTAGAGGATCCCTTAGTGTCGCATTCTAAAGAAAGATATGTTATTTGATAACATTTTCTTTTCTAATACATAAGAAATTGGACGTGTTATTTTTTTCGTGTATTTAAAAACGTGAATTTCATTTAACACTTGAAATCATTTAAGATACATATGCAACAAACTATATCCCCTAACTAGAACAAAAATTTCCAAAAACAACTTTATTTATGACCCTTAACTTTCAATAATGGACTTAAAAAGTATTATTCTTTCTTAAAGTTTTGTTCTTGCGCCACATGAACGTATTATTTCCCTTAACATTTATGCACAAAATATATATTTCATATAAAAATATAGAAGACTTGAAAAACATATTTATATCAGTAGAGTAAGTCACTTTTTTTTCTTACACCAATATATAAAGTATAATATTATATCCATGATAAATTTATACATCTTTGCATGGTCACATGACAAGGCCATTTTGGAGGGCCCATTGTTGTGATTGTATAAACTTGAAGCCCAACCATGCAATAATGGATCAATTGATATCTAATACCAAACCCTTAATTCCGTTGGGCCTAAACTTTACAAGTTACATTTCATAAATTTAGTATTTTTTTTATTTTTTTAATAACTCATAATCCTAATTACACCAATCGTACCTTAATCTTGGAGTATTTAAACCCTTCACTTCTAAGATAAAGATAAGACATTTTACCACAGGATGTCCATTGTTTCAAAACCTTTTATCATAATTTCTTTTTATTTATAGTTTCAGGACTACTTACAAAAAGATACCGATTTAGAAACAATAAAACTTGAATGAGTTACATAACAAATTAACAATAACTAGTATTAAGCCCCCCCGCGTTGCGAGGCGGGGGCGTAAAGTTGTGTTACCAGCGTGGGGCGTAAACCGTGCTAAGTAACAACTGAACTACGATAAAAAAGAGGAAAACATAGAACAAAAAGCATCAAATATCGTGCTAAATAGTAACCGAACGACGACCAAATCCCGGAAACGTATAACAAAAACTAATAAAAAACTAAGATTTTTTAACTTTCTATGAGTATATTGCACAAAACATCCTTTATGTTTCCTCAAACTTGCAGGTTCCAGCCTTAATGTTTAAAAGTTGCTAAAAAACAACCTTTAAGTTTATTTTTGTTGCGGGTTCAATCCTTTACAGCTAACCACGTTATTTTCTTCAGTTAAGTTCCCTCACATGCATAACATGTGAGGGTATATTCGTCATTTTGGTTGATCTTCCACCCACTTCAATTATAAAAAAAAGAATATTTAATTTTTAACCTAGTTTAAACAAAGTTTGGTAAAACGTACGCGACTACAGAGGAGCACGATTACCGTTTGATAGTGTTTAAGTCTAACTTGCGGCGTCCTAAGCGTCACCAGTTGCTAGATCCGACTACTGAACACGGTGTTACGAAGTTCTCTGATTTGACGGCATCGGAGTTCCGTGAGAGGTATCTAGGGTTGAAGAGTCGTTTGTCGTTTCGGTCTGATGCGAATAAGGCGCCGATTCTTCCAATTGGTGATAATCCTGAAGAGTTTGATAGGCATGATCAAAATCTGTGTTAATCTTTACAGCTTAGTGGGCTAGCTTAACAAGATTCCTATCTTAATTCCGGCTTCGCCAGAATCCGGCGAAGTCGCCGGAGAAGAAGACCGAAAAAGAGGGTGTTTGGTTTTTAAAAGTTTGGTTTTATTGCACACTAGTCCCTGCGGTTAGAATTTTTTTAAAATAGGTTAAACCTTAAATATTCTTTTTTCTTATAATTGACGTGGGTGGAAGATTAACCAAAATGACGAATATACCCTCACATTTTATGCATGTGAGGGAACTTAACTGAAGAAAATAACGTGGTTAGCTGTAAAGGATTGAACCCGCAACAAAAATAAACTTAAAGGCTGTTTTTAGCAACTTTTAAACATTAAGGCTGGAACCTGCAAGTTTGAGGAAAAATAAAGGATGTTTTGTGCAATTTACTCTAAAAAAAAAGCTAAAGTTTAAAAAAAGAAGAAAAAACCACAAAAGACAAAAGCATGCACTATCATCAAGATGTTATGAATTAAAACATATATATATGAATGTGACCACCTTTTAAAGAACCGGTAAGATTAGTTTAATTTTCGACAACTATGATGTCCTTTCTCGACTTCCAAACCCAATTTTGTGCACAAAGTTATTGTTTCAACGATACATAGAGACAACAAACTTATATTTGACTATAGTACTCCACCCGTATTAAAAGTCCACAGTGAAGCAATGGTTAAACAATAATTGCCAAAATATCTAAAGAAAGCGTACGCTATGCATAGTTATTTTCAATACATTCGCATAGGGCCCTGGAAGGAGAAAGTGGGTGACTGCTCAGGACCTAAATTTTTTCAATTGTTTATATATATTTTATATAATTTTTAGAAGATAAAAGACTATAATTAAGTTTTTAAAACCCCAATTGTTTGTTAAACAAACTTTTAAGTTAGTTAAGGCCCATTAAACAATTTAACTCATTTACCCAACTAAACTCATTAGTAAAATATGGTTTTAATTTAGACTTTTATACCCAATTAAATATGATTGGCGAGTGGCGGCAACCAAAAAAACACGAGCAACAATTAGGTTTATATATTTTTAGGTACTCGTCCAGGTTCATGAACTTCGTAATTTCTTTCCAATCTTGTCGGCCAAATGGCTAAATCTTTTTTTGAAGTTTATTACTCTTTTATGCAAAGTTTTGTTATCATAAGTTACTCTGGGTTCAAACATTTTATTCACAGTTTAGTTGTTTTTATCATGAGAAACACCAAGCATCTGATTAAATTGACAACCGACAAAAGTCAAGACGGTGGTTATAACTAGGGTTGTTCACGAACTGATCTAGGCTCAACTTGAGCCCAAAGCTATACGAGCTAGCTTGTCTCGGCTCGAAATCTCGCTACCAAGTTGAAATGCGAGCTCAAACTTGGCTGATTTATAACCCGAGCTAGCTCATGGCTTGACGCACCAACTCACTTTAAAAAAATAAAAATTCAAAGAGTCGGTCAAGTGGCAGATGTGCAGCCTCGACCAATGGGGACACGCGAATGTTCAGTGTCCACTTGTTTCGGGTTGGAGTAGACCAAAACCGAAAACCAATAATACAGGACAAGTTTATACACCGATACTGCCCGGTCCTACATATGCATGAGCTATAAGTTCTTGTAATGAACAAATGATTTAAGGGTTGATGGCACCATTTATATAACATATATTGACAAAATGATTAAACTTATAATAAAAATTGTATTTGTAAATGATTATGAACCAGTAGCCACTAAAAATTTCTATAACTCGAACACACTTATCGTTTAGAAAACATCCCCTGCGTCAACGATGAGAAGTCATATTCGCCACCTAACTGAGTCGGGATGCCTAAGGCTCCTTTCGACGGTCTAGATTTCATGCTGCAAAACAAGTAACACATCACCCATGAAAAGCTGTACAAAACACGTAATTCTTGTTACGGAAACTACAGCTGTAAATGCAGATTACATTTACCTGGATGATGTGTAAAATCCTGAATTCCCGATTGGTCGGTGGAACCCATTCACGCCAATTTGATGATTTCCGGTCAACTTAGATTGCTGTTGACTATGAACTACTAGTTGTGGTTGCTGAACTGGAGATGGGTGCACCATAGTTGACTGTTCAAAAGTCAACACAACACGTTAAAATGTTGTATTTAAATCGTTCGAGATTCATTTGGTTTGAACAAATATGTAGATGAACAGAACATGAGAATATACCTTTTCGGAAAGATTCATGATGTCGGGTTTTACTTGTTTACATGGTTCTTGGATGAAAGATGGAGCGGCCCAATTTAATCCATCGAAAAGATCCTCAAATTCGGATTTTGACTTTGACTTTGCTTGCGCTTTGTTACTTATTTTTTTGGTATCCTTGTCTTCTGTCACCGGTAGCGCTGGACCACATGCTGCAAATATATATTTCAAATAAATGCTTTTGTAGGGTGTAAAAAGACCAAAATACCCTCTACATGCAACTGTTGATACAATGATACACTTTCTTACTTTGAGTTCTTGCTTGTGGAAGATCAAAAAGATCAGTCGCATGATAGTCATTAACCTTTTGGTCCGATACAATCTCGACAGCTTTATGTTCCTCTGTCTTTGATTCCCGTTCGATTTGTTTTCGTTGAACAATGACCTATACACATAACGGTTAAACGGATGTTACTTCATTTTTTAAAGTCAACTAAAATTAGCTTAGCTAAAGCAAATTAAGAGTTAAGTATAATGTTAATACCTTCTGCTCAAGAACTTTAGGAGGAAGGGGAGGTGTAAGTTTGTTATTATTGTAAAGCGGAGGGCTTTGTTTTTGCTCGGGTAAATGGATAATGACCCGAGTTGATGTTCTAACCGTGGGCTCGGGTTTATAAACGGGTGCATGCTCTTCTCGTGTTATACTCGAACGCGGTTCAAGTTTTCGGTCTCGAGAGACCCATCTCTTGTCTACATACCTGATCAAAATTATTTATTATTTTACTTTGGTATGTGAATAGATTGGAAAAAGAGAAAATAACACTTTAAACATTATACTTGGTTTTGTTAAATATTAGAGTAAAATGCCATTTTCGTCCCTGAGGTCTGGCCAGTTTTGCGACTTTAGTCCAAAGGTTTGTTTTTCCTCATCTGGATCCAAAAGGTTTGAAATCTTGTCATTTTCATCTGGCTCGTTAACTCCATCCATTTTTTCTCTGTTAAGTCAGGGGTATTTTCGTCTTTTTCAAATACTTGTACATTATGCTAAATGCTTGTACATAAAGTGACAAAGATTGAATTGCCCTTTAAGTTAACAAAAAGGACGAAAATGACAATTTTTTAAAACCTTTTGGATACATATGTGAAAACATAAAGCTTTGGACGAAAGTCGCAAAACTGGCCAAACCTTAGGTACGAAATGGCATTTTACTCTAAATATTAAAACATTATTGTTAAAATGCCAAAAGAAAAACTTCGGATTGAAATAGAAACTTACTTTGCACGAATAAAGTTTTCAATCCCAACTCTATCGTATTTAGGAGGCAACTCAGCTTCCCAATATTGATTCGATTTGTTATTTCCCATGGCTACAAATGAGCATAAATCAATTTTTTAACTGCTATCGTGACTTTTCGTTTTAAAAAAACTATGAAAATTGTAAGTAAGGGTCCGTATAATACATAACCAATTTGAAGTAGAGAACTGCATAAACATTTGTACGCAGTGCTAACCAAATATAGTGGGAGAGAGATAGAGAGACGGTTATGTGGTTACATACTTACATATATAACCATCTTATGTGTCACAATTAAAGCAATAAGTACATGCGTGTATTTGGTTCTTGCAGTTTTCTACTTAAAATTGTGTATATATCAAACGGCCAAGTTAAATGCTCTAGCAACTCACTTTGTATATATGCAATCTGATCTGGCAGCCATGTATCAAGAGTAGCAGATCTCACCTAAAAAAATAAAAAAATAAATTCAATAAATATTAAAATAATTATTTACAGTCAAAAGTTCATGCAATAGAACAGACCTTTGATATGTGTACTCCAAGACTTCTATGAACACCAGAACATTGCATGCATATAAAAATCCCGAGATTTACGCTAGCCCATCTAGGTGCCCTGAAATTATAACAAGTATATTTGAATAAATTTCACAAATTTTATTTAAAATAATAATTATCTTTATCTTTTTTACAGTGCAAAATATGTCATGCCACCAACCTGCTTTGGCAGTCGGCACATTCTCGATTCTCTGGCGATTTAAGTACCCCCTCGAGTATCTGCATTAGGGACAAGAGTCAAAATTGCCTTTAATAATTCCTAAGTATTGCCTGACTCTTCCTACTTTTGCTTGTGCCCATAGTTTAAAAAAAACGGCTGAGGCGTGCGCCTCGAGGCGCCCAAAAACGTGTCTGAGGCGGCGCCTCAGGGGGTTAATTTGTACGTGCGCCTCATGGGGGTTTTGACGTTTGTTTTTGACTTTTTGTGTCAGTTTCAAACATTTCATGTCTTTTATATGTGTGTTTTTGATGAATCTAAAGATGAAATAAGTTAGTATTTTATTTTTTATAAGATACATATTTTTATATTTATTTTTTCATTCCGCCTCAGGCTTACTCCTCGAGAGCGATTCCGTACTTTTAGACGTTGCTTGTGACCTTGAAAAATTATGTACTCCAAATGTCAAAGTTTAGGCTAGACACAAGTTTTGCTTTTTTTTTCTTTTTGAAGGTGCTTATTATTAATTTAGGCCAACTACTCAGTTTAATAGTTCAAGTTTCAACTACTTCAATAAAAAGCTAGGTTTTATAGTTTTATACACAGCAAGATACAACTTCTAGAGCATGATGTACAAATTTTAATAAATTACAGTACATGTCACTATGGCATAGTCCATCATATCTGTGGAAAGATGATTCACCTATTACAGAACCAGTAATACTAACATCTCATTTGAACTAAACACGGTACCAAATACCGTACCGAATATATTGGTACAAGTATTTCGGTACAATACCGTTTTGGTACCACTTTGTTTTTTTTTTTAGTTTTTGAGAACTCGAGTGGGTACTAAATAGGTAAAATCAGCACGAATACCAATATAGTACGACTACCAAATAGGTAAAATTGGTATGAGTACCAATACGATACGGGTACCAAATAGATAAATTCAATACAAGTACCATAAATACTATAATACGAAATAAAACATAATATAAATTTTTTTAAAAGTACTATATAAAATTCAATACCAGTACCCGTTTTTATCTATAACCAATACCGAAAGTACCGAATACCAAAATCAATAAAACTGGGTACCAATACATCTACCAAATACCCAAAATCGGTACGCATATTTAGGAAAAAATGCACATCCCTAGTTTCAAACATGCAGCAAAAGTTATAACAGTAACAAATGCAAGTTTTGGTCTTTTGATCCCCTCAAACAACTTTTAATGCCCCTGAGTGTAGCTTAATAATCACAGGACACCTACATATATAAAATAATGAGTAAATTACCTTTTGAGTCATCTGTTTTAATGGTTTTAACTACTTGAGTCCAAAATTATAAAGTTTAACGTCGTGAGTCCCTAACTGCTTATTTTATAACGTTTTGAGTTCAAATTTGTTAAAAATGTTGGACTCAAAAGGTTAAATAATTAGACTCGAAAGGACTCAAAAGGATATCAAAAAATCATCTAGGGACTCAAGTCATTAAACATTTTGATTTTTGACTCAAATGGTTAAAACCACTAAAACACGATGACTCAAAAAGTAATTTACTCTAAAATCATTTACAACCATAAATTATAACAAATTATGAATCACCTAAAATCAATTCTAAATATTTAATCATATAAAACAACAGTTTATTATAACAAATTAATGTGAATCCAAAATTTCCAATGCCTAATTCCAAATTGAATTAAATATGTTTTTAATCTACAAAATCATTAACCATCTGGTGTAATTTATCCATATAAAACAAACCCAATTGATGATTTTAAGATATTCGATCGAATAAAGCAGCAAGAAAGATAGATATTCGAATTTTGGTATAAAAGAAGTGAGAAAAAGCAAACCTTTCTGTGTTTTTCGTTAAGCTCCTTACTGATACGTGCTTTCTCGTTCATGTTATAGGATTTCTGTTTATATGAATTCTTGTGAAGATCGATGAAGAAGAAGAAGAAGAAGTTGCAGAGAATAGAGGTTTTGGAATTCTTCTGTTTGATTGAATTTTCACCTTTTAATGTATGTGGGAAAAGATATGAAACTTCCCTTTTTCGTTTTGTGCTTTTTTTCGGGTTTTTTTTAATATTTTTTTATATTGTTTAAATTAAAAGGTTTGTGTGTTGGGTTGAACTTAATATTCATATTAATCTATTTAATTATGTCAATTTACTAAATCATAATCTTAACTTATAATAAAATATTACAAATAATGGCACACAGGATTCTCTCCTTCAACCTCATAAATTTTATTTATATTTGTTTGATAAATTTCTTTTAATATTAATATTAATAATTATTATATAGGTATCACTTATTTTTATCCTTATCTTTATCTAATATTAATAAATAACTTCAATATTGTATTAGACTCTTTGTTTTTTTAGATTTAACCCACAATTAATCTTTTACAATTTTATCCCAACTCTTTTTTATTTTCAATTGTGGTCCATCATACTTTTCATCTTTCCCAAGTATTTTGTTTCATCCTAAATTTTGTGAGTTAATGCACCGTAGCGTGCGTGTGGGGTTCAACATTTTTTGTATATTTTTTCCTGTTTGATTGGCCCACCGCAATACATTTATTTTCTCTGTTTGACAAGTTCGTCCAACGCGGTATTGACTTGGTTATTTTTTTCAATGTTTTACGTTTCGGTTAAATTTCTCTGCAACGAGTGTGCGTGATTCAAAGATTTTACGCCTGCTTTTCGCTCGGGGTTATTTTTCCAGCTTTTATTTATTTTGTTTTTACGAGTTTTTCCGGTGTCGGTGATCACTGGCAGTGGTATATCATTGGTACTACCTGACACAGTTTTACGAAAACTGCTGCAACGCATGGGCTTAAATACTAGTTCAATTTTATATAGCTTACCAACATAATTAATATGTTTAGAGAAATGAGTTAAATGTGTTGTATTTGGATTATATAATTTTTTAATGCGGGTAGGCTGGTTTGGGGTAATGTTTCTTAATACGATAATAATATAGGTCGTATTCAGGTTAAACAATTCAACCTGCTAATCCACCAACTCAAAATTCGTAAACCCGACGCGACAAACATCCTTACTTATATTATACGTATTGAGAAGTCATTCATCATTCATCATCATACTCAGTAAATCCCACCAATAGCAACGCTAAGGTAGAGTCTGAGGAATGGTAAGATGTAGACAGCCACCTCTACCCCGTACGAATAGAGATGCTGCTTCAAGTGAGACCCCCGACTCGATAGTAGTTTTGCATCAAGGCTTGGACATAAGGCACATATCACTCAGCAATTGGGACAAAAGCCGATTAGTTCATGTACCCCCTTGTCTTTCGGCTATCGATACCACCACATGATTAACCGTCCCTCTCTTTTTAACGTTATTTTCACGAAACTAGTAAAATAACGTTAAAATTAATGCACTTTCACTTTTGTCCCCCCAGGACCCACATATATACATTATATGTGCATACCGCAAGCGGTATTGAGAAGTATATCCACAATTATTTTTACTAATTTTTTTTGTGACAACCGGTACTTTTCGGTTACTAATTACACAAATGACATACATCAATACATTAATACGTAGCATAATTAGACGCAATTTACTTAATTAGGCTTTTGAAATGCCTAGGAACTCCTATCTAACCTTACAATGCGTGTATGGTGATTTTCGGGAAAACTGCGTAACAATAAACGGTAACGAATTGACACCGTACAAAATACTGGCAACGCCGACGAATGCGAAGTTTAGATGTATAACTTATACATGTGAATGTGGTTTTGGGAATTTTCATGCCTTCGAACGGCACAGAACGCATACATGAACGAAAAAACGCGACTTCAGGAACTCACCGGCAACGAAACGGAAGCACCGGACTTGAAATACGTCTTGATATTAATATATTACGACATATTTCTCTTCGTTTTTAACTTTTAGTGCTAACAGTCAAAACCAGATCGAAAAACGGATTAGAAACGACCTCCGAAGCAAATTTCGTGATTTTAACGCAACCGACGAATGAAGGCGTCAAACGTCAACTACCGACACTATTTTACATGATTTCGGTCCTAAAATAACGTTTTGCTACATTACATGACGACCGGGTTTGAAAACAGACCTGGTAGACACGATTGGGCCGCTCAAAACACTAGAACGTGCTTGTGGGCCTTGGGCCCAAACCCACCTAAACCCTAACTTGAACTCATCAAACCCTCATTTCCTTCTCTGAACCCTAGCCGTCACCCCCTTTCTCTCTCTTGCATCCGGCGACGAAACCCGGCCGACCACGGCGGCAGTGGTGATCCGGCACTGTTTTCCGGCGAGTGGGAGCGCGTAGCCCCCCCAAATCGAGTGTTCTGAACCTGTTTCTGGCGTCATTTTTCCGTTTTGAGCACCGATGATGGTGGTTCTAGCTCCGACAGTCGCGATTCGAAGTCCTTTTCCGGTAAGCCCCTTTTAACGTTTCTTTTTCTACAAGATCCATGTTTCTCCGGCCACTACTTATTCTTTCAGGTGGGGTGTGCGGTGTGACGGTGGTGGCCCACGACGGCAGTAACACCGTCGGAACCGACGACGGTGGTGGTGGTTCGGCACGGCGGCTGTCGACAGCGAGGATAGCTGGCCGACGCCGGAAACGTCACGACAGTGACGGTGGTGGTTACGTTCGAGTTCAAGTGTCTTGGTTCAGCGATGGTTCACAAATGGCTCAGGTCGGTTCAGATATCAATTCGGTTTTGAGGCTCGGGACAAAGCGAGTCAGTTAGGGGTTCGAATCAACCCAGTCAACACAATGGGTTGACTGGTCAAAGCAGGTCAAATGACGCACCCAGGTCAGTTTTGGTACGGTTCGGTGCAACTCATCTCACTCGTTTCAGATTTAGTCTTGGGACAGGTTTCGGTTCGGGTCAACATAAGTCAACAGGCCAACTCGGTCAAACCGAGTCAACTCGGTCACCGCAGTCAAAGAAAGTCAAACCCGGTCAACTCAGTCAAAGAAAGTAAAACCTGGTCAACCGGGTCAACGCGATCAGAATCGATTAACGGGTTGACACGTGACGTGGTAAAAATTAAAACGCATGAGTTATTTTATATCGTTTGAATATATATATCGTTTTAGATACGGGACCGAGCTCTAAACCTACCGACTAACGAAAACGACAAACATTTCCGAGTAAATTATAAAGACGTCTTGAGAAGTGCAATGGGTTGTGTATATGAGTCAAGTCCTTGATAGTCAAAGGACCGAACCGACCTCGTTACATAGCATATGTATATATATTCAATTTGTATTGGATGAAAACTTTCTTTTAAAACTTGCCGAAAGATATATACATTGTTTCATTTATTGTTGTGTTTTGAAAATTTATCGACAAATTATATTGTCGGGACATCCTAAAAACAGAGGAAACTCTGCCCGTTTTTCGTAAAAACCCGAGATACGAATACAAACCTATATCCTAAAAACGACGCTTATCGAATCCGAGTTTTTCCTATAACATAAATATAAAGACATTCATTTCGACGACGTTATAAGTTAACAAAATCCAATACTTAAAATAAATATAATTATTTATATTTATCTCGAACCACGATAATTTAGAACGTTTTTACAAATAAATACGAGGTCTATATTTATTTCAAACAATGACGTCTCCGAACAGTTTTACCAAATTAAGTATAATGTTTTATACTTATTCCAAATGTCAACGATTCCGAAT
This sequence comes from Scalesia atractyloides, assembly GCA_947069175.1. Taxonomy (NCBI): domain Eukaryota; kingdom Viridiplantae; phylum Streptophyta; class Magnoliopsida; order Asterales; family Asteraceae; genus Scalesia; species Scalesia atractyloides. The sequence goes on along the minus strand of CAMTDV010000006.1, from coordinate 9,744,545 downwards.
TCATATTTCAAACGTTTAGTATTCGGAGACCATATAAAATAAACATAATTATTTATATTTGTTTCCCAAGGTCTAAACGAAGCACGACACTTTCTTGAAAGATTATAACAAGCGTACCACTATATAATTATTTTATTAATTATAAACGATACGCCATTCTATTGTTGGATACGAAATGTTTTACATATATGTATATATACTTGTATATATATTTATTTATGTCTACGAAGATTACGACGAGTCGCGACATAATTTCTTCTACGTATTCCTATCGACGACAACTAACACGACCTCGTAAGTATGTTTATGTTAAAGTTATAAATATAACTATCTAAATTCATTCGGAGATTGAGGCACTTTTCAAGACTTAGTTTTATTCCGACTACTAATGAAATCAAATAACCGTTGATCGGTTATTCTAGGTTAAGATAACACCTTTTAGGATCGTTTGATAACGATTCGATAGAGCTCGGACGCGTAGTGTAACTACGTTGTCCTATTAGAAACTTATAATTATTCCTTGATTAGGAAGGCTATATTTGCACGCTAGCAAATTCACGTTCTTGGAACGACACTATGGAATCACATTTAGCTAGCTTTGCAGGAGGATAACAAGGTGAGTTCATAACCCCACTTTTTACTGTTTTACATATTTTTATAAATGTTTTCGGGGTGGAAAGACATACTAGTTTTGTGAAAGCTTACAATATTTTGATAAACGTAAATCACATATTTCTAAACCATAATACAAACGTATTTCAGTTAACACAAATGGTTTATGAAAAGTTTATGCCAAACATATCAGTATTTACAAGATTATACGCGCTTTCGAAATATACTTGAATTTATAACATGGGCTAGTCCCAACAACATGGATAACAAGATAACATGGACTAGGCCCAATAACACGGACGACATGACAACGCTAGGCCAACGACACAGATTATGACATTCGGTATGTAGCTATGGAATTAGATAACAATAGATCTATGTACGTAAGTAGGATTATGACATTGGTAACCATTAATCACTTAGTGACCAAGGTGCAAAAGATGTAGATCTACTGAGCTTGAGACACGCTTCACTCCTAGTTCGTTAACCATGGAGTGCTTTTGTGATCCTAATTGAGAACAAAGTTGTCTCGGTTTGGTTATTTACTTATGGTACATAATATTAGGGGGTTCGCTACCCACTGATTGATCCTTAGATTCCATAGGCACCCTACATACTATGATTTTATCACCAGTTTACAAACACAACAGTACATGCATCGGTTTACAAACATAATGGAAAACATTTTAATACCGATGTACAGTTATGACATTTCAAACGCTTAGAGATACTATGATCTCATAAACCGGTTTTCAAGAGCAAGATTCTCAAATGTTTTAAGATTCATTTGAAACAAAGCAAGCAAACTATGAACTCGCTCAACTTTATGTTGATTTTTCGCATGTTTCTTTCTCAGGTTTTAAAGGTCAAACTATGGCACGGTTGGAATAGGAGAACTCATTTGGAACTTAAGTATTAAGCAGGCGTTCATTCCCTAAAAGTCTTAGCTAATAATTACTTCCGCTGTGCAATGAAGATACCAGTCCAGTCATTCCAGCTCTGATATTTCGGGGTGTGAAAGATTGGTATCAGAGCTATAGGTTTCAGCAAATTAGGTTTCTATAGAGATACCTAGGCTTTAACCTCACTTTCTTTCGGGGACTTAGCTAATTAGGGCTTGAACACATACAGAACGCCTAGAACACATACATGGGTTCCAACCGTGGCCGAAAACAACGAGTCAACATATTTATTTCAAAACATGCATTAGTGTTGTGTTTTATACGCGTTACACAAAACGATTGCATACGATAAGCAAAACTTGAAAGTTTTGAGAACACACACGTAAGACCTTTGGTTAACTTATGACAAGAATTCATTAAAGGTCATTACGTAGGAACTGCGACTATTAGCTCGGGCAAACGATTTTATATATGTCACCTATGCTATTTTACTAACCCGAGCAAGTAAACTACGACAAACATAATGCCGATGTGCATGAATACATGAAACTCAGCGCACACATCACGGATGTAGAAACACGAAACATACGAAATACGAGGCAAGGCCTATTGGGAAAACATGAACGAACGATTACAACAGCGATGCAAATCCCGTCAGCGGAATGACTGTCAGTCAAAATACAGCTATTGTCACGTAACCCTGCAAGCGGCGTCAAACACGCCAAGGTACGTCTAAACGAGGACTTCACAAACTAATGGAAATCACGATTGTTGGCATCGCAACAGGAACTACAAGTCCTCACATCTCCCCCCTCCCCTAATGGCGACTACGCCAAAGTTGACATCTCGTAGTGATGCCACATAACACCAGGTCATTGCACGAAATTCGAGGTAGGTCTAAAATTCTTTTGTTGAATATTCGGATTTTGCATCTCTACTCTTTCTAAAGGTCATCTCATTACGAAAACCCCATTTATGATTAGTGAACACCCAGTTTCAGTTTCTTGGCAAAATTCATACGCTACGCATGCATTGTTTGTTTGGCATGTGGCTAGCTTGATTCGTGGAACCCTCGGGGACTCCACATTGAATGTGTTGTTCTATCAATATTTCAGTTATTGTTTTCGCTATATCGGTTATTGCATTTCAACCTCGATGACCTACATTATTGCAAGAGTTGACTTATGGATATCGAGTCAACAAAATTCGTTGAACCACTTTTCTTGACAAGCTACATACATGGTTTTGTATGGCCATATTAAAACTTCCTTGGTAATATACATATCGTTGTTGGTCGATATCCAAAGCAAGCTTAGTTGTCTAAATTTGCTCACTTTACACCTTCAATTCAAGGATCCCATATGATAGATTAAGGCCATCATATTCAAAATAATATCAACAAGCGTATCATTTATTTCGAACCATAGTAGACTTTTTGATCTTAACTCTACTAAGTCGCTTGTTGTTTACAACACCTTGTGGTGCGTTTTCATTAATTTGAAGCTTGTGCTGATTTCGTATATACACTTAACATACGGATTTAATTAATTGTTATTTATTTATTATTAAATCCACTTTGTTGATTCGTTATCTTGAAAACATTCTTAATACAATTGTGTGTTAAGGAAATGGTACACAATTTCATGACTTATTTCGGTGTACCTCTAGCGGTTATTTCAACGCCACTTGTAAACTCGATGACCTTCAATTGTTATTTATGTTTGTCATCGACCCGAATTTCTATAAAATTAATTTGGAATAAGTCTTTGAATTTACTTCGTTGAATCTTCTATCCTATGGCAAAACATGGTGAACTTGTTCAATCACCGCTATTATTGAATTATTTCGATCACTATAACGCCTTGTGGCGTTGGTATAAACTTGTAGCTTGGGCTATCATGATCAATCGTTTCATGCGAAACTACGTGAGCTTTTCGTTTAACTTATCATTTTTCATGATCCTATTCTATTTGGGCCTGTTGATTCTGGTTTTCACTTATTTAACGACCTACGTCAGTTTCTGCTAGTAGAAATTTTTATTATTTCTAGAATTCATTTGCAAGTTGTGAACATCCAATTGGACATCTGTTGGTTAAATTCCTCTTTTGTTGGACTCCAGTAAACTTAGTCACATTAGTGACTGTATCATAACATCTCGTTCACTTAGCATCAATACAAAAAACAAATACAGTTAACTTGTTGAGTTCTTATTGTCGTAACGAGTCATCGTACTCATACACTACGTACAAGTCTTGATTCATTCTCGTAGTCAACTACCTCGGTATTATTCACTCTTACTTGTGCATGACAAAACTCTAAGAAGATAACAAAGTCTAAATTTCGAGGACGAAATTTCTATAACAGGGGGAGAATGTGACAACCGGTACTTTTCGGTTACTAATTATGCAAATAACATACATCAAGACATTAATACGTAGTTTAATTAGACGCAATTTACTTAATTAGGCTTTTGAAATGCCCAGGAACTCCTATCTAACCTTACAATGCGTGTATGGTGATTTTCGGGAAAACTGCGTAACAATAAACGGTAACGAACTGAAACCGTACAAAATACTGGCAACGCCGACGAATGCGAAGTTTATATGTATAACTTATACATGTGAATGTGGTTTTGGGAATTTTCATGCCTTCGAACGGCACAGAACGCATACATGAACGAAAAAACGCGACTTAAAAAACGCACCAGCAACGAAACGGAAGCACCGGACTTGAAATACGTCTTGATATTAATATATTACGACATATTTCTCTTCGTCACCAGCAACGAAACGGAAGCACCGGACTTGAAATACGTCTTGATATTAATATATTACGACATATTTCTCTTCGTTTTTAACTTTTAGTGCTAACAGTCAAAACCAGATCGAAAAACGGATTAGAAACGACCTCCGAAGCAAATTTCGCGATTTTAACGCAACCGACGAATGAAGGCGTCAAACGTCAACTACCGACACTATTTTACATGATTTCGGTCCTAAAATAACGTTTTGCGACATTACATGACGATCGGGTTCGAAAACGGGCCTCGTAGACGCGATTGGGCCGCTCAAAACACTAGAAACAGGCTTGTGGGCCCAAACCCACCTAAACCCTAGTATATAAACAACTTGAACTCATCAAACCCTTATTTCCTTCTCTGAACCCTAGCCATCACCCCCTTTCTCTCTCTTGCATCTGGCGACGAAACCCGGCCGACCACGGCGGCGACACCGCCGGCAGTGGTGCTCCGGCACCGTTTTCCGGCGAGTGGGAGCGCGTAGCCCCCCCAAATCGAGTGTTCTGAACCCGTTTCTGGCGTCGTTTTTCCGTTTTGAGCACCGATGATGGTGGTTCTAGCTCCGACAGTCGCGATTCGAAGTCCTTTTCCGGTAAGCCCTTTTTAACGTTTCTTTTTCTACAAGATCCATGTTTCTCCGGCCACTACTTGTTCTTTCAGGTGGGGTGTGCGGTGTGACGGTGGTGGCCCATGACGGCAGTAACACCGTCGGAACCGACGACGGTGGTGGTGGTTCGGCACGGCGGCTGTCGACGACGAGGATAGCCGGCTGACGCCGGAAACGTAACGACAGTGACGGTGGTGGTTACGTTCGAGTTCAAGTGTCTTGGTTCAGCGATGGTTCACAAATGGCTCAGGTCGGTTCAGATATCAATTCGATTTTGAGGCTCGTGATAAACCGAGTCAGTTACGGGTTCGAATCAACCCAGTCAACACAATGGGTTGACTGGTCAAACAGGTCAAACGACGCACCCGGGTCAGTTTAGGTACGGTTCGGTGCAACTCATCTCACTCGTTTCAGATTTAGTCTCGGGACAGGTTTCGGTTCGGGTCAACATAAGTCAACAGGCCAACTCGGTCAAACCGTGACGTGGTAAAAATTAAAACGCATGAGTTATTTTATATCGTTTAAATATATATATCGTTTTAGATACGGGACCGAGCTCTAAACCTACCGACTAACGAAAACGACAAACATTTCCGAGTAAATTATAAAGACGTCTTGAGAAGTGCAATGGGTTGTGTATATGAGTCAAGTCCTTGATAGTCAAAGGACCGAACCGACCTCGTTACATAGCATATGTATATATATTCAATTTGTATTGGATGAAAACTCTCTTAAAACTTGCCGAAAGATATATACATTGTTTCATTTATTGTTGTGTTTTGAAAATTTATCGACAAATTATATTGTCGGGACATCCTAAAAACAGAGGAAACTCTGCTCGTTTTTCGTAAAAACCCGAGATACGAATACAAACCTATATCCTAAAAACGACGCTTATCGAATCCGAGTTTTTCCTATAACGTAAATATAAAGACATTCATTTCGACGACGTTATAAGTTAACAAAATCCAATACTTACTTAAAATAAATATAATTATTTATATTTATCTCGAACCTCGATAATTAGAACGTTTTTACAAATAAATACGAGGTCTATATTTATTTCAAACAATGACGTCTCAGAACACTTTTACCAAATTAAGTATAATGTTTTATACTTATTCCAAATGTCAACGATTCCGAATTCATATTTCAAACGTTTAGTATTCGGAGACCATATAAAATAAACATAATTATTTATATTTATTTCCCAAGGTCTAAACGAAGCACGACACTTTCTTGAAAGATTATAACAATCGTACCACTATATAATTATTTTATTAATTATAAACGATACGCCAGACTATTGTTCGGATACGAAATGTTTTACATATATGTATATATACTTGTATATATATTTATTTATGTCTACGAAGATTACGACGAGTCGCGACATAATTTCTTCTACGTATTCCTATCGACGACAACTAACACGACCTCGTAAGTATATTTATGTTAAAAATATAAATATAACTATCTAAATTCATTCGGAGATTGAGGCACTTTTCAAGACTTAGTTTTATTCCGACTACTAATGAAATCAAATAACCGTTGATCGGTTATTCTAAGTTAAGATAACACCTTTTAGGATCGTTTGATAACGATTCGATAGAGCTCGGACGCGTAGTGTAACTACGTTGTCCTATTAGAAACTTATAATTATTCCTTGATTAGGAAGGCTATATTTGCACGCTAGCAAATTCACGTTCTTGGAACGACACTATGGAATCACATTTAGCTAGCTTTGCACGAGGATAACAAGGTGAGTTCATAACCCCACTTTTTACTGTTTTACATATTTTTATAAATGTTTTCGGGGGTGGAAAGACATGCTAGTTTTGTGAAAGCTTACAATATTTTGATAAACGCAAATCATATATTTCTAAACCATAATACAAACGTATTTCAGTTAACACAAATGGTTTATGAAAAGTTTATGCCAAACATATGAGTATTTACAAGATTATACGCGCTTTCGAAATATACTTGAATTTATAACATGGGCTAGTCCCAACAACATGGATAACAAGATAACATGGACTAGACCCAATAACACGGATGACATGACAACGCTAGGCCAACGACACAGATTATGACATTCGGTATGTAGCTATGGAATTAGATAATAATAGATCTATGTATGTAAGTAGGATTATGACATTGGTAACCATTAATCACTTAGTTACCAAGGTGCAAAAGATGTAGATCTACTGAGCTTGAGACACGCTTCACTCCTAGTTCGTTAACCATGGAGTGCTTTTGTGATCCTAATTGAGAACAAAGTTGTCTCGGTTTGGTTATTTACTTATGGTACATAATATTAGGGGGTTCGCTACCCACTGATTGATCCTTAGATTCCATAGGCACTCTACATACTATGATTTTATCACCGGTTTACAAACACAACAGTACATGCATCGGTTTACAAACATAATGGAAAACATTTTAATACCGATATACAGTTATGACATTTCAAACGCTTTGAGATACTATGATCTCATAAACCGGTTTTCAAGAGCAAGATTCTCAAATGTTTTAAGATTCATTTGAAACAAAACAAGCAAACTATGAACTCGCTCAACTTTATGTTGATTTTCGCGTGTTTCTTTCTCAGGTTTTAAAGGTCAAACTATGGAACGGTTGGAATAGGAGAACCCATTTGGAACTTAAGTATTAAGCAGGCGTTCATTCCCTAAAAGTCTTAGCTAATAATTACTTCCGTTGTGCAATGAAAATACCAGTCTTGTCACGCCAGCTCTGATATTTCGGGGTGTGACATTTTTTACTTATCATTATTAAAATGCGTAGTTAAAGTGTTCTTTCTTATTGTTTTGGTCAAAAATCACACTAGGATAATGTGACCAAACTTTGTATGTGAGGTTGAGTGCTTGTGTGTTGAACAATGATGTGAACGAATGAAAAATGTAATGAACAATGAACACCGAGATTCATATGAGGAAAAAGCCCTTGATCAAGATGTGATCTTCGGTATAAAAAACCTCGGGTGATGGAAACTACTGATCACCAACTATATTTCACAAGAAAGATTACAACTTTGGAAGATATTGAGCTTTATACAATTGATCTCTATAGTATAATGTGTGTGTATCTCGCGAATCGCCAAGTGATTCAGTAGTGTCAGTGTATGCGAAAGAATGGTCTGTTGCAAGTGAGCTCAATATACCCTAAAATATTAATGTTTGTAACTTGTAACTAACTATCCGAAATATCTGGGATGCTCCATGTTCATGCACAATGTCCACTTTAGCTCTATGCACGTGCGTAATTCCGGGTATATTCCAATATTCCAGCTTGACCTAGTCTACCATCAATACCTGCACTATATTCAAATAAAACATTCAAGTCAGTTGTTAGAAACCGTTATAGTCACTAAGAATCCTTGATCCTTCCCGTATTCAGTACTCAGTACATGGATAATATATCCTTAATATACTGAAGGATCACTTGTGCATAAGCAATTAAAATCTAGCCCTAACACTTATATATTGAAGGATCACTTATTCATAAGCAATTAAAAGATCTAGCCCTAACACTTATATATTTAGAAGTGTTTAAATTAGTCATTAGAAAATCTAGTAACCTTTTTTACACGTGTTATACTCTAATCATGATTGAAGTCCAATGGTTGCACCTTTAGATAGTATATTACAAAAAAGAATGGGCCTCATCCTACTAATTATTGGTATACTTTTAGGTAGTATGACCGGTGTCAAATCTTAGAAATTATTGTTTTGGATGAACACATTAATTATTATATTATGATATATCTTGTAATGTTGTTGTTTGTTATTATTGCTATTTCATCGTTGAGCAATTGTATCGGTGATGTTTTTCTTTTCTGCATGATTATCATAGCTTCCTGAATAGACAACAAATATATATGTATATATATATATATATATATATATATGGTAAATAATTACAAACAACAAAATGCCAACATATATCGTAATAATGCCTATATGTGAAAAACGTGTATTACCGGACACGCTAACCAGCCCTCTACCCTGATGTGTGGAGGAGGTGCCCCCGTCTTAGACTAAGGAAGCAAGCCAAATATAGCGGTCCAAAATCGAAACCGTATTTGTGTGGAACAGAACCACACCTTGGGCCAGTGACCTACACCCGTCGGGGTAGATTCTTTCGTATTTTTGCGATTTCTTGATACCAAGTTTATTAGTTAAGACTTAAGAGATGTAGGATACGAAGTGGAGAGCTTGGGTAAATAGATGCCTACAACTACACATCTAGAAATCTAGCAGCTTAGATAGTATTCGTTTCACATAATAGAAAGAAATTTTGAGGGAATTAGAATGTTGATTTCACTCCTTATTTTGTTGGTTTCAATAAGAAAATGAATTGGAATTGAACAACAATACAAGGAAAAGAATCTATTTTTTAATTCCATCCAAATTATATCCCATTTTGCAAAATAAACATATCTAAATTACAAATCAAATTTCAATTTTCGTGAGAATTCTCATTTCAATCCCATTACAATCTATGAAACGAACACTGTTCATAGTGGAATGCTTCACGGATAAACCAATGTTTGTAAAATATAGATTTCCCATTGCATCCTTTGCGCTAAGGAGAGATGATTGAAAGGGTATCTTAAAAAGTAAAATCAAATGGCGATATTATTGATACACTACCCGAGCACTGGACACATGAAACCTGTTACATCCTACAAGTAATACGAGTCATACATAGGTGGGCAAAAAAAAAAGGTGATACAAGTTGTATAGCAGGATTGGTTACATCACTATCACATCGATCGTTTTTTTTTATTAGGTTGTACGTTCATACAACGCCATATGATGCGGGCAAAACACCCTTTCATAAGGGTCATATAACCTATATTAGTTGACAAATCACAAAGAGTCAACGTGGATGATGACTAGGATTTCTCATAATGAGATATTGGGTGGGTAGTGGACGTTGTATGTTTGACATTTGACAGCCGACTTGTCGCCGCCGTGTTTTCTTGACTTTTATTTCAACGTCTTACCAAATTGCTTCTTCCTGCCATGCCACAGAAGACGTTACAGCATCCATATTACTCATCCCAACTCTGTTTCACAACTATAAGACTTTTAGAGAAAATCAATCAACAAAGATGGATGTGTGAAAATTTTATAAACTCTCGCAACATAGTGTTTGTGAGTGGAGAAACGAGGAGTAAGTTAACTAATTGAACAATAATCCAAAGCAAAGTTGGCCAGATGGATTCTTAGAGTAAATTACTTTTTGAGTTCCTGTGTTTTAGTAGTTTTGACCATTTTTGTTAAAAATTAAAAAAGTTTAACACTCTGGGTGTCTAATAATTCATTTTATAACTTTTTAAGTCCATGTGTTTCAGTGGTTCTAACATCTTGAGTCCAAAATCAAAAGTACCGGTGTTGAAAAGTTGGACTCAAAACATTATAAGATGAGTGGTTAAGGACTAAGGGCATTAATTTTTTTGATTTTGAACTCAAATGGTTAAAACCAGTAAAACACAGATACTCAAAAATTAATTTACTCTGAAATGTAGTATAAGAGTTTTTAGCGAAACAAGTGTAACTTTATAATTTGCTTTTTGTTAATTAGGTGTAGTTATAAAATACTTATTACTAAACTGGTTTTTTAATAACTTGTCATACTTCTTGTTTAAAAATACGCATCGCTTGCGGTATGTGCATATAATGTATATATGTGTGGGCGTTTGGGGGGCAAAAGTGAAAGTATACTAATTTTAACATTATTTTACTAATTTCGTGAAAATAACGTTAAAAGACGGGGATGGTTAATCATGCATCATGTGGCGACATTGATAGCTGAAAGAGAAGGGAGTACATCCACTAATCGGCCTTTGTCTTAACTGATGAGTGTTATGTGCCTCATGTCCAAGGCTTGATGCAAAACTACTATCGAGCCGGGGGTCTCACTAGAAGTAGTCTCTCTATTCCTATGGGATAGAGGTAAGTGTCACACCCTAACAGATGGCGGAAACATTGGGGCAGGACGAAATAGATTGCAAGAGACTTCATAACGCTATTTGTGACAAGTATTTTAAATAACAAATTTCATTTCATTTCTAGATTTGCATTATATAGTTTGGAAATTACGACAAGTTAAACAAAAGACAAATACAACAAAAATGACTAAATTAAAATGGGTTTCTAGTCATCCTACTAGATTTCGTTCTTCATCATCATCAATTTCCTACAATACGTATTAAAGTACATGTCAACACATAAACTATTGGTGAGCATACAAGTTTGTTTACTAGCATAGGTATAAACATTTTAAACGAATCCACATGGCATAATCGCGACTAAGAACTAACATAACAATACTAGCGTGCAACTTATAATTTGTCAACCCAAAGATTCTTTCTAACATAATCTTATCGTAGCAACGATAAGACCGTTTTGTTTAAGTTAACATGACCTCAAGAATACAGGCGGTGCGTTAATCCTATAACGTTATACATGTTAAGGGAGACTCGTACGAAGTTAATGACAAGTATAAAGCAAAATAAGTATTCTAGCATGTACGAGTTCTAGCATAACGTATTAAGCATGTATGTTGGAATGTTTGTTTGTGATTGTGTGAGTTTGATAACGTATACGTATTGCACCCAAAATAACGAAAAACAAAAGGGGTTATGTACACTCACGGTTTTGCAAAGCTTTTCAATTAAAACGCGAGTAGACGAGTTGTGGAGATTGGAACACTAAAGTTACCCTGCATGGGGGAAAACGGAGGTCTATGAGTATTTGGAGTTTGTGGAGAGTTCGGATTAAGTACACGAAAATATATCTTGTCTACATACTCGTTTGGACACTAAGATTTTATGTGTTTTCATGGGTCCTAACTTGCCCATTAGAATCACAAACGAGGAATAAAGAACAAAGATAATATAATCTAAGTTCATGACATATAACCATAACCCGGTTAACATCAAGAATCCGGTTATTTATATATATATATTATATTATATAACATAAGTTATATAGTTGGTCCATCATGTATAATCATATAAATCATGTAAGTCAAGCATGGAGGTAAGATTAACCTCATTTTATGAATTTACCAATGCACAAATCATCACAAGGATGATTCGGATAGTCATGAATACAAGAACATAACTAACTAAATTACTAGATTATCCAAGTAGCCAAATAAGAACAACTCGGGCATGTCATACGCAACATGGCAAATGTTGGAGGCGAGACGGGGTTAACTTACTTTGATTATAGGAAACTACTTGGTATTCTTGCAACTAGAACGAGGTAGTGGAACAAGTTTGGAAAGCCAAGGCTTCCATGGTTCACACTTACACATGCACAAGTCTTCCTACATTGAAGGTTGGAAGCTTGGATGGTTTCAACACTTAGAACATTCTGGGCAGAATTTTAAAGAGGTTTTAAACCTTATCTCTTGGTGAGAATCAACCATACACACAACTATAAGCTTGGTTGGGAGTATGATGGGTGCAAGTTTTCACCAAGTTTTCATCAAAATATGCAAGAAACAACTAAACAAGTATATAAATCAAAGCATAATTTTAACTCTACTTTGGACCTCAAATATGGTTATCCAAGTAGTTTAGAAGAAGAAAGCACGAAGAAACAAGAAGAAAAGTGAGCGAAAACTCACTTAGAACACTTGGAACTTTCTGCCAAGACTTGATAATTTAGAGATAATTTGAGAGTATGAGAGTGTTTAAGGTGTTCGGAAAGTGTTTAGGAGTGTATGGAGACTCCTACTTATAAGATAGAATTAGGGTTTAGGTAGTTAATGAAGTAGGTGGTAGTTGGGAGTTGGAAAAAGGTGAAAAAGGGTGAAAAAGCGACTGTTGCTGTTTCACGCAAACAAGGGTGGTTCGCGCGGATGAGTGGTTTGTGCGAAGAGAAGCCTTTCGCGCGGAGGAGAGTCATAAAATTAAGTGTTTCATGAAGCGCATCAAATGCCCTGTAGAATGCTTGAAGGTTAAGCCGAAGAACCCGAAAGACAAAGCTTTGATGATTGTTACTCACTAAAATGTGAGGTGGTATGCAAATGTAAGTGATAACGCAACTTTCAAATTTTATGGATTTTATTAACAAAACAAAAAAAAAGTTGGACATATCTACTTAAGTGCTATTATTATAATATGTGATTTATGTTTCTGTTTAGTAGGCAGGAAAAACTAAATTCAAGGAAAACACTCAAGTGAATGATAATACAATTCTATATCAAGATGTTTGAATGTTAAATTCTCCATTTGTATTTGATAGCTCGTAAACCAAACTGCAATGGACGCGGAGCTGTATGCTACGACCCACGATTCATAGGTGGAGATGGAATTGTATTCTACTTTCATGGAAGAAGCAATAAACATTTCAACTTGATATCTGATTCTAATATCCTAATAAATGCACGTTTTATTGGACTTAGACCTGAAGGTAGAACTCGCGAATCTACATGGATCCAAGCATTGGGTCTCAAGTTTGGCCATCATAATTTTACCGTTGAAGCAACTAGGACCCAGAAATGGGAGGATAATGTCGATCACCTAAAGTTATCATACGATGGAACAGACTTGCACATTCCTGAAGGCCATACTTCAGAGTGGAATCCAACTAAAGGTGAAGTACAAGTTGAAAGGATTTCAACAACCAATAGTCTAACCATCACTATATCTGATATTGCAGAAATATTTGTTAACGTGATTCAGTATCTGAAGAAGATAGTAAAATACATAATTACCAGATTCCAAAAAATGACAGCTTTGCACATTTAGAAGTACAATTTCGATTCTTTGGTTTGTCAGCTAACGTTGAAGGGATTCTTGGTAGAACTTATCGTCCTGATTTTGAAAATCCAGCAAAACAAGGAGTCGCAATGCCAGTGGTTGGTGGTGATGACAAGTACAAGACTAGTTCACTTCTCGCAACAGATTGTGCCCTTTGCGTGTTAAACATGATCCGATAACGATGGGATCTGGCATGCTAGACTGCAAAGGTGGAGGGAATGGAATCACATGCAATAAATTATTGAACATGTTGATCTCCTACAAGTATCACACGATGGAATAAAATTGCTCGTTCAAGAGGGCCATCCGTCTGAATGAAAGAAATATTTGTTAATGTGATTCCAGTATCGATGCAAGAAATAAGTGAATCGCGGTATTAAACGTCTTCTGAATGGTTCTTATTATATGATCATATTGATTAGTTTGTGTTCAAAATGGTAACAAAATTCATAATTCTAAAGCTGATGTAGACTAACTGTTTCATCCAATTCTTGTATTATCTCTCCCAAAGACCAAAGTTGTCGCCCAGTTGATCATCACATACAGCCTGTTTCTCCAGCTCAAAACGCGTGTCAAATAAGCAGACCGCCATATCAGCCAGCTCACAAACCCTGCCATCGATATACCCTTTGCATCCTGTAGTAAACAAGATGATAAACATTATAAAAAAAAATCATAAACATAACTCGCCTTTCGTGTTCTTTTATTAGACTGTTATTATGATAGAATTTCAATTTTAATCATATTTTGTTGGTGTTCGTTTGTTAAGGAAATAATGTGTTCACGAACATATCATGAACACTTACCGTTTGTTCATTAAGGAAATGAACGTGTTCGTGTTCGTTTGTTAATTTTTGGTACCGAACACTAAGTTCATGAACACAAATGAAAACAAACGAACACAAAAAATCGTTCATGAACACAAATGAATACAGGCGAACATGAACAAATGTTCATGAACATAGACAAACATTCATGAACATAGACGAACACAAACAAGCATTCATGAACACAAACAAATACAGGCGAACACGAACAAATGTTCATGAACATAGACGGACATCATGAACACAGACGAACACAAACAAGCGTTCATGAACATAAATGAACATGAATTATATTTTCAATAAAATCCAAACATACTTAAGTACATAAGATAATCTAGATAAAGATTACTAAGATAAAATAGTGTCTCAGAAAACAAACGAACATAGCCTAATTTTAGGTACCGAACACAAACGAACATGTTACCGAGGGTTCACGAACGTAAATGAACGAACGCAGCCTCTGTTCATGTTCGTTCGTTTAACTAAACAAACAAATTTTTTTGTTCAAATTCATTCATTTATTGAATGAATGAACACAAACGAACTTCCCGCCGAACGGTTCATGAATTGTTCACTGAAAGTTCAGTTCGCTTGCAGCCCTATATTTAACCATTAAATATACACAAAACGGGACAACAAAAGTGATATTATCGTTATCATTACCTTTGTCTGGCTAAGGTCAACCAGTGCCTTATATCGCCCAACCGAAGCCATGCTTCCGAGATGCTTGTAAACAAATGGATCACCAAGATTGACATCATTCGCGGAACAAGCCTTTCCGGCATTTTGCTTCCCAAGCTTTTTATTAAACAGTTCAACTAGATACTTTCCTTGTCTTTCAGCAACCTATTTTTCACATTAAGCACGTTCCACTAGTAAAAAAAAGGTTTATTTTGACTTTATAAAGTCAACCATGAGTACATTTTAAGTCAAAGGTCAAACCTGAGCTAGAGCAGGAAGAACTGGCCTTCCTGTGTGTTCAAGAAAACCCGCACAGTCTCCAAGGGCAAATACGTCTTCAACAGAAGGGACCCGCAGCCATTCGTCAATGCCGATCCTGCATACTTGATAACATTTTTCTTAATATAATTCAGAGGCGGAAACATTTTTCACTTAACACCCTCAAACTTTTGACATGAAACACTATTAACCCTCATCTTTAAGTAAGTTACACATTTACTTCTAACTTTTGGTAATTTACAACTTTGACCCGCCAATCTTTTCTACTTAATAACTTGGCATCTCATTTTAGTTTAATTACTTTACGACTTTATACTATGACATGGTATACATTATTATACTTTTTTTTATCTATACCTATCCACGTTTATGTCTAGATTACTTTTACGACTTCACAACACTGTCAAAATTATTTTTACGACTTTACAACACTCTCTAAATTACTTTTACGACTTTACACCGCTATCTAAATTACTTTCACAAGTTTACGCCGCAACGTCTGAGATATTATATTATTTTTTTTATCTATGTCAAATGTCGTTAATGTCACAAACGTAACGCGTGTAACAAAGTCAAAAACACGTAACGTCATGTGCGGCTACCATACGTTGATGTAATCATCGTTATCCGTGTAACGAAGTCACAAACGCTATGTTGCTACCGCAGCGCGGAGCACGGGTGAAAATTCTAATTTGTAACAAAAGGAAATAAATTTACCTTCCACCAGGAGATTTGGGAAGCTGTATTTGTTTTATGAACTCAGAGGGACCCACACCGGTTGACCACACCAGAAGTCCATAAGGTACAACAGTCCCATCGGTAAGAATAAGCTTTTTCGCGTGCACCTCTTTCACAACTCCTCGAACAAGACGTACACCATACTGATACGCAATTTGTTAGGTATAATTATAACGTTATCTAACTAACCATCGTTTTTCTATTCATTTAATCGGTTTCAAGGCTCCCATTTCACCAAACCGAAAAATAAGGGTAAATTACACTTTTCGTCCTTTATGTTCATACCAAATATCGGTTGATGTCCTTTACCTTTTAAAATGTCAGGAATCATCCTTTACGTTTCAGAAACCTTGCATGGTTTGTCCTTTGACACTAACCCAGTTAAAATTTTCAGTTAAGTTTGGGCAATTTAGTCAATTTATCCATTTATTTAAAATAGTACATTAACAATAAAACAAAAAGAATAGATAAAATAAGAGATAAAACATTCCTTCTCTCTCTAAACACCATAAAAAAGACTAAACTACCCTTATGTGGCCAGACTTAACTGAAAATTTTAACTGGGTTAGTGTTAAAGGACAAATCATGCAAGGTTTTTAAAACCTAAAAGACATCCACTGAAATTTGGTATAAACACAAAGACGACAAGTGTAATTTACCCGAGAAAATAATCTCTATAAAGTTACCTTTGTTAAGTGTTTTGTAGCATATTGACGTAACCCAACATCAAAAGACGACAAAATTTCATTAGCCTGTTGCCAAAACACAGTGACAAACAGACATAAATATTGTACTTAAACAGCAAACATGGATTTATATATGAAGCAAGAAGAATAATTACCTCAATAAGGGTGACACAAACATAGTTCTTAACATGCGCATAACGTTGATAAACGTCTCTCACAATAAAATCGCTCAATTCACCGCTAAACTCAACTCCAGTCGGGCCTCCACCGACAACAACACAGTGCAACATTTGCTCCTTTTCTTCCTCAGATATGCCTAAAAAAGTTTTTAACATGCGCATAACGTTCATAACATTTGCTCCAATAACAACACGGTACGTATACTAAAACTCGTTACCTGGAGTTTCAGAGAGCATCAAATTCAAAAGAAGTCGTTTCCGTATTTCTTGAGCGTGACTAACTTCACGAAGAAATATTGCATGCTCCTTCACACCCTTTATGCCGAATGTTAAGGGCTCGGATCCAGAAGCGATTACGAGCTTGTCATAAGCAACTTTAAACCGATACGGTTTATACAAGTTCTCGTTATCGCTAACTGTCTCACAATACACCTGTTCAACCAAAACAACACCTTAGTTAGAAAGGCATAAAGTTCAAAACTAGAGGTACCATACGGTCCATATACTTATGAATAGGTTGTTTTGGGTTATGTTATATCTCCATGAGTTCAAACTGATAAAATAAAAAAATTAGTAAAAAACGAAAACCGGCCAAATGAGACAAACGTATATTCAAACAAATATATTCTTACTGGCATCATATGCTTTTTAACCATATACTATTCAACAAAATGTGAAATTCTGGACAAAAAGGTGCATCGGGTCAACGCATGTCTTATGGCCCATACCAAAAGATACCCATTACTAGAGCTGCAAATGAACCAAACGTTCAGCAAACAGTTCGTGAACCGTTTGGCGGGAAGTTCGTTGGTGTTCGTTCGTTTATTAGACAAACGGACACAAACAAGAAATTGCATCATTTAGTTAAATGAACGAACATGAGCAGAGACCGCGTTCGTTCATTTATGTCCGTGAACTTCGGTAATGTGTTCCTTGATGTTCGATATTAGTGTTTTTAGTTTTTATATTTTACTTAAATACTTCAAAATTCCATCAAATAAAATATTTAATAAGTGTTAGTGTATTATATATTATGTTCATGAATGCTTCTTTGTGTTCGTTTATTTCCATTTGTGTCCATGCACATTAGTTTGTGTTCATAAACATTTCGTTGCCTAAAATCAACAAACGAACATGAAGTAAGTTCATTTCCTTAACAAACGGACACGAACAAGGTCTTGTTTGTGTTCATTCGGTTTGTTTGCCCCTACCCATTACCCAACACGACCGGCCCATTTAGCCACCTCCAGTCAAAACACGAAAATCTTCATTTGCATTTGTGTGTTTGTCGACAGACATGCTTACTTCATGTTTGTCGGTATCAACCGAAGTGCACGAAGCAAGATAAAAGTAGGAATTCGGATCCTTAGCCAAAGCCGTCTGAACGCGCACAACGGGCTCCGCTACAGAACGAAACTCAAGAGTTCCGACACAAGTTGACGCTAACAAAGGAGTGAAAACCATGTGATTCCTCGGTGAAATGCAAACAACGTTGTACATTGTGGTATCGATTCCTTTAAGGAATCTACATGCAGCCCAGCCGGTACCAAGAACAACGACTCTCGGTTTGTCACCCGATTTAGTAGCTTCAAGATTACCGTACCGGAATTTTTCACTTTTCGAGTCGGAATAATCCTCGGGTACCCTCTCGGCATGAGCAAACCTGTATCCTTGAACTACGCGTGTTCCTCGGTTTTCAAATTTCATGTGATCGACTTTACGTACGGTTTGTACGTACAACATCTTGTCAACTGTTTCGGCATTGAAAGGAACAACATCTTTGTCTGTTATGCAGCGGTTAATGGCGTATGTTCCTGATGATTGCTTCCAGTTTCTTGAAAGTCTTGCCAATGCCATTATCGAACGCTAAATCTTAATGTTTTCTGATAAATGCAATGATATAAAATTAGTGAATTTGTATACAATTTCTACAATGGCAGTAATATAGGTATGGAAACATTATATTATAACCGAAGTTTACGAAAAAAAACGAAAGAAAAGACAAATTATCTGTACCGCCTAAGTACTTGTCGAAAAACTGTAATGTGAAACGAAACGCCGCATAGATTTGTTCATCACATGATGACAACTACAAGATTTTGTATAATGAAAACAAATGAATAATTTAAACTGCAAAAGGATCTACAAACACATTATTGTTCAAAAAAACAAAGACAATCTCCTATTAACTTGGACTGTTTTTATATATATATATATATATAATCAAATTGTCCAATCTAAATGTTACATGGGTAATCAAGATCAAGGATCTTCTTGTTATCTGATGCAACAATACAAATCAAATCTGATCCATTCAATGTGTGTGTGTGGTCTATATATATATATATATATATATATATACACACACACACACATGAATATATATGAATTTGTGTTCAATGTTTAACGATCAAAATCATACGTTTCATACAAATATTCATAATACCTGACGTTGGAGACGAATATTCACTTCACAAGGCCCTGCAACACAGACATAAATAAAGAAAAATAAGCTTGAACCATCTTTGAGGCAATTTCACAAACACCTAGAGGGTGAATACAAATATACAACTTTTATACAAATATATAAATATATTAAGCTATATATTGTCTGAATAATAAAACCCAATATTCACATTAACAAATACACAACAAAAAAGGAAACAAAATTATTACAAATTTAGTTACTATAATTTGTGTTAGAAAATCAAAGATTTACAATGTGAGAAGGGGTTAAAAGGGGGAACATATTTACTACAAATTTCCAATTTTTATTATGGATCGAAGATATAATATAAAAAAGGAGAAAAGGTTATTACCAAGAACACATACATTTGAGATTGTGTAACAATGGTGCTTGATCAAGTAAAGAAAGAAATGGAAGAGTGACAGGAGGAAGGTTGATGGGTGTTGTATGAATGCGAGAAAAAAGCATTTGGTATACTCCTTGGGGCTAAAGTTACGTTTACTATGGTTAGGTGATTGGGTCATCAAATTAACCCTAGTTAAGTTTAACAAGATTTCATTAATAACTAGTAACTAGTAATTACATCCGTGCGTGTTGTTGAGCGGGTATATTGCACACATCGAACGAATTAGTCAAAACGTTATGTTATGCGTTAACCATATGAAAACATGTGTTTTGATGTATCTGATATATTAGCGTAACCTATTTAAGCATTGTGGTTAGATCAAAAAATAAAGTAAATCGAATTTATATTGTATAAAAGAAACGAAATTAAAAACGAGTTGGGTTGGTTTGTTTAGTGGGGTTCCACCTAACCACTACTCTTCATCAAGACTTAGCGGTGTCAAAACGTAAGGTTACTTGTACGTCAAAACGTTGACCAACTGAAAATGTACATAAAAATAAACATGAAAACGTACATAAAAATAAACATGAATGGCCTGACTCGTTTTTCGAAAAAAACTTTATGCTGAAACGTTAATTTATACCCACACGTGCATAAAAATAAGCACGCGAAAAAACTTTTTTTTATTTACGTCAAAACGTAAACCAGCTGAAAACGTACATAAAATAAGCATGAAAATGTATTATATCTGACCTGACTAATAGGTCGAAACGTGAATTGATATCCAACATTATTTATACCAACACGTCCAAAAAAATAAGCACGTGAGGAAATAGTTTTTTTTTCAAGTTAAAGAATGAAAGTAAGGTTCTCACGCTCTGTAATGAGACACCTTTTATACTACGTGTTTAAGGGCACATTTGCGTTTGTTTAGTGCGCTGGCACGATGACATTAACGTGTTTAAGCAAACGAAAGAAACATATAAAAAGGTACGATTAAACGAAATGAATTAAATTGTGACAAATCAGCTACCCAGTTCAGATTTATAGCGACATGTAAACGTGATATACATATATATAATACATTAAAAACAGAAAAGGAAAAGAAAAATAAAAACTTGGGGATAAAAGTGAAATGTTAGAAACTTAAGGGAGAGCTAATTTATTAGTGAAAAGTTACATATAACTCGTAGCTCATGAATGAATCATAATTTGCTCATCATTTAGCTCATTATAAACTCGGTTAAATTCAACTCAAACTAGTTATACATTGTTGAGTTAGCACGTTTCGAATGTACTCACTTGTTAAGTAGCTCAAATAATGCGGTATAAAACTTTCAGGGCCAGCATGAAGAAGAGGTAAGGTGGGTGACCGTCTAGGGTCCACTCTCTACGGGGCTGGATTTCTGTTTTTTTTAAATGTAATTGTAAATAAAATATTTTATCTTTGTTAGGTTCCTATTGAAGTCTTATATTTGCCGTATCTTTCCTTTCTTGCACTAATGGCTTTTACATCTATATTATTTGGTTTGTCTTTCGGTTTTCATATCTATGTCTTTTCAATATTATTTACTTTTAATCTTTTGCAAATGTATGTTTGTACGTTTCTTTAATATTCTTATGTTTCTAATATATAAATATGCACTATTTCAAATATATTATAGGGGTCTTTTTTTTTCTACTTGTCCCAGCCCAACAAACTTGTGGATTCTTTGGGGAAGGCCCATGAATATTATAAGGGGCCGCTAAATAAACATTATGATTCTTTATTATTATTTTTTTTTGTTCTTGCCTCTTTGTCGGCTTGCCTTACATCCTTATCGTTGATTGGTTGTCACATAAGTACATCTGTCATCTCGCATTCTGGTCTCTTACATACACATACTCTCTTGAGTCTCTTTTCCAACTCTTTCGCATAGGGACTGTAGCCTGGAGGGAGCATTAACTTGTATTGTTATTGGCTCGAGTTAGAGTTGATGTTGCTTTAGCTCATACTTGTCCATTGTCCATTGAACATCTATGATCAAATAAATGTTTAACGATTTTTCAATTAATTATGTGTCATTGTATTGTGGCATGCACAGCAGGTGGATTGCGGAGACGAATACTCTTGTTGGATATTTTAGTGTAATTTGAGATTGCGTGTCATCGGGACTAACGGGGGATCCAGGGGACAGCGCCCTTGGGAGCAGGGTCCAAGGGGCAGAGTCTACGGTCATTGTAACAGAAACTCATTTTTGGGCTAAATGTGCAATTTTGAAACTTGAGGGACTAAAGGTGTTTTTGTTCAAAATTGAAACTGGAAGCAGTTGTGAAAAACTGAAAATACGCTCCCAAATTTTTAGAGAAAACCCTTGGACGAATTTTTGATTCGTAACTAATCCGCAAAATCTCACAATCAAAATCCCATACAGAAATCTATAATCAAATATGATTTTATCCGATCAAAGATTGATAGCCACTCCAATTGTTTGATCTGAAAGTGATTACACGACTTCAGATTTATCCAAGCAAATTTCGATTTTCCCAACAAATACTTTGGTTTTTATTAAAAGTCTCGTTCTATGGTATGTATTATCCAAATATTGAATCCGTATATCCACGAAATACTTTAATTTGATTGTGATCCCTTAAACGATTCAGAATAATTGTCTAAGTCAACTGATATACGAAATATGCATGGTGAGCCTCAGATGAATAAGTATCTCGGATTATTATTAGGAGAAGAGGTTAAGAATGCCTATTGGAGAAGGGCTGTTTATAGTTACCATCTACCTACCAATAGTGTGAATCCATGAACCAATTTTGAGTTCCAAAATAAAACTAATTAAATCCCATCAAACAAGTTTGTGTACCATGATTCTATTAAAAATGCAAAACTAACAAAGATAAACTATAGGTTATATGAAGTCGAATGACATTATAGATCTAAATTACCTTAGTTAAAATTACATCTTAAAAATTCATAAAAATTGTCTATGTTTTTTTTTTTTTTTTTTAATGACCGTTCAACGGTAAGATTTTTTAAAATATTCCCCCTCACACCGCTATGTGTTTCGCGTGGACCCTTATGTTGTTTAACAATACATGTTTGAATTGGGCAAATAAATCACGAGCAACTAATGCATCATCTTCCATTGAATTTGAGCCCCCAAGACCCGATTTAAAATCATCGACAATCGTACTCCTCCTTGTGCGATTCGCTTCATCACAATAGGCATTCTTGATTCGAACTAATCATCTATAAATGTAAACAACGACAAGATCATTGGGATAGATAGCGTAGAGTGATGCTTTGATTAAAGAAAATTGATTTTCTTTATCAAAATATATTATGATTCAATTCAATGTTTGTTGTTATAAAAGTATTGCACCTCTTTTGTATACTAATTTTATAACATCATTATATGAGTTCATCAGCTATAAATGTTAAGAACTCATGTTGAGATCTTAAAATAAGATGCATAATTAATGATTAGTAAAAAAGAGTATTATGATTACCTGTAAGAGTTTCGCCAGCCTCAACATCTTGCATGCCAAATTAATGCTTTCTTTTGCATACCTAAATTCCATTGTTAGACAATATATTTTAGATAGTATTTTTATATTTTCTATTCTTAATGGCATCTAAGTGTAACATATATTCTTATATATAGGATAGGACTCCTTGTAATTGGTTTTATTTGATTAATAACAAATCAATATTCTGTGTTAATATGGTATCACAGCTAGGTTAACCAATTCCTAAACCCTACCTGCCGTCAGGCATATTTTATTTTATTTTATTTTATTTTTTTCCGAACAACAACCTACAGTCGCCCTAAATATTCCCGCCAAAAACATTGTCGACCCTTCTGCTGCTGGCCAGAGATCAATAACAACAGCAATCAACTATAATCAACAACCGCAATCAACAGCACTGATCAAGTTCCAGCAATCTTCTGTCTACTGTCCAACAATCACAGCAATATTCTGTCTAGTTCTCAACAACAACGATCAACAATAGTCCAAACCCGGCTGCTGTAACCCACCCCTGCTCACCTAACCTTGCTGCCAACGCAGCTAATCTGCAATAATTCATGGCTATGCTCTCCGCTTTCACAACCACTGAGAAGACCGCCCACAATTCCCATAAGTTTGCTTTCAAACTCTCACCCACTAATTATGGATTCTGGAAAAATATGATTCATCCATTCTTAGTCACCAACCATTTATTCGGATATATAGATGGAACAATCCCTTGCCCGCCATCACGTACTGCTGCCACCACTGACACCGCATCCATGAACAACCCTAGTTATTCCAATTGGGTTGCCAATGATGCTCATGTCAGAATGCTTCTCATCTCCATTATATCTGAAGCATCCTTCCAACATGTTCAAGGCCTGACCTCCCGTCTCTCTTGAACGAGCGTATGCACCACACAACTCTTCCAGAGAATACACACTAAAAACCCAACTGTTAAAGCTTGAGATGAAAGGTGATGAAAGTTCTTCCGCTTACCTTACTCGTGCCCAGGAGTATGCAACCACTCTAGCCAACATTGGCGAGCCCTTTAAAGACAGATTTAGCCATGCTTGCTGTTGTAGGTCTACGTGAAGAGTATACAGGTTTAAAACAAAATCTTCTAGCTCGCTCCCCACCCGTGACATTCAATGAATTATATGGCTTGCTCAGTGACCATGACTACATGATCGCTCGTCACACAGCTGCTGCTCCTCAAGCATTAACGGCTACCCTTGCTGGTCCTACACCTACTCCCTTAGGTACTCCCAAAAACTCACAATTTGTTGCTGTCCAACAAATGTCAGCCCAATTAGAGTATCAACTCAACCCTCTAATACAACAGACCAGCCAATCTTAGGACTTTATTGCAAATCGTTCTTCCAATAATTATCGTGGAAATCGGCGGGGCGGTTCACATGGCAACTACCACGGATATTATAACAGAAATCGAGACGACTCTCATGGAACCGGTGGCCAAAATCGCCAACCATCCTTTGTGTGGGCGTCTACGCAAAACACAGTCTACGATCATTGTAACAGGTGCGGTATAGGCCACATTCCAGCTCAGTGCCCCAACAGATATAGTTCCAACTCCACACAGGGTTTGTCCCAGCCAAATTATGCAGCAGATTATGCAGCTTTCTCCAGTGTTGGCTCAGCCTCCGGTTCCACATGGAAGCCTGACACCGGGGCCAATGGTCATGCCACTCCAGATTTAACAAATTTGGATCACTCCGAAGCGTATAATGGTACTCACTCACTTCATGTTAGCGACGGTAATCCCCTTCCCATCGTTCATATTGCTTCCTCAAAAATCTATTCCCCTAACAAAACTTTTAAACTCTCTAATGTTCTTCATGTACCCGCACTTAAAAAGAGCTTGCTATCTGTACAACAATTTTGTATGGACAATGATGTTTTCTTTGAATTTCACTCGTCTTTTTTTATTGTGAAGGACGAGTCTACACGTACCATCCTACTCACGGGTCCAAGTGATCAAGGTCTTTACACGCTTCGCTTGCCTCAGTTGAAGTCTGTTCCATATGTTTCTTTCACAGCCACCAAAGCATCCTCAACAATTTGGCACCATCGCCTTGGCCATCCTCATGCTCGTGTTTTGAATTCTTTTGTTTCTAGCAATTCGTTACCTGTTTCATCTCTTTTATGTCATGACTTATGTCCTTCTTGTCAAATGGGGAAGTTCTCTAAGTTGTCTTTGAACCTTTCAAATTTTCGTAGTAATAATATGTTGGATTTGGTTTATTGTGATATTTGGGGTCCTGCTCCATCACGTTCTTTTGATGGACACATGTTTTTTATGCTTTGTTTTGATCATCACTCATGATATATGTGATTTTACCCCTTAGCTCAAAAATCTGATGTTATTTGTTCTTATGGTAGAAAGACAATTTAACACTAAGCTTAATAATGTGCAAGCTGATTGGGGAGGGGAATTTCGCAACCTTGCACCATTTTTCGCCTCACTTGGTATTATCCATCGACATTCGTGCCCGCACACAAGTGAACAAAATGGCATTGTCGAGCGTAGAAACCGTCACGTTGTTGAAACGGGTCTTGCCCTTTTGGCTCATTCCAACACTCCACCACGTTTTTGGAGTTTTGCTTTCGAGACGGCTGTTTTCTTAATAAATCGCTTGCCCTCTCGAATTAACTCCAACAAATCACCCTTTTAACATGTTTTCAAACGACCACCTGATTACTCTTTTCTAAGGGTTTTCGGATGTCAATGCTTTCCCTACCTACGACCATACAATCGACACAAAATGGATTTTCGGTCCACCCCATGTGTCTTTCTCGGCTATAGCCCAATACATCATGGGTATCGTTGTTTAGACCTTGATACCGAGCGCGTTTACATTGTGCGTCATGTTCGTTTCAATGAACTCCAATTTCCCTTTATACCTAAACTCACCCAACCTACCACCGAGCCTACCTCCCCCTACTACTCCTCCTACCCTGACCCTCCTAAATCTCCCGACATACCTTCGCCACCCCCACGGCCACCCCAAACCCCACGGCTACAACAACCCCCACAGTCACCCCAACCCCCACTTCCACTTCCGCACCCGTGTCTCAACCCACTTCACAACCTCCTCTGCCACGCCCACGTCCATCCAACCTTCGTCAAAATCCAAAACCTTCAACCCGCTATGATCCATCGGCCTACCACACTTCTATTCATCCAGCTGAACCTTTCGAACCTTCCACTTTTACTGTTGCCAACAAATTCCCGGAGTGGCGTGATGCCATGACTGAAGAGTTTGATGCTCTTGTTAAAAATGGAACATGGTCTCTGTGCCTCCAGTTACCAATACTAATATTATTGACTCAAAGTGGGTTTACAAGATCAAAAAGGATGCCAATGGACAGGTTACGAGGTACAAAGCATGTCTTGTTGCAAAGGGATTCAATAAAAAGACCTGGTATCGACTATCAAGAAACATTTAGCCCGGTTGTAAAGGCTACTACTATTCGGGTACTTTTGTCTCTCGCAGTTACAAACCAATAGCCACTTAGACAGTTGGATGTTCAAAACGCCTTTCTTCATGGTGATCTAAAAGAATATGTCTATCTTCGCCAACCACAGGGTTTTGTTGATGAATCCAGGCCTGATCATGTTGGCTTATTACATAAGTCGTTATATGGTCTTAAACAGGCACCGCGAGCATGGTTTGAACGTTTCTCTACCACATTACATCATCTTGGTTTTATTGGTTCTAAAACCGACCCATCTTTATTTATTCTCAAGAAACAGGGTACCTTGGTGTATGTTCTTGTTTACGTTGATGATATTATTGTTACAGGGAATAATCTACCAGCCATTACTGACATCATCAACAAGTTGGGCACTACATTTGCAGTCAAGGATCTTGGCACTTTGCATTATTTTTTGGGCATTGAAATTATACCTTCTGGCAAGAATCTCATCCTATCTCAACGAAAGTATATTTGTGATTTAATCAACATCGCAGGTTTAGCCGAATGCAAACCCGTTCCATCTCCTATGAGTAGCACGCAATCCTTGACTCTTGCTGACAGTCCTCTACTTGCTGATCCTACCAAATATCGCCAAACGGTCGGTGCTCTTCAATATGCCACTCTTTCCCGACCTGACATAACCTTTGCGGTCAACAAAGTATGTCAGTTCATGCATTCTCCCACAGTAAATCACTGGTCAGCTGTCAAATGGATCTTACGATATCTTCAAGGTACCTCTCACTACGGTCTTTTTATACGCCAGAACTCCAGCTCTACTCTTCAGGCTTTTACTGATGTAAACTGGCACACGACCTTGCAAGCTTACTCTATGTTGATTGAGCCGGCTGTCCAGATGACCGTTGGTCCATGGGGGGATTTGCCATCTACATAGGTTCCAATCTTGTTTCGTGGAATGCTCGCAAACAACGAACGGTCTCGCGATCTTCAACCGAATCCGAATATAAAGCGCTTGCTGACACTGTTGTAGAAATAACTTGGCTTCAAGCTCTCCTAAATGAACTCGGTGTTATCTCCAAAGTCTCACCCGCACTTTGGTGTGATAATCTAGGTGCAACATATCTCTCTGCCAATCCTGTATTTGATTATTTATATCCTATATGACATTTAGTAAAAAGATAATAATGTGGATGAAATAGATTTAGTGTAGCAATGTAAATGGCAGGCTGGCAGCAGGTCATCAGATTAATTGGTTTAAGATATGCCATTTTATTCCACTTTCCAACTCTAAGGCTCATTGCTTCAAGGTTGTTGCACTATTCGACTTTATTCCCAATTTGTTTTTTATTTGAGATGTCAAAAAAAATTGTTTAACATGAGTTTTTCAGTTTCAATTTTATGTATTGTATATGAGGACTCAGTGAAGTCAAACCGTGGAACCAAACCGTTAGTAACGGTTTGGTTTGGTTCGGTTATAAAGTTCAACAGCTCGGGTTTGATTTTTTATATAAAAACCGTTACTAATGGTTTGGCTTACAGTTTGACCTTAAACCGGCCAAACCGGACCATGAACACCCCTACTTGGAACCATTCCGGTAAGGCATCAATGGTGCTGTTTTTTTTTATTTTGTTGGTGATGGTTAACTGTAGAATTGTGGGTAGTAGTGTAAAACAAACTGAAGAAACATTTGCTGAGATTCATTGATAATACGTTTATATCGATGGGCTAAATAATTTTGAGGGCAACGCAAGCAAGAAAGGACGCCAAAAATGATTGAGGGGGTAAACATATATTGTACACTTGCAGCCTAGGAAACCAAAGCAACTGAAAGCCGTCCGCCAAGAAGCCACGTCGACAAGGAATAGTGTTGTGTTTTAACAAATTTTGTCCGTCCATGGCTTCTCCTGTTACCACATATCACGAACCCTCACTGTCACTTCTCTTTTTTCAGATAAGAGAGAGAGAGAGAGAGAGAGAGAGAGAGACTAAAGGGTGAGGCCAGAGAAAGAAAGAGGTGAGTTAAAGATCGGGGATCAGCCGTAAATTACTATAGAGAGAGAAACGGAGGCCGCAATTGCGAGTAGAGGGTAGTAGTGGCCGACAAAGACTATGACGCTTCACCGTTGCCATCGGTGATTCACCAGTATTTTGATTTCATATTTGTGTTTTAATTTAGCTCCCAGGTATGAAGACTACTATTAGGGTGAAGATTATAAAACTGAAGGTGTATACATATATATAATCTGTACTAAGGATTTTGCAGCCATTTAAAACATCATTCTGCTAACAAAAACCAGTATGTTTTAACTTTAGTTTTAACTAAGGATTTTGCAGCCATTTAAAACATCATTCTGCTAACAAAAACCAGTATGTTTTAACTTTAGTTTTACTTTACTTTTTTAGTCAAACAGGCTAGATTCAATAAGCAATTTTTAAAACATAAGGATATCATGTGGTGACTTAATTAAGCATTCTGCCAAAACATATAAACTGATATAAAATTTGCTTTAGCATGAGTAGGTTCATTGATTGTACTACATGGCTGGTAACATGAGTAGAACTGGCGCCTGGTTGAATAGTACGTGGATCAGCCATCTATGATAGTTGAACACTTGAACCCACCAAAGACGGCCACATATCCACTCAGGGCTGCAAAACCTGTATTTTTTCTTCGGTTCCGCTATCTTACATATCAGATCCAGTGCTATCGTGTTGCGCCATATCAGCCTGGAATTCTGAGTCCACCCGGTTCAGCTATCTAAGGCGACTGATTCATGCCACATAGGACCAACACCAACATCATTTCAGTTTAGTTGACCCGAAACTCATTTTTTACGGTAATATTAAT
Organism: Scalesia atractyloides; assembly: GCA_947069175.1. Classification (NCBI taxonomy): domain Eukaryota; kingdom Viridiplantae; phylum Streptophyta; class Magnoliopsida; order Asterales; family Asteraceae; genus Scalesia; species Scalesia atractyloides. The sequence goes on along the minus strand of CAMTDV010000006.1, from coordinate 9,714,806 downwards.
TTTTTAAAGAAATAAGTTGTATCTCAAACAATTTCTCTCTCAAACAACAATAGAAGTGGCTTTACGATTTACATGTGCAATGTTTGAAAAACCTCAAGCTAATATGAAAGGCATTTATAGGACAAAGTATTTGTGGCACCTTATTAGAGCAGGATGTTGATGGTTATGAAGCCGCACCAAGTGAAGACCAACATTTATTATTATTATTAAGATTTTGAAATTTTGTGGTTCTACATGTGAAGACAACTATAACTGAAAGATCACCAAGTTGTAGGTCCATCAAGGGTCCATATTTGTCAGCCAAATCTCTCAGACGCACGTTGATGGGGAAGCGAGCTACCAAGATGATGGATACTTTCTATGAGTGGGAGCTTTCACAGCCAAGGTCGATTATCTATCTATATCTCTCTGTATGATGTGTTTAAATTCCAATGATTGTGGGAACATTAGTTACTTTTTGCTAGAAGTCTCAATATGTGTGTGTGTGTGTGTGAATTATATAAAGCCAAACTGCATGAACTGAGTATTTAATTTCTTACTTTCTTTTTCTTTCTAATTTCATGTATGAGTAAGCTGAGTTAATTAAGAGGGAAATTGAACATATGACTGAACAAATAATTCAGACTGTTGATTCCAATCAAATGGATGAATTATTAATCGAATTTTATGTGAATCGGTGCTAATACAAGCTATGAACAGATTCCAGAGGGGTGCACGTGAGCGATGGGCCCATCCGTAAGTTAAGTTCAAATAGTATTACTGTTTATATTGTACACGATTAATAGCTCTTTTCTTTTTTTACCTAAGTTTTGCAGCTGATAATTTTTTCTTCTACAGGAGATGATTTTAAAACTAGAAAAGGCACTGCTGTTAGATATGTATATGAGAGCATACAAGGTATTTTTAAGCTCTATATTTCCTTAATTTTTAGTTTTTTGACTGAATCTCTTGGTGAGTGGGTTTTCCTTGTAGGTTTAGTAGTTAGGTTATAGACCTTACTTGGCCTACTTGGTCATGATATATATATACACTTCATCGTTACAATTAACAAGTCCGTTAGTTGCTAGACATTCGATCTGAAGTATCATCTGTTACCCTAATATTTAGTTCCATACGTCATACAATGTGCAAAGATGGTTTTGATTTTCGCATCTTCAACAAAGAGTCTAAACATAGTATATGAAGCGGAATTTGGATCTACAGGACATGTGGGTCAGAACGTTTGCTGGGATCGGGAATGGAAACGGGTTCCCGGAACTGGGGGTGGGCGAGTAACGGCGTAACGGATACATTGATATATGTCTAGAGTTGGTGGCTCGGTGCACCATTTACCGGTAGACTGCATATTCACAAGGACAATATGGTAGCATATATGTGTTTGCGTGAAGGTCCCGGTGAAGCCTCAATTCTACTCGACTCATACATCAGTGTAGATTATATAATTGACATTGTGCAACCCGTATAACACACGGGTATTTAAACTAGTTATATATATACATATGATTAAAAAGTTGTGATGGATGGTAACTCAAAATTTTTAGGTATTTGTTTCTATGTTTAGTAATATTTCATTATTAATGATTTGATTTTTTAGTAATAAATAGTAATTGATAATTCTTAGATATTTGGTTTTCTATTTTCTATTAGTAGTTAGTATTTTATTTAGCACTTAAGTTAATATTTTTTTTAGTTTGATATGAAATAAAAATAATGACGAGACATTTTTTATTATATGAGAGTCGGCTACAAGAAAGAGATATGAAATATGAAATAGTTCAAATTTAAACCATTACCATTTGTGTAATGATCTGAAAAGTGTCCGAATACATTATATAATTACACATCTACTTACCCTCACAACCACTTTTGCCTTTTTTTAAACCTTGATGGTTTTACCTTAAAAGGTTCTAAAAAATCAAATCATGACATGAAGTCTTGCATACCTAAATTCGATGAATTATATTATATACATATAATTATAAAGTTGTGATGAATAGTAACTCAAAATTTTTAGGTATTTGTTTTTATGTTTAGTAATATTTTATTATTAAAGGTTTGATTTTTTAGTAATAAATAGTAATTGATAATTCTTAGATATTTGTTTTCCTATTTTCTATTAGTAGTTAGTATTTTATTTAGCACTTAAGTTATTTTTTTTTAGTTTGATATGAAATAAAAATAATGACGAGACATTTTTGATTATAGGAAGAGATATTTGATGTAAAACATTTCAAATTAAAATCATTACCATTTGTGTAATGATCTAAAAAGTTTCCGAATACATTATATAATTACATATGTACCTACCTTGACAACCACCTTTGCCCCTTTTTTAAACCTTGATGGTTTTACCTTAAAAGGTTCTGAAAAATCAAATCATGACATGAAGTCTTAATTCTATGAATTATTAATTATTATTATTATTATTATTATTATTATTATTATTATTATTACAAAGTTGTGATGAATAGTAACTCAAATCTTTTAGGTATTTGTTTTTTTGTTTAGTAATATTTTATTTATTCATTAATGATTTGATTTTTAGTAATAAATTGTAATTAATAATTCTTAGATATTTGTTTTTCTATTTTCTATTAGTAGACTCTCCAATAAATAATCAAATGCCTGATTCCATCACCTCCATGGGTGGTGCTGTGGAGGTTGATGAAGACGTGATTTTGTCTGTGTTGAGTTTTAAAGAAGTAGTGAAACGACGATGTCGAAGATTGAAGCAGTTGGGTAGGGTTGTCATTACTGGTGCATGATGGACGAGCTCAAGCGCAAGTATAGAAGGTATTATTGGTCCTACGGGAAGAGTCCGGTTACAGAACCGAAGGACGATGATGATGGTAATTCTGAGTTGGTGTGCTGCTCATGGATGTAAAAGCAAAGCCATGGCGTTAACCAAGTTTTGTCATGCTCATATACTCTAAACAGACATTATACATGAGGTGCAATTACGTCATCCAAAGTTCTTCTTTGCTATATCAAATGACACAATGTTTTCCATGTTGATGATTATTCCCATATCTAATATTCAAAGGTGAAACACAATAATTGATATGGACATACTTATTTCATTATTTAGGAGAAACCACATCAAGAAACATTTACAACAATTTTCAAAGTTTTACCTCCCAAGTGATTAATAATAAACAATGTAAATGCTTTCTGCAAGTTTTGACTTTTGGTGCTGCTAGATGTTTATTATTTCCAGGGTTTTCATTGTCATTATTTTCTATGCATAAATATGCCAACAGTGGTCAACTTATAAGTTATCCCTATTGTTTCAGAAACATGTTTAAATAATGTTTTAATGGTTAAAAACATATTCATTTGTATTTATTTTCTTCATCAGCTTACAAGCAAGCAGGACCAAATATTTGTGGGAAAACTGTTCTTAAATGCACTGTTCCATCTCTGTGTGCCGGTCATTACCAGAAGGCGGAAAAGCATGTTTCAAGGGCTTTAAAGAAAGCAGGTTTAAGTGTACCTCGACAAATAAGGTTGCTCCAAAATTTCATATCTTAATTGCTGAAAAAGAAATGAAAGAAAATCTTGAAATTAAAGAGGAAGAGATTAGCATCTAGTTTATATGAAAACAATCCATTGAAAAACAATACTTTAAAGTAATTTATTATTTTGAATATAATAACGATTTGTTCAAATGATTACATTGTATTTCAAAAAAAATTTATATATAATTCTTAATCAAACGAATAACCTTGTAACTCTTATATATGGCGAACAAACAAATGATCACAGTAAAATAAACCATATGTGGAAACAAGGGTTATGTAACGTTTCGTATTTTTCGTGTTTCTATTTTTAGAAAGTTTGTATTCGTACTCCATTCCAATCTTGTAATCCAAGACTTCGATCATAATGGAAATTCTTTTTTATATACACGTGTTACATCCATACTTATTTGTTATTCGAGCCATCATTAAATACATGTTTATATGTGAAATCGAGGCTTATCATATGTTCAAATTATCATTCTTGCATGCACGACAACTATCACATACTTACATACACTTCCTATACTTGGAAACATGCTAAAATGCAAGTTTATAACATAAAATAACATCAAATACAAGTACATGGGCCAAAATTGAACAAAAATCAACAAGTTTTGCAAAATTGAGACGCCGCGCCGTGCGATCCTCACGGACTCCCTCGCCACGCGACGCGAGGAGCCTTAATCCGAAGAATATTGTTTTAGCTAACCGGATTTCATCCTTTTCCACCTCCATTCACCTCCAATCACCTTCCATCTTCATTAAAACACTAACCTTAATCAACCACTATATAACCAAGCATCCCACACCTTCATTTCCCTTTTCCCACATTATAATGACTCTAAAAACACTCTCAAGAATCTGGTATTGCAAGTTTTTGGCAGATTGTATTCAAGTCTAAAAGTGAGCTTTTAACTCACTTTTCCTTTCTCTCTTCAGGAATTCCTACTTCTAACCTTTTGGACAACAACAAGGATTGTTACCCAAGGTTCACCATGGTGTAACAACCATAATAACATTCATTTTCAACACACATCTTACATTGACTTTCGTTAGTCAAATTCTAACAAGAATAAGGCATAGATTTACAATCATATCATCTCAAACCCACACAATCCCATATATCATGTATAACACATATTAATCTAACACACACCACATAATCTACCAAATATTACATTCGTGGTAGAAAGCCTACCTTATCATTTCTACTTTCGTTGACTTTTCAGAAAGTCAACTATTAAGCATGCTTACATTTTAGAAACATATTCTCATCCGGTCATGCTATCACTTGACCATCACACCATATGCATTTCATATTCATATTGTAGAACACATCAAACATGTGATCACTTAGTTGCATACATATATGTATATATAATAAATTCCATCCATACTAGTACTTCACATAATTCTACAATTAACATCAATACCAAAAGTTAGGTAATTAACATAACTTTACCATCCTTACTTGCTAGTAAGTTCATACGCTTCTCATTTAGTACACATGTATTTTCTAATCACAATCAAGCAATTAATTTATCCTATGGTGTGCAACACACCTTCAAAGCATACAATATAATCTCCTAATGCATGCTTCTTACCAAATCATTCGTCAAACTAAATTCCCACGTGTATTCCATCTCAAACACATTCCTTATGATCTACTATTAATTTCATCATTATCACATTCCACACATTTTCTCCCCTTATATGCATACAGTTCCATCTATTATTGTTACCTAGGCATTTCATCAAACTTGGTGTGCATACAACATATAAGGCACAATGTACAAGTAATTCATGCTAATCTTCCTAACTCAAAGCATCGTACACCATTTTCTTACCGAATAAATACCATTCATTCCATAATCATTAAGATAGCATACAATCAAGCTTAATTAACCATTTTAGCCAAAAGTACTCCTAAGTGGGTTCCCCATATTGAAAACCCACCATACCATTTAACTATCTTCATTCATATTTAAGAATTACTCCAATTACACTCACATGCTTGCTAATCTAGTGATTCCAAACACAATTTTTACATCAATTCATGTTACAAAACTAGAATTCATACAATACCCTCATCATTCTAACGCTTTTCTAGTCAAGTCGTCATCAAATAGAAATTATAACATACCTCATGATTGTTAGTACCAGATGACTTGAATTTGTCCAACACTTTCAATTTCACTATCCAATTTTCAGATTTAAGGATTGTTTGAGAGTCTACTGTCTCTTTCTCATGTGTGTTCACACATATAAAAATGTTGAATTGTTGTAGAGGTCCCTGAGATTTTTGAGCTTTTGGTTATTTACAACCAACACCTCCATTTCCATTCACACTTAATCCTTATGTTTTTAGCTAAGTTAAATAACCTAGTTAGTACATTTCACACCCTACACAAGAAAAATACTATCAAATTAAAAATTTAAGTTTTGGGGTGTTACAAGTATCAAGTTATATAAAGGAAGTCTTCTGTTATACATTAGACAAAATTAATACTTAGTTTTTATAGAATATCTCGTTCTATGCTATGCATTATCCAATCATTGAATTCGTATATCGACAAAATCATTTAATCTAATTTTGATTCCTTAAAGGATTAGAAAAGTTGTCCAGGTCAAATGAAATACAAAATCTGCACTAAGTGTCAGGTGAATAAATTTGTTGAATTATTTTTAGGAGAAGAGGTTAGGGTGCTTATTAGAGAAGGGTTGGGGCAATGTTTCAATAAAAAAGGGGTAACGAAATTGAAAAAAACGTCACATTTTTCCCAAACTTATATTGACGTCGGAGCGTCAAGGAGCAATGGAGGTTACCCGTTGTTACAAGATGGGTCCACCCTGCCACCTAGCTACAGATGGTGTGAATCCTTGAACCAATTTTGAGTATCAAAACAAACTAATTAAATCCCATCAAATAAGTTTGTGTATCATGTTTTGATTCTAAAAAAATGCAAACTTGAAAACTAAAATGAAAACTAACAATGATAAACTATATAAAGTCGAATGACGTTATAGATCTAAATCACCTTAGTTAAATTTACATGTTAGAGAGCGCATAAAAATAGTCTATACTGATTAATAATACAAGTTTAAATTGGGCAAATAAATCACGTAGCAACTAATGCATCATCTTCCATTGTATTCGAGCCCCCAAAAACCTGATTTAAAATCATCGACAACCGTACTCCTCCTTGTGCGATTCGCTTCATCACAATAGGCATTCTCGATTCGAAGTAATCATCTATAAATGTAAATAACGACAAAGATCATTGGGATAGATAGTATTTGATTAAAGAAAACTGATTTTCTTTATCAAAATATATTATGATTCAATGTTTGTTGTTATAAAAGTATTGCACCAGTTTTGCATACTGATTTTATAACATTATTGTATAGCTCGTATGCTATAAAATATGAAGAACTCATGTTGAAATCTTAAAAAAAAAGATACATAATTAATGACTAGTAAAAATATAAAATAATAGTGAAACATAGTATTCTGATTACCTGAAAGAGTTTCGCCAGCCTCAACACCTTTATAACCCCATTTGCATGCCAAATTAATGCTTTCTTTTGCATACCTAAATTTATGAATTTATATGAAAACACTCCACTGAAAAACAAGACTTTAAAGTAATTTACTTTTAATTTAATATTCAGGATAAATCATGATAATTTGTTCAAACAAGTAAACACTTTTTGTCTATTATCCAAAGATGGTTATATAATATTATTGCGTTAATTATGATCACGAAAATAATATTATTACATAATCTACATCACTGTATAAAGACAATGATTATTTCAAAAAATATAAATTCAAAAAAATATATAAAATTCTTAATCAAAAGAATAATCTTGTAACTATTATATTATATCTGTCAAACAAACGATCACAGTAAAGAGAAACGATCATCAGAATTCATTATATTTTTTAAACTATGTATTTCACTAGAAGTCGTGATATTTTTCAAACCCTTTAGTTGTAGTCGGTATATAAATAAACTACGATATCAAGAAGAAACTTACTTGTTGACGCAGGTGGAAATATCATCACAATCCTTCCAGGAAGTCACATCATCGGACCATGATCCTCCCTAACGTTCATACTAAAAATCTTTAACATAATATACAAATTCGTTTTTATAATTAAAGGTTCTATACTTCTATATCTCTAAAGATTTTCCAAACAAACATTATTACAAAGTATAACTCAAATATATAATTCGTAATAAATGTTTTGTGAAAGTAGAATTACGCGCATTATATTTATGGTCTCTTACTCTACTCAGACTTGATGAATTCAAAACAATAAACCTCGTTACTAAAGGAAAAAAAAATCTGTATTGTCAACGTAATTATAAATGATTAATCAACTAGAAATTAAATTATTATTTGTGAATATTATTTATGAAAAGAAATATTAAATTAGTTTCTTACATGTGTGAAATTGGCTTGAATGGCCTTTTGTAGAGACTCCATATCCTTGTCATAGAATTGTGATGCAGCTGTAAGAATTATCTCTCTATCCCATACCTGTTTAATCATTAGTTTTAGTATAAACCTTATAAATTTATTATCCATAAATAAAAATTTAAAAAGTATATATAAATGAAATACAGAATACCCTTATATAAAATTAGCACCGGAGAAATTTACTAACGTTTTTTAAAAAAATAACAAAAATAGTAAACTTTAGAGTCGAGAGTTCATCCGTTTCCCGGGTGATTTCTCGGCCTTCGGTCTCTGATGGACTCGTACAAGACGACATCCATGGCCATTCGCCAACCCTCCTTGATAGTGTTTTAACAAAAAAAAAACAGTTTTCTAAAGCAAATGCATAAACTTTTTAACGATAAATTTATATGTGAAACAAATAATATTTATAGATTTATTAATTTTTAGTATTTTTATAAAGAAAGATATTAAACTAAATTAACAAATTTACGATGTGGAGACTTACATGGTGCAAATTAGATTTATGCCTGAACCATCTCAAATCAATGGTATTTCCTCCTTCATCGCTAGTGAATCCAACATGCATTGGCTGATAATTAAAATTTAAATTATTTAATAAATTTTCAAGAATATTTTTCAGAAAATATAACAAAAAATGGAGTACCTGATGAATGTCCCCCATGAAGTGTGATACAAATAACAAAGCCTCGGTCATGTTATCTACAGTAATAATAAAGTAGATTATCATTTGCGAATTAAATTTTGTACATATATTAAGTGTTTAGTTTATGAAATGAAATTTCCATAATATAAAGTAACAACATTTATATGTTTTATGTTGTTATACCTTATGTTTATGGGGTATTTCAAAAAAGTTTTTAATATTTTTCATTTATAACCCAAAGCATCTCATCTTTGCAATTTAACTCCAACACTTTTTTACTTTCAACTTTGGCCCCCATAGTTTTTATCTTTCGCAAGTATTTTGTTTTACGTTTTGTCCAAAATTTTGAAAGTTAACACGCTGCAACGTGCGTGTAGGGTTCAAAGTTTTTTCGTCTACTTTTTCCAGTTTGAGAAGTTCGTCGCAACGCGCGGGTCCTAGATCGACTTAGGTGTTTTTCTATGTTTTACGTTTCAGCCTAAATATTTGGCATTAACACGTCGCAATAGGTGTGCGTGGTTCAACGATTTTACATCTGCTTTTCAATAGGTTTTATTTTCTCCTTTTCTATTTATTTTGTTTTTTACGAGTTTTTCGGCGTTGGTCGCTGACAGTGGTGTAAGATTGGTGCTACTTTGCATGGTTTTACGTCCCCGCCGCAACGTTGGGGCCTTAAGGCTAGTTATATTTTAATTCACATGAAATAATTTGTATCGAAATATATAACTTACATCTTCGATCTGAAGTTCCATGATGATAATGTGAGAGTTGAGTTGTGAAATTTTTTATGGCTCCAGCAACACACATATCCTTCCCTCCATGTGTATCATGACAATCCCCTATTATTTATTTATTATCGGCAAATACTCAGTAAATCAGTAATCCGTAAGTGAAAGTAGGTGAGAATGAAATCTTACTTGAATAATCAAAGGAGCAAGTGTCATCAGGAGTGTCGATGAAGTGAAGAGGACTGGTCCACCTGTAGCGGTACCAGTGGCGGATCTGGTCTGGCCACACACACAACGCCGATAAATTGCCCTTCACATAATCCGGCAACAACATCCGTACAACATGTGCTGCGTCAAGTGAAAGTAAATCCTATACCGGAGAAATAAAATCGGACAAAGTTACACTTTAAAAGTTTAAAATCATATTTTTTTTTCTATTTTTTGTTTAATTAAAAAATTCAGAAAAATATACATACTTGTGCTATTTTGCAGGTCATGACGTGACCCTCTTTGCTCCATGCTTGGACACCATGAAACAAAAGAAAGGTAATAACACATAATCTTAAAAACGCCATTGATTCTTTGTAAAAATATTGGTGAGGTGATTTCATTTATAGATATAGAAACCAAAGAGCAATTCGTTGAGTGCAAGTTTAAAATTGTTCATGCTTTTAAGCACCATCAATAAAAAGTTTTGGGAAATCCAAAAGCAACATAAAAGATTAGGTGTGTCAAGTGTGTGTTATATAACAAGATAAAAAATAGCTTGTTTTAGTTAACATATAGATATATAACAAGATAAAAATAGCTTTTTTTAGTAAATATATATAGAAAGAGTACTTTGAACCATTGGTATTTTAATTAGATGGTTGGTAGGTTTGGCGAAACGTGACTAAAAAGTCGATCAAAAGCATACTTTGGCGGAAGGTGATTTCTTTACGTGTTAGATTTGGAGTTCAAAAAAGAGAAATTCTTTAGATGCAAGATGCTTAATGTTTATGAACTAAATACATTTATAGAAGTTACTAGACCACCAACCTCGGTGGTTACCTTACCTGATTAAACATGTTTTTAATGCCTACGAGGATACCCCTGTTAATAAAAAACTTTGTGATCAAAACATGTCTCCAACTTTAAAGTCTCTTCTCACAAACAAAACTGATTACAAAACCAATTACTACAAAATCCATATCACACATCCAATAAAAACTGTTTACTCATGGTTTAATCACCAAATTGTAACAAGTGATCACGGGATAACAAACTTAAAATAAGGACCGTTACAAAAACTTTACATCAAACCAGCTTTCTTCAACGCGTCCTTGAAGTCATCATCACTTGTCCATGATGGCACCTACAAGATGGGTCAATTCACCATTACATTCATATAATGACTTTTTGATATGAAAACTAAATTATTCCCTAAAACTCTACTTCGAATGCAGGCTAACAATTCTTAATTCAGTTAGTATCACTTACCTAAGGTTGTAAATAAACCAACTCTAGAGTGAACAGTTCAGGGGAAGTACGTTTATTCAAACGAAGATGAACAACATACTGTGTTCGTGTAGTGAAATGAACGGGCACGAACAAGCTTCAAATTCGCACGTTACGTTTTTAAAAAGTTAAATCGCATGTGCAGTGAACTTGTGAAATCGCATGTGTAAAATTAGAAAAATAAATCGCATATATATTTTACAAAGGGGAATCCATGAACACATTTCATATAAAATCGCATGCACAAAAAAAAGAAAAAAAAAAGAGAAATCGCATGTTGTTACGTTTTTAAAAAGTTAAATCGCATGTGCAGTGAACTTGTGAAATCGCAGGTGTAAAATTAGAAAAATAAATCGCATGTATATTTTACAAAGGGGAATCCATGAACACATTTCATATAAAATCGCATGCACAAAAAAAATGAAAAAAAAAATAGAAATCGCATGTTGTAAAGGAAAGTTCGCATGTTATAAGGCAATCTCGTAGTGGTTCTCATTTTACCCATCCCCTATATATATATGTAGGGGATGGGTAAAATGAGAACCACCTTGAGTTGTGAGAACCGTAGGAACCAATATTAGCCATTGATCAAAAGTGTTTTAATGGATGAGATTAAAAGACAATAAAGTAGTTGTAATCATTGTGCTTTAATTAATGAGTTTTTGTTTTTAGTGGGATAAGGGTAAATTGGTATTTTTACTAAGCTCTCTAATGATTGGTAATTAAAGTTGTAATCATTGTGCTTTAATTAATGTTTGTGATTTAATTAATGCTATTTTTGAATCATGCAGTAAAAAAATTATTTTATGTATGGATTCAAACTTTTTTTGCGCGCCGGTTTTAAACATTTTTACGCGCGGGTTCAGACTTTTTTTACACGCGGGTTCAAACTTTTTTACGTCCGGTTTTAAACTACTTTTACGCGCGGGTTCAAACTTTTTTTACTCCTAGTTTTAAACTTTTTTTACGCGCCAGTTTTTGCGCGATTTTAAACTTTTTTACGCGCCGGTTTTAAACTTTTTGTACGAGCCGGTTTAGAACTTTTTTTATGCGCCGGTTTAGAACTTTTTTACGCGCGGTTTTTAACTTTTTTAACGTGCCGGTTTAAAATTCTCTTTGCGCGTCAGTTTTAAACTTTCTTTACGCGTTGTTTCAAAATTTTTTACGCGCCATTTTATAAACTTTTTTTACGCATCGGTTTTAAACTTTGTTTACGTGCCGGTTTTAAACTTTTTTTACGCGCGGTTTTAAACTTTTTTACGCGATGGTTTAAAACTTTTTACGCGCCGGTTTATAAGTTTTTTTACGCGCCAGTTTTAGAAATTCTTTTACGCGCGGTTTTAAATTTTTTTTAAGCACGGTTTTAAACTTTTTTACGCGCCGGTTTTAAACTTTTTTTACGCGCGGTTTAAACTTTTTTTACGCGTGTTTTTTACAAATTTTTTTTACAAAAAAACAAAATTATTTTACGCCAAACAAAAATATTTTATTTTTATAAAAAAACTTTTTTACAGAAACTTTTTTTACAATTTTTTCTTCAAAAACTTTTTTACAAAATTTTTTTTTACGCCCCCGACACCCCGATTTCGGGTTTATGAAATTTGAGGATCTTACCAAACGAACTCACCCAAAAAATCACGACTCAATAGATGTCTCATGTTAAATTTTAAATAAAAGAGGGAGAAAAGATGTGACATGTTGACTTTTAAATAGAAGAGAGAGAAAAGATATGACATGTGAAGTAAAAGACTAAAATACCCTTTTGATTTAATTTAGTTATGGTTGATGTGTAAATATGCTATTGGATGATAGGAGTTCTCATGGTTCTCGCAACTGGGATTGGTTCTCTCTTGAACTGAATCCTATATATATGTATATATTTATACACACACACACACACGTATATGTGTGTAAAAACTAAGTTTAATAATATATTTATACCTAAACGCACACTTATACAAGCAAATGATAATTATGGATATTTTAACTATTTATATGATAAGCTTTTTTTAGAATATTTATAAATTTTCATGTATGCAAGCTTATTTCCGTAAATTTATGTTCGTTTATCTATTATATATAAACAAAAACACAAACAAGAAAATCCATTCACGTAAGTGTTCGTGTCAGTTTGTTTGTTCAATTAAACTTGTAACAATCGTACACGAACAATCCCTTGTTTGTGTCCATACCATTCGTCTAGCCCTAGTCACACAATTTCCACGACACAACGTCGTATTGATAGATTGTGAAATCCCTAGAAATAGTTTTTTTTGGTTTAACTTGAAGTAAAAGGTATTTATAAGTTCTAACAATAGCCAGTAAGAAAAATTTACCTCAGTAACATAATGGTTAAAGTGTGTCTCAATTTTTTCCATAATCATTCTGTCCCTGTCACCACATAGTAAATTGAATACCGCTCCTGTTACATTGCAAACAGTTTGTTAGGATGAAATCCAGTATAACATAAACCATTAAAACTAAAGTACGAAATTAACATTAAATAAATCAATACAATAACATTACCCTTGCGGCCAAACCGTCCTGCTCTACCTATGCGGTGCAAGTATACTTCATTGTCAGGCTCGGTAGGATTATCGTACACAATTGGAAGATCATAGTTAACCACCAGATTAACCTGATAAGAAGTGGATAAAATAATTAGATTTAAAAATAATTAGAGTAAAATGCCATTTTCATCCCTGAGGTTTGTCTACTTTTGCGACTTTCGCCCAAAGGTTGCATCTGGATCCAAAAGATTTGAAATCTTGCCATTTTCATCCAACTCGTTAACTTCATCCATTTTTTAACGATAAGTCGGGGGTATTTTCGTCTTTTAAGACATTTTTTGTGTTGATTAAAGGGTTTGGGTGGGTAAAAAGTCAACAGAGGTAGATCTTTATTTAGGTGTTGTTTGTTTTTTAAGAGGTAAAATGTCTGTAGTCTGCGGACCACGTATGCAGAAGAAGAGGGGGACCAAACCTCTGCAGTCTGCAAGAAGAAGACTGTTTGTTTTTTAACGTGTGTAGACTTCTAAAATAAACCGGTGGTGGTGGGTGGTGGATGTGGACGGTGGATGGTGGTGGTAGGCGGTGAACGGTGGTGGTGGTGGATGTGGACGGTGGATGGTGGTGGTAGACGGTGAACGGTGGTGGTGGTGGTGGTGGACGGTGGTGGGTGGTGGACGGTGGTGGTGGATGGTGATGGATGTGGTGGATGGTGGTGGTCGTGATGGATGTGGTGGATGGTGGTGGTGGTGGACGGTGGTGGTGGTGGTGATGGTGGTGATGGATGGTGGTGGGTGGTGGTGGTGGTGATGGATGGTGGGTGGTGATGGTAGACGGTGAACGGTGGTGGTGGTGTGGTGGGTGGTGGATGGTGGTGGACGGTGGTGGGTGGTGGTGGTGGACGGTGGTGGTGGTGGGTGGTGGACTGTGGTGGGTGGTGGTGGTGTTTAACCCTCTGCAGACCTTAGAAGATCTTAGAAGTGGTTGGGCCAAGTCTGCACCAAGAAGAGCTCGCGCATACGTTTTTTAATTAAACGTCTTCGGGAAAACAAAGTCTGCAGATGACTCTGCGCGTAGTCTGCGCGGCGCAGACAGAAGAGGCTGCGCAGATCTTTTTTAGACAAACAAACAACACCTTAGTGTTTTTTATTTTAATAAAATATATGTCTTAAAAGACGCAAATGTCCCTCATTTAATGGAGAAAAATGGATGGAGTCAACGAGTTGGATGAAAATGGCAAGATTTCAAATCTTTTGGATCCAGATGCGGAAAAACAAACCTTTGCACGAAAGTCGCAAAAGTGGCCAAACCTCAGGGAAGAAAATGACATGTTACTCAAAAAATAAAAACACATAAGAAAAAGAAAGTAAGGATACAAACCTTAGATTGATCAAACCCTCTAGCAAGAAGATCGGTTGATATTAGAACATGAGTTAACCCGTCTTTGAACTCTTTGACTATCTTATCTCTGTCTTCTTGTGTAAGCGCGCCTTGAATTGTCGTTACCTCATAACCGTACTTAACAAGTGCATCATGTAACATACCGGCACTTCTTTTTGTTCTGACGAATATAATTGTTTGCCCGACTTTCTCCCCTAAATCCATTATTTTATCCTTAATTACCATAATCTTTGAGAGCTCGTCGGGCAAATTCACTTTATATTGCTTGATAGAATCCAACGACAGTTCTTCCTTCTTAACAAACAACTGGTTGTAGTCTTGTACAAAAAGATCTTTCACGATTTTTGATACAAATGTCTTCACGGTCTCGTTGAATGTTGCGGAAAATAGCAGAACCTGTACATTGTTTTGGGTTAAATCAGAGATAACAATGCAGACAAAAATAACTGTACAGAACTCAATTAACATAACTAGATATTTTAATGACAACAGTCAACACACCTGGCATTGGGGACTCCACCTGACAATTTCCTTCATTATCCTCACAGAATCTTCTTTGAAACCGCTCTGAACCAAAACAAGATATGTTAACGAAAAAGGTTGAACTCAACAGAGAAAAATATTAATAAATCCATATGGTACTTGATAGATACGCTACCAAACAAGAAAATTGAATATGTCACAAAAAACAAGTATCCAAAAAATCACCTCTGCCAGCATATGATCTGCTTCATCAAACACAAGGATCTTTAAATTAGATGTACCCAACTTCTTGGCTGCTATCCATTTATTAATAGTCCCCGGTGTGCCGATAATGACTTGTGCTGTCACTGGTGCTCTTTTAGAGATTGGAATGTAATTGGCTTTATCAGCAGGAAGACCCAATTCGGAAGTTATGCCAGTAAACTTTCCCATCTTTAGCAGCACTTCCATATTCTGCACCATCGTTATCATATTATATAAAATTACAAGGTATTAGACATCCCAAAGCAATATTTCAATACAAAAACACCAGTAAAATTCAAATTTTGAACGACCTGAATAGCCAATTCTCTAGTAGGGCATATACAAAGCGCCTGAGGAGCACCGAGCTTCGGATCAACACGACTCAACATCCCGAGCACAAAGCAAGTCGTCTTTCCGGAACCATTATGCGCCTGAGCGATCAAATTCTTGTACGGTGGAGTCAATATCATCGGTAAACTTATAGATTGGATCTTACTCGGCCTCTCAAACTTCATCTCCACATACAATCCTTTCAACAACTCAGGCGATAGATTAAGATCTTCAAATCTAACAGCAGAAGTATACGGTGTATCTCCAGAAGTAACCTAAAAAAACAATTTCAAAACCCTAGCTCAATAAACTACAATTAATTAACTGTATATAAAACTGAACAAATTGTAAATAAAACTCAAGAATTATAAGCTATATCACCAGAAGTAACCTAAACAACAATTTCAAAACCCTAGCTCAATAACCTACATCTAACTGTAAATAAAACTGAATTAACTGTAAATAAAACTGAAGAATAATAAGAATAAAGTATGAGAGTGTTGAAATTACAGCTTGAATGTTGGAATCTTCTGGATCGTCGAGGAAATCGTTGACTTTTTTGGAGTCGTCAACGGCGAGAGAGTCTAGATTAACTTCGTCGGCGGTTGCTGCGGCGGTGGTGGCGGCGGCGGAGGAAGAGGATGCGGTGGATTCCTCCGGAACGTCGTCGGGTTCGTCGGCCCATCTGCCGATAACGGATTTGGTATCACCGTCGGTCATGTTGGAGTGTTGAGTGTGTGATCGGAGAGAGTGCAGATTTGGGGGAATTATTAGTCTTTCTGTGAATTTTTATAGTTTTCTTTTTATAGAAATATATATATATATATCACCACCGTTGTTGTTTCTTCGAATAGCCCAACACAAGTAATAATGTAAGCCCAAACAATCGAATAATAAATTTGGTAGTCCTGTGCACAAAATAACCGGTTAATTAATCGTAATCGGTTTTGACTGAAATCAAAATCACAACCGGTTAATAACCGATCAAGGAATAATCAGTTAATGGTTATTTTTAAACGTAGGTTAGTAACTGATTATATATATTCAGTATAGAAATCGATAGACCGGTTAACCGAAACCCAAGTTAGGTGCAAACCACCATGCATGTAAGTAAAATCCACCTAGTTGATCTTTCACTTGAAAGCCTTTGGTGTATAGACACCAAATTTCCACGTATGCTAAGAGTCAATACTAAATGGTCATATGTGATCACTACATTAAGAAACACCAAAAAAATTAAAAAGAAAATAATATTTAACAATATCATTTTCTTACATAACCAAAACACATATAGGAAATAATTAATAATATATTTATTCGAAGACTTTACCAATCAATTGACAAATACAAAAGTGAAAGACACAATAAACATATAATTTGACCACAAATTAATCAAAACAATTAATTAAGCAAAAGACGTTAAATAATGCAATAGTATTATTTCTTGCATGCAATTCCATCCCCTCCACCTTGGCACTCTAGTATACCTTCCATCATTAGCGAGTCGTCTTCACCCTTGATATTATCAGGAGAGAACACACAAAGGGCACAATCAGTTGCAAGAAGTGAACTAGTCTTGTACTTATCATCACCCCGATCACCGGCATTGCCACTCCTGGTTTTGCTGGATTTTCAAAATCAGGACGGTAAGTTCTACCAAGAATCCCTTTAACATTAGATGACAACCCAAAGAATCGGAATTGTACTTCCAAATGTGCAAAGCTGTCATTTGAAGGAATCTGATAATTATGTATCTTACTATCTTCTTCTGATACAGGAATCACATTAACCGATATTTCTGCAAGATTAGGTATAGTGATCGTTAGACTATTGGTTGTTGAAGTCCTTTCAACTTGTATGTTTCCTTCTGTCGAATTCCACTTAGAAGAATCACCCTCCGGAATGATCAATTCCATCCCATCATGTCATAACTTTAGGTGATCAACATTATCATCCCATTTTTCGGTTCTTGTTGCTTCAAGGGTGAAATCATGGTGGCCAAACTTGAGACCCAATGCTTGGATCCATGTATAGTCGCGAGTTCTACCTTCAGGTCTAAGTCCAATAAAGCGTGCGTTGATTTGAAGATTAGAATCAGATATCAAGCTGAAATGCTCATTGCTCCTTCCATGAAAGTAGAATACAATTCCATCACCACCTATGAATCGTGGGTCATAGCATGCAGCTCCGGGTCCATTACAGTTTGGTTTGCGTGCTATAAAATACAAAGAGATAAATTATTGTTTCAATATGTAGGATATAATATCATTCACTTTAAGCTTATACCTTGATTTCGTGTTCTTCATGCAAAGTATATAAGAACTAAAAATCTAAATTAACAATCATTTACAATAATAACACATGCATAGAAATTTCAAAATGATAATTTTTATAAAATATTGAAAATACAAACAATATGATATTACTTACATTTGCAAACGGCCTCGCATTTGGGTGAGTAACAATCAAGAAAGCAAGCTTTGTCTTTTGGGTTCTTCGGCTTAACTTTCGGGCATTCAATAGGGCATGTGATTCGCTTCTTGAAACACCCGCTTTTACGACTCTTACATGTTAAAATCTCTTGTACGGGTTTAACAGGTTTTGGAGGCTTAACACGCTTAACCTTGTTGCCAGATGCAGCTTCTGTTACCAACGACACCAACATTGCATGCAAAAGTAAAATCACGAATAAGGTTTTAACACCTAACATCTTCATTTCTTATTTTTGAAATTTGCAAAAAAAAAAATGGAATGGTGTAAGAATAGATTGTGTCCAAGCTCTATATATACAAGTTTACTTGGGGTGAGTTTGATACTAATTTTGAAAATTTGAAATGTTCCAAGTTGTGTTTGGCCAAGTTTGGTTTCAAAGAGTTCTTCAAGTCAATACAATAGTGTTATACCACCAAACTGTAACTACAATAAAAAAATGTTGATATAAAAAGTATGAATGCACATAGTAGCAAAGGTCAACTATTACTTTTTAAATTGTATTATATTTGCAACATAGTTTTAATCTGGTCGCTTGATATAGTTGTTTTGAATTTAAACATTATATCGTAATTGATGTCTAAACCGAGATACTCCAGAGATAGTGAGCGAAAATAAACTGAAATACCCGAATCGAAATATGATTTTTATTTACAACTTTAACTTCTTTTATAACCATATATATTATACATGTGTTCGTTTTTGTTACATATATTGAAGAACCGCGTTAATGGAACTAAGGTGTTGTTTGTTTTTTAAGAGGTAAAATGTTTGTAGTCTGTAGAGCACATCTGCTAATATTTGTAGAAGAAGAGGTGGACCAAACCTCTGCAGTCTGCAAGAAGAAGGTTGCTTGTTTTTTAACGTATGTAGACTTCTAAAATAAACTGGTGGTAGTGTACGGACGGTGGTAATGGGTGATGGTGGTGGTGGTGCTGGATGGTGATGGTGGGTGGAGGACGTGGACGGTGGGTGGTGGACGTGGATGGTGGTGGTGGACGGGGGTGGTGTGGTGGTAATGGATGGTGGACGATGGTGGTGGTGTGGGTGGTGGATAGTGGTGGTGGGTGATGGTGTTTAACCCTTTGCAGACCTTAGAAAATCTTAGAAGTGGATGGGTCAAGTCTGCATTAAGAAGAGCTCGTACTGACGTTTTTTAATGAAATGTCTTCCGAAAAACAAACAGTTTGCAGATGGCAATATCTGCGCTGCGCAGACAGAAGAACCTGTGTAGATTTAGAAAAAAACACCACCTCAGACGATAGATAAGGGAACCATTACTCCATTAGAATACGAATCATGCCATTTGATAACAAAACCAAACCACGTGGTGCACATTTTCTCAAGAAAAATGAGTAGTATCATTGAGGCCCAAATATGTATTAAATTTATTTAGGGGTGTTAGAATTTGTTTCGAATTCGAAAAATTCGAAATTTGATTAAATTCGATTCGATTATCAAGAAATCGTTTCGACTATAAGAATTTGAATCAATTCGAGTCAAGTAAATCGAAAACGAATCGAATACGAATTTATAATTTCAAATTCGATTCGATTCGAAATTCGAATAGAAATTATACATTTTTATTTATTATTTTTATATATAATACATATATAACTTTTATTGGGATATATAAATTATTTTTGAAATTTATTTTAATTATTAAAATTACCCATTACCAAACCCACTACATGACCCATAACTAAAACCTAAGTAACAAATCTATCAATAGATTTCTAACCCTAAAAATATTAAGTTGTAATGTGGAGTGGTTATTCCCAACTTCTCGCTTTTTAGACTTATTGTATTTTATTGGAACTTTTTAATGTGATATTCTGCTTTATGACTACTTTAAAATTTATGTTTCATTTTGATAGTTTTTACATGCTTTAATTGAATCTGAATCAAATCGAATTAATTTTTTATCGAATACGAATTGGGTTTTTTTCGAATACGAATTCAAGGAAAAATAAAAGTTATTCGAATAATTCGAAAAATCGATATTCGATTCGATGAACACCCCTAAATTTGTTAAAAGGATTTTTTTTGTCAAAGCTCAAATCTTTAATTAGACTTGACTCAATTAATCGAAGCCCAAAAATGAAAGTTAAACGGTTGGTTAACTAGCCATTTATAGCCCAGTGGTAGAGACAAAAGTCCAGGATAAGTCCTAGGTTCAATCTTAGGCATGAGGGATTTGTGGTATAATTTAGTAAGAAATTTGCCTTTACTAAAAAAAAGGTGTTCGGTTAAGTGAACCATTCTATACTAATACATTTAACCAACAATCAAATTTGAAAACTTACCAAACCAGTCGCTTAAATGATCTTCCGATAGTTCATTTAAATCCAATAACCGAAAGTTTCAAGGAACTTTCGGTTTCCCTCATGGGTTAAAAATAAACCAAACCTAACCATGTAAAGACACGAAAACACATTATGAAATTGCTATACATTGTATAATAATCTAAGATTTAATTGTTTAATGCAACTTCTACAACTTACATCTATAAGTTATGCGAACATATATAACAAAACCAATTCGATTTGTAAGTGTTCTTTAATTATGAAACTAATTTTGGTGTCCATTGCAATTTGCAAACAGGTCAAATAAAATCATATATCACACATGGAAATATGGAACAATGGAAAGGATCCTGGGCCTTTTCTGGGCCTGTTTATGGGTTTAAATCAAATGGAACATTTTGGCCCTGAAGTCTAAATGTTTTGTTTTACACAATTAAGAGGCTGTATGGCAACTTTTGAATGGGTAAAAGCTAAACTAGTAAGAGGTCTGAACCGTTAAGTATTGAACTAATAAGAAGTCTGAATCATTAAGAGCCAGTAAAATGTTTTTAACCGTTTAGAGGCAAATGTATGACCAATTCAGATAAGCGGTCTTAATCATTCAGACTCAGTAATTCATAGACCCTAAATCATTCAGACATCTGCTCGCGAAACGGATAGTCTGAACCATTAAGTGCTGGTCTAGTAAGAGGTCTGAACCATTAACAGCCTCACTAAATAAAAACCGAATAGTTTGGTCAGTCGTATTCACAAAAGTAACTGATTTACAGTAATATAGAGTGTCTTGTCACCTTACATATCACCAAATTTTTTCCCATGTTTATGTTATCTAGTAACGTGAAAACCATGTAAATGTGTCAAAATGTTTGTGACAATTTACTAGTTTACATTCTATAGCGTCATTAAAATTCTAGTGGGATACTTTATTTAAAGAAAAATATATTGTTTGAAATTGTTGCATATAAGTATTTTTCTTATAGCAAACGAAAGAATATGAGAGAAGATGACACATCATCATGTAAACTTAGCATTTTTAACATGTTTTAAGGTTACCAATGTCTCATAGTATACAAATTAAAATCCAACATTTAATGACCCCAAAACACTTCTAACATATCTATAATTTTTATAATTCTAAGTCGCATAGTAAACAAAAAGAACAATTATGACGGGCCCGGAGATTTGCAATTGCTGCCTAGCAGCGGGAGAGTCTGTCAGCCACGTCTTTTTTGTCGTGTCGGTGGTCTAGCAAAGCATCAGTTTATGGTGCGACATCGCTCCCATTATGCCTTTTCGATTCATGATGTTTTTGGTGTTCTTAAAATCATCCCAGAGGTAGCGCATAAGAGGAAGATGGTTCAATCTATCTTCATGATAGCTTGCTGGTGTATATGGAGAACCTGTAACAAGTGCATTTTTGAAGACAACCCAGTGAAGGCCGATAAGATCTTAGGCGACATCAAAGTTTTGAGTTACCTTTGGATAAAGAATAGATCGAAATGTTTAGATTTGGATTGGGATAAATGGAAAGGAGAATGTTAAGACATCTAATATTATACATATGTTATAAATGGAAAGGAGAATGTTAAGACATCTAATATTATACATATGTTAAAAATCAATTTATATGATCGTGACCACTACCTTTTATAAACAAAAACTAAAAAAAAATGTAATCTTTAATTCATTTGTTTCATATTCTTACAACAATAAAAAAACGACATTGATTTAAAGGCTTTATCAATAGATCGCCAATTACAAAAGTGAACATACAATAGGCACACATACATGTTGAACACAAGTTAATCAATACAATCATATAAAAAGAATAATTCTTAAGATATATTAAATAATGCAATAGACTCATTTCTTGCATGTAATTCCATTTCCTCCACCTTTGCAGTCTAGCATGCCATATTCCATCATTAGCGAGTCATGTTCATCCTTAGTACCATCGGGAGAGAACACGCAAAGTGCACAATCTGTCGCGAGGAGTGAACTAGTCTTGTACTTGTCATCACCACCAACCACCGGCATTGCTACTCCTGGTTTTGCTGGATTTTCAAAATCAGGACGATAAGTTCTACCAAGAATTCCTTCAACATTAGATGACAACCCAAAGAATCAAAACTGCACCTCCAAATGTGCAAAGTTATCATTTGAAGGAATTTGGTAGTTATGTATCTTACTATCTCCTTCTGATACAGGAATCACATTTAACCGATATTTCTGCAAGATCATGTGTGGTGATCGTTAGACTATTAGTTGTCGAAGTCCTTTCAACTTTTATATCACCTTTGGCTGAACTCCATTCAGAAGAATCACCCTCCGGAATGTGCAATTCCATTCCATCATGTGATAACTTTAGGTGGTCATCGTTATCATCCCATTTTTCGGCTTTTGTTGCTTCAAGGGTAAAACTATGATAGCCAAACTTGAGACCCAATGCTTGGATCCATGTATAGTCGCGAGTTCTACCTTCAGGTCTAAGTCCAATAAACATGCATTGATTTGGAGATCTGAATCAGATATCAAGGTGAAATGCTCATTGCTCCTTCCATGAAAGTAGAATACAATTCCGTCACCACCTATAAACCGTGGATCATAACATGCAGCTCCATGCCCATTGCAGTTTGGTTTACGTGCTATCAAAAGCAAATAAACAATTATCATTCTAATACAAAGATATAAAATTATGATATAATTCACTTTAAGTTTTTTTCATAGTTGTTAATAGGGTCTCAATGCTATAATAACAATCAAGAATGTGACAATCATTTTTATTAAATAGAATGTCAAACTCTTAAAAATATAAAGTTACGTCGTTACTTACATTTGCAAACAGCCTCACATTTGGGCGAGTAAGAATCAAGAAAGCAAGCCTTGTCTTTTGGGTTCTTCGGCTTTACTTTCGGGCATTCTATGGGGCATTTGATACGCTTCATGAAACACTTGCTTCTACGGCTCTTGCAGGTTAAAAGTTCTTGTACAGGTTTGGCGGGTTTGCGAGGCTTAACACGCTTAACCTTATTACCAGATGCAGCTTCTGTTACCAACTAACATTACATTTAGAATTAAAACCACGAGTAAGGTTTTAACTTCTAACATCTTCATCCAGGGCTTTCAAAAATATTTATTTAGGAAATCTAAAAAGAAAATATGGAATGGTGTAAGAAATAGATGATGTCCAAGCTATATATACAAGTTTATTGATGACTTTGCAACGAATTTTCGCATATTGAAATGTTCCAAGTTGTGTTTGGCCAAATTTGGATTTGAAGTCAACAGTGTTATATCACCAAATTGTAACTAGATGAAGTGTGTAAGTACTTATTTAAAGATTTTATGAGTTATATTTATTGATTTTTTAAAAATATAAATGAATATAATATTAAAGGTCAACTATAATTTTATACGATGTATTATTTAAAGCTAAATTGCAACGTCCTTTTAATCTGATCGCTTGATAACGGATTATTTAGAACGGATCATTTAGAGGTTACACCATTGATGATTTTTTTTTTTGTCAATTAAGGGTGAGCAGAAAAGGCAATTTTTTTTGAACGGCAAAAATCTCACATGTAACGCTTCATAACATATTATTTAGAGGTTACATCATTGATGAAAAAATATTTGTGTCCTCGTTTCTGAAAGTAATTAAGGGCGAGTAGAAAAGGCAATTATTTATTTTTTTCGAACGACAAAAAATCTCACGTGTAAACCCTTATCCTCCGTCAAGTTTTAACCCAGAAGTAAAGCCCCGATTCATCCCTTCACCCAGATATCCCTCGAAAATGACCTAAACGAGAATCGAACCTACGTCTCAACTTGGGAGGACATGCCTTTTGGCCACTGGACCGAAATAACTAGAAAAAGAAACAATGGTTTGGTCTTAATACTTTTTAATTTTTATAGCCATACTGTTCGTTTTTTGTTACATATATTTATAAAAATGAAATGACCATACCAAATCACCAGATATCTGGAGCAAAGCAAACCACTTGTATTATTATTTATTAAAAAGATTATAGCACTGAGACTCAGATATGATTAAAATTTGTTAAAAAAAATTTTTGTGAAAAGTCAAATATGTATTAAACTTGACGTTGTCCGGGTAAATGGTTAGGTGGCGTGCACAACGATGGGCGGACTTTATGGTATACAGGGAGGACCACCGTACAGGACCCGTGATTTCAAGGTGCACATGTTTTAAAAGAAACACGATAAATATATTAACTTTTTTAAATAGTGTAATCATACCAATTCCAATAGAGGCCCATAAATTAAATTTTATGGCTTAGAAGTTAGTCTATTTTTTACGGTTTAAATAGTAATTGCATTGTCTATCATTAAGACATAAGAGCATATTCTTTCGAGCTCAAACAAGATACATAAATTCTAAGAGACGCCATTGTCCACAACCAAATAAGTTTAGAGTTCAAATTATGTAGAGTGCAGGTATGATATATCTATCCTAGAAGATCTAGAAAATGTCGTTAACGATATATTAAACTTAACCCGATTAAGCCAACCTTAAACATATAGGTTCAGTAGTTAACAAAACCAAAACTGGAAATTTAACCCTACTTAAGGGTTTACGTTTTCAATAACTAAAACTATTGTTTTGCTTATTGATTAAACTTAGATGACAGTTTCTAACACAGCCCAAACCCAATAAAAAAAAACCGGTTTTTGATAGGTTGACAAGACCAATTTCTTAAATATGTCAATTTGAACACCATCCGTTTGAAATATAGCTAGGTCAATCTGAACATTACCCTTAAAACATGTATGCATTAACCTGTTAACCTTTTTAACTGTTTTTTAATAAGTTAATATTTTGATTTCAACACTGGTATTCACCTCCAATATTTTTTACTATATTAGTTCAGATTGCCATTCTTTTCACATCCAATAGTTTTACTTTATTCGTTCATAATTCAGATTGTCATTCTTCACTTATTCACATTAGCTCAATCTAATATTAAGAAATTTGTTAATTGAGAATGAAATATAACCACACAAAAAAATTTAAATTTAAAGTAACACAAATAATAAAAAGGTTTCGTATGGATAGGAGTAATTAGTTGTTTAAATTGTTACCGAGTCACTATGTATTACTCGTATGGAGTAGGATCAAATACAAATCATATTGTATATACAAATTGTAAGAACCATTTAAAAAGTGTTATGTGTCATCCAATCAATTATAGAGAAATGATAAAATAATAACCTAATTAATATCAATTATATTGAACTCCCTATAATTATGCTAACAAGCAAGAAATTTTTCCTTATTTAGATCTTCCTTTTGTTTTCATTATGCTGATATAAATTTTTATAAAGAAAAGTGCTGATATAATTCACATATGTGCTAAAATCAATTATCTTGATTAGTTTTCATGTGCTAATATAATTCAAGTGCTACTTGTTTGTATGTATTATTTTAGTATGTGTTAATTTAAATTTTTTTAAGTGTTAGGATCTGTTTACACGGGTTCTAGGATAAATATGGTTTATACAGTAACCAACCCCTCATATTTACATGCAAATGAACATAAAACAGGTTGACCCGAACACAACACAAATTTAAGTTGGTTCGACACGATATAAATAAGTATATGGGTCGGGTTAGGGTTGAAGAATTCAACCGCCAGTCCAACACGATTTACACCCCTACTTAAAATTGAGCCATATCCAATCATTTACATTCCTAAATGCTTTGTAAAAATCATTATAACGTCGTGAAATCTTATGCCTCTGATTTTTGTTTGGGTTATTTTGTTGGTTTTGATTTGATTGGCGGTTTTCGAAGAATGAGTTGTTTGGGTTGTAAGGAGTCATGGTTGTAGGTTGGATGAGCTGATGAAGAATGTATGTAGATTGTAGATTAAGATGGTTGAAAAATGTAGGTAAAAAATGTGAGAAAAATGAATGAACATTGTGTGAAAAATTAGATTATTTAAACGTTTAAAAAATATTATTATTTTTATTTAAACTGAACCTAACAGCTCATTCTTTTGCCCAATGCCAGTTGCAGCCTCACAACTCAGCCCATGACGCCCCGAAACCGCCCATTCAGGCAGTGTTTCACGTTTTTTTTTTCTGACGTAACATAGGGTGTTAACTCATTGCTCATAGTTTAAATTTTTCTATATTAATAAATAATTTTAGAAACGTGCCACTTTCTGATACTTTCTCACCTTATTTTCCTATTTATCTTTCATATTAAATAATAACGATAAAAGTAATTTTAAACAAAAAATTAGACAAAAATAAATCCATTGTTTTCCTATAAATAATTTCAAACAAAAATTTAGATAAGGAAAATTTGTTTTTTTATATAATAATAAATTTATATCCCAAATATTATGAGTAGATATAGATACTTTGGAGTTTGGTGATTGAAAGTATGGCAACTTAGAAATTAAAGGTTCCCGTTTGATATATAGTTAATAACTGTATTATTATTTTTTCAATAGAATTAAATAATTATTCTGGGTCTGGGGCATATGTTTCTATCAAATTATAAGTGTTTTTAGACTCGTCGCTATAATGGTTTGGACTCACCATTATAGTCGAACAGTTCTTTCAAATGTCAAACTAGAATTACCACCCGTCGCAATGCGGCGGAGGATTCGTTAGTTATATATCATGTTAGATGAAAGGCAAATGCTTCTCACATGACCACGAGCATGTGTGTAAAACAGAGAAAAAAATAACTAAGTCGATTTCAGATTCGCGCGTTGCGATATACCTATCAAACGGGGAAAAACAGACGCGCTGCGACGGACCTGTCAAACGGGATATAAATAGATGAAAAAACATTGAACCCCACACGCACGTTGCAAAGTGTTAACTCGGAAAATTTAAAAAGACACGTTAAACGGAAAACTTGTGAAAGATGAAAAGTATAGGGGACCAAAGTTGAAAGTAAAAAAATGTTGAGATTATAAAAACAAAAGAGATAAAAAAAATTGCAAAATATGAAAAGCTTGAGGTTGAAACTAAAAAAAATAAAGAGGTTTAATTGCAAAAGATGAAAACTTTTGAATTTAAAGTGAAAATCAAATTAATCAAGGGGATTAAAATACTTTTGAACCTTTAGACTTAAATTGCCAAATATTAAAATTTTAAAGTTAAAAAGAAAATCAATTTCAGATTATAAAAACAAAAGAGATAAATAGATTTAGGTAAATTGATGTTTAATAATATTATTATATTATTATTTAATATAAGAGATAAATAGAAAAATAAAGGTGAGAAATTACCAGAAAATGACATGTGTCCAAATTTTTTTTTTTATTTATTAGTATAGAAAGGTCTAGACAACTTATTTTCACCTTTGTAATGTAATGCATATTATTATAATTGATTTAAACTCATCATTTATTGCATAATGCATCAACATTTAGAAAGAACATCATTTTTAATTATAACAATTATATACTCCATTTAAAGATAATTTAATTCTCGATTTTACGGTATAATTCATAAAAAAAATGATGAGATATATAAAAACGTGAGGATCAATCTCCACATTTTTGTACCGTATACTCTATTGAATACAAATTTAAGACGAGTGTTTTATGAATGAAATAAACAAATAAGCATGAAGATGCATAAACTAACTAGAATCATTGTATCTGATAATTTGACTGTATCATAAAAACGGGATTCCGCTCATGTAATACATGTGTTTTTAACCTAGCAATAAAAAAGCAAAATAAAATGCTATAATAAGTAAATAGTATATTAGAGTTCATTTGTAAAAGATAAATCTTAACAATTGTATGTGTTAACATATAACAATATATTTTATACAACGTGTGCAATGATTTTTTTTAAGTAAGATTCCAATTCTTAACTGAGAATGGGGCACATATTTGAGATTGGATTTTAATTAAAGGGTCCTACAGTTAACCTCTTCTGCCTTGTTTTAAATCATTTTATATTATTTTTATTTTTTTAATTGTTTGATTATATTAAATTGTTAATTTGTGTTATATTGTTTGATTATGTTAAGCTTTATCATTTATGTTAATTTGTTTAACCTTTTCTACATATATTAATTTATGAATTATATTCTTTGTTGTTTTATGATATCTATTGTTTTTGTTAACCTAAACGACCTATATTTCCACCCTCGCCACAAAAAAAAAATTGTATTCGCGATTGGTAACATCGAAGACCCTCTACCATGGGTTTGTGAAAAGAAAGGCGCATAATACTAGTATATTAGTGATACATGTCATACCAATCACTTGCCAACGGAGTGAGTGAGTGATGCGCCACTAATGCGAACCACTTTAGCCTACGTATTTGTGAGGGCGCCTCCTGTCTAAAGGATAACCTTAAAGGTATGCGCTAACACGATCCTATCATTTGATCAATACATGAAAATTTACTTTAAAGTCGGATTTAATCAGCAAAGCATTAGTCTAAAGCCGTTGTAAACTTTTTAAATATGGTTGTACATTGTTTTATTTGAAATTATAAAAGGTTAATATCATTTTTGTCTGGTTTGTATGATCAAAATGAAATGATGAACTAATTAACCTTTTTTAAAGAATATGCAATCCCTTCTTGCATACTCAAATGAATAAAGTGACTTTTGCAAAAAGTGGCTAAATGTAAGTGGATTATCTATGTATATATCCATCCTTGAAGTCGAAATCAATGTGGATGCGTTGGGCCTTCGACCAGCAAATGGTAAACACTTAGCTGAAATCAATCAAATCATTAGAATTTGATGTGTTGCTTCATATGTCCATAAAATCACATGTCAAAATCACGTGGATGCGTTGAGTCTTCAATCATACACCAATGTCAACAAGGGAAACAAAATTACGTCAAAATGCCAATAAAAATAAGCATTTTATTTCATTTTGAAATCTAAAATAAATAACAAAACCATACGAGAACGAAGAATAGTAAACGAGTAAAAGTAATCCCAATGTAAAATTATTTTAGTATTTTCATCAAAATACATAGTATTATCGGTAAAAACAACAAAATTGATGATTTTTAATATTCTTACTAGGATTTCCTCACTGCGCGTTGCGGCGGAATATCCATGTACGAACCGAACGATTAAAATTAGTTTTTGAAACAGTTATATTACATTACAATATATCTTCAAAACCAACTTGTTCTAATTAATAATGACCGTTTAAAACATCAATTTTAGATAACGTAAAAGTAAGCATATAAATTTTTTCGGTGGCAACCGGATTGGTATGTTTTCTAAAAATATTTTATCGCGAATTTAGTTGTAAAAAAAATAACGAACAAAAGTTATAAGAGGAAAATAAAACTATTGCGTTAAAGGCCTATATTATTTAAAATGTAAGAGATTAATTTAAGACATAGAAAAATATTGTAGCACTACATGTAGAAAGGATAACTATAACTTTTATTAATGTTCCGGGGACACGTAATAAATTTATTTAAAATTAAAGAGATAGGAATGTAAGTTGTTTAAAAAAACTAATAAAAGTTGAGGGTACACTTATTAAATTATTTAAAATTTAAGAGGTAGAATGTAAGTTGTTTAAAAAAAACTAACAAAAGTTGAGGGGAGACTTAATAAATTAGTTAAAATTCAAGGGGTAGGAATGTAAACTGTTTAAAAAAACAAACAAAAGTTGAGGGGGTAAAATGGTAAGAACAAAAACCTTGGTGGTCAAAACATAAAAATAAAAAGAATTATTGTTAGATGGTTACAAATACCATTTAAAGAGGAGTTAATTACAAAAATACCATGAAGAAGAAAAAGATAAGTAGGTGAGTAAATGACATTCTTATATTAAAAGAAACAGGAAAAGTACAGTAAGTATTGTAGCTAAAGATGTAATTTAATATACAACACTAGATTTAGAGGATAAGTTAGTTTCGATAGAAAAAGCATAAAAAACATGGGTGAATATATAAATTAAAACTAAAAAAAATAAGAATAAATAAAATAAGGGTATCTATCCTTTAAAAATGTCTACATTTACAAGAGGGCACTATTAAATCTTCTATTCTCATACAGAGTATAATATAGTATAGTATAGTACTATTAGGTTTACTTTTTATTAAAAATATTAATAAAATAAAAATAACTAGACTCTCGTTATTTTTAGGAAATTCGACTAGTACATATCGGTTACATACACTAAATAAAAGAATAAAATTACAAATAAATTGTACCAATCTTGATTCAAGCCAATGTCTTTGGAAGAACTTAAACGCATCTTCTTGTTCGAAGCTCGAGTGCAAGCAAAATATCGTTGATGGTTTTGGTTGAGGATCGTGTTTGACATGGGGCCCTTAAAACAAATTCTGCGACCCCTCTCAGACGATATGTTTCCATGATACAACAATCAAAACAGTAGTTATACTGCCGGAGATGACTCTCACACCCGAGATTACACCGAGTATAATGATATTCTTAACGCAGGAAAATATGGAGTTGTATAAAAAGACAATTTAGAGAATACTCTTCTCAATTTCCATGGAACTAAAGTCATTTCGTGTGTGTATTTCACTATTTTTATAATGAACCACTATGTTCATACCAATACTCACACTATTGAAAGACTTGTTCAAACCTATTAAAGTTGGTCATAAACAAGATAATTAATCTTGTAATCAAACCAGGTTTAACGTCTTAATAAATAGATTTTAGTATTTGGTCAAAGAACTGCCATATTCATTCGTTCATGACAGAATTAAACGTGTTGAAACTGTTTAGACATTAACTCTAGTGGTTGACCAATTTGACTGGTCGCTCGCGCGCGCAGGTGAACCCACACAAGGCTACTGTTCGACTGGCACTTCGTGTCGCGCCACATGGAGTCTGCGTACCCGCGCTATTTGAAAGCCACAAGTCTTGCGCCTTCCAGACTTGCACGCAAATTGTTCCTCCGCCGTAGCCAATGACGTGCGCATAAGGAACTTGCGTCATGCGCCTATGCCACCCAAGGTGCGCCATAAGTTGAACTGCCACCCGCCATGTACCTGATCACACGCTCATGGAGAAAAATACAAAGGCAGTGTGCAAAGTGCGACCATAGCCCACGCCACACGCGCACATGTACGAGGTATGGTGTGCTGCACCCTTTAAGGTCCCACTAGTTTTTGCCCAAAGGTAGACAATATACAAGGAGTCCTCCTCCTTATAAACCACTACAAGTTTTATCATCCCACCTATGTGGGACAAGTTAACAAAACTTAATCCATTTTTCTCATTTTGTTTGTTTCAAACATACAACTTCAAACTTTGATATCTCATTCATCTTAGCTCTATTTTGGACATAATTTGGTTCGTTGTGAAACTTTCACAACGTAGAACACAAATCCACAAATAATTATTTATACAACACATATATAAATACTAGTATTAGTGTCCCAAGTATTTAGTGAAAAATTAATTTTCACTAAAATTTCTAACATAGTATAGTATAATATAATATTAGTTCAATTTATCTAACTAATAAGAGTATTACACATGTATTATATTAAATAAAAATGATATCTTGTTAATTTTGTTTTGAGTAGTTACTATTAACTAGAGTAAATTGCACAAAACATCCTTTATGTTTCCTCAAACTTGCAGGTTCCAGCCTTAATGTTTAAAAGTTGCTAAAAGCAGCCTTTAAGTTTATTTTTGTTGCGGGTTCAATCCTTTACAGCTAACCACGTTATTTTCTTCAGTTAAGTTCTCTCACATGCATAAGATGTGAGGGTATATTCATCATTTTGGTTGATCTTCAACCCACTTCAATTATAAAAAAAAAAGAATATTAGTTTAAACAAAGTTTGGTAAAACGTACGCGACTATAGAGGAGCACGATTACCGCTTGATAGTGTTTAAGTCTAACTTGCGGCGTCCTAAGCGTCACCAGTTGCTGGATTCGACTACTTAACACGGTGTTACGAAGTTCTCTGATTTGACGGCATCGGAGTTCCGTGAGAGGTATCTAGAGTTGAAGAGTCGTTTGTCGTTTCCGTCTGATGCGAATAAGGCGCCGATTCTTCCAACTGATGATAATCCTGAAGAGTTTGATTGGCATTATCAAAATCTGTGTTAATCTTTACAGTTTAGTGGACTAGCTTAACAAGATTCCTATCTTAATTCCGGGTTCGCCGGAGAAGAAGACCGGAAAAGAGGGTGTTTGGTTTTTAAAAGTTTGGTTTTTTTATTGCACATTAGTCCCCGCGGTTAAATTTTTTTAAAATGGGTTAAACCTTAAATATTCTTTTTCCTTATAATTGACGTGGGTGGAAGATCAACCAAAATGACGAATATACCCTCACATGTTATGCATGTGAGGGAACTTAACTGAAGAAAATAACGTGGTTAGCTGTAAAGGATTGAACCCGCAACAAAAATAAACTTAAAGGCTGTTTTTAGCAAATTTTAAACATTAAGCCTGAAACCTGCAAGTTTGAGGAAACACAAAGGATGTTTTATGCAATTTACTCTAATAACTACTAATAATTTGAAAAACGAAATAAGGAATCAAGGACCTTCGTGTAATAAGAACAACTCATGACATGGTGACGTATGAATTAGGTCATAATTTGAAGGCTTTTTTTTTACAACTTATACATAGTAAAGAGTTATTATATTATATTATATTATTATATTATATTATATTATATTATTAATTTCAACTCCGCATGAATAGTAAAACAAAATTTTTATATGATTATATTTATTTTTATTTAATATTCGATTGCACCTCTTATACGTTAAATGATATACGTTTTTAATCAATTTAATCCGATCTTTTTCCTATAACTCGCGTCCATTATTTTTTGTAGTTGAATACAAGATTGTATTTAATATATTTATATCGATTTATCTGTATAAATTTTGTTGAAAAAATAGTTTTATTTAATATAGTTTACTGGTGAATTGAACTGATACCCGCATCGGTTCTACTATTGTTTGTTATTATCGGATCCAATACCAATATTTTTTTATGATTCTTTATCGACATTGTACCGGTGTTGTTATTATCGGAACCGATAACAGTATTCGTTTTTCATGGTTTCCAATGTAGAACACATTTATTTGAGCATATCATTACTTTAAACCAAAAGGCGATACAATAATGATACTTTTACGAACCAAACAAAGAGCGAGCGAATTCCCACCACATCGCGCACAAAATATATAAATTTAGAACCCTGATGAATAGTAACACCAGCTTTTAAGATATTATATAAAAAGTTTTTATGTTCTAATTTCACCCATTATACTTTAAATAATATACAATTCTAACCAATTTTGTTTTTATTAAATATGATTTTTCCTCTGATAACTTGCGTTCATTATCTTTTTATTTTTAAAGATGAATACGCGACTTTGTTTAATATGTTTTTCTTGGAGTTCATGTAGGAACTTTGTTGAAAAAAAACATGACTTTAAACCAAGTGTCAGTATCATACCAATATGGTCTGATACTGGTCAAATTCCCGCCGCATCGCGCGAGGAAATCTTGCTAGTTCATATTGGATTAATGGGTTCATGTTGACGTCATGATATAAAGGAACTTGCATACGATTAATATATTTATTTGGGTCAAATATATCACTTATAACTCAAACATATTTAAAACTATGTAACTATTTATCTATAAATAGGTAAAATTGTTTGGCAAACCAGTTAACGGAATGTAAATGTGTTTTAACAAATTTGTAAATCGGTTGACATCTTATAAATAGAGATACAAAGTTGTTTTAACAAATTTGTAAATCGGTTATCTTATAAAAAGAGATACAAAGTTGTAAACATGGTATCTGGTTGAACAAACATACAATTGATTAAACGGGTTTAAACTAACACGAGTATGACATGTTTAAACATAATAACATAATAAGTAAACAAAAACACATCTTTATTAAGTATATTATACTAACCAATCTAGAACTTGGTTATCTTTGTAGATATTATCCCTGAAATATTCATATAATGTTCCACGTAAAATGTTTACATTCATGTCACTGCAGTATTATATTATTATTATACATATGAATATAAAGTCATCATGAATAATCATTATTTTTAAAATATTATTATTTTTAACTTTTGATCTATTTTTTAATTGTTCTTTTTAATTTTTAATAACATGTTATTTATCAGTTAACTTGATTTAACTTTTAATAACTTGCCTAAGTTAATCTTTTTCTAAATCTAACTCCAACTGTATTTTTTTAAAAGTCCTGATGAATAGTGATCATAATTTTTTTTAAATATTCTTTCAAATTTTTGATCTATTTTTTAAGTATTCATTTTAAATTTTTAATAACATGTTATTTATCATTTAATTTGACTTTTAATAACTTGCGTAGGCTAACTTTTTTTTAAATCCAACTTCGCAACAATATTTTTATTTAATATCACGATATAATTTTTATTGAAAATGGACACTTGCCACTATCGTACCAAATCAAATCGAACCCGACGATGAATATTAATTTACTTTTTGTATTCAAAACGACGTATTTGTTTGTATAGTAAACTATACGAGTGTCGGTAACAATATTGGAAAAACATAATTTGTTTTATCGTAAAATATACGAGTATCAATACATGATGAGCATAACCGTTTTCGACCAAACAACATCGGTACTACTATCGCTAGTGGCAAAACCGGTATTCGTTTTTATGATTTTTCGATTGATGTAAAACACGTGTAGATATCCTTTTGTGCATATCACGACTTTCTTTGTTTAGTTTTTTCTTTCAGTTGTTAAAGCGAGTGTCGGTACCGAAACGAACATAATCGTTGCCAACTGAGCTCTCGCCGCGCAGCGCGGAGGAAAAACCGCTGGTTGTACTCAATTTGCAATGAATTCACAAGACTCAAGAGTTATTACTAAGAGCTCATATATCACGACTACATGTTTGATAAGTGTAGATATACGCCTATATGTTCACATAAGAGATGGCTAATGTTAAAATTTCTTTATTTAGATGTGTCCTAAATAATAATTGCAAACTTTGTCTTCTTTCATTAATGTAATCAAATTATGATATATTATATATAAATAAAATTGGGAATTATGATGAATAGGAAGTTAAGAACTTCCTATATTTACTTTTAAAAGTTATGTGTATATAATCATGAAGTCATTGAAATTTCGAACATGTTCAAATGTCTTAAGTTTCAACCCAAGCTTATCTAATGAAGACAGCAACAAACCGTGAATGATATTTTGTTTTATTTCTCCTATTCTATTTCTATGCTTTTCAATTTTCATTTACAATAATCTCTTACTTTAGAAACTTGTATTTTTTTTGGAGGTTTTATCATTATTTTAGAAAAAAACTTATAACGAACTATCCGTGAAAGGGTAACCCCTCAACCGGACTAGAGGCGGATTATAACGTCGGTCAGTTGAAAATTACAACATCGGTCAACTTTGGAAGGGTATAACATAGGTCCAAATGAAACATTTCGTTGGTCTGAGTCAGAGATACAAAATGGAAAGTGAGTAAGCTACTAAGTGTCGAGAACTAAAAAACCAGATGCTCTCTATAATAAGGCTAACCGGAGTTCTAGTCTTGTAGGTTCAAATGTCAAAATGCGCTCTATCATTGGTCCAATCTCTTTTCATCTTTATTGACGAGAAGCTTTTACAAGAATGAAGATACTTTTAAGTAATAATATGTGTTATAATCAATTTAACTTAACTATAATAAGTATAAAATCTAATAAATTTGTAAAAAATAATAGTTATTAGTTATTATTTAACTGTTAATTAAATTTGATTTAATGTTGAGCATAGCTAATCTTTGTAAATCATTTTATCTAGTTTTTTTTGTTTGTTTGTTTGTTTTTTCTATTTTTTCTGTAATCACTAAGATTGAGATTAAGAACTGGTCGTCTTTTAAAATCGTTTGGGTTTTTTGAACCGTTCGTTTTCTTTTTAAATCTTTTGGTTTTAAACCGTTTGATGTTTTAATTGTCTTTTATAAGTGGTTTTAAAATAGGTTTGTTTGCAACTATTCAATTGAAATATAATCATAAGCTAAAATGATCCTTTTATATTTCAGTTTTAATAGTCACCATGTTGATAAAAAAAAAACTACGTATATGCAACAACTAAAATCACATGACTCAAGAATGATGTCAAAAAAGACGAACTGTTTAAAAAACGAAATAGTAAGTAAAAGGGGAATTGGATTTTAATAACCTCAACTTTCACCAATTGGCCGATAACACTCATAACTTTCGATTTGTACACCAGCACTCCCAACTTTCAACTTATTGGTCGATAACACTCCCTAACTAACTGAACCCTAACTCAGTTAGTCTTTGCTGATGTGGCATCTGATGTGACGCTTTTTGCTAACGTGGTATATGACGTGACAACTGGTGTGACATTTCTGATGACGTGACAGCTGACGTGGCAACTGATGTCAGCTGCCACATCATCAAAAAATGTCATGTCAGCTGCCACATCAGCTAACTGAGCTGCCACATCATAAAAATGTCATGTCAACTGCCACATCAGTTAACTGAGTTATGATTCAGTTAGTTAGGGAGTGTTATAGACAAATAGGTTGAAAGTTTGGAGTGATGGCATACAAATCGAAAGTTGAGAGTATTATCGACCAAGTGATGAAAGTTAAGATTATTTAAATCCAATATCCCTAATTAAAATAGCATATCAAACTCAAAAACCAAATATAAATAAAAAATAAATATACCCAACTAAATGAATTAAATAAAAATATATAAAAACTTTATATAATTTTAAAACAAATAAGTTGATTAATTAATTAATTAAATCTTAAAGAAATCTATATAACATAAAATGATAAAAAAAGAAAATAAATAAAAGAATAAAAAACCTTTACCATATATAAAAATAGTCATTTATGGGTAAAAAGACAATAATGCCCTTTATTTAACGAAATCATTTAACTTCAGTTATTTAAAAGGATAAGAACGAAAAAAAATATCAAATAAAAGACAAAAAAGTAAATTTCTATATATATTTTTTTTTGTAATTTACTCTTTATAATAACGTTGTTTATGTTATACATGGACAATAATTACTTATATCTACGGTTTGAGTTGGGTACCAGTGGGTTTCTTCGAATAAAAATCGATCAATTTTTATATCAAATTATAATTGATTGTTAATTCGAATAAAAATTGATCAATTTTTATATTAAATTATAATTGACTGTTAATTAAAATTTATAACAGACTAAAAAAGCATAACGACCACTTTCTAATTCCTCATTTTAGTCAGTTCATTCATCAACAAACATGAGTACTATTTGCATGATCTATATTAAAGTTTGAGCTATCTTTAAAGTTGTATTGGACTGCATAATTTTTTTTACTTTAGTTTAATTTATTTTTAAAAAAATTATATGATGTGTAAAGTAAAATTTATAATGTTAGTTTACTAAAAGAAACATACCCAAAAACTTGGAATGATATGAATATGATATATTGGCCAATTAGGTGATAAAGCCAAAAAAGGGACAATGGTATACAATTAATAATACATCATTTATTTATTTATTCTGTGCTTGTCTATGGCACCTTCAAAATTATACACGACTATTTACATATTTAATTATCTTTAGGTTTTTGTTTAAACATAGTTTTATTTTTAATACACAACTTTGAGCTTACACGTCCGGGTTAACTGATAACCAGTCGAACTGACTAAAAGGGTTATTACACAATTTAATTATAGTCAAAGGAGGGAGGTTTATACATAAAAAATTTTCGGGAAAATGTCACAGAATAGTAATCAAGTTTCAAAAGTGTTCTAATTAGGTCACTCGTATCGTTTTTGTCCCAATTAGATAACTTAACATTCAAATCGAGTCATGTCCTTTTTCCACATGTCAGGAGAAAAATGGAGCATAAGATGCTAGGGTCGGGTTATATTAATATATGAATTTTATTTATTAAAAATAAAAACACTTTAATTACATTAAAAATTAAAAAAACAAGTTAAAATCTACGTCATCATTGGACGTTAGCATCAAATGAAAGGGAAAAAAGAAACAAAAATTCACATTATCACGGTTACCTATGAAATGGATTAAAAAACCCTTAATTTTAATAAAAAATGAATGTTGAGTGACCTAATTGGAACACTTTTGAAACTTGAGTTACCTAATTGGAAC
Organism: Scalesia atractyloides; assembly: GCA_947069175.1. Taxonomy (NCBI): domain Eukaryota; kingdom Viridiplantae; phylum Streptophyta; class Magnoliopsida; order Asterales; family Asteraceae; genus Scalesia; species Scalesia atractyloides. Next base: position 9,676,009 of record CAMTDV010000006.1, on the reverse strand, counting down.
ACTTTTAAAACTTGATTACTGTTCTACAAAGTTACCCCAGATTTGTCACGCATGATGATATTTTATCTTTTTGAGAAGATGTTCCCAATGAGGTGGCAGTTTAAGAGTGTTCGGCTCTTCACGTACTTGATCGTCCGTCGGTACCAACCATTGTTTAAGTTTGTCATATACACCAAAAACAATTAGTGTTTATATTTCTTTTGTGTTAACGGGTCGAAAATAACAAAAGAAAATGTTTGAACGACTGAGGTTCTGTCGCGTTTAGTTCTCGTCAGCAAGTGTTTATCGTCAAAAAATCATTTTTTACTTGTTTGACACGTTTGGTTCGCGTCAGCAAGTGCTTATTACCAAAGTTCACATTTTTACATGTTTGACCCGTTTAGTTCGTGTCAACAAGTGTTTTTATTTTGAAAATTCGTTGGTTTACCACCAAGAAACATGTTGATTCTTTCGACCAGTCTTATTTTGACATTCCTTGTTTAATCACTAATACGCGATTACTCGCCATTTTGTTTGTTTGACCCGTTATGGCTCACATCATAGGGTCCCGTTTCTAAAATTCATTAAGTTAATAACCGATGTGTGGTTACTTGCCATTTTACTCGTTTTGACCGTTATGGCTTATACCGTAGGGTCTTTATCTTTTGACATTATCGTTTACTACCAAAATATGGTTTCGTCATAACTTTATCCATTTTGACCCCTTTCATGGTTTACACCATGGGGTCTTATCTTATCAATATCCAATTCTTTGTTAACCTTATCCTTAATCAATTACTTTATATCATTTAAGTAGTGATTCTATTCTGGGAGGTGTAAGCCTTACTTACCATGCGTCCGTTCGAGCTTTCTCGCTTCCTTGACCCGTTTGACCCATTCATTTCCAGGCTCCCACATAGCTTGTCAAGAGTCAAACTATCACATAACATCCACAAGATGATTAGATTAGTAATCCAATATCATGACAATCACTCCTCATAGACTTTTTTTTACCTCATTTATCCTTTCATTTTACTTTGGTCAGCCTATTGACATACATAAATGCATGAACAATTTGATAAAACTCACTTAGACATTTTATCGAACACTTGGTAAGCATCGCATTCAAGCTATTGTATTAGCTATAATTGACAACCCCTTTTACCACATTATCTCATCTCAACAAGTGTTCACTTTCATTACAATCAAAATAACATATAAAGTTCAGTTTATCGCAAGTTAGCACTTAGCATGATCATCATTTTTCATGGGTTAACACTTATGACATAAACCCATTTCTTCAAATACATGGTTAATCATCCTAATATGTTATAATTCATATTATTCACATAATCAACAAATATAAACATCATAAACACTCCTACAATCAGCCATACATATTCTTATGGTGATTTACCCACTAGACCTTCCTATATCATGGATTTCTCTAAATTAGAGATTTCACCAAAAGTTGAATTACAACTTACCTTAGGTTTAGGAGTATTGTGTGATCTAAACCTTCAATCATGCATCAAAACTTCTTTGATTTTAGACCCGGATTTGATGATTTTGGTGTTGGTAGGTTGAAGAACGTTCCCCATTCTTTTCTTTCCTCCGGGTCGACACACGCACTCATGTGTGTGAGATTTTTTTTTTGTTTTTAATCAAATTACTTCCCATTTGGTCCACTTTAGCCCCTCAACTTTAGTTAGTTAGTTAGTTAATTAGGCAATAACCCACTTATTTTTACTAGTATCCATACTTTATTAACTAGGTTAAATATTCTTAGTTTTAAAGTTTCATTTTAAACATCATAATATAACATGATAATTGAATCAATATTTTGGGGGTGTTACACTCTGCAACTAATGGATTTTACATAAAAGAGCATGTCGCAACGGTAAGTTCGGAATCTAAGAAAAAAATAAGTTAGAAAATTTCATTATTGTGAAAATAAGCATTAAGGATTAAAAACTAAAAAAACAAATGACATAGATCTATTTTGTAAACGTGTTAATTTATAAAATGTTCCGAATAATCATAATGTTTAAATAAAGATGTTCCAATCAAAATAAAAATTCATTTAAAATAATTTGTAACAAAATATTTTAATAACATAAACAAACAGAAAAGTATTGTTTAAAAAAATAAAAAAGATGTTCCAAACAGAATAAAAACATTTAAAATAAATATTTAAGTAACATAAACAAACTAAAAATATTGTTTTTTTTAGAGTAAATTGCACAAAACATCCTTTATGTTTCCTCAAACTTGCAGGTTCCAGCCTTAATGTTTAAAAGTTGCTAAAAACAACCTTTAAATTTATTTTTGTTGCGGGTTCAATCCTTTACAGCTAACCACGTTATTTTCTTCAGTTAAGTTCCCTCACATGATCAACCAAAATGACGAATATACCCTCACATGTTATGCATGTGAGGGAACTTAACTGAAGAAAATAACGTGGTTAGCTGTAAAGGATTGAACCCGCAACAAAAATAAACTTAAAGGTTGTTTTTAGCAACTTTTAAACATTAAGGCTGGAACCTGCAAGTTTGAGGAAACATAAAGGATGTTTTGTGCAATTTACTCTTTTTTTTACTATTTTATTGTTTAATTAGTTAAAAAAACGTGAAAAGTGAAAACACATTAATAACATGTGATTCCTACCCCATAGCATTTTAATAGTTTGTAAATATAAACTTCTTATTATATTGTATCCTATAACTATTTAATACTAACTTAAATATGTTGGTCCTATGTGTTTCTTATTATATATGTTTGTATAAAGTTTATATGATTAAGCTTTTTTATAAAGATGAAATATAAATCATATAATAAAGTTATAGAAAGATTATTTTCAGTATAAACCTAAAATGAAATAGTTAAGTGATATATAAATAGACAAATAGTGGTATGTATATGATCCATACAGTAGTTTTGAAGGTGTGGACCCATTTAGTTTTCTTGAAAGCATTCATTAGACGCCATAAAAGTCGATATGTGTTTCATATTTACATTATCTTAAACTTATCGAGCCCATGCCTAATTATGTTTAAGATAATGTAAATATAAAACATAATTATGTTTAGTGCGTGTATTTCATATTTACAAGGTTGAACCGATCGATACCGTTCGAATAACATTGATGTCGATAGTAACTTACTTTCGTTAACTTTTTTAAGAAGTTATAAATCCGCATCGAAGTTTATTTTTTGACTCTCCAAGTTATTTGCTTGCGCATTGTGATGTACGTTAATGCGGGCACTTAATCGGTATGATTCGATTCATTACAGTAACAGTACGATACATATACTCGGTATATAAATCAACACGTGTTTTACATTGACAGAAAATGATAAAAACGAACACCGATAGCGGCACCAATGTTGTTCGAACGGTATCAATTCGTTCAGATTGTCACGGTACGGGTATCGATATTCATTTATCGTCGCAGGCAGAGTTGTATAAATGAAAATTTTTCGAAACTGGAAACCATAAAAATGAATACAAGTACCGGTACCGATGTTGTTCGGTATGGTACGATAGCGATACAATGTCGTTCAGTTCACTAGGTAGTGGCACGATATCCGTTATCAAACAAGAAACCAAAAAAACAATTACATACCGTTACCGTACGCTACGATATGGTAGCGATAAGGTGTCAGTTTATCGAAAGCAAAAACAATAAAAATAAATACACGCACCAATACAAATGTCGTTCAGTAAGTTTCGATTCAATTTGGTACGACAACGACACAATATCTATCTTCAATAAAATTCATATCGCCTTGTTGAAAAAAATTAAACATAAAACGCAAACTAACCGAACCAATAAGTTCAATAACAACTGAACAACATCGGTTCCAGTATCAATATTTGTGTTTTATTGTTATTAGTTGATGTAAGGTTTTCTCTTTCGATTACTTAGCAAATGCCAATACTGTAACAAACCAAACATATATTGACTGAATTCCCGCTCTGAAGCACTTTTATATCTCACTAGTTTCACTTAAATACATAATCTCTATATGACAAGACCACTTATCTTGAGACCCTTAAATGCAATGTTTCCACTTTCCCATTATGTAATCCAAGCAAAACACACTCGTGTGTATATCTCAACCCAATACATCAAAATCAAATAAATTGTTGAAAAAAAAATCTCGATTCAAACCATATTGCTCTTTATAATGACTGCTCTTCGTTCAAATTTGGCAACCAAATCCCCACAAGCTTCAATTTTGAACAACAAAAACAACAATTTTTCAAAAACCCATTTGAAATTCTTGGTTTCTTTTCGCAATTGCCCTAAATCAAGAAACCCCATTTGTTGTCTCTCAAATTGCGACCAGAAAACAGAGTTTTCTAACGAAATGGAGAAGAATGGCAACTGGGTTTCGATTGAATCGGAGGTTGGTGATGAGTATGTGAAGGAATTGGAGGTTGCTGTGAAAGCTGTTCATGTTGCTTGTTTGCTTTGTCAGAAAGTTCAAGAGGATTTGATATTTAATGGCCATGATCATGAGAATGTTCAAGCTAAAGATGATAATTCCCCTGTTACAATTGCTGGTGAGTTTTCGTGTGAAATTCATATTTTTTTACTAGAAAATAACGTTAAAAGCGGCGGATTGTTAATCATTCATGTGGTGGCGTTGATAGCTGAAAGACACGGGTTTACATGCCATAATTGGTCTCTGTCCCGATTATTGGAGTGTTATGTGCCTTAGGTCCAAGGCTTGATACAAAATTACAATCGAGCCGGGGTCTCACTGGAAGCAGCCTCTCTATTCCTACGCGATAGAGGTAAGGCTGTCTACATCTACCCTCCTCAGACCTACCTTAGCTTTGCTATTGGTGGGATTTCCTGAGTACGATGATGATGAAACTTTACGTCGAAGTCGAAATAAAGGTAAACGAGCAACAAGCCGCCGTACTATTTTTTGAATAGCAAAACAAGTCTTTTAAAAAGGTGTTATGATTGTGTGTTAATTGTTGAAGTTTTTTTGAAATGTATAATTTATATGTTCTACGTACCTGCCCGTTTATGATATGTATAAGTGTTTAACCCGTTGATAACTTTATTACAGCCCGTTCATAACTCGGCAGACAGTTTACAACCCGTTTAACCCCGTTACAACTTTATTATAGCTCGTTTGTAAGTTTGTAACACACCATACAGTTTACAGTCCGTTTAACCCCTTTACAACTTTATTGCAGCCCGTTTATTACTGCCAAACAGTTTACGACTTGTTTAACCACTTTATTACATCCTGTTTGTAACTGCCAAACAGTTTACGGCCCGCTAACCCCTTTACAACTTTATTACAGCCCGTTTGTAACTGCCAAACAGTTCAGGCCCGTCTAACCACTTTACAACTTTATTACAGCCCGTTTATGACTGCCAAACAGTTTACGACCCGTTTAACCACTTTGCAACTTCATCACATCCCATTTATGACCTGCCAAACAGTTTACGACCCGTTTAACCACTTTGCAACTTCATCACAGTCACAGCCCATTTATGACCTGCCAAACATTTTACGGCCCGTTTAACCCCTTTTCAACTCTATTACAGCCCCTTTATAACTTGCCAAACAGTTTACGACCCATTTAACTCATTTACAATTAACCTGTCAACCAAACCCGTCAATCCGAAATGATTTTCACCCCTAATAAATTTACCCTCTTTAACAGATTGGAGTGTGCAAGCAACGGTTAGTTGGATATTATCCCAAGCATTTGGACCCGAAAACGTATCCATTGTCGCAGAAGAAGACATCGAATCCCTCTCAAAATCCGACGCAACAAGCATCCTATCATCCGTTGTCAAAACCGTCAACGACTCACTATCATCCGCAGCCCGTTTCGGCATCAAACCCCCGTTGACGAAGCTTGAAGCCACCGAAGTTCTTGAAGCCATTAGTCGATGCAACTCCACTGGTGGGCCCACAGGGAGATTTTGGGTCCTTGACCCGGTTGACGGGACACTAGGGTTTGTGCGTGGGGATCAATACGCGATTGCGCTAGCACTTGTCGAAAACGGGGAAGTGGTTCTTGGGGTTCTCGGGTGCCCGAACTACCCGATGAATAAAGAGTGGTTAAATTACCAAAACGGGTACCGGAGGATTCTTTCGAGATTGACTAAACCGGACTCCACGGGTTGGGATGGTAACGGGTGTGTGCTTTATGCAAAGAAAGGTAGCAAGAAGGCGTGGATGCAACCGTTGTTAAGTGGCGATAAAGGTGTTGCCTCGGCTAGGCAAATTAGGGTGTCGACTATTGATAATCCTGTTTTGGCTACTTTTTGTGAACCGGTTGAGAAGGCAAACTCGAGCCACTTGTTCACACAAGGGTTAGCTCACAGCGTCGGGCTGAGGTAACTTTGAAATTCCTCACCATGAACACACTTAAGACAATGTTACCCAAACACGACCCCTGTAACCGGTTTATCTAAACGGGTCAAACAGATTGGCAAGTCAAATGGGTTGGCGGGTTAAAACTGACGTACCCGAAAACGACCCATATATATTGGTTTCAAATGCATACACCACGTAACCCAAACACGACCCGTGCAACTGTTTATGCAAACGGGTTAAAACAGGTTGGCCGATTGTAAAATGCGTTGTAATCAAGTTGTAAACAATTTAAACGGGTTGGTGCCGAAATTTCCATCTTTTATAAACAATTATTATGATTTTAAACTGTTTGATAGGTCAACCCAAACCCAACCCATTTATTTAACTGGCTACCTCAATTTACATAATTACCCCTATTTTTTAATCTTTTTAACAAATTTTACACCTAAATACCACCTAACTTTACACATAAAACTTGACGACAGGAACCGACCGTTAAGAGTATACAGCATGGTGAAATACGCAGCCATTGCTCGAGGAGACGCAGAGATTTTCATGAAGTTTGCAAGAGCTGGTTACAAAGAGAAGATATGGGACCATGCCGCCGGAGTTGTCATAATTGAAGAGGCCGGCGGCATTGTCACTGACGCTGGGGGCAGGCCACTTGATTTTTCTAAAGGTATGTATTTGCAAGGGCTAGATCGCGGAATAATCGCCTGTGCCGGATCCTCACTGCATGACAAAATCATGAGCGCTGTTGACGCCAGCTGGAACTCTTCGAGCCTTTGATCGTGTTACATGTTTAATAATATCTACCGTTGGATTTTGTATGATACGTCGTTCAGTCGTTTGATGATAAATAAAGGGTGAATATATTTATGTTTGAGCAATAAGTTTCCATCCAACTATGTTGTATGATTTTATTCAGTTGTCAGGTGCTAAGCAGTTATAGCGGTCCAAAATCGAAAGCGGTCAAGGTCCGCTATATGATATATAGGTTATAGCGGTTGTATAGCGGTAATTTTTATACTATGCATAATTTATGTATTTATATATATAAATATATCTTTGAAAAATATTAATAGTTATATCAAAATTCATAGTAATATATCAAAAACCTGTTGCAAATCTAACATAATAGTAACTTTGAAGTATTTAATTTAAGAATTAACACAATCAAACACCTACCTGCGTTACTGTGTTGCCTCATTCTACTGCGTTACTGCTATAACTGCCATATAGGTTTCCAAATAGCGGTAATTAGCGCCGGTAATAGCGGAACCGCTATAGGCCACCGCTATTTGGACCGCTACACACCCTGAGGTCCGCTAATCGCTATTGACTGCATAGGACAGGTGTTACACACACATGAACATGAAATACTATTTTAAACTAGTCACTAAATAGATCAAAATATAATAAGTATTTTTGCAAATAATAAGAAAGAAAAATATCAACTCCTGTAATGAACAATATAACAGATTTACAAAGACAAAAAACTACCATATCTTTACCAAACCAAAACAACTCATTATGTAAATCCAATCTTTAACAGTAGCAAACAAAATCACCATAAGGAAACGACTCGTGTATGCATACACTCGTATGATCGTATCGCATGACCTATCGACCACCCGAACGCCTCATCTCTGCCGCTTGGCCGCTCCCTCGGAAATACATGTATACTTGCTGCATAACCACAAATATTATATCGGTCAAATCTTTAGGTTCTGTAAAAAAAAGTCAAAGATATGGGAACCTGAATACAATTATACGAACCTGAATAACCCACACGCTTAGTAACGCCTCGCAACAGAATAGCCCGAACCCAATAAAGTAGAAGATCTAGACACCATAAATGTTATTAACACAAGAACAATGAACTTCATATTAATAAAAAAAATGTATGTAAAGTTATGAACTCACCCCGACTATAGCTTGATCGCCTATAAGATCAACGGCTGGTAGTATACCTCTGTTCCAAATCACAAAAACGTGTAAAATTAGGTAACGGAGAGTATTTAGATTATTTGTTGGATCCTATATTAATATAAATATTAAATAAAATACTTACGCGAGTGATTTTCCCTTGAAGACAATGGGAGGAGCGACTGCAGCAAAGATTACAAAGCCTATGTGCAACTGTAAGCCGAAAATAACAAGAAACGGTTAACAGAGAAGATCAATGAGAACGATGATTAACTTGCAATGGACAACCGAGCATGGTGGTTTAAAACATTAATCACTCGAGATGATCGACTTACGATGTAAAAGAGGAAGAACCAACCAAACCTAAATGCACTTTCATTCCTACAAACACAGTTTGCAATGTTAATGAAAAGGAATACAAGACGATACATGTTAGAAATCGTTAATTGTATATGAGGCCGGTTATTGTACAAATTGCCTTAACGTACAAAGCGTACGAGATTCAATATCAACATGCGAAAAATGGTTTATAACATGCGATTTCGGTATTTTTGAACATCGTGTGATTTTTTTTAACATGCGATCTTCAGATTTTACAACATGCGACTTTTTGTTATAACGTGCGAATTTGACATTGCGTATGCTCGTACGTTAAGGCAAAATGTACGATACACTTTCACGTTGTATATAGTGTATTTAGTTTGTCTTTTATTTTATGGTAATAAAGATTTACCTAAAATTGCGATATAGTGTTCGGTACCACAAAACATAGGCAAGTGGAACACCTAATATGAAGTAGATAATTGCAAGAAACCAGATCTGCGGGTCTGTAACAGAATGATAAAAAGAAAACATATTAGAATAGCTGAATGACGGTTTTACCCTCTCGAATGTGGTACAGGTCTTAGACTAGAGGCTGTGTGACAAACCTTCTCCAGAAATCCATGCGGCCGTTGTAGCTATAATATTCCAAAAAAGACAGAATACCAACCCTGTTCGGCACATTTGAACGTTTATTAAACGGAGCAAGAAAATTCAAAAAGAAAAGCAATATTGATTTTGCTTTCGACAAAAAAAAAGATTGTAAAAGAAGACTGTTTTGTTTACATAAACCTATGACTGGCCGAATGAAATTTGTATGCAAAAAATAAAATAAACGCGTACCCAAGTATGTCGTGAATGCAACATACTGCAATCTTTGTAGGTGAACAGGTATCTCATTTGCAACATCGTGATGAATAATCGGGAAAAATGGTGGCCAATTTTTCTCCTCGAGAACAATACCAGCTGAAACCGAAAGATGATTCTTTTACTTGCTGAATTATAAGGTATACATACACATACACATACGCATACGGGATAAAGATGCGAGAGAATGAAATACCTCGAGCAGCTGCCTCCTCTTTCCGTCTTACAATCTGCAAATGATTATAAATACGGACAAAAATAAGACAAATACTAGCTTGCAAATCTTTTAAGTTACGTTAAGCCGTTATGCGCTGATAATAATATATCTTAAAATATATAAAATCACACGTAAAAATATAAATTTTTACCTCTTCCCTTTTTTTCAGGTCAGCTTCCCTGGCTTGCAGCTCTCTTTCTCTCTTCTTTAAATCCTTTAACAAAATCCCATTGTCGTCAAGATTTGACACACAAAAAAAATTATCATGAAAAGAATAAAGTCGTAAAATGTAAATGGTAGAACCTACAGAAGCGGAATCAACCGGAATGTCAACCGAGCCATTATAGAAATCTGCTGGTTCATGAGGAAGAGGCGAAAGCCTAGAGCTTGGAGCAGAAGGAACACTCTGAAAAACAAAACACAATGTATATTAATTATGATGCTTAGCTATCATAATTATGATTAAAGTGGAACTAGTTTTGTGCTTACCGACGTGTAGAAAGAACGGCCGGTGTAATTTGATTTGCCAGTGCCTTTTCCCTGATCCTGATCATGTTAATACAAACAGAACTTGAAATTGTTGTGTGTGTGTATATATATATATATATATATGCCAGTTTGGTGTAAGCTTGATGGTAAGAAAAATTACTAAAATAACTCTATATTAAAAAAAACCGATTATAATACTTCCCATTTGAATAATATTCTCAAATGGGCCATGATCAAAATTTTGATTTTTGAAAGCCTCAGTTTTGGATGATCACCATTTTTATAAGTGACATGTTTAAGATATAATAAGCATGGGTGATTCAAGAAAGTGAAAATTGATGGTATGATGTATAATTTATAGCATTTTAATCCAAAGACAAATATATAATTAAATCCTTATTATATACATGGATTCATGTAAACTAGTGGAACCAAAATAAAAGTTGCCCAATTTCTTTGGTTCAGTGGGCTCCGGCCCATCTCTTATCAGCCCATTATGATTGACCTAATTTTCCCCTATAAGAAATAACCCAACACCAATAAGCTGGTGGTAGAGTGGTAAGGGAGAGACATGGTGTTTCAAGTAGGGGTGCTAAACGGTTCGTGTTCGCGGGTTGGCGGGTTCAACCCGACCCGAACCCGAAAATTTTACATGAACCCGAACCCGACCCGAACCCGAAAATCGTATCATATATATGAACCGAACACGACCCGAAGTTTCGTGGGTTGACCCGAACACGACCCGTTTAACCCGAATTTTTAATTTTTATTCTGAAATTAATATATTAAAATAAAAAATTACTTAAAAAAACACAAATGTATATAATATTATCATATTTAAATTATAAAATCTATGTTAATTTCTCTTTGTAAGTTATAATCATGACATAAAATACACGCCCCATTTAGTTTATGACAAAATATATTATAAAAAATACAATATAGTATAAATGTGTTAAACGGGTCAACCCACCAACCCGACCAGGTTGACCCGAACCTGACCCGTTAACCTAAACGGGTTCGCGGGTTCAACCCGAAACTGACCCGAACCCGTTTAGACGAAACCTAAACCCGCGAATTTCGTGTTAGGTTCGTGTCGGGTTTTCGGGTCGTGTCAGAAATCACACCCCTAGTTTCAAGTGATTCAGGTTCGATTCCTGCCCCCACCATTTAGTTTCGGCGGCACCTGGTGATGATGGGAGACTAGGCGAGTAGGCGGCGGTCGCTAGTTCGATCCTTGAACTGAGCGGGTTTTACCTCACCACACCGTCGTGCCTTTGGGCAGGTGTTCACGGGCTTCGGGCCTAGGTGAGGGTTTCCCCTAGTTCGGAGGCGAGTCTATCCGGATGCGGTGAATTTCGCCAGTAGCCCATTTAGAGGATTCGTTGGCCTTTCAAAAAAAAAGAGACACAACTCAACCCGGTCGGCGGCTCAAGGGTGAGGTCCCCCACTTTCATGGGTCCTTAAATTCTAAAAACATAATTTATAGGTAGGTAACTCGGGCTTTGGGATTGTTGACGATGGGGTTTATGGTACTTAATCATGCATATGATGTAGGAATCTTAACATCAAAAGCAAAATAATTCTTTCTAAAAAAGGGCCTCAATTTTATTATTAGTTTATGCCCACAAAAAGCTTAAGCCGACCCTGCTAACGAGCCAGAGCCAGAGCCCACCAAACGGCCCATCTTTCCCTACTAGTGTGAAATTCTATAATATTTTTAAAACAAAAAGTCAACAACTTGAACAATCTTGCCGCTGCTGATCCTATGAAACAAGAACATCAACAAAACAACATAATTCAAGGAACCCACTTCAATCAATCCTAAACATGTACAAGCGACAAAAGAAAAACTATAGGATCAAATTGAAAAGAAAAACAGAATAGAATAACTTACAGCAAAGGGGTTAACCTCATCACCCGCATCAAAGGGTTAGGATCATAACGACCAGCCATCAGCAGCAAACGATTATGGCGGGAGAAGATGAGATAGAAATTGGGATGATGATGATGATGATCTGTGTGTGTGAAATGGGTATCAACACAATTACAGAAAAAAGTTGGAAAATGTAGAGAGAGAGAGAGGGGGGGTGTTGAAAAAGAATTTAAAATTTTTTTAGCGTGTTGAAGGTTTATTGAAATACTAATGGAAAAGGGTATAGAACGAAGAATTGTCTGCTTTTGGTGTGGTCAGCAGACGCCATGAATGAAAATTCATAATATGGAAATTTATGAAAGTTTTATATTTTCATTTAGAAAACTAGAGTAAACTACACTTTTCGTCCTATGGTGTACACCCGTTCACACATACAACCTTGTTTGGAAAAAAAGAAAACGGTCATTTTAGGCTTTATGATTGTCAATTGGAATAAATCAGGTCCCTGAATCAAACGTCCGTTACTGAACTGGTTAAATGACTATAATACCCTCCAGGGACAAAAAGAGCAAGTGCGAAAGTTCATCTTCTCCGTCAGTCCAATTGACGACCACAAGGATTGGAATGGCCGTTTTTTTTCTTCAAATGAGGTTGTATGTGCAAACGGGTGTAAACCACATGGACGGAAATTGTACTTTACTCTAAAAACTATTAACTCTTGGAGAATCGTATTTATTAGTGTCAAATATTTATTCGTGTTAAAGAGGTGAACTCTAACTCGGAGACACTTTAAATCATATGACATAAATGCTTATTATTTAACCCATTTATTTAAACAAGGTAAATTGAAATGAACGATTTAAATGCTTTTCATTTAATTTAAATAAAGTTTTAAACATGTTAAATATTTTGTAATGAAAGAGTTAACTTATTGACGAGTCAACGTGTTTATTAAACATATTAAGGATAAAGATGTTAATTAAACAAATCCACTTATTTAATAAATACAATGGTTAACAACTCCATCGTGATGATTGTCAATATGTTGGTGTTCTTTTTATGTGTGACGACTATTATATTGGTTCTAGAATGCCATTAAACGTGGGCAGCAAAAAAATGAAAATTGGACCAATTTTGACCATGGATGTGGATTGGTTGGTTGACCATTTTAGTATTTTGTGAAAATGACAATAAAGTCCTTCAATTATCCTTTAAGTTCTATTTGGTACCTTAGGTTTATTATAAGGGTTATTGGATTTTAATCATCCAAAGTTTCACCAGTTGACCGATATTAATCCAAACTTTAAAAATTCCCTCTGA